>OZ014520.1:252025054-253279437 GCA_963966055.1 Lathyrus aphaca | reverse complement strand
TTTGTGGTGTTTATGAATATAGTGTATGGTTTGTTTTTGTATGAACTCATATTTGATTTGGTTGAATTTGATTTGTTTATTGTCATATTCTTTACTCGCTTTTCCAAATTGTGTGTTTGTGAATGCGTGTTCCTATTGCAATTGGTTTCTCATTTGAAATTTTGTTTAGCATGCTATTTCCTTTTGTGGTTCACTCATATGTATCAACTTCTTTTTGATGTTGTTAAAGGGGGAGATGATATTGATAGCATATAAGATCAGGTCATATTGTCAGGGGAAGCTTAACAATAACATATGGCGATTGATTCATCAAGTTTTTGCCATCATCAAAAGGGGGGGGGGGGGGGGTTGTGAGACATGGCATGAATTTTAATGTGTCAAAAACTTGACATGTTTGAAAGTATAAGTGGTTCTCTAAGGAAAAGCAAGAAATAACATTTTTGGAAAAATGAACTGAATGAGCCGACTCAAATTCCATAATGAGCCGACTCATTCAGTGTGTTTTGGTGCCCAAACACACGGGTCCCAACAGGCTGCATGAAGCATCATTTTGGTCGACTCATGGGTATGGATGATCCGACTCAAAATCCTTCATTAGTCGACTCATCAAAAAGATTTTTCTTCTCATTTCCTACGGGTCTCAACAGACTGCCTCTCTGTTAATTTTGGCCGGGTCACCTGGCAATTTGAGCCGACTCATTTAATGATTTGAGTCGGCTTATTACTGTGCTGGCTCATTTTTTTCATTTAATTTTTCCCTCTTTTATGTTACAATCACTAACCAATATAAATAGAAGGTTTCATTTCTTTTGAGAGGTTAACAAGGAAAATGAAAGAAATACACACATCTCTCTTCATCTTCTTCATTCTTGCATCAATCAACAATCACACACAACAATCTTTGTTTGATTATGGTGCTTGTTTCGAAGATAACGTTCAATCGTGAATTAGAGTTTCAGATTGGGTCTGGAGTGTGTGGGTTTTCCTTGGAAAAATCTGAAGGGTTTTCTCCTCCAAGTTCATTGAAGATTTGAGGGTTTTGCACACATCGATCGTTCGTAGATTCAGCCGAGTGAGGTAGATTGAAGATCAAGTGGATCGTTCTTTCATATCATGGTAGACGGAGGATTGCGAAGGTCTTTGTGGGTTCACAAGTTTTGGAGAAACTCAGCCGTGCTCAAAGTTTGGAGGATCGCGAATCCTTGCAAGAAGGGAGCAATTAATCAGAGGTTTTCTCGACACACGTGGAAGACTTGATTCTACTTTGGAATGGACAAGAAAAAGATTTGACAGTATATTTAACGTGGTTTGGTTTGTTGGTTCATTTATCTCTCTTCTTGTAAAACAATTGCGATTTAATAAAATTTCCCAATTCGATTGTGAATCGGGGGCAGAGTATTTCGAGCGAGGACGACGAAGAAAATGCCTCAACAAATTCCTTGTGTTCTGTACGTTTCTTGCATTTTACTTTTGTTCATCTTGATCTTGTGTGCGTTAAAATTATGGTGTATCAAATTAGTGCACTCAAAGTGTTTGATAAATAGTTACACTCAAAAGTGATAACTAGAGTGGGTAAAATTCTGCACTATTTGATACAACAAAATTATCCTTGGTGTGTGCACTCCAAGTGTTTAGTAAAAAGCATAACCACACAAATTCAATTTGATTGTGCCTAATTTCTTTTCTATATCATTGTTAAGAATAGTTTTATCAAGTATTGAATTATCAAGTGAATCATTTGTGAAATATTAATTCTTCTAGTCATCATTTCATTCCAATTGGGTTTTGCGTATATCCGATCTCCGGTGACTTCAAATTTGAACTAAACGATTTTTCGGGAAACTTCCGCAATACTTTCTCAATTAAATTTTGAAAAGTAAATTTTAAAAAGGGATCTATTCAACCCCCCCTTCTAGATCCGCGCTATCGTCTAACACATACGATTAAGGTCCGAACAGTTCAACCCATCAAACAATTACTCAGTCGACCAGATATGGTCGGCCGAATGCTAAAGTGGTCTCTGGAACTTTTAAAGTTCGACATCCAGTACAAAAGCAGGAAGGCTTTGAAAGCCCAAGTATTGGCCAACTTTGTTACCGAGATGACATATAACCCGAACCCGACCAGCGGTGCCCACAAGTGGATAATCTTCGTCGACGGTGCATCCAGCTCAACCGGGAGCGACGCGGGCATCATCCTCAAGAACGAAGAGGGCATTTTAGTCGAAGTATCTTTGGCATTGGCTTTCCCGACTTTAAACAACCAGGCCGAATACGAAGCGTTCCTTGCGGGTTTGCGTTTGGCCGAAAACCTGGGGGCGAAAGAAGTAAAAATATTTACAAACTCTCAGCTCGTGGCGTCCCAGGTGAAGGGAAGGTACCAGGATAAAAACAAAAACCTCATCGAATATCTAGCTCTCGTAAAATACAAACTGGAGAAATTCGACGCCTGGGAGGTCTAGTTCGTTCCCCGCAAGAATATTACACGAGAAGATGTCCTATCAAAACTAGTGAGCACGCGAAAGAAGGGCAGGAATAAATCCGTAATCCAAGAGATTCTTCCTCCACCGAGTATCGAGAAGTCACTCCCTCCGCTCAAAGTAAACGCCATCACTGATGCCCACTGCCGGATGACCCCCATCCACAACTACCTCATGAAAGACAAACAACCAGTCGACCCCAAGGAAGCATCCGCAACTAAAAGAAGGGCATGCTCTTACGTCCTCCTCAAGGGAAAATTATACCGATGAGGTTTCTCCATCCCGCTGCTCAAGTATGTCGAAGAGGAAAATGTCCTCGACATCCTAGGTGGAATTCATAGGGGGATTAACGCCCAACACCTCAGGGGGAGTTCGCTGGCACGCAAAGATTTGAGGGCGGGCTACTACTGGCTGATGATGCAACACGGTGCAAAGGAACATGTCAAGAAGTGTGACATGTGCCAAAGACACGTGGATATGCACCTCGCTCCCCCTAACAAGCTAAAGACGCTTTCTTCCCCGTGGCCCTTTGCTTGGTGGGGAATGGATATCCTTGGACCATTCGTGATTGGCTCCTACCAGAACAAATACCTCATCATCGAGGTGGATTACTTCACCAAATGGATCGAAGTCGAAGCCCTGGCCAAGATCACCGCGCAGAACATACTCTGTTTCTTCAAACGAAATATTCTTTCCTGCTTTGGCATACCCCAAGTCCTCATCACCGACAACGGGACACAATTCACAGAGAGAAGATTTCAAGATTTTGTTGCCAACATAGGCACAAAACAACATTTCACATCCGTCAAGCACCCTCAAACTAACGGCCAAGCAGAGGCGACTAACAGGGTAATCCTACTAGGACTAAAACGCAGACTCGGTGAAGCTAAGAGGGCATGGGTCGAGGAGCATCACAATTTCCTTTGGGCGTATCGCACGATTCCATATTCCACGACCGGGGAGACTCCATTCAGACTGACATACGAAACTAAAGCAGTCATCCCGGTAGAAATACGGGAACCAACGAGGTGAATGGAAGCGCCCCTCGACGAGAAGCTGAACGACGAAACTTTGCGAGTGGAACTAGACCTCGTCGAAGAAACCCGTTCGGAAGCAACCCTGCGAGAAACTTCACTCAAACAAAAAATAGCTTTGCACCACGACGCAAAAGTCATAAAAAGGGAATTCCCAGTGGGCAGCCTGGTCCTCCGACGGAACTAGAAGTACCCACGAGAAGGTAAATTAGCCGCGAACTGGGAAGGCTCATACTGTGTTCGGGGTAAAATGGACAACAGGGCCTACTACCTTAAGAACCTTCAAGGAGAAGAACTTGCTCGACCATGGAACGCTGATAAATTTAAGCAATACTACAGCTAGTCATCTTGCGAAGGCATGAAAGGTACGACCAAGCCACTTCGTCACGAATCGAAAGGAAGTTTGACACCCCCAAGAGACGGGCACAACCTCCCTCGACGTTAGACACTTCATAACAAACTCCAGCGCCGCAGTACCACATTGGTAGGGCACCCAGCTCGCGATTGGAAAGGCCTAAGCCTCGGGATCTAGGGCAAGACCGTAGCCCTCGGCTCGATTTATAGCAGACGTAAAACTCGTACCTTGCCGGTTCCCTAAACTAACGAGTCTAAAACAGTCGAGCAAAAAAGTTCATAATATCATTAGACAAACGAACTCTTCGGTACCCTAAACCGACGAGACTAGACGGTCGAACATACAAAATCACGATATAATCGGCATCAAAACACTTAGCAAAAAACGAAACATTGTATTATAAAGTGGGCCAAAACGACCAATCCAGTACATTGTCGGGCAGAGGCCATAATACAGAGATAATTAAAGGTACACAAGCCATAAAAACAAAAGTAAAATGGCGCACAGTCCTGAAAACACAAAGCTAAAGGCACAACGGCCAAACCCACTCCTCAGTGTGCTCCTCCCCGTCACGTTCCTCCTCATCTTCTTCTTCAACAACAAAGGGGCAGACGAGCTCCCCATCGGTCACAGTAAAGTTGAAGGTTGTCCCCTCAGTCACTAGCCCGGGGTTAACAACCTTGAGTTTGTCGGTAGCATTGTCAAAGCCCTCTCTGAAGACCTCAACAACGTCCTTCTCGAGGCTCCTGATCCGAGAAATCAGGTCAGCCCAATTCTTCAGGGTCAGCTCTTCATCTGTCTCACCCTCCCCGGGGAGAGCCATCTGCTCCAATACCTCGATCCTTGAGCGGAGACGCCCGTTCTCCGCCTCAGTCTCAGTCAACTTGGTCTCCTTCTCCTGTAAACCCTTATTTTCCTCTATCAGGGTGTCACGCTCGTGCTTCACCTTGTCTAGCTCATCCTTCAACCCCTCTTAAAGCTTTTACTCCTTTTTATATTTCAGCAAGTTTTGGGAGAGCAAGTTCTTCTCAGTAGTGACAACTCGAAGTGCCTCTTCAACACCCCTTAACGCAGACATCGGGCAGGAACTGTCGGACATGACCATGGCCGTCTCCATAACTCTATTAACTACAACCATGTCCTGGGTGAGGTTGGCACGCTTGATCTTCACCTCTTGATCAAGGATGGCCTTATACTCGACGGAAAGCACCGTGAAAGAACCTTATGAGCTGAAGGCTTCTCGCTCCGTATAACAAGGAGACAGGAGGTAGGACCATTGACCTGCATGAAAACCTCTGGGCACGGCAGTACCCTCTGTACGAGGACGTTTGTGTTGGAGGGAGTCGTCCAGCAAGATTGTCTCAGCTTGCATAGATGTCATCAGCGGAGTCTCCGGTCGAGGGGAAGGTTGAGTTGGGCTAGCGCTCCCAGACCCACCGACCGCTTGCTCGGTAGCCACCTGTTCAACACGGGTTTTGCTTTTCTTCTTCTTTGGTTTTTGGAAGGCCCCAACATGGACGGCCAGCTTCATTGCTCACTCCATGAGTCGAGGCATGTCTCTTGCAAAATAAAAAGAAATCAGCAAAATAAGTTTAAAGACAAATGGAAGGCAAGAAACCTGAGGATATATTACCTAGCAACATAACTGCTTTGTCATCTGAATGACACTCAAGCACAACTTTTGTGTGGATCAGTCGAGGTTCTAAAATGGGCAGACCATCGTCTCCCAATATTGGTCGATCTTGTCGATCTACCTAAGTCGCAGGACTAAAACTTCGGACATATGACACCAACTTTTTATAGGCCAATTTATCCTCGGTCCCCAGGAGATCATGCTTAACCCTATAGTGGCTGGTCGATAGATCGAAGTGGTCCGGTTGCCACCTAAGGGGGATCTTCAACAGCAGTTGCTCCTTGCCGTTGGCATCCCGTCTCCGAAAATATAGATTGTCCAAAGCAAACTGGGTAATTGGTTTTACCGTGTACCACCTATCCTTGAAATTTTGGACAGAGTCGACGTACATTTTGAATAGCCTCGACGGCTGCTTGAAAGAAACCTAGTTGTGTCGTCCATCTCCACCTAACCATTGCAAGTGGAAAATGCGGAAGAAGAGGGGCAGGGTGCAACCTATCCCGAGATGACGACACACTGATTCGAACGCCCGAATGAATGATATGGCGTTGGGGTGAAGCTGCGAAGACGCCATCCTAAGCCATCTGAAGACTCCCAGCTGAAAGTCATTGACGGGGAGCCGTAATCCTGCCTCTCGAAAGGTGAATTCATACATGGCGAAACGCTTCCCCATAAAACGTGAGCATATCCTCTCTTCAACTCGAGGGGAATAGCATTTCCAGTTAACGAACTTGTTGGCCTCCGTCTCCTCGACTTGAGTATAGGCAGAATAATGTTCCTCGACAAAGAGAGACTACGTCTCCATCGGCTCGTCGGCCACCCAAGAGAGATCATCGTTATTTGATGAGGAGGCTTCGCTCCCGTCCGCGAGGTGTCTTTGACCCGAGTTACCTGAAAAGTAGAAGGAACAAGTGAATTCGACATCGCATCAAATCCACCCTTCCACCGCAGTCTAAGTGAAAGGGAGAATGGTCAAATTCCCGACCTAACTATACAAACATCGCCCGCGACATTCAAAGAATGCCCGAGATATTCAAGGAAATCAGGAAGATTTCGCTCAAGGCATCCGTAAGATGCTCGCGATGTATAAAAGAAAGACCTAAAGTTTTCCCGACGTGTTCTTATACTGCACGTGGCTTTCATCTAAATTTAATCTAATCGCCTGAAACATCCGTAAGGTGCCCGGGACGTTCATACAAAAAACCCTAAAAACGCCTAAAATTAAGCAATTTATCTACTTTAGCAAAACATCGTCACTATGACTAGCTACTAAACTTAAAAAATTACCAGCAAAAAGGGAGTTAGGGAAATACATGTCATAGTGTTGGCGAGGAGGTGACGGCGGCATATGGCGGAAGCGGTGGCAGTTGCGTCGTCGGAAGCAAAGTTGTTAGGGCGAGTAATTGTATGAGGAGAGCGAAAAAAGAAAATGATGTGGTCCCTCACCCCTTTTATACGACTGGGGTGCGTGGGGACATGCGCCTAGGCAATCATTACTTAGATTCCCTAGGCCGACCATATTTAATGCACTGTGACGCTAGAAACGAAGCGCCACACACTAAACCCCTTGACACGTCACTCTAGGGAACTTCAAACATCGCCAGGCACACACAATACTCCCCGACATTTGATTTCATAAGGTGTCTGATTAATTTACTTCGACATGCATCAGAGCTCTCTTAATTTCCAACGTTATCTACCGTGCACCCCCGAACCTCGCCGACCACATCCTCAAACTAAGCCCGTAATTTTTCAGGACGAGCCTCCATCAACGCACGACTGAGCATACATTCATTCCCCAACGACCTGTTCCTCGTCGTTCGCGATTCCTCGATATAACAATCATGCCCGACATAGTTCTCCTTAACTCATCACTCCGACCCGGAGTTTCGACTTGGGGGATCCATTCTGGACTGGGCCTCTAAGTCTTTGTTGGGCACGTGCCCAAACCCGTCGAGCAGAGGCCCAATCAGTCGGGCAGGGGATCCATTGGTCGAGAAGAGATCATGTGTCACGGACAATAAACTATACTGTCGGGCAAGGGGTCCGATCCACCTAGCACGTGCTAGGGAGACTATGTCTCCTTAGCATGTGCCACGTCATCCAACAATCCATCCTTATCTCCCTAAATATAGGGACCGTTGGACCAAGGAAAAGACCACATGCTAGGTCTTACACGTTCCTACACGTACCTTGGCAGTTCTTCCTTGGGCCTAGCTAATCCAGCCCAAGGAAGAACCTTGGCCCAGCGCTGGGGGCACATCTAAATACCCTTTTTCACTAAAGGGTCAGGTATTCTGAACTATTCTCTCTCTTACCATCTCTGTACCCAAAACTCACTTGAGCTTCGGAGTGTCTTGCAGGTACACCCCCTTCATCTTTCTATCAACTGTGACGTTCGTAGCCAACAACTAGAAGGCCTTTCTGATCAGATAATATCAGTAACATTTAGACTTTTAATATTTTTAGAAACCATTCTACAACTTCTATTCAAAATGCTAGGGGATGATATTTAAAGTTAATAGTCGGAGGTTGCGGCTAGTTTGAGAATTTGAATGCTACTAATACATGTTCAGATTTATATATGCATTATAATTTTATTGTAATTTTGATTTGGTGTAAACTTTTCAATATTAATATAACTTCTTACTTTTTTTTTACAATTATATATTTATAATTATATGACTTGTAAATCTGGTAAAAAAATTATGAATTAAGAAAAGGGTATCAAATTCATAATTTCGATAGGACACTCAAAATCTCAAGGATGACCCTGCTAGATGACATCATGCCGGAGACACGAAGACATTGATATACAGAAGACAACGCCAGATGACAGGTTGTGATTATCGAGGAGTCCGAGAAAATATATGAGTCAGAAAAGGCAAATGATGTAGAGGAGATGGAGTCCAACATACACATTAGTGTAGTAGTATATAGTAATTGTATTTTGGATTCATTATGAATTGTGTTTTATATTCATCTCATGTTATTTTATTGTTGTTTTCGACAATATTTATTTATGATATTTTTGGACCACCTGGATTTATATATGTTATGTTTTGCATATGAATTGTATGGTTTAAATCTTGGCACATAATATTGTATATAAACGCTTATAAATCTTCATATTGATACACATTAACAAAACATAATACATATTATTCTATTCTGATATGTTACAGAGATACATCTTTGAAAAATAAACAGAAATGCATTTTTGATACAATAAACTTATAAAATGACTTCTGACTATGATACACTATATATTTTAAATTATTTCGAAGATATATTTTCGATCCATTTAACATTTAAATGTGATTTAAAAATACATCTTCAAAATCTAAAAACATTTAATTATTTTTACGTGATACTTACATAGGATGCATTATTAAAAAATCTTTATTTATATATAATATCTATCGAATGTGCGTGTATGAGATTCGTAGGCCAAACGAAACATTATTCTTGATATGGTTAGAAACGCGTGTGACGTGGTAAGTTGTGCAATAAAAGGCTAAAAATACGTACAAATTTGGAGTATACTTATAATTGAAACTTTTTTCGACCTGCCACAGGCACCAACTGTTTCCAATTTAATCTATGTTTGGGTACACCCTGTTTGCTGCGTTAGTTTTTCTTATATAACCACGCAATTTCAACCTGAATTTTAGAGTTCGTAGGGTCCACACCCAGCAACACCGTAATTTTTTCTATTAGCCAAACACACCATAAACCTTAAACCTTTGAATTAAACGAAAAAAAACATAATAACATCCAAGTTTCAGAGTCCTTCACATCTGAAAAACAAAATCTGCTCAATAATTTAATATTTACATAAAACAGATCTAATTTCTTTCACATAATTATATAAATATATAACATAATAAAAGATAAATGTTATAAATTATAATCTCTAATATAATACAGTAGCAGTTCTAATAATAATAATAATAATAATAATAATAGTAATAATATATACCAAAGTTACTTTCTCCTCTTGATCTTCCATTGAATCAGTGCTAGCAGCTAGCTATGCTCGTGCCAGCACAAAAGCATGACGATACAACGGCGAAGAATGTAGAATCTCGCTCTTTGATTCTTCACGAGACGATTACACTTCCGGCCAAAAGACTTACAACGATAACAAAGATGTGGTTGCTGAGGAGGTTGTTTGATTCGGTGAGTGTTGTTACTTCCTTCCCCTGCCAATGCCATGAATGATGATTTCTTTAGCCTAATTGAAACCTACAGAAAAATATCTGAATGGAATTGTTGTGAGAGTATATGTATGTATGTATTTATATACAGAATGAGAAGAATAGAGACAAATTGTGTTTGGGTAAGAAGCGAGTGATTTTCTGGATCAGGTGTGGACTGTTACTTTTATAACCCATCTGTTGTCATAGACATTTATGGAAAATGGTATGGGCCTATAGATTTTGTTGGTTATATATTTTACCATCCTAGGCATATTTAATAGCCATCAGAATAATCCTTAGTTGGTTCAATTCTTTTTCTTTGTTTTTCGTATTTCCCGTAATTGTATCCTTTGGCATGTAGTGAGACTTCACGCTTTCTCCATGCCTTAGCCATTTCAGTTGGTTATAAGAATTTATAACAATAGTAATATAAACAGTAGAGTAAAGATACGGGAAAATCGAAAATCGAATGAGAATGAGAATTAAGCAATTTAGTTATATTTATAAGTTATTGAACTCTCATGTAGATAATTTTAAAAATTAAGTTCCTATTCTTTTGCACAAAAAGAGTCACGTTATACATATCTTCAGTATTTTGTTGATAAGATAACTTCAATTATATGACTTATTGGATGTATAACTATCATGGTCAAATATTCAAATTAATTAATTTTCTCTACATTTGATTAATTAATAGGATAATAATCCCTAAAATTTAATGGTGTGGGTATTGGTACTTTTTATTCACCTATTTTATGTTTAGGTATCTTCTTACTTACGAGGATTTAATACGTCACTTTACATATTTTTATAATTTTCAAACTGTATATAGATAAATTTGAAAAAGTTGATCGGAATTTTTGGTAATTCATTCAAAAAATTTGGATAACATACCAAATTTTTGTATAGTTCTTTTTTAAATTGTCGGTGTGAATTTCTTACCTTTTTTTTTCTTTTCAAATTAATATTTCAAAATTGATATATTGAAATTTTTTATCTGTTTTTTATAAATCTGGTGTGTCTTATTTTTTAGGATTTTTTAAAATTTCCGTAGCTCATATTAAATTAGAAAAAAAATTAATACTAGAAATTTTGAAAAAAAAATATTGTAGTTGATCGGAAATTTAAAAAAATATAATAGTTTATTGAAATTTTCGAAATATGAATTATGGGAATTTTTGAAAATTCTAGTATTTCTCTAATTCATTTTTTTAAAATTTTAAAAAATAACATATTTTCAAAAATATCTGCTAAATACAATAGAAAATCCAAAAAAAATTTAATTAGTACAAAAAGATAATAACAGCCGACCAAATTTAAACGGGGTGACAACTTAAATCCTCTTTACTTACATACTTGTTTTCTACATTATTATAATATAAACTTTTCAACTTTAATATCTAAAAATTATTTTATCATTTATGATTAATAAATTAATTACAAATTGGCTTATATAATAAGAAGGGTTAAATAAATTTTAGGTTTTTATAAATATTTCACCTTTGAAAATTGGTCCCTAAAAAATTTTCTTCAAATATCGATCCTTCTAAAATTTCACGTCCGTAACTTTAATCCCTCTCGTTAATTTCAACTAATGGGGGGTGATGTGGCACGTCAAATGTGTTATTTCATTTAATGACGTTTTTAACTTATGTCACGGTGGAATTTGTGTAAAAACCAATAAGTAAATAGTGATCAATATGGTCATTCAAAAAGCCATTTATACTCTTCCATTTGTGCCTTAGCAAAAGGATTATTTCCCCTTTTCTACTTGGTTTCACTTAGTTCAAGGAAGAAAGCAATTGTTGAAGTGGTCCCAAGGAGCCATCGCGTGTATCGTAAGTGTGGTGGCCATGTTGTTTTCTTTAATAGTGGTCCCAAACATGAGGTATTGAATTAGTGTTTTTGTTGTATTAGTGGTAAAAAAGCTTGAACAAAATGAATTTTGTTACTGTGAGTAAAAATTAGGGTTAGTCTAAGTTAGAGTAAGTATGCATTTCGTGGTTTATGTTGTATAGTTTGTAAAAATTATTTTCCCTAATTTGAATGTTACTGATAGTAAACTGTAGGGATATAAAAAATTAGGGTTATTGTGTTTGATCCAAAAATGGTAAATGGCATTAAATTTAGGTTAATTTATGTCTACAGGGCAATGGATAAATTCAAGATTGGTTTTTACACAAAGGGTCATTTTGTAAAAGACAATAACCTAAAATACGAGGGTGAGGAAGTTTATGCCTTTAGTGGCCAAGATCCAGATTATTGAAGTTTCTTTTAGGCATGTGACTTAGTAAAAGTACTTGAACCAGAGTTTGATCATACTTATGTTAAGATGTGGTGGAAGCAAGAGGGAGGATTATATACAGACAACTTTGTGGTAGACTTGGAAAAGCAAACTTGTTCTTGTAATTATTGGGAGCTTGTAGGTATTCCTTGTAGGCATGTTGTGGCTGCCATACATAGAAAGGTAGATGACTGTATAAAGTATGTTCATAAGTGTTATCATAAGAGCACTTATCAAGCTTGTTACAATGAAGTTATTACTCCTTTAAATGGAAAAACAAATGGCCTAAAACTGAGAATGATACAATGCTACCACCTAAGTTTAAACGTGGGTCAGGTATGCCTAAGAAATTGATAAGGAGGGAACCTGATGAAGTTTCCCAAACTAAGTAGCAAAGAACAAACACAAGCTATAAGTGCAAATTTTGTTTTCAATTGGGTCATAGCAAGAGGACATGCAAGAAATGGAAGCAAGAAGTGGAAGCTAAGACAATTGCTAGTCAAGTCAATCAAGAAAACCCCACACAAGATGCTCTAGAAATACCTACACAGGCAAATCAAGCTAATGAAGAATCCAATGTGGCAACCAAAAAAAAGGTAATGCTAATATGTTAACATTTTATTATGTCTTTTTTTTATGTTGCATATAACTGTTTTTAATGTATGTATTATGTAACGCCCAAATATTTATTTATTTATTTTATTATTTAAGTATTTATTTGTGGTTAGTCGATATATTTAATGTTGTGGTTGATTTAATCGATAAGTCATAAATTTAGTCGAAAGTCGTAGAAAATATTATTAGAAATAATAATATAGTTGTTGTGTTATTTGAGTAAGTGGGCTTAATATCGTGTGTGAATTAGTAAAATAGGGGGTGTTATGTTTAGGCCCATTAGAAATTATAATATTTAATTAATTTAATAAAAAGAAAATAAAAATAAGTTATAGAAACATAAGAAAGAAACAGAAGTTGGAAAAAGTCAGTAGAAGAGGAATTTGGGAACTGCTGTACGAGCGTGAGAGAACGAGAAGCGATTTCCGGAATCCGATCGTAAGAGCAACCTTCAATCCAATCTAAGGTAAGGGTGGGTTCGATTCTTATAATCGGGTATGAATTCAATACGATGATTGGGTTTGAATTTGGGTATTAGGTTATTAAATCTGTACTGTTATGTAGAATTTGTATGTGGTTATTGTTCTGATTTTTTATGCGAAATTGGTGGTCTGATTGTTGATTTTGTGTGGTATAAGTTGCTCTGATGTTGCTGGATTATTGCTGATAAAAACTAAGTTGCGAAATTCTGGAAAATTTTCAATTCGGGGACGATGAACAGAAGACTGGTGGGGATAATAGTTTGGTGGAAAGAACATGGCGCATGCCATGTGGTATTATATATAATACAATATGTATTATATATAATACATGGCGCAGGCCATGGTGTATTATATATAATACATATTGTATTATATATAATACAAATGCATACATGGCGCAGGGGCACAAATATGGCACATGCCATATGTTGTGAGTGAGGCAAAACATGGCGCATGCCATGTGAATGTGAGTGGGGAAGGGTGGCCTGCGCCACCCTGTTGGATGAAGGGGGACTTCAGTTAATTAAATTTCCAATTTTTTTATGATGAACCAATTAAATAATCCTCACTTTCTAATTAACCTTTTCTTATATAATCCAAATAATCTTTTTCTTTCTTATGTTAAGTAAATCTTAAGTACATTATTTTTCTAACTTATGAATTTAGTAGGTTCATAGGTTTAACATTCTAATTATTGATAATGCGAACAGTAAGAAACAGAAATACAGGTTCCTAGAATTAGCACTGTGTGAGGTAGTTTGATAGAAAATATGCAGGTTTAGGAATTTAACCGAAACTATAACAGCAGTATACCTTGACGACAAATAATTTCATCGGAACGCCGAAAATTTAAAGTTTTGTAATAAAATCGTGTTAATCGCAGAAAGTTAGAAAACAATATCGGTTTAGCCGAATTACGCAAAAATGGAGTTGCTCGGATTTTAATGAAATTTGTCGGGGTAAGTCGGGTAATATGATAGTTGATTTTAATGAGTTGTTTTGCTGAAAATTATGTTGAAAAATGTTGCTACAGGTACAACTGAGTTGATGAGCTGTTCCGGTTACGGAATTGTCTTAAGTTGATATGTTGTAGGCTTGATAAGCCAAAGTTGAATATAAGTTGATTATGTTGTAAACATTGTCGTGTTGATCTTGTTGTCATGTTGTCTGAGTTGTAGAGTCGTGTATGCCATTTAAGTCATTTGCATTTGTCGGAGCCGTTGCTCACACCACGTTGGCCTGGATTGGCAATTTAAGTTGAAAGTTGAAGGCTTATGCCTTGATGCCTCGATAACCTGGCAATTATTTAAGTTGGGAGTTTCACTTCAATTGGTACCATATGCATAATTAGTCGAGTCGCATTAAAGTTGCATTTTCCTTGAATTGTTTATGTTGATGTTCGATTGAAGTTGTGAAGTGGTGTTTTGTTTACGATCCTTATTCACTGTATTGTTTTTCATATACTGCTTATAATTATCGTAACTCACCCCTTCTGTTGAATGTTGTCCTTATGTGACAACGTGCAGGTAATCCTGAGAAGTAGCCGGTTACCGTTGGTCGAGTTGGTGGTCAGTCGCTCTGATACGTAGCACACGGGGGGATTGTCGCGTGTCTGCTTTGTTGATCTTTTATTATTGTTGAATTTTAATTAGTCGACGAACTTAGAGTTGCTTAATTATTATTTTAAAGTTGTTATTATGTTGTCTAAAGATGCTATGAATCAAATTTATGAATCCGCTGCGTGATATTTTATGAAGTTGAACTATTGGAGTGAATGACGTTGTTTATGTTGATTTTACGAAAAAGTGCTATGTATTGAGTATGATTTCCTTAAATTGAAAACTGTTTAAAGTTGAATATGTGATATCCCATTTTGTGGAAAAATTTTACGAACTCTGATTTTGTTTATATTTCACGGGTAGAAAATGGGGTGTTACATTAGTGGTATCAGAGCAGGTCGGTCTGTCCGGCCAATTGTCGAGTCTTAATTGTCTAGAAATCGTGTATTGTTACTATTCTAACTTTGGTTGTGTTGTAGTGATAAGTTAAGATGGCTGGAAGAAATGATGATGCGATGGATGTTGCAATGCAAGCGATGGCACAAGCTGTGCAGAACTTGCCAAATGCTGGTGAAGATGCGGGATCACGTAGCTTGGCGACTTTTCAAAGAGAGAATTCGTCGATGTTCAAAGGAAAGCATGATCCAGATGCTGCTTTGGGATGGTTGAAAGAGATCGAGAGAATCTTCCGTGTTATGGATTGCACTCCAGCGCAGAAGGTTCGGTATGGTACTCACATGCTAGAATTCGAAGTTGATGACTGGTGGCTAGAGACTCGTGAGAGGTTGACCGCTGCAGGTAAAGTCATTACTTGGGATGTATTTCGTAGGGAATTCATGAGAAAGTATTATCCAGAAGATGTCTGTGGCAAGAAAGAGATTGAGTTCCTTGAGCTGAAGCAAGGAAACATGTCTGTCACAGATTATGCTGCAAAATTTGTAGAGTTTTCCAAATTTTATCCTCATTATACTGGTGCTAGCGCTGAATTTTCAAAGTGCATCAAGTTTGAAAACGTGTTGCGCTCTGAAATCAAGAAGGTTGTTGGGTATCAGAAGATACATGTTTTTTCTGAATTGATTGATAGCTGCAGGATATTTGAAGAGGACAATAATGCTCATTACAAGGTTGTCAGTGATCGCAGAGGCAAGCAACATCAGAACCGTGGCAAGCCGTATGATGCTCCAGCTAGAAAAGCGAAACAAAAAGTTGTTCCGGCTCAGAGAACTAGTGGGGGAGGTGCTCTTGCTAGTATAGTCTGCTTCAAATGTGGTCAGGCTGGTCATAAGAGTAATGTATGCATTGCTGAAGTAAAGAGGTGTTTTCGCTGTGGTAAGACTGGGCATGCAATAGCTGATTGCAAGCACAAGGAAATGATTTGTTTTAATTATGGCGAAGAAGGGCATATTGGTAGCCAGTGTCAGAAGCCAAAGAAAGCTCAGACTGGAAAGGTGTTCGCGTTAACTGGAACTCAGACCGCTAACGAGGACAGACTTATCAGAGGTACATGTTTCATAAATAGTACTCCTTTAATTACTATTATTGATACCGGTGCTATACACTGTTTTATTTCTGCTAACTGGGTTTAAAATTGTCCGCTATGAATGGTGAATTGATTGTTGAGATTCCAGCTAAGGGATCAGTAACTACTTCTTTGGTATGTGTAAAGTGTCCTTTGTCGATCCTCGATAAAGATTTCTATGTTGATTTAGTGTGTTTGTCGTTGACTGGGATGGATGTATTTCTTGGTATGAACTGGTTAGAGTATAACTATGTTCATATAAATTGTTATCATAAGTCTGTGAGGTTTTCTACTCCTGAAGAGGAAGGAGTTGGTTTGTTATCTTTCAGAGAATTACAACAATTGATGAAAGAAGAAGCTCAGATGTTTTCTTTGATGGCAACTTTGTCGGTTGAGAGTAAAGCTAAGATTGATGAATTGATAGTAGTGAAAGAATTCCCTGAAGTTTTCCCTGATGAGATTCCTAGTGTGCCGCCAAAGAGGGAAGTTGAATTTGCTATTGATCTGGTACCTGGTACTAGGCCTGTTTCGATGGCACCGTATAGAATGTCAGCATCTGAATTGTATGAATTAAAGAAGCAATTGGAAGACATACTTGAGAAAAAGTTTATAAGACCAAGTGTATCATCGTGGGGAGCTCTAGTGTTGCTAGTAAAGAAGAAAGATGGTAGTATGAGGCTTTGTGTTGATTATAGACAGCTGAATAAAGTGACGATCAAGAATAAGTATCCACTTCCAAGAATAGATGATTTGATGGATCAGTTAGTGGGTGCTTGTGTGTTCAGTAAAATTGATTTGAGATCGGGTTATCATCAGATCAAAGTGAAAGATGAAGATATTCAGAAGACGGTGTTCAGAACACGGTATGGACATTATGAGTATTTTGTGATGCCTTTCGGTGTGACTAATGCGTCGGGAGTATTTATGGAATACATGAATCGTATTTTTCATACTTATCTGACCATTTTGTAGTAGTATTTATTAATGATATTTTGATTTACTCTAAGTCAGAAGAAGAGCATAAGGAACATTTGAGATCAGTGTTGGATGTTTTGAAAGATAAGAAATTGTATGCGAAGTTGTCCAAGTGCGATTTTTGGTTAAGAGAAGTCAGTTTTCTTGGCCATGTAATTTCAGGAAAAGGTATTGTTGTGGATCCTTCAAAGGTAGAAGCTGCATTGAAATGGGAGACTCCGAGGTTGGCTACCGAGATTAGAAGCTTTTTGGGATTAGTTGGATATTATAGAAGGTTTATTGAAGGATTTTCTAAGTTAGCACTTCCGTTAACTAGATTAACTTGTAAAAGTAAAGCTTTTGTATGGGATGGTCAGTGCGAAGAGAGTTTTAATGAATTGAAAAAGAGATTGACGTCGGCGCCAGTTTTGACTTTGCCAAATCCAGAGGAACCATTTGTAATTTACTGTGATGTTTCATTGATGGGTTTAGGAGGTGTGCTTATGCAAAATAATAAAGTAATTGCTTATGCGTCGTGACAGTTGAGAATTCATGAAAAGAACTATCCTACGCATGATCTTGAACTTGCTGTTGTTGTGTTTGTGTTGAAAATCTGGAGGCATTATCTCTATGGTTCCAGATTCGAGGTTTACAGTGATCATAAAAGTTTAAAGTATTTATTTGATCAGAAAGAGTTGAATATGAGACAACGTAGGTGGTTAGAGTTTCTTAAGGATTATGATTTCGGTTTGAATTATCATCCAGGTAAAGCAAATGTTGTGGCCGATGCTTTAAGTAGAAAGACTTTGCATATGTCAGCAATGATGATTAAGGAGTTGGAATTAATTGAACAATTTCGTGATATGAGTTTGGTTTGCGAAGTGACCCCGCAGAGTGTGATGTTAGGAATGCTAAAGATTAATAATGACTTTATGGATAGTATCCGAGAGGCGCAGAAGTTGGATGTGAAATTAGTGGATATCATTAATCGTTGTGGTCAATCAGAGAAGAGTGACTTTAAGATTGATGCGAGAGGTGTGTTGAGATTAGGTGAAAGAATTTGTATTCCTGATGAAGCGGTTATGAAAAGAAGTATTCTAGAAGAGGGTCATAGAAGCAGTTTGAGTATTCATCCAGGAGCTACTAAAATGTATCAAGATTTACAGAAAATATTTTGGTGACCCGGAATGAAAGAAGATGTGGCTCGTTTTGTGTATGCGTGCTTAACTTGTCAGAAGTCGAAGATTGAGCATCAGAAGCCTGCTGGGTTGATGCAACCATTGGAAGTTCCAGAATGGAAATGGGATAGCATTTCTATGGACTTTGTAACGGGGTTGCCTATTACTTTAAGAGGGCATGATTCGATTTGGGTGATGGATGATAGGCTTACGAAGTCGGCTCACTTCATACCTATTAACATCACTTACCTAATTGCGAAATTGGCAGAGATTTACATCTGAGTAATTGTAAAGCTGCATGGTGTTCCTCTGTGTATTGTGTCAGATAGAGATCCGAGGTTTACGTCGGAATTTTGGAAAACTCTGCAAGATTCATTGGGTTCTAAGTTGAGATTGAGTTCGACATATCATCCTCAAACTGATGGCCAAAACTGAGAGAACTATTCAGTCATTAGAGGATTTGTTGAGAGCTTGTGTTCTTGAGAAATGAGGTTCGTGGGACACTTATCTTCCGTTGATTGAGTTCACATATAATAATAGTTACCATTCTAGTATCGGAATGACGCCTTTTGAAGCACTGTATGGTCGTAGGTGTAGAACTCCGTTATGTTGGCATGAATCTGGTGAGAGTGGGAGGGCTTTGAAGTCTAAAAAGCTCACTCCTCGCTTCATTGGTCCGTATAAAATCTTGGAATGAGTTGGAAAAGTTGCTTACCGGATGGCGTTGCCGCCAAATCTTTCGAATTTGCACGATGTATTCCATGTGTCGCAACTTCGGAAGTATATTCCAGATCCGTCCCATATGATTAGTATGGACGATGTGCAAGTGCGGGATAATCTCATTGTGGAGACAAAGCCTGTACGAGTAGAGGATCATGAAACAAAGACTCTTCGAGGAAAAGAGATCGTGTTGGTCAAAGTCGTTTGGTTGGGAGCTCCTGGCAAAAGCATGACCTGGGAATGGGAGAGTAAGATGCGAGACTCCTATCCTGAGCTGTTTGAAGCAGGTAAATTTTCGATGACGAAAATATTTTAAGTGGGGGAGAGTTGTAATGCCCAAATATTTATTTATTTATTTTATTATTTAAGTATTTATTTGTGGTTAGTCGATATATTTAATGTTGTGGTTGATTTAATCGATAAGTCAAAAATTTAGTCGAAAGTCGTAGAAAATATTATTGGAAATAATAATATAGTTGTTGTGTTATTTGAGTAAGTGGGCTTAATATCGTGTGCGAATTAGTAAAATAAGGGGTGTTATGTTTAGGCCCATTAGAAATTATAATATTTAATTAATTTAATAAAAAGAAAATAAAAATAAGTTATAGAAACATAAGAAAGAAACAGAAGTTGGAAAAAGTCAGTAGAAGAGGAATTTGGGAACTGATGTACGAGCGTGAGAGAACGAGAAGCGATTTCCGGAATCCGATCGTAAGAGCAACCTTCAATCCAATCTAAGGTAAGGGTGGGTTCGATTCTTATAATCGGGTATGAATTCAATACGATGATTGGGTTTGAATTTGGGTATTAGGTTATTAAATCTGTACTGTTATGTAGAATTTGTATGTGGTTATTGTTCTGATTTTTGATGTGAAATTGGTGGTCTGATTGTTGATTTTGTGTGCTATAAGTTGCTCTGATGTTGCTGGATTATTGCTGATAAAAACTATGTTGCGAAATTCTGAAAATTTTCAATTCGGGGACGATGAACAGAAGACTGGTGGGGATAATAGTTTGGTGGAAAGAACATGGCGCAGGCCATGTGGTATTATATATAATACAATATGTATTATATATAATACATGGCGCATGCCATGGTGTATTATATATAATACATATTGTATTATATATAATACAAATGCATACATGGCGCAGGGGCACAAATATGGCACATGCCATATGTTGTGAGTGAGGCAAAACATGGTGCATGCCATGTGAATGTGAGTGGGGAAGGGTGGCCTGCGCCACCCTGTTGGATGAAGGGGGACTTCAGTTAATTAAATTTTCAATTTTTTTATGATGAACCAATTAAATAATCCTCACTTTCTAATTAACCTTTTCTTATATAATCCAAATAATCTTTTTCTTTCTTATGTTAAGTAAATCTTAAGTACATTATTTTTCTAACTTATGAATTTAGTAGGTTCATAGGTTTAGCATTCTAATTATTGATAATGCGAATAGTAAGAAATAGAAATACATGTTCCTAGAATTAGCACTGTGTGAGGTAGTTTGATAGAAAATATGCAGGTATAGGAATTTAACCGAAACTATAACTGCAGTATACCTTGACGACAAATAATTTCATCGGAACGCTGAAAATTTAAAGTTTTGTAATAAAATCGTGTTAATCGCAGAAAGTTAGAAAACAATATCGGTTTAGTCGAATTATGCGAAAATGGAGTTGCTCGGATTTTAATGAAATTCGTCGGGGTAAGTCGGGTAATATGATAGTTGATTTTAATGAGTTGTTTTGCTGGAAATTATGTTGAAAAATGTTGCTACAGGTACAACTGAGTTGATGAGTTGTTCTGGTTACGGAATTGCCTTAAGTTGATATGTTGTAGGCTTGATAAGCCAAAGTTGAATATAAGTTGATTATGTTGTAAACATTGTCGTGTTGATCTTGTTGTCATGTTGTCTGAGTTGTAGAGTCGTGTATGCCATTTAAGTCATTTGCATTTGTCGGAGCCGTTGCTCACACCACGTTGGCCTGGATTGGCAATTTAAGTTGAAAGTTGAAGGCTTATGCCTTGATGCCTCGATAACCTGGCAATTATTTAAGTTGGGAGTTTCACTCCGATTGGTACCATATGCATAATTAGTCGAGTCACATTAAAGTTGCATTTTCCTTGAATTGTTTATGTTGATGTTCGATTGAAGTTGTGAAGTGGTGTTTTGTTTACGATCCTTATTCACTGTATTGTTTTTCATATACTGCTTATAATTATCGTAACTCACCTCTTTTGTTGAATGTTATCCTTATGTGACAACGTGCAGGTAATCCTGAGAAGTAGCCGGTTACCGTTGGTCGAGTTGGTGGTCAGTCGCTCTGATATGTAGCACTCGGGGGGATTGTCGTGTGTCTACTTTGTTGATCTTTTATTATTGCTGAATTTTAATTAGTCGAAGAAATTATAGTTGCTTAATTCTTATTTTAAAGTTGTTATTATGTTGTCTAAAGATGCTATGAATCAAATTTATGAATCCGCTGCGTGATATTTTATGAAGTTGAACTATTGGAGTGAATCACGTTGTTTATGTTGATTTTACGAAAAAGTGTTATGTATTGAGTATGATTTCCTTAAATTGGAAACTGTTTAAAGTTGAATATGTGATATCCCGTTTTGTGGAAAAATTTTACGAACTCTGATTTTGTTTATATTTCGCGGGTAGAAAATGGGGTGTTACATATTCTTCTATTGTTGTTTACTTATGTGTTGTAGGGGATTCCTAAGGGTTCCATAAACAAATAGCCAAAGAAGGCAAAGATTGTTGAGGCCTCAATTGCTAAAGGAGCATTAAATGTCAGGGGAGAATCAACTAGCAAAGGAGTAATCAAGAAGGAAATAATTGTCAAGGAAGGATTAATCAAGAAGGAATCAAATGTCAAGGATAAAAATAAATTTGTCAAGGCCAAGCAGCAGTGAACCAGTCAAGTTTAGGACACAAAGAAGGTACAAAACAACAGGTCATGTCTTAGCTGAAAAAAGACACAGTGAAAGGTTGAGGACACTGAAGTCTAAGAACATTCCAGGCCCAGACAAACAACCTGATGATCCATTTTTATCGCACAATTACTTTCACCAATGACTTTTATTTGAATGATGTTTTCTACATACCTGAATTTGGTACTAAACTTGTTTCTATTTATAAGAGCACTAATTTCCATAACTGTAACATTTTGTTTAAATATACTAAAGGTAACACATAGGGAAACAATTCCCTAAAGATAATTGGTATGACTGAGCTTCAACATGACTTATATTTGCTCACCTTTCCTCTATATTCCCAATGATAATTCAACCAGGTTTAGCCATAGTTCTAAAACCTCAACTATAAATAATTATAACTTGTGGGACAAGTGTTTTATCCACCCATATTAGGATATTATCACACACATCAATAATATTTCCTTTTCATAAATTGTCTAAAGATATTAACCCATGCGATACTTTCTTTTACGCCAACAAAAGGATTCCCTTTAATGACATCACATCTTCTACTTTAAAAAGTTTTGACTTCATACATATAGACATATGTGATTCTTTTTCTACTTTTTCCATGCTAGAGAATATATATTTTCTAACTCTTATTAATGACCACAATGATTTTTTTGTGGATTTTCCTTATGAAATTTAATCTTGAAACTTCTAATCATGTCAAATAGTTTATATCACATGATCAAACTCAATTTCAAACTTGTGTCAAAATACTAAGGTCTGATAATGGCTCCAAACCCCCATAACGCCAACAATCAACTTATACCTTCCATTAGAAAATATAGTAGAACTTTTAAACCTCCAACATACTTTCAAGATTACCATTGTGGCATGACCCAAGTTAAATCCTCTCCCTTCTCTTCTACCTCTACAGATAACATTCTTTATCACATTTCCATATATAATTCAAGTTCTTCATTCCAAGATTTACTAGTCAAAAGCACTTTAAGATTATATTTGACTTATTATATTTTCTCTTATTCTCTTGTTTTAGAGTGTTATGGTGGATAATTAAATATTTGTTTTGAAGAATGCAGGTGTATTGGGGCCATATGGTGGTTGATGGTAGTCTATGTATTGTAACAATTTTCATATAGTGTTATTCGTTGATTGTCATTTGACAATAGTCGTGATTTTTTTCTCCGATTTTGGAATTTCCATGTTAATCTCTTATGTTGTTATTGTGTTCCTCTTTTTTCTCTATGCTTTGTTTTTCCTAACAAGTAGTATCAAGAATATTGGTTTGGTGGGGTATAAATTTTTTAGTATGCTTTGTGGTTGCAGTTTTTGGCTTATCTTCCCACTTCATAAAAGAAATTTTATATTCTGTGTTGGTTGGGAAAATTTTGTTTTGCTGCGGGAAAGGTTTTCGATGCAATGTCAAGTTTTTCAAGTGCAGTGAAGATTGACTTAGAGAAATTTGATGGAAGAATTAATTTTGGGTTGTGAAAATTCAAGTCAAAGGTGTTTTGATACAAATAGTATTACACAAGGCGTTGAAATGAAACATTTCCAACATGAACAACGAGAAGTGGGAGGAACTAGATTTGAGAGCTTCGAGTATAATCCGCATGACTTTGAATGAGAATATTCTTGCGAATGTTTTTGGTACGTCATTAGCCAAAGAGTATTGGGAGAAACTTGAAAGACTATATCAAGGAAAGGGTATATCAAAATATTTATTGTTGAAGGAGTAGTTTCATAGCTTGCGTATGGATGAACATACGAAATTATATGATCATCTAAGTGTTTTAAATGATATTGTTTCTGAATTAGAAACTATGTGAGTCAAGATTAATGATGAAGATAAATTTTTTAGACTCATATGGTCTCTTCCATCTTCCTATGAGCATATTAAACGTGTTTTAATATATGAGAAGGAAACTTTGAGCTTTGAAGAAGTTGATAGTAAAATTATTTCTGAAGAAAAAAGATTAAAGGGTGAGGAGAATACTTCATCAAACTCAGTGTTGGTTGCTAGATGAATGTCATACGTGAAGAAAAACATTGAAACGGGTGTGTTATGTTGAAAATGTGGAAAGATTTGACATATAAAGTGCAAGTGTCCTGATGGGGAAACGTCAAAGAAGGGCTCTTAGTTAAATGCTAACAATGTCTCTCTCGTTGTGAGAGAGGATGATCTTCTCTAAAAATTGAGAAGTGTGTCCACATGACATTTCCCCTGTCATGAAAAAGGACAAGTTATTTCTAGCGGATTAACACAAGAGCATTGATGCATAATGTGTTGTGATATTATGTTAGTGGTTGAAGAGTTTTCGACCAACATGAAAGTTGCACCATAAAGTTTCAACGTGGTTTTTGACATGTGAAAATTCTTAAAGTGGTTTAACTTCAAGTGAAGTATACTCTTCTTTAGATGGAGTATGATAGTTATTTAAAACTATGATTGTCGGTGAAGACAATATAAAAATTCTTGAAGTGGCTTACCTTCAAGTGAAGTATACTCTTCTTTAGGGGGAGTTGTAAACACCCCAAATTTGCCCTCACCCATTCACCACGGCTTGTGATCATTCTCATATGCATAAACACAATCATATCATCTCATATCTCATTTTGGTTCACTGCATAGTTTCTAAGGCATCTGCACCTAGGGTTTGTGATCTGAGCAATCCCAAAAGCATCTTGAGCCATTCCAAAGGCCACCAATCAACTTAAAGGGGTCCATGTGTGTTCTTATATCATATTCCATCTCCTCAAAGTCAAAAATGCAAAGGAATCACAAGAACTAGGGTTTGAGTGGATGCAGAGCCAGGATGAACTGCACAGTTGACCTAAAATTAGGGTTTTGGTTTCAGAGGCCATAACTTCAAATTTTTTGGTCATTCTTGTTTCTATTGGTCTCTATATGGTATAGGGAGTATGCATATCAATTTTCATGAAGAAATTCCATGGGGAAGTCATCTGATCAAGGGTTGACTTTTCAGACAAGTCAGTGTAAAATCAGGGCATCTGAGGCCCCCAATGACCCAACCAATGGTTGATCCTCATCATTTTGAGTGTATATGATCTTTATTTGATCATGGAAGAAGGTTGAAGTTCATAAAAATCAAGAATTTAGGGTTTTTGCAAATGTTGACTTTTTGGGCATAGTTGACTTTTCAAGAATGCATCATTTTAGGTCATTTTTCAAGCTTTGATTCTTGATCCAAAAAGGCTTCAAATGGAAAAACTTTGGTCATGAAAGTTGTAGATCTCATCTTTCCCTTTTCAAAAAGTACAAGAACATGATCAAACTCTTCTTGGGTCAAAAGTTATGGTGTGACAAAGTTGGCCAAAATCATTGATTTTCAAGGCATGCCTCAAATGGAAATTTTGCAAAGCCATGAACCAATGCATTATGTGACTTCTAATTCACTTCAAACCAGTATGCAAGCATTACATAGACACTAAAAATCAGATTGGGACCAAGGATCCTTCATGTTTATGGTTTGTGTAGCAAGAATAGTCACATGTGAACCAAAAGCCACAACTTGCAAAAACTCATGATCATTCTTCTTACAACTTGCTGCATTGGTTACTGCACTAAGCTAGCTTCTCACCACACCATGCTGCACCAGAACCATGCCTTGTACTTGCCTAGACCTTGAGCCATGCCTCACTTACACAAAAGGTGGACTTTATGCAAAAGCAAACTTACCTATCACAGCAGGCCATGTCACATCATCCAGCCAATTGGATTAGTTTATACTTTTCATTTGCAAACCATTTCATACACTATGCAAGCCTGAAACATCACACACCAACACATTCACAAAACACTCCATTTTTGCATAAGCTTTCGAATCTGCCTCCACAGCTTGAAAACACTAAAGCCATCTTCACCATCCAACTCAACACACTTCATAGACCTCAAACCACCAAAGCTCAAGCCTGAAACAAGCCTGAACTGAGCTTCACCATTCTTCACCTTCCAAACCAGTTCTCTTCGAATCTCACGATCCAGCCATCAAACACCTCATCTTTCTTCACCAACAAGTCAAGCATACCACAAGGAGTCAAAACCACCCTTTACTTTGAACTGAAACAGCCTGTACACAAAGCTCATTTCCTGCTACACCAGAACTGGTTCTCACAAATCAGCCATCCACAAGAGCTTTGAAGCCTTCCATTAGCATCAGGGGATACAAGGGAGTCCATTTGCACGCAAGGAAAGCTCTGGAAGCTCAGTTTTGAAGCTTTCCAGCTCAGGTATGATCATGGAAACTTTTCTCTCAAAGCTTGGTTTTTGAGTTATAAATTGGTTAGTCATGTCTTGCTGGTCATGGGGTTGATCTCAGAATCAAAAATGAGTGAAAACTGAGCTTGTATGGTCCCTCTGAATTTTTGCCCGTAAATTTCTTTCCTTTCGATTCCTTTGATTCATGATGCATAGATGTTGTTTGAGCTTGGATTCATGACCTAGGAAGCTAGAGGACCATTTAGGTGTGCTTGATTTGTAGAATAGGTACCTGATTCGTGTTCTAGGGTTTTTGTGCAACCGGAGAAGATGACCGGAGCTTCTCTCCGGTCACCTGAATTTGTTTAACCCTAAACTCAGGTCATTAAGGCAGTTTAAATTCTGAGCGTTGATAGCGTTGAAATGTTTGACTTCCCGCTGGTTTGGATGGCCCAGATCAATCTGCTTAGCCCTAATCTCTCTCATTAACTTTAATTAATTTTAATTAGGATAATTAGGTCAGATGCAATCCACACCCTTCATTTGCGCGCTGGTCAACCAGTTTGAACTCAGAACCAATCCTGGCCGTCCATCCTGATTACTTCTTATTTTATTTAATTTTTATTCATTTTCTTTTCAATTAACTTGCACATTTAATTTAAAATAGCAAAAATATCTTAAAAATTATGAAACTTTTTCTTAAAAGTTTTATTAATTTTTAAGACCCAAAAATATTTTTATTTTATTTTTTTTATCATTAAAAAAGTATTTTTAAATATTTAAAAGATTATTTTTAATTGATTAATGGAAATTAATTAATTAAAAATACTTTTAGGTATTTAAAAATTACCAAAAAATTCATGAAATGTTCTAAGGCATTTAGAAACATTGTCCAACCTTCAAACCAAATTTCTTTTTTGATCTTGGTGCATTTTAAGAATTTTTCATTGAATTAAATCATTTTTTATGCATTAATTTGATCCTAAGTTCAAAAATTCATTTCTGCCAATTGGAGAAGGTTGAGACATTGGTTCTTCTTGCATTGTTTTCTATTGGGCATGTAGTTTCTAGGATAAAATGGCCATGATTTGATCTTACATTTTCTAATTGTTTGGCATTTCTTTTGTTAAGAACCCTAAAAAACCCTAATAACTTAGAAAATTCATATCTTGAGTTTGGTTAAGAGTTGGGAGTTCCCCTTTGGGCAGTGGTTCATTATAGGTTTAGGGTTCCTTTGAGTAGCATTTTCCATTTTTTATCTTAGGATTTGTTTCTGTTTTGGGTTTTTGTTTGGTGTTTGGTCCATGAACCCTAATTTGGGCTTTCATTTGCATCCTTCTTGCATTCTCTTGCATAACATGACTTGTCTTTGCATTTTGTGCATTCTTGTGATCCATTTGACATCTTAGGACATGTAGGAAGCATGTTTGATCATTGCATTACATATTTGCCATGTCATTTGTCTTGTATGCTTCATAACTTTCCATGCTTGTTCATGCTCCTTAACTTGCATCATTTGCATCCATGATCTTGTATGAACATCCCCATGTCTTGCCTCATGTTTGCAGCACCTCATAACATCATAATCATCATCAACATGCTTCTGGTTTTGCTTAGCATCATACCATTTCATCTCATCTTGCATTGCATTGCATTTCTTTCTAACATTTCAGGTGGTAAGTAAACTTGAGAGGTGGATTTGCCTTCACTTCTCATAACTTTTCTTTTCATCTCTCTTGCATCCATTGCTGCATTTTTATGTGTGTTTGAGTTTGAGCTTGCTCATTCTTGTTCCTCCCACTTTCTTTCTTCAAGTGACTTGACTTCTTGAATGAAGCAAGTCACTTTGCTTCTCTTGATCTTATTCATCTGCTTCCTGGTGGCTCCCTTGAAGACTTGTTCTTGAAAACCTCACAAACCTTAGGAACAACCAAGCATGACAATGATTAGGGTTTTGATTAGTCTCCCCTTAGTTTTACCTTTGTGTCTCTTTGAGTCCTCTCTTCTCATCTCATAATCAGGGACTAAACCCTAAAGGCTTTAAGGCTTTGTGGTTAGGGTTATGCCTGCATCCTTCTCTTAGGATGGAGTGTATAACTTTAATCCTAAGTATTAAACCCTTAATGTGTTTAAATCTCTTAATCAATTCACTTAATAAGTATCAAGACATCACACTTGTAACTTGGGCCTTGCATTAGGGTTCTAATTCTTCCTTAAGTGGTTAAGAAGGACTAACCCTAGTGTTAATGGACAAGTCCCCCTCAAGTTGTCTTACAAACCCTAAAAATCACTTCATCATCTTACCATTAAATAAAATCCACTTAATCAAAGGCTTGTTTTGTCATGAGTTTAATCCCTAATCATGGATTAAGTTGAGGAGTTTTCCTCAGCTTAAACATTCTCATCTATTATCCTTCTATTAGGATGGTGTAATGAGTCTGTTTAATCCTTGATTACGGCTTAACCTCATTACTTAACACTAAACAAAAACACCAAAAACATCTAATTAATCACAAGTAGGTTAATGATCTTAATCCTACACCAAAGGTGATTAAGTGTGAGAACCTGACTTCACACTTAAGGTAATTCTCATTACCCCTAATCAGAGGGAAGATGTGATGAGTTTACTAACCCATTGGTTTAGGCTTAAGCTCATTATCCTATGACAAACTTTCAAAAGCAATAAAAGACTGAAAACTCAAAAAACAAACAATAATCGTCTCCTCCGGGATTCTTTTCTCATCTCATTCACTCACAACCGAGAACTTGCTTCTTCCGTCTAATGCAAGACAGTTTGCATCTGTGCCAGACAGATCATACACTTGAGCATAGGCAAGTAAGCAGTTCACAAGTCAATTCATCTATCAGTCTTTTTGGGTCGAACTACGGTGTTCTGACTTCCTCATTGCACGAGAGGATACGTAGGCATAACTTAACAGTTATCGAACAAAAGTCTCTGTATATTCCCCCTCCTTTCAGCATTATTCTTTAAGCCTCATTGTCATGAGCATTTCACTCTTGTCCTTACACTGACACTGTATATATTACACTTCACTTCCTTTACACTGACACCTGTACATCCTTTTCCAGCTCTTTTGCACACAAATTGCAATGACACTACCCCTTTAAACACAAATCTTTTAAGCGTGGATCCCGTCGAGTACGGCGGACAATCTGGGTGCTAATACCTTCCCAGGTTGTAACCAACCCCCTTTCTCAGTCTCTCTGGTTCGCAACCGTCTTATCCATCTTTTTCTAGGTCTATGCAGCATTACCTTTCCTTCGGGATAAAAATGCCTAGCTGGCGACTCTATTCATCTCCAGTGAGTTCACGGCTGTGTGTTCTCATTGTCCCTCTCGCCGACCGTTCGCGTCTGTACCTTCATCTGACCCTGTCTCATTTGTCGGGAGCGACAGCTTGGCGACTCTGCTGGGGACCCTTATACTGTAACCAGGGCTTCTGGTTCTTTTTTGTGGGTTCCTCCTAGCGCTTGTTTGATTTGTGTTTACTGGGGTGTTATGTGCTTGTATTTATTTTTGTTTATTGCTTTATGTACAGTTACTTCACTGCTTTCTTTATTGCATTTGTATATACCATACTGTCATTGTTGCTGGCTGGATCTGTTGTTTGCTTTGGTGGGTGGGTGATTCATTGAGAGTTAAGGTCCTATACCTGGGACCTGAGTGACACCTAGGCTAGAGTGAATCATATTCTTTCCCATTCCATTTCGGTCTGGTGCGGGAATATGAAACACGGTTCAGATATGGGTTTCTTCTTGAGAACTCTGTGTTGCAGATTTCCTGCAATGCTAGGGCTATCTGGGAAGCCTGCTAAGTCTGGATGACCTTTTAGTATTGACCTTCGGAAACTGAGGTGAATTAGAGGAGGAATTGTTATGGTTATTGTAAACACTGTACCTCCGGGTTAGAAGTGTTTACACTTCTCATAACTGATCCAAGTCTGAGGATCCTTGTTCTAGATCACCACCTGTGAGGGGGTTGGGCTGTTTACAGGTTTGCAGGTACCTTGACCTCAGAATACCCTGTTACTTTGACTTTGTTAAGAATGCTCCATGTTGGACAGTTCTTGTGATTCTAAAACCTTGGACTTGTGGCTCTTTATTTGAGTCCCCTACCCTGGTTACTGAATTTATAGACCTCCACCTGGAATTCTTGAACACACATGGATCTATACCAAGGCAGTTAATCAGATCCAGCTCAGTCACAAACCCTTGCATATCATCTGCATACATACCCATTGCATCATATTAACATTTGCTTATTTGTGTTTCAGGGTATCCACCTTCATCTCTGGTTTTGGTTTTGACCCCATCTGCTATATTGACCTGTCTCCACCAGCACTTGCTTCAGCTTGTCAACCATGTACTTCAGTTACTAGCACTAGCCAGCCAGTGGCCCACTCCTCAGCATCTTCATCAGCACTTATCCTACTCAGTCCTCAGCATCATGGCTCCAAAGAAAAGCAACATCACTTATCATTTCTTCCAACCAGACTTATCAGACATCAGGAGGATCCAAACCCTGATCACTCCAGATCACATGCCTTTGTTCAGGGAGCATTATGGGGATATACTTGACTTGGTCATGGATCTGGACCCATCTCAGAGAAGCCTGATCCATACCTGTATTCAGTTCTATGACCCCCCGTTGAGATGTTTCACCTTTCAAGACTTTCAGTTGGGTCCTCTTCTGGAAGAATACTCATCATTGATTGGTCTGCCTATCAAAAGAGAAATCCCTTTCAACCCTGAAATGGTCCCTCCCAGCAATGGAGAGATAGCAAAAGCTTTGCACCTGGAACCTGCTTTGATTGAGCAACATATGACCTCTAAAGCTGGGATCCCTGGTTTTCATCTGGACTTTCTAATTTCTCAAGCTGGTCTGAAGGCTTCCCTGGGGGAGTGGAGAGCTGTTTGTGCTCTGTTGGCCTTAAGTGTATATGGAATTGTATTGTTTGCAGATGAGCCTCGATTCATTAGCAAGAATGCAATCCATTTGTTCATCCTGAAGAACCCAGTGCCAACTTTACTGGGTGATCTCTATTACTCAGTACATCAGAGAAATGAGAAGCAGAGGGGAAGGCTAGTGAGGTGTTGTGCTCCATTATTTCATGCTTGGCTTCTCAGGCATCTACCCAGGACAGATGCATTTCTAAATCCTCATCAGCAAAGCAACTGGGCTAAGAGACTCACTGTTCTCACTTCAGCAGACATCAGATGGTGTACTCAGAGCACCAAGGGCAGAGATATCCTCACTAGCTGTGGGCACTTTCCCAATGTGCCCTTAATAGGAGTTAAGGGAAGTATCAATTACAACCCTCTGCTGTTCAGGAGACAATTGGGCTATGCACTGGTCCACACTCCTAGGGTACAGGACTTGGCTGAGACCCTCTACTGTGAGAACAAGATTAGTTTGGCTGTTGTTAGGCGGGCTGCCTGGGCCTGGGATCATGTTCAAACCAAGGGAATCACCATTCTGGGGAAGTGCAATAATGTGGCATCAGCCCAATACTATGAGTGGTCTCATGCCAGGGCCCAATTCTCTGGAATGCCCTTCACCATAGAAGACATGCCTGAGTCATCTTCAGCACCACCCCCTGCCACTATCAGTTTGGAAGAGTTTGAGAGCTTGAAGGAAAGAAATGAGAAGTTAACCCAAGCCTTGCAGAAGACCCTCAGGGAGAGGAGTGAAGGTGTGAGGGAGATTGAGAGATTGGAGAAGTTGAGGGTGGAACACTTGACCAAAATTGAGAAGTCTGGAGATTATATCAACAAGTCTAAGGCTGGTGAGCAGATTCTGAAGAATGCTTGTAAAGAAGCCCAGTTCCAGAGAGCAAGAACAGACTTGTATTTGAAAGAGAGTCAGGCCAGGTGGGTCCGGATCACTGAGGCCCGTACTCTAGAAGACAAGAGAGTCCAGGACAAGATGGAACAGATGGAAAAAGCCCTGGCAGCAGCCCAGAAGGAAATATCAGAGCTAGAAATCAGAGCTGGAGTGAAGAGGTCTAAGGACCAAAGTCAGAACAAGAAGTTGACTGCAGCTGTTGCAACAAGAAACCTTCTCATCAGAGGTCTCACGGAGCGTCCGGCTGATCCTGTAACCGAAGCACTTCTCAAGGAAGTTCGTGAGGATGAGTTTGGCCTTGGAGTTTGATCATTTGCTTGTTGTTATTCCTATTCCATGTACTTTTGCTTTTTGTGATGTATTTTGACCCCTTTGAGGGCTTGTGTTGTAAAATGAACAAGTTGTATTATTTCACCCTTTGTAATATATTTGTGTTGGTTTCTATCTGGGTTCACTTCAAAAGCAATTTCAACAGCAGCATCTTCAAGGGTCTGGAAGGGTCAAAACTGAAAGCCAAACCGGATACCTTGAGAGCAAATAAGCATAACTGCATTGCATGCTAACCCTTTTGTTTGTTTTGTAGGTTTTTGTTTTGTTGTTGCTAACCTCTGTTGTGAATCTCAGGAATTATTGCTCGCCGCCGGGTATTTCCTCTCAACAGGCCACACAGGTACCCAACTAGAAACAACCTTCCGGGAATTCAGATGGATCAGATGCAGCAAGACCTTACGGAGGTCAGAAACCAGATGGCCAACGAAAGGTTGGAGATGAGAACTCAGATAACACAGTTCATGGAAGTGATGAACAACTTAGCTCAAAGCCAGGAGAGGCTCAGAGCTTTGGTAGAAGGAAGGAATCAAGAGGAGCCCCATGTGGGGACTGCTGGCACAAGTAACAATGAAAGGGTGCAACCACATGTTAACCCCCCTGTGTTTGGTCCACATCTACATCCTGAGGTTAATATTCCTGCAAACATTCAAGGAACAGCCACTGCAGCCAGAGTACTTCAAGAAGATCCTCAGGAGGACCAATTTACAGTAATGGGTGCTGGAGAGGAAGCTTATGATAGACGATTGGATGAAATAGCTGAGAAGTTGAGATCACTGGAATCTCAAAATTCTTTGGGTTTCGACGTCATGGACATGGGTTTGGTAGACGGGGTCAGGATCCCCCATAAGTTCAAGCCTCCTTGTTTCGAAAAGTATAATGGGACTTCATGCCCCCGGACTCATCTACAATCATTTCTGGGAAGGCTGAAGGCCTATACAATGGATGAGAAATTGTGGATGTTCTACTTTGAAGACAGCCTGACTGGAGCATCAAGGGAATGGTATTCCCATTTGACAAGGGCAACTGTAAGATGCTGGAAGGACCTGGCAGAGGCCTTCATCAGACAGTATCAGTATAATCTAGACATGGCACCCAACAGGACTCTCCTGATGGGAATGTCACAGTCGTCAAGGGAAAGTTTCCGAGAATATGCCCAAAGATGGAGGCAATTGGCTGCTGCCGTTCAACCACCAATGTCTGAGAGAGAAATGGCAGACATGTTTATGAACACTCTCCAGGGGACGTATATTGACAGGTTGGCTGCTTTCTCCTCCACTAGCTTCGCAGATGTTGTCATAGCTGGGGAGAGAATTGAAAGCTTGTTAAAAATGGGAAAGATCTCAGACAACGGTGCAAGCTCGTCCAGTAGTACAAGAAAGCCTTTTGCAGGCCCGAGAAGAGCTGGCGAGACCAATGCCATTCACACCAATAGGGGTAGGCCTCAATATGTTCAAAGGTCAATAGCAGCAGTCACTATCCCTGCTCCAGCTCATCCTCAGCCAGTCTATCAACCTCCTCAACAAAACTTCCAACAACAACCTCAGTATCATCAGAATCAGTATCCTCCAAGGAACTACAACAACAACAATCAACAGAGGCCATTCCAACAAAGGCCATCCCAAGCTAACAGAGTGATCGACCCGATCCCAATGCCGTATGCTGCCTTGCTGCCACAACTTCTGAAACTTAACCTAGTTGAGCTAAGAACGTTGGTGTAACACCCCAAATTTGCCCTCTTCTTGTTTAGCATCGTTATCATATCATAATCATCACGAGCATACCATATCCTTATCATTTTGCATAGAAAAATAAAGCATAACACTCACATGTTCTAGCATAAGGCATATGATCGGTCATCTGGGAAAATTTGAATCTGCAAGCCAAAATCAAGAGCATGGTGATCTGGCAAGAATCTCACAGGATCATTTTGCACAAGCCTGGTATCATGTTCAGAGCCCTAGAAAGAGAAGATGGATCAAAATTTGTTTGAAACGGTTGGTGCAGGTCTATTTTTGAAGGTTCCCACCAAAGGGAGGGAAATTCAAATTTTCCATGCGTTAACCGGTTAACGCATATGGTTAACCGGTTAACAGCTGCGAAATTTGAATTTCCAGCAGCAATTTCAGCATGTGTGTTTTGGCTTCATTTTCCAATTTTCTGATTTTTATTCATTTGAATTAATTTGAATTTGAGAGAAGGATCTAGAGCACTTATCCAAGCCTCATTCCAACCCTACATCCTAATCACACTACCCAAACCATAATTTTGGATCCCAAACCAAAATTTTGGGCCCCAAACCTAAACCATATTTATTCCATTTCTCTCCAAACCAAGGGGGCTCTCTCTCATTTTTCACTCTCATTTCTGAATTTTCATTCCTCTCACTCACAATTCTCTCACTTTTCTCTCCCAATTTTCCAAATCACTCAAAGTTCCTCTTTGAAGATCACACAACCTTGCCTTGAGGTGTGTAGATCTTGGAACTAAACCTCCTTTCATAGCTTCTTTGCATCTCTTTGCTGGTTTTATTGGAGATTCAGATCTGGTTTGAGATCTAGAAGTGCTTTTGGATCCAAAATTCTGCATCAAGAGTTTGTTCTTGCATTTATTTTGCATGGAGTGTGGAGCTTAGCATCGGATCTTCAAAGTTTTGCGCGAGATCTACTGTTTTCAGCTCAATCAACAATTACCAAAGCATACCTCAGCTTTGTAGGTTGGTTAATTTCAGATCTAGCTCTGTTTTTAGCTTATTTGCATGCTTGTGCTTTAGATCCACCATGTGTTTGTGTATTTGATTGTGTTGCATGAATTGTTTGTTTGATTTGTATCCGGATCCGAATGTTCATGAGCTTAATGATATGGATTGATGTGAATTGATTTAATTTTTCCATGTGTAATTGATTGCTGGTCTGGTGCAAGCTTATTTGAATAAGCTGTTTTGAGATGCTGTTTTCTGCAGGATTTGCTGCTGTTTTATCAGTGTTAACCGGTTAACGTATATGGTTAACCGGTTAACGCCCCTGTTTTGTGCGTATTTTGTGCAGGTTTGAGTTGGTTAACCGGTTAACGCATATGGTTAACCGGTTAACACAGAAGCAGAATGGCTTTTTTAGTGTTGTTTTGAGCTTGTTTGATCCCTTTGCTTGTTCTAATTGCCTTGGATCATCGCATGATCATTAAGCATGATATTTTAGGGAGATTTGCTTGCTGGTTGATGTATGCTTTCATGTTTTCGACGCGTAAGTCGTGTATTTGCAATGCTTGGCATGTTGTTTGTTTCTTGTTTACAAGAACCTTTGAGCATGATTAATTCCATGATTGTGTTGGTCAATTTGCTGGATTTTTGCTAACATTTCAGGGGCTCATGGTAAGGGAAGTGTGGATGTTTATCCACATTTCAACTTTTCATCTTTCCTCTTTTGCTTTGTTTTTTTTTTCTTTGTGGCGTTTGATGTGCTTTGTGCCATCATGTGGTTCTCTTTCCCCTTTCTAGTTTCCTCTTCTCTTTTTCTATCTTCTTCCTTCTTCATTAGGGTAGAAACCTCACTAACTCTTAGGACTTCCATGCATGTGAATACTTAGGATTATTTTAGTCCCCCTTTAGATTTTTTTCCTTTGAGATCTTTTGGTTCTTCTTCTCTTCTCATCTCATAACTCTTAAAAAGAAAACACTTTAATAAATGTGAAGTGATGCATTGATCCATAGCCTTATTCCATGAGGTATGCTTGTAGTCTTCCCATCTTGGGATAGTACATGTTTACCTTGTGATGCACAAGTCTGATCAAGGTATCTTCTTCATAAAGAAAAGCATAAAAAACACTTCTTCATGTAAATAACCAAAAAAACACTTAATAATTAAGCAAGTTAGTGAGCCTAAGCCCTAATCTTTGGGTTCAAGTTTTGGGGATCTTCTCCTTACTTGAGTGTGCTTGTTCTATTATTCCATCTTGGAATGTAGTGACAAGTGCACATTCCATTGGTGAGAGTTTGAGTTCACTTCCTTGTGACACACTCATAAAAGCTTCTAAAAAACACAAAACAAACAATAAGCGTCTTTCCTTCGGGAATTCTTTTCTCATCTCCTTCACTCCGTACGCGAACTTGCTCCTACTTGTCATTTTGCAAGACGGTTACGCACTCGTCGTCCGAGTCTGCAACACCTGAGCAATGGCATAGGCAGTTCAAGCCTTAATTCACAAGCAATTTCCTTTTAGTACCCCTAGTCAGGGGAACTACGGCGTCTCTGATCCTCATTATCCTGATGAGGTACGTAGGCAGCGGGGTAGGGCCCGTTCGAGCACAATCTTTATTTTCCCTACATTTTTCTCTTCGTTTCTTATTTCATTTCTTTTCCAGTTCCAGTTTCTTTTCATTTATTTGCTGCAGCTTTCATACCCTCACCCCTTGAAACAGTATCTCTTTGCAAGCGTGGATCCCGTCGGGTACGGCGGACGATCTGGGTGCTAATACCTTCCCAGGTCGTAACCGACTCCCGAACTCAGTCTCTTTGGTTCGCAGGACCTGTGTCCTTCCTCTTTCTTTCTTCTGGTTTGTGCAGCATTACCATTCCCTTTCTTCGGGATAAAAATGCCTGGCTGGCGACTCTACCTTTTTCCGCGCCACTTTCGCGTTTGTACCAGGATGGAAATCCCGGGAGCGACAGCTTGGCGACTCTGCTGGGGAACGAACCCAGAATCTCTGGTTCCCCTGTGAGTCTCTCCTAGCGCTTGTTTGTTTCTGTTTCATGGGGTGATGTTTTGTTTGTTGTGGCTTGTTGTATTATATCGCTGTTTGTTTACTGCTTTATTTACGGCTTTATTTACAGCTTTATTTACAGTTTTCAGTATTTATTTTCTGCATCATATATCATACTGGACTGTCTGGACTGGTTTCCTTTGGTGGGATGGGAGTTACTGGTTCTTGAGAGATATGAGCCAAGTACCCGGCTCGAGTGTACCATAGGACTTAGAGTGGTTCCACTTTGGCCTCATGAGATCTTGTCATGAGGGTAGTAGTGAGTTCCACACCCAGGTTGCGATTGTCTTGGAAATGTCTTGATTTGGGGATCTTCCTCTCTCATTACATAACCTTGACAGTTATGTGCAGCTGGGGACCGATCATTGAGAACCTTTGTGGAAACAACCTTCTCCAGTGGTGACAGTGGCAGACCACATTTTGTGGCAAACCCATTCGCACCCGAAGGTCCACTGGGAACTCGCATAGGATGGTCTGGTTCTCTTATAAGAACTCAGTTAAAGCATCTGGTCATATGACATTAGTACTGTATCCTACGGGCTGAATGTACTATTGTTTCTTGATTTCAGCGCTTGAAGCTAGGGACTTATAAGGGATGCTTGTTTTTCCCGGACTCAGCTGAGGCCTCCCTGCATAGTACATAATGCCTAACCGATTCCTTGATTTGGTCATGAGCCATTTCTCGGAGATGGTGACAGTATTATTGCTATGTGGCTTTGAGAGTCCGTGATGTCTGACCCGGAGCCTTTTACCCGTGAGATTGGGGGGTGTGTACAGGTGTGCAGGAACCCATGACCTCAACATACACTCATCTGTTCAGTTATGATCTTTGGTCCTGTGAATATGACCGGTGGTTCTATTGATTCTATGGTTCCGAAGTTATGGTCCTGGAATTCTGGATTTCTTGATACTGTGGGTCTGAGATCTTCTATCAGAGGGTTGTGATTACCAGAGGGGGTGACTCAGTGAACTGTTGAGTTTGCCAGTTGTTCCGAGGGGCCCTTGTCAGTGTGCCAGTTCAGATGGTCCCCGTTGGTCATATGCTTGCATTGCATTACATTTGCATCATTCTTTGCATTAACTGTTTATGTTTCCCATTTTTTCAGGTCATTACTCACATCTGTTCCCGGTTCTGGTATTCTTATCTCCATGGCAGAAATTAAAAGCGATCCGAGAAAAAAGAATGTGCATTACACCTTTCTTCAGCCGGAAGTCAAAAGTGTTCAGAGGTTAGCAGGTCTGATGAATGATCAAGTCTTAGGAAATTTCAAGAAAAGATATGGCCAGATACTGAAATTTGTGGACAAGCCTACTACAGACCAAAAGGACAGCTTGCATACCTTGTTGCAATTTTATGATCCCATGTTGCGTTGCTTTATTCTTCCAGGTTTCATCTTAGCTCCGACATTGGAAGAGATCTCCAGCATGCTGAGTGTTCCGATCAGAGAGACATTGCCGTTCTACGGGTCAGAGGTTGTGCTCAGAGATGAAGATATAGCCAAGGTTTGTAGGTTGCCAGTTGCTTCAGTCAGAAAAGCTTTGCAAGAGAGTAAAGGCAGAGGTCTACCATGGAGTGTGCTTATCCCAGAAGCTGAGAAGTATGCTACAGAAGCTAAGTGGAATGACTTTGGAGCTTTGCTTGCATTGATGGTATATGGGTCTAGCTTGTTTCCCGGAGAGAAAGAGTTTGTCAGCTTAGAAGTGATCTCAATCTTCGCAAAAGGCAATCCGGTGCCTACTTTATTGGGTGACTTTTATTTTAGTGTCCATTACAGAAACGAGAAAGGTAGAGGTGGTCCAGTGGTCTGCTGTGCTCCTTTGTTTGCTGAATGGTTCGCTAGACAGTTGCCTAAATCAGGTGCCTTCAAGGATATACGAGACGAATGGAGATGGTCCAGAAGACTGATGGGACTGACTGAAGAAGACATTGCTTGGGGTTATGACAGGGATTTGCTAGGAAAAGAGGTGATGGTTAGCTGCGGAAGGTTTGCTGGAGTACCTTTGCTGGGAAGGAAAGGTGTCATCAGTTACTACCCGACATTAGCCAGAAGGCAGTTTGGCTACCCTTTGAAGGATCCTCCTCAGATGGAAATGTTTGCTGAATCTTTGTATTTTCCTGTTGATGGAAACAGAGAGCTAGTCCAACAAGCAGTTCAATCCTGGGATCACAGGAAAAGGAAAGGGAAGAAGGACTTCGGCCGAGTTGATCCCAAAGCATATCCACCATACGTTGAATGGTTGCAAAGGCATATCGAGTCAGTTCTCATGCCTTTTTCAGTCGAAGCTCCACTTTATCCTCGAGAGGTACCAGGTCCGAGCAGTACGGTTTCCTTGGAGGAGTACAAGAAGCTAGAAGCTCAGCTGCATGCGGTCAGAGTAGAGAATGTTGAGATGGTAAGCTTATACCACCAGGCCATTGGAGCCAAGAAGGAAGCTGAAGATAAGCTGCAGAAGCTCCAAGCCTCTTTGGAAAACAAAGAGAAGGATTTTGCCGGAAGAGAAGCCCATTTCCACCGATTGGGTATGATGGAAGCGCAAAGAGAAGCCAAGCACAAGGAGACTTTAAAGACTCTCAGGAGTGCTCGACAATCCATTGTTTGGCTGAAAGGCCAAAGGGAGGAAGAGCAAGAGAAATTCAAAGAGAAGGAAGAGTTCTTTGAAGTTCAGATGGCTTTTAAGAAGGAGGAAGTGGAGCAAGCCCACGCCATCCGGAGGGAGAGGACCCAACAGCTAGTCCAAAGCCAATTAGCTCTGGAGGAAGCCAGGAAAGAGATTGAAGAGCTCAAGCTGAGAGCAGGCGTCAAGAAGAGCAGGGCAGAGGTGGCAGAGTCGGGGTCTTTAGTTTAGTTTATTTTTCAGACTACCTACAGGCTTGTTGTAGGAGTTTTGCTTTCATGTACTGATTTGTAATCCTTCGGGGAATATTCTTGGATGTATTCTGACTTTTAGCCTATAGTGGTTTGTCCATATTCAGTATTAATGTGCAAGTTATCGTTTTGAATGTGCAAGACTCGTTTGTCTGGATACTACTAACGTCTGAACACTTATCAAAGAGAAAGTTTGAAAGCTAAACACTGAAAGTGATTGCCGAGATAGATACCAGAACTGGGGCATGCCAAATGCTTAAAATTGGGAACATGAACAGTTACATTGCATTGCATATAACCTGTTTGTCTGTTTTGCAGGTGTTGCATCAATTACTAACGTATTTTGTGTTTCAGGCACTATAGCTCCTCGAAAAGTTCGAGAACAACCGGCAGTGCACAGATACCCAACCAAGATTAACAGAGAGCGGGCCATGGATCAAATGCAGGCAGATTTGGCAGACCTAAGGCAGAGAACGGATAACTTCATGACGTTAATGGCCGGCATGGGGCAGAATCAAGAACGGCTGCGAGAGTTGGTTGAAAATCAGAACCGGAATGCTGCTGCTGCTGCTGCTAATGCTGGTAATCATGCTGGTGCAGGCGCACATCAAGGGGGAATTCCTGCCACACAACCAGAGACGACAACAGTCAACGACGGGATGCATAACATTCATGTGGACCACCAGGAGGACCAGTTCACTTTACTTGATGAGACCGAGGGTCAAGGGGTCGAATTGAACAAGAGGTTTGAAGAGATGGCTGAGCAAATCAAAGCTATTCAGTCCCAGAGTTCTTTGGGGTTCGATATAACAGACTTGGGCTTGGTTCCGGGAGTCAGGATCCCGTACAAATTCAAGGTTCCTACTTTCGAGAAGTATAACGGCACTGCTTGCCCAAAGACTCATCTGCAATCGTATGTCGGGAGAATTGCCGCGCATACAGACGATGAAAAGCTATGGATGTATTACTTTCAGGACAGCTTGGTGGGAGCTTCCCTTGAGTGGTACATGAAGCTCAGCAGGGTCAATGTTAAGAGCTGGAAGGATCTCGCTGAGGCCTTCGTGAAGCAGTACCAGTACAACATGGATATGGCTCCGAATCGCACCCAGTTGCAACATATGGCTCAGACAGCAAAAGAAGGTTTTAAAGAATATGCCCAGAGGTGGCGCCAGCTAGCTGCCAGGGTGCAACCCCCCTTGTTAGAGAATGAAATGGCCGATATGTTTATGGGTACCCTCCAGGGGGTATTTCTTGAGAGATTGGCATCGAGTTCTGCTACAAAGTTCAACGATATTGTCATTGCGGGAGAAAGGGTCGAAATGCTGTTGAAAATGGGGAAGATACAAGACCCCGGTGCTAGTAGTTCAAATGGAGCGAGGAAAGCTTTTAGCGGACCTCCAAGAAGGAAAGAAGGCGAGACCAATGCTGTATTCGGCCGAAGCCAGGGCCGTGGTTACAGAAGACCTTATGAGCATATGGCTGCTGTTACCATTCCTGCAGCTCCCGTACAGCAGATGTTACCTCCACCACAACAACATCAACAACAACAACAACCCAGAGCCAACTACCAGCAAAGGCCTTATCAGCCAAGGCAGGCTCGTCCTGCTAATAGGGTGATTGAAGCTATTCCGATGACATATGCTGCCTTGTTGCCGAGACTACTAGATTTGAACCTTATTCAATTGAGGACTTTGGCACCACCACCTCCTGGAGAGCTTCCAGCTGGTTACGACGTCAACGCGCGATGCGCTTTTCATTCAGGGGCACCCGGGCACTCAACCGAGAAGTGCAGGGCGCTACATCACAAAGTTCAAGATCTCGTGGATTCAAAGGCAATCAACTTTGCGCCACCACCGAATATCAACTCGAACCCTATACCTAATCATGGAGGGGCAAGAGTTAACGCTGTTGAGAGTGATGACAAGTTGAGTTTGGTACTGAGAATTGATGAAGTCAAGACGCCGTTGAAGGTGGTGAAAGAGAGACTGTTGAAAGGTCAAGTGTTTCCTGGTTGTTCTCTCGATTGTGAAGACTGTATAAGTGTTGCGAATGGCTGCGAGAAATTGAAGACGGGTTTGCAAGAGTTGATTGATGTTGGGTCTCTACAATTTAGCAAGATTAGTAATGAAAAGGCTGATGATGTGTCAACCATTACTATCTTCTACAATGAGGCTGACATGCCCGTTCGACAAGAGCCTGTTACTGTTTACGCTCCTCAGATTAGTCCTGTGACTATAACTGTACCTGGGCCAATGCCGTATAATGATGATAGAGCCATTCCGTGGCATTATGGTTCCGATGTTTATGTGGCGGGACAGAAGATGGAAAGTAGACCTGTTGCTGACTTGACCATTGAAAATGTGGGAGGTGTTGGGGGATTTACTCGAAGTGGTCGTTTGTTTGCTCCCCCTGCACTGAGAAAGGATCCTGAGGCCGAAGCTTCGTCCAAAGACAAAGGGAAGCAGATTGCGAATGACGAGTCAACTACTCCTGTGGCTGGGCAGAGGACGTTTGAAAAGGAGGTAGAGGAGTTTATGAAGATCATCAAAAGGAGTGACTACAAGGTGGTTGACCAACTGAATCAAACGCCTTCAAAGATTTCTATTTTGTCACTGTTGATGTGCTCTCCCGCGCACCGAGAAGCCTTGCTGAAAGTGCTTCAAATGGCCTATGTTCCTCAAGAAATCACTGTTAATCAACTCGAAGCTGTTGTTGGAAGTGTTAATGCCAGCCATGGTTTAGGCTTCACTGACCGAGACCTTACCTCGGAGGGAAGGAATCACAATAAAGCACTGCATATCACGATGGAATGCAAGGGCGCTGTGTTGTCTCATGTTCTTGTAGACACAGGCTCTTCCTTGAATGTGCTCCCGAAGAAGGCGCTGATGAAGCTTAACATTGATGGGGTTATTCTGACGCCGAGTGATCTGGTGGTTAAAGCTTTCGATGGTTCTAGAAGATCCGTTTTCGGAGAGGTTGAGTTGCCTGTCAAGATAGGCTCTCAAGTCTTCAAGAGTGTCTTCTATGTCATGGACATCCAGCCTGCGTATAGTTGCTTGTTGGGCAGACCGTGGATACACGCAGCTGGAGCCGTCACTTCAACCCTGCACCAAAAGCTTAAATATGTGGTGGATGGCCAGGTCATCACAGTTTGCGGGGAAGAAGATATTTTCGTCAGCCACCTGTCGACGTTTAAATATGTGGAAATGGACGGGGAAATTCACGAGACTTTGTGCCAAGCTTTTGAGGCAGATGTCAGTATCCTGACTCCGGTGAAGAAAAACAACGAAGGCACGTCAATCCATTCCTACCAGGAAGCAAAGGAGGTCGTCCAATCAGGCAATGCCCAGGGCTGGGGCAAGCTGTTGGAGATGGAAAAGAAGGATGATAGATTCGGCTTAGGGTATCAGCCTGGGGGGTCTATTCAGAGTGGTAAAGCTATCTCATTCACAAGTGCTGGGTCGCTTGACCGCGATCAAATCTGTATGGCAAGCCAAGACGGGGATAGTGACAGAGACTGGGACAACAATTGGATCCGCCCGTGTGCACCCGTCGAGGAGCTAGGAAATTGGTCTGCTGAGGACATTGTTCAAGTCACCTGGCTCTCAAAGTAATTGTTTTGTTTCCTTTTATTAGCATACTGCATTGTCAAATCCAGCATTCTGCCCAAGATGTTTGGATCCATTGTACTGGGCCACCATGTTTTGTATTGCATCGTTATTTTTGCCATGAAATAAAAGGACATTTTCAGACAAATTGTGCTCTCCTTCTTTGTTTTTAAACTTTTTCACAAAAAACAATATAAAAATGGCAATGTGTTTTTTTCATTTTTTGCTTTGTGTTAGCGTCTCTTTTCAAAATAAGCAGATTCTGAATAAGCACATCATTTGTGCAGTATTGATCATCCGGATTCCACGGATAACGTTCCTGCTATGACTATGCATGACTTTGATAATCCAGTCTACCAAGCTGATGAAGGGGTTGAGGAAGATTGTGACCTACCTGAAGAGTTGGTCAGATTGTTAAAACAAGAGGAACGAGTTATTCAGCCTCATCAAGAAGAGATTGAGACCATCAATATTGGCAGTGAAGATGCAAAGAAAGAAATCAAGATAGGAGCCAATCTGCAGGCCGACGTCAAACAAGAGCTGATCAGTATGCTGAGAGAGTATGTAGATATCTTTGCTTGGTCATATCAAGATATGCCAGGGTTGGATACCGACATCGTGATGCATAAGCTACCTCTGAGAGAAGACTGTCCTCCTGTGAAGCAAAAGTTGAGAAGAACTCGCCCGGATATGGCGATGAAGATTAAAGAGGAGGTGCAGAAACAGTGGGATGCCGGGTTCCTTGCCGTGACTAGTTACCCACCTTGGGTAGCTAACATTGTACCAGTGCCTAAAAAGGACGGCAAAGTCCGGATGTGCGTTGACTATCGAGATTTGAACAGAGCAAGTCCGAAGGATGATTTTCCGTTGCCACACATCGACGTGTTGGTCGACAGTACTGCTCAATTCTCAGTATTCTCCTTCATGGATGGATTCTCCGGTTATAATCAGATAAAAATGGCGCCGGAGGACATGGAGAAGACAACGTTCATTACCCCGTGGGGAACGTTCTGCTATAAGGTCATGCCTTTCGGTCTGAAGAACGCAGGGGCAACTTATCAACGGGCAATGGTCACGTTGTTCCATGACATGATCCACAAGGAGATCGAATGTTATGTGGATGATATGATTGCAAAGTCCAAGGACGAAGAGGAGCATTTGGTTAACCTAAAGAAGTTGTTTGACAGATTGATCAAGTACAAGTTGAGGTTGAATCCGAACAAGTGCACTTTCGGAGTGCGTTCCGGAAAATTGCTGGGTTTCATTGTAAGTCAAAGAGGAATTGAGGTAGATCCTGCTAAAGTGAAAGCTATTCAAGATATGCCTGCACCAAAGACAGAAAAAGAAGTGCGCGGGTTCTTAGGTAGATTGAACTACATTTCTCGGTTCATATCTCACCTAACTGCCACGTGCGAACCGATATTCAAACTGCTAAGAAAAGAGCAAACAGTCAGGTGGAATGATGATTGCCAAAGGGCTTTCGACAAAATAAAGGAATATTTGCAGGAGCCTCCAATTCTGATGCCTCCAGTGGAGGGGAGACCGTTAATCATGTACTTGACCGTGTTAGAAGGGTCGATGGGGTGTGTGCTTGGCCAACATGACGAGTCTGGTCGAAAAGAGTACGCCATTTATTACCTTAGCAAAAAGTTTACCGACTGTGAATCCCGATACTCACTGCTCGAGAAAACTTGCTGCGCTTTGGTATGGGCTGCTCGCCGACTGAGGCAGTACATGTTGACCCATACTACACTTCTCATTTCCAAGATGGATCCTGTCAAGTACATCTTTGAGAAACCAGCATTGACCGGAAGGGTTGCTAGATGGCAGATGATTTTAATTGAATACGACATCCAGTACACTTCTCAGAAAGCCATCAAAGGAAGTGTATTGTCGGAATACCTTGCTCAGCAACCTCTTGAGGATGACTATCAGCCGATGAGATTTGATTTCCCTGATGAGGACATCATGTGCCTCAAAACAAACGATTATGAGGAACCACTTCCGGAGGAGGGGCCCGACCCTGAATCCAAATGGAAGTTGATGTTTGATGGGGCTGTCAATATCAATGGTCGTGGAGTTGGTGTCGTACTTATTACTCCTGAAGGTGTTCATTTACCCTTCGCTGCCAAAATTACTTTTGGCTGCACCAACAATGAAGCGGAATACGAGGCGTGTATAATGGGAATAGAGGAGGCAATTGATCTTCGGATCAAGAACCTCGACATATTCGGAGATTCAGCCCTCGTCATTAACCAAATTATCGGCAAGTGGTATACACATCAAGAGCATTTAGTTCCGTACAGGGATTATGCTAGAAGACTGTTGACATTCTTCACGACAGTTGAGCTCAAATATATACCACGTGACGAAAATCAATTTGCCGATGCTTTGGCCACTCTCTCTTCGTCGATTAAAGTCATGTGTTGGAATTTTATGCCCAGAATTGACATCTCCAGGCTTGACTCTCCAGCTTATGCTTTCTCTGTAGACGCCGTGTCTGACGAGAAACCTTGGTATTTTGATATCAAGTTATTCCTGGAGAAGCAAGAATACCCAACAGGGGCATCTTCCAAAGACAAAAAGACCTTGAGACGGCTTGCTGCTAGTTTCTTCCTGAACACAGACGGGGTTTTGTACAAGAGGAATTTCGACATGGTCTTGCTCAGATGCGTGGATAGACACGAAGCAAGCCTGTTGATGCAGGAAGTCCATGAAGGATCTTTTGGTACCCATGCAGGAGGGCATGCTATGGCAAAGAAACTGCTGAGATCAGGGTATTACTGGATGACAATGGATGCAGATTGTTGTTCGTTCGCTCGTAAATGCCACAAGTGCCAAATATATGCAGATAAAGTGCATGTTCCTCCTAACCCGCTCAACATCATGTCATCTCCTTGGCCTTTCTCTATGTGGGGCATTGACATGATCGGGAAGATCGATCCAACTGCTTCGAATGGTCATCGCTTCATCCTGGTCGCGATTGATTACTTTACCAAGTGGGTAGAAGCAGCGTCTTATGCCAATGTCACTCGTCAAGTGGTGGCAAGATTTCTGAAAAGAGATATCATATGCAGATATGGAGTGCCCGAAAGGATCATTACTGATAATGGTTCTAATCTCAACAATAAGATGATGGCAGACTTATGTCGGGACTTCAAAATACAGCATCACAATTCTTCTCCTTACCGACCAAAGATGAATGGTGCGGTAGAGGCAGCTAACAAGAATATCAAGAAGATTGTGCAGAAAATGGTTGTCACCTACAAGGATTGGCATGAGATGTTACCGTTTGCTTTGCATGGGTACCGAACGTCGGTCAGGACGTCAACAGGGGCAACTCCCTTCTCTCTAGTGTATGGCATGGAAGCAGTCCTGCCTGTTGAAGTAGAGATTCCTTCACTGCGTGTGATGATGGACGTCAAACTGGATGAGGCTGAATGGGTGCGTGCTCGTTACAACCAGCTATGTCTAATTGAGGAAAAGAGATTAGCGGCTATCTGTCATGGTCAGCTTTATCAGAGGAGAATGAAGCGGGCATTCGATCAACGAGTACGTACTCGAGAGTATCGAGTGGGAGAGCTTGTATTGAAGAGGATCGTTCCTCCAGGTTCAGATAACAGGGGCAAGTGGACCCCAAACTACGAAGGACCATTCATAGTGAAGAAAGTATTCTCAGGAGGGGCACTGATGCTCACCACTATGGATGGAGAAGACTTCCCATCCCCTGTCAACTCGGACGCAGTTAAAAAATACTTCGCATAAAGAGACCCGCTGGACACAAAAACAGAATGTAAGTCCAGGCAAGAAAAGGGCATCCCGGCGAGCTAAAAACAGAATAAAAAGCTCGGGCAAAAATTAGGGAAAATAAACAAAAAAAAAAAAAAATGTACACCCGCTGAGTTGAAAAGCCACATTGGACAGCTCAGGCAAAAAAGGGTATCCCGGTGGATTGAAAACCCGAGAGGGCGATCCACGCAAAATAAGGGAATAAGCGAACAACTGTGATCCAAGTTATCTGAACCACGTCATCGTTTCGTACGGTTTGACAATATCGGAAAGATAGGAAACAGTCCCCTTGTCTTCTCAGAAAGCCAAAGCAGAATGGAGAGTCTTGAAGACATGCAGGTCATAGCAGAAATGGAACTCCTTGGAATGCCATGTACATTGCCATTAGGATAGTTTCTTTTCTCAATTTTTATAGTGGCTACCTCTTTCCGGGTGGTTGCTTCCTGATGTAAATCTTTGCCTATTTAGAGGCCATTCAATAAAAATAATATTCAGTCAGAAAGCTGTGTGTGTTTATTTTTGTTTGCAAAATGTCCTGAATTTTTGGCAAAAATAGCATTGCATCTAAACATGGTGATAATCTTGAAAAGAAAACTGACATGCAGGGAAACTGTAACCCTCTTTGAGTGTCGGGTGATAATGGATGAACAGATCACGCCATGCAAATCCCCGGGACACACGTGTGTTTTCTGTTGTTGCAGGTTGCAGGATGGCGTCACATTCTCTCAAGCAAAGTACTCTTCCCCAGTAGAGTATTTCCCCAAGCAGAGATTTCTTCTCCAACAGGTATCTGAAGCCTGGCACCTCTGGCAGAGATTTTATCCAGCTAAGTCTTGGCAGCAACCCAAGCAGGTTCTTCTTCCCAAGTGAAGTAGTAGTCCATTCTTCCCCAGCGGAGTGTGCCTAGCAAGTACCTGAGAGCATGTCATCATCAGAGGTGGAATTAACAGTATTTTATCATCAGTAAGAGTCCTTGCCTATCAGGTACCCGAAAGCCTGATATCCCCTCAGAGTCTTGAATCATCGGATGCTCTCCCCAGTCAGAGTATTCGCCCAGGAAGCTTCCCCAGCTAAGTCTGAAGATGATTGGTTCCCACAGAGTTCATATTTGATTTTCACCTCCGTCCGTGAAATATTCCCCAGCAGATTTGCCCTATTGTTGGTTTATTTGATGATGCAGCCAGGTATTCATCACCTCAGTCGGAGTGGGTATCCAGACCTCTTGACTTTTTATCCCCTGCAGAGTTGTATCTCTTGTTGCCGATCAGGCATTCGTTTATTGCTCGTCTGCAATCTTCAACACTCGTATGTGTTATCCCTAAGCAAGTTTCCCCAGCGAGGACATATCACTGCTTCATGGCTGCTCGACTGCATCTTTCAACACTCGTCTGTGTTAGCTCTGTGTTGCTGTTTGCTCGTCTGCAATTTTCGGCATTCGTCTGTGTTTTGAAGTGATTACTTTATTATTGCTCGTCTGCAATTTCCAACACTTGTCTGTGTCATGATGCCTCCGTTGTTGCTCGTCCGCAACTCCTCAACACTTGTCTGTGTTCTGAGACGATATTTGTTGTTGCTCGTCTGCAACCTTCTAACACTCGTCTGTGTTTGGTATTGGATCCCTCGCTGCACTCGTCTGTGCCTTGATATGTATTCTCTGTTGTTGCTCGTCTGCAACTGTCCAGCACTCGTCTGTGTGTTTGAAGGTCGTCTGCTTTTATCCCCCCAGAAGTCGTTTGTGTTCTGAAGCTCGTCTGCTTTGCCTGGATACTCGTCTGTATCATCCTCAGCACTCGTCTGTGCTAGCTTGCACCTGAATGTGAAGATTTGTTGTTTACCCTGATATCTCCGTGACTACTTCAAATGCTCGTCTGTGTTTGAACTTCTGGTATTCGTCTATACCAATGGCTGATACTCGTCTGTATCATCGCCTGAAACACTCGTCCGTGTTTCTCAGATCATCGTCCGATACTCGTCTGTATCTTTGACTATTGGCACTCGTCTGTGTTCTCTTGATGATCATCCAATACTCGTCTGTATTGAAGAGGTTTAAAATCCTGACAGTGGGAATTAAATGTCGAAATGGTTACCGGGCCTGGCGTAACAGGTAAATCCGAGGGAGGCTCGTCCGTCTCAAGCACCAATTATTATGGTTGCTGCACCTGGCGTAACAGGTTTGCTCAGAAGACTCGTCTGTCTTATACCATATATCCGCGGATAATATATGAGGAAGGTTCGTCTACCTTGATTGCATATCTATCCCACAGACTTATATGCATTCCCGGAGCCTGCGTAAGGGTTATCCGAAGAAGACTCGTCCGTCTTATTCCACTTATCTGCGTAAGGATTAGTGAAGGAGATTCGTCCATCTCAGGTCACTTTGAAGATCCTTAAGGGCTCGTCCGCTCTCTGTACCTGGCGTCACAGGTCATGCGAAGACTCGTCTGTCAGCATGATAGTATTTCAGATATCAGTTTCAACTTGGAAGAAGCTCGTCTGTTTTTTCTCTCCTTCTTATCCCCAGAGCGTCATCTGGTTGGGTTTATTTCCCAGTGTTGCATTCTTAGTCAGAGTGCAAATTTCAGGTCTTCTTGGTATTCAATCACAGTTTATCTCGAATGTCTGATAGTCGTTGCTCTCATCCTTTTCAGATTAACAGTTGATTGAATAGGGGCAGCTGTAACACCCCAAATTTGCCCTCTTCTTGTTTAGCATCGTTATCATATCATAATCATCACGAGCATACCATATCCTTATCATTTTGCATAGAAAAATAAAGCATAACACTCACATGTTCTAGCATAAGGCATATGATCGGTCATCTGGGAAAATTTGAATCTGCAAGCCAAAATCAAGAGCATGGTGATCTGGCAAGAATCTCACAGGATCATTTTGCACAAGCCTGGTATCATGTTCAGAGCCCTAGAAAGAGAAGATGGATCAAAATTTGTTTGAAACGGTTGGTGCAGGTCTATTTTTGAAGGTTCCCACCAAAGGGAGGGAAATTCAAATTTTCCATGCGTTAACCGGTTAACGCATATGGTTAACCGGTTAACAGCTGCGAAATTTGAATTTCCAGCAGCAATTTCAGCATGTGTGTTTTGGCTTCATTTTCCAATTTTCTGATTTTTATTCATTTGAATTAATTTGAATTTGAGAGAAGGATCTAGAGCACTTATCCAAGCCTCATTCCAACCCTACATCCTAATCACACTACCCAAACCATAATTTTGGATCCCAAACCAAAATTTTGGGCCCCAAACCTAAACCATATTTATTCCATTTCTCTCCAAACCAAGGGGGCTCTCTCTCATTTTTCACTCTCATTTCTGAATTTTCATTCCTCTCACTCACAATTCTCTCACTTTTCTCTCCCAATTTTCCAAATCACTCAAAGTTCCTCTTTGAAGATCACACAACCTTGCCTTGAGGTGTGTAGATCTTGGAACTAAACCTCCTTTCATAGCTTCTTTGCATCTCTTTGCTGGTTTTATTGGAGATTCAGATCTGGTTTGAGATCTAGAAGTGCTTTTGGATCCAAAATTCTGCATCAAGAGTTTGTTCTTGCATTTATTTTGCATGGAGTGTGGAGCTTAGCATCGGATCTTCAAAGTTTTGCGCGAGATCTACTGTTTTCAGCTCAATCAACAATTACCAAAGCATACCTCAGCTTTGTAGGTTGGTTAATTTCAGATCTAGCTCTGTTTTTAGCTTATTTGCATGCTTGTGCTTTAGATCCACCATGTGTTTGTGTATTTGATTGTGTTGCATGAATTGTTTGTTTGATTTGTATCCGGATCCGAATGTTCATGAGCTTAATGATATGGATTGATGTGAATTGATTTAATTTTTCCATGTGTAATTGATTGCTGGTCTGGTGCAAGCTTATTTGAATAAGCTGTTTTGAGATGCTGTTTTCTGCAGGATTTGCTGCTGTTTTATCAGTGTTAACCGGTTAACGTATATGGTTAACCGGTTAACGCCCCTGTTTTGTGCGTATTTTGTGCAGGTTTGAGTTGGTTAACCGGTTAACGCATATGGTTAACCGGTTAACACAGAAGCAGAATGGCTTTTTTAGTGTTGTTTTGAGCTTGTTTGATCCCTTTGCTTGTTCTAATTGCCTTGGATCATCGCATGATCATTAAGCATGATATTTTAGGGAGATTTGCTTGCTGGTTGATGTATGCTTTCATGTTTTCGACGCGTAAGTCGTGTATTTGCAATGCTTGGCATGTTGTTTGTTTCTTGTTTACAAGAACCTTTGAGCATGATTAATTCCATGATTGTGTTGGTCAATTTGCTGGATTTTTGCTAACATTTCAGGGGCTCATGGTAAGGGAAGTGTGGATGTTTATCCACATTTCAACTTTTCATCTTTCCTCTTTTGCTTTGTTTTTTTTTTCTTTGTGGCGTTTGATGTGCTTTGTGCCATCATGTGGTTCTCTTTCCCCTTTCTAGTTTCCTCTTCTCTTTTTCTATCTTCTTCCTTCTTCATTAGGGTAGAAACCTCACTAACTCTTAGGACTTCCATGCATGTGAATACTTAGGATTATTTTAGTCCCCCTTTAGATTTTTTTCCTTTGAGATCTTTTGGTTCTTCTTCTCTTCTCATCTCATAACTCTTAAAAAGAAAACACTTTAATAAATGTGAAGTGATGCATTGATCCATAGCCTTATTCCATGAGGTATGCTTGTAGTCTTCCCATCTTGGGATAGTACATGTTTACCTTGTGATGCACAAGTCTGATCAAGGTATCTTCTTCATAAAGAAAAGCATAAAAAACACTTCTTCATGTAAATAACCAAAAAAACACTTAATAATTAAGCAAGTTAGTGAGCCTAAGCCCTAATCTTTGGGTTCAAGTTTTGGGGATCTTCTCCTTACTTGAGTGTGCTTGTTCTATTATTCCATCTTGGAATGTAGTGACAAGTGCACATTCCATTGGTGAGAGTTTGAGTTCACTTCCTTGTGACACACTCATAAAAGCTTCTAAAAAACACAAAACAAACAATAAGCGTCTTTCCTTCGGGAATTCTTTTCTCATCTCCTTCGCTCCGTACGCGAACTTGCTCCTACTTGTCATTTTGCAAGACGGTTACGCACTCGTCGTCCGAGTCTGCAACACCTGAGCAATGGCATAGGCAGTTCAAGCCTTAATTCACAAGCAATTTCCTTTTAGTACCCCTAGTCAGGGGAACTACGGCGTCTCTGATCCTCATTATCCTGATGAGGTACGTAGGCAGCGGGGTAGGGCCCGTTCGAGCACAATCTTTATTTTCCCTACATTTTTCTCTTCGTTTCTTATTTCATTTCTTTTCCAGTTCCAGTTTCTTTTCATTTATTTGCTGCAGCTTTCATACCCTCACCCCTTGAAACAGTATCTCTTTGCAAGCGTGGATCCCGTCGGGTACGGCGGACGATCTGGGTGCTAATACCTTCCCAGGTCGTAACCGACTCCCGAACTCAGTCTCTTTGGTTCGCAGGACCTGTGTCCTTCCTCTTTCTTTCTTCTGGTTTGTGCAGCATTACCATTCCCTTTCTTCGGGATAAAAATGCCTGGCTGGCGACTCTACCTTTTTCCGCGCCACTTTCGCGTTTGTACCAGGATGGAAATCCCGGGAGCGACAGTTGGCACCTCCAGATCCCAACAGTCTACCAAGAAACTATGACTCCAATGCTAGGTGTGCTTTTCATTCAAACGCACCTGGTCACAGTACAGAAAAATGCAGGGCTCTGCATATGAAGGTACAAGACTTGGTAGACTCCAAGGCTCTGAATTTTGCACCTCCGCCCAATGTCAATAAAAACCCAATGCCAAACCATGGTGGTCCCCGAATTAATGCTATTGAAGAAGACCAACCGTCTTATTTAATAACTAGTGTGGATCAGATCAGGACACCGTTGGTGGAAATCAAAGCTCAACTCCGAGAAAACCAAATATTTCCGGGGTGTGAACTAGGGTGTCCCTACTGCAATATTTCATGGAATGGGTGTGAGGACCTGAGGAATGGCATTGACAGCCTTATTCAAAGTGGCCTGCTCCAGATCACCACATCATTCCCGATAAATCCGGCAACTTCATCAACAACGGTTTCAGAACCTCCTACAACCGCAGCAACTATTGTTCCCGACAATTCACCAGCAACATCAACAAGTACTTCGTCTGTCCTCCCAAATGATCAGTTTTCAACAGTTTTTCCTGCTACAACTTCAGCTTCATTCCATTTCGAATCTCCATCAACAACAACAACAACAGTCCTTCCAACAGAACCTCCTACAACACCAACAATCAATCATGAAGATGTCTCTACTGTTACCATATTCTACGATCCTGAAAATAACTCCGCTTACCATTCAGAAGGTGCTGCTCCCACCAGAGCGCCAGTTACAATCTTTTATGATCCACAGACAATAACAGTCCCTTCAGCAGCAGCAATCAGTCCAGTCACTGTCACGGTGCCTGGACCAGTACCATATGAAAGCAATAGGGCCATCCCTTGGCACTATGGCTCTGACGTGTACTGTGAAGGGAAAAGAATCACTCTTGAAACATCAGCACCTGCACCACAAGTAGATAATGTGGGGGGAGGCGGAGGCTTCACTCGAAGCGGACGTCTCTTTGCTTCACAAGTTCAAAGACCCACTGCCGAGGCAGAAGCTGCTGCCAAGGCAAAAGGGAAGAGCCCGGTGCAGGAAGATCAAGCTGTTAAGGAAGCCCTGAAGACTCCATTCGATCAAGAAGTTGATGAGTTTATGAGAATCATCAAAAAGAGTGACTACAAAGTTGTGGATCAGCTTCACCAGACGCCATCCAAAATCTCTATCCTCTCACTGCTTATGTGCTCCGAAGCCCATCGGAATGCACTACTTAAAGTCCTGCACGCAGCTTACGTGCCTGAGGAGATTACTGTCAACCAATTGGAAACCGTGGTTGGAAATGTTACTGCTAGCAATGGGCTAGGGTTTACCAATTCTGACTTGACAGCGGATGGCCGCAATCACAACAAAGCCTTGCACATAACCATGGAATGCAAAGGAGCTGTCCTTTCTCATGTGTTGGTGGACACAGGTTCTTCCCTGAATGTCCTACCAAAGAAGGCTCTGGTGAAATTAGAATATGACGGATTGGCATTGAGACCCAGCAACCTGGTGGTAAGAGCCTTTGATGGTTCGAAGAGATCGGTTCTGGGAGAGATTGAGCTGCCTGTGACAATTGGCCCGCAGACCTTTAAAACTATCTTTTATGTGATGGACATTCAGCCCGCCTACAGCTGTTTGTTGGGTAGACCCTGGATTCACGCCGCCGGCGCAATAACGTCCACCCTTCACCAAAAGTTAAAATTTGAGTGGGAGGGTCAAGTTGTCACAATCTGTGGGGAAGAGGATATTTTCGTTAGCCATCTGGCTACCTACAAGTACATTGAGATGGATGGAGAGATCCATGAAACAATGAGCCAAGGTTTTGAAGCCTTGAACGTCAATGAAGCATCTGCTGTATCGGGGATCTCCATGTCGTCTTACCAACAAGCCCGGAAGGTTGTTGAGGAAGGAACTGCCCTAGGCTGGGGCAAGGTATTAGCTGTGGAGGAGAAGAAGGACAAATTTGGGTTGGGTTACAGACCAACTCAACAACAAGCAAAGGCTGCTGCAGAGCCTGGTTTTGTCAGTGGGGGGATGCTTACCCCCGATGCTATCAACTGTCTGGAAGACGAGCTGGAAGAGGAGCGCAATCTGGAGAATTGGATTCGTCCAAAGATCCCGGGGAGCAGTGTCTCAAACTGGTCTTCCCAGGAAATTATAAGAGTTACTCGATCAGAGTAATTATTATTTCCTGTATTTTTTTATAGCATGCATCAAAGTCTTGCATCTTGCCCAAGATGACAAGACTCATTTTGTAATCAGGGCCATCTGTACTTTTGTGCAAACAAGATTAAATTAATGAAATATCAGACATCTTTTTGCAAACAAGTCTTTTTCTTTTCTGCTCACTGTTTTTCCATTTTTCTTTTTGTACAAAAATAAATGGCGGTGTTTTCAAAATGATAACTTCATTTCACTTTTTTCTAAAGCAAGATTAAAATCAATCACTAAAATGAACAAACTTAACCCTTGCAGAGAGTGCCTTCCAGACAGCACCGACAACAGCACGGCTATGACATCGTATGACTTTGACAATCCAATCAATCAAGCTGATGAAGGGGTTGATGAAGAATATGAGCTTCCTGAAGAGCTAGCCAGGTTGTTGAGACAAGAGGAAAAGGTTATTACTCCTCACCAGGAAGAGATTGAAGTGATTAATCTTGGTACGGAGGAAGACGTGAAAGAAGTCAAAATCGGGGCCTGCCTGCAAGACTCAGTGAAGAGACAACTGATAGATCTGCTTCAAGAGTATGTTGATGTGTTCGCTTGGTCGTATCAAGACATGCCAGGGTTGGACACCGATATAGTCGTGCACAAGCTGCCTTTGAGGGAAGAATGCCCACCGGTCAAACAGAAGTTGCGCCGAACTCGCCCAGACATGGCTATGAAAATCAAAGAAGAGGTACAAAAGCAATGGGACGCCGGGTTCCTTGCTGTGACTAGCTATCCGCCGTGGGTTGCTAATATAGTGCCTGTGCCTAAGAAAGATGGCAAAGTAAGAATGTGTGTTGACTATCGGGATCTGAATAGAGCCAGCCCGAAAGATGACTTCCCATTACCTCACATTGACGTATTGGTGGATAACACGGCTCAGTTCTCGGTATTCTCCTTCATGGACGGATTTTCAGGATACAACCAGATCAAGATGGCACCTGAAGACATGGAGAAGACAACCTTCATCACACCCTGGGGCACGTTCTGTTATAAAGTGATGCCATTTGGACTGAAGAATGCTGGTGCAACATATCAACGGGCTATGGTGACATTATTCCATGATATGATCCACAAGGAAATAGAATGTTATGTGGATGATATGATCGCCAAGTCCCTTACAGAGGAAGATCACCTGGTGAATCTGCTGAAGTTGTTCAAGCGTCTGAGGAAGTATCAACTAAAGCTGAACCCCAACAAATGCACATTCGGGGTGCGATCCGGTAAGTTGCTGGGCTTTATTGTAAGCGAGAAAGGGATTGAGGTTGATCCTGATAAAGTCAAGGCTATACAAGAAATGCCTGCACCGAAGACAGAGAAAGAAGTTCGAGGGTTCTTAGGTCGATTGAACTACATCTCACGGTTCATATCTCACCTTACAGCGACCTGTGAACCCTTGTTCAAGCTGTTAAGAAAAGAACAGACGGTCAGGTGGAACGAAGATTGCCAGAAGGCTTTTGACAAGATCAAAGAGTACTTACAAGAACCTCCAATCCTCATGCCGCCAGTTGAAGGAAGACCTCTGATTATGTACTTGACAGTATTAGAAGAGTCGATGGGGTGTGTGTTGGGCCAGCATGACGAGTCTGGTCGAAAAGAGTATGCAATATACTACCTAAGCAAAAAGTTTACCGACTGTGAACAACGTTATTCACTGCTCGAGAAAACTTGCTGTGCTTTAGCGTGGGCTGCTCGCCGACTGAGACAGTATATGTTGACCCACACTACCTTATTAATCTCAAAAATGGATCCAGTTAAGTACATTTTCGAGAAGCCAGCTCTTACCGGGCGGGTTGCAAGATGGCAGATGATTCTCACAGAATACGACATACAGTACACCTCTCAGAAAGCCATCAAGGGCAGTGTACTATCTGAATATCTTGCTGAGCAACCCATTGATGACTACCAGCCTATGAGGTTTGACTTCCCTGATGAAGACATCATGTTCATTAAAGCAAAAGATCGCGAGGAGCCTATTCACACCGAAGGGCCTGACCCGGAGGAAGAATGGACTATGATGTTTGATGGGGCTGTTAACATGAATGGTCGTGGTGTTGGTGCAGTACTCATTACACCCAAAGGGGTTCATTTGCCTTTCTCGGCAAAACTCACTTTCAACTGCACTAACAACGAAGCTGAATACGAAGCCTGCATTATGGGTCTTGAGGAAGCCATTGACCTCAGGATCAAGACATTGACCGTATTCGGGGATTCAGCTTTGGTAATCAATCAAACCAACGGGAAATGGTACACCCACCAGGATCATCTGATACCGTACAGGGATTATACAAGAAGGTTACTGACTTTCTTTACAACAGTCAAACTTGAATATATCCCTCGGGATGAGAATCAGTTTGCAGATGCTCTTGCTACCATTTCATCCATGATCAAAGTTCAAGCTGCTAACTTTATACCCCAGATATCAGTGTCCAGACTCGACAGGCCAGCATATGTATTTGCAGCAGAAGTTGTCAAGGACGATAAGCTTTGGTTTCATGACATTAAATGCTTCTTGGAGGATCAAACATACCCACCTGGGGCATCTTCCAATGATAAGAAGACTTTGAGAAGGCTTGCTGGTAGTTTCTTTCTGAACACTGATGGGTCTTTATACAAGAGGAACTTTGACATGGTACTCCTCAGATGTGTTGACAAGACGGAAGCAGATTTGTTGATGCACGAAGTACACGAAGGATCTTTTGGTACTCATGCAGGAGGGCATGCCATGGCTAAGAAATTGCTAAGATCAGGCTATTATTGGATCACAATGGATGCAGACTGTTGTGCTTACGCCAGGAAATGTCATAAATGCCAGATTTATGCAGACAAGGTGCATGTGCCTCCCAATCCTTTGAACATCATGTCTTCACCTTGGCCCTTTGCTATGTGGGGCATTGATATGATTGGCAAGATTGAGCCAACTGCTTCGAATGGTCACAGATTCATCCTGGTTGCCATCGACTATTTCACCAAGTGGGTTGAAGCAGCCTCATATGCAAATGTCACAAGACAAGTGGTAGCCCGATTTCTGAAGAGAGATATCATCTGTCGGTATGGAGTGCCCGAGCGAATCATTACTGATAATGGTTCAAATCTAAACAACAAAATGATGGCAGAGCTGTGCCAGGACTTCAAGATCCAACACCACAATTCTTCTCCTTACAGGCCAAAGATGAATGGCGCTGTCGAGGCAGCAAATAAAAATATTAAGAAGATTGTGCAGAAGATGGTAGTCACCTATAAAGACTGGCATGAAATGCTACCGTTTGCCTTGCATGGGTATCGCACGTCGATCAGGACATCCACTGGGGCAACACCGTATCAACTTGTGTATGGTATGGAAGCAGTCCTACCTGTTGAAGTTGAACTACCCTCGTTACGGGTATTAATGGATGTTAAACTGAGTGAAGCAGAATGGGTTCGGTCTCGATTCGAACAACTGAGTCTGATTGAAGAGAAAAGATTGGCTGCAATTTGTCATGGGCAATTGTATCAGAAGAGAATGAAGAGAGCCTTTGATCAGAAAGTCAGGCATCGAGAGTACCAAGTAAGGGATCTTGTGCTGAAAAGAATCCTCCCTCCTCATACAGACCACAGGGGCAAATGGACTCCAAATTATGAAGGACCATTCGTTGTAAAGAAAGTTTTCTCTGGTGGAGCACTGATGCTCAGCACCATGGATGGTGAAGATTTCCCATCCCCTGTGAATTCAGATGCAGTTAAAAAATACTTCGCATAAAATGACCCGCTGGACATAAAAACAGAATGTAAATCCAGGCAAAAATAGGGCATCCCGGCGAGTCAAAATCAGAATAAAAGACTCGGGCAAAAATAAGGGAAATAAACAAAAATGTACACCCGCTGAGTTGAAAAGCCGCATTGGACAGCTCAGGCAAAAATGGGTATCCCGATGGATTGAAAACCCGAAAGGGCGATCCATGCAAAATAAGGGAATAAGCGAACAACTGCATTCTGAATTCGTCTCTATCACTTACAACTTGGAAAGCTTCAACAGAGTCAAGCTTCAATCAGAATCAACTCTCTCCAGAAAGCAAGACGAGAAGAACGTCATTGTCATACGAGTCATAGCAGAAGAGGAAGCTCCTCAAAGCGTCGCCAACACTGCCAGCACTTTTGTTTCTCAATTTGTGACAGTCTCCTCATTTCAGGAGATATGTTTCTTTGACTGTATCTTGTCAATTCAGGGCACATGAATTAATAAAATCAGATTTTCAGTCATGTTTCGTTTTTTACATTTATGTTTTGCAAAGAATTGTCTGATATCTCTGAAAATACAATTGCATAAGTACAGATGCCTTTCTCTAAAATAAAAAAAAAATAAAAAAAAAAAAAAAACACATGCTTGCAGGGAATATACTTACTCTCAAAAGTGCTTAACTCCTATGACGGAATCCAGTAAAGGATACCTCGGGACCTTTTGTGCGTCTCCTTATCTTTGCAGGATTGCAGGTATCCAGAACGCAACCTGGGGCACGCAAGTTACGTCTCAGCAAGCAGGCGAATCATTATCAACTCGGTCTATCTTCCACGTGGCACTGGAAGGGGCCCATTTCCCCAGCAAAGTTGCCAAATCAACATACACTCAATCTCGGCATCCGAAATGCTCTATCCCCAGCCGAGTGGCCTCTTGTTGCTCTCCCCAGCTGAGTTGCCTCTCATAATTCCCCAGCCGAGCTGCCATTTCATCCTCAGCTGAGTACGGGAGTCAGGGAATCATCTCCCCACAGAATTTCCAGCCTCTATCCAGAAGAGCAGCGCATAGAAGATCACAACAGAGTGAAGAAAGCTTCTACAAACCCCAGCTGGGTCCCGTATTATAAGGATGTCAACCAGTGACCTATATCCCCAAACAAATATCCTCTTATTAGATCTACCAATGATCTCATCCCCAGCTGGGAGGTCCATTCCCAACAGATCGGCCAGAGATCTTCGCAGTGACGGGATCCGAATCCCAGTGTGGTATCTTTGCATAATCATAGCATTCGCATCATAATATCCCCTCAGAGCGTAGCATTCCGTCTAATACGGAGCATTACGGCAAAAATCAAACGCATAGCATAATCATAAGCCATGTTCCGAAGTAACACTTGTGAATAACAAACTGTTCATCATCATTATACAAAAATCCCCACCAGAGTCCCAGCAAAAGCAGTTGCCTCACAAGTCACAAACACCAATATATACACCTTTGGACACCCCTCCGTGTCAAAACACCAGCAGAAAGCCAAAGACATCCTCCTTGCACTCACATAATACTTATATATACATTTTCTTGGCACCCGTCCGTGTCATATCCCCAGCGCAGTCGCTTACACCTTCATCACCCATATACTTATTATTATGCTACTTTTCTCTTTTGACACTCGTCTGTGTCACTCTCCCCAGCAGATAAACACTCATATATATACTCACTACTCATTGGTACGCTTATACAGATACTCGCCCGTATCTTGTATACACCATCACTCATATCCCCACAGATTCGACAGTAGTCCTTGTTCTTTGTTAACCAGTTGGTACTCGTCCGTACCATCATCTCGGAACAGTGCGTCTAGTGTTTGTTTCTACATGATACTCGTCCGTATCATAGTCTTAGGGATGCTCGTCCGCATCTTTAACCCATACACCGTGTCAAACACTTGTGTCTTCTTGAATATAGATACTCGTCTGTGTCTACTATTCCCCAGAAGAGTCCCTTCAGATTCAACATTCGTCCGTGTTCCTTGTTAACCCGTTGATACTCGTCCGTATCATCATCTCTGAACATGTGTCAGTTTGTTTCTACGTGATACTCGTCCGTATCATAGTCTTAAGGATGCTCGTCCCCATCTTTAATCTATACACAATACCAAACACTTATACCTTTTGTTTCTTGGATGTAAACGCTCGTCCGTGTTTACTATATCCCCAGTAGATCACCAACAAATTTTCTTTTATCTAACACTCGTCCTGTGTTATGATAAACCCTGAGAGCAGCCGTACCCTGCTGAGTGGTCGTCCTCCACTTCTTGATGGTCGTCCTCCATCATGCTCATCCGATGGCCGTCCCCATCGTCGATTTTAGCAGCCGTCCCCTGCTAGGTGGTCGTCCTCCACCCTTTGATGATCGTCCTTCATCATTTTATCCAATGGCCGTCCCCATTGTTGATTTTGGTTATCTGGCATTCGTCCTATGTCATGAGAAACCTCGAGAGCAGCCGTACCCTGCTGAGTGGTCGTCCTCCACTTCTTGATGGTCGTCCTCCATCATGCTCGTCCGATGGCCGTCCCCATCGTTGACCTTTTCTATCCGATGGCCGTCCCCATCGTTGATACTTTCGGCAGCCGTACCCTGCCAGGTGGTCGTCCTCCACCTTTGATGGCCGTCCCCATCATATTCCTTTTATCCCCAACAGAGCAGCCGTCCCCTGCTAGGTGATCGTCCTTCACCTTTGATGGCCGTACCCCATTATCTGTTTATTTCATTTATTCTTTAACCCGATGGCCGTCCCCGTCGTGGTCCCTTTTCCTTTTTAGCCCGATGGCCGTCCCCATCGTTGGTTACTTTACCTTTATGAACCTGATGGCCGTCCCCGTCATGTTTCATTAATCCCCAGAGAATTTTACAACTTTATCTTGATGGCCGTCCCCATCATGATTTTATTTCCCCAGCTAGTCGGCCGTCCCCGTCTTGGCTTTACCTTCTATCCCCAGCATGTCGGCCGTCCCCGTCATCGCTTTGTTCTCCGCACCTTCACAATATACTCTATTTTTCCTTTTACAATCTATATCCCTTTTCTTCTTCATTCTGTGAGTGCAAATTTTGGACTGTCTTTGGTATTCAACCACAAGTTATCTTGTTTGCCTGTTAAGCCGTCGCTTACAACCTGCACAGCTAACTCATGTTTGAATAGGGGCAGCTGTAAACACCCCAAATTTGCCCTCACCCATTCACCACGGCTTGTGATCATTCTCATATGCATAAACACAATCATATCATCTCATATCTCATTTTGGTTCACTGCATAGTTTCTAAGGCATCTGCACCTAGGGTTTGTGATCTGAGCAATCCCAAAAGCATCTTGAGCCATTCCAAAGGCCACCAATCAACTTAAAGGGGTCCATGTGTGTTCTTATATCATATTCCATCTCCTCAAAGTCAAAAATGCAAAGGAATCACAAGAACTAGGGTTTGAGTGGATGCAGAGCCAGGATGAACTGCACAGTTGACCTAAAATTAGGGTTTTGGTTTCAGAGGCCATAACTTCAAATTTTTTGGTCATTCTTGTTTCTATTGGTCTCTATATGGTATAGGGAGTATGCATATCAATTTTCATGAAGAAATTCCATGGGGAAGTCATCTGATCAAGGGTTGACTTTTCAGACAAGTCAGTGTAAAATCAGGGCATCTGAGGCCCCCAATGACCCAACCAATGGTTGATCCTCATCATTTTGAGTGTATATGATCTTTATTTGATCATGGAAGAAGGTTGAAGTTCATAAAAATCAAGAATTTAGGGTTTTTGCAAATGTTGACTTTTTGGGCATAGTTGACTTTTCAAGAATGCATCATTTTAGGTCATTTTTCAAGCTTTGATTCTTGATCCAAAAAGGCTTCAAATGGAAAAACTTTGGTCATGAAAGTTGTAGATCTCATCTTTCCCTTTTCAAAAAGTACAAGAACATGATCAAACTCTTCTTGGGTCAAAAGTTATGGTGTGACAAAGTTGGCCAAAATCATTGATTTTCAAGGCATGCCTCAAATGGAAATTTTGCAAAGCCATGAACCAATGCATTATGTGACTTCTAATTCACTTCAAACCAGTATGCAAGCATTACATAGACACTAAAAATCAGATTGGGACCAAGGATCCTTCATGTTTATGGTTTGTGTAGCAAGAATAGTCACATGTGAACCAAAAGCCACAACTTGCAAAAACTCATGATCATTCTTCTTACAACTTGCTGCATTGGTTACTGCACTAAGCTAGCTTCTCACCACACCATGCTGCACCAGAACCATGCCTTGTACTTGCCTAGACCTTGAGCCATGCCTCACTTACACAAAAGGTGGACTTTATGCAAAAGCAAACTTACCTATCACAGCAGGCCATGTCACATCATCCAGCCAATTGGATTAGTTTATACTTTTCATTTGCAAACCATTTCATACACTATGCAAGCCTGAAACATCACACACCAACACATTCACAAAACACTCCATTTTTGCATAAGCTTTCGAATCTGCCTCCACAGCTTGAAAACACTAAAGCCATCTTCACCATCCAACTCAACACACTTCATAGACCTCAAACCACCAAAGCTCAAGCCTGAAACAAGCCTGAACTGAGCTTCACCATTCTTCACCTTCCAAACCAGTTCTCTTCGAATCTCACGATCCAGCCATCAAACACCTCATCTTTCTTCACCAACAAGTCAAGCATACCACAAGGAGTCAAAACCACCCTTTACTTTGAACTGAAACAGCCTGTACACAAAGCTCATTTCCTGCTACACCAGAACTGGTTCTCACAAATCAGCCATCCACAAGAGCTTTGAAGCCTTCCATTAGCATCAGGGGATACAAGGGAGTCCATTTGCACGCAAGGAAAGCTCTGGAAGCTCAGTTTTGAAGCTTTCCAGCTCAGGTATGATCATGGAAACTTTTCTCTCAAAGCTTGGTTTTTGAGTTATAAATTGGTTAGTCATGTCTTGCTGGTCATGGGGTTGATCTCAGAATCAAAAATGAGTGAAAACTGAGCTTGTATGGTCCCTCTGAATTTTTGCCCGTAAATTTCTTTCCTTTCGATTCCTTTGATTCATGATGCATAGATGTTGTTTGAGCTTGGATTCATGACCTAGGAAGCTAGAGGACCATTTAGGTGTGCTTGATTTGTAGAATAGGTACCTGATTCGTGTTCTAGGGTTTTTGTGCAACCGGAGAAGATGACCGGAGCTTCTCTCCGGTCACCTGAATTTGTTTAACCCTAAACTCAGGTCATTAAGGCAGTTTAAATTCTGAGCGTTGATAGCGTTGAAATGTTTGACTTCCCGCTGGTTTGGATGGCCCAGATCAATCTGCTTAGCCCTAATCTCTCTCATTAACTTTAATTAATTTTAATTAGGATAATTAGGTCAGATGCAATCCACACCCTTCATTTGCGCGCTGGTCAACCAGTTTGAACTCAGAACCAATCCTGGCCGTCCATCCTGATTACTTCTTATTTTATTTAATTTTTATTCATTTTCTTTTCAATTAACTTGCACATTTAATTTAAAATAGCAAAAATATCTTAAAAATTATGAAACTTTTTCTTAAAAGTTTTATTAATTTTTAAGACCCAAAAATATTTTTATTTTATTTTTTTTATCATTAAAAAAGTATTTTTAAATATTTAAAAGATTATTTTTAATTGATTAATGGAAATTAATTAATTAAAAATACTTTTAGGTATTTAAAAATTACCAAAAAATTCATGAAATGTTCTAAGGCATTTAGAAACATTGTCCAACCTTCAAACCAAATTTCTTTTTTGATCTTGGTGCATTTTAAGAATTTTTCATTGAATTAAATCATTTTTTATGCATTAATTTGATCCTAAGTTCAAAAATTCATTTCTGCCAATTGGAGAAGGTTGAGACATTGGTTCTTCTTGCATTGTTTTATATTGGGCATGTAGTTTCTAGGATAAAATGGCCATGATTTGATCTTACATTTTCTAATTGTTTGGCATTTCTTTTGTTAAGAACCCTAAAAAACCCTAATAACTTAGAAAATTCATATCTTGAGTTTGGTTAAGAGTTGGGAGTTCCCCTTTGGGCAGTGGTTCATTATAGGTTTAGGGTTCCTTTGAGTAGCATTTTCCATTTTTTATCTTAGGATTTGTTTCTGTTTTGGGTTTTTGTTTGGTGTTTGGTCCATGAACCCTAATTTGGGCTTTCATTTGCATCCTTCTTGCATTCTCTTGCATAACATGACTTGTCTTTGCATTTTGTGCATTCTTGTGATCCATTTGACATCTTAGGACATGTAGGAAGCATGTTTGATCATTGCATTACATATTTGCCATGTCATTTGTCTTGTATGCTTCATAACTTTCCATGCTTGTTCATGCTCCTTAACTTGCATCATTTGCATCCATGATCTTGTATGAACATCCCCATGTCTTGCCTCATGTTTGCAGCACCTCATAACATCATAATCATCATCAACATGCTTCTGGTTTTGCTTAGCATCATACCATTTCATCTCATCTTGCATTGCATTGCATTTCTTTCTAACATTTCAGGTGGTAAGTAAACTTGAGAGGTGGATTTGCCTTCACTTCTCATAACTTTTCTTTTCATCTCTCTTGCATCCATTGCTGCATTTTTATGTGTGTTTGAGTTTGAGCTTGCTCATTCTTGTTCCTCCCACTTTCTTTCTTCAAGTGACTTGACTTCTTGAATGAAGCAAGTCACTTTGCTTCTCTTGATCTTATTCATCTGCTTCCTGGTGGCTCCCTTGAAGACTTGTTCTTGAAAACCTCACAAACCTTAGGAACAACCAAGCATGACAATGATTAGGGTTTTGATTAGTCTCCCCTTAGTTTTACCTTTGTGTCTCTTTGAGTCCTCTCTTCTCATCTCATAATCAGGGACTAAACCCTAAAGGCTTTAAGGCTTTGTGGTTAGGGTTATGCCTGCATCCTTCTCTTAGGATGGAGTGTATAACTTTAATCCTAAGTATTAAACCCTTAATGTGTTTAAATCTCTTAATCAATTCACTTAATAAGTATCAAGACATCACACTTGTAACTTGGGCCTTGCATTAGGGTTCTAATTCTTCCTTAAGTGGTTAAGAAGGACTAACCCTAGTGTTAATGGACAAGTCCCCCTCAAGTTGTCTTACAAACCCTAAAAATCACTTCATCATCTTACCATTAAATAAAATCCACTTAATCAAAGGCTTGTTTTGTCATGAGTTTAATCCCTAATCATGGATTAAGTTGAGGAGTTTTCCTCAGCTTAAACATTCTCATCTATTATCCTTCTATTAGGATGGTGTAATGAGTCTGTTTAATCCTTGATTACGGCTTAACCTCATTACTTAACACTAAACAAAAACACCAAAAACATCTAATTAATCACAAGTAGGTTAATGATCTTAATCCTACACCAAAGGTGATTAAGTGTGAGAACCTGACTTCACACTTAAGGTAATTCTCATTACCCCTAATCAGAGGGAAGATGTGATGAGTTTACTAACCCATTGGTTTAGGCTTAAGCTCATTATCCTATGACAAACTTTCAAAAGCAATAAAAGACTGAAAACTCAAAAAACAAACAATAATCGTCTCCTCCGGGATTCTTTTCTCATCTCATTCACTCACAACCGAGAACTTGCTTCTTCCGTCTAATGCAAGACAGTTTGCATCTGTGCCAGACAGATCATACACTTGAGCATAGGCAAGTAAGCAGTTCACAAGTCAATTCATCTATCAGTCTTTTTGGGTCGAACTACGGTGTTCTGACTTCCTCATTGCACGAGAGGATACGTAGGCATAACTTAACAGTTATCGAACAAAAGTCTCTGTATATTCCCCCTCCTTTCAGCATTATTCTTTAAGCCTCATTGTCATGAGCATTTCACTCTTGTCCTTACACTGACACTGTATATATTACACTTCACTTCCTTTACACTGACACCTGTACATCCTTTTCCAGCTCTTTTGCACACAAATTGCACTGACACTACCCCTTTAAACACAAATCTTTTAAGCGTGGATCCCGTCGAGTACGGCGGACAATCTGGGTGCTAATACCTTCCCAGGTTGTAACCAACCCCCTTTCTCAGTCTCTTTGGTTCGCAACCGTCTTATCCATCTTTTTCTAGGTCTATGCAGCATTACCTTTCCTTCGGGATAAAAATGCCTAGCTGGCGACTCTATTCATCTCCAGTGAGTTCACGGCTGTGTGTTCTCATTGTCCCTCTCGCCGACCGTTCGCGTCTGTACCTTCATCTGACCCTGTCTCATTTGTCGGGAGCGACAGGAGTATGATAGTTTTTAAAACTATGATTGTCGGTGAAGACAATGTAAAATAAATTTTAGTGGTGTACCTTCAAGTGACTATACTTTTTATGGTGTTGATGATTGTTGGTGAAGACAATGAAAGCTTATGTATTATTTTCAATCAAAGTGGAGATTGTTGGGGTTGGTTGAAAATATATATGACGAAGAATTCCCACATTATTTAGTTTTATGAATGAAGAGATAGTCCAATGTTATATATAGGATACAAAGTTCTTTGTGTCTCACATCGCTTAGTTTTATGCAGGAAAAACGAGTCCAAAACTATATATAGGATTCAAGTTCTTCATTTCAAGATGTATTGGGGTCTTGGGGCGGTTGAGGATAATCTATGGTTTGTAACAATTTTACATGGTGTTATTTTCTGGTTGTCATTTGACAATGGTCGTGATTTTTTCTCCGATTTTGGAGTTTTCATGTTAATTTCTTATTTTGCTATTGTATTTCTCTTTTTTCTCTATGTTTTATTTTTCCTAACAAATAGAAGTGCATTTCACATTGCCACAAATACATTTTTTCACTAGTGCACAAAACATATTGAAATGGATTGTAATGTTGTACATGAAGGTGGAAGCCATGATCATTCATGGCCATTGATTCACCCCACCAAGTGACAAACACCTTCACCAAGCCAATTTATCTTAGTTTATTCTCAAATCTTGTTAACAAATTTGAATTGATTGACATATACTTTTAGTTCGAGAAAGGATATTAAATTTAATGTCTAAAGCTTATTTCATCATTTATGTATAATAAGTTAGTTACGAATTCTAAAAACTGTTAAAGAATTTTTTAGTATTATTCTCTTAAGTTAGTTACAAAATAGCTTAAATAATAAGATGATTGTATTGTGTATTAACTAAGCATTTTTAAATAATAAAATGGTCATATTAGTTTTTATTTCTTTTCTTTGTTATGTCTTTTATTATGCTATTTGCCAAGTGTTAACAAAATCAAAAATAAAATAAATCTAAATCTAACAGAAATAAAGACTTCCTTTCTTTTTATATTTCTTTCAAAGTTACTGTAATATTTACTCAGTATTTAAATATAATATATAAGGTGTACTTATAGGTGCCCAACAAGTAAGGGTGTGTATTAGTACTTAACTGGTTATTTATGCACTTTTGGATCAGAGTACAAATTTATTTATGTAAAAGAGTATTATATTAGTTGTAGATAGCACATGTCACTTTACCACAAAAACAAAAATCACAGAAATCAAATGTCAATCAATATATCACAAAGTTCACAACATTACTGTAACAGCACAAGGTTTGTGACTCCTTGTTAGTTCAGCTTCTCAATTCTTACTAGCTAAACCAATCAAATTCCGTATGTAACAGCCCTTGAAAATGTAACCAAAGTGATCAACACATGCAATTCACAATTCCCTCTGATAATAACAAAACTTAGCTATTATAGAAAGAAGAAAAAAAAACTTGAGCTCTTAGAGAATGGTAAATTTTATGATAATCGGCGGAGAGATAGAACCTGTGATAGAAATATCGATGACAGAGCTTGTTTTTGATCTCAAAAGCAAAATCAATGACGAGTTGGAGGTGGAAGTATGCAGACAAAATCTCTGGTACAAAGGTATAGAGTTGGAAAATGAGAAAAGGATAGGATTCTATGCCTTGCGTGGTGATGAAACAGAAATTGTTACTCTCGTTGTCGATTTGCTACCATTGGACCTGAAACTTCACGTTCTCGTGAAGTTTCTTGGACGTGGAAGTGAAGGCTATGTGAGGGTGAGGGAGACTGATAAGGTGAGTGATCTGCAAGGCAAAGTTTCAAGATATTGGGGCATTCCTCTTGATAGTTTCACCCTTCGACGACTCAATGTTGAAATGGTGCATGATCGTCCTCTTCATGCATATTATATCAATGAGGCTTCTGAAATTCATCTTTCTGTTGACATTCAACCTCGATGATTTACTTTTTACACTCCTATCCCTCTAACAATGAAATAGTGTGGTTTAAAGAAGATCAATAATAGAATTATATTTAGCAGATATAGTATTTAGCTTTGTAGTGCATGGTTTAAACTTGTTTACGAAATCTAAACATCAATACAATTGTTCACTAAAGTCTTTAAATGAATGAAATCTATAATTTTAGGAAACTAAATGAAATGCAGATAGAAATATTACAATGACAGCATTTAGCATAAACAACATAAAGGGAATGTGAAACTCAATCAAAATAATACAAAATTCACATTATACATATATAAATACCATTTATTTAATGTTTAGCTTTTTGAATAAATGTCATTAAAAACTTTTGTATAGATATTCTCATTTGTATAAGTCTCAGCCGGTTTAATACTTTGATTTCTTCTGCAACTGACAGCCTAGTGGTTCTCATTATACCGCTGATTTTTCCTTAATTGCCGCAGTTTATGGCTAAATTTCCTTTCAAAACTCAATCTAGGTACTATAATTCAAAAACTAGCCAGAAAAAGTCGGTGAGACTCAGCCATATAAAATGAAATGCATAACCTTGGTGTTTTCTCTATATAAGCAAGTCTGCATAGGCATCGAGTCCTTGACCAACAAGACACTTCTTGACTTTGTGGAGTGCCCGACTCTCCAACTGACGGGCCCTTTCCCTAGAGATGCCTAATTTTTCCCCAATTTCTGATAAAGATCTCTGTTCTCCTTCCACAAAACCAAATCTTAGCCGAATTATCCTTCTTTCTTTAGGGCGTAAGTTTTTTAAAACGTTGAGAACATGTCGTCTCATAAGCTGTTTCGAAACACTCATGTCCGGGCTCTCGATTGCAGTGTCAGCAATAACCTCCTGCAACAGGAACAACCATTTCAATCAATGAAAAGGAACAACAGAATGTCAATTCTTCATTATTTCGAAAAGTGAACAAAAACCACATGCCATAGAAACAGTAACTTCAGTTTGATCACTACTTCCGAAATGCCTAAAAAGGACTTTATTTTTCATCGTTAAGCATCATAGATGTAAGAATCGACAACTTATAAAGTTAGAAAATCACATTAGCTAGCATACAATACCTCGAAAGTTGTATCTGTGTCAGCTCCCACAGTTTGCTGCATAGAAATTGGAGTTCTTGCAGCAAATAGCAAACTGTCAACTTTGGCTGCTGAAATTCCTACCCTTCTTGCTAATTCTTCTCTGCTTGGGTTAGGATTTCCCTCTTCCATGTACAACTTCTTTGCCTCCAATACCTTGTTAAGTTTGATATATACCTTTTCCTGAAGATAATAACAGGTTTCTTATACCGAATTAAAATTGATGCTCGCAATGCAATAGAAACACAATTCTTGTTCTCTATAAATCTCATAAAAAGTGTGAAGCCTATATTTAAGCAACTAAATTTACCGGTAGACGGATTGTCCTGGAATGATTATATATTGCCTTCTTTATAGCTTGTTTTATCCACCAGTATGCATAAGTAGAAAATCGGCACCCGGATAGGGGTTTAAACTTTTTAACACTCATTATGAGACCTGAGCTTCCCTCCTACAGCAGCACCAGAGAACAAAAATGTAAAAGATATAATTATTCCTCAAGTCACGCGTATGCTTGGTTGTGATTTGTTTTACACTGTCACTAAATCAAAATCAAACTCTTGTTATAATGGGGTGATGGAATGTCTAAAACTACCTGCAATAAGTCCTCAGGACTGAGACCGCGTCCATGGTAACTTTTAGCGACGTAGTGTACCATGCGTAAATTTGCTTGAATCAATTTTTCTCTGCTTCTGTTACCATGACGAAGTTGCGCCTTGAGTTTCCGTATGTTAAGCCCTGCACCCTCAGCCCATTCCGCCATAGTTAGCTCCCTTCCAAATTGAGATTGAAGTCTTGTCTTCAATTCTTCCAATCTCAATAGGTCCTGTTAAATATTCCACATCAATAGGGAATCTCATTCATTTAAGGAAGCCCGAAACTGTGTAACAAAAACCACACCTGTATGTGAACAACCAACTGAGACTCTTGTTCAAAAGTCAAAAGTTGTTTTGATTCAGGACTCTGCATGAACATATTCAAGGGATCATTTTGATTCAACCCTTTATTTGTCTTCTTCTGTACATGAAGCTTTTCCTGTGCAGCATCCTTTCCGGTAAGGTAAGTTTCGCTGACTTTAACTTTCGATTTTGGTATCTTTCTCTCTTTTGCCCGTCTCTCTCGATGCCGCGTTGATCTTACTGTTTTATTTCTTCCAAGTGAAGGTTCAGCCAAAATGGCAGAGGCTAGACTGAAGCGAAGTTTTTAGTTTAGGCATTAAACTCCAAGTGAAATTAACCTAAAAACAGGAAAAATAAAGTAAGGATGTTAGAGCTGGCCATTAAGATAGAACTAACCCAGAAGAAATTGAATTGTCAGCATCCTCGTCAGCTTTAATCGAACTCAAGTCTTCGGCTATCGAGGCTGCTTGTTTTGAGGAAGGAAAAGCTTTCCTAGTTAGAGAAACTGCATTACATTGCAAACTATCTGCATTCTGTAGAGTTGAAGAAGCATCGACTTCTCCTGTTTGTGAGGAAGTTAATCTGCAGTATATCATTTGCGCATTCATAAACCAACAGCTTAGGATTGGAACAATTTCTAGTTACCAATTACAAACCGATTGAACTAACATGGCAGAACAAGTTTATTTATCTTACAAGCTCTCTAAATGAGGCAAGAGATGCAGGCGCTTCCTGAAGTCATGTGCCACCTGAACAACATTCCCGGTGTCCTTCTCTTCTTGAACCGAAACCATATCCATTTGCCTTGTATCTAATGTTGCCTGAAGTAAAACAAATGGAAAAGTAATTGATAGTGTGCTCATTTGTAATCGTGTGACATGGAGGTTAGAAATCCGAGTCGTAGGAGCATGTTAGTTGAAAATCATAAGAGAAGTTCACTTGATCATCCTTGTATGTTTTGTACTTCGAATCAAACAATTCTATTTCTAATTGATTTGATAATAGACTAAGGAATATGAAGGAAGAAACCTAAGTCTGATAATTGACAGAAAATCAATAAAATTCAAACCTGACATGTCTTGTCTTTCTTTGAAATATGCAATAGAGGCCTATACTCATTACACTGATCTTGTAAAAGAACTGAAGTAGGAAAATTCTGGGCCGAAAAACTAGTACACCATGATGTGACTGTTGGCGCAACTTGATCTCGGAGCATGAAAACTGCAGGTTTATAAACAGCCATCATACACATTTTCAATTCAGTTACTTCTGAATTCTTTAAGACTTCTAGGTTAGGGATCGAATTCGGGTACTCCCGATCAATCAGACGGTTGTCCGTAAAACACGCCGCACCCCTCGCAAACAGTTTTAACCGTTCTCACTATATAAGAGAGAAAGCACCTCTCAGGTATTCAAATCAAATTTCACTCTCATCACTTTTCATTCTCTAGCTCACTTGGGCGTCAGCCCCTCTCCGTCGGACTGGAAGTTTGCTCCACTATACTTCACCGTCCACTGAACAACTCTAGTTCCACAACGGAACAGACTCCAAATTCAAAATTATGGATAACGTTAAGAAAAACATGACTGGAATTTCAAAAGGATAATGCTGAAAATGTGCAATGTATATATACATTACATTACTGAATTTCTAACTGCAGGATAGCCGTCGCAATTACAGCAATTTAAAAGAACTAATCCTGAATTAAGATAATTTGACACAAGATAGAGATAAAGAATTAAAATAAATGTGATTGAAATTGAAATTAAGAGGATTACCAGAAGTATAAGTAGAAGAAGGAAGAGTGTTCCAGGGGTGAATTCTTGGAGTAAAAAGTGGAGACGAAGAAACCATAGTCTTTGCGGATTCCATTGGTGAAGTAAGAAGATACCATATTACTAAAGTACTATGTGGCAGTGTGTTTTCATTTTGAAGAAGATGAATTTGTGCATGAGAAGTTTCTTTTCCATGAAATGAAGCAGTTGATATTTAGATATAGATATGGATAAAGTTGAAAGAAAAGGCTTTATATTAACAGTAGCCCTATTTTCGACCTTGGTTTCGAAGGATTTAATCTGTTACCCACAATTAAATCTAATATACCGCATATACCTACCGACTGTTATTATTTTTATTACTTTTATGTATTTACTAAAAATTATTGAAATTTTGTATTGCATCAGAATTTTCCAGTAAAAATCAATGATTTTTTAAAAATAATTGAAAAAATATCATAATTTATTTTTAAAATAAATACTGAAAATTTTGAAAAAAAAATTTACACTATCAAAAATTTCTAAATTTTTGATAAATTACACCACTTTTCGAAATTTCTGAATTTCCAAGTGTTACAAATTATAATTTTTTATTATTGAATGTGAACATTCGAATTTAAAAAATTTGAAGAAAAAAAAAAGACCGATATTGGATTTATAAAAATTTGGTATGTTATTTTTTTTTTGAAAAAAATTCCGCTGTGTTCGGAAATGTATCTTAGCAACGTGTATGAAATTGTCCGAAGATGCATTTCTGGAAAAAAATTATGTTCATTTTTGAAGTCATTATGCAGCAGCAATATTTGGGTTTAAAAAAGAGTTTCTTATGATAAGTTAAAAGGAGGTATTTTCGACCTTACTCAGTAAAAGGTGTAAGTCGAAAGACTTCTCACTTACGGATTTTATACTTAGAAGAATTCTAAAGTTTGAAGTATTTTTTAAGTATTGTTGAGATTCGACCATGCCTAGTTCGACGAAGAATGACAGTTACTCAAATTGTACACGTTCAAGCCTTGGAGGGAAAATATGTAATTTTCGATTCAAAGACAAGGACAAGTGGTGCAAGATGAAGCTTTTTCAACATGTAGTGGGACAAGTGTCACAATCCTAGGATAACACCGTCGAAAACGGTTATATTTCATTTCTATAAATAGCTTAGTCTAGTGTTAAAATAAGTGTGTGTGAAAAAAATATTGCATTATACTCCATATCCACTTGAAGTATCCGTGTGTAGAGAAAATAGTGCAGTGAGAATGTACGTGATGTAAACACCACCTGATCTTACCTGATCAGGAGGGCCTTCCAGCAATCGAACGTGAACAGCTAGATGGGTGGAATGAAGGGGTGTACCTGCAAGGCGCTCCGATGCCAAAGTCAATAGAGGTACATAAATGGTAAGTCAGAAGAGTTAAATCAGAATATCTGACCCTTTAGTGAAAAAAGGTATTTATAGTGAGCCCCAAGCGCTGGGCCAAGATCCTTCCTTGGGCTGGATCAGCGAGGCCCAAGGAAGAACTGTCAAGGTACGCGTAAGGAGCGTGTAGACCTAGCAAGTGGTCTAGTCTTTGGTCCAACTGCCCCTATCTTTCAGGAGATAATGGGGGACAGTTGGGTGATGTGGCAAGTGGAATAGAAGACTCGTTATCTGCCCGTCTCGCAAAGTGTATGTTTGACTCATGAAATGCCTGCCCGACCGTTAAGTGGTGTGCGCACGACCACCAAGTATGCTTGCCCGAGCGTATGGGCATCCGCCCGAAGTATTGGGCCACGGTCCAATACAACCTCTGGGGCCCAGTCCAGGACAGGAGCCCCCCAAGTCGAGTCCCCGAGTCGGAGCGATGAGTTTACAAAAGCGTCGAGCACATATTTTTGTCGAGGGAGGAGCGATGAGCACAAAAGCATCTGCCAGTGTCGATACAATCTGATGGAACTGGGATCAAGTGCAGTGAAATGGATAAACTTTTTGATACTTCCAACATATTTATTTCTGAAGACTTTGGATGAACTGAAGAAAGAAAATGAGTATGTTAATCAGAGGTTGGATAAGCATGATGAGACAAATGTTGAACTCAAGACAATGATTGGACTACAAGTTGAATCAACTTCTCATATCAAGTCTCTTTTGGAAGCATTGATCACCAAGATTAACCCCATCCTTGATCTTATTTTCTGTTTATTTTTTTTATTTCTTGTTGTTTTGTTCTGATGTTCTCTATGCTTATCTGATTAATGAAGATCTTATGTTTTTGGTTCTGATCATTTGATTATCTGATTATCTGTCTTTCTGAATTATGACAAAAAGGGGGAGAAAGTAAACTATTTTGATCCTATAACAGCTTACCAAGGATAAGCCTCAAACATCCTAAAACTCTAATAAAAATGTCTTAATTATTCTTCAAATAACAGGATAAGTAATTAACTCAGGGGGAGCGTAAGCTGCAAGAACTTCTCATGGAAATTTCTGAAGAAACATCTTCTCATTATAAAGGGGGTTTCTATATCTTTTGTTCTTTTAATTTCAATCAAAACATAATATTTTGTCATCATCAAAAAGGGGGAGATTGTTAGAACAAGATTTTGATTCTACTCTCTATTATAGTTTTGATGATAACAATTTTTATAAGAACAAAATATAGTACTAAAAATTATCTTCTATGTGCAGGATATAAGTTATTATGATAAGATAAACTCCAAAGTGATCAGCATCTTCTAACGCAAAATAAGCTAAGTGCATCACTCAAAGAAGATCTGATAGTAAGCTTATAAGAAGTTCTAATCAAGTACGAAGTAAAGCTATGAAATTCAAATATACTCTGATGTGAATTAAGTATGTTCTAATTCTCCAAATCAAGGACAATGATGAGGAAATCAAGAATAATGGTCGGGAACAAGATCTTTATTTTTTGGAAGAACTTTATGACAATTAACAATCATCCAAAAATGGCACCAGATGTTCCCAACGGATCTCTTCATCAAGTGTCTATATAAAGAGATCATTTTAAGAAATTGAAGCTCTCCTACTCGCGCGAAATATCATTGATCAATTTCTTATTCTTCTATTCTTAACTTTGTAAACACTATCACTGTGTGATAACAACGTTTTGAAGCATTTTTGTTACAACCCTTGTAAAACTTTTTGTACATTCCTTGAGTGACTAGTGTAGTCAGTAGACTCAAGAAGACTTTGACTATAGGTCTTAGTGTTTGTATTCAATTTTTAATAGTGGATTAAGACCTCGTTGAGAGAGGCAAATCACCTTGGCGGGTGGATTGGATGTAGTTTGAGTTCAAACGAACCAGGATAAATCAAAGTGTCATTTACTTTCATTGTTTTAGAAAACCCAATTCCAACCCATTTCCTTGTGTTTTTCGCTCCCTCATACGCTAGGGGTCCTACAAGTGGATTTGACCGTCGAAACAGTCACAAGGCCCACTCTATTTATGGTTGTCGAAAGTAAGGTCAACTATAATCTTCTATTAGGAAGAGAGTGGATACATGGCATAGGTGCGGTGCCATCTTCAATGCATCAAAGGTTACCATTTGGAGGCCAGATGGCATTGTAGAGAATAGTGAAGCTGACCAAGGTTACTTCAAGGTGCCAGTTAACCATGTTGAAGGCATGGAGTTTGACAAGAACTTAACACATATTGGCCCATGCACACTGTCGCTCCCGGGATTTTCATCCTAGTACAAACGCGAAAGTGGCGCGGAAAAGGTTAGAGTCGCCAGCCAGACATTTTTATCCCGAATGAATGGGAAAGGTAATGTTGCACAAACCTGAGGAAGAAGGAAAGGACAAGGCCTTGCGAACCAAAGATCTGAGTTCGGGAGTCGGTTACGACCTGGGAAGGTATTAGCACCCCAGATCGTCCGTCGTACCCGACGGGATCCACGCTTGCTTGTTTGTTTCAAAGGGTGAGAAAATATAACTGCTGCTGAATAAACCGCTAACTGGAACTGGAATGGAAATGAGAAATGGAATAAGGAAATGAAAAGAAAGGGGGAAATGTAGGGAAAATAAAGATTGTGCTCGAACGGGCCCTACCCCGCTGCCTACGTACCTCATCGGGATAATGAGGATCAGAGTCGACGTAGTTCGCCTAACTAAGGCGGGAACTATTTGTTTGTGTTTTTTACAGCTGGAACTGCGTATGTCTATGCTCAGGTGTTGCAGGCTCGTCTGGTACGAGTGCGTTTACCGTCTTGCATGCGAGACAAGTAGTCGCGAGTTCGCGATGTGAGTGAATGAGATGAGAAGAGAAGTTCCCGCAGGATAGTCGGTTATTGTTTGTTTTTGTCTTTTATGAGTTTTGTATGACTTTGGCACAAGGAAGTGAATTCAAACTCTTTTCCATGGAATGTACACTTGACTCTACATTCCAAGATGGAATAATAGAACAAGCATACCCAGCAAGGAGAATTTATCCAAGACTGGTTTCCTAGGATTAGGGTTTAAGTTCACTGGCTTGTTGAACTTTATTAAGTGTTTTGTTGCTTTTGTGAAGAAGTATCTTTTAAGTTTTTCTTTGTGAACAACTCCTTGATGAGACTTGTGCATCATGATAGACAAGCTTACACCACTCCAAGATGGAATGAATGCAAGTGCTTCATGGAATAAGGCTATACACAAGGAATCATTTCATTTATTTGTTAAGTGTTTTTGATTTTGTTTGAGATGAGAAAGAAAATGACTCAAGTTGATAAAAGGAAAAATCTAAGGGACTAAGACTCAATCCTAGTGTATTATATATTTACAAAGTGATCCTAGTGGTTAGTGAGGTTTTCTATTCCTAATGGAAAAAAGGAAAAGAAAAAAAAGGAAAAAGGATGCAACTTACTTCCTAAGGAAGATAAGTTGGTCCTAACAATGGGGAATCCTACCAATCACAAACATGGAAGGAAAAATGAATTAAAAAGCCTAAAAGAAATGCATAAAAAATAAAGGATAAAGTGGAGTAAACTTACCTCAATCTTCCCCACTACAAAACAAGTGTTAATGCACATTTTTATTAAAAAGAATAAGGCAAACACACATTAATTAAATCCTAATTAAATCATAAGGCACCTTAGACCTAAACTAGACTCTATTTTAATCCTAAAGGAACTAGAAAAATGCTAAAACCAAAATACAACACCTATTACAGCCCCTTAATACACAAACAGCTATGAAACTAAGCCTAACACCCACCAGCTTTTTACAGCCAGCATGCAACATGAAAAAGTAGGTGTAGAAAGTCAAATACATCATGCACACAACAAACAGCACACGTTTTACAGCACCTTTATGCAAACACAGCCATGAAATGCAAAATTCAGAATTGATTATTTTCATTTTTTATGCACAAACTCAATAAAACATGCATTAATTTCCACATGAACATGCATTTTAACATGGATCAACATACCTAAATGGAAGAACATGAACATTTTTTAGGATTATTCAAGAATGCATCACATGTGGATTATGCAACAAGTATGCAAAATGTGGCACATGAACATGGCATATGAACATGATGATTATTGATTATGAACATACAACATGATAGCTCAACAAACATGCTAAACTCAATGCAAAATTCAGAAGTGAATTGATATGGATGATGTGATCAAGTATGCAACAAAATGAAATCAAATACACATACATACATGATTATGCAAAATGCAACATACATTGATATAATGAAATGCACAATGATTTAATGCAATGCAAACATGTAAAAACAGAATGCAACATGATTATTATATGCCAAATTATGCACAAACATAGCAACAAAATGCAAGAACTTAAGCTATGCACAAAGAACACAAAAAACGCATATCACGCAACATGAACGGAATCGTGTCTTAACGACTCGAAATAGGGGAATGAGCTACTGGAAATGGACCCAAAAATTCCCTAAAATCACTACCTAAACATGTATGAACATTAGAGGCACTAGGAAGCAATATTGAGCAAGAAAATAGGCTAAAAATCCAAAAATGGACAGCGTTAACCGGTTAACCATATAGGTTAACCCGTTAACGGGCCTAAAAATACAGCATTCTGGCCAAAAACGCATGCGTTAACCGGTTAACCAAATGCGTTAACCGGTTAACACTGAACAAAAAGTGAAAAATGCTTTTGAAAAAAGTGCTTTTGGCCACAATCTTCCTTCTAAACAATCCTAACCCCCACTTAATCATGCTAACACAAATTTCTACTCAATTGGAGCTTATTTACACATGGTAGAACCTATATCTATTTACACCTTAAATCCAAATTCAACCAAAATCACAAATCACAAGCAAACATAATCGAAACGGAATTGATTTTAAACAAAGCGAAAAGCACTTAAAGAATGCCAAAAATGGCGAGATGGAGAGAATAACTTAAAGAAGAAATGATTAAGATCACCAACCTACGAAGCGGAGGAGTGCTTCGGTGATTGTTGCAAGAATCGGAGCTTGAATCGAAGAGAAAACCGAAAACCAAGAAATCGCAAAATAAATGCGTTCTTGAGCTTGAATCTTCGTGTGCTTCTGATAAGTCGATAATCCTCACAAAATTCAGTAGCTTATCCTTCTTCAATCCACAAAATATGAAGGTTGGAGGCTTAAGCTTCAAGATCTTCAAGTTTCAATGTGAAACTTGAAGAGCTTATTTGAAAAAGCTTTGGTGAGAGGGAGAGGAAAAGTGAGAGAAAAAAGTGCTTCTCAAAGAGTGAGATTGGAAAAAATGGTGTTCAACCCTTTTTGTTTGGATGAAAATGGCTTAAATAGAGACTAGGCTAGGAGCTAGGTTTGGGTTTGGGGCCCAAATATTAGGTTTGGGATCCAAAATTAGGTTTGGAAGTTAGTTAGGGTTAGGGTTGGAAAAGGGAATATTCCTTGGAATATTCCTTGGAATATTCCTTGGAACACTCTAGAAAATGGTGGAAGGTGGTGGAAGTTTCCAAGGGAAATGGAGTGGAATTGAAGTGGAAAAATGAGACGGAAAGAATGAAAGGAAGTGTGGAAAGAAAGTGGAAGGAAAGGTGGAGGGAAATGGTGAAACTAACTACCTTTCAAATGATTTTTCTTTGGTTTTTCTATGATTCCTCCATCATTTCTTGATCAAGTTTGAACCATAGGATCATTGTAACCCTAATTTCACGATCTCGATCTTAAAAGTCCGGAGTCGACCCTTTTTACCTAGCCCGATTGCCTTTTCTCCAATTCCTCGATTTTCCGTCGTCCGGCCAGTCGAACCCCTTCCAAAATGAATTTGTGGACGAGATTTGAACCCTAGGCACTTGACATCATATATAAGTCAAAGAAATCCACTTCGACTCAAAAATTTATGTAGAAGCCCTGTAGAAATGAAACCCTAATTCGGCTCTTTTCCCTCAAGAAGTATTGCACTGCTTGCCTCCTTCAATCAAACCAAAACTTTCCATGACTTGTGGCTTCAAGTGAAGACTTGTGGGATATTGTGAACCCTTTGCACAAGGTTGAGAAGCTTTGTGGCCCTTCGGTAGCCTCTTCATAACTTTCGGTTGCTCCGATCATTGATCACATACCCACGCCTCGGCTATGCTATATATGATGCAATGTTTTTGGTTATTTTATGAATCCATATATGCAAAATGATATGCAAAATGTTGAGGAAATGAGAGGGCAAATTTTGAGGTATTACAGCTGCCCCTATTCAATCAACTGCAGACCTGAACGGATAATTGCAACAACTTTTAGGCGTTCAAGGTATGGAGTGATTGAATACTCGAATAAAACCTGAAAATTTGCACACCGAGGGTAATGGAAATGCCATCTGCCCATTTATTTATTTATGTATTTTCTGATTTTGACCTCCGAATAGGTAGCGGAAAAATAGAAACAGGTGGAAATTTACTGGGAAGCATGCCATCCTCGAATGACAACTCAAAAGAAGATAAGACGGGATGAAACGGGATCATTGTACTTAAATGATAACCCGAATGAAATGGGATCGTTGTACTTAAACGAGAGCCCGAACAAACAGGATCATTATACTTAAATGATAACCTGAGACGCGACCGTTGTACTGAAACGGAGACGCGAAGAGAAATGAGACTGTTGTACTGAAACAAGACTCAAATACGAGACCATTGTACTTAAATGGAGACTCGAATGAAATGGGGTCGTTGTACTTAAACGAGAGCCCGAGCAAACAGGATCATTGTACTTAAATGATAACCTGAGACGCGACCGTTGTACTGAAACGGAGACGCGAAAGGAAATGAGACTGTTGTACTGAAACAAGACTCAAAGACGAGACCATTGTACTTAAATGGAGACTCGAAAAGAAATGGGGTCGTTGTACTTAAACGAGAGCCCGAGCAAACAGGATCATTGTACTTAAATGATAACCTGAGACGCGACCGTTGTACTGAAACGGAGACGCGAAGAGAAATGAGACTGTTGTACTGAAACAAGACTCAAATACGAGACCATTGTACTTAAATGGAGACTCGAAAAGAAATGGGGTCGTTGTACTTAAACGAGAGCCCGAGCAAACAGGATCATTGTACTTAAATGATAACCTGAGACGCGACCGTTGTACTGAAACGGAGACGCGAAGAGAAATGAGACTGTTGTACTGAAACAAGACTCAAATACGAGACCATTGTACTTAAATGGAGACTCGAAAAGAAATGGGGTCGTTGTACTTAAACGAGAGCCCGAGCAAACAGGATCATTGTACTTAAATGATAACCTGAGACGCGACCGTTGTACTGAAACGGAGACGCGAAGAGAAATGAGACTGTTGTACTGAAACAAGACTCAAATACGAGACCATTGTACTTAAATGGAGACTCGAATGAAATGGGGTCGTTGTACTTAAACGAGAGCCCGAGCAAACAGGATCATTGTACTTAAATGATAACCTGAGACGCGACCGTTGTACTGAAACGGAGACGCGAAAGGAAATGAGACTGTTGTACTGAAACAAGACTCAAAGACGAGACCATTGTACTTAAATGGAGACTCGAAAAGAAATGGGGTCGTTGTACTTAAACGAGAGCCCGAGCAAACAGGATCATTGTACTTAAATGATAACCTGAGACGCGACCGTTGTACTGAAACGGAGACGCGAAGAGAAATGAGACTGTTGTACTGAAACAAGACTCAAATACGAGACCATTGTACTTAAATGGAGACTCGAAAAGAAATGGGGTCGTTGTACTTAAACGAGAGCCCGAGCAAACAGGATCATTGTACTTAAATGATAACCTGAGACGCGACCGTTGTACTGAAACGGAGACGCGAAAGGAAATGAGACTGTTGTACTGAAACAAGACTCAAAGACGAGACCATTGTACTTAAATGGAGACTCGAAAAGAAATGGGGTCGTTGTACTTAAACGAGAGCCCGAGCAAACAGGATCATTGTACTTAAATGATAACCTGAGACGCGACCGTTGTACTGAAACGGAGACGCGAAGAGAAATGAGACTGTTGTACTGAAACAAGACTCAAATACGAGACCATTGTACTTAAATGGAGACTCGAAAAGAAATGGGGTCGTTGTACTTAAACGAGAGCCCGAGACGCGACCGTTGTACTGAAACGGAGACGCGAAAAAATGTGAGACTGTTGTACTGAAACAAGACTCAATTGGGGATAACAACAAAACTTGGTAGAAGCATCCATCCTGGGAAATGAAGTTGCATTCTATGGGGAATATATCAATCTGATAGGAGATATAACAGGTCTCATGTAATATACCTCAAAACTGGCCCATGCTGGTATGCATATGTTTGAATTTATGGCGTAATGCTCCACGACGGTGGAAATGCTACGCTTTGGAGGATGCAAATGCGATGATGATTATGCATATGCAAATGCAAAGAGATCTTCTGACAAGAAGACTGCAAGTATCCCATATGGCTTGACTGAGGAGGAACTGATGATCACTGCATTGATCTGACTAATCTTTGTGAGGAGAAAATAACTCTGCGGGGAGAGCTACTAATAATTCGCTGGCTCAGAATAGCCGCCACTGCCAAAAATAAATTGGACTTTGAGATGGGAGTGCCAAGACCCTGCTGGAGATGGACTCTTCTTGAACTCTGGTGAGGAAGTGAGGACCTCCTGACTTGGCGGAGAACCAAAGGCATGACACTGTTGAGGAAACACCTTGCTGGGGAGGAAAGAACTCCTTGTACTGTTGAGGATTGCCCCTGTCTGAAGGGAAACTTCTACTTGGGGATGACACCCACATTCTGCTGCCTTGCTGGGAGAGATTTCAACTTCCACTTTACTGGGGATGACAGATAATGTCAATGATAAAGCTTCCCGCTGAAGATAAGAGCTCAAATTGCCACTTGCTGGGGATAAAAGATAAATCCTCTCATGTTGGGAATGAGAGATGATGATACCCTTCCTCTCAAGAAGCAACCTTCCATTTTCCGCACTACTGGAGAAGGGATTGTCTAATGAGACTTGCTAAGGAATTTTGATCAATGAAGCTTGTTGATGAAATAACTCTTGAAGTACTGTGCTGACAATGGCTTTGCCCCTAGCCCCGGGTTGATAGGTTGTCAACTAATCATGAGTGAACAATGGTTCTTTGCAATTTTCAACTCGCCTCAAATTAAGGTGCGTCAGAAGTAAATGTCTCAGGAGGATTTTACAGAAAACATGGCATATGAAATGCCTCGGTGTCTTCAAACTCTTGGAGAGATTCGTTGGATCTCAAAATAACTGTCCCAGACTGCATGGTCTGTGCAAGAATTTTCCTCGCGAGGATTTATGAAAAACCTCATATCACTGTGAGATAGTGTGTCCTAGTATTTTGAACCTTGGGTAGGTGCTTCTGATTAACCGTCTTCAGGAGAAAGTAACTTCCAGTGCTCTTGGGGTGGCCTGCCCCAGTACAAGTCTTGAAGTGATCACCTCTGAATGACTGCTTTGAAGAAAACACCCAGATCAACTGTTCTTTGAGAGATTGGATCTCGAAGTAATTGCCCCAGTTTGACTAAAATTTGAAAGTATGCCTCAGACTAATGGCTCTTTGAGAGATTTGAATCTCGAAGTGATTGCCCCAGCTTGGCTGAATTTTGAAGAGATTGCTCGACATGATTGCCCCAGATTAATTGGCTCTTTCTACGACTGTTGGGAAAGTCCCTACTCAATGGAGTTTTTTTTTTGGAAATTACATCTTCATAGACTGTCCTTCGGAAGTTTCAGACTTCTCAACTTGGCAAGATTAAGCTTCTGGACTGAGATTTCATATGTAAACTTTTATGATGCCAAACAAATGTATGTAAGCAGAAAATGTTTATTTTAAGAATGAAAATTCTAATGCAACACACATGTCAATCTTGAAGTTTTACTGAAAAAGATGTCGCAAACCTTTGTGAGCGAATCACTGGTTAAGATACGACATAAAATTTGTTTGAATAATAAAAAGCATGCACATGCAACACCAACAAAGATCTTTCAACACCACTCAAAGGAGTCAAGAACGCGGTCTCGTAGTAGTACGCTCTCAAAAATAACCCTGTTTCAGTTAGGACTTTTGAGGGTTGTATCGTGGCCTGGTTCACGGTTATAGAAACAAAGGATATAGGCTCGAAATTTATTTGTGCCCACCCATCTTCGTGATGTTCTCCATTCCTATGTTCAGCTAGCTTTCACAAGCGCTCATCTCTTAAAAAGGGTTTTGTGATGGTTGAGGAACCAATTACACTAACATTTTAAGCACCAATTAGGTTGTCATTTGGAGTCAGTCACCCCTCTTATCTTTGGTGTCTGTGCCACACGACTTTGTTCTTGTTCAAGGATCTTTCTTGTGTATCCTTTTTCGTTTTTCACTTTTGCATTCTTTTTCTTATCCCTAACTTTTGCCTGGACTGATTCTTGTGAATCTTTGATTGTGAAGTCCAGCGGGATGCCCTAATTTTTGCCTAAGTCGCTTGTTTTCAAGTTTCGACTTAGCGGGCTTTTTTCATTTCTTTTTTTCAATTCTTTTTTTTTTGAACAAATCGTGTGACACTGTTTACTTTGAAAGGGTTGTGACTGTCTCACTTCTTGGTTGATGTGGTTTCCGATCTTTGGACCACTTACTTGGGATAACCATTGTGGTTTCTAGTCATTGGACCTCTTGATTTGGTACAACGAAAGGTAATGGATCCTCAGATTTGCACTCCTTTTGAAATTTGAACGCTCGGTCAAACTAACTGACGCCTACCCTGCCCCTGGGTTAAATGCAAGGGTTTTTTCATGCGAAAAGAAACTCCTACTTCAAGGCTCAAATGGGTTGGCGAGGGTCTATCTCCCTTATATCTCCGGTGTTTAGGATTTGAAACAATGCCTGTACATCATCAACAGGGTCTTTCTCAAAAGCGAACAATTAGAGTTTTTGCGTTTTCATTTCGTCATCCTCCCTGATAGAGTTTAAGCACAACAGTTGGTATTGCAATGCACATACATAAAATCATGAGTGAATACGAATGGATTACTTCAAGAAAAACATGTGCATTTTATTATGGTTAACATTCAAAAACAAATAAATTTCATACCAGTAAACAAATGTTTCGCATATAAAAGGAACTACAAATGGAAATGCAGTAAAGAAGCTGAATATAGCCGTAGTTGAGGAGGCTTGGCTCCGTCTGGACCCGTCAGTCTTGGATACTTTCAGCAATCAACAACTCTTTCAAGAACTTGTAGTCTTCAATTCGCAGTGGTATAATTACCCACGACAATCATACCTCTTCTTCTATTTGTTCTGACTCCGACACGAGACATCTGAAGAGGGAAGTGAAGCTGAGGAGTAAAGTTTCCCCATAAGGTTGCTCGGAAAGACCTGACGATCTTCTGCCTACGTATCTCCATTGACCCGAGACCAATGAAGAATCAGAGCGACGTAGTTCCCCTCAATAGGGATGAAAATAGCTTTGTTCAGAATTTCCATAACCAAGCTCATTTGAGTCTTCATCTGGTTGACTTTCTGTTTCAGCAGTTTCTGGTTTTGAAATAAGGTTTACACCTTTGCCCTGAGTGGCCTCAGCTGGGTCTTCCTTCGATTACCTCCGCCCGGAGTTGCTTCAAATATATACTTTGATGACTGTGATTCAAGTTGTCCATTCTGATGAGAAATCAAGTCAGGAAAAGAATTTGTCTCTGAACACCTGTCAAGAATGCAAGGATGTATGCAAATGCCATGTTCAATTATTTCTGAGGAATCTATCTGCTTTGATTCAAGTTTTGATACAGAAAAATCCAACAATATGATTCAGATATGTGATCCACAGAAATAATTAAACATGTGTGCAGAAATGCTATGATGTCATGTATGCAACAGGCATGTGATCAATGGTCTGATGTTGGTGTTGAGCAGTGAACCAACTGTTTGTATAGAACCCCAATAACGGCACCATCTCTGTATAGAACCCCATAACTGAGAACCCAATAACTGTAGAACTGGATCACATAATAGAATAGTCACTGATGGTGTTGAAGTTGAACAACGAGCCAAGTGTCTGTATAGAACCACAATAGCAACACCATCTCTGTATAGAACCCCATAACTGAGAACCCAATAACTGTAGAACTGGATCACATAATTGAACAGTCACTGATGGTGTTGAAGCTGAACAATAAGCCAAGTGTCTGTGGAGAGTCATAATAACAGTCACAATATCAGGGTCACGATGGTAACAGTTTCTCTGAATAGAAATCCCGGATCTCTGAATCAAAGAACCATAGAACACTGAACAATACTGGCAAAGTGGGTATGTTGAAGTTTAGGGTTCCTGCAAACCTGTAAACCCTTCCCAATCTCACGGGTGTGCTACTCGGGTCAACATCACGGACTCTCAAAGCCGAATAGCAATAATACGTTCACCATTTCCGAGAAATGGCTCATGACCAAATCAGGGAATCGGTTTGGCATTATGTACTACTCAGGGAGGCCTCAGCTGAGTCCAAGGAAACAAGCATCCCTCATAAGTCTTCAGCTTCAAGCACTGAATCGAGAAACAATAGTACATTCATCCCGAAGGGTACAATACTATCGTCATACGATCAGTTTGCTTTAACTGAATTCCTATGAGAGAACCAGGCCATCCTATGCGAGTTCCCAGTGGGCCCTCGGATGCGAGTGGGTTTGCCAACAAATGTGGTCTGCCACTGTCATCACTGGAGAGGGATGTTTCCACAAAGGTTCTCAATGATCGGTCCCCTGACTGCACATAACTATCAAGGTAGCGCATCAACCCAGAAAGATTCCGGTATCAATACATTCCCGAGAAGGTCGCAAGTCAAGGTGTGGAACTCACTACTACCAACATAGCAAGATGCCATGAAGCCAAAGTGGAACCACTCTAAGTCCTAGGGTGCACTCGAGCCGGGTATTTGGCTTATCTCACAGTAACTCCCAACCCACAGAAAAAATGAAAACCAGCACAGCCAGACAGTCCAGTATAATATGATGCATGGAAAATAAAATACTGAAAGCGGTAAATAAGTGCGATAAAGTAAAGCTGTAAATAAAACAGTAAAGCTAAACTAGAGCACACAACAACAAACAGATAAACACCCAAAGAAACAAAACCAAACAGGCGCTAGGATTGACTCTACAAAGGAAACCGGAAGAATCAGGTTAATCCCCAGCAGAGTCGCCAGCTGTCGCTCCCGGGATTTTCATCCTAGTACAAACGCGAAAGTGGCGCGGAAAAGGTTAGAGTCGCCAGCCAGACATTTTTATCCCGAATGAATGGGAAAGGTAATGTTGCACAAACCTGAGGAAGAAGGAAAGGACAAGGCCTTGCGAACCAAAGATCTGAGTTCGGGAGTCGGTTACGACCTGGGAAGGTATTAGCACCCCAGATCGTCCGTCGTACCCGACGGGATCCACGCTTGCTTGTTTGTTTCAAAGGGTGAGAAAATATAACTGCTGCTGAATAAACCGCTAACTGGAACTGGAATGGAAATGAGAAATGGAATAAGGAAATGAAAAGAAAGGGGGAAATGTAGGGAAAATAAAGATTGTGCTCGAACGGGCCCTACCCCGCTGCCTACGTACCTCATCGGGATAATGAGGATCAGAGTCGACGTAGTTCGCCTAACTAAGGCGGGAACTATTTGTTTGTGTTTTTTACAGCTGGAACTGCGTATGTCTATGCTCAGGTGTTGCAGGCTCGTCTGGTACGAGTGCGTTTACCGTCTTGCATGCGAGACAAGTAGTCGCGAGTTCGCGATGTGAGTGAATGAGATGAGAAGAGAAGTTCCCGCAGGATAGTCGGTTATTGTTTGTTTTTGTCTTTTATGAGTTTTGTATGACTTTGGCACAAGGAAGTGAATTCAAACTCTTTTCCATGGAATGTACACTTGACTCTACATTCCAAGATGGAATAATAGAACAAGCATACCCAGCAAGGAGAATTTATCCAAGACTGGTTTCCTAGGATTAGGGTTTAAGTTCACTGGCTTGTTGAACTTTATTAAGTGTTTTGTTGCTTTTGTGAAGAAGTATCTTTTAAGTTTTTCTTTGTGAACAACTCCTTGATGAGACTTGTGCATCATGATAGACAAGCTTACACCACTCCAAGATGGAATGAATGCAAGTGCTTCATGGAATAAGGCTATACACAAGGAATCATTTCATTTATTTGTTAAGTGTTTTTGATTTTGTTTGAGATGAGAAAGAAAATGACTCAAGTTGATAAAAGGAAAAATCTAAGGGACTAAGACTCAATCCTAGTGTATTATATATTTACAAAGTGATCCTAGTGGTTAGTGAGGTTTTCTATTCCTAATGGAAAAAAGGAAAAGAAAAAAAAGGAAAAAGGATGCAACTTACTTCCTAAGGAAGATAAGTTGGTCCTAACAATGGGGAATCCTACCAATCACAAACATGGAAGGAAAAATGAATTAAAAAGCCTAAAAGAAATGCATAAAAAATAAAGGATAAAGTGGAGTAAACTTACCTCAATCTTCCCCACTACAAAACAAGTGTTAATGCACATTTTTATTAAAAAGAATAAGGCAAACACACATTAATTAAATCCTAATTAAATCATAAGGCACCTTAGACCTAAACTAGACTCTATTTTAATCCTAAAGGAACTAGAAAAATGCTAAAACCAAAATACAACACCTATTACAGCCCCTTAATACACAAACAGCTATGAAACTAAGCCTAACACCCACCAGCTTTTTACAGCCAGCATGCAACATGAAAAAGTAGGTGTAGAAAGTCAAATACATCATGCACACAACAAACAGCACACGTTTTACAGCACCTTTATGCAAACACAGCCATGAAATGCAAAATTCAGAATTGATTATTTTCATTTTTTATGCACAAACTCAATAAAACATGCATTAATTTCCACATGAACATGCATTTTAACATGGATCAACATACCTAAATGGAAGAACATGAACATTTTTTAGGATTATTCAAGAATGCATCACATGTGGATTATGCAACAAGTATGCAAAATGTGGCACATGAACATGGCATATGAACATGATGATTATTGATTATGAACATACAACATGATAGCTCAACAAACATGCTAAACTCAATGCAAAATTCAGAAGTGAATTGATATGGATGATGTGATCAAGTATGCAACAAAATGAAATCAAATACACATACATACATGATTATGCAAAATGCAACATACATTGATATAATGAAATGCACAATGATTTAATGCAATGCAAACATGTAAAAACAGAATGCAACATGATTATTATATGCCAAATTATGCACAAACATAGCAACAAAATGCAAGAACTTAAGCTATGCACAAAGAACACAAAAAACGCATATCACGCAACATGAACGGAATCGTGTCTTAACGACTCGAAATAGGGGAATGAGCTACTGGAAATGGACCCAAAAATTCCCTAAAATCACTACCTAAACATGTATGAACATTAGAGGCACTAGGAAGCAATATTGAGCAAGAAAATAGGCTAAAAATCCAAAAATGGACAGCGTTAACCGGTTAACCATATAGGTTAACCCGTTAACGGGCCTAAAAATACAGCATTCTGGCCAAAAACGCATGCGTTAACCGGTTAACCAAATGCGTTAACTGGTTAACACTGAACAAAAAGTGAAAAATGCTTTTGAAAAAAGTGCTTTTGGCCACAATCTTCCTTCTAAACAATCCTAACCCCCACTTAATCATGCTAACACAAATTTCTACTCAATTGGAGCTTATTTACACATGGTAGAACCTATATCTATTTACACCTTAAATCCAAATTCAACCAAAATCACAAATCACAAGCAAACATAATCGAAACGGAATTGATTTTAAACAAAGCGAAAAGCACTTAAAGAATGCCAAAAATGGCGAGATGGAGAGAATAACTTAAAGAAGAAATGATTAAGATCACCAACCTACGAAGCGGAGGAGTGCTTCGGTGATTGTTGCAAGAATCGGAGCTTGAATCGAAGAGAAAACCGAAAACCAAGAAATCGCAAAATAAATGCGTTCTTGAGCTTGAATCTTCGTGTGCTTCTGATAAGTCGATAATCCTCACAAAATTCAGTAGCTTATCCTTCTTCAATCCACAAAATATGAAGGTTGGAGGCTTAAGCTTCAAGATCTTCAAGTTTCAATGTGAAACTTGAAGAGCTTATTTGAAAAAGCTTTGGTGAGAGGGAGAGGAAAAGTGAGAGAAAAAAGTGCTTCTCAAAGAGTGAGATTGGAAAAAATGGTGTTCAACCCTTTTTGTTTGGATGAAAATGGCTTAAATAGAGACTAGGCTAGGAGCTAGGTTTGGGTTTGGGGCCCAAATATTAGGTTTGAGATCCAAAATTAGGTTTGGAAGTTAGTTAGGGTTAGGGTTAGAAAAGGGAATATTCCTTGGAATATTCCTTGGAATATTCCTTGGAACACTCTAGAAAATGGTGGAAGGTGGTGGAAGTTTCCAAGGGAAATGGAGTGGAATTGAAGTGGAAAAATGAGACGGAAAGAATGAAAGGAAGTGTGGAAAGAAAGTGGAAGGAAAGGTGGAGGGAAATGGTGAAACTAACTACCTTTCAAATGATTTTTCTTTGGTTTTTCTATGATTCCTCCATCATTTCTTGATCAAGTTTGAACCATAGGATCATTGTAACCCTAATTTCACGATCTCGATCTTAAAAGTCCGGAGTCGACCCTTTTTACCTAGCCCGATTGCCTTTTCTCCAATTCCTCGATTTTCCGTCGTCCGGCCAGTCGAACCCCTTCCAAAATGAATTTGTGGACGAGATTTGAACCCTAGGCACTTGACATCATATATAAGTCAAAGAAATCCACTTCGACTCAAAAATTTATGTAGAAGCCCTGTAGAAATGAAACCCTAATTCGGCTCTTTTCCCTCAAGAAGTATTGCACTGCTTGCCTCCTTCAATCAAACCAAAACTTTCCATGACTTGTGGCTTCAAGTGAAGACTTGTGGGATATTGTGAACCCTTTGCACAAGGTTGAGAAGCTTTGTGGCCCTTCGGTAGCCTCTTCATAACTTTCGGTTGCTCCGATCATTGATCACATACCCACGCCTCGGCTATGCTATATATGATGCAATGTTTTTGGTTATTTTATGAATCCATATATGCAAAATGATATGCAAAATGTTGAGGAAATGAGAGGGCAAATTTTGAGGTATTACACACACCAGCAGAATTTGAGTTCACTCCAGATGATCATGCATTTTGCTCACTATACCTCCATCCCGTCGAAGGTTTCCGTTGGGATAGGGAGTTTTAAGAAGAAATAGGTAATTACCCACCTTACTTTGGGGAGCCTATGATCCACCCCACAGGATGGGGAAGTGAGGGCAGTAATAATGACTAGTCTCGACGCACTGAGAAGAATTTCGACCTACGTGGCTGAAACCAGAATACAAGCGACCTTAAAGGCCGCAGGAAATCATATGGTTGTTAAGGCCATTACAAAATTTACTGAATAAAGTCCTATGAAGTATTTCGACCCAAAACCTCCTGATAAGGTTCAAGAAGATTCAGACCAAAGGCTTGATGCAATATATGATAGTGAGCCTTTGGGATTTAAAAAGGACCCTTTATCAGAAAGTATCAAAATGCTGGCTCAGGATCCTTTAGAAGAAATTGACCTAGGTGAATGGGAGATGAAGAGGCCTACCTATATTAGTGCTAATCTCAACCCAGAACTCAAGGTCGGAGTGGTCCAATTGCTGAAGGAATTCAAGGATTGCTTTGCTTGGGACTATGATGAAATGCCTAGTTTGAAGAGAGAGCTTGTCGAACATAAGCTACCAATCAAGCCTGGGAAGAAACCAGTCAAACAAAATCCAAGAAGGTTCACCCCAGCAATCCTCACCAAAATCAAAGAGGAAATTGAAAGGTTACTTCGATACAAGTTCATTCGTACAAATAGGTATGTCGAATGGTTAACAAATATTGTACCAATTATTAAAAAGAATTACTCTCTAAGGGTTTGCATAGATTTTAGAGATCTGAATTCAGTAACCCCTAAAGATGAGTATTCAATGCCTGTGGCAGAAATGTTAATTGATTCAACTGCAGGACATGAGTATCTAAGTATGCTAGATGGATACTCTGGATATAACCAGATATTCATTGCTAAGGAAGATGTCCCTAAAACTGCTTTTCAATGCCTAAGGGCTTTGGGCACTTATGAATGGGTAGTGACTTTTGGTTTGAAAAATGCATGAGCAACTTACCAAAGAGCAATGAATTCAATTTTTCATGATTTCATAGATACGTTTATGCAAATTTATATTGATGACATTGTTGTAAAGTCTATTTCAGGAATAGATCATGTCAATCATCTTCGAGGTTCTTTTGAAAGAATGAGAAAGCATGGTCTTAAAATGAATCCTCTAAAGTGTGCTTTTTGTGTATAGGTGTCGCTCCCACCAAATGAAGCCGGGTCAAATGGGGTACAGACGCGAACGGTCGGTGAAAGAGATGCGAGAACACACAGGAGTGAACTCACAGGGAATGAATAGAGTCGCCAGCTAGGCATTTTTATCCCGGAGGAAAGGTAATGCTGCATAGACCTAAGAAAAGATATGGATAAGACGGTTGCGAACCAGAGAGACTGAGAAAGGGGGTTGGTTACAACCTGGGAAGGTATTAGCACCCAGATTGTCCGTCGTACTCGACGGGATCCACGCTTAAAAGATTTGTGTTTTAAAAGGGGTAGTGTCAGTGCAATTTGTGTGTAAAAGGGCTGGAAGAAAATGTACAGGTGTCAGTGTAAGAGAAGTGTAAAGTGTAATATATACAGTGTCAGTGTAAGGACAAGAGTGAAATGCTTGAGATCATGAGGCTTAAAGGAATGATGCTGGAAAGAGGGGGAATATACAGAGACTTTTGTTCGATAACTGTTAAGTTATGCCTACGTATCCTCTCGTGCAATGAGGAAGTCAGAACACCGTAGTTCGACCCAAAGAGACTGAAAGGTAAGTTGACTTGTGAACTGCTTACTTGTCTATGCTCAAGTGTATGATCTGTCTGGCACAGATGCAAACTGTCTTGCATTAGACGGAAGAAGCAAGTTCTCGTTTGTGAGTGAATGAGGTGAGAAAAGAATCCCGGAGGAGACGATTATTGTTTGTTTTTGAGTTTTCAGTCTTTTATTGCTTTTGAAAGTTTGTCATAGATTAATGAGCTTAAGCCTAAACCAATGGATTTAGTAAACTCATCACATCTTCCCTCTGATTAGGGGTAATGAGAATACCTTAAGTGTGAAGTCAGATTCTCACACTTAATCACCTTTGATGTAGGATTAAGATCATTAACCTACTTGTGATTATTTAGATGTTTTTGTTGTTTTTGTTTAGTGTTGAGTAAGGAGGTTAAGCCATAATCAGGGATTAAACAGACTCATTACACTATCCTAATAGAAGGATAATAGATGAGAATGTTTAAGCTGAGGAAAGCTCCCCAACTTAATCCATGATTAGGGATTAAACTCATGACAAAACAAGCCTTTGATTAAGTGGATTTTAATTAATGGTATGATGATGAAGTGAATTTTATGGTTTGTAAGACAACTTGAGGGGGACTTGTCCATTAACACTAGGGTTAGTCCTTCTTAACCAATTAAGGAAGAATTGGAACCCTAATGCAAGGCCCAAGTTACAAGTGTGATGTCTTGATGATTATTAGATGGATTGATTAAAGGAGTTAAACACATTAAGGGTTTAACACTTAGGATTAAAGTTATACACTCCATCCTAATAGAAGGATGCAGGCATAAACTTAATCACAAAGCCTTAAAGCCTTTAGGGTTTAGTCCCTGATTATGAGGTGAGAAGAGAAGACTCAATGAAACACAAAGGTAAAACTAAGTTGGGGACTAATCAAAACCCTAATCATTGTCATGCTTGGTTGTTCCTAAGGTTTGTGAGGTTTATCAAGAAAGATCTTCAATGGAACCACCAGGAAGCAGATGAAAGGATCAGGAGAAGCAAAGCAACTTGCTTCATTCAAGAAGACAAGTCACTTGAGAAAAGAAAATAAGGATAAAAAGAAAGAGCAAGCTCAATCTCAAACACAAGATAAAATGCAGCAATGATGCATAAGAGAGATGAAAAGAGATTGTGAGAAGTGAAGGCAAATTCACTTCTCAAAATTACTTACCACCTGAAAAGTTAGTGAAAGGAATGCAATGCAATGCAAGATGAAATGAAATGGCATGATGTAAATCAAAACCAGAAGCTCATACATGATGTTAATGATGCTATGAGATGCTACAAACATGTAACAAGGCATGGGGATGATCATACAAACTTATGGATGCAAATGAAGCAAGTTAAGAACCATGATCATACATGAAAAGTTATGGAATGCAAATGGCATACAACATGGAAAATGCAAGATGCAATGATCAAACATGCTTCTAATATGTCTTAAGATGTCACATGAATCAAATGGATGCACAAAATACTATGGCAAGTCAAGGTATGAATGCAAATGCAAGATGGATGCAAAAGGAAGCCCAAATTAGGGTTTATGATCAATGCATCAAACAAAAACCAAAATCAGGAGCAAACATCAAGATAAAAATTTGAAAATGCAATCAAAGGATCCCTAAACCTATACTAACTCACTTCCCAAAGGAGAGGTTCCAACTCTTAACCTAATAAAAGTTATGAATTTCCTAAAATTTCTAGGGTTTTTGGGTACCTTAACAAGAAAAATGCCAAACAAATGGAAAATGAAAGATCAATTCATGCCAATTTAATCTCACAAACTACATGATATGCTAAACACAATGCAAAAAGAATCAAAGTCCAACTCTCAATGGTTAGGCAGAAATGATTTTTGGAAGTTTGGATCAAAATAATGCTTTGAAATGATTTTATTTCCATGAAAAATTATCAAAATGCATCAAGATCAAAAAAAAAGAAATTTGGTTTGAGGGTTGGACAATGTTTCTAAATGATTATGAAGGTTTAATGAATTTTTTGGTGATTTTTAAATACTTAAAAGTATTTTTAATTAATTAATTCTCATTAATTAATTAAAAATAAACTTTAAAATGATTTAAAAAATATTTTTGAATGCAAAAAATAAAAATAAAAATGTTTTTGGTTTCTGAAAATTTATAAAAGTTTATACAAAAATTTTCAGAATTTTTGAAAAGGTTTTGCTATTTTTAAATAAATGTAGAAAAGAAATACAAAATAAATGAATTTAAATTTAAGAAAATGAAAAGTAAACGCAATGGAGAGCCAGGATTGAATCTGGGAAAGAAAAGGTTGACTGCGCGCGCAATCCAAAGGTCCAAATTCAAACTGAATTAATCTCACTTAATTAATTAAATAATTGTGATTAGGGTTTTAATGTGAAATCTGGTGCGTTCATTCACGCGGGAGTCAATGCCAGTTAACCCATCCTATGCTCAGCATTCAAACCTAGCCCTAATCCTCATTAATGCATTAATCACTTTCAGGTGGCCGGAAATGACCTCCGGTCATCTTCTCCGGCCACTCTCTCCCCTGAGAATCTCAATCTCACTCCCTAGGCATCTAAAACAAAATCTTTTTGCCCAGAATCCATCCCCAGACATCATACAACACGAATCAACAAACAAAATGCATTTATTTTTCGTATCCAGGCTGAATCAAATCAAAAGGGGTTTAGGTCAAAAAGTTTCAGGAACAACATACATGCTCAATACTCAATCATTTTCGAAACAAAACATATCAGCATGATCAGTGGAACATAGAGAATCATCTAAGAACTTAAAAACATGTTTCTGGAAAAAATGTTCTTGAGCTCACCTGAACTGGAGCTTTGATTTCTGACACTTTCTGGCTGGCCCTTTGATCCAAAATGCCTCTAATGAACTTCCTGAGAAGCTTGCAGTGCTTGGTTGGAGTTTAAAATGGCTGGTTTGGAAGTTTGAACAAGTTCTGTTCAGTGGAGTGAGGAAATCGTGTTTTTGATTCAATGACTTTCAGGCTGTTTTGAGGGTTGGTTTGTGTTCAGTGAAGCATGGTGAGATGATTGATGAAGTTTGTTTGTGTGTTTGTGGCCTGTGTGATGAGTTTCGAATGCTTTTGCTCAAGAGGATGAAAATGAGGATGTTGTCTTGTGGGAGCTTTCAGGCTTGCTTCTTGTTATGTTTGGCTTGCATTTGATTAACATAAACAATTGGGATTGGTCAGATGACATGATGTGTGCTTTATTGATTGGTATGGGTGCTTTTGCCAAAATGTCAACTTTGTGTAAGAGAAGCATGGGCCACTTGCTAGCCTAGTACAACAAGTGTGTCCTGCGCAGCATGATGAGGGAAAAGGCCTAGGAGGGTTCAGCATACTAGCCAGCAAGTGGATGAGGAGCTATGATGGATTTTGCAACTTGGTTCACTTTTGGTTCCTTTGAGATTTCATGAATTTCAATGCATCAAAGTGTCAAGTTCTTTGGGCCAATTCTGATCTTTAGAGGTCATGTGTGTATGTTGTAAAGAAATTGTACACATTTGAGGTCTTTAGAGCACTTGATCAAGTCATTTTGCAAAATGCCTCTTTGGTAGAAACTTTGAAATTTTGTGATTTTTGCCAACTTTGACAAGCCACAACTTTTGATCCAAAATGAATTAGGTCATGTTCTTGTACTTTTTGAAAAGGGAAAGATCTATTCTACAACTTTAATGACCAAAGTTTTTCCATTTGAAGCTTTTTTGAATCAAAAAGTAAGGGTTGAAAAAGTTGCCTAAAATGACAATTTCATTAAAAGTCAAACTTGCCCAAAAAGTCAACTTTGCAAAAGACTTGAAATTCTTTAATTTTGTGAACTTACAACCTCTTCTATGATCAAATAAAGATCATATACAATCAAAATGATGAAGAACACCCTTTGGTTGGGTCATTGGGGGCCTCAGATGCCCTGATTTTGCACTGACTTGCTTGAAAAGTCAACTCTTGATCAGATGACTTCCCCATGGAATTTCTTCATGAAAATTGATATGCATACTCCCTATACCATATAGAGACCAATAGAAACAAGAATGACCAAAAAAATTTGGAGTTATGGCCTCTGAAACCAAAACCCTAATTTTAGGTCAACTGTGCAGTCAAGCCTGGCTCTGCTTCCACACCATTCTCAGTTCTTGTGATTTTTTGACATTCTTGACTTTGAGAGGATGTAATATGATATTAGAACATACATGGACCCCTTTGAAGTGATTTATGGCCTTTAGAGTGGCTCAAGAAGCTCTTGGATTGCTCAGATCACAAACCCTAGATGCAGATGACTTTGAATCTATGCAGTGAATCAAAATTGTGGTATGAGATGCTATGATTGTGTTTATGCATATGAAATGATCACAAGCCATGGTGTGAATGGGTGAGGGCAAATTTGGGGTGTTTACAACTGCCCCTATTCAAACATGAGTTAGCTGTGCAGGATGTAAGCAACGACTTAACAGGCAAACAAGATAACTTGTGGTTGAATACCAAAGACAGTCCAAAATTTGCATTCACAGAATGAAGAAGAAAAGGGATATAGATTGTAAAAGGAAAATAAAGTATATTGTAAAGTGTGGGCGACGGAGGACGACCGTCGAGCAGAGGACGACTGCTGGGTAAAGAGCAATGACGGGGATGGCCGACATGCTGGAGAGAGTGTGGGAAATAAAGCAATGACGGGGACGACCATCATGCTGGGGATGAAAAAAGGGTTATGATGGGGACGGCCATCAAGTAAAAGTTGTAAGATTCTCTGGGATTAATGAGAAACGATAGGGACGGCCATTAAGTTCATAAAGTAAAGTAACCAACGATGGGGACGGCCATCGGGCTAAAAAGAAAAGGGACCACGACGGGGATGGCCATCGGGTTAAAGAATAAATGAAATAAACAGATGATGAGGTACGGTCATCAAAGGTGAAGGACGATCACCTTGCAGGGGACGGCTGCTCTGTTGGGGTTAAGATGAGGGACGGTCATCTAAGGTGGAGGACGACCACCTGGCAGGGTACGGCTGCCGAAAATATCGTGACATAGGACGAATGCCGGATAAAAGGTCAACGATGGGGACGGCCATCGGATGAGCATGATGGAGGACGACCATCAAGAGGTGGAGGACGACCACCTAGCAGGGGACGGCTGCTCTCAAGGTTTATCATGACGTAGGACGAACGCCAGATAACCAAAATCAACAATGGGGACGGCCATTGGATAAAATGATGAAGGACGATCATCAACAGGTGAAGGACGATCACCTAGCAGGGGACGGCTGCTAAATATCACGACGAAGGTCGGATAAAAGGTCAACGATGGGGACGGCCATCGGACGAGCATGATGGAGGACGACCATCAAGAGGCGGAGGACGACCACCTAGCAGGGTACGGCTGCTCTCAGGGTTTATCATGACATAGGACGAATGTCAGATAAGAAGAAAATTGTTTTACTGGGGAATAGTAAACACGGACGAGTGTTTACAATCCAAGAAATAAAAGGTATAATTATTTAGATGTTTGTGTATAGGTTAAAGATGCGGACGAGCATCCTTAAGACTATGATACGGACAAGTATCAGGTAGAAACAAATACTGACACGTGTTCAGAGATGATGATACAGACGGGTATCAACTGGTTAACAGGGAACACGGACGAGTGCTGAATCTGAGGGACTCTTCTGGGGAATAGTAGACACAGACGAGTATCTATATTCAAGAATACGTAAGTGTTTGACACGGTGTATGGATTAAAGATGCGGACGAGCATCCTTAAGACTATGATACGGACGAGTATCATGTAGAAACAAACGCTTGACATGTGTTCAGAGATGATGATACGGACGAGTATCAACTGGTTAACAAGGAACACAGACGAGTGTTGAATCTGCGGGGATGTAAATGGTGTATACAAGATACGGACGAGTATCCATATAAGTAAAATAAGTATGAGTAGTGTATATTTGAGTGTTCCACCTGCTGGGGAGAGTGACACGGACGAGTGTCAAAAGGAGAAGAGTATAGTATATACAAAGTGTTTGAGAGAATATGCTGGGAAAAGTGACACGGACGGGTGTCAAGAAAGTTATATATATCTGTATCTGTGAATGTAAAGGGGATACTTTGGCTTTCTGCTGGGGATGTGACACGGACGGGTGTCGAGAAGTATCTGTAATATACAAGTGTTTGTTTGCAAAGAAAAGCTCGGGCGACTTTACTGGGGGATGATGACACGGACGGGTGCCACAAGGAGTGTATTCGTATTGGTGAATGTGAGGCAACTGCTTTTGCTGGGGAATCTAGGGGGTACTCTGCATATTGCTGATTGACTGTTATTATTCACAAGTGTTTGATTCCGAACATGGCTTATGATTATTCACAAGTATTAGACGGAATGCTACGCTTTGTAGGTGAATATGATGCGAATGCCATGATTTATGCAAAGATACCGATCCGTGATTCGGATCCCATTGCTGCGAAGATCTTTGGTCGATCTGCTTGAAGTGAGCATCCCAGCTGGGGATGAGATCATTGGTAGATCTGATGAAATGATTATACTTGGGGAAATGGGTCAATGATAGACCTATTCCTGATAATGAGGGACCCAGCTGGGGTTTGTAGAAGCTTTCGTCACTCTGTTGTGACTCCTTCGTGTGTTGCTCTTCTGGATAGAGGCTGATATTCTGTGGGGAGATGGTTCCCTGGCTTTTGCACTCGGCTGGGGAAGTAACAAGTGGCAACTCAGCTGGGGAGAAACAAAAAAAAGTGGCAACTCAGCTGGGGAGAAAGCACTTAGGTGTTAAGACTGAGTGAGTGATTTTCCAGCTTGCTGGGGTGAAGCTTTCATGCCCCATGCCGCGTTTTTGAACACCTGCAATCCTGTAAAGGCAGAGAAATGCACAAGTAATCCCGAGGCATCCCTTACCGGATTCCGTCATAGGAGTCAGACACTCCCGGGAATAAGTATATTTCCTGCAAGCATGTAGTTTTTATTTTTGAAGATAAACATCTGTATTCATGCAATCAGTTTTCTTTAAGACATCAGATATTTTTGCAAATAAAATATACGAGACATTGTGTGACTGAAAAATCTGTTTTTATTAATTCATATGCCCTGAATCGGCGAGATACAGTCAAAGAAACATATCTCCTGAAATGAGGAGATTGTTACAAAATGAGAAACAAAATGTTGGCAATGTTGTCGGCGCTTCAAGGAGCTTCCCTCTTGCTATGACTCGTATGAGTTTTGACGTTCTTCTCGTCTTGCTTTCTGAAGAAGGCTGATTCTGACAAAAGCTTGATCCTTTTGAAGCTTACCAAGTTGTAGGCGATACAGAAGAATTCAGAGTGCAGTCGTTCGCTTATTCCCTTATTTTGCATGGATCGCCCTTTCGGGTTTTCAATCCATCGGGATACCCATTTTTGCCTGAGCTGTCCAATGCGGCTTTTCAGCTCAGCGGGTGTACATTTTTATTTATTTCCCTTATTTTTGCCCGAGTCTTTTATTCTGTTTTTGACTCGCCGGGATGCCCTATTTTTGCCTGGACTTACATTCTGTTTTTATGTCCAGCGGGTCATTTTTACGCGAAGTATTTTTTAACTGCATCTAAATTCACAGGGGACGAGAAATCTTCACCATCCATGGTGCTGAGCATCAGTGCTCCACCAGAGAAAACTTTCTTTACTACAAATGGTCCTTCATAGTTTGGAGTCCATTTGCCCCTGTGGTCTGTATGAGGAGGGAGGATTCTTTTCAGCACAAGATCTCCTACTTGGTACTCTCGGTGCCTGACTTTCTGATCGAAGGCTCTTTTCATCCTTTTCTGATACAACTGCCCATGACAGATTGCAGCCAATCTTTTCTCTTCAATCAGACTCAGTTGTTCGTATCGGGACTGGACCCACTCTGCTTCGTTCAGCTTAACATCCATCAGTACTCGCAAGGAGGGTAATTCAACTTCAACAGGTAGGACTGCCTCCATACCATACACAAGCTGGTACGGCGTTGCCCCAGTGGATGTTCTGATTGACGTGCGGTACCCATGCAAGGCAAATGGTAGCATCTCATGCCAGTCTTTGTACGTAACTACCATCTTCTGCACAATCTTCTTGATATTCTTATTAGCTGCCTCGACAACGCCATTCATCTTTGGCCTGTAAGGAGAAGAATTGTGGTGTTGGATCTTGAAATCCCGGCATAGCTCAGCCATCATTTTGTTGTTCAAGTTGGAACCATTATCAGTAATGATTCGCTCGGGCACTCCATATCGACAGATGATATCTCTCTTCAGAAATCGGGCTACCACTTGCCTTGTAACATTGGCATAAGAAGCTGCTTCAACCCACTTGGTAAAATAGTCAATGGCTACCAGGATGAATCTGTGGCCATTTGAAGCAGTCGGTTCAATCTTGCCAATCATATCAATGCCCCACATGGCAAAGGGCCAGGGTGAAGACATTATATTCAAAGGATTGGGAGGCACATGCACCTTATCTGCGTAGATCTGGCATTTATGGAATTTTCTGGCATAGGCACAACAGTCGGCATCCATTGTAATCCAGTAATAACCTGATCTTAGCAATTTCTTAGCCATGGCATGCCCTCCAGCATGGGTACCAAAGGATCCTTCGTGCACTTCATGCATTAACAAGTCTGCTTCTGTTCTATCAACACATCTGAGGAGCACCATATCAAAGTTTCTCTTGTATAGGGAACCATCAGTGTTCAGAAAGAAACTACCAGCAAGCCTTCTCAAAGTCTTCTTATCATTGGAAGATGCCCCAGATGGGTATGTTTGATCCTCCAAGAAGAACTTAATGTCATGGAACCAAGGCTTATCATCTTTGACAACATCTGCTGCAAACACATATGCCGGTCTGTCAAGTCTGGACACTGAGATCTGAGGTACAAAGTTGGCAGCTTGAACTTTGATCATAGATGAAATGGTAGCCAGAGCATCTGCAAATTGATTCTCGTCCCGAGGGATATACTCAAGTTTGACCATTGTGAAGAAAGTCAATAACCTCCTTGTATAATCCCTGTAAGGTATCAGATGATCCTGGTGTGTGTACCATTTGCCGTTGGTTTGATTAACTACCAGAGCTGAATCTCCGAATACGGTCAAAGTCTTGATCCTGAGGTCAATGGCTTCCTCAAGACCCATAATGCAAGCTTCGTATTCAGCTTCGTTGTTAGTGCAGTTGAAGGTGAGTTTTGCCGAGAAAGGCATGTGAACTCCCTTAGGTGTAATGAGTACTGCACCAACACCACGACCATTCATATTAACAGCCCCATCAAACATCATAGTCCATTCTTCTTCCGGGTCAGGCCCTTCAGTGTGAATAGGCTCTTCATGATCTTTCGCTTTTATGAACATGATGTCTTCATCAGGGAAGTCAAATCTCATCGGCTGGTAATCATCAATAGGTTGCTCGGCAAGATATTCAGACAATACACTGCCCTTGATGGCTTTCTGAGATGTGTACTGAATGTCATATTCTGTGAGAATCATTTGCCATCTTGCAACCCGTCCGGTAAGTGCTGGCTTCTCGAAAATGTACTTAACTGGGTCCATTTTTGAGATCAATAAAGTAGTGTGGGTCAGCATATACTGTCTCAGTCGGCGAGCAGCCCACGCTAAAGCACAACAAGTTTTCTCGAGCAGTGAATAACGTTGTTCACAGTCGGTAAACTTTTTGCTCAGGTAGTATATTGCATACTCTTTTCGACCAGACTCGTCATGCTGGCCCAGCACACACCCCATTGACTCTTCTAATACTGTCAAGTACATTATCAGAGGTCTTCCTTCAACTGGAGGCATAAGGATTGGAGGTTCTTGCAAGTATTCTTTAATCTTGTCAAAAGCCCTCTGGCAGTCTTCATTCCACCTGACCGTCTGTTCTTTTCTTAACAGCTTGAACAAGGGTTCACAGGTTGCTGTAAGGTGAGATATGAACCTTGAAATGTAGTTCAATCTACCTAGAAACCCTCGAACTTCTTTTTCAGACTTTGGTGCAGGCATTTCTTGAATGGCTTTGACTTTATCAGGGTCAACCTCAATCCCTTTCTCGCTTACAATAAAACCCAGCAGCTTACCAGATTGCACCCCGAATGTGCACTTGTTGGGGTTCAGCTTCAGTTGGTACTTCCTCAGACGCTTGAATAGCTTTAGCAGATTTACCAGGTGGTCTTCTTCTGTGAGGGACTTGGCAATCATGTCATCCACATAACACTCGATTTCTTTATGGATCATATCGTGGAATAACGTCACCATAGCCCGTTGATATGTTGCACCAGCATTCTTCAATCCGAATGGCATCACCTTGTAACAGAACGTGCCCCAGGGTGTGATGAAGGTTGTCTTCTCCATGTCTTCAGGTGACATCTTGATCTGGTTGTATCCTGAAAATCCGTCCATGAAGGAGAATACCGAGAACTGAGCCGTATTATCAACCAATACATCAATGTGAGGTAATGGGAAATCATCTTTCGGGATGGCTCTGTTCAGGTCCCGGTAGTCAACACACATCCTCACTTTACCGTCTTTCTTTGGAACAGGCACAATGTTAGCAACCCATGGTGGATAGCTAGTTACAGCAAGGAACCCGTCGTCCCACTGCTTTTGCACCTCTTCTTTGATTTTCATTGCCATGTCTGGACGAGTACGGCGCAACTTCTGTTTTACTGGCGGGCAGTCTTCTCTTAAAGGCAGCTTGTGCATGACAATGTCGGTGTCCAACCCTGGCATATCCTGATAAGACCAAGCAAACACATCCACATATTCTTGAAGCAGGTCAATCAGTTGTATCTTCACTGAGTCTTGTAAGCAGGCCCCGATTTTAACCTCTTTCACGTCTTCATCTGTACCAAGATTAATCGTCTCGACCTCCTCCTGATGAGGAGTGATAACCTTCTCCTCTTGTCTCAACAGTCTGGCTAGCTCTTCAGGAAGCTCATAATCTTCTTCAACCCCTTCATCAGCTTGATTGATCGGATTGTCAAAGTCATACGAAGTCATAGCCGTGCTGTTGTCGGTGCGGTCTGGAAGGCACTCTCTGCAAGGGTTCAGTTTGTTCATTTTAGTGATTGATTTTAATCTTGTTTAGAAAAAGTGAAATAAAGTTGTCATTTTTAAAACATTGCCATTTATTTTTTGTACAAAAAGAAAAATGGAAAAACAGTGAGCGGAGAAGAAGAAAGACTTGTTTGCAAAAGATGTCTGATATTTCATTGATTAATCTTGTTGCACAAAAATTACAGATGGCCCGATTACAAAATGAGTCTCGTCATCTTGGGCAAGATGCAAGACTTGATGCATGCTTAAAATATACAGGAAATAATAATTACTCTGCAGGAGTAACCCTTATAATTTCCTGGGAAGACCAGTTTGAGATGCGGCTCCCCGGGATCCTTGGACGAATCCAGCTTTCCAGGTTGCGTTCATCTTCCGACTCATCTTCCAAGTTGTTGACAGCATCGGGGGTGAGCATCCCCCCACAAACAAAGTTGGGCTTCTTAGCAGCCTCTGCTTGATCTTGTTGAGTTGGTTCGTAACCCAACCCAAATCTATCTTCTTTCTTCTCCACAGGCAACAGTTTGCCCCAGCCTTGAGCGTCTCCTTCTTCCACCACCTTCCGGGCTTGCTGGTAGGATGTCATGGAAGTCCCAAGTACAGCAGAGGTTTCATTAATATTCAGGGCCTCAAACCCCTGACTCATCGTTTCGTGGATCTCCCCATCCATCTCAATGTATTTGTATGTAGCCAGATGGCTAACAAAAATATCTTCCTCCCCACAGATAGTAACGACTTGGCCCTCCCACTCGAATTTAACTTCTGGTGAAGGGTAGACGTAACTGCGCCAGCGGCATGAATCCATGGTCTACCCAACAAACAACTGTAGGCAGGCTGAATGTCCATCACGTAGAAGGTCGTTTTGAAAGTTTGTGGGCCAATTGTTACAGGCAACTCAATCTCTCCCAGAACTGATCTCTTAGAACCGTCAAAGGCTCTCACTACTAAGTTGCTGGGACGTAATGCCAATCCTTCATATTCCAGCTTCACAAGGGCTTTTTTAGGCAAGACATTGAGGGATGACCCTGTGTCTACCAGTACATGTGAAAGAACTGCACCCTTACACTCCATGGTAATGTGCAAAGCCTTGTTATGATTGCGGCCTTCCGAAGTCAAATCAGTGTTAGTAAATCCTAGTCCATTGCTAGCATTAACATTTCCAACCACAGCTTCCAACTGATTGACGGTGATCTCTTCCGGCACATAAGCTGCGTGCAAGACTTTGAGTAGTGCGTTCCGATGAGCCTCGGAGCACATAAGCAATGATAGAATGGAGATCTTGGAAGGCGTCTGGTGAAGCTGGTCCACTATCTTGTAATCACTTTTCTTGATGATTCTCATGAATTCATCAACTTCTTGATCAAAAGGTGTTTTCAAAGCTTCTTTAACAATTTGCTCTTGCACCATGCTCTTCCCTTTTGCCTTGGCAGCAGCTTCTGCTTCACCAGTGGGTGTTTGGATTTGCGGGGCAAAGAGACGTCCGCTTCGAGTGAAGCCTCCGCCTCCCCCCACATTGTCTATTTGTGGTGAAGAAGTTGATGATTCAAAAGTGATTTTCTGTCCTTCGCAGTATACATCGGAGCCGTAATGCCAAGGGATGGCATTACTGCTTTCATAAGGTACTGGCCCAGGCACTGTGATAGTGACTAGACTGATGGCAGCTGCAGAAGGGACCATGATAGTCTGTGGATCATAGTATATTGTGACTGGTGCTCTGGTAGGAGTGGCATTTTGTGAGTTGTAGGCAGAATCATTGGCAGGATCATAATAAATTGTAACTGTTGAGACACTTGCACTGTTTGTTGCTGATGTTGTAGGAGACATTGCTGGAAGGATGGGTGTTGTTGTTGTAGGAGACTCTGAATGAAGGGGTGCTGAAGTTGTAGAAGGGATGTTTGTTGATATCTGGTCCATTGAAGTAACAGATGAAGCATTTGTTGATGAAACCGAAAAGTTGTTTGGAACAATGGTTGTTGCAGTTGTAGACGATTCTGGAACTGTGGTTAAGGAGATTGCTGGATTGGTAGGTATTGATGTTGTGATTTGGAGCTGGCCACTCTGGATGAGACCATCTATGCCATCCCTCAAGTTATCACAACCATTCACTGAAATGTTGCAATAAGCACACCCTAGCTCGCATCCCGGGAACATTTGACATTCAAGGAGTTGAGCTTTAATCTCCACCAAGGGTGTCCGAATCTGACCCACACTGGTTATCAAGTAAGACGACTTGTCTTCTTCAATAGCATTGATTCTGGGACCACCATGGTGTGGCATAGGGTTCTTGTTAACATTTGGTGGTGGTGCAAAATTTAGAGCCTTGGAATCTACTAGATCCTGCACTTTCATGTGCAAAGCTCTGCACTTCTCTGTACTGTGGCCAGGTGCATTTGAGTGAAAAGCACACCTGGCGCTGACGTCATAATTTCTGGGCAGACTGGCAGGATCCGGAGGTGCCAATTTCCTTAGCTCAACTAGGTTGAGTTTCAGGAGTTGTGGCAGTAATGTGGCATAGGGCATAGGGATCGGATCAATCACCCTATTGGCCTGAGAAGGTCTCTGTTGAAACGGTCTTTGCTGATTGTTGTTGTTGGTGTTGCTGTTGTTATAATTTCTCTGAGGAGGATACTGAGCTTGTTGCTGATAATTTTGTTGCTGTGGTTGATAAGCTGGTTGAGGATGAATTGGAGCGGGAATGGTGACTGCTGCCACAAACCTATGAACATATTGGGGTCTGCCCCTGCTGGTATGGATAGCATTGGTCTCACCAGTTCTTCTTGGGCCTACAAAAGGCTTTCTTGGGTTGCTGGACGAGCTTGCACCGTTGTCAGAAATCTTACCCATTTTTAGTAGGCTTTCAATTCTTTCCCCGGCTATGACCACATCAGCAAAGCTAGTGGAAGAAAAGGCAGCTAGCCTGTCAATGTATGTCCCTTGGAGGGTGTTCATAAACATATCAGCCATCTCCCTCTCTGACATGGGTGGCTGGACAGCAGCAGCAAGCTGTCTCCACCTTTGAGCGTATTCTCGGAAGCTTTCCCTGGATGATTGTGACATTCCCATCAGGAGGGTCCTGTTGGGAGCCATATCCAAGTTGCACTGATACTGTCTGATAAAGGCCTCAGCCAAGTCCTTCCAGCACCTGATGGTTGCTCTGGTCAGGTGAGAGTACCATTCCCTCGAAGCTCCTGTTAAGCTATCCTCAAAATAAAACATCCATAGCTTTTCGTCCATGGTATATGCCTTCAGCCTCCCCAGAAAGGATTGTAGATGGGTCCGGGGACAGGAAGTTCCGTTATACTTCTCAAAACATGGAGGTTTAAATTTGTGGGGAATCCTGACCCCGTCCACTAAGCCCATGTCCATAACATCAAAACCCAAAGAATTCTGGGACTCTAAGGATCTCAGTTTCTCAGCAATCTCATCTAGCCTTCTGTCATAGGCTTCCTCCCCAGCTCCCATCACTGTGAATTGATCTTCCTGGGGGTCTTCTTGCAGCACTCTACCTGCAGTGGCAGTCCCTTGCACATTAACAGGGATGTTGATCTCTGGGTGGAGGTGGGGTCCATAGACTGGAGGATTAACATGGGGTTGAACTCTCTCATTGTTGCTTGTCCCAGCAGTCCCTGGATGAGGGTCTTCCTGATTCCTCCCCTCTACCAGTGCTCTTAACCTCTCTTGGCTTTGAGCCATATTATTCATCACCTCCATAAACTGTGTCATCTGATTCCTCATTTCCAACCTTTCGTTGGCCATTTGATTCCTGACCTCTGTAAGGTCCTGCTGTACTTGGTCCATTTGTATACCCGGAAGGTTGTTGCGGGTTGGATATCTGTGTGGACGGTTGAGTGGAAACACCCGACGTCGAGCAATAGTTCCTGAAGTCACAACAGAGTTAGTAACAACAAAACAAAAACCTACAAAACAAAACAAAAGGTCAGTATGCAATGCAGTATGCTTATTTGTTTCCAAGGTATCCGGCTTGGCACTTGGTTTTGACCTTTCTAGACCCTTGAGGAAGATGCTTGTGATGTTGCTCGAAGAATTCAAACCAACACATATATTACAAAAAGTAAATGGTACATAGCTTGTTTCTTTTTACAATACATGCCCTCTAAGGGGTCAAAAATACAACATAAAGAAAAGTACATGAAATGAAAGCAACAACAAGCAAAAGTCAAACACCAAGACCAAACTCATCCTCCTGAACTTCCTTGAGAAGTGCTTCAGTCACAGGATCAGCTGGACGCTCTGTAAGATTCCTGATAAGGAGATTCCTGGTAGTAACAGCTGTAGTTAGCTTCTTGTGTCTACCCTGGTCCTTTGACCTCTTTACACCAGCTCTAATCTTCAATTCTGAGATCTCTCTCTGGGCTGCTGCCAGGGCTTCCTGTTGCTCTTTTGCACTAGCTTCCAGCTGCTCAATCTTATCCTGAGTCCTTTTATCCTCCTGAGTACGGGCTTCGGTGATCCTGACCCACCTAGCCTGACTCTCCTTCAGATACAAATCAGTCCTAGCTCTCTGGAATTGGGCCTCTTTGCAGGCATTCTTCAAGATCTGCTCTCCAGCCCTAGACTTCTTAATGTAATCCTCTGACTTCTCAATTTTGGCCAGATGCTCCACCTTTAGCTTTTCTAACCTTTCAATGTCCAGCCGACCATCACTCCTCTCCCAGAGGGTCTTCTATAGAGCCTGAGTTAGATTCTCATTTCTCTCTTTCAATTTCTCAAACTCCTCTAAGCTGACAGTTGCTGGAGGTGGTGCTGTGGAAGGTCCAGGCATATCTTCAATAGTGAAGGGCATTCCAGAAACTTGAGCCCTAGCATGAGACCACTCATAGTATTGAGCTGAGGCCACATTGTTGCATCTCCCAAGAATGGTTATTCCTTTAGTCTGCACATTGTCCCAAGCCCAGGATGCTTGCCTGACAGTAGCCAGATTAGGCTTGATCTCACAATAGAGGGTCTCAGCTAGATCTTGTGCTCTAGGAGGGTGGACTAATGCATAGCCCAGTTGTCTTTTGAATAGCAGAGGGTTGTAGTTGATGCAACACTTCACTCCTATCAGAGGCACATTGGGAAACTGCCCACAACTAGTGATGATGTCTCTGCCCTTGGTGCTCTGAGTGCACCACCTGATATCATCTGAGGTTAGAGCAACCAGCCTCCTAGCCCAGTTCTTCTGCTGGTGAGGGTTCAAGAATGCATCAGTCTTTGGCAAATGTTTGAGCAGCCAAGTATGGAACAAAGGAGCACAGCATCTCACTAATCTTCCCCTTTGCTTTTCATTCCTTTGATGAACAGAGTAGTAAAGATCTCCCAGTAAGGTGGGCACTGGGTTCCTCAGGATGAAAAGATGGATTGCATTCTTGCTAACAAACTTAGGCTCATCTGCAAAGAGTATGATCCCATATATGCTAAGGGCCAACAAAGCACAGACTGCCCTCCACTTCCCCAAGGAGGCCTTCAGAATAGCCTGAGAGGTCAAGAAATCCAGATAAAAACCAGAGACTCCAGCTTTAGTAGTCATATTCTGCCCAATCAGAACTGGTTCCAGATACAAGGTTTTTGCCACCTCTTCATTACTAGGGAAAGCCATCTCAGGGTTGAAGGGGACTCCACCCCTGATAGGTACACCAATCAGTGATGAATACTCTTCCAACAAGGGTGCCATCTGAAAATTCTGGAAGGTGAAGCACCTCAGAGGGGGATCATAGAACTGCAAGCAAGTATGAATCAAGCTCCTCTGTGAAGGGTCCAAATCCATAACCACATCAAGGATTCCTCCATAATGTTCTCTGAAAAGTGGTATATGGTCTGGAGTAATCAGGGTCTGAATCTTCCTGATGCTAGCCAACTCAGGCTCAAAGAAATGATAGGAGATGTTACTCTTCTTAGGTGCCATTTTGCTAAAGAAGAGCTGAGTCAGATGCTGAGAATAACACTGAAGATAGGCCACTGACAGGCTGAGACTGGTGATGCAGGTGACTGAAGCAGGTAGCTGATAGCTGAAGTAAGCACTGATGAAGATAGGTCTATGCTGAAGAAGGGGTCAAAACCAAGCCAAAATGTATGATGGATACCCTGAAAAACAAATAAACACATGTTAAAATGATGCAATGAGGATGTATGCAAATGATATGCAAGGGTTTGTGACTGAGCTGGATCTGATTGACTGCCTTGATATAAGTCCATTATATGTTCAAGAAAACCAGATGGAGGTTCAAAAGTCCAGTAACCAGGGTGGGGGACTCAAATAAAGAGTCACATGTCCAGGGTTAAAAAAAATCACAAGAACTGTTCCAAAATGGAGTACTCTTAACAATGTAACAGGGTATGTTGAGGCCAAGGGTACCTGCAAACCTGTAAACAGCCCAACCCCCTCACAGGTGATGTTCTAAAACAAGGATCCTCAGACTTGGATCAGTTATGAGAAGTGTAAACACTTCTAACCCGGAGGTACAGTGTTTACAATAACCATAAAAGATCCTCCTCTAATTCACCTCAGTTTCTGAAGGTCAATACTAAAGGTCATCCAGACTTAGCAGGCTTCCCAGATAGCCCTAACACTACAGGAAATCTGTAGCACAGAGTTCTCAAGAAGAAACCCATATCTGAACCGTGTTTCATATTCCCGCACCAGACCGAAATGGAATGGGAAAGAACATGAACCACTCTAGCCTAGGTGTCACTCAGGTCCCAGGTATAGGACCTTAACTCTCAGTAGAACACCCACCCACCAAAGCAACAAACAGATCCAGCCAGCACAGTATGACAATATGATATATGTAAAGCTATAAAGAAAGCAAATAAACAACTGTACATAAAGCAAAAATAAATACAAATACAAGCACAAATAGCACATAACACCCCAGTAAACACAAATCAAACAAGCGCTAGGAGGAACCCACAAAAAGAACCAGAAGCCCTGGTTGTAGTACAAGGTTCCCCAGCAGAGTCGCCAAGCTGTCGCTCCCACCAAATGAAGCCGGGTCAAATGGGGTACAGACGCGAACGGTCGGCGAAAGAGATGCGAGAACACACAGGAGTGAACTCACAGGGAATGAATAGAGTCGCCAGCTAGGCATTTTTATCCCGGAGGAAAGGTAATGCTGCATAGACCTAAGAAAAGATATGGATAAGACGGTTGCGAACCAGAGAGACTGAGAAAGGGGGTTGGTTACAACCTGGGAAGGTATTAGCACCCAGATTGTCCGTCGTACTCGACGGGATCCACGCTTAAAAGATTTGTGTTTTAAAAGGGGTAGTGTCAGTGCAATTTGTGTGTAAAAGGGCTGGAAGAAAATGTACAGGTGTCAGTGTAAGAGAAGTGTAAAGTGTAATATATACAGTGTCAGTGTAAGGACAAGAGTGAAATGCTTGAGATCATGAGGCTTAAAGGAATGATGCTGGAAAGAGGGGGAATATACAGAGACTTTTGTTCGATAACTGTTAAGTTATGCCTACGTATCCTCTCGTGCAATGAGGAAGTCAGAACACCGTAGTTCGACCCAAAGAGACTGAAAGGTAAGTTGACTTGTGAACTGCTTACTTGTCTATGCTCAAGTGTATGATCTGTCTGGCACAGATGCAAACTGTCTTGCATTAGACGGAAGAAGCAAGTTCTCGTTTGTGAGTGAATGAGGTGAGAAAAGAATCCCGGAGGAGACGATTATTGTTTGTTTTTGAGTTTTCAGTCTTTTATTGCTTTTGAAAGTTTGTCATAGATTAATGAGCTTAAGCCTAAACCAATGGATTTAGTAAACTCATCACATCTTCCCTCTGATTAGGGGTAATGAGAATACCTTAAGTGTGAAGTCAGATTCTCACACTTAATCACCTTTGATGTAGGATTAAGATCATTAACCTACTTGTGATTATTTAGATGTTTTTGTTGTTTTTGTTTAGTGTTGAGTAAGGAGGTTAAGCCATAATCAGGGATTAAACAGACTCATTACACTATCCTAATAGAAGGATAATAGATGAGAATGTTTAAGCTGAGGAAAGCTCCCCAACTTAATCCATGATTAGGGATTAAACTCATGACAAAACAAGCCTTTGATTAAGTGGATTTTAATTAATGGTATGATGATGAAGTGAATTTTATGGTTTGTAAGACAACTTGAGGGGGACTTGTCCATTAACACTAGGGTTAGTCCTTCTTAACCAATTAAGGAAGAATTGGAACCCTAATGCAAGGCCCAAGTTACAAGTGTGATGTCTTGATGATTATTAGATGGATTGATTAAAGGAGTTAAACACATTAAGGGTTTAACACTTAGGATTAAAGTTATACACTCCATCCTAATAGAAGGATGCAGGCATAAACTTAATCACAAAGCCTTAAAGCCTTTAGGGTTTAGTCCCTGATTATGAGGTGAGAAGAGAAGACTCAATGAAACACAAAGGTAAAACTAAGTTGGGGACTAATCAAAACCCTAATCATTGTCATGCTTGGTTGTTCCTAAGGTTTGTGAGGTTTATCAAGAAAGATCTTCAATGGAACCACCAGGAAGCAGATGAAAGGATCAGGAGAAGCAAAGCAACTTGCTTCATTCAAGAAGACAAGTCACTTGAGAAAAGAAAATAAGGATAAAAAGAAAGAGCAAGCTCAATCTCAAACACAAGATAAAATGCAGCAATGATGCATAAGAGAGATGAAAAGAGATTGTGAGAAGTGAAGGCAAATTCACTTCTCAAAATTACTTACCACCTGAAAAGTTAGTGAAAGGAATGCAATGCAATGCAAGATGAAATGAAATGGCATGATGTAAATCAAAACCAGAAGCTCATACATGATGTTAATGATGCTATGAGATGCTACAAACATGTAACAAGGCATGGGGATGATCATACAAACTTATGGATGCAAATGAAGCAAGTTAAGAACCATGATCATACATGAAAAGTTATGGAATGCAAATGGCATACAACATGGAAAATGCAAGATGCAATGATCAAACATGCTTCTAATATGTCTTAAGATGTCACATGAATCAAATGGATGCACAAAATACTATGGCAAGTCAAGGTATGAATGCAAATGCAAGATGGATGCAAAAGGAAGCCCAAATTAGGGTTTATGATCAATGCATCAAACAAAAACCAAAATCAGGAGCAAACATCAAGATAAAAATTTGAAAATGCAATCAAAGGATCCCTAAACCTATACTAACTCACTGCCCAAAGGAGAGGTTCCAACTCTTAACCTAATAAAAGTTATGAATTTCCTAAAATTTCTAGGGTTTTTGGGTACCTTAACAAGAAAAATGCCAAACAAATGGAAAATGAAAGATCAATTCATGCCAATTTAATCTCACAAACTACATGATCTGCTAAACACAATGCAAAAAGAATCAAAGTCCAACTCTCAATGGTTAGGCAGAAATGATTTTTGGAAGTTTGGATCAAAATAATGCTTTGAAATGATTTTATTTCCATGAAAAATTATCAAAATGCATCAAGATCAAAAAAAAAGAAATTTGGTTTGAGGGTTGGACAATGTTTCTAAATGATTATGAAGGTTTCATGAATTTTTTGGTGATTTTTAAATACTTAAAAGTATTTTTAATTAATTAATTCTCATTAATTAATTAAAAATAAACTTTAAAATGATTTAAAAAATATTTTTGAATGCAAAAAATAAAAATAAAAATGTTTTTGGTTTCTGAAAATTTATAATTTTCAGAATTTTTGAAAAGGTTTTGCTATTTTTAAATAAATGTAGAAAAGAAATACAAAATAAATGAATTTAAATTTAAGAAAATGAAAAGTAAACGCAATGGAGAGCCAGGATTGAATCTGGGAAAGAAAAGGTTGACTGCGCGCGCAATCCAAAGGTCCAAATTCAAACTGAATTAATCTCACTTAATTAATTAAATAATTGTGATTAGGGTTTTAATGTGAAATCTGGTGCGTTCATTCACGCGGGAGTCAATGCCAGTTAACCCATCCTATGCTCAGCATTCAAACCTAGCCCTAATCCTCATTAATGCATTAATCACTTTCAGGTGGCCGGAAATGACCTCCGGTCATCTTCTCCGGCCACTCTCTCCCCTGAGAATCTCAATCTCACTCCCTAGGCATCTAAAACAAAATCTTTTTGCCCAGAATCCATCCCCAGACATCATACAACACGAATCAACAAACAAAATGCATTTATTTTTCGTATCCAGGCTGAATCAAATCAAAAGGGGTTTAGGTCAAAAAGTTTCAGGAACAACATACATGCTCAATACTCAATCATTTTCGAAACAAAACATATCAGCATGATCAGTGGAACATAGAGAATCATCTAAGAACTTAAAAACATGTTTCTGGAAAAAATGTTCTTGAGCTCACCTGAACTGGAGCTTTGATTTCTGACACTTTCTGGCTGGCCCTTTGATCCAAAATGCCTTTAATGAACTTCCTGAGAAGCTTGCAGTGCTTGGTTGGAGTTTAAAATGGCTGGTTTGGAAGTTTGAACAAGTTCTGTTCAGTGGAGTGAGGAAATCGTGTTTTTGATTCAATGACTTTCAGGCTGTTTTGAGGGTTGGTTTGTGTTCAGTGAAGCATGGTGAGATGATTGATGAAGTTTGTTTGTATGTTTGTGGCCTGTGTGATGAGTTTCGAATGCTTTTGCTCAAGAGGATGAAAATGAGGATGTTGTCTTGTGGGAGCTTTCAGGCTTGCTTCTTGTTATGTTTGGCTTGCATTTGATTAACATAAACAATTGGGATTGGTCAGATGACATGATGTGTGCTTTATTGATTGGTATGGGTGCTTTTGCCAAAATGTCAACTTTGTGTAAGAGAAGCATGGGCCACTTGCTAGCCTAGTACAACAAGTGTGTCCTGCGCAGCATGATGAGGGAAAAGGCCTAGGAGGGTTCAGCATACTAGCCAGCAAGTGGATGAGGAGCTATGATGGATTTTGCAACTTGGTTCACTTTTGGTTCCTTTGAGATTTCATGAATTTCAATGCATCAAAGTGTCAAGTTCTTTGGGCCAATTCTGATCTTTAGAGGTCATGTGTGTATGTTGTAAAGAAATTGTACACATTTGAGGTCTTTAGAGCACTTGATCAAGTCATTTTGCAAAATGCCTCTTTGGTAGAAACTTTGAAATTTTGTGATTTTTGCCAACTTTGACAAGCCACAACTTTTGATCCAAAATGAATTAGGTCATGTTCTTGTACTTTTTGAAAAGGTAAAGATCTATTCTACAACTTTCATGACCAAAGTTTTTCCATTTGAAGCTTTTTTGAATCAAAAAGTAAGGGTTGAAAAAGTTGCCTAAAATGACAATTTCATTAAAAGTCAAACTTGCCCAAAAAGTCAACTTTGCAAAAGACTTGAAATTCTTTAATTTTGTGAACTTCCAACCTCTTCTATGATCAAATAAAGATCATATACAATCAAAATGATGAAGAACACCCTTTGGTTGGGTCATTGGGGGCCTCAGATGCCCTGATTTTGCACTGACTTGCTTGAAAAGTCAACTCTTGATCAGATGACTTCCCCATGGAATTTCTTCATGAAAATTGATATGCATACTCCCTATACCATATAGAGACCAATAGAAACAAGAATGACCAAAAAAATTTGGATTTATGGCCTCTGAAACCAAAACCCTAATTTTAGGTCAACTGTGCAGTCAAGCCTGGCTCTGCTTCCACACCATTCTCAGTTCTTGTGATTTTTTGACATTCTTGACTTTGAGAGGATGTAATATGATATTAGAACATACATGGACCCCTTTGAAGTGATTGATGGCCTTTGGAGTGGCTCAAGAAGCTCTTGGATTGCTCAGATCACAAACCCTAGATGCAAATGACTTTGAATCTATGCAGTGAATCAAAATTGTGGTATGAGATGCTATGATTGTGTTTATGCATATGAAATGATCACAAGCCATGGTGTGAATGGGTGAGGGAAAATTTGGGGTGTTTACAATAGGCAGGGGACTTTTTAGGATTTGTGGTCCACAAGAAAGGGATTGAAATCAATAAAAATAAGACCAAAGCTATCATGGAAGATAAAAGGCCTTCGACCAAGAAGGAGTTGCAATCACTATTAGGCAAAATAAACTTCTTGAGGAGGTTTATATCAAACCTAAGTAGCAAGACGCAAGCTTTCTCACCTTTGCTACGAATGGGCAAAGAAGGATTTGAATGGGGGCAAACTCAACAAGAAGCTTTTGACAAGATCAAGGAATACTCGAGTCATCCTCCAATTCTTTCTCCACCTTGTAGGAAGAAAAGTATGAGATTGTACATTCCTGCTTCAGATAGAACTTTAGGGAGTATGTTAGCCTAAGAGGATGATGATGGCGTCGAAAGAGCCATTTATTACCTTAGTAGAGTTTTAAATGATGCAGAAACTAGGTATAGCATGATAGAGAAATTATGCCTATGTTTGTATTACTATTGTACCAAATTGAAGTAATATATAAAACCAGTTGATGTTTATGTTTCTTCTCGTTTTGATGTTATGAAACATATGTTGTCCAAACCTATTTTGTATAGTCGAATTGGAAAATGGGCACTAGCATTAACTGAATATTCATTAACTTATAAAACTTTAAAAGTTGTTAAAGGGCAAGTGGTTGTAGACTTCATAGTCGACCACAATATAAATGAATGTCCTTTAAATTATCTGGAGATTGAGCCCTGGAAGTTGTACTTCGACCGGTCTAGTCATAAAGATGAGACTGGAATAGAGGTACTTGTTATTTCTCCTAATAAAATTCCAACAACACTTAAGTATAAAATCGATGGCCGTTGTTCTAACAATGAAGCTGAATATGAGGCTTTGATAGCTGGATTTGAAGTATTGTTGGAATTGGGGGAAACTCATGTCAAAATAATGGGAGATTCAGAGTTGGTAACAAAACAAGTCACCAAAGAGTACAAATGCATAAAAGAAAATTTAATTATGTATTTTGTAGTGGTAAATAGACTGCTTAAAAAATTCGAAGCAATTACCTTTCGACACATTCCTAGACTAGAGAATCAAGTTTCAAATGACTTGTCTCAAACTGCTTTAGGGTATAAAATTTCAAAAGAAAAATTACAAGATGCAATTGAGGTCAGAGGAAAAGTTGTGTCAATAGGGTTGGCCCCATTAGATCTAGAGGAAACTAAGCTTGGATATGCTGATCAAGACAGCTTTGCAACATTGATAGACGATAGCATAAGTGACAAGGATTAGAGGAAGCCCATAGTGGACTACTTAGAGAATTCAACAGCTTCGACAAAAATGAATATTAGATACCAATCTTTAAGCTATGTTCTTTTGGGGAATGAATTATTTAAAAAGACTCCTGAAGGAGTATTGATTAAATGCCTTAGTGAAGCTGAGGAATATTTAGCTCTCTCAACTGTCCATAGTGGGGCATGTGGAGCACACCAACTAGGACATAAAATGAAATGGTTGTTATTTCGACAGGGTATGTATTGGCCTACTATGTTGAAAGACTGCATTGAATTTGCTAAAGGATATCAAGAATGTCAAGTGCATGCTAGCATTCAACATGTTCTTGCAAGTGAATTGCACTCCATAGTGAAACCTTGACCCTTTAGAGGATGTGCTTTGGACCTGATTGGAGAAATTCGACCAACATCTTCAAAGAACCATAAATACATTTTGGTAAGGATTGACTATTTTTCTAAATGGTTCGAAGCTATCCCATTTCCAAATGTTTATCAAGAAGATGTAATTGAATATATTCAGAAGCATATCATCTATAGATATGGGATCCCAGAAACAGTTACTACTGACCAAGGATATGTTTTTACTGGTCGAAAGATGCAAGAATTCGCCAAAAAAATGGGTTTTAAACTTTTGACTTATATGCCTTACTATGCCCAGGCTAATGACCAAGTCGAAGCAGAAAATAAAATAGTCATTAGTTTGATTAAGAAACACGTGGGTAAAAGCCAAGGAATTGGAACAAGATATTAGACCAAATCCTTTGGGCATGTCGAACTTCACCTAAAGAAGCAACCAATGCTACTCCGTTTCGACTTACTTATGGGCATGATGTTGTGTTGCATCTTGAAATTTATCTTCAGTCTACAAGAATTCAAAGGCATCATGATATTCCATCTGAGGTTTATTGGAATATGATGCTAGATGAGTTGGTGTATTTGGACGAAGAAAGACTTCATGCCTTAAAATTATTAAAGAGGCAGAAGAGAAGAGTAGAAAAATCCTATAACAAGAAGGTTAAGTTAAAGACCTTTTTAAATGGTGAATTAGTATGAAAGGTAATCTTGCCCATGGATCGAAAAAGAAGATCTTTAGGGAAATGGTCACCCAAATGAGAGGGTCTCTTTCAAGTTGCTAAGTTATTTAGTAACAATGCTTACGAGATACATAAGATTGAAGTTGATGCAAGGATCTTGAAAGTAAATGGGAAATATTCAAAGAAATATAGGCCAATGCTTTAAGAGATTCAAATAAAAGCATAAAATTTCATTAAACAATGAGTCAAATCAGGATCAAAAGGGGGCCACAAATGGCCTACAAATCCAAAAGAAGACATGGTTCAATAACCACAAAAGAAAAAACTACACTACTCATAATCTTTCCAGTCAATGGAGTTGAGAAAAGTGATGTAGTCTTCATCAGCTTCATCATCTAGATCTTTTGGAGGTTCCTTCTTGGGAGCTTGTAACTTAACCTCTTTAGTTTTGGAGCGAGTATTCACCCCAGTAGGAGTTCTAGAAGAGGCAACATTCTTCTTTTCAGAGGTCTTTGCTTGCTTGGTTCAGCATCACCCACTTTCTTCATAGAACTGCTCATGTTTGGTGTTTTGTGAAGAAGATGGATTCAGTGGAGAGTTATTTATAGAGGTAATTCGCATATGCTGATTGGTTAGTCAAAGGGCAACTAAAAAGCATGTGAATTCTTCCTTGGGAATAGAACCCTAAAAGGCACATTGCATGTGTAACCTTTAAATGGTAATCAATGGACAAGTTATTAAAAGTTGTAGCGTTGCCATAGTAACCAAGATCAAGGCAATATTGCTTTGGATCCAAGGTTTAAATTGAATTTTCGACTATAAGACTGTTCGACAGTTTTACTTATGTAGAGATATTTAAAAATGCAAGTTGAAGAATGATAATTGGCTTAAAACATAAAGAAAAAAAAGGCCAAAATAACACAAAAATTGCCATTACATAAAAAGCCTTGTTAGGGCCAAGAGATTAATACATAAGAGGAAACAAGAAGTCTAAATATTACAACAAAATCCATTGGAATAAGAAAAGGAGCCTCTCTAGCAGCTGAATGAAGTTGACTTTTTTAGTTTGGAGGCGATTTTGACATAGAGCCTTATCAAGCTTGGCTGTTGCAAGCTCTTTGTCAAGGTATTCAGCAGCATCAATAAGGTCTATGGTGTGCTTTAGCTCCATCTCTAATTCAGTATTGTTGGATTTACTCAACTCAATATTGTGTTGTTCAGCTGTTGAGATTTTACTTTGAAGCTCTTCAATCTCCTTCTTCCACGTTTTAATGGCTAGTGTGTTGGCAGTTTTCTCTCATTCCTCTTTGTTCCTAATGAGCTCTAAGCTTTTGACATGAGCCTCAACTTCCTGTGCTTGATCCCATGTTGAATTCCTTTATGCGCCAATTGTCTCAATGACATCTTGGAGTTTTGGAAGAGACCTAAAATCCTCAGACATTTGGTTAACTAGAGCAGTCAGTTCCATGAGGATGCTAGAAACCTTGGGATCAAGGGTCGAAAAATCTAGTTTTTTGAGGCTATCCTTCAGGAAGAGATGGGCAGTTGGATATGCACTCAAGACAATATCGATGTCCCTTTTGAAGAAGGTGTCCTTGATTTTCTTGAGGATAGGACCAGTGAAGTCATCTAAATGAGAATTCTCAAGAACTGTTGAAGAACTTCTCCCAGGAGGGCCATATCTCTTCCCAAGCTTCCTTCGAGCGTACTCCAGAGGATTCGATCATATTAGAGCCACCAACTGGTCCTCAGTTGTATTTTCTCTAGGGATTGAAGTTTGAAGTTTGAAGATTTGAAGGTTGTAGGAGAGTTTTCTCAGCCACAAGCGAAGTTTGTTGAGTCTTTTCAGGCTCTTTTTCTTTGTTAACTTCGTCCTTATCCTGGTCATCATCTTCTTCTTCCTCATATTCCTTTTCTTTTTCTTGATCATCCATAGGATCATCCTGAGCATCAGGTTAGGGCTCTCCCATATTCTTTGGCTCTTTATTTTTTAGACTGGAGGGATCAGGGTCCAGGTTGTTCCTAGGTTCTTCCTCTTCTTCTTCCCCAGCCAAGGCTTCATTTATATCCCTGGCAATTCTTCTTGATTGGCCAAGAAATTCCTTGCTAAAAACATCGTCACACTCACAATCAGAATCATTAGTATGGGATTGTTGAGTGATGGTTCTAGTAGGTGAACTTTTATTTTCTTCGAATAATGGGGGAGGAACAACTATTGTAGTAATAGGCTAGTTAATCTCACTTAAAGAGCTATAACTAGAGGCAAAATCAGAAGTTGGATAATAAGTTGGTTCACCTTGGTTGTTCAGAAGGGTTGTAGGTGTGAGAGTAACAATTGATTGTGGTTGAGAAACACCTACCTCAACCTGTGATAAGAAAGTTTTAGGTCGGAGTTTGGGAAAAATGATTGAAAGATGTTAGGAAAAAAGTCTAAATACCTCAGTCTCTCCAGCACCAAGGCTTGAGTTGGCACTTTCAGGGTGGCCACGAACTTCGACACCACTTGTGGCAGGTGCCTTTTCGACCACTTTGGCTACCTTTGAGGAAGGCTAGCCAGAAGGGCTTAGGGACTTTGTTGGTTTTATTTTCCTCTTAAGGACATTTTCCTCTGGGGATTGGTCATCATCTGAGTTGACGACAACGGTCGAAGCTTTCTTACCCTTCTTTTGGGGTGTTGGAGGTTTTTTCGGTTTCTTGAAAGGAAATGGAAACATTAGAAGGCAAGCATGTAAGAAATGCATAAGTAAGGGGTATAAAGTACCTTGGTGCCTTTGTTGTTCTTCTTAGGTTTTATCACCATGCCTTTGGTGGTATTGGATTTTTTTGGGGATAGCTGGAAATAATAAAGACAATTTTTATGAGTTAATAATTGGTCATTCAATGGGAAAGATGAATGAAGACCTCAAACCTTCATATATTTCGGATTCGGCATGAACATCCTCGATCCCTATATGAAGGTGCCCTTTGAAATTGTCTAGTGTATGCTTATTCGCAACCACATTTTTGGATTTCGGCTGAGACTGCTGCTGAAGGATTTTTATTGAATCCCCACAGATAAACCAGTCTGGAAATGGAGGGGCAAGTGCCACTCCAAAATCAGCAGTGGGTAGTCAAGGAGATGTTGGAGGAAAGAGGTCGAAAGTCACCTCATAACGTCTCTCAGGAGGAACGTTTGAAGGTATTTTTAAACTTATCCATTTTTTGAAAAAATTTCTCCTTCAAAGTGACAACAACATGTTCGTCAAAAAGGTGGGTGTGGAAGACTACACGGTCCTTCTTTTCATAAAGGCATTTGGGGAAGCTTTGGCCCAGTCCAAACTATCGAGAGACCAAAATTGGTTGGTAGGAAATTAGGATTGCATCTACCTTCCCACCATTCAACCTATGAACAATGAATCTGGGGATCAAAAAAGCCTCCTAGATTGCAATGGAGTCCAGGTGAAGTTTTCTTGAGGGAGAGTTTGGAAACACCCTGGTAAACCATTTAGGACCACACTTCCTCTCAGCAAAAGGAGCCATTTGTGGTGTAAACTCATAATGATGTGAAAACATCATTATGTAACTAGAGAAGGCCCCTTTTAGGGGTTCGCCTTCATCAGTTGGTGTGAGTCTGGCCAGTCGAACACCTTTAGTGCGTCTGTGCCTGATTTCCTCAGAGTCTTCATTAAATTGCCCTTTTTTGGGAAGGACATACTCAAAATTGGCATTCAGCCAAAGTTGAAGAAGCCATAGAGGACCATTCAGGCTTATAGAACCAGAGGCCCCAGTTGGATTCTTGAGTCGAGATACCCCTCACTTATGGATTCATAGAGGCTGACTAAGATGATCTCACTGAGACAAACCCCTATATTATTGTGGAGCTGGTTTTCCAAAGTTAAGTACTTATTCGCCACCTGCAAAGGTTTGGTGCAGAAGACATATCTCGACAGCCAGAGGGTGAGGAAAGCAATGTGCTCCTTTTCAGAAACCTCTGCATTGTTTAGCTTGAAGTGGTTTTTGATGAAATGAGTATATGTCAGCTTAGAGTCATTAAAGAAAATAGTATCCTCAACATCATTAGAAGGGTCATAGGCCAAACCATTAGGTCGAAGCCCTGTGATAGCGGCTACATAAAAAAGGGTGGGGGTAATCATCCCACAAGAAAGATGGAAGGTGTGGTGGGTGCTATCCCAAAAATAAAGGGAGGCAGCCAAGAGGTTCAAATAGTAGGGGATCTCGGTCTTCGATAACATCAACAAATCATAAATCCCTATTGCTTTCCAATGATCAGCCTTAACCTTTTCCATTTTAGCCATCCAAAGATCAAAATCATTAAACTGGCTAACAACCCTAACCAGTTTGGTACCATTATAAAGGTACTTTAAATCCATTTGGTTGGAAGGAGGATGGTGGAGTGAAGATTCATCTTCCTTAGGGTTATTTGTATGCCCTAAAGGTTGGGACTTGCGATAACAAGGAAAGAACTCCTTGAGCTTCTCATCAGTGTTTTCAACTTGGGCCAAAGGCCCAGAAAGAGCCTAAGCACATTCATTGACAATGAAAGGAACCATTACCTGAGATTTGTATAAACTTCTTAGTTCAGCCATCCTGAGTTCTGGTATGAACTGACGGTTCTTGACAGTCTTGGGTTCAGAAAGGTTATTGAATGGAGAAAGAGTTTGTTCGAAAGTAAAGGCCTTTCCTTTTTTACCTTTTCTTCTCTGAAATGGTAGCTTGTGAATACACCATTATTGAAGATGGAGAATGGGTATTTTTAGGGTTTCTGAGGAAGAGAATGGAAGACTTTGTGCGAAAGAAGGGGAAAAGGTTTGCAAAAGAGTAGAAACGTGCTTTTGATAACTGATGGAGTTATTTATAGGCGTGTAGTAAGAAGTTGTAGAGTTTAGTAGTTACTGAAAAGGAGCTTTGTTTGAGGTAGTAGTTACTACAAGACATCTTGGCGCTTTGTTTCAAGAAAAAATTCATGATTGGGAGACATCAAATATGGCTGATGGGACTTTTGGGGATTTTGCCATTATGGTGTGACATCTTGCGCATGGTTGAAGAATCGCAACAGTTTTCAGATCATGGGTTAGGTGGTTACAACCATACTTTCGTCTGACCAAAAGTTGGCGTCGAAATGATAATATCAAAAAATGATCTTTTCATCAAAATGGTCGAAAATAATATTTTTAGGAGGCAATTTGTTAGCTCCCAAATTTCGATGCTAACCTAATTGGGATATTTGGGCTTAGAAAAGAGTTTCTTATTGTAAGCTAAAAGGAGGTCTTTTCGACCTTACTCAATAAAAGGTGTAAGTCGAAAGACTCCCCACTTACGGATTCTATACTTAGAAGAATTCTAAAGTTTGAAGTATTTTCTAAGTATTGTTGAGATTCGACCATGCCTAGTTCGACGAAGAATGGAAGTTACTCAAATTGTACATGTTCAAGCCATGGAGGGAAAATATGTAACTTTCAATTCAAAGACAAGGACAAGTGGTGCAAGATGAAACTTCTTCAACATGTAGTGGAACAAGTGTCACACTCCTAGGATAAAACCGTCGAAAGCGGTTATATTTCATTTCTATAAATTGATTAGTCTAGTGTTAGAATAAGTATGTGTGAAAATCATATTGTACTAGTTACTCTGTATCCACTCGAAGTATCTGTGTGTTGAGAAAAGAGTGCAGTGAGAATGTACGTGATGTAAACACCACCATTTTTATTTTCTAAATTCTTTTATGTTAAAGCACCATTTTATCTTCAATATCATTTATGATTTAAAGTCATTTATCTTTCAAGCCTTTTATGTTAAAGCATTTTACCTTGCCATTTCATTTACTTTTACAAGCAATTTACTGCCTTTCTTTACATTTCCAGTCTTTGAAGGTTTCTTGCCTTGCATTTATCCTTTCTTTTAACTTTCCTACATATTAACATTCTTTCCTTGGCATTTCATTTACTTTAGAAGTCCTTTATTTTACTTTATTTTCTTGATTTATACTACTTTTTGAATCCTGTCGAAGGATTCATGCCTTTTTCCCAAAAAAAACATCACAATTAACAAATGAATAGCACATGTCCTAAGATCAATCTGGATGATCCTGTGAGTAACTAAGGGTGTTTCTAGTATCCTTAGAGGACCAGTGGTTGCTTACTAATTTTGGGGGTAAACAGGTGCACACCGATGTTTTCTCAAAACAAGTTGTTTCTCTGAATGCCCAAGGTATGGTTGTTTCTCTTAATGTTCAAGGTTTTGTTGTGAAGGCGGTGGATGTTGACAACAACTTTAAAAACAAACAAGAGTTTGAATCTCGTGATCAAATGTTTGAATGGATTTGTATGAAAACTTCTAAACTTGGATTTTATGTGGTTATATAAAGGTTCGATATTGGTTCAGATAGAAGATGCGCCTTTGTGACAATGATGTGCGAAAGAAGTGGGAAATATCAAACTTTTCTCCGGTATTTTAAAAGAGACGACACCGGTATAAGAAAATGCGAGTGTTCATTTAAGGTTCTTGGTTACATGTTGACAAACAAAAATTGGAGATTTAATGTGATATCTAGTTTGCATAACCATGATTTGTGTTTAAAATTAGTCGGTCATCCTACTATCTGTCAGCTCAAGCTGGAAGAGAATGAATGTATTGCTGACATTACCTAGAATCTCGTTCAACCGAAAAATATACTTCAACATTGAAACGGAAACAACCCGACAATATATCAAATATCAAGAAAGTGTATAATATTTTGTACCTCACTAATAAGGCGCTTAGGGGGATAGTACTAAGATGCAACAACTCTTGAAATTGTTGGATGATAATTGTTACGTGTCCAGGTACCGAACATGCGATGATGGAGTTACAATTAGAGATATTTTTTGGACTCATCCTGATTCCATAAAGTTGTTTAACACATTTTCTACGGTGCTCATATTTGATTCAACCTACAAGGCCAACAAGTACAGACTTCCATTATTTGAGATAGTTGGTGTTACCTCAACTGAGAAGACATATTATGTTGGATTTGTATTTCTTGAGTGTGAAAAAAGGACAATTTTACTTGGGAATTAGAGGTGTGTCAGCTAGTGTTGAAGGTCCAAGGTGATATGCCTAAAGCAATTTTTACCGTTTATGATAACACACTAATGAATGCAGTTGCAAAGGTATTTCCTTCTTCGTATGCATTACTTTGTAAGTATCACATAAAAAAGAATGTGATAATTTGGGTTAAACTCGCGGTAGGGATGTAAAAAATAGAGTCTAAAGTTGGAAAATTGGTGAAGGTGGGTGTGGTTGTGGAAAACAAATAATGGATGTATGAAATCGTATAATAAATTCTTCAACAAAAGAACTATATGTTGATTTCGTTATTCATTTTAGGAAAGTGTGTGAAAAGAATCCAAATTTGTTGAAATATGTTGAAAGCAAAATTATTGACCGTGAGAAGGAGAAGATAGTTTGTGTGTGGACTAATAATGTTAGACACCTTGAAAATACAACAACTAACAGAGTTGAGTCGATCCATGCTACTTTGAAAAAATGGTCGTGAAATAGTAAAGGCGATTTGTGTAGAGACGTGGACTCCGTGAACCACATGATTCAAAACCAACATAATGAAATACAAACAACATTTGGTCAAAGCATCACAGTTTTAGAACACAGACTTAAAGACAACACTCTATATTATTATTTGGCTGGTAACATTTCTCGGGTGGTTTTGAACTATATTTTTCATGAGGCAAATGTAACACCCTAAAATATTTTCTCTCATTTTCATATCATATAGCATAACATATAGTATACACATCTCATCATCTTTGCATAGAAAGATGAGGCATAACATCCATAGTTAGAAGCATAAGGTATGTGATTAGTCATCCACCAAGTCGTGATTCTTCAAAGCTAAGATAAGAGACAAGTGGTATTTCAAGAAGCCTATAAGTAATCCTCATGTCTTGCACAAGATCAAACTTATCCTCAAAACCCTAGAAGGGGATTGATTCATAAGGAATTCATCAGTACATTTTCCTCACACACACAAGGAAACCCTAATTAGGGTTTTGCCTAAGAGAAGTCTATCCTCATATCTTTGACCAATTATTTTGTTCAAAGTCTCCTATATGGTATACAAGGCCTAGGGATGAAATTTGGTGCAAAAATTCATTGAGGAAGTCAGACATTGGTTCAGTTACTTGTATTTGAAGAAAGGGGTCAACTGTGCATAAGAAAAGTCAAACAATGGATTTTTAGGGTTTTAATCATGATCATCAACTTCATGGACCTTTATTTGGTCAAGGAATAACATGTTTGGTCTCAATTATCAAGAATCATAGGTTTACAAGAAGTTGCTAAAATTGGAATTTTTCATGTGAGAAGTTTCTATTTTTGAAAGTTTTTGCCCTAAATCTTCAACCTATTAGTTCATGTTCAAAAATGCTTCAAATGATTTTTCTATGAACATGAAATTTGTAGATCTTTATTTTCCCTTTCCAAAAAGTATAAGAAGACTCTCATAGAATTTTTATAACTCAAGTTACGATTTTTTGAAGTTTAATGCCTTTTTAGGGTTTTTGGGAGCACACTTGTCAATTCCTCAATTGTCCATTATTTTTGCTATCTTTTTTTTTTCTCTTGTTTCACATTTTTTATCACTTTTTATACACTTGTTTTAGTGGTTCATGGCTTGGTGTACATGACCAAAAGAAAATGTGTACATGGAGCCTTTTGTTTGTTTCATTTTAGTGGAAATTGGAGGAATATAGTACAAAAAGGATGTCAAAATGTATGCACATGTGATCAGAAAATACACACTTGTAACACACACCCACTCACTCTTTTCTCAAGTCACACTTTTCTCACCTACACATGCACATGGTACACCCAAAAGAAGAAGTATCACGTGAAATAGCTTTCCATGCACCATCAAACTCAATCCAATCTCAACCATCAGATCATCATCTTGTTTGATCATCAAATAATATGTTGGAAACATACCAAGGAATACCATAAGAATCATGAACCATCACCACTTAATTCAATTTTAAAATGGAGAAGAGCACGCATGTCATGCTCTGAGTTTTGAGTGAGCAACAAACTTGCATCAACACCTTCAAAAATTGAACCTCACACCCTTGCCATAGAAAACTCAGCTCACGAATTCTGCAGGGGGAGAATCATTTTTACACTCACATAATCACTCTCTAACTCTCTCATTTCTCTTTTTCTCTATTTTCTCAAAACAAAAAAACTCAGATCTAAATCTGCACAAAACTCTCTCAATTTCTCGTGATTATTGATTATTACGTCAATTGCATTGCTCAAGGCTGCAAGTTTTTTTGGGAGAAGAATTTGCTTCAAATACTTTCGGGTTACACTTACTTGCATCAACATCAAACATATTAGCCTTTATTTGGACAAATCACAAGCTAGGGAGGATCAAATAACCTCTGGTATTTATCAAAATCTCAAGACAAGTTTCACTTCAGGTTTTCTCTTCAAACTTATTTTGCTGCGGATTTGCCCTATTCGTGTTTGTTTTGAGCTATTGATGATTAATCTGAGATATGTGAAGTATGTAGAAGCTTTTAGATGCTTTGAATTTTGATTTTCAGTTTTGAGTGTCCATATTGTTTCATTCGATTCTCTCTGCTTGTTGTGTGTTTGTGAAATGTGATGGTAGATTAATGATCCTTGTAACGTAAGCTTCATTTTAATGTGTTTAATTTGAATTTCTTGGAAATTTTTTGATTGAGTTTGCTGGTGTATGGCCGGAGAAGACGACCGGAGTCTTCTCCGGTCGGTGATTTGCGTGTTTCTCCATTCATGTTGTTTTCTCTCCAGTTTAAGTCATGACCGTTAGATTTGTTTGCATCTTATGGTTGTCATCTCACCAGCACATTAATGATGCAAGTTCTATTCACGTGCCTTCATTTTTTTCTCGTTTTATTTCATTTTTGTTGTTGTCAGTTTTATTGATAGCCCTTGGATCTGAAGGTTATGGTAAGGATGAATATGAAACATTGATTGTGTTTACTTCCTTTTTGTTTGACTTGTGTATTATCCATTGGATGTAATGAATTTATGAGGCTGATTGTGGACAATGGATTGTATTGACTTGACTCTTGTTGACTCTGACTCTTTTGCAACGCACTGGGCCTATGTGTTATTCACGCCCCCAGTTGTTGGGCTTTCCCCATTTTGAATTGATTTGGGCTGCTATTTCTACCCCCCGGCTATTTCATTCTATTATATATTTTTTATTTCTTTCCATTTCATTTTTATTTTTTTAAAATTAATAATATATTTCTAAAAATCCAAAAACTTCCACAAGTGTACTTTGAAATTTTATAAAAATTTTACAAATTTTATTTTCTGTTTTTATTTTATTTTTATGCCTTGAATTAATTTTCTTTTTATTTTCCTTTTAATGGTCTTATATCATGAATACCTTGACTTCTTGATTTTATAACTTGAGTTCTATGATAGTTCTGGTTTTGGTTCTTTTTTGCCTTGTGTCACTAACATGTTGAGGTCTCTTGTTTATTTTTGTGTTGATTTTTAGACATTGTTTGGTTGAGTTTCAAGTTGTTGCTTTGCGCTTAAGTAAATGGAACCCTAACTTTGCTTTGTCCAATTATTTGAATGCCTTTGGCTCTGATTCTTGGCTTGTGACTTTGGATCAATATTTGCACATGTTGGAGGTGCTTTGATACTTAATGTCATAATTTTTGAAGCATGCTTACTATTTCTTTGAGGATTTAACTTTGAATTGCCTTATTTATGGATGCTTTGGCCATGCTTTACTTGCTTGCTTAGGAAGGCACTTATGCCATCAAATAAGGATTTTTTTAGGCTTGTTAACATGATTTATGATCTCTGGTTGTGATATGTGAACCTCATCTTTACTTGTTTTATTCTTACCTTGTACACCAAGTCACATCTTCCCACAAGTATAAACCATGATTCACTTCACTTCACATTTCTTCCTATCTTCTCCATTTGCCTTGGTATGTGTCTATATGCTTTCTTTGATGGGTGAATATTCCTTTTAGGCACATGATTAAGATGTTTAGCTTCTGAATTTGACATTACTTGTTGAATTTTGACTTGTATGCTTCACTTAATCACTTACTTTCATCTTACCTCTTCCTTGGTACTTTGCTTGTTGTTTGTGGGACTTCTCCCATTCCTTTTGGTGTGAACTTGCATGACTAACATTAGAGATATTTTGTGTGCTTTGATGTTTGGATCTTTATTCTTCTGTGACTTGAACTTGTTTGAACTTGTTTTACTCTTGTGTGAATACTTCTAACCTTTTCAGGGGCTATGGTAAGTGTGAGAGGCGTGGTTTATACTTCCACGTCTCAACTTATTCCTTCACTTCTTCTTATGCTTTCATACTTTTTTGTGTGATGTGCTTAGGCCATCAATGTCAAACTTCTTCTTCATTCCCCTAGGATCAACTTAACGATTCTTAAGAAGTAAGTTGAATCCTTTTGATTTTTTCTTCTTCTTTTTTCCTTTCTTTTCTTCTTTCCTTATTCTTCATTAGGGTATACTTCAAACCATACTAACCTTGGACTCCTATGCATGATAACATCTAGGATTGTTATCCCCCCTTTAGTCTTTTACCTTTGAGATCCTTTTGGCGCTCTCTCTTCTCATCTTCAAACTTAACTTCAAGACACGTAATAACTAACAAGTATTCTCATGTGCCAAGAGACTTTACCATGGTGTACTTGCACACGTCCCATTTTGGGGCGAGGTGTAGGGTATCTATCATGATGAATAGGTCTTAGCATGAGATTACTTCACAAAGAAAAGCTAAAAAACACTTCTTAATCAAAAAAACACAAAAACACTTAATAAATTTTAGTAGGCTAGTGTGTCTAAGCCTTCATCTGTGGGACTAGATTTGGGGATTCCCTTATAGCTAGGTGTGCTTCTTGCGCATTCCATTTTGGGATGATGTAAGAAGTACACATCCCATTGAGTAAGATTTAGGTACACTCTCCTGTGCAAACCTCAAAGCAGAAAACTCCTAAAATACACTGAGCAAAGAATAAACCTCTCTCCTTCGGGACTTATTTTCTCATCACCTTCACTCTCAATGTAAGAACTTGCTCATACTTGTGTCTTTGCAAGACGGTAACGCACTTGTGCCAGACGATCCTGCAATACCTGAGCATTGACATAAGCAGTTCAAGCTTCTAAAACACAAGCCATTTTCCTCCCTAGTTAGAGGAACTACGGTGACTCTGATCCTTATGTCCAGATGAGGTACATAGGCAGCGGGGTAGGGCCCGTTCGAGCATTATTTTATTTTCCTTACATTTTCCTTTTTTCTTTTCTTATCCAGTTTCAGTATTTCTTTTTGCAACAACTTTCATTTCTTCACCCTTTGAAACAGTTTCTTTGCAAGTGTGGATCCCGTCGGGTACGACGAACGATCTGGGGTGCTAATACCTTCCCAGGTCGTAACCGACTCCCGAACCGAGATTCTTTGGTTCACATAACCTTGTCCTTTCCTTTTTTCCAGTTTGTTTAGCATTACCATTCTCGTTCCTTCTGGATAAAAATGCCTAGCTGGCGACTCTACCTTTTCCGCGCCACTTTCGCGTTTGTACCAGGATGGAAATTTAGGGAGCGACATCTGGCAACTCTACTGGGGATCGAACCCAGAATATCTGGTTTCCCCTTGAGAGTCTCTCCTAGCGCTTGTTTGTTTTTGTTTCACTGGGTGTTTGATTGTTTGTCGTTGTGTGTTTATTTATTGTTTTATTTACAACTTTATTTATAGCTTTATTTATCACTTTCAATATTTATTTTTCATGCATCATATGTATATACTGGACTGTCTGGACTGTACTGGTTTTCTTTTGGTGGGTTGGGGTTGGTTACTTTGAGATGAGTCCATTACCAAGGCTCGAGTGCACCCTAGGACTTAGTTTGGGCAGACATTGTACTTCCATGGTAGTTCACCATGATGAGTGGCAATGTGTTCCACACCCAGACTGCGACCTTCTTGGAAATATTCTGTGTGGGGATTTCCTCCACTTCAAGATAGGACCTTGATATTTATGTGCATCTGGGGACCGATCATTGAGAACCTTTGTGGAAACAACCCTCTTCAGTGGTGACAGTGGCACACCACATTCTGTGGCAAACCCATTTGCACCTGAGGGTACACTAGGAACTCGCATAGAATGTCATGGTTCTCTTATAGGAACTCAGTTAAAGCATCTGGTCGTATGACGATAGTAATTTATCCCACGGGATGAATGTACTATTGTTTCTTGATTTTAGCGCTTGAAGCTGGGGACTTATGAGAGTGCTTGTTTTTCCCAGACTCACACTGAGGCCTCCCTGTGTGGTATATAATGCTTAACCGATTCCCTAATTTGGTCATGAGCCATTTCTCAGAGATGGTGAATGTAGTATTGCTATTCGACTTTGAGCACACCTGTGAGATTGGGAGGGGTTTACAGGTTTTGCAGGAACCCATGACCTCATCATACCCTTAGTTATCAGTGTGATCATATGTTTTGATCCGGTTATTATGGTTCTGGAGCTCTTGATCTTTGGTTCTAACATACTTATATGGGGTTATTATTCGGAGGACCTTTGGGGTTTCAGATCACTTGGTTCTTGGATCCGTTGTTCAGTATCCAGACAGTTCCAGACTTTGATCACATGCCCTACATTTGCATTGCATCATATCATTAATCATTTTGTTTTTCATTCTCAGGTTTATTTCCTGTTTGTCTCCGGTTCCGGTATATTCAGCTCAGAGATGGAGGATTCCTATAAGAAGAATGTTCATTACAAGTTCTTTGAAACTAAGGTTGATTCACTGAAGAAGATGATTACTTTGATCATGCCCAATCACATTAAAGAATTTAGGAAGGCTTATGGGGATATTCTAGACATGGTAGTGGATTTGGATGCCTAAAAAAGGAGTGCTATTCACACTTTGTTGTAGTATTATGTCCCTCAGCTGAGGTGCTTCACATTTCATGACTTCCAGTTGGTTCCCTTGTTGGAGGAGTATTCTTTGATTCTGGGAGTGCCTTTGCAGGACCAGATTCCTTTCAACACAGAGATGGTCAAGCCCACACCTGAAGACATTTCTAAGGCTATTTATTTGAGCACTTTTGTGGTTAATTCTAATTTGAGTACGACTAAAGGTGGGACATCCGGATTTTCCTTGGAGTTCTTGCTGAAGAAGACTAAAGAAATGGCTGCCAAAGCTCAGTGGATTTCTGTATGTGCTTTGATAGATCTCTCCATCTATGGCCTCATTCAATTTGTTGATCTTGAGAAGTTTGTGGGCATGAATGATTTTCACCTATTTATCTTGAAGAATCCAGTGCCAAATCTCTTGGGTGATCTCTACTATTCAGTGCACTACAAGAATGAAAAGAGGCGAGGAGGTTTGGTGTGTTGCTATGCTCCTTTGTTTCACAAGTGGTTTATGAGGCACCTTCCAAATACTGAAGCTTTCAATGATCTTAAATTGGTTTGGGCTCAAAGATTGGAGATGTTATCTGCTAAGGATATCAGATGGTTCACCATGAGGTTGAGGGGGATAAAATTTATCACTAGCTGTGGAGGATGCCCGAATGTGCCACTCTTAGGAGTGATCGGGGGAATCAATTATAACTCAATCATGCTAAGAAGTCAGTTAGGGTACGCTTTGATAGACATCCCGAAGGAGTCAGGGTTAGCTCAAACCTTTTATTCTCCGATGAAAGATAATCTATCCTTGGTGAGACAAGCTGCAGGCGCCTGGAAGCTTATTAGAAGAAGGGGCGTGGCTTGTTTAGGTAAAAATAACAATCAAACTTTTCTTGAATACGAAGCCTGGCTGAAGAGAAAATCTCAGACAATGTTGTTACCTTTTTCTCCTCCTCCTGCAGTGGTTGAGCCCAAAACCACTGTGTCTCTTGCAGATTATCAGAAGCTGGAAGCCTAGCTCCTTGAGGTTCGTGTGGAGAACTCTGAGGTTACCAGTTTATATCATCATATAGCTAATGCTAACAGAGTCCTGGAAGAGAAGATGCAGAAGATGCAGCAAGAAAAAGAAGTCAAAGAAAAATAATTTGCTGATAGAGAGGCTTACTTCAGGAGAAGGGGTTCAATAGAGATCCGAAGGGAAGCTGAACGCAAGAAGACTAGGAAGTCCTTAAGAGAAGCTAACCAGACTATCATCCTTTGGCAAGACAAATGGGACAAAGCTCAAGAAAAGTACAAAGAGAAAGAGGATCACCTGCAGTTAGAGATAGATTCTCAGAAAGAAGAGCTAGAGATAGCCCACAAGAGGCATAGAGAGAAGACTCAACAGTTAGAGAGAAGCTTGAAAGAATTGGAAGAAGCCCAAAAGGAGATAGCAGATCTCAAAGTATTGGCAGAAACTAAGAAGGCCAAGTCAGAGCCTAGGCCTAGTGAGGGGATTTCAGATGTTTCCATACAATAAATAAGTGATCTACATGCATCCTTCGAGCACAGGGACCTATTTATTAAGAAGCTGCTTGAAGACCCTACTCATCTAGACGTAGCCAGATTGTTTGAAGTTATCCGACATCTCAGCTGGCATCTGAAGGACATCTAGTTTCCTATGCTTTATTTTCTTTACTTTTGTTGTATTTAGATTACCTACAGGCTTGTTGTAGGAATCCTTGCTTATTTTCTCTATTATTTCTCTAATACTTTGTAAGACCTGTAACCCTTCGGGGAATCTTTTGTTTATTATTTCCTTGCAGGCTCTTTTATGTTAATGCGGTCCTTTTCAGCTTATTGTTTTATTGTATGCACTAACACCGAGTCACTCTGGTTAGCCGTATCTGAGTTCCGTGCAGAGGTTTCTTCTCAAGTCGGGGTCCTAAGCCATATGGATTTCTTTATTGAATACCAGAACCGGGGCATGAAAGGCCTATAGAATGAAACACAAATCATCTGCATAGCATTCATATCACCCTTTTATCTGTTTTACGGGTACGGTTTCCAGATTTCTAACGTCTCATTATTTCAGGCACTATAGTTGTAAGGAGGATTCACCAATATTCGACCAAAGAAAACAGGGAAAGAACCATGGACCAGATGCAAGCAAATCTAGCTGAGTTGAGAACAAGAATGGACTAGTTCATGGTTCTCATGATTAGCATCAACCAGAATCAGGAACAACTGAGAGATATGGTTGAAGAAGGAAATAGGTTGGGTGATGGTATAGGTACTCGCGGCAACAATGGTGGTCCACAACCTCCTCATGTCTTTAATGCTAATAATGGTGGTCCGGACCCTGCTCGCAATATTCTTATGGATGGCCATGAGGACCAATTTACTATGATGGAAGAGGTGGAATGTCAAGGTGCTGAAGTGAATCATCGTTTCGAGGAAATGGCAGAACAAATCCGTTCAATACAGTCTCAAAATACTCTGGGTTTTGATATATCTGATTTGGGCCTTGTTCCCGGGGTTAGAATCCCTCACAAGTTCAAACCTCCCACATTTGACAAGTATAATGGCTCTTCATGCCCTAAAACCCATCTTCAGGCGTATGTAGGGAGAATTTCAGCTTATACGGACAATGATAAATTGTGGATGTATTATTTTCAAGACAGCCTTACTAGGGCATCTCAGGAATGGTACATGAAGCTTAGCCGTGCGTGTGTGAGAAATTGGAAGGAGTTGGCTGAGGCGTTTGTCAAACAGTATCAATACAACATGGACATGGATCCAAATCGCGCTCAACTGCAGAGTATGTCCCAAAAATCAAAGGATAGCCTTAAAGAATATGCCCAACGCTTGCGTCAACTTGCTGCTAGGGTCCAACCACCATTATTGGACCACGAGATGGCTAACATGTTCATAGGAACGCTTCAAGGTGTATTCATTGATCGTTTGGCCTCATGTTCCGCTACTAAGTTCACAGACTTGGTGATTGCTGGGGAGAGGGTGGAGAATTTATTAATGGTGGGAAAGATCCAAGATGTCAGTGCAAGCAGGTCGTCCGGAGCTAGAAAGCCATTTGCAGGTCCCCAAAGTAGGAGAGAGGGGGAGACAAATGTTGTGTATAAAAGAGGTAGAAGTCGTGGCTGTCCAAATCATTATGCTCAGGTATCATATGTTACCATACCTACAGAGCCAGTTACTTATCAATAGCAACAACTTACTCAACACAATAATCAGCAGAGACCTTCCCAACAACGCCAGCCTCGACATTCTGACTGTGTGATCGAGGCCATTCCTATGACTTACACTGCTCTACTACAAAGGTTGTTGGAACTGAATATGGTATAGCTCAGAACATTGGCGCCACCAGTTGGAAATCCTCTTCTCAGATATGATGTTAACGCTCACTGCGCGTTCTACTCAGGTGCACCGGGACATTCAATAGAGAAGTGCACGGCTCTAAAGATGAAGGTGCAAGATCTGATTGATTCTAAAGCTATCAAATTCTCACCACCTCCCAATGTTACTAACAACCCTATGCCAAATCACACTGGTGGTGCAAGGGTAAATGCATTAGAGAATGGAAGAGAGCTCAATTTGGTAATAGATGTGAATGAAGTCCAGACGCCATTGAAGTTTGTGATGAGCCATTTACTGAAGGGACAGGTGTTCCTGGGCTATGATGATGATTGTGAAGACTGCTTAAGTTGTGTGAATGGTTACGAAAGATTGAAGGCGGGTATTCAGAGTTTGATTTACAAAGGCTCCTTACAGTTTGACAGAGTAAACAACAAAAGCGACATGATTTCTACAGTCACCATATATTTCCCTCCAGTTGACATTCCGGTGCCACCCAGACCGGAACCTGTCACTATTTATATCCCTCAGGAGGTGATTACTGTGAAGATCACCGTACCTGGCCTTGTTCCTTATGAGACTGAGAAGGCTGTTCCGTGGCACTACGACGCAGATGTGTATGTACTAGGTCAGAGAGTTAAAGAGAAATCACAGATGGAGATTGGTTCTAGTATTGACAATGTAGGAGGTCTTGGTGGATTTACCAGAAGTGGGCGGCTCTTTGCCCCCCAAACATTGAGAACTAATATAGAGGCTGAAGTTACGGCTTGTGCAAATGGAAAACAGGTGGCAACCAAGGAGGTGGTGACTCCCGCCACAAAACAGAGCATTTTCGAGAAGGAAGTAGAAGAGTTCATGCGTATTATAAAGAAAAGTGACTACATGGTGGTAAAGCAGTTAAATCAGACGCCTTAAAAGATCTCGATCTTATCTTTGCTGATGTGTTATTAGGCACATAGGGAGGCGCTCCTGAAAGTCTTGCAGATGGCCTACGTCCCTCAAGAGACCATAGTGAACCAATTGGAAGCAGTAGTTGCTAATGTAAACACTAGTCATGGGCTGGGTTTCACTGATAGAGATTTAACCTCTGAAGGACGGAACCACAACAAAGCCTTGCACATCACCATGGAGTGTAAGGGGACCGTACTATCTCATGTGTTGGTGGACAGCAGACCTTCCCTGAATGTACTGCCTAAGAAAGCTTTGATGAAGCTTGATGTGGACGAGATTGTATTACGACCAAGTGACTTAGTGGTGAGAGTGTTTGATGGCTCTAAGAGGTTAGTGTTTGGAGAGGTTGAATTGTCCGTAAAGATTGGGTCCCAGGTCTTCAAGAGTACTTTTTATTTCATAGACATACAATCTGCTTACAGTTGTCTTCTCGGTAGGCCTTGGATTCACGCTGCTGGCACTGTGACATCCACGCTTCACCAGAAGCTGAAGTACGTAGTTGATGGATAGGTTGTTATCGTGTGCAGGGAGGAAAAAAATCTTCGTAAGCCACTTGTCAACCTTAAAATATGTTGATATGGATGGGGAGATCCATGATACTCTATGCCAAGAATTCGAGACCGTCAATATTCATGAAGCTTCTTCTAGCCCAAGGGGTGAAAGTTTAAAAAGTGAGTACATCTATAGCTTCATACAAACAAACTTTGGTAGTGGTGCAAGCTGGAAATACCCAGGGCTAGGGAAAAGTTGTTAAAGTTGACAGGAAGAAAGATAAGTTTGGAATATGTTATCTATCAGGCCAACCAGAGGTATTGAAGAGCAAAGGATTGATAAGCTTCTCAAGTGGGGGTGTTATTAATCCGAATCAAATATGTGTTGCTACCGGAGAAGACGCCGGAAGTGATTGTGACCTGGATAACTAGGTACGTTCGTGTGTCCCTAGGGAAGAGCTGAAGAACTGGTTCACGAAAGACATCGTCCAAGTTACTTTCCATCCAGAGTAATTTTCTTTGTTTTCTTCATGTCATATGCATGTCAAGTCCTGCACTCTGCCCAAGGTGCACAAATCCATTTGTAGGGCCACCTTGCATTGTTTGCAATGTTATTTTACCATGAATAAAAGACATTTTTCATTCAAAAATTGTGTTCACTTTCTTTATTTTTTAAAATTTTTCACAAAAATAATAAAATGGCAATGTTTTATCTTGTTTTTCTTTTTCGTAAAACTAAACTCTGAAATAAGCACATCACTTGTGCATAATTAATCACCCGGATTCCTTTGATAACAATTTTTCTATGACTGAGTATGATTTCGATAATCCTATCTACCAAGATGATGAAGGGGTTGAGGAAGACTGTGAACTCCCCGAAGACTTAGCCAGGTTACTGAGACAAGAGGAAAGGATTATCCAGCCTCACCAGGAAGAAATTGAAGTTATCAACCTTGGGTCCGAGGACATGAAAAAAGAGATCAAGATTGGGGCTAGGCTGCAAGCCAGTGTTAAATAAGAGTTGATTGGTATGCTGCGAGATTATGTGGATATCTTTTCTTGGTCATATCAAGATATGCCAGGTTTGGATACTGACATTGTGATGCATAAGCTACCATTGAGAGCGGACTTCCATCTAGTCAAGCAGAAGCTTCGAAGAAATCATCCTAACATGGAAATGAAAATCAAAGAGTAAGTTCAGAAGCAGTGGGACGCCAGATTCCTTGCTGTGACTAGTTATCCACCCTGGGTAGCTAACATTATACCAGTACCAAAGAAGGACTGCAAGGTCCGAATGTGCATTGACTACCGAGACTTAAATAGAGCGATCTTGAAAGATGATTTCCCATTACCTCACATTGACGTATTGGTTGATAACACAACTCAGTTCTCGGTATTTTCTTTCATGGATGGCTTCTCCGAGTATAATCAGATAAAGATGGCACCAGAAGACATGGAGAAAACAACGTTCATTACCCCTTGGGGTAATTTCTTCTACAAAGTGATGCCCTTTGGACTGAAGAACGTCGGGGAAACGTATCAACGGGCTATGGTAACATTATTCAACAACATGATTCACAAAGAGATAGAGTGATACGTGGATGACATGCTTGCCAAGTCCCGAACTAAAGAGGAACATCTGGTTAATCTCAAAAAGCTATTTGAGAGATTGAGGAAGTTTTGTTTGAGATTGAATCCAAACAAGTGCACTTTCGGAGTGCGTTCCGAGAAACTGATGGGTTTCATCGTGAGCCAGAGAGGGATAGAGGTTGATCCTGCCAAAGTAAAAGCTATACAAGAGATGCCTGAACCGTGAACAGAAAAATAAGTACATGGCTTCCTGGGTAGATTGAACTATATTGCATGATTCATATCTCACCTCACAGCCACTTGTGAACCAATTTTCAAATTGTTAAGAAAAGAACAGGTGGTTAGGTGGAATGACGATTTCCAGAGGGCTTTCGAGAAAATTAAAGAATATCTACAGGAGCCTCATATCCTAATGCCCTCGGTTCCGAGGAGGCCGCTCATCATTTAATTAGTAGTGCTTGAAGGATCTATGGGATGTGATCTTGGCCAACTTGACGAGTCTAGTCGAAAAGAGCATGCAATATACTACCTTTGCAAAAAATTTACCGACTGTGAGACAAGATACTCACTACTAGAGAAAACTTGATGCGCTTTGGCATGGGCTGCTCGCCGACTAATATAGTATATATTGATCCACACAACGCTGCTCATTTCAAAGATGGATCCTGTCAAGTATATCTTTGAGAAACCACCATTGACCGAAAGGGTTGCATGTTGGCAGATGGTACTGACAAAGTATGAATTCAATACACTTCACAAAAAGCCATCAAAGGAAGTGTCTTATCAGGCTATCTTACACAACAACCTCTTGAGGATTATCAACCCATGCGTTTTGATTTCCCTGATGGGGACATCATGTACCTCAAACCTAAATACTGCGATGAATCACTCTCGGAGGAGGGGTCAGACCCTGAATCCAAATGGAGAATGATGTTTGATGGGGCCATCAACATGAATGGGCGTGGAGTTGGTGTTGTACTTATTATTCATAAAGGTGTCCATTTTCCCTTCGCTGCGAGAATAACTTTTGGTTGCACCAACAATGAAGCGGAATACGAAGCTTGTATCATGGGAATAGAGGAGGCTATTAATCTTAGGATTAAGACCCTCGATATATTTGGAGATTCAAAACTCGTAATTAACCAGATTACCGGAGAGTGGTTTACACATCAACCTCACTTAATTCCATATCGGGATTATGCGAGAAGACTGTTGACATTTTTCACAGCAGTAAAGCTCCAATATGTACCACATGCCGAGAATAAGTTTGCTGATGCGTTGGCCACACTCTCTTCAACTATTAAAGTGTTGCGTTGGAACTATGTCCCTAAGATTGACATATCACGGCTTGATATACCAACATATGTGTTTGCTGCTGATGCAATATCTTATGATAAGCCCTAGTATCATGACATCAAATGTTTCCTGAAGGATAAGGAATACCTAGCTGGGGCATCTTCTAATGACAAGAAAACTTTGAGACGACTTCCTGCAAGTTTCTTCTTAAACGCAGATGGCGTGTTGTATAAGATAAATTTCGACATGGTCTTGCTCAGATGCGTGGATAGACACGAAGCAGACATATTGATGCAGGAAGTTTATGATGGATCTTTCGATACCCATGCCAGAGGACATGCAATGGCAAAGAAACTATTGAGATCGGGGTATTACTGGTTAAAAGTGGATGCAGATTGTTATGCATACGTTCGGAAGTGTCACAAGTGCCATATTTATGCAGATAAAGTGCATGTACCTCCAAGCCTACTGAACATTATGTCATATCCTTGGCCATTTTCTATGTGGGGCATTGATATGATCGGGAAGATTGAGCCTACCGCTTCGAATGACAATCATTTCATATTGTTCGTAATTGATTACTTCACCAAATGGGTCGAAGAAGCATCTTAAGCCAACTTCACCAAGCAAGTGGTGGCCAAATTTATGAAAAGAGACATTATTTGCAGATACAGATTACCCAAAAGAATCATCATTGATAATGGTTCTAATTTGAACAACAAGATGATGGCTAAGTTATGTCGGGACTTCAAAATACAACATCACAATTATTTTCCTTACCGGCCAAAGATGAATGGCGCGGTCGAGACAACTAATAAGAATATCAAGAAGATTGTGCAGAGATAGTTGTCACTTATAAAGATTGGTATGAGCTGTTACCGTTCCCCTTGTATGGATATCGAACATCAGTCAGGACATCTACTGGGGAAACATCATTCTCACTTGTGTATGGTATGGAAGTAGTCCTACCTATTGAAGTTGAGATCCCTTCCTTGAGGGTAATCATAACACCCCAAAATTTGCCCTCATATTTATTACCATGACTGACTCATGGTTCACATTCATCTGCATATTCTATTAGGTCATAACATTCACAATCATGCATTTCATTAAACTCCTAAGGCTTGAGATCAATGCACTCCAAAGAACCAAGTTATTCCATTGGTTTGTGGTTTCTACTTCACTGGAGTTTGTTTCATGGATTACGGAATTAGGGCTTCGCACCCTATGCGTGTCCGTCAGGTGAATTCAAAGTCCTGGTTATAGGGCTATTAATAACATTCGTTTCTTATACGGACCTCACTCGTAAAGACAGTTCATTGGTGCGTCAGACTCATCGTCTAGACGAATAAGGGTTTTATTCATGTTCAAGCTCGAGCATGTCTTACCGATTGAAGTGCAATAAATTAGTGTTCTCATGCCAAGTTATTTTGGTCGGGCATCACTCATCTTCATCAAGCGAGTTATCGTAATTGAATCCCTTTATTTGGTGTTTACAAGTGATTTTAAGAGTGGAGTTTCTAAGTGGTTAAAATAGAGTATGGTTTGAGGTATTGGTTTTGGAATTCATAGAATCAAATATCTTTGGTACAAGAAATTTATTCAAACTAAGGAGGGAAAGTGCACAAGTATGATTTATTTTTGAAGATGTCATTCAAGTTCAATATCCAAGTCTATTACCCTTGTTAATCCATTTTCACTTCATTTTAACCATATTCATGCTTTTCAACAATTCGAACCGAATATATCCTTTTCAGAATAAAGCGCGTTTCCTAAATCTACTCCTAATCCAAGCCCAAATACCAAATGTCCATTGTATTATCTTTTTTAACTTAGGCTTATGCCTCTAATCAAATCCAATTACCCAAATCATCCGGATTAATTCTAATTCCACTTCATTATTAAACCACGCGTTAGTATTATTGTTATGGCTCATTATTAATTGTAACCAAATACAAGAGGAAATTCAGGGTCGTTCTTTCGAAGGATGAAATCGAAGAGGTTTTTTTATCATGGCTGATTCCAAGCCCAATCGCAGGCCCAGGAAGAGGCCCAAGAAGGTTCAGTGTTACGGACTATTCCCTAACTGTGATTTTGGAAGACAACCATGATCCTTTTGCATTTGATCAGGATGTCAGTGTGTACTCTTAGTGGGACCTACTATCAGGGAATCATAAGCCATCTCATTCTAAGAAAACGTAAGGTATCAAACCAAAATAAGTCAAGAAAATGAGCATCAATCGCAGAAGCAATTTATACTGAAAAATATTAATAGAAAGTTCAGAAGAAAATAAGAAGAAAAGAACTCAACAAAGTTCAGTTACAATGATGATCAGTTACAAGGCTTACACCAGAAGAGGATTACGTCGCAAAATCACACCAGGAATTTTTCACAGGCAAAAAACAAAAAAAAACTTAAAACAGAAAAATCACAGGGGTGATAGGGAAAAATTCATAAACTCCTTCGCTAATCTTCAACGATCTTCATCAACTCTTCACCATAAAACAAAAGAAATAGCGCAGGGGCCGAAATAAGGATGCTGCAATCGAATTTCACTTTCATCAATCACCATCAAAGCCTTGGTCAGTCAATTCCGCAATGTCAACCACAACAGTCTGATACCGCATACGACCATATCTGCAACGATAAGTTAATTATCATAAAAACGCAGAACTCAAGAAAAGGAGAAAGGCCCAGAAATAATTCTTCAATTTATAAAATAGTTACAAAAAAAAGAAGAAACATTAGAAGAAAAGGGAAAAATCAATGCAAGATAGAAGTTACAAATCCAGCCTCTAACAGAAATATAAAAAACTCTAACTTCCATAACAGAAGTTCTAACCGAATTTACCTGTGAATTTCCGACATCACCCCTGAGTTCATTACTATAAAGCCATCGATCAATTTATTCAATCTTTTATTCACCATTTCTCAAATTCTTCCCCCAGTCTTCACTATTCTGTCCATTTTCATTTCTCATTCTCTCTAGTCTTCAACTTCATCCTTCTTCCTCATTCACCATCCTTTTTCACCATTCTTTCTCTCCAATCAGTTTCATCAATCTTCAAATCTCGATCCGAATCTTCATGCATCATTGTCAACAAGTCTTCAACAATTTGCACTCATCCTCATCATCTCCGTTTCAACATCTTCATTGCACGAACAACAACCTTCTTCCTCCACCATAATTTCAACAACCTGCAACAGATTTACGAATCAAGAACATCAATACTCCAACTACAATACTGATACAAAAAATAATAACACTAATTCATAAACTGCAAAGTTATAACAAAGCAAATGCGCATAGAATCGAGAAGAAGCAGAAACAAAATCGAGCGAAAGTGACGAATGTAGCTTATACCTGACTTTGCATCACTCGATTCGTGTCTTCGTCGTTGGCTAAATTGCAAGGTACAATTGGTTCTTGCGTCATTCTTGCATTAGTCTTGCATAGATGTTTACGTTCTGTTGTTCTTGTGTGATGGTTTAGAGGTTGCAAATCCACGATTTATTGACTGTGTTAATTTGAGAGTGTGAGTGTGGTTTCGGTTTGAGCGAATAGAGTTTAAGTGGTGATAAGTTTCTATTTCAGAGTGAGGAGGAGATGTTGGTTGACCCGAGCCCATTGCGGCGAAGGTCCATGGTTTCCGGCGATATGTTCATGGTAGTTAGGGTTTATGTTTTTCGAATTTGTGAGAAGAGATATTAGGTAGTGATAGGTTATGATTTAGGATTGGGGAAGAGATGTTGATGGAGCCGAGTCCATGGCGGCGGAGATCCATGTTTCCGGCGAAGATTGTTCATGGAGGCTAGGTTTTTTTAGGTTATGAGAGAAGGCTTAAGGAACACAATGCAAGATCTGTTCTTCTTCATTTTTTTTTTCTTTTTTTTTTAATAAATTACATGTGGTTATATTTAGCCTTTTAGACTTAATTTGATTTAGAATAATCAAAAATCATAAAAACTGATTAATTGACACATTAAAGATAATATAATCATAAAGAGTCTTAACGCCTAATTTAATTACACTGTTTGGAATTTGAGAGAGCCATAAAGAGTTGTTAATCATCCACTGCCTAAATCCTTGGAGATAAGGTTTGTGTATTTCGGTCCATTCTGGCGGTGACACTTGTCACCGTCCGGTAGGTTTTCCCATCCTGTGATTTCGTGCATGCAAGACCACCACAATATCATGTTTCCTGGCTCCTACGACCTTCTGATGAGATGACTTGTTCAATCCACGGATCAAGCGGCTCAAGTGAGGTCAACAAGGTTGACCGAGACACCTTTTCCTTATGTGCGCGTGGGATTTGCTATAAGTACCTCTTTTCTGGCCCATTTTCCTATTTTAACTAGACAATTACTTTACCTACACCCCTTTCCATTTCCTTATTCTTTTTTAATTTCTATTTTTGCATAGTTTTAGTTTTAATTCATAAAAAATAGTAAAACTCCTAATAAAATTCTACAAAAATTACAGAGGTATCCTGACTCATATTATAATTTTTCCATGCTTTTACTGACTGATTTCAGTTATTTTTTCAATTTTATTTTGATTTTTTCACTTAATTTCTTTCTCATGGAATTTCCACATTAACACTTCAATTTGTCTAATTTATTTCTTCCAACTCAGGAAACATTTTCACCCCATTCTTTTTGAACCTTTTATAGGACTTAGGAAGGAACCTTAAAATATTTTTGTTATATTTTTAAACCCATTTTGTACACTGTTTTGGTAGCCTTGTTTGTACAAATTTGCAAGTAATTCATAGGTAATTTTGGGTGATCATTTGGTAGGATTAAATTGTGAATTTTTAGGAGATATTTCAACACAATATTAGCTTTTGGTTGATGATTTTAGGGATTTAATTTCACATTTTTCCATTACCATTGCTATTTGTTTAGTGCATTTTTCCATCTAATTTCACTTAGGTTTCCTTTAGGGTTTTAACACTTCATTAAGACATAGTTTGTAAATGTTTGATCTTAGAACCTTAGAGTGATTTATTAGGGTTTAAATACTAACTTTAGAGACTTATTATCATTTAATATCCTTTAGTTTTAGGACTTAGGCTTAGGAATCCCTTAGTGCATTTCCTTGATTTGTTTAGCCTTTGTATTTGCTTTATGAGTTTAATATGCTTTATAAAGCTAACCCTTGTTTTGTAGGGAAGTTGAGGTAAACCTTATGTAAATAACTTCTTCTTAATCTCTTTATGATTTCTAATTGTGTTTTCATTAGCACCTCATGATTTTCTTGTATAGGCTTTCCCTCTTTTCAGAAACAACTTAACTTCCTTAGGAAGTAAGTTGTGTTCTAATTCTCTTTTCTTCTTTTCCTTTTCTCATTAGGATTAGAAAAACACACTAACTTAGGTTCATCTATGCATGACAACACTTAGGACTACTAGTCTCCCTTAGACTTTTAGCTTTGGTTCTCTTTGCTTTCTTTCTCATCTCATAAAGAAAAGCTAAAAAACACTTTAATAAAGGTTGAAGTAGTCTTAGATGCAGAGACTTATTCCATTGGGCACTCATATTCATTCCATCTTGGAATAGTATGAGCTTGTCTAGCATGATGTACAAGTCTAATCATGAGGCTATTTTCACAAAAAAAAATAAAATCAAAACACTTCTCTAAAAGAAAAACAACAAATAATAAACGTCATTTCCTGCGAGAATTCTCTTCTCATCTTATTCACTCTCAACGCGAACTTGCGACGACTTGTCTCATTTTCAAGACGGTAAACACACTCATTCAAGGCGAGCATGCAACACCTGAGCATAGACATAAGTAGTTCCAGCCATAAAAAACACAAATAAATAGTTCCCGCCTTAGTTAGGTGAACTACGTCGACTCTAATCCTCATATTCCCAATGAGGTACGTAGGCAGCGGGGTAGGGCCCGTTCGAGCACATTCTTTATTTTCCCTACATTTTCCCTCTTTCTTTTCGATCTCTTTTTCCAGCTCCCTCTCTTATTCCAGTTCTAGTTCCAATAGAAGTTTTAGTTCAACAACATCTTATTTTTCACCCTTTGAAACAGACAAATAAGCGTGGATCCCGTCGGGTACGACGGACGATTTGGGTGCTAATACCTTCTCAGGTCATAATCAACTCCTAAACCCAGATCTTTGGTTCTCAGGACCTTGTCCTTTCCTTTTCTCTTAGGTTTGTGCAACATTACCTTTCCCATTCATTTGAGATAAAAATGTTTGGCTGACGAGTCTACCTTTTCTGCGCCACTTTCGTGTTTATACTAGGATGAAAATCCCGGGAACGACAACTGGCGAATCTGCTGGGGATGTAACCCAGAATCTTTGGTTTCCCCTTGAGAGTCAATCCTAGCACCTATTTGCTTTTGTTTCCTTAGGTGTCTATATGTGTGCGGCTGTGTGTTTATTTACTGTTTTATTTACAGTTTTTACTTTACAACATTTACTTACCGCTTTCAGTATTTATTTTCCATGCATCATATATACTGGACTGTGCTGGTTTGGCTTTTTTCTGTGGGATGGTATTTGTTACTGTGAGGTATCCCAAGTACCCGTCTTGAGTGCACCTAGGACTTAGAGTGGACAGTCACTTTGGCTTCATGGCATTTTGCTATGTTGGTATTAGTGAATTCCACACCCAGACTTGCGACTGTCTTGGAAGTGTTTTGACATAGGAATCTTTCTTGGATCATTACACGACCTCGATAGTTATATGCAGCCTGGGACCGATCATTGAGGACCTTTGCAGAAACATCCCTCTCTAGTGATGACAGTGTCAGACCAAATTTGTTGGCAAACCCACTCGCATCTGAGGGCCCACAGGGAACTCACATAGGATGATCTGGTTCTCTCATAGGAATATAGTTAAGGAAAAATGTTCGTATGACAATAGTACTGTATCCCAAGGGCTGAATGTACTATTGTTTCTCGATTTAGTGCTTGAAGCTGGGGACTTATGAAGGATGCTTTTGTTTCCCGGACTCAGCTGAGACCTCCCTGAGTAGTACATAATGCCAAACTAATTCCTTGATTTGGTCATGAGCCATTTCTCAGAAATGGTAAACGTATTTTTGCTATCCGGCTTTGAGAGTCTGTGATGTTTTGACCCGAGTAGCCCACCTGTGAGATGGGAGGAATGTTTACAGGTTTGCAGGAACCCTAAAACTTCCAACATACCCACTTTGCCAGTACTGTTCAGTGTTACGATCTAGTTCTATGGTTCTTTGGTTCTGATATCCGGGATTTATGTTCAGAGAAATTGTTACTGTGATTTCCATTGTGACCCTATTATTGTGACTGTTATTGTGACCCTACACGGACACTTGATTATATAATCAACACTACACAGACATGTCGCTGATCACATGCCTCTCCTTGCATAATATCATCACATCATTAATCATTTGTGTTCTTTTTCATTCTCAGGGTTCATATTATTCCCAATTCCTGGTCGGATTTCTGCTGCAAAAATGGAAACTCCCAGAAAGAAGAATGTTCACTACACCTTTCCACAACCAGAAACCGAGAGTATTCAGAAACTGATCAGTTTGATGAATGAAAAAGTTCTAGTTGATTTCGAGAAAGAGCATGGGAAGATTATGGAATATGTGAATAAGCCTACAATTGATCAGAGGGACAACCTTCATTACTTGTTGCAGTTCTATGATCCTCAGCTGCGAGTCTTTGTGTTTCCAGATTACGTCTTGGCTCCTACCTTGGAAGAAGTTTCCAGCATCCTAAGGGTCCCAATCAAAGATGGTGTTCCTTATTACGGTTTAGAGAAGACTCCTTTGTGCAAAGACATACCTGATGTTTGCCATTTGGGTTTGTCCAAAGTCAAGAGAGGGCTAAAAGTCAACAAAGATAAAGGTATTTCCTTGGATTTTCTTGCTACAGAAGCTCAAGATTTGGCAGTAGGACACAAGTGGGCAGAGTTCAGTGCATTGCTGGCCTTGATGGTATATCGGATAAGCTTGTTCCCAGGAGAGAAAGGTTTGATTAGCACGGAAGCCGTTGTCATCTTCATTCAGAGAAACCTAGTGCCTATGTTTCTAGGAGATTTCTATTATATGGTTCATTACAGGAACGAGAAAAGGAAGGGGTATGTGAACTATTGTGCTCCTTTATTTGTTGATTGGTTTGTTAGGCAACTTCTAAAGTCAGGACCTTTCCAAGATTTGAAACAATAATGGAAGTGGTCTAAGAGATTGATGGACTTGACTTCAGATGACATATCTTAAGGATGCAATATAAATTTGATAGGGAAGGAGATTATTGCTAGCTGTGGCAGTTTTCCCAATGTACCTTTGCTAGGGCGGAAAGGAGGGATAAACTATAATCCTTTGCTGGCCAGGAAGCAATTTGGTTACCCTCTGAAGGATTCACCATCCATTGAAGAGATAGCTGAGTCATTGTATTTCCCGGCAGAGGGAAATATTGAGTTGTGTATTCAGGCAACCCAAGCTTGGGAAGTCGGGGCAATGAAAGGAAATAAAGATATTGGGAAAGTGGACCCAAAGACATATGATCCTTTTGCTGCGTGGTTGAGAAACCGTGTAGAAGTCCTACTTCTCCTATTCTCCATGGAGTCCCCTTTGTATACGAAGGAAGTGTTACCATTGAATTCTGTTCCTCTTGAGGATTATCAGAAGTTGGAAGCCTTGGTCTAACAACTTAGAGTTGAAAATCAAGAGGCTGATAATTCTTGCCAGAAGCTAATAATTCATAACAAAAAGCTAGAAGAGAGAGCTCATCAAGATGAAGAGATAGCTAGGCTAAAGCAGAAGGACTTCGAAGAACGAGAGCTTTACTTCAAGAAGAGAATGTTTGCTGAAACCCACAAGACGATTCAATACCGAAAGGATAAGAAAGCCTTAGATGAAGCTAACGAATCTGTGACCCTTTGGCAAGATAAGTGGGAGGACCATTTGAGAAAGCAAAAGGAGGTAGAGACCGAGTACAAGCTGAAGATCAAAAGCCTTCAAAAGACTCTGGCTGAGCAAGGAGAGTTGTTTCAAAAAGCCCGTTAACAATGAAGAGATTACCTCCAGAAGATAGCCCAAGCTCAACAAGTAGTTGGATACCTCTAGAAAGAGGTAGAAGAGCTGAAACTTCATGCTGAAGACAAGAAAGCTAAGCCTGAATCAAGTCTTAAAAAGGAGAGTGAAGATATGTTCCTGCAAAAAATCAGTGAGTTTCATGCTTCCTGTGATCATAGGGATCTCCTTATTCAGAAGTTGATTGAGGATCCAAGTCATCCTGACGTAGCTCAGCTGTTCCAGATGGTCGAGCGTCTCAGCTGCAGGCTGAAAGACATGGAACTCCCTAGGGCCTAGTTTCATTTACTTGTACCCGGATTACCCACATGCCTGTTGTGGGATTCCATTTTTCTTTGGCTTAATTTCTGTTGCTGTATGAACTGGAACCCTTCGAGGAATTTGTTATTTCCATATTTCAGTTTATGATATTTGATTTTGGTTTGAATCTTTAGTTGTTATCTTTGCACTGACACGGGGTTCTAAGCACCATTTCTCGAAAATTATTATCTGAACGTCATGCGGGGTCTTCGTCCTTAAAATATGAAAAGGATATTTGATGTTTTCTCAATACCATAACGGGAATATAAAAAACCTTGAGAATGAAAAGAACACAACATTGCATGCATTCATGTCATTTGCATTTTTCTTTTGCAGATTATCCAGGGTTCTTAACTTATATGCATTTTCAGGAAAGATTGCGAGAGCCACAAAGACCCGTCTTCTCATGCACAATAACCCTCCACACCGGTACGCTACTCGTCGTAATCAAAGGCACGCCATGGATACATTATAAATTGAGTTGAACGAACTTCGCACCAGGATGGGGGAGTTCATGACAATGATGCAGCGCATGGCCTTGGGGCAGCAAGAGATGCGGGATGCTATGCAAAGGCTTACCCCCTTCCCCCCACAAATGGATCCTCTGGTGGTTACCTTAGACTCTCAAGGAAATCCAATCAACAACAGAGGGGATGGACCTCAAACTCCACTGGGTGGTGGCGCGATTCCTGTTCATATGGAAGACCGGCAGGAAGATCAGTTCACCATGGTATATAAAGATATAGGATTTGGTACTGGAGCTAATAATCAAGATTTCCAGATACTATTTGATAAGGTGAGGGCTCTGGAATGCAGAGATACTCTTGGCATCGATATTTCTGATATGGCTTGGTTTTAGGGGTGGTCATCCCTCCAAAGTTCAGACCTCCAGGTTTCGACAAGTATAACGGAAACTCTTGCCCCAAGACCCACTTGCAAGCCTTCTATCGCAAGATCGCTGCACATACCAAAGACGATAAGCTTTGGATGTACTACTTCCAAGGCAGCCTGTCTGGGGGCTCACTGGAATGGTACATGAAACTAGAGAAGAATTATCTTCTCAATTAGAAGGAGCTTGGGGAAGCCTTTCTCAAGCAATACCAATATAACAACGACATGGCTCCCAGCCAGACTCAACTTCAAAGCCTGTCTCAGAAGGGTTCTGAAAGCTTCAAAGACTATGCGTAGAGATGGCGTGAAGTGGCGGCCAGAGTTCAACCACCATTGCTGGAGAGGGAGATGGTTGATCTTTTCATGGATACCATCCCTGGGCATTTCATGGAAAGACTGACAGGCTGTTCCTCTAGCGGCTTTTCCAATATCATCTTAACAAGCGAAATAATCGAAAGTTGGATGAAGCAAGGAAAAATTAAGAGCAACATAACATCAACCTCCGGGGTTAAGAAGCCTTTCGTTTAGCAAAGGGAAGGAGAAGCCGGAGCCGTATATACTCATGGAAAGAGAGGGAATATGAAATCTTATCATCAAGCAGCACCTATCACTATTTCTGCTCTTTCTAATCAGCAGCAGGTTCAGCAACCGCAGCAACAGCGCCAGCAGAATTATCAATAGTAAAGGGCTCCCCGTTCATACTATCCTCCTAGACCAAGGGATAGACAGTTTGAGACGCATCCAATGTCCTATTCTTAAATCCTACAAAATCTCTTTTAACTATAAATGATTCAATTTAGAACTTCGTGGCCTCCGCATCCGGGGCAGATTCCTAAGGGCTACGATGCTAACACCCATTGCGAGTTCCACTCCGGAGCTCTGGGTCATAGTACTAAAAACTGCAAAGCTTTGAAACATGTCATTCAGGACATGTTAGACTCCAAAGCAATCAATTTCGCTCCAACACCGAACATGTTGCAGAATCCCATGCCTTATCATGGAAGGACCGTATGAATATTTGATATTTGTGAATGTTTGAACCTTATAGCTGATGCTAATGCCCTGAAGACTTCATTGTTGACTGTAAAGGCTTGCCTGGCTAAGAAGAACATATTCCCAAGTTATGAAGAAGGTTGTTCATACTGTGTTAATTCAGCTGATGGTTGTGATCGGTTGAAATCAAAAATATAAAGAATGATGGACGAAGGAAGTGTACAGTTTGACAAGATCGTGAAAGAGGATGAAGTATCAACTGTTACAATTTACTATAATCCGGCACAAGTTCCAGCACCATCAAAGGTGGCACTGGTAACCATTACTACTTCTTGACTAGTTCCTTACTAGAGTGATAAAGCTATCCCGTGGAACTATGGGGGAGAAGTTTACTACAATGGTCAGAAGCAAAACATGGCCGCATCCAGTTCATCTCCACACCAAGTTGAGAATGTTGGGATCAGAGGATTCACTAGAAGTGGCAGACTGTTCGCACCAGAGACACTGAGAAATAATGTGTTACCACCGAAGGAGAATGATGAAGCTCAAGCCAGCACCAGGGGAAAGCAGCCTATGACCAATGATGCACCGGTGCTTGTGTCAGAGCCAGATATCACCTTCGATAAGGTAGTGGAGGAATTCCTGAGAATAATCAAGAAGAGTGATTACAAAATTGTTGATCACTTACAGCAAATTCCCTCTAAGATTTTGATCTTATCCTTGTTGATATGTTCAGAATCACATAGGAAGGCTCTATTGAAGATCTTGAACAATGTATATGTGCCGCAAGACATATCTGTAAATCAGCTAGAGATGGTGGTGTCAAGTGTGAATGCCAGCCATGGCTTGGGATTTACGGATATGGAACTGAAAACTGAGGGACGCAACCACAATCGCGCTCTACACATTTCCATGGAATATAAAGGAGCTGTGATCTCTCATGTACTTGTGGATACGGGGTCTTCCTTGAATGTACTTCCTAAGAAAGCACTAATTAAGCTGGATTATGATGGGGTTGTGCTTAGGCCAAATGATTTGGTCGTCCGAGCGTTCAACAACTCAAAAAGGTCAGTATTTGGACAGGTGGAACTTCCGATCAAGGTAAGAACACAGGTTTTCAACACTACTTTTTACATCATGGATATCCAACCGGCCTACAACTGTTTGTTGGAACGACCTTGGATACACGCAACAAGGGAAATTTCTTCTACCCTCCACTAGAAGCTTAAATTTGTCTGGGAGGGACAGATTATGACGGTATGCGGGGAAGAAGATATATTCATCACTCACTTGGCCTCGTTCAAGTATGTAAAGATGGATGAAGAGATTTTTGAAACTCCTTTCCAGGCCTTCGAGCCCATCAAGACTGGAAATACATCATCGTTAGCCTCCTTATCAGAGGATACAGAGAAAGGAGCGTCCATAACTTCCTACAAGCAAGCCCTAAAAGTTGTGGAATAAGGTGCAAAGAAGGGATGAGGCAAGATGATTAAGGTCCCAGAGAAGAAGGATATGTTCGGGGTTGGCTACCAACCTGGTTAGTCAACACCAGGGAAAAGCGCTAGAGGTCGGAAAGGCCCAATTACATTCAACAGTGCGGGGTGGTTTGATCATGGCAACATTTGTGTGGTGCAGGAAGAAACGATTGATAGTGATTGCGAGCTGGATGAGTGGATAAGGCCTTGTGTCCCAGGGATGCAACTTAATAATTGGTCGGTTGAAGCATTCATCTCCGTCACTCAGCCAGAAGAGTAATAGTTTTATGTTTCTATTCTCTTGTATGCAAGCTCAACGCCTTGCCCGGGGCATAATAGCTCATTGTAAGGGTTTGTTGTTCATGATACAATATCATAATCATTAATAAAGTGGATGTTTTTGCATTCATGTTGCTCTTTGTCTTGCATTAATACTTCTTTTTTTGTTTTGAAAAGAAAAATATATATAATAATAAATGGCAATGTTTTTCATGTCTTCCACCATTTCTAAAATCTAGCATGAATCATCATTCATGAAGATACTCCTCACTAGGTCTCATCAATGACGACCTTGCTATGACTTAGTATGACTTCGACAATCCAATTTACCTAGCCGGCGAGGAAGGTGAAGAAGATTGTGAACTACCCAAAGAATTAGCCAGATTGCTCAAGCAAGAGGAGAAGATGATTCAACCACATGAGGAAGCCATTTAGGTGATAAACCTGGGTACTGAAGAAGACAAGAAAGAAGTGAAGATCGGGGCCGCGTTGGAAGAACCTATCAAGAGCTGCTTGATCTCCATGCTCCGAGAATATGTCGACGTCTTCACCTGGTCTTACCAGGACATGCCCGGGTTGGATACGGATATCGTAATGCACAAGCTGCCACTCAGAGAAGACTGCCCACCGGTGAAGCAGAAACTAAGAAGAACTTGACCTGACATGGCTATCAAAATCAAGGAAGAGTTTCAAAACCAGTTCAATGCCAGATTCTTGGTCGTTACAAGTTATCCACCATGGGTTGAGAACATCGTGCCGGTCCCTAAAAAGGATGGTAAAGTCAGAATGTGCATGGATTATCGGGACCTAAATCGGGCAAGCCCCATAGATGACTTCCCGTTGCCACATATTGACGTGCTAGTGGACAACACTTCCCAATTCTCTGTGTTTCCCTTCATGGATGGCTTTTCGGGCTACAATCAAATCAAAATATCACCAGAGGACATGGAGAAGACTACATTTATTACCCCATGGGGAACCTTCTGTTACAAAGTCATGCCGTTTGGTTTGAAAAATATTAGGGAAACATACCAATGTGCAATGGTGACTCTATTCCATGACATGATTCATCACGAGATCAAAGTCTACGTCGATGACATGATTGCGAAGTCATAGACAAAAGAAGAACATCTAGTAAATCTAGACAAGTTTTTTGACAGGCTTCGGAAGTTCAGATTAAGATTGAACTCGAACAAATGCACATTCGGGGTGTGTTCCGGAAAGCTGTTGGGCTTTATCGTCAGTGAAAGGGGGATCGAAGTCGACTCTGCGAAAGTGAAATAAATTTAGGAGATGCTTGAACCAAAAACTGAGAAAGAGGTACGAGGTTTCTTAGGGAGGTTGAATTACATTGCACAGTTAATCTCTCACCTAACAGCCACGTGTGAGCCTATTTTCAAACTTCCGAGGAAGAATTAGGCCATCGAATGGAATCATGACTGCCAAAACACTTTCGACCGAATCAAGGAGTATTTGCAAGAACCTCTGATTTTCATGCCTCTAGTACTAGGGAGACCCTTAATCATGTACCTCACCATACTCGAAGGATCAATGGGATGTGTACTGGGTCAGTAGGACGAGTTTAGTCGAAAAAAGAACGCAATTTATTACCTTAACAAAAGGTTTACCGACTGTGAGACACGCTACTCACTGCTCGAGAAAACTTGCTGCGCTTTGTCATGGGCTGCTCGCTGACTAAGACAGTACATGCTGACTCATACCACTCTATTGATTTCCAAGATGGACCCTGTTAAGTACATATTCGAAAAGCCAGCTCTAACCAGGAGAGTAGCACGATGGAAAATGATTCTAACAGAATACCATATCCAGTACAATTCACAAAAATCCATCAAGGTAAGTGTATTGTCGGATTATTTGGCCTAGCAACCAATTGAGGATTACTAACCAATGAGGTATGAATTCCCGGATGAGTACATCATGTTCCTTAAGTCGAAAGACTGTGAAGAACCTCTCTCAGAGGAGGGGCCAGACCCCGAATCCAAATGGAGTCTGATGTTTGACGGGGCCGTTAACATGAACGGTAGTGGACTTGGTGCTGTCATTATCTCGCCGGAAGGGATCCATATGCCTTTCACTGCCCGACCGACTTTAGAATGCACTAACAATGAAGCAGAGTATGAAGCCTGCATAATGGGGATCGAGGAAGAAATTAATCTGAGGATCAAGAAACTCGAGATCTTTGGCGATTCGGCTTTAGTTATTAACCAAGTTAACGGAAAATGGTTGGTTCATCAACCTCATTTGACTTCTTACAGGGACTATACCAGGATATTGTTAACTTTCTTCATGAAAGTTAAGATTCACTACATACCACGAGACGAGAATCAATTTGCTGATACTTTAGCGACCTTATCTTCCATGATCAAGGTTCATCAAAAGAGCTATGTGCCTAGAATCGATGTATCTCGTCTCGAGAGACCGACATATGTATTTGCAGTTGACGGTACTGACGATAACAAACCCTTGTATTACGATATCAAGAAATTTATGAAGTCTCAGGAATACCTAGCATGGGCATCAAGCAAAGGCAAGAAGACCCTTAGGAGGCTGGCAGACGGGTTCTTCTTAAATCAAGATGATGTGCTCTACAAACGGAACTTCGACATGGTCTTGCTCAGATGTGTGGATAGACACGAAGCAGACCTGTTGATGCAAAAAGTTCATGAAGGCTCCTTCGGTACCCATGCTGGAGGGCATGCTATGGAAAAGAAACTTCTCAGGTCGGGGTATTTTGGATCACCATGGAATCCGATTGCTGCAAATACTCCCGCAGGTGCCACAAGTACCAAATTTACGCTGATAAGGTGCATGTACCTCCAAATCCACTGAGTATCATGTCTTCACCTTGGCCCTTCGCCATGTGGGGCATTGATATGATTGGCAAGATTGAGCCAACTACTTCAAACGGACACCGCTTCATCCTAGTTGCCATAGACTATTTCACAAAGTGGGTCGAAGCGGCATCTTATGCCAATGTCACCAAACAGGTGGTAGTCCGATTCATAAAAAAGGATATCATCTACCAATATGGAATTCCTAAAAGAATCATTACTGACAATGGTTCTAATCTCAACAATAAGATGATGGCAGATCTATGTCGGGATTTCAAGATCGAGCATCACAACTCTTCGCCGTATCGCCTAAATATGAATGGCACCGTCGAGGCGGCCAACAAGAACATCAAGAAGATTGTGCAGAAGATGGCTGTGACGTACAAAGATTGGCATGAGATGCTACCGTTTTCACTACATGGGTACCGGACGTCGGTGCACACTTCGACAGGGGCAACTCCGTTGTCACTTGTATATGGTATGGAGGCAGTCCTACCAGTTGAAGTCGAGATTCCTTCGTTGAGATTATTGATGGATGTCAAGCTTTATGAACATCAAGAAGATTGTGTAGAAGATGGTTGTGATATACAAAGATTGGCATGAGATGCTACCGTTTGCACTACATGGGTACCAGACGTCGGTGCGCACTTCGACATGGGAAACCCCGTTCTCACTTGTATATGGTATTGAGGTATACCTACGATTTGAAGTCAAGATCCCTTCGTTGAGATTAATGATGGATGTCAAGCTTGATAAAGCTGAGTGGCTCTGATCCAGGTACAATTAGTTGATCCTCATTGAAGAGCCTAGCAGCTGTATGCCATAGACAGTTTTATCAAAGGCGAATGAAACAGGCTTTCGACAGAAAGTACGACCTCAGTGCTACATACCTTGCGACTTAGTGCTGAAAAGGATTCTTCCTCCTAATAAAAATTACAGGAGCAAGTGGACACCCAATTATGAATGTGCATTCGTGGTTAAAAAGGTCTTCTCGTGCGGGGCCTTAATGTTAACAACCATGGATGGCGAGGACTTCAAATCCCCCTTCAATGCAGACGCAGTTTGAAAATACTTCGTATAAAGAGACCCACTGGAAAAAAATAGAATAAAGGTCCAGGCAAAAAAAGGGCATCCCGGCGAGCCAAAAACAAAATAAAAAGGCTCGGGCAAAAATTAGGGAAATATTTGAAAAGATGTACACCTACTGAGTTGAAAAGCCACATTGGACAACTCAGGAAAAAAAGGGTATCCCGGTGGATTGAAAACCTGAAAGGGCAATCCACGCAAAGGAGGGATTAAAACGAATGACTGCAATCTGCGAGGTCTGTGATTTGTCATTTGCAATCAAAGGTAATCCAAGGGTTGAAGATCAATTCAATTGTCTTCCTCCAAAGCAAAGCATGTGAAGAGTCTTGAGGACATACAAATCATAGTCGGGTCGGAGTTTGATGAGATTTGGTTTTCGTATTGCCATTAGGATAATTTACTTTCCTTTTATGCAATTTCCTCTTTCCAGGGATTGCTTCTCGGTGTAATGCCTATTCATGGCCATTCTTCAATCAATAAAAGTGCAATTTCATTCAAATTTGCTTCCATATGTTTTTGTTTTTCATTGATTGCAAAAACACCCAACAAACTGTGATAAATATTGCGTTATGAATACATGAATGCCTTATAACACATACAGGGTCTTGGCTCTCCAATCTTAAAGTCTAATTTATTTTTTGGCAATGGTGGAAGTTCAAAGCCAGTGTGTCATTAACACTATCCCCCACAAAGTTGCTTTTTTCCCCACAGGGATTCATAAAATCAATGCAGTGATTATTTCTTCCCCACTGAAGCTACCAGAGATGCTTGTTATCTCCTCATCAGGAGATCTCATTTGCAATTGCATTTAGTAATCATCATTCCATTTGCATCCTAAAAAAAGCGTAGCATTTCCATCATTATGGAGCATTACGCCATGGAAAAATTCAAACATATGCATACGAAGCATAAGCCAGTTTTGGCACCTTGCACAAAAGCCCGAAACAATATTTCTTCAATCAGGCCGAAGTATCCCTACAAAGAATGTCAAATTCATTCCTCAATATGGTTGCCCATACCAATCCACACTCGTTGTCCCCAGTTGATTCTCCATTCCACCAATGATCTAATCTCTTTGAGCCTCTATTTAAGTACAATGGCCTCACTTTTCTCGTTTCCGTTTCAGTATAATGGTCTCGTGTCGGGTTATCATTTAAGTAAAATGATCCCGTTTCTTTTGATTCCATCTTAATACAATGGTTCCATCTTTCTGATTCCGTCTAAGTACGATGGTCTCGTTTTCTCTGAGTTATCATCTAAGTACGATGAGCTCGTTCCCTTCGATTCTGTCTGAGGTCAGTTTTGTATTTTGAGTTGTCATTCGAGGATGCCATTCTCTTCTTCAAGTCCTTTTGAGGTCGGTCTTGTTGTTGTGGCTATCATTCGAGGATGGTATACCATTTCGAGTCTATTGATCGAGGTCAGTATGTCTCTTTTGCAAAATCTGTCTGAGGCCAGTCTTTGTGTTTCTGGTTATCGACCGAGGTCGGTATACCATTGCGTTTCCATTCGAGGATGGTTTCGTGTTAAATCTGAGGATCTTTTTTGAGTTGTCATTCGAGGATGACATTCTCTTCTTCAAATCCTTTCGAGATTGGTCTTATTGCTGTGGCTATCCTTCAAGGATGGTAGACTATTTCAAGTCTATTGATCGAGGTCAGTATGTCTCTTTTGCAAAGTCTGTATGAGACCAGTCTTTGTATTTCTAGTTATCGACCGAGGTCGGTATACTATTGCGTTTCCATTCGAGGATGGTTCCGTGTTGGATCTGAGGATCTTTTGTGAGTTTTCATTCGAGGATGACATTCTCTTCTTCAAGTCCTTCTAAGGTTGGTATTGTTGTGTGGCTATCATTCGAGGATGGTAGACCATTTTGAGTATATTGATTGAGGTCAGTATGTCTCTTTTGCAAAGTCTGTCTGAGGTCAATCATTGTATTTCTGGTTATCGACCAAGGCCGGTATACCATTGCGTTTCCATTCGAGGATGCTTTTAGATCTGAGGATCTTTTGTGAGTTGTCATTCGAGGATAACATTCTCTTCTTCAAGTCCTTCCGAGGTTGGTCTTGTTGTTGTGGCTATCATTCGAGGATGGTAGACCATTTCAAATCTATTGATTGATGTCAGTATGTCTCTTTTGCAAAGTCAGTTCGAGGTCAGTCTTTGTGTTTCTAGTTATTGACCAAGGCCGATATACCATTGCGCTCCCATTAGAGGAGGGTTTCATGTTAGATCCGAGGATCATACTTTGAGTTGTCATTCGAGGAGGGCATTCTTCCCAATACATTTCATTTCCCATAGAGTTCAAATTTTCCGGTTTATTCGGGTATTCAGTCCCTCCATACCTTGAACGTCTGAAATCCATTGCTATCATCCATTTAGGTCTACAGTTGATTGAATAGGGGTAGTTGTAACACCCCAAAATTTTCCCTCATATTTATTACCTTGACTGGCTCATGGTTCACATTCATCTTCATATTCTATTAGGTCATAACATTCGCAATCATGCATTTCATTAAACTCATAAGGCTTGAGATCAATGCATTCCGAAGAACCAAGTTATTCCATTGGTTTGTGGTTTCTACTTCACTGGAGTTTGTTTCATGGATTACAGAATTAGGGCTTCGCACCTTATGTGTGTTCGTCAGGTGAATTCAAAGTCATGGTTATAGGGTTATTAATAACATCTGTTTCTTATACGGACCTCACTCGTAAAGACTGTTCATTGGTGCGTCAGGCTCATAGTCTAGACGGATCAGGGTTTTATTCATGTTCAAGCTCGAGGATATCTTACCGACTAAAGTGCAATAAATTAGTGTTCTCATGCCAAGTTATTTTGGTTGAGCATCACTCATCTTCATCAAGCGAGTCATTGTAATTGAAGCCCTTTATTTGGTGCTTACAAGTGATTTTAAGAGTGGAGTTTCTAAGTGGTTAAAATAGAGCATGGTTTGAGGTATTGGTTTTGGAATTCATGGAATCAAATATCTTTGGTACAAGAAATTGATTCAAACTAAGGTGGGAAAGTGAACCAGTATGATTTATTTTTGAAGACGTCATTCAAGTTCAATATCCAATTCTATTACCCTTGTTAATTCGTTTTCACTTCATTTTTACCGTATTCATGCTTTTCAAAGATTCGAACCAAATCTATCCTTTTAAAAATAAAACGCATTTCCTAAATCTACTCCTAATCAAAGCCCAAAGACCGAATATCCATTGTATTATATTTTTTAACTTAGGCTTATGCCTCTAATCAAATCCAATTACCCAAATTATCCGGATTAATTCTAATTCCACTTCATTATTAAACCACATGTTAGTATTGTTGTTATGGCTCATTATTAATTGTAACCAAATATAAGAGGAAATTCTGGATCGTTCTTTTGAAGGATGAAATCAAAGAGATTTTTTGTCATGGCTGATTCCAGGCCCAATCGCAGGCCCAAGAAGAGGCCCAAGAAGGTTCATTTTTACGGACTATTCCCCAGTTGTGATTTTGGAAGACAACTATGATCTCTTTGCATTTAATCAGGATGACAGTGTGCTCTCTTAGTGGGACCTACTATCAGGGAATCATAAGCCATCTCATTCTAAGAAAACATAAGGTATCAAACCAAAATAAGTCAAGAAAATGAGCATCAATCGTAGAAGCAATTTATACAGAAAAATATCAATAGAATGTTTAGAAGAAAATCAGAAGAAAAGAACTCAACAAAGTTCAGTTACAATGATGATCAGTTACAAGGCTTACACCAGAAGAGGATTACATCGCAAAATCACACCAGGAATTTTTCACAGGTAAAAAACAAAAAAAAACTTAAAACAGAAAAATCACATGGATGATAGGGAAAAATTCAGAAACTCCTTCTCTAATCTTCATCGGTCTTCATCAACTCTTCACCATAAAACAAAAGAAAGAGCGCAGGGGCCGAAATAAGGATGCTGCAACCGAATTTCACTTTCATCAATCACCATCAAAGCCTTGGTCAGTCAATTCTGCAATGTCAACCACAACGGTCTGATACCGCATACGACCATACCTGCAAAGATAAGTTAATTCACATAAAAATGCAAAACTCAAGAAAAGGAGAAAGGCCCAGAAAAAATTCTTCAATTTATAAAATAGTTACAAAAAAAGAAGAAACATTAGAAGAAAAGGGAAAAATCAATGCAAGATAGAAGTTACAAATCCAACCTCCAATAGAAATATAACAAACTCTAACTTCCATAATAGAAGTTCTAACTGAGTTTACCTGTGAATTTCCAAAATCACCCCTGAGTTCATTACTATAAATCCATCGATAAGTTTCTTTAATCTTTTCTTCACCATTTCTTATATTCTTCCCCCAATCTTCACTATTCTGTCCATTTTTGTTTCTCATTCTCTCTAGTCTTCAACTTCATCCTTCTTCCTCATTCACCATCCTTTTTCACCATTCTTTCTCTCCAATCAGTTTCATCAATCTTCAAGAATCTGCAACCTCCACAACTTCATCACCATAAAATTCGATCCGAGCTTCATCAATCTCATCGCAGATCGAACACATCTTCATACTTCTTCAAATCTCGATCCAAATATTCATTCATCATTGTCAACAAGTCTTCAACAATCTGCACTCATCATCATCATCATCTTCGTTTCAACATCTTCATTACATGACCAACAATCTTCTTCCTCCCCCATAATTTCAACAACCTGCAACAAATTTACGAATCAAGAACATCAATACTCCAACTATAATACTGATACAACAAACAATAACACTAATTCATAAATTGCAGAGTTACAACAAAGCAAACGCGCATAGAATCGAGAAGAAGCAAAAACAAAATCGAGGGAAAGTGACGAACGTAGCGTATACCTGACTTCGCATCACTCGATCCGTGTCTTCGTCGTCGGCGAAATTGCAAGGTACAAGTGGTTCTTGCATCATTCTTGTGTTAGTCTTGCATAGATGTTTACGTTCTGTTGTTCATGCGTGATGGTTTAGAGGTTGCAAATCCATGATTTATTGACTGTGTTAATTTGAGAGTGTGAGTGTGGTTTCGGATCGAGCGAATAGAGAGTTTGAGTGGCGATAGGTTGCAATTTTAGAGTGAGGAGGAGATGTTGGTAGAGCCGAGCCCATGGCGGCGAAGGTCCATAGTTTCCGGCGAGATGTTCATGGTAGTTATGGTTTATGTTTTTCACATTTGTGAGAAGAAAGATTAGGTAGGGATAGGTTATGATTTAGGATTGGGGAAGAGATGTTGATGGATCCAAGTCCATGGCGGCGGAGATCCATGTTTCCGACGAAGATTGTTCATGGCGGCTATGTTTTTTTTTTTGAGGTTATGAGAGAAGGGTTAAGGAGCACAATGCAGGATCTGTTCTTCTTTTTTTTTCTTCATTTTTTTTATAAATTATATGTGGTTATGTTTAGCCTTTAAGACATAATTTGATTTAGAATAATCAAAATTCATAAAAACTGATTAATTGACACATTAAAGATAATAGAATCATAAAGAGTCTTAAGGCCTAATTTAATTCCACTGTTTGGAATTTGAGAGAGCCATAAAGAGTTGTTAATCATCCACCTCCCAAATCCTTGGAGATAAGGTTTGTGTATTTCGGTCCATTCCGACGGTGACACTTGTCACCGTCCGGTAGGTTTTCCCATCATGTGATTCTGTGCATGCAAGACAACCACAATATCATGTTTCGTGGCACCTACGGCTTTGCTATCTGTACCTCCTTTCTGGCCCATTTTCCTATTTTAACTAGACAATTACTTTACCTACACCCTTTCCATTTCCTTGTTCTTTTTTAATTTCTATTTTTGCATAATTTTAGTTTTAATTCATAAAAAATAGTAAAACTCCTAATAAAATTCTACAAAAATTACAGAGGCATCCTAACTCATTTTAGAATTTTCCATGCTTTTACTTTCTGATTTTAGTGATTTTTTCAATTTTATTTTGATTTTTTCAATTAATTTCTTTCTCATGGAATTTCCACATTAACACTTCAATTTGTCCAATTTATTTCTTCCACCTCAGGAAACATTTTCACCCTATTCTTTTTGCACCATTTAGAGGACTCAGAAAGGAACCTAAAAAGATTTTTTATATATTTTAAAACCATTTTGTTCAATGTTTTGGTAGCCTTGTTTGTACAAATTTGCAAGTAATCCTTTGGTAATTTTGGGTGATCATTTGGTAGGATTAAATTGTGAATATTTAGGAGATATTTTTACACAATATTAGCTTCTGGTTGATGACTTTAGGGATTTAATTTCACATTTTTTCCATACCATTGCTATTTGTTTAGTACATTTTCCCATCTAATTTCACTTAGGTTTCCTTTAGGGTTTTAACAATTTATTAAGACATAGTTTGTAAATGTTTGATCTTAGAACCTTAGAGTTCTTTATTAGGGTTTTGATACTGACTTTAGAGGCTTATTATCATTTAATATCCTTTAGTTTTAGGACTTAGGCTTAGGTATCCCTTAGTGCATTTCCTTGACTTTTTTAGCCTTTATATTTGCTTTATGTGTTTAATATGCTTTGTAAAGCTAACCCTTGTTTTGTAGGGAGGTTGAGGTAAGCCTTGTGTACATAAATTATTCTTCATCTCTTTATGCTTTCTAATTGTGTTTGCCTTAGCACCTCGTGCTTTGCTTGTATAGGCTTTCTCCCTCTTCAGAAACAACTTAACTTCCTTAGGAAGTAAGTTGTGTTCTAATTCTCTTTTCTTCTTTTCCTTTTATCATTAGGATTAGAAAACCACACTAACTTAGGTTCATCTATGCATGACAACACTTAGGACTACTAGTCTCCCTTAGACTTTTACCTTTGGTTCTCTTTGCTTTCTTTCTCATCTCATAAAGAAAAGCTAAAAAACACTTTAATAAAGGTTGAAGTAGTCTTAGATGCAGAGACTTATTCCATGGGGCACTCATATTCATTCCATCTTGGAATAGTATGGGCTTGTCTAGAAGGATGTACAAGTCTAATCATGAGGTTATTTTCACAAACAAAAACAATCAAAACACTTCTCTAAAAGACAAACAACAAATAATAAACGTCATTTCCTACGGGAATTCTCTTCTCATCTCATTCACTCTTAACGCGAACTTGCGACGACTTTTCTCATTTGAAAGACGGTAAACTCACTCGTTCAAGGTGAGCCTACAACACCTGAGCATAGACATAAGTAGTTCCAACCATAAAAACACAAATAAATAGTTCCCACCTTAGTTAGGCGAACTACGTCGACTCTGATCCTCATATTCCCGATGAGGTACGTAGGTAGTGGGGTATGGCCCGTTTGAGCACATTCTTTATTTTCCCTATATTTTCCCTCTTTCTTTTCGATCTCTTTTTCCAGCTCCCTCTCTTATTACAGTTCTAGTTCCAGTAGAAGTTTCAGTTCAGCAGCATCTTATTTCTCACCCTTTGAAATAGACAAACAAGCGTGGATCCCATCGGGTATAACAGACGATCTGGGTGCTAATAACTTCCCAGGTCGTAACCGACTCCCAAACCCAGATCTTTGGTTTGCAGGGCCCTGCCCTTTCCTTATCTCTTAGGTTTGTGCAGCATTACCTTTCCCATTCATTCGAGATAAAAATGCCTGGCTGGCGACTCTACCTTTTCCGCGCCACTTTCGTGTTTGTACTAGGATTAAAATCTCGGGAGCGACAATAATGATTGACGTCAAGCTTGATGAGACTTAGTGGGTACATTTCATGTACAATCAGTTGTGTATAATAGAGGAGAAGAGGCTTGCAGCTGTCTGCCATGGTCAGCTATACCAGAGACGAATTAAGAAGGCTTTTGATCAAAGAGTACGTCCCCTGGAGTACCAAGTTGGTGAACTTGTGCTCAAGAGAATCCTTCCTCTAGGTACAGATCACATGGACAAATGGACTCCAAACTATGAAGGTCCATTTGTGGTTAAGAAAGTTTTTTCAGGCGGAGCTTTAATGCTCATAACCATTGATGGTGAAGACTTCCAGTCTCCTATCAAATCAGACACAGTTAAAAAATACTTCGCATAAAGAGACCCACTGGACAAAAAACAAAATAAAAGTCCAGGAAATAAAGGGCATCTTGGCAAGTCAAAAACTGAATAAAAGGCTCAGGAAAAAGTTAGGGATATAAAAAAAAATGTACACCCGGTGAGTTGAAAATCCGTATTGGACAACTCAGGCAAAAAAGGGTATCCCGATGGATTGAAAACCCGAAATGACGGTCCATGCAAAAGAGGGAATAAGAGAATGACTGCGATCTAGGTTATATGTACTACATTGTCGTCTCGCTCAACCTGGCTATATCCAAGGGATAAGAATCAGTCCAATCCTCCTCTTCAGAAAGCAAGATTAGAATGGAGAAATCTTGAAGACATACCGGTTATAGCAGAATTGAAGTGGAGTGCTATTCACATTTCCATTAGGATAGTTTCTTTTCTCAATTTATAGTGATCACCTCTTTCCAGGTGGTAGCTTCCTGATGTATCTTTGCCTATTCACAAACTCATCAATAAAAGAATTATTCAGTAAATAAAAGAAGCTTTGTCCATGTTTTATTTTTACATGTTTTGTTTGTAAAAATGTCCTAAATTTTTTATAAAAGAACATTGCATTTAAACGAGGTGACTTCACGAATAACATGCAAAAAGGGAAAATATTTAAAATCTTTTTGAATGTTAAGTAACACTGGATGGTTGACTCGCACCATATAATTCCCCGGGGCATACATGTACAAACTTTGCTATTGCAGGCTTTGGAGGCATGAAGAGAAAGATGTCACCGGATGACATTCCCTAAGCAGAGGCTTATCCCCAGCGAGAGATGCCTTACAACTCTTATCCCCAAAATCCCCAGTAAAGTTTGAGAAGGAACCTTCCCCAGCTGAGTCAGAGCAAGATGGTAGATCCCCAACAGAACTTCAAGATCAGTTGAACAATTCTCGTCTCCGAGCGGAGTTGTCACAATGAAGTTTTCCCAGCAGGCAGCTGAAAGCTCTGTCCCCCCCCCCCCACACACACAAAGTTAGAATTAGCAAAATTCTCTTCTTAACAAGAGTTTGACCAAGCATCTCTTCAGCCAAGTCTGAAGATGGTCATTCCCCACAGAGTTTAGTGATTGGGATTCACTCATCATTGAAGTATTCCCCAGAGAATTCGCCAATTTATTTTTTGGCCAGTGTGATAATTGGATGCAGACAGTTGCTCACTTTTCTCAACCAAAGTCAAGTATTTCCATAATATCTTGATGTCGTTCCTCAGCAAAATGTTGGTCGGAGCGTTCTCATTCCCCGGCGGAGTGACAAATGGTATTCTCCTCCTGCAAAAGTAGTTTCCTAGAAGACTTTATCTTCTCAACTCTTCAAGGCCCACATCCCTGTGGCAGATCAATTAGTCCAGGTTCATATAAAAGACTTATTCAAGGCCCACATCCCTGTGGCAGACCAGTTAGTCCTGGTTCATATAAAAGACTTCTTCAAGGCCCGTATCCTTATGGCAGACCAGTTAGTCCTGGTTCATATAAAAGACTTCTTCAAGACCCACATCCCTGTGGCAGACCAGTTAGTCCTGGTTCATATAAAAGACTTCTTCAAGGACCACATCCTTGTGGCAGACCAGTTAGTCCTGGTTCATATAAAAGACATCTTCAAGGCCCATGTCTCTGTGGCAGGTCAGTGGTCCCCTGGTTCATTATAGAGTACAATATCCCGTTTTGATGGATTAGACCTTGAGAGGCGTATCTGTTTGATAGATAGATCACACTTTTCAAGAAGAGGATTTCACAATGCATCCTGATCAGCACTTGTTTGTTTTACAAACTTCGTTGCTAAGGCCCACATCCGTGGCAGGCCAGTAGTCATCTGGTTCATTATAAAAGACAGTTTTTCGAGTCATAAATCCTATGCTATTATGTGCTCAAGGTTGGTTTGTAGATTCTATGATACTGCAATACCGTTTCAAGACCTACATCCGTGGCAGACCAGTAGTCATCTGGTTCATTATAAAAGAAACTTGTTTGAGTCATAAATCTTATTATGTTACGAGCTCATGTCCCAGTGTATGGATCTTCGGATACCATTTCTTGGTGTATTTCAGTTGGTTGTCAACACTTCTTCAAGGCCCACATCCGTGGCAGGACAATAGTCTTCTGGTTCATTATAAAAGGACATTTCTTCATTGTTATGGGTTACTTTTCACAATATCAAGGTTTTCAAGCAGTGCTTTCTTTGGTCGGCTTTACATCCCTCTTCTTTTTCAGCAGAGTGCAAATTTTCTGGTTATTTTGGTATTCAATCACAGTTCATCTCGAACAGCCGACAACCGATGCTCTTGTCCTTTTCAGATTAACAGATGTTTGAATAGGGGCAGCTATAACACCCCTAAATTTTCCCTCTCATTTTCATATCATATAGCATAGCATATTGTATACACATCCCATCATCTTTGTATAAAAAGATAAGGCATAACATCCATAGTTAGAAGCATAGGGCATGTGATCAGTCATCCATCAAGTTGTGATTCTTCAAAGCTAATATAAGAGCCAAGTGGTCTTGAAATAATCCTACAAGGAATCCTCATGTCTTTCACAATCTCAAACTTATCCCCAAAGCCCTATAAGGGGTGTGATTCATAAGGAATTCATCAGAACATTTTCCTCCTACACAAGGAAACCCTAATTAGGGTTTTGCCTCAGAGCAGTCTATACTCATAAATTTGACCAATTATTGCGGTCAGAGGCTCCTATATGGTATACAAGGCCTAGGGATGAAATTTGGTGCAAAAAATCATTGAGGAAGTCAGACATTAGTTCAATTACTTGTATTTGAAGAAAGAGGTCAATTGTGCAGAAGAAAAGTCAAACAATGGATTTTTAGGGTTTTAATCATGAACATCAACTTCTAACAACCTAACCCAATTTTTCATCCAAAATTACCCAACTCAATTCTCTAATCAACAACACTATACCTAATTCCTATTATTAAACCCTTAAGAGATGAAGATATCCCACCCTTACCTTAGTTTTGATGAGAAATTCTTCCTTATCCGTGAGTTCTTCCTCAAGCCCTTGACCTTTCTCCTTCCTTCTTCTCTCTTGTCACGTTCTCCTTTCGTTCACAAAAACACGGCTAACTTCTCCTCTTTTCCTAATTCCAAACTTATCCCTTAGACTTCTTCTATAGTCTTCCTTATTTGCCCTCACTATCATGCACCAATTTACCATTCTACCCTTTTTTCCCCTTAATATTCCAATTATTATAATTATTCAATATAATGTATTTCCTTTAAATTAACATCATATCAAATAATATTATAATTTCTTCCACACCAAAATACAACAAATCCAATTAAATAAATGAAATAATAATCGGGGTGTTACAACTCTCCCCCACTTAGAATATTTTCGTCATCGAAAATTCACCAGATACGAACTACCCCTGATACGTCCTTACATCCAATAGTCAACTACTACTCTATGGAAAACGATACCACAAATAGCGCAAACAACGGTGCAACTTATTGACGAAAACCACAACAAGGTGCAATTTTCATGCAATGCACTCCATAACCAACTCACTACACAAAATAATCAAGTTACAAACACCCTAGTTCACTTTTGAACCGACACGACACAATAGTTACCATCATCTTAGGTAACACCTCCCTAATTTGCTATCATAGGAATTAGTTACATATACCAGAACCATCATCATAGACAAAAGGAAACAACAAGATACCAAAATCCATAACACGATATCACCATTACTAAACTACCAACTTCGTTATCACACGACTCAAAACAACCATTCTACGATTTACTAGTCGAACACGTAGCCAGTACACCCATCTGCCTAGTAATACAACATTAGCAATTAAAATCCTTGCTATCTCACTTCCATCTTCGAATATCCAATGATCTCATTATTCTCATCAATTCTATCGTCAACCTTCGAATTCTTACAAGTCATACCAATATGAACAAACTACGCTACCTCGCGCTCCCGCTGCACACTCTGACTACCTACAACTATCAAATACAACAATTTCACGTCCAAATTCAGACGCTTCCTAGTGTTTACTAGGCATCCTTATTCACGTTTATTCTACCCACCCTTTCTCTCTATTGGGTTTTCTCTCAAACTATACATAAGGCTCTGGACTGCTAATCAATTCTAACTCTCTCTAACCACCATATCATACATATGAAAAGACTTTTGACTTAGCTTGTCAGGAATCCTAATCCTCCTTGTCATCTCATACTCTATTTCGCCAGACAAACAATCATAATATACTTTTGTGATTATTAAACACTCTGAATTCTAGGTTCATAAAACCATTTCTAATTATTCAGCACACTCACTTCCATAACCCAATCCAAATATTGAGCATAATGGATCTCTTCATGTATTCTCTGTTGTCGTAAAACATAACTAAACTTTACCATTTTATATTCATTCCCTTCCAAACTCGTCACCCACAAATCTCAACACTCCTCAAACGGCGTATTAGGATTTGACCTAATCAAAATGGAACTATAGCTGACTTTTACTTCAGTTCTCCAAACTCCACCTACAACAAACATCCCAAACATACAACTTATTTTTCACAAGTTAACTAAGATAACATGATTTCTAACTTGGAGACTACCTTCCAAAACCCCTAGCCAAAACATCTTAATTTCTTTACCTACTTCGGAGCTTCCTCATTGTAGGACTACATCCTATCTTATGGATTTACAACAATACCTTCATTTGACTTGGCATAATCACACAACTTCACCTCTACCAACCAAAAATCACTCTTTTACAACTTATCATACAACTTTACTTCCTTCGATTAATACTTATAATCCAACTTCCAAACATTCCACACCTTCTATTTACTCCCTCATTGGGTCACCTTTCTAATGTTTCAAATCTTATGTCCCACAGGTTCTCGATTCAATAATTCCATAGAAGTCAATGGTTGCATAATTTACATTCTATATTCGTCTTATCAATGCAAGGCATATAACCATACTTATATCTTACCATTACCATTCCACATGGTTTAACGGTTGCTAATTCCAATTACCACACTTCGTACTCATTCTTCACTTCATAGTCCACTAATACCATAAGGAAACTTTAACCCATTTGTGATTCACCATGCTTCAAATCCAAGTTATCCTGAACACAATTGTGAATTCCATACTACTCACCGACCAACATGCAACCCCAAGCCATTGTTCTCTTCTTCACCAATCATACTAAAATTCTCCACAGCGGCACTCCTGATTTCACAATTTTCCCTTTTTAATAAATCCTTTGACTACTCTTTCTATAACACTGACATCTCGTATGATACCATAGAATCCAGGACCACGAACATAATTCCCATAAAATTACATCTTCCTCTCCTAACAGAAGATCAGATACCTTCTTATGAAATAACTCTGAAATTCACGCACAACCGGTAGTCCATCGTTGTGACCTTATTTCTAATTTCCATAACACTATCTTTGCATCCATGGAAAACCTCACATTCCTGAATCCGTCTCACATTCAATTATAGGAATTTACATCGACTAATCCAAACACTCTGTAAGTACTTGGCTTAACTCCATACCATTCACAGTACATGTTATCCTATCTTAGCAAGTCATGTCTATTCCATCCAACATGATCCCGTCTGCTATCAATAAGAGATTAAGGGTGATCAGTTCCTTAATTTGTTGATATACATACAAAAATCATGATGGGGTATAAACCATCCTCACCAAGTCATAATAGTGTTCAACGACACAATACACCATCCTCTCAACGATTGACAAACACATTGTTTAACTCCATCTATTCATTCCAAGAATAACACCGCCTTGTTCCAACTCAAAGATAACTGTGTACCTCCTAAGGAAACACGTCAGGATTCTCCACACATCACCATCTCACATTTGGCCTAAAACATCTCCTTCCCCCTCCACAAGGAAATGAACAACAAGAACACCTGACTGCCTCCCTTCGAGGTAACACTTTTCTATAAATAATTGTACAGTCCACACATCACTCACTCTTACAGTGACTCGATATCCTAGATCTCAACATCAGGAATGTCCAAGAGAAACAAACGCTTCTCCCCCACTTGTTTCACTCCAACCTGCAACGAAAAACAAAACAAGTACTGACAGTGTTCTCACACACATGTTGTATACTAGAGACAACACTACTACGCAACCTGGTCAGACGGACCGACATGCTCTGATACCACTTTGTAACATCCAAAATTTTCCCACGAATTCATAAATAAAAATCAGAGTAAATAAAACACACGATTTTATTCTGAGTGTCACAATCAACAAAACACATGGCTCAATGTGATACGTCTCACAAAATAGTTTAAGTTGCAGCGGAAAACTAGAAAGAAACGTAAAGTAAGATTCAATTACAAAAAAGTTTTTCTAAAATAAATAAACAAAGAACAATTGTCGTCCCGACACGCCAAAGCATGTATCAGAGCCGACTCATCTAAATGTGAAGTACAACGACTTCATCGACCTCCACTCTACTAATCCTGATCGTCTGCATGTTACCAACATAAGGGTAACATTCAAACAGAAGGGGTGAGATACTTACACCAACAAAAGGGGTAAAATTATAAGAATAAAAGCAAGTATCATCAATCAATCTCCACTTCTCATCAAACAACAATTACTCCAATACACCACAACACATAATAATATTATGCACACCAACCAACAACAATGCAATGAGACTCTACCAACTCTATGCATACGGTACAATATGTTGATATCTATTTCAAGATCCAGTTCCCGTCGGAAATATCGACCCCTCTTTCATGGTCCAGTATGATCCCTATTCCATGATCACACCCTCGACCCCTATTTCATGGTCACGTACGATCCCTATTTCATGACCGTACCAACATCACAACAATTCCCTTTGGAATTCCGATGTATATACCATACCTTGGTACACCATCCCTAACTATGCACATGCCATGCACCATCAATGACAATATGCAATGACAACAACATCTACCTTATGCAACAACATCATCAACAACATACAACAACAACTATCTCATGCAATAGCATCACCCACAACATACAACAACAACTATCTCATGCAATATCATCACCAACAACATACAACAACAACTATCTCATGCAATGGCATCACCAACAACATACAACAACAACAACTATCTCATACAACAACATCATCAACCACATACAACATCAATTATACCATGCAATAGCATCATCGACAACATATAATAACATTAAAACCTATATCAACAACATACAATAACACCTAACAACCACTACATCATATAACCACTATTATAACAACAACACATAGCAACATAACAACATATATCAATAACATACAACAACACCTAATAACTACGACGCCATATAACTACAACGACAACAACATCACATAACAACATTATATAACTTCAATCAACATCTACATCATGCATCATTAACTAACAACATATAGCAACATCAATAACATCTATCAACACCTACAACATGCATCATCAACTATAACAACATATATCAACATCAATAACACCTATCAACACCTACAACATGCATCATCAACTATTACAACATATATCAACTTCAATAATACCTATCAACACCTACAACATGCATCATCAACTATAACAATATATATCAACATCAATGAGAATACATAACAACAACACAACATACATCAACAGTTACATTAATGTATAACAACAACTATGTCATGTAACAACAACAACAACCACACATAGCAATAACAACAACAATGTATATATTATTTCATGTTCATTTCAAGTTATGCTTATTATTCTTCCAATTAAGCTCATAAATCACCTCTACTTACCTCTAACACCTCTACATCACTCCCTATCTATAAACACCCCAAATTTGCCCTCTCTCTTTTATCATCTTGACTTATGATTATCATCATTGCATAGCCTATCAACACATTCCACAATGCATAATCACCCTTTAAACATTTCATCTGCATAGCTGCATCTAGGGTTTGTGATCGGATGAATCCTAGAAGTGGTGTGAGCTATCTTAGAGGCCATGAAGCATGCCAAGAGGGTCCATGAGTGTTCTATGATCATCTTATGCCCCCTTGGGTCCATTGAAGTCAAGAAATGTCAAAGCACTACAGAGGTATGGAAGCTAAACTAAGGCTCCTGCACAAATGACCTAAAATTAGGGTTTTGGTTTCAGAGGCCTTGAACCCAAATTTTTTGGTCATTATTGTTTCTATTGGTCCATATATGATATAAAGAGCATGTGTATCAAATTTCATGGAAAAATTCAATGTGGAAGTCATATGATCAAGTGGTAACTTCCTAAGCAAGAAAAGTCAAATTCTTGGCATCTGAGGTCCCCAACAATGGTTCCAAAGGGTCATCATCATCATTTTGAAGTCATATGGTCTTTATTTGATCATTGGAATGCTTGGAAGTTCACAAAGTTGAAGAAAAATGAGCAAAGCCAAAACTTGCCAAAAATGGAAATGACTTGTAATGAAAACTTTCCATTTTGGGAAAGATCTTCAACCTCCTCTTTCTTGATCAAAAAGGTTTCAAATGAAATTTCTTCAAACATGAAAGTTGTAGATTGGATCCTCCCATTTTCAAAAAGTATAAGAACTCATTCTAATTCATCCTAGAACTCAAGTTATGGCCTTGCAAAGTTGGCAAAAATCTTGTAAATTTCATGTTCATTTAAAAGAGGGATTTTTGCATATTGGCATTTAAAGCTTCTACAAGACCTCTAATGTGCTCATATGTATCATAACATGTCAATACAACTTCAAATGATCAGAATTGGCCCAAAGATTTGGCATTTTCATGGCTTATTTCTCAAGAAATCTCAAAATGGCCAAAATGCATAAACCATGTAAACTATTGATCCAAGCCATCCAACTGTATAACAATGATCCTATGGCTCTCCTTGAAGCTAGCTGAAGCAGTTCAAGCATAGAAACCAACTCTGCCATGGCCCATACTTATGGTACACAATTCTTGACTTTTTTGCATTTTCTCCCATACCAATCACACAGTGCCAAACCAACTATCCTGACCAATGGTATGGCTCATACACACCCTCAAGGCTATAAATATGCAAGCTTCATGGCCTGAAAGAACACACAACTTCAGATTGAGAAAAATTCCTCAAAACCTTCATGCTGTCTAATTTCACAATCCAGCCAACAAAAACCAAAATTTCTTTCACCATTCAACTCCTCATAGCCTAAGGATCATTTCCTACCCATCACCATATCCTAAAACACCCTCAAGCCAAAACACGATTTCTGCAAACTCAGAATTGAAACACACAAACCAGCCAATCTAAGCTTCATTCAAGCTTGCCAATAGCCTCAGGAGGTCAAAGGGGACTGGATTGCATAAAGGAGAGGCCCAAAAAGCTCCATTTCAAAGAACTCCATCTCATGTAACCTTCAAGAACATTTTTTCCAGAAACGTGTTTTTATGTTATAGAATGATTCTACATGGTCCCCTGATCATGCTGATATGTTTAGAATTAAAAATAGGCTAGAAATGATTATTTCATGATGTTTTGAAATTTTTGACCTAGAGATTGTTTGATTCGATTCGGCCTGAATATGCATGATGTATGATTTTTTCTTGTTGATTAGAGTTATATGATGTTAGGAGAGTGTTTCTGGGCAAGAAATTTGAAGTTTAGATGCTTGTGTAGGATTCTGGGATTTTGACTCACCGGGGAAGACGACCGGAGCTTAGCTCCGGTCACCTGAAAGTGATTAGGGTTTAATCACTTTTAGTTCCCCAGATTCATTCCTGGCCATTGGATGGTGATTAGGGTTAGGCATTGAACGACTTAGATTAGCTCACTTAATATTAATTCTGATTAATTAAATTAATTATAGTTAATTAGGTCAGATTAAATATGGACCATTGGATCACGCGCGAAATGCAATTTTAAACCTCAGCCTTAGGATCCTCATACCTCAAGTCAATCAGACTTCTCATCCTGGCCCTTGATCTCCCTCCTGCGCAATCTCATCCATTGATTCAGCATACTTTTCATTTTCTTTTTATTTATTTCATTTTATTTTGTTTTATTTATTAAAAATACCAAAAATCACTCAAAAATTCTGAAATTTTTTTATCATCATTTTAATTAATTTTCAGAACCCAAAAATATTTTTATTTTTATTTTTCCATTAAAAATGCATTTTTAAATAATTTAATTGTATATTTTAATTAATTAAGTCCATTTAATTAATTAAAAATACTTTAAAATATCTAAAAATCACAAAAAAATTCAGAGAGGTTCTTTACACATTTAGAAACATTTACAAACTCATCCCACAAATTTATTTTTGGTTTTGATCAAACTTTGCCATTTTCCTTTGAATTAGGGTTTCTAAAATTCCTATTTTTCAACCCTAACTTCAAAAATTCATAACTTTCAAACCAAGATGAGTTTGCATTTGATTCTTTTTGCAATCTTTCACATTTGACCTCTAGTTTCTAAATATATTTTTGTCACACTTTTATCTTGCATTTTCAAATTAATGTGCAGTTTCCCTTTGTGAAGTATCCAAAACCCTAGCCAATCTTAGGATGACCATAACTTGAATTTGGTAAACTTTAGACTTCCCCCTTTGGATGGTGATTTCATGAGTGCTTAGGGTCCCCTTAGATACATTTTAAATTTTTTATCTCTTGATTTGTTTATGCTTTTGAATTTGTACATATCTTGCTTTCAAACTAACCATTTCAGGTGCATTTGGTAAGTTAATCAGGATGTGGATGTGCATCCACAACCAACCTCTCATTCTCTCTTTATTTTTATGCATTTTTTGTGTGTTTGAAGTGAATCTCATTCACTTATGTTATCTCTTGTTCCTAGATTACTTAACTTCTTCATGAAGTAAGTAACATAATCCTTCTCTCTCTCTCTCTCCCCCCCTCTCTCTTTTCATCTGCTTCTCCTCCTTTGGTGGACAACTTGAAGACTTCTCTTGATGCCTCACAAACCTTAGGAATATCCAGGCATGATAACTTTAGGGTCGTAAATAGTCACCCCCTAGTTTTTACCTTTTGAGTCTCCTTGAGTCTCTCTCTCTCTCATCTCATAATCAAGGCTAAATAGTTAAAGTTTTAGGGCTCTGAATTAGTGTTATGCTTGTATCCTTATCTTAGGATGGAGTGTATAACTTTGATCTTTAATGCCAAACCTTTAAGTTGTTTTCAGCTTTAATCAAAAACACCTAATAATCATTAAAGACTTAAGCTTGTAACTTGGGCCTTATATTAGGGTTACATCTCTGCCTGGTGGTTCAGAGGGACTAACCCTAGTGTTCAATGGACAAGTCCCCCTCATGCTAAAGTCTTGCAAATCATTAAAAACACTTCTTTATCCAATATTTAATTAAAATCCACTTAATAAAGCCTTTTTATATAATGAATTTAATCCCTAATCATGGATTAAGTTGAGGTATCTTCCTCAGCTTAAGTGTTATCATCTACCATCCTTCTCTTAGGATGGTGTAATGAGTTCACTAATCTTTGATTGGAGATTAAACTCATTACTTAACATTAAACAAAAAAACCAAAAAAACACCTAATAATTACCAAAGTAGGTTAATGATCTTAATCCTATATCATCATGGTAATTAAATTGGGATCTTCATCTCATGCTTAAGTAGGCTCATTATCCCTAATCAGGGAGGATATAATGAGTTTACTAACCTTTGATTTAGGCTTAAGATCATTTCCCTATGCAAAACACCAAAAACCAATAAAAAACTGAAAACACAAAAACAAACAATAAACGTCTCCTTCGGGATTCTTTTCTCATCACACTCATTCAAAAGCGAGAACTTGCTTCTTCCGTCTAAATGCAAGATAGTTAGCACTCGAGTCAGACGAGTCATAAACTTGAGCATATACAAGCAAGCAGTTCACAGCAAAATCATCTAAGTCTCTTTGAGTCGAACTACGGTGTTTTGACTTCCTCATTGCACGAGAGGATACGTAGGCATAACTTAACAGTTATCGAACAAAAGTCTCTTTGTCTTTCCCCCTATCTTCTTTCCAGCTTTCTTTTCTTAGCCTCTGCTTGAGCACTCATCTTCTTTTTGCACTGACACTCTGTACATCCATTCACCCATCTCTTTTATGCACAGTTTAACACATACACTACCCCCTTTTAAACACAATTAAGTAAGCGTGGATCCCGTCGAGTACGATGGACGATCTGGGTGCTAATACCTTCCCAAGTCGTAACCAACCCCCTTACTCAGTCTCTTTGATTCGCAACCGTCTTATCCATATCTTCCCAGGTTTATGCAGCATTACCTTTCCTTCGGGATAAAAAATTCCTAGCTAGCGACTCTATTCAACATCAACCTCCAACATCACCGACGGTTTGCGTTTGCACCGGGACGAAAGTCCGGGGAGCGACACTATCCCTTAGTATATTAATTAAAGAATTTTAGAGAATTTTTCAGAAATAAAACATTTTATTTTTCACTCCAGGTCTCGCTAAGCGAGGGGCTTGCTCACTGAGTGAGCAACTCTCTGTAATTCACTCTCCAAAAATTCAACTTACTCGCTAAGCGAGCTCTGCAATTCTCACGGTTTTCTTTTGCGATTAACCCAAAATCCTGCTACGAAAATGCTTAACAAAAACAAGTTTTCAGCCAAACAATCACAAAATTATCATCACTACACCTCTAATTCACATAATTGTCATACAAACATCAACTTCTAACAACCTAACACAATTGTTCATCCAAAATTACTCAAATCAATTATATAATCAACAAAACTATACCTAATTCCTATTATTAAACCCTTAAAATATGAAGATAACCCACCCTACCTTAGTTTTGATGAGAGATTCTTCCTTCTCCGCGAGTTCTTCCTTAAGCCCTTGACATTTCTCCTTCCTTCTTCTCTCTTGTCACGATCTCATTTCATTCACAAAAACATGACTAACTTCTCCTTTTTTCCTAATTCCAGACTTATCCCTTAGAACTCTTTTATGGTCTTCCTTATTTGCCCTCACTATCCTTCACCAATTTACCATTCTACCCTTTTCCCCTCAATATTCCAATTATTATAATTATTCAATATAATGTATTTCCTTTAAATTAACATCATATCAAATAATATTATAATTTCTTCCACACCAAGATACAACAAATCCAATTAAATAAATAAAATAATAATCGGGGTGTTACAACTCTCCTCAAGAATCACTTTCTTCATCTCTGCATCATCAGGAATACAAATTCGATTACAGAATCTCAACATACCTTTCGCATCTAGCTTGAAATCATTATCCTCCGACTGATCGATGCCAATTATCGAATCTACTAGTTTCACATCTTACTTCTGAGCCTCTTTGATATTGTCTAGAAAATCATTGTTAATCTTCAACATTCCCAACGTAACACTCTGCGGTGTCACTTTGCAAACTAAAATCATATCCCTAAATTGTTCAATTAGTTCCAATTCTTTAACCATCATCCCCGACATATGCAAAGTTTTCTGACTTAAAGCATCAACTACAACATTAGCTTTACATGGATGATAGTTCAAACCGAAATGATAATCTTTTAATAATTCCAACCACATTCGTTGTCTCATATTCAACTCCTTCTGATCAAATAAATACTTTAAACTCTTATGGTCACTAAACACTTCAAATCTAGAACCATAAAGATAATGTCTCCAAATTTTCAGTACAAAATCAATTGCAACAAGTTCTAAATCATGCCTAGGATAGTTCTTTTCATGAGTCCTCAACTACCTTGACACATAAGCAACTACCCTATTATTCTACATAAGCACACCTCCCAAACTCATTTTAGAAGCATTGCAATATACCATAAAAGGTTCTCCTGAATTCGGTAATGTCAAAACCGGAGCCGACGTCAACCTCTTCTTCAATTCTGTAAAATATTTCTTCACATTGAACGTCCCACACAAAAGCTCTACTTTTACAAGTAACTTAGTCAACGGAAGTGGAAAATTAGAAAAACCTTCGATAAACCTCCTATAATAACCAGCTAGTCCCAAAAAGCTTCTAATCTCGGTAGCCGACTTTGGAGTTTCCCATTGCAACACATCATCTACTTTAGATGGATCCACAACAATGCCACTTCTCGATATGACATGACCAAGAAAACTAACCTACTTTAACCAAAATTCACACTTAGAAAACTTTGCATATAACTTCATCTCTTTCAAAACCTGCAATACTAGTTTTAAGTGTTCTGCATGCTCCTGTTCCAACTTAGAGTAAATCAAAATGTCATCAATGAACACCACCACAAATTGATCCAAATAGGTATGAAATATACGGTCCATGTATTCCATGAATACTCCCGATGCATTAGTAACACCGAAAGGCATCATCAAATACTCATAATGTCCATAACGTGTTCTGAAAGCCGTCTTATGGATATCTTCATCTTTCACTTTAATCTGATGATAACCCGATCTCAAATCAATCTTTCTAAACACACGAGCACCTACCAATTGGTCCATCAAGTCGTATATCCTCGGAAGCGGATACTTGTTCTTAATCGTCACTTTATTTAATTGTCTGTAATCAACACAGATCCTCATACTTCTATCTTTCTTCTTTACTAGCAATAATGGAGCTCCCCACGATGATACACTTGGTCTCACAAATTTCCAATAAATCCTCCAATCACTTATTTAATTCTGACAATTCAGATGCAGACATCTTGTATGGTTCCATAGAAACATGTCTATTACCAGGTACAACATCAATCGTAAATTCAACTTCTCTCTTTGGAGGCACATCAGGAATTTCATTAGGTAAAACTTCAGGAAATTCACGCAGCACTTGCAACTCCTCAATTATAGCTTGGATTCTAATAGATAATGATGCAATTAACGAGAACATTTGAGCTTCTTCTTGCATCAACTGTCGTAACTTCCTAAAACTAAACAAATAAACTTCCTCCTCTTCAGGATTAGAAAATCTCAGTGACTTGTTATAACAATTGATATGAAGATAATTATATTCTAACCAGTTCATTCCTAAGATCACATCCATCCCAGTTAACGACAAACACACAAAATCAATAGTAAAGTCTCTACCGATAAAAGACACTTTAAACACACAAGAGAAGTAGTCACCGATCCCTTAGCTGGAATCTCGACGACCATTTATTCATAGCAGACAACATAAGACCCAATCTTTTAACACATTCAACAACAATAAAGAAGTGAGTAGCACCAGTATCAATAATATTAATTAAAGGAGTACTATTAATGAAACATGTACCTCTGATGAGTCTGTCCTTACTACTTGTTTAAGTCCTAGCCAAAGCGAACACGTTTCCACCAGTTTGCGCCTTCTTTGGTTTCTGACACTGACTACCAATGTGTCCTTCTTCACCATAGTTGAAACAAATCATCTCTTTATGCTTGCACTTCGATATTGTATGCCTAGTCTTACCACAATGGAAATACCTCTTTACCTCCGCAGTACACACATTACTCTTATAACTAGGTTTCCCACATCTGAAACAAACCACACCAGCAGGAGCATCTCCCTTACTAGTCCTCTGACCATCAACCACTTTCTGTTTTCCTTTACCAACTGGAGAATCATTAGGCTTTCCACGATTCTGTTGGTGCTTGTTCTTCCTCTCATTAATAATATTGTAATGAGCATTATTATCATCTTCATAAATCCTAAAAATATCAACCAAATCAGAGAAGACATGAATCTTTTGATATCCAACTACCTTTTTGATCTCTGGACGCAACCCATTCTCAAAATTGATGCACTTTGAAAATCAGCATTCACCTCGTTATAGTACAGGTAAAACTTAGCCAACTCAACAAACTTTACAACATATTCCCTTGCTTCAGCTCAAGAAACTCGATTTCCTTCTTACCACAAACATCCTCTGGATAATACTTCCTCAGGAATTCCCTACAGAACATAGCCCAAGTGATATCTTCACCTGCAACTTCTGTCGCTCCCGGTGATTTTACATCCCGGTACAAGTGCGAACGGTCGCCGAAAAGAGAAAAATGAAGGTGAAGGTGAATAGAGTCGCCCGCTAGGCATTTTTATCCCGAAGGAAAGGTAATGCTGCATAAACCTAGAAAGATATGGATAAGACGGTTACGAACCAGAGAAACTGAGAAAGGGGGTTGGTTACAACCTGGGAAGGTATTAGCACCCAGATTGTCTGTCGTACTCGACAGGATCCATGCTTAAAAGATTGTGTTTAAAGGGGTAAGTGTATGTGCTATCTGTGTGCAAAAGCTGGAAAAAGATATACAAGTGTCAGTGCAAAAACAAGGTGAATTGCTCAGGAACTGAGGCTTAAAAGAGAATGCTGAAAGAGGGGGAAGACACAAAGACTTTTGTTCGATAACTGTTAAGTTATGCCTACGTATCCTCTCGTGCAATGAGGAAGTCAGAACACCGTAGTTCGACTCAAAGAGACTGAAAATAAATTGACTGTGAACTGCTTGCTTGTCTATGCTCAAGTGTATGACTCGTCTGGCTCGAGTGCTAACTGTCTTGCATTAGACGGAAGAAACACGTTCCCGTTTATGAATGAGTGTGATGAGAAAAGAATCCCGGAGGAGACGATTATTGTTTGTTTTTGTGTTTTCAGTTTTGTTATTGTTTTTGGTGTTTTGCATAAGTTAATGAGCTTAAGCCTAAATCAAGGGCTTGTAAACTCATTATATCCTCCCTGATTAGGGATAATGAGAATACTTAAGTATGAGATAAGCATCTCAACTTAATTTCCATGATGATGTAGGGTTAAGGTCATTAACCTACTTGTGATTATTTAGATGTTTTTGGGTTTTTGTTTAGTGTTAAGTAATGAGTTTAATCTCTAATCACAGATTAGTGAACTCATTACACCATCCTAATAGAAGGATAATAGATGAGAACACTTAAGCTGAGGAAGATACCTCAACTTAATCCATGGTTAGGGGTTAAATTCATTATATAACAAAGCCTTTATTAAGTAGATTTTAATTATGGGATGAGATTAAGAAGTGAATTTTATGGTTTGTAGGACAACTTAAGAGGGACTTGTCCATTAAACACTAGGGTTAGTCCTTCTTAACCATAAAGGAAGAATTAGAACCCTAATGTAAGGCCCAAGTTACAAGATGAAGTCTTAGTGATTATTAAGATGATTTGATTAAGAGGTTTAAACAAATTAAAGGTTTGAACACTTAATATTAAAGTTATACACTCCATCCTAAGAGAAGGATGCAGGCATAACCCTAATTCTAAAGTCTTACAACTTTAAGAGTTTAGTCTCTGATTATGAAGATGAGAAGAGACTCAAGGAGACTCAAAGGTAAAAGCTAGGGGGGACTAATCACAACCCTAATTATTATCATGCTTGGATGTTCCTATGGTTTGTAAGGCTTAAGAAAGATCTTCAAGGAAGCCACCAATGGAAGAAGCAGATGAAAGGAAGATGAGAAAGAAGAACAAGTTACTTACTTCATTGAAGAAGATAAGTAACTTAAAGAAAGAAAGCGGGAGATGGAACATAAGTGAATCAAATTCACTTCAAAGACAAGTTATAATGCAAATGAAAGAGATAAGAAGATTAGAGGTGAAGGCAAATCCACCTCCCACAATAACTTACCAAACCTGAAAGTGTTAGTATGAATGCATAAGACATAAAGCATAAAGAAATGAATTGAAATGAGATGAAATGATCAAAGTCAGAAGTGTTTATGTTGTGCAAATGTCATGTGAGATGATGCAAAGGCATACAAAATGCATATGTGATCATACAAATATGGGATGCAAAGGAAGCATGCTTTGAAGTTTGAAAACACATGAAAGTTTATGAAATGAAATGAATGCTAATCATGGAAAATGAATGATTAAATGATCAAGCATGATTATAACATGTCCTAAGATATCTAAGATGACATATGAATGCAAGAAATGTCATGGTAAGTTCATGTATGGATGCATATACAAGATGAATGCAAATGAACACATAAAATTAGGGTTTTATGGACAAGCAAGATGCAAATGAACAAAACAGAAGCATATGACATGATAAAAAATTGAAACCAAGCTAGAAAAAACCCTAATCCCATACTAGGTCACACCCCAAAAGAGAAGGTCAGAAGCCTAACCAATCACAAGTTATGAATTTCCTAAGTTTCTAGGCTTTTTGGATGGTTCAAAAGGGAAAAATGAAAATCAATTTGAAAATGCAAGATAAATTCATGAGATAAATTCCCTATAAGCTACATGCTATGCACAAAACAATGCAAAAAGAATCATCTTCAAACTCTTCTTGGTTAGGCAGAAAAGATTTTTTTAAGTTAGGGTTCAAAAATATGATTTAAATGACCCTTAATTCAAAGAAAATTATCAAGTTATGATCAAACCTAAAAAGAAATTTGTGGGAAGAGTTTGAAAATGTTTCTAAATGGAATGGGATGATTCATGATTTTTTTTGTGATTTTTAGAAACCTAAATGTTTTTTTAATTAATTAAAAGACTTTATTTAATTAAAAATAAAATTTAAATATTCTAAAAATATGTTTTTAATGTAAAAAATAAAATAAAAATCAGTTTCAGATTAAGAAAAATATTTAAAACCAAAATGCAAAAGGAAATATTTTTTGGATGATTTTTGCTATTTATAATAAATTGTACAAAAGAAATGGATAAAAATGAAATAAAAAGAATAAAAATGCAAAGTCAGCTGATCCTAAGGCCAGGATTTAAACTAGGGAAGACTGCACACGTGAATGGGAGGCCTGGATTGAATCTTGCTAATTAATCTGATTAACCTAATTAATTAATAATTAACCTTAAGTGAAATGATCTGAGCCGTACACACGCGCGCGAAATCAAATCTAAGGGCTGACATTCAAACTGAGCCACTAAACCCTAATTAGGGTTCTAAACATTTTCAGGTGACCGGAGCTAGCTCCGGTCATCTTCTCCGGCAGTCCAAAACAACTAACTCCTTCCCTAGGCTAAATCAAAGGCTCTAAAGCTCCAGAATCAATCTCCTAACATCCCTAAGCAAGAATCCATCATCAAAACACATTTATCATACATCAAAAACAAGATTCGAAGCAAATCGTAAAATTGAACAAAACTTTCAGAAGTTCAATACATGCTTAATACTCAACCATTTTCAAAACAAATTACATCAGGGTGATCAGTGAATCATGAAGATTCATCTAGAAACTTAAAACGCAAGTTCTGGAAAAAAATGTTCTTGAGATTACCTGAGGTTGAGCTTTTAGTTCTTGAGCTTTCTGGACTTTTCTTTGGTGCAAATCAACTCCAATGAGCTTCCTGAGAATGCTTTGATGCTTGGAGTGAGTTCATTTGGCCTCTTTCTGAAGTTCAGTTTTGAGAGGTGAAAAATCGTATTTTGATTTGGGTGGGTGTTTGGCTGAAATGAAGGGTGGGAAATGATCCTTAGGTGGTGGTGAGGTGAATGGTGGAAAAATATTTGATTTTGAGTGGCTGGTTCTGCAGATTCGAAGAAAGGAAAGTTTTTGATGATTTTGTCAATCCTGGCTTGTGGGAGGTTCTGAGCTTTTGTGTGGTGTGTTTTGGATTGCTTTAGGTTAGTATAAACAATTGAAATTGGTTCAGAGAGTTGTTGTGGCTCAGCTTGATTGGTATGGTTGTTTTTGCAAAAAGTCAACATTGGTTGTACTATGAGCATGGGTCATGGCATGAGTGGTTCTATGGCATGTCTGGCCTCAGCTGACTTTGTGGAGGGCCCTTAGATCACTAGAAAGCACATGTAATGCCTTGATCAAGAGTTTGCAATGTTTATGCATAAATGTCATTTTGTGAACTTTGTAACATTTGGTCATGGAAGTGTCTTGTTCAATGCTGAATTTTGGTCATGGCATGTTACATAATGTTGTTATGGTACATTGAGACAAGTTAGAGGTCATACAAAGCCTTGGAGATCATTCTTGAAAGAATCCCTCTTTTGAGAATTTTTGTGAAAAATGGCTTATGGAAACTTGTGATCCAAGGCAAGATTTTGATCTTGTAATGTTGCACCATGTTTGGTTGATGTCTAGAAGTCAATTAGAGGTCACTTGAGTGCTTAAAACTTGATTTTGCAAAAAATCCTCTTTGGCATGAAACTTGAAATTTTAGGATTTTTGCCAACTTTGAAAGGCCATATCTTGAGTTCTATGATGAATCAAGACATGTTCTTGTACCTTTTGAAAAGGGAAAGACCTAATCTACAACTTTCATGACCAAGAATTTTTCATTTGAAGCATTTTTGGTTGAGAAAGAGGAAGTTGAAAAACTTTCCCAAAATGGAAAGTTTCCATTACAAGTCATTTCCATTTTTGGCAAGTTTGCAAATGGCTCAAAATTCTTCAATCTTGTGAACTTCCAACCTCTTCTAAGATCAAATAAATATCATATAACTTCAATTTGATGAAAATACCCCTTTAGTTCCATTGTTGGGGGCCTCAGATGCCCTGATTTTGACTTAACTTGCTCAAGAAGTTACCTAGTGAACAAATGACTTCCACAATGAATTTCTTCATCAAACTTGGTACACATGATCCTTATAACATCTTAAGAACATTAAAAACAAGAATGGCCCAAAAATTTGGTGTTAAGGCCTCTGAAACCAAAACCCTAATTTTGGTCATCTGTGCAGTGAAAACCCTAGCTCTGCTTCCATGCCTTTGCCAGTTCTTGTGATTTCTTGACTTCCTTGAACTTTGAGGAGCATAACATGATGATAGAACACGTATGGACCCTCTTGGAAAGCTTTGAGGCCTTTGGGGTGGCTCAGATGGACTCTTGGATTGCTCAAATCACAAACCCTAGATGCAGATAAAATTGAACTATGCATATAAAACAAATATGCAATATGAGATGGTATGCTTATGCTAAAAATAAATGAAAGATCACAAGCCATGGTGTGATATGAGTGAGGGCAAATTTGTGGTGTTTACAACTTCCAACCTCTGACAAGTCTCTACCCACCAGTCATCAGCTTCGACTACTAGCATTTGAGTCCCATATCAAACTTTCTGCGTTGGAGTTTAGTCTATCACACAGAAGATTATCTCCATCTTTTACAACCAATCCAACGCTCCATCAGGATTATAATTTCCCTTGAAGGTAGGAGGATTCTCCCTCTAAAAGGTCACCAAACTACGAGATCTAGCATTCTCATTAGTGTTCAGTTGATTCTGCAAGGTCCGAGCCATTGCTTGCATAACATTAGAAATTGTAGCATTGGTCCTTCCATCCTTCTCAACTTATAACTATAACATAAACAAATGTTTGAACTAGTTAACAATACTTGATTGTTAAACAAAACTATGACTCGACAACTTAGCCAAACGGACCGACCTGCTCTGATACCACTAATGTAACACCCCATTTTTATCCGAAAAATATTAATAAAATCAGAGTCACAAAATTTCAACGTACAAATAGGATGCTACACTCACAACCTATAACAACAACATTTAATCTCATTTTAACATAGATACATAACACTAAAAGCTCGATGAAAATGATAACAACATAATTTAGTCTTTGAAAATAAAAGAACTTTTATAATTAAGAAGCAGAATCATAATCTCAACTTTAATGACATAACATCATTGTCCAACTGAAAACAACTTCAAAACAACAAAGTAATTTAGAGAGTTCAAATTAAAATTCAGCAATGGAAATAAAATCAACAATAAAGCAACAAGCATTTATCCCCCCGAGTGTTACGTATCAGAGCAACGACACCGACTTGAACTAATACAATCTTCACTATGGATTACCTGCACGTTACCCATGCAGAGGTAACATTCAAACAGAAGGGGTGAGATATCAAACAATATAATTGGATGTATGATAAACAATACATTAAATAAGATTATATAAAATCTTCGTTTTTACAACTATCAGCCAACATCAACCATTACAAGTCAACACATAACAACACAAATATGCAACATGAAATGCGACTCGTCATTATGCAAATGTATGGGATACCTGATAACACTAAATTTCACCGTATTTCTAACTTCGATTTCGCATGCATTATTAGGTTTTATTGTTATTTTGTTATGTTATTACTTTGTTTTTCTTTATTTTCAGGTTTTCTATGTAATCAGGGCCTAAATCGAGAAAAGGAGCGAAAAAGGAGTGGAAACGGACGAAAACCAAGAAATGCAGCTTTTTACACTTACGGCATCCACCATGGCTGGCGCCATGGGGTCTGCCATGACGTGGCCACGTCTCAAGACCACTCCACAACTGCCAAGGACCCATGATCCCCACTTTCTCCACCAGTTTACACCTATGGCGGGCGCCATAGGCCCGTGGCGGGCGCCACAAGGAAAAAAGGCTTCCCTCCACTTTTTAGTGGAGGGGGGCATCCTGGTCTTTTCCCATTTAATATTTGCCTATAAATAGGACTTTAGAATTTCGTTTTTCTTCATCCAAACATATAATCTCTTAGGAATATATCAGTTTTAAAGTAGTTATCATTCCACATCGGGGTGTTACTACAATCGAGTGATCGAGTTTGTATACGTCTGTGTGATCGAGTTTTGGAGCACTTTGGGAGGAAGTTAATCCTGCCGCCATTTTAATTCCAGTTCGTATTTTATTTTCCACATTCGCTTTATTTTATTTACTTTCCGCATTGCTTTACTTTTATTTATTTCCCGCACTCGCTTTACTTTATTTATTTCTCGCACTCGCTTTAAATACCTTTATTTCTCGCACTCGCACTACTTTTATTTACTTTCCGCACTCGCACTACTTTTATTTACTTTCCGCACTCACACTAAATACTTTTATGAAAAATAATAAAAATAACTTTTACTTTACTATGTCTAACTAAATCCATAAAGGTTAGAATGTAAGGATCGTAATTGAACCAGTAATCCGTACAATTGTTTGTAGAAACACTTAAGGGCTATTTTAACTTTCAATATAAGTTTAATTGTTTTTAACTATTTCAAAAACGGCCAAAAGCGCTTTGTCTAGTTCATTAGGAGTTTTTAGATTAAAAAGAAAAGGGATTTTAAAACGATTTTCGGACGCGTTAAGAAGTTTAGAGTCTGGTTCGTGAGAACCTCTTTTTGCTAAGAAATCCAGGTTAAAGTACTTTTCAACTTAGTTAAGATACTATATTTCTTAAAAATAGGTTTACTACTCTAACGCAGTATGCACCTTTTTATCTGTGACAATAGGAGGGGTTGATTAGAGAGTACAACTCGGTTCTGAATACGTGAAAGCGACAGTTCCTGTTAAATTAGTTCTTTTCAAAGTAGAAACATTGCCCATAAGTAGTTCTATTAACAAGTACCGAAATATCTATTGAATACGTGAATTACATTCGAGCCTGTCTTTATTAATTGTTTAAAATTATTATTTTATTTACCATTGCGCACTCCTTAAAACCATTATATTTAGTTGCCTTAGATACACACCATAACAACAGGTACGATAGATTGACACTTGGTCTCTGTGGATTCGACAATCTTTTATATTACTCTGACGTGTTCGTACACTTGCGAAAAACACACATCAAGTTTTTGGCGCCATTGCCGGGGACCAATTTCATCAAATTTCATACCCTGTAGTTATACCGTTTAGACTAAGGTTGTTACCTGCCGGTCAATGCGAAAGACTCGCAGTGCCGAAAGCTTAGTAGACCCTCTAGCTGAACTTGAACGTTACGCTTGCGCACATTTGTTTTTCCATAGGAATAGGAGAGCTATGGCCGAAGATCAAAACCGAAGACCTCTTAAGGACTTCGCCCAACCATCAAACGAGGAACCTAGTTCCAGTATAGTAAACCCCGCTATCCCAGCCAATAATTTTGAACTTAAACCATCCCTGCTGCAATTAGTGCAACAGAGATAATTCGCAGGTCTTGCTACTGAGAACCCAAACCAACATTTAAAAAACTTTTTCCAGTTAGCAGACACCTTTAAAACCAATGGAGCTCCTCCTGAGGCGATACGCTTAAGATTATTTCCTTTTCCCCTCAGAGATAAAGCTCTATCATGGTTAGATTCCCTTCCCCCCAATTTCATAGCAACTTGGGAAGACCTTAGAAAAGTATTCCTTGCTAGATATTTTCCCCCAAGTAAGACCGCTCTTCTTCGAAACCTAATAACCAGATTTACCCAACACCAAGGAGAATCGTTGTTCGAAGCCTGGGAGAGATACAAAGAGCTATTAAGAGCATGCCCACATCATGACTTAGAGAATTGGCTAATCATTCAAACCTTCTATATTGGACTTCATTATAACACTAAGATGACCATCGACGCTGCCGCTGGTGGCGCACTGATGAACAAACCTTACCCTGAAGCTAGTGCCCTTATTGAAGATATGGTCCAAAACCATCAATCATGGGGAGTAGAACGAGCGACAATGGAAAAGAAGGAAGCCCAAGGAGGAATACATGAGCTAAGCTCTATGGACATGATGCAAGCTAAAATGAACGCGTTGGCCCTTAGAGTCGAACATATGTGTATAACTCCGAATACTGTAGCTGCAGTTTCGTCGAATTGTGAGATATGTGGGACGCAAGGACACCAATCCGCCGAGTGAAATTTGTTAAATGAGACCAATCCTGAGCAAGTGAACTACACCCAAGGGAACCCATTTTCAAACACATACAACCCTGGATGGAGGAATCACCCAAACTTCTCCTACAAAAATAATAACCCTATCCAAAATACCGCACCTCCGAGACAACAAGGTTACCAAGCCCCAAGAACAAATAAACCTATGCAACCTGTACCACCAAGTCCGAGCCTTGAGAAAATTGTGGAAAATTTTATCACCGCTCAAACACAACAAAACAAAGAGTTCATGAACCAAAACGTCCATGTTAACGAACTAATTACCCAGTTAGGAACCAAGGTTGACCAAATTATTACTCATAATAAGATGCTTGAAACCCAAATCTCTCAGGTAGCTTTAAACCAAGCCCCTCAGACTACACCTGGAGGACAGTTCCCTGGACAACCTCAACAAAACCCGAAAGGTCAAGCAAATGCCATTACTCTACAAAGTGGAACCGCTTATAAGGAGCCTTTAAACCCTAGATTAAGTGATCCCGAAACTTCTGAGAGAAATGAGGAGAAGGAACCAGAGGAATTTGAAAACCCGGAAAGTCAAGAAAAAGGAGAAGAAACTAAAAACAAAACCTATGTACCACCACCTCCGTACAAACCACCAATACCATACCCTCAAAGACTAAAGAAAACCCAAATCGATAATCAGTATCAAAAATTCATTAAGGTTATAGAAAAACTTCACGTAGAAATCCCCTTTACAGAAGCCATCACCCAAATACCTTCTTACGCTAAGTTTCTCAAAGACATACTTACAAATAAACGTAGACTTGAAGATCCAAAACCCGTGGAATGTAATTCTATTTCCAAAAATAGGTTAGCAAAGAAAGATAAAGATCCCGGAAATTTTTCCATTCCTTGTATTTTGGGGAATCATGTCATCGAAAAAGCTTTTCTAGACTTAGGAGCTAGTGTGAGCCTAATGCCTTTAGCAGTTTGTGAGAGATTAAACTTAGGAGAATTACAACCTACTAAGATGTCACTTCAATTAGCAGATAGATCTGTTAAATACCCTATAGGCATACTTGAAGACGTCCCTATTAGGATAGGTCAACTATTTATACCTACTGATTTTGTTGTCATGGACATTAAAGAAGATGACGACATACCAATCCTCCTAGGTAGACCGTTCTTATCAACCGCTGGAGCCATAATAGATGTTAAAAAAGGGAAACTAACCTTTGAGGTAGGTGATGAGAAGATAGAATTTGTACTCTCGAAATTTCTTATGGCTCCTGTAATAGGAGATGCTTGTTATGCCTTAGATATCATTGATGAGTGCATTAGGGAATTAGAACAAGAAGAAGAAACTGAATCTATAAAATTGCCATCAACCCTTATTTGGGAAGATGACAGTTATAAAAAACCCTACATTGATGATAACCTTCACGAATGTTTATCTCTTACCCCAGATCATATGCCTTGCCCTATGAAACCAACCGTAAAACTTAAGGAACTACCTAAGAACCTGAGATATGAATTTCTTGATGAAGAAATGGACCGTCCAGTTATAGTCAGTGCTACCTTAGACCGAGAGGAAACAAACCAATTGTTAGATGTTTTACGAAGGTACCCCTCAGCTTTAGGATATAAGATCTCAGATCTAAAAGGAATAAGCCCATCCGTATGCATGCATCGGATTTTGCTTAAAGAAGATTCAAAACCCTCCAGAGAAAACCAACGAAGAATAAATCCTATGATGAGTGAAGTAGTTAAGACTGAAGTTCTTAAGTTACTAGAGGCAGGTATAATATATCAGATCTCGGACAGTAAATGGGTGAGTCATGTGCATGTAGTACCTAAAGGGAGGCACCACAGTCGTGCAAAACGAGAAGGGCGAACCTGTAGCAAAAAGAACCGGTGGAGGTTGGCGTATGTGCATAGATTATAGAAAATTAAATAAAGCAACTAGGAAGGACCATTTCCCATTACCATTCATATACCAAATGTTGGAGCACCTAGCCAGACACTCTTACTTTTGTTACCTAGATGGATATTCAGGATTCTTCCAAATACCTATTCACCCCGAAGATCAAGAAAAAACTACCTTTACATGCCCTGTTGGAACTTTTGCCTACAGAAGAATGCCTTTTGGACTATGTAATGCCCCTGCCACTTTCCAACGCTGCATGATGTCTATCTTTGTAGACTATTTAGATGGAATCATGGAAGTATTTATGGACGATTTCTCAGTTTGTGGATCTAATTTAAAAAATTGTCTTATCAACCTTGAGAAAATCCTGGAAAGATGTGTAAAGGTAAACCTTGTGCTAAATTGGGAAAAATCTCATTTCATAGTCACCGAAGGGATTGTCTTAGGACATGTAGTTTCCGAAAAAGGTATAGAGGTAGACAAAGCTAAAATAGAAGTCATAGAGAATCTAAAACCGCCGAAGACTATCAGGGAGATAAGAAGTTTTCTTGGACATGCCGGATTTTACCGACGTTTTATCAAGGACTTATCCAAAATAACAAAGCCCTTAACTGGTCTTTTAATGAAAGATGCTGAATTCATCTTTGATGAAAAATGTACTGAAGTATTTAATCTCATGAAGCAAGCTCTGATTTCAGCACCTATAATGAAACCCCCTGATTGGTCAGAATCGTTTGAGATAACGTGTGACGCTAGTGACTATGCTGTAGGAGCCGTTCTAGGTCAGAGAAAAGATAAAAAGTTACACGTAATTTATTATGCCAGTAGAACCCTAGACGTTGCACAGCTTAACTACGTAACAACCGAAAAAGAGCTCCTAGCTGTAGTTTTCGCCATAGACAAATTTAGATCTTATCCAGTAGGAGCCAAAATTATAGTTTACACAGACCATGCTGCCATTCGTTACTTACTAAGTAAAAAGGATGCCAAACCTAGGTTACTTCGATGGATTCTATTACTGCAAGAGTTTAATTTAGATATCCATGATAAGAAAGGCACATATAATGTAGTAGCTGATCACCTTTCTAGGCTAGAATACTTGAAACCTGACTCAGTGCCCATAAATGACGATTTTGCCTATGATAGACTGATCGCCCAACTAGAAACTATTGAAGATGATAACCCAGACCCACATGAGCATTCTCATAAATCCTTAGCTATAAATAATGTACCTTGGTATTCAGGCTTTGTTAATTACCTAGCCGCTGACATCATACCCCCCGATCTAAATTACCACCGGAAGAAGAAGTTCTACAATGATGTGAGAAACTTCTATTGGGACGAACCATTTCTTTTCAAGAGAGGTAAAGATGGAATTTTCCACCGTTGCGTTCTAGAAGAAGAGGTACATAATATAATTGAGCATTGTCACTCTGCACCCTAAGGTGGACATGCAAGCACATTTAAGACCTACGCCAAGATTCTTCAAGCTGGCCTATTCTGGCCTACTATGTGGCGTGATGTCCATGCTTTCATTGTCAAATGTGATAGATGCCAACGTACGGGAAATATCTCAAGACATAATGAAATGCCTCTAAGAAATATCCAAGAAGTAGAACTCTTCGACGTATGGGGTATAGACTTTATGGGACCGTTCCCACCATCTTTAGGAAATCAGTATATCTTAGTAGCTGTTGACTACGTGTCTAAATGTATTGAAGCTATTTCCGCACCCACGAATGACACCAGAGTAGTCATCAAATTGTTTAAAAACTATATATTTCCCAGGTTTGGAACCCCCCGTTTAGTCATAAGTGATGGAGGATCACACTTCATATCGAGAATATTTGATAAACTTTTAAGCAAGTATGGAGTTAAGCATAGAGTAGCAACACCATACCACCCACAAACCAGTGGACAAGTGGAAGTATCTAATAGGGAAATCAAACAAATTCTCGAGAAGACTGTCTCTATATCTAGAAAAGATTGGTCGCAGAAACTTCAAGAAGCATTATGGGCCTATAGAACCGCTTTCAAAACCCTTATAGGAACAACCCCTTATCAACTGGTCTATGGAAAATCATGTCACTTACCTTTTGAATTGGAGCATAAGGCCTATTGGGCCATCAAAACTTTGAATTTGGATTACCTAACTGCTGGTGAAAAACGTATCCTTGATATCCACAAATTAGAAGAGCTCAGACAATTTGCCTACGAAAATGCCATCATATACAAAGAAAGAACAAAAGCTCGGCATGACAAAAGAATCATAAGAAAAGACTTCAAAATAGGCGATCCTGTTCTCCTGTTCGATTCTAGGTTACGACTTTTTCCGGGGAAGCTTTGTTCGAGATGGACTGGCCCTTTCGAAGTATCGAAGATTCTAAGATCTGGTGTTATTGAAATCAAGAACCAAACATGTAAACCGTTCATCGTCAATGGACAGAGGTTTAAGCCCTACGAAGGAGGTGACATCCCAACAACGTACTCCTGCCATACTCTGAGTGATCCACCATATCCTTCGAATGATGTATAAAATCCGGTCGTCGAGCTAATGACGTTAAACAAGCGCTGCATGGGAGGCAACCCATGGTTTTCTTATCTTACGTACTTTTTATTTATTTTTACTTTATTTTTAATTTGTTTACTTTATTATTCTGTCAAGACTAACGATTGAATGTTTTATATGATTTCAGGACCCTTGTTTGCTAACCTTGTGCAGAATGTAGAACCTCGATGACATGCACGTAGCCTTCAGAGACGACACACAGAGAGAGCGTTACTATGTCCACATGAGACGCCCTATGGCACCTACCAGGTACCCAGACCATGATTGCATGGATGCCTTGGGGATAGATCCAAGCGTCAGATTCTTATGCCACCAACTCCAGTGGGACCAGTTCGACGATATGAACAACACTTACAAGAACTTGACTCTAGAGTTCCTCAACTCGTTTGACTATGATCCTTGGGCTGGACCAGATGGACATGTTGTTTTCAGGTTGTTCGGGACTGACTACTCCTTCTCTCACAAAGAGTTTGGTGATTTACTAGGTTTTCAGACTACTCCTGATGCTATTCCAGAGACACCGATGGGGTATTTTATGAGCAGCGAAGTGGAAAGGTTTTGGTCTAACATCTCAGGTGGAGGGAGCCAAGATCCTTCCACTCAATTTTCTTAGGTAATCCATAACCCTACGTTAAGGTACTTCCAGATGATTCTAGCGCACTCTTTCCTCGGTTTGCCAGATACAAAGACTCTGCTGAGTGAAGAGGAGATTTTCCTATTGTTTTGTGCGACTCAGTCACGCCCAGTTGCTTGTGGCAACTTCCTGTTGAAGGGCATTGCCAGCGTCGCCAGATCATCTGTAGGCATTATACATGTCGGTGGGATTATTACACAGATAGCTACTGCATTGGGTTTTTCTCGCAAATTATTGCACCTCAGGACCTTCTGCTGCTACACCACCCTGGATGTTGACTTTTGTCTTGACAGAGGATTGATAAGAAGGGCCTCTTTTGAGCCCAACACGTTTAGATTACTGATCGACGGTGAAGTGATACATTACTTTACACTATCAGACCCACTGATGACCAGTGTCCATGACCCTGCTAATTGGAGTTATGCTTTAGAGGGTTATGGAGAGACTGTCGAAGAGCCAAAATCACCTCCCGCCGCTGAGTACACTCCTACACCTCTTTCTCCCCGAATCACTGTTATGTCTAACAATATGTCTTTGCAGCCGCCTGATCTACAGACCCAGATTTATGAGCTCCGTAAGGAGACTACCCTGCTTAAGCAGGAAGTAGCGGACTTGGCATTACAGATCGAGATATCTGATCTCACTCATGCCTCAGAAGCCGATGCTCTATATCAGGATATTGAAGAGCTTCGGAGGGAGATAGCTGAGATTCGTGGATCGAACCAGGAAGAGAGGCCTACCACATGATTCCTTTTACACTGACGTTATTACCCTAGTATTTAATTTCTTTTTCATGCTTTATTTTAATTCTCACATCTCCAGACATATTTTATATTATCGCATCTACTACATTATTTTTCATGTACTTTGATTTTATCTTATATATTATTTCATGCACTAATCCCATTTTTTCTCTTTTCTTTTGTTTTATTTTATGTCGAATAAAGAAAAAAAATATAAAGACAAAAATATTTTCATTTTTGTCTTCATAAAAAAATATGCAAGCTTCATGCCTTAGAAGAGAGAAGAAAACGCTATCCGGATCCCCCCGAAGACCGAAGGTGCAAAAGAGCCCAAAAGAAGAATTGAAAAATCCAAGGCCCAAAGGCAAATAGCCTTGTGGCGGGCGCCATGACGTCTTCCCCTATTTCGGGGCTGAAACTTCATCCCCACCATTTTCACATCTTCAAACCTCAAAAACCCATTTTTCCAACTTCCAAAAACCCCATTGAACCCCATTAAAGCTCCCACATTTCCAAAATATTCACCATCTATAAAACCCATCCAAAATCCATTTTTTATTTTCATCCACCACAAACCATAAAAATCCAACATTTACCATTTCTCTCATAAACCATTTTCACCACTTTTCACTTCTCAAGGAGCAACAACAATGAAGTTCAATGGATATCTTCTTCGCGATGGAAGACCGGGTGATAGGCAAAGGAAAATTATTCAAAGACTTCAAAGTCGAGAAATTCTCTCGACTAGGTACGTCGATGATAACTATCTTTATGCTTTGGGTCTGTATCATAGTGTTTTTCATTTATTAGATTTCCTAGGTTTGCATAATATTTTTGTTAATCAAGAACCTACCTATGAGAGGCTGACAGTTGAGTTCTTAGGTTCATTGATATACACTGTCAGTCCTAACACTGCTAGCACAGTCGGTACTGTTAATTTTAGACTTTTTGGAATTGAATACGAATACAGTACCGACGAACTAACAGGCTTGTTAGGAATCCCTCATAGGGAAGGTGCGATATGTGAGGCACCCTTGGATGCGGAATGGTCGGCCGAGGTATTTTCCTTCTGGCAGAGGCTGTCAAGTACTTCAATAAATTCTTTTGAAGGAATACTTGCGTCGACCATCCATAACCCGGCCATAAGAGTTTTCAGATATCTTTTGGCATGTGCTATTTTTGGCCGGGAGAGTCCAAATAAGGTAAACGCTAAAGAGCTCCTATTTTTGCAAGGATGCCTCACTAATACCCATATCAATCCGGTCCCATTTATGCTTGCACACATGGCTTTAACTACTAATAAAACAGGACCGATTGTTTTTGGAGGACTTGTTACGTCTATTGCTCGGGCTCTTGACCTGAACAATGAGATAGCTACACTTGAACTACTACCTCCTCGCACAATTAATTTAAAATTTCTAAAAGACATGAAATTGTGCCGAACAAGGAGAGCAGGTGGTTATGAGTTGATGGTTCATGGGATAGATATCCCATCTGTTGCTTTACCTTGCAGTAGACGTACCGATGTACGTAATGAAAGGAACTGGACCTATGATCTGAATGCTCCACCTGTTTTAGGTCCACTTCCTCCTAATATTCTTGATGGGGAGGCACATGACACTGATGAAGAATATGATCAGAGAGAACATTCTCCCGTACCTCACATGTCCCCCCATCACCCTTCACAGTCACACACCGCACCATCTTCCTCTAACCCTATTATAGGTGCTGCTCCTGGATTCTATGTCACTGAGGAGATGTGGCGTGATATGACGGCTAGAGAGGAAAGGCGAGACAACCTACTCTCTACTACTTCTCAACAACTGACGGACAACATGAGCTTCATGCAACAATCACGATCAGTTTCAGATTGTGCCTACAGTAACTTTTGTCAGGCCTTGACTGACATCACATCAGAGCAGGCCCGTCAGCGAGAAGTCAACCGCCGACACCACCAGCTTATGGAGGCCACTCAGGGTTCCATCTTAGGTAACCTTCGAGAGGTCCGGGGTGCCCAGGCTGCCTTATCGGCACGACTTGACCGGAGGGACCAGCAGCGCAGTAGATCCCGTCGTTCCAGACCATCACAGCAGGACGGCGAGGGCACCAGTGCTCCTCCGCAGTAGTTTTTCAGGTTACCCTCCTTATCTTATTTTCGAAACATTAGGGACAATGTTCGATTTAAGTGTGGGAGGGGATTTCATTACTTTCTGTCATTTCCCTTTCTAGTTATTTATTTGCTTTCTGTTATTTCCCTTTTCAGTAAGTTATTTAGTTTAACTTTTCTTAGATAATGCATGAGTCTGACGAGTCACCAGTATAGTGTATCTTTAGTACATCGCCTTACCAAAATTTTTTTAAAAAGAAAACAATGTTGTTTCACATTATTTTGGGCTTTGAGACAGGTTTGGATTAGGATGTGGTGACTTAGGTCAACTTTTTGAAACATCAGTACCATTTTAGCACCATAGACCTCTTGAATATAGGAATCACTCCTAAACCCCGCACACCATGGCCTTTATTATCATTCAAAAATTGTCCTAAGTAGTTTATTCTAGCAGTCAGCTCCGACCTAAGCATGCTCTACATAGGGGGCCGATTGTCGCTCCCGGGATTTTCATCCTAGTACAAACGCGAAAGTGGCGCGGAAAGGTAGAGTCGCCAGCCAGACATTTTTATCCCGAAAGAATGGGAAAGGTAATGTTGCACAAACCTGAGGAAGAAGGAAAGGACAAGGCCTTGCGAACCAAAGATCTGAGTTCGGGAGTCGGTTACGAATTGAGAAGGTATTAGCACCCCAATCCGTCCGTCATACCCGACGGGATCCACGCTTGCTTGCTTGTTTCAAAGGGTGAGAAATAAAGAATGTTGCCGAATAAAACTGCTACTGGAACTGGAATGAGAAATGAAAAAGGGAATTGGAAAAGAGAAAGAACAGAAGGGGGAAAATGTAGGGAAAATAAAGAATGTGCTCGAACGGGCCCTACCCCGCTGCCTACGTACCTCATCAGGATAATGAGGATCAGAGACGTCGTAGTTCCCCTAACTAAGGCGGGAACTATTTGTTTGTGTTTTTTACAACTGGAACTGCGTATGTCTATGCTCAGGTGTTGCAGGCTCGTCTGGTACGAGTGCGTTTACCGTCTTGCAAATGAGACAAGTCGTCGCGAGTTCGCGTTGTGAGTGAATGAGATGAGAAGAGAAGTTCCCGCAGGATAGTCGCTTGTTATTTGTTTTTGTCTTTTAAAAGAAGTGTTTTGAATTTGTTTGTGAACATTCTCATACTAAGACCTATCCATCGCGGGAAACATTTACACCTCGCCCCGAAACAGGACGCGTATAAACACTCCGCAACAAAGTCTCGTGTCGTACAAGATTGTTCGATTTTTATTAAGTGTTTTATTGCTTTTCTTTATGAGATGAGAAAGAATGACTCAAGTTGCAAAAAGGACAAACTAAGGGGACTAAGACACAACCCTAATTTTATTTGTTTATTTACAAGAGAGGTCCTATGGTTAATGAGGTATTCTAATCCTAAGAAAGAAAAAGGAAAGAAGAAAAGAGAGCTTAGAAATCAACTTACTTCCTAAGGAAGTTAAGTTGTTCTAAGAAAAGGGAAAGCCTAAAAGCAAAGCACAAGGTGCTAAGGCAAACACCATTAAAATGAATAAGAGATGGGAATGAAGTAATGCTTACCTCAATCTTCCCCCCTACAAAACAAAAGTTAGCATGATAATGCATATTGGAAGTAAAATCAAAGCATGAAAGCGATTAAGTACCATAAACGTCCTAGAGTGGAACTAGGGTTCAAAATAAGACCTAAGTCTAAAGGTGAAGGTACCTAAAGGTTACATGACTTCTAAAGTCAGTAGCTACATGTTATAGGCTCCTAAGGATGCTAGGATACCCCACAAGATCAAACTATGTCAAACTATGTACAAAAAGTTCACCTAGGTTCACCTAAATGCAAGTTAGGGTTTATGGATGAAGTATGAATGCGTATGGCTTACAAGAATGAATTAATACATGAAATGAACATAAAAGTTAGTAGTGAATGCTTATGAAGATGGATGAGTGAATATACAATCATGGATGCAATGGATTAGGCATATGGGGCAAGAAGAAGAAGATGTGAGATGAAATGGAACAAACATCGCATAAGATCGCAAATGATGCAAACTAAGGAAGAATGACATGTGAATATGAATGAAATGATTATAGACCAGTAGCATACAAGTTATGATATGCAATTATAATGCATTTATAAACATTAATTATTTCCACACAACTCAAGTTATTATTTAGAGGAGAAGAGAATCTATTTTAGGTTAAAGTTAATTCACATAAGTATGCACTTTAAAGCACCAAAACAAACCAAATGAGTATGGTTCAAAAAGTGAGCTATGACTGGAATTAAAGACATACAAATGACATATAATCAACTCCTAAAAGTTACCAAAAATACCCTCAAGAAAATGGCATGAATGCCTTCTTAACACTTAGGTTATGCGACACATAAACACATGAATCAACCTAGGATCTAGGTGACATGGAAAAATAGCAAAAAGCCTTTAAAAATTATGAAATTAAATCCCTGGAATGATATAGTCATTATCTTACATTTTCCAAAAGTATTATACAAAATTATACACCAAAGTGCCAAAACAATTCCTTGACTAGCAAGGTAACAAAACATGATCACCAAAAACAACTCCACAAAGTGGATCAAAAAGGGCATCTAAAATTATGAAAAAAAATGCCTAAGGGGCATCAAAATGTCACAAATTACAGTGATTAATCACACACAAAAAATAGGTTTCACACCTATGGGGAAAAAATCGATTTCGGTCCCTTATGCCAAAACCTTCCTTTTTGGGACAGCTTGTGATCTAAAATCCAAATAAAATATTGAAACCAACCAAATCTGGAAACAAAAAATATGACAAACTAATTAAGAGGATGAGGATCACTCATGAATTTTTCCAGAATTTTATCCCACCTAAAACTATTTTTAAAAAAACGCGACGAAACGGGCAAAAAAGTGGATTTTAAGGGGAAGTGAAAAGAATTAATCCTAATGGTTCGTAACCTAATCCCTAAGTTCCGAAATCGATACATATCATCAAAAATAACAAATAAATCCAATGCCTCAGGTGGGAAGGCTCAATATGCACCTTAATTTATATGATCCTAAGTCGCATGCAACTAGAATGATGCATTAAAGTAGAGAATCGAGATCACTTACTTGGTCGAAGTGCCGATTCTTTCACATAAAAGAAATCCAAAAAAACTTCAAGTCAAGCCTTGTAATCTCCCATGAGCAAAATAAATGCTCATCTTCCATAATTGCTTTGTGAAGATTCCCCATAATCGAAACAAAAACAACGACACAAAATATCATTTGAATCCAAAGGTATCCCACAAATAAAGTGGAATACCAACCAAACGACCGTCGTTAAGATCTTTGCGAGAACCTTGCATGAACTCAACAAACGCCTTAGAAACCAAAAAGAGGTGCAACCGGAAGTTGCACCTATGCCTCACAACTCCAAATCAAGTAGAAATATGAATATACGAGTCATGGACATGCATTGAAATTTACGTTTCAAAACGGGGCAGCACCTATGCTCTAACATAAACAACATGCAAACTCAAACCGGAATCGAACAAATTTACATGCAATGAATGGCAAATGATCAACAAACATAAGTACAAGTCAAAACAAGACCAATGCGTCAAAACCGCACCAAACCGAACATAAAAAGCCTTGAAACGAAAAAACGCGTCAAAAATCATCGACTCGAAATTGAACGAAAATCGCATGGTAACTTGCAAACGTGCCAACGGATTCAAATATGCAATCGGTTTTTGAAAATTCCGCTTGGAAGTGATACTTTTTGGCCGATTTCGTCGGCTGGCAGTAGCAAAATAGCCGGAAAAAATTGTCCGAAATCGACTAAAAAGTTCACCAATGGCTCCAAAATAATCAACAAAGTCAATTTACACTATTCACATTCGCAAAAACGCGCTACGGTTAGGAAGTTATGACCAAAACATATTCTCGACACGCGACACATGAACAACATCAACAATTAAGCCTCAACCTATCCTATTTCAAATTTGCACATTGAAACAAGCATGAATTTAAAAGTCAAGCACTTCAATCAATATCAAGTTATAATAATTAGCTCTCTTAGGAATTTTGTCAAACACCTAACATTCACCGATTATTCTATGTCAACTTTACCAAGCCTTTTCAATCATGCACCACAACAATTATTAGGATAAATTAATCAAGAATCAATCAATAATCAAATCATGAATCAATGCACATAGTCTCCACAAGATTAATTCAACTTCAAAATTCAATTCAAGAAACAATTCAACAATTATTCATGAATTAAAGTTTAAGAAGCTTACCGAATGAAGAATCGACGAAGAAATTGCGAATCCGAAGGAAGTGAGACGCGATCATGAACAGAGGAGAGGAGGAGAGGCCGCGTGGCTGCCGGTGGCGGAAGATGGTGGTCTTACGGTGGTGAAGTTGACCGGAGGTGGTGGTTCGTGGCAGCTCGGCTACCGGAAGCTTGATCGGAATTGTTGTGTTCTTGAGTTCTTGATGAAGTTGTTATTGTGTTCTTGAGAAAGAGTTGAGAGAATGAAATTTGATCCTTTAGAGAGGGTTTGTGAGAGTTTTTTGGTGTTTGTAAATTATGATTGAAGTTATGAGGCAAATTGTGGGTCAAAAGAATATATAGTGGAGTGTAAAATGAAAGACAAAAGGTAGAATTTCGGCTTAAGTGAAAATAACAATATCTTCGGCAAGAAATTTCGACTCTGAGCCTTCCACAATATCGTCCGCCTCTGAATCACAGTTGCAACACAAAAATAACGGACGTCATACGACCAAAATCGAGTGCGATCGATACGTTTAAGCTGCAAGACGTCACTGAATAAGTTGTTTTTTCGGCTTATTTGGTGTCCGCTACTCGAAAATGTGACGAGGTCAACCTCTTCGGAGCATAATCTCGACTCGACTTTGTCAGCAAAGTTGTAGATCTATGAGTCAGTGACCTGGTGTTAAAATCTAAGCTCAACTGGACAAACGACGAGGGAGATATGAATTTTCTCGTGAAACCACTTTCAGCCTTTTTCTTCGGTTCAACACTTCAGTTTTGTGAAATAAACCAAAACGATAATCTTTGGAGCACCGTTCAAACTCGCATTTGTCTTTGAACTTGAAGAGGACAAAATTTTTGAACCAACGCTTCAAGAACGGGTGCAATCCGATGAAAATTGACCGAGTTATGAATTTTACAAAATCTGACAGACAATGCAGTGCATCAAAGAACCTTATTGGTAATTCGCATTTTCGAGATCCTTCCGCTTGGACCGAACCAAAACTGAATTCACATAATGAAGATAACATCTAAAAGGAATTTTAGGCACCGAAACGACATCAATTCGATAAATGATCCAAGAGTTATGAATTTTTTAGTGTTCAAAACTCACCGGTTCAGCACTGTTTTTCACTATGTCGACTCTAAAGACTCGCACATTCTGAGATCTTCTTCAAAGAATTAGTTCTCGGCCAAAACCCAAAAGTTGGAAAGGATATCAAGACGGAACTTTTGGCATATGAATCTCTCAGACATGTTGACCCAATAAGAAGTTACAAACTCTTGAATACCGCTAGCTCAGTTAATCGGCGAAACCGAAATTTCAGAAACAAATAAATCCTGCCATTTTCCTTGATGAATTGGCCTCCGAGCCGAACATAAAAGTTGTAGAGAATAATAAAACGGTCTAAACTATTGAGTTTCAAGCCAAAATGAGTTTCCGAGCATAAGTTACAACTTTTGCAAACTGCACCATAAAACTGATATTCTGCTTAAACTCCTTTGAATCAACCGAGAACTTTTGGTTTCTTCTAAGATTCTTGTGCACGTTCCGCATGAAAAAATAAAGGCCAGTCGCAATCTGTGAAAGCTCAAATGGAGATGTATATTCATGTATGTTTATGATGCAATTGTGATCTAAATGCAATGCAATGTATGAAAGGATATGCTAAATGGCATGAAAATGAGAGGGCAAATTTTGAGGTATTACAGCTGCCCCTATTCAATCATCTGTTAATCTGAAAAGGACGGTAGCATGAGCTATCGACCATTCAAGATAAACTGTGATTGAATACCAAGAAGACCAGAAATTTGCACTCTGAAGAAGAATGCAACACCGGGAAATAAACCCGACCAAATGACGCTTTGGTGACTGAAGGGGAGAAAAAGCATACGAGCTTCTTCCAAGTTGAAACTGATATCTGGAATAAGAGTGCTAAGACAGACGAGTCTTCAAACAATCCTGTGACGCCAGGTGCCGGACAAACGAGTCCTCAAACATTGCAAGAACTTGTAACTGAGACAAACGAGCCTTCAAACAATCCTGCGACGCCAGGTGCCGGACAAACGAGTCCTCAAACACTGCAAGAACATAGATTTGAGACAGACGAGTCTCCTTCGGATTTACCTGTTACGCCAGGACCGGTAATGCACTAAAGTCTGTGGGATAGACATGCAATCAAGGTATACGAACCTTCTTCATATATTATCCGATATATGGTACAAGACAGACGAGTCTTCTGAGCAAACCTGTTACGCCAGGTGCAGCAACAACAATAATTGGTGCCTGAGACAGACGAGCCTCCTTCGGATTTACCTGTTACGCCAGGACTGGTAATCATTTCGACATTTAATTCCCACTGTCAGGATTCGAAACCTCTTCAATACAGACGAGTATTGGATGATCATCAAGATAACACAGACGAGTGCCATAAGTCAATGATACAGACGAGTATCAGACGATGATCTGAGAAACACAGACGAGTGTCTCAGGCAATGATACAGACGAGTATCAGCCACTGGTATAGACGAATACCAGAAATTCAAACACAGACGAGCATTTGAAGTAGCAATACAGAAATACCAGGGTAAATAGCAAATCCTCACATACAGATGTAAGCTAGCACAGACGGGTGCTGGGGATGATACAAACGAGTATCCAAGAAAAGCAGACGAGCTTCAGAACACAAACGACTTCTGGGGAATAAAAGCAGACGAGCTTCAAACAAACACAGACGAGTGTTGGACAGTTGCAGACGAGCAACAACAGAGAATACATATCAAGGCACAGACGAGTGCAGCGAAGGATCCAATACCAAACACAAACGAGTGTTGGGAGGTTGCATACTAGCAACAACAAATATCATCTCAGAACACAGACGAGTGTTGAGGAGTTGCGGACAAACAACTATCATAACCAAACACAGACGAGTGCTGGAAATTGCAGACGAGCAATAACAAGGTAACCATTTCAAAGCACAGACGAATGCTGGAAATTGCAGACGAGCAAACAACAACTGATATAACCAAACACAAATGAGTGTTTGGAATTGCGAACGAGCAGAATCAAAGTAATCATAAACCACCGCTGGGGAAAGCATACGAGCAATACCACAGAGCTAACACAGACGAGTGTTGAAAGATGCAGACAAGCAACAATAAAGTAGTAATATGTCCTTGTTGGGGAAAAACCTGCTTAGGGATAACACAAACGAGTGTTGACAAACGCAGACGAGCGGTAGACAAATGCCTGATTGGTAGCAAGAGATACAACTCTGCAGGGGAAGACAAGTCAAGAGGTCTGGACACTCAACTCTGACTGAGGTGATGAATACCTGGCTGTGTCATCAAATACCCAAAAGTATGGCAACTTGGCTGGGAAATATTTCACAGACGGAGGTGAAAATCAAATATGAACTCTGTGGGGACAGGATCATCTTCAGACTTGGCTGGGGAATCAAAGGCATGGCACCGCTGAGGGAGCAAACTGCTGGGGATGATACAGACGATGATATCCTTCTGCTCAAGAAGTAACCTTCCATTTGTCGCACTACTGGAGAAGGAATTGTCTAATGAGACTTGCTAAGGAATTCTGATCAATGAAGTCCGCCGACGAAACAACTCTTGAAGTACTGTGCCGACAATGGCTTTGCCCCTAGCCCTGGGTTGATAGGTCGCCAACTAATCATGAGTGAACAATGGTTCTTTGCAATTTTCAACTCACCTTAGATTAAGGTCCATCGGAAGAAAATGTCTCAAGAGGATTTCACATAAAACATGACATACGAAATGCCTCGGTGTCTTCAAACTCTTGGAGAGATTCGTCGGATCTCGAAATAACTGCCCCAGACTGCATGGCTTATGAAAGAAATTTTCCTCGCAAGGATTCATGAAAAACCTCATATCACTGTGAGATAGTGTGTCCTAGTATTTCGAACCTTGGATAGGTGCTTTGGATTGACCATCTTCAGGAGAAAGTACTTCTCATGCTCTTAGGATGGCCTGCCCCGGTACAAGTCTTGAAGTGATCACCCATGAATGACTGTGTTTTGAAGAAAACACCCATGCCAATTGTTCTTTGAAAGATTGGATCTCGAAGTAACTGCCCCAGTTTGGTTGAAATTTGAATACATGCCTCAGACCAATGCCTCTTTGAGAGATTTAAATCTCGAAGTGATTGCCCCATCTTGGCTGAATTTTGAAGAGATTGCTCGACATGATTGCCCCGGATTGGCTAGCTCTTCCCACGACTAGTTGGTAAAGTCCCCACTCAATGGAGTTTTTTTTTGGAGAAGTGCATCTCAATAGATTGTCCTTCGGAAGTTTCAGACTTCTCAACTTGGCAAGATTAAGCTTCTGGACTGAGATTCCATATGTAAACTTTTATGATGCCAAACAAATGTATGTAAGCAGAAAATATTTATTTTAAGAATGAAAATTCTAATGCAACACACATGTTAATCTTGAAGTTTTATTGTAAAAAGATGTCGCCAACCTTTGTGAGTGAATCACTGGTTAAATACGACATTGGTTTTTGATGAATGAAAGCACGCACATGCAACACCAACAAAGAACTTTTAGCACAACTCATAGGAGTCAGGAACGCGATCTTGTGGTAGTACGCTCTCAAGTTAACCCTGTTTCGGTTAGGACTTTTGAGGGTTGTATCGTGGTCTGGTTCACGGTTATAAAAATAAAGGATATAGGCTCGAAGTTTATTTGTGCCCACCCATCTTCGTGATGTTCTCCATTCCTACATTCAGCTAGTTTTCGCAAGTATTCACCTTTCATAAGGGCTTCGTGTTGATTGAGGAACCATTCCTGCTATCAGTTCCAAGCACCAATCAGGTTATTGTTGAGAGTCAGTCACCCCTCTATCTTTCGTGTCTGTGCCACACGACTTTGTTCTCATTTGAGGATCTTTCTTGTGTAATCCTTTTCACCTTTCGCTTTTGCGTTATTTTGCTTATCCCTAACTTTTGCCTGGACTGATTCTTGTGAATCTTTGATTGTGAAGTCCAGCGGGATGCCCTAATTTTTGCCTAAGTCGCTTGTTTTCAAGTTTTGACTTAGCGGGCTTTTTTATTCATTTTTTCTTTTTTCTTTTTTTTTTGAACAAATCGTGTGACACTGCTTATCCTTAATGCTTTGCGAGGGTCGTGACTGTCTCACTTCTTGGTTGTTGAGGGATAACCATTGTGGTTTCCGGTCTTTAGACCTCTTGATTGGTATAACCATTGTGGTTTCTGGTCATTAGGCCTCTTGATTTGGTACAACGAAAGGCAATGGATCCTCAGATGTGCACTCCTTTTTGAAATTTGAACGATCGGTCCAACTAGCTGACACCTACCCTGCCCCTGGGTTAAATGCAAGGGTATTTTCATGCGAAAATAAACTCCTACTTCAAGGCTCAAATGGGTTGGCGAGGGTCTATCTCCCTTATATCTCCGGTGTTTAGGATTTGAAACAATGCCTGCACATCGTCAACAGGGTCTTTTTCAAAAGCACACAGTTAGAGATTTTTGCGTTTTCATTTCGTCGTCCTCCCTGATAGAGTTTAATCACAACAGTTGGTATTGCAATGCACATACACAAAATCATGAGTGAATACGAATGGATTACATAAAGAGAAACATGTGTATTTTATTATGGTTATCATTCAAAAACAAATAAGTTTCATGCATGCATACAAATGTTTAAACAAACAATATAAAACTACAAATGAAAATGCAGTAAAGAAGCTAAACATTGCCATCATTGAGGAGACTTGACTCCGTCTGGACTTATTGCTTCTGAAGATGCCCTTGCAAACTAGGATGCCAATTTGATGAGGAGATTTCAATATGTGAGCAGACCTTCTGGCATGACGACCTTTGAGTCGATCAAAATTTGAACTTTGTGCCTGAACGTATCACAGTTGTCCAATGGTATATCTAAATGCCCCTGAGTGGTACTTGCACCTAGCCTTTACGTCGTGGTTGCCATTACTGAGGAGGTCCGACTCCGTCTGGATTTGTTGCTCTCGGAGACTTTCAACAGTCAGCAGTCTGGATGTTCATTCTATTACTGATTCGGTGCCATATTCCCACCTTTACCTGGTGCGAACACAATAGTCTTGAAGTCAATCACATTCGCAACCTTGTTTTTACCCTTGTCTCTGAAAGATTTGCAATCTTCAATTAAAAGGCCAGGTGCCCCAGAATGGTAATCATACTTGGAATTGAAACCCCAAAGGAAGCTTTGTCGGAGATGATCCTAATGCAGCTAGCTCAACCAGTTCGAATTCGAGCAAATGAGGAAACTTGTTGCGCGTACGACATCAGAATATGATAAAACTTCTTCTCGAGTTGTTCTAGCCTTTACCCATATGCTTTGCACCTAGGACACTCTTGGGAAGCTCAGGTTGGATGCTGACAACGACATCTGGAGGGAAGAGGTTGATAAATGAAGTTGATAAATAAGGTTGCTCGGAAAGATCTTGCACGATCTCCTGCCTACGTATCTCCATTGACCAATGGAGAATCAGAGCAGCGTAGTTCCCCTCAATAGGGATGAAAATAGCTTCGTTCAAAATTTCCATAACCAAACTCATCTGAGTCTTCATCTGGTAGACTTCCTCTTTCAGCAGTTTCTGACTTTGAAATAAAGCTTGTACCTCTGCCCGGAATGGCCTCAGCTGGGTCTTCCTTCGATTACCTCCGCCCGGAGTTGCTTCAAATATATACCTTGATGATTGTGATTCAAGTTGTCCATTCTGATGAGAAATCAAGTCAGGAAAAGAATTTGTCTCTGAACACCTGTCAAGAATGCAAGGATGTATGCAAATGCCATGTTCAATTATTTCTGAGGAATCTATCTGCTTTAATTCAAGTTTTGATACAGAAAAATCCAACAACATGATTCAGATATGTGATCCTCGGAAATAACTGAACATGTATGCAGAAATGCTATGATGTCATGTATGCAACAGACGTGTGATCAATGGTGTGATGTTGGTGTTGAGCAGTGAACCAACTGTTTGTATAGAACCCCAATAACGACACCATCTCTGTATAGAACCCCATAACTGAGAACCCAATAACTGTAGAACTGGATCACATAATAGAATAGTCACTGATGGTGTTGAAGTTGAACAACGAGCCAAGTATCTGTGGAGAGTCACAATATCAAGGTCATAATGGTAATCACAGTAACAATTTCTCTGAATAGAAATCCCAGATCTCAGAATCAAAGAACCATAGAACACTGAACAATACTGGAAAAGTGGGTATGTTGAAGTTTAGGGTTCCTGCAAACCTGTAAACCCCTCCCAATCTCACGGGTGTGCTACTCGGGTCAACATCACGGACTCTCAAAGCCGAATAGCAATAATACGTTCACCATTTCCGAGAAATGGCTCATGACCAAATCAGGGAATCGGTTTGGCATTATGTACTAATCAGGGAGGCCTCAGCTGATTCCGGGAAAAACAAGCATCCCCTATAGGTTCCCAGCTTCAAGCGCTGAAATCGAGAAACAATAGTACATTCAGCCCGTAGGATACAGTACTAATGTCATATGACCATATGCTTTGACTGAGTTCCTATAAGAGAACCAGGCCATCCTATGCGAGTCCCCAGTGGACCCTCGGGTGCGAATGGGTTTGCCACAAAATGTGGTCTGCCACTGCCACCACTGGAGAGGGTTGTTTCCACAAAGGTTCTCAATGATCGGTCCCCAGATGCACATAACTATCAAGGTCCTATCCCGAAGTGGAGGAAATCCCCACACAAGATATTTCAAAGACAGTCGCAATCTGGGCGTGAAACACATCGCCACTCATCATGTCACATGCGAGTACAATATGTCCACTCTAATCCTAGGGTACACTCAAGCCGGGTACTTGGCTTATCTCTCAGAAACAGTATCACCCGAGCCCACCAAACAGAAAACCAGTCCAGACAGTCCAGTATGATATATGATGCGGAAAATAAATACCGAAAACTGTAAATAAAACTGTAAACAAAAGCGGTAAACAAACAACAATACGATATAACAAGCCACAACAAACAAACATCACCCAAAGAAACAGAAACAAACAAGCGCTAGGAGAGACTCACAAGGGAACCAGAGATCATCTAGTGTGCAGTCCCCAGCAGAGTCGCCAGCTGTCGCTCCCGGGATTTTCATCCTAGTACAAACGCAAAAGTGGCGCGGAAAGGTAGAGTCGCCAGCCAGACATTTTTATCCCGAAAGAATGGGAAAGGTAATGTTGCACAAACCTGAGGAAGAAGGAAAGGACAAGGCCTTGCGAACCAAAGATCTGAGTTCGGGAGTCGGTTACGAATTGAGAAGGTATTAGCACCCCAATCCGTCCGTCGTACCCGACGGGATCCACGCTTGCTTGCTTGTTTCAAAGGGTGAGAAATAAAGAATGCTGCCGAATAAAACTGCTACTGGAACTGGAATGAGAAATGAGAAAGGGAATTGGAAAAGAGAAAGAACAGAAGGGGGAAAATGTAGGGAAAAAAAAGAATGTGCTCGAACAGGCCCTACCCCGCTGCCTACGTACCTCATCAGGATAATGAGGATCAGAGACGCCGTAGTTCCCCTAACTAAGGCGGGAACTATTTGTTTGTGTTTTTTACAACTGGAACTGTGTATGTCTATGCTCAGGTGTTGCAGGCTCGTCTGGTACGAGTGCGTTTACCGTCTTGCAAATGAGACAAGTCGTCGCGAGTTCGCGTTGTGAGTGAATGAGATGAGAAGAGAAGTTCCCGCAGGATAGTCGCTTGTTATTTGTTTTTGTCTTTTAAAAGAAGTGTTTTGAATTTGTTTGTGAACATTATCATACTAAGACCTATCCATCGCGGGAAGCATTTACACCTCGCCCCGAAACAGGACGCGTATAAACACTCCGCAACAAAGTCTCGTGTCGTACAAGATTGTTCGATTTTTATTAAGTGTTTTATTGCTTTTCTTTATGAGATGAGAAAGAATGACTCAAGTTGCAGAAAGGACAAACTAAGGGGACTAAGACACAACCCTAATTTTATTTGTTTATTTACAAGAGAGGTCCTATGGTTAATGAGGTATTCTAATCCTAAGAAAGAAAAAGGAAAGAAGAAAAGAGAGCTTAGAAATCAACTTACTTCCTAAGGAAGTTAAGTTGTTCTAAGAAAAGGGAAAGCCTAAAAGCAAAGCACAAGGTGCTAAGGCAAACACCATTAAAATGAATAAGATATGGGAATGAAGTAATGCTTACCTCAATCTTCCCCCCTACAAAACAAAAGTTAGCATGATAATGCATATTGGAAGTAAAATCAAAGCATGAAAGCGATTAAGTACCATAAACGTCCTAGAGTGGAACTAGGGTTCAAAATAAGACCTAAGTCTAAAGGTGAAGGTACCTAAAGGTTACATGACTTCTAAAGTCAGTAGCTACATGTTATAGGCTCCTAAGGATGCTAGGATACCCCACAAGATCAAACTATGTCAAACTATGTACAAAAAGTTCACCTAGGTTCACCTAAATGCAAGTTAGGGTTTATGGATGAAGTATGAATGCGTATGGCTTACAAGCATGAATTAATACATGAAATGAACATAAAAGTCAGTAGTGAATGCTTATGAAGATGGATGAGTGAATATACAATCATGGATGCAATGGATTAGGCATATGGGGCAAGAAGAAGAAGATGTGAGATGAAATGGAACAAACATCGCATAAGATCGCAAATGATGCAAACTAAGGAAGAATGACATGTGAATATGAATGAAATTATTATAGACCAGTAGCATACAAGTTATGATATGCAATTATAATGCATTGATAAACATTAATTATTTCCACACAACTCAAGTTATTATTTAGAGGAGAAGAGAATCTATTTTAGGTTAAAGTTAATTCACATAAGTATGCACTTTAAAGCACCAAAACAAACCAAATGAGTATGGTTCAAAAAGTGACCTATGACTGGAATTAAAGACATAAAAATGACATATAATCAACTCCTAAAAGTTACCAAAAATACCCTCAAGAAAATGGCATGAATGCCTTCTTAACACTTAGGTTATGCGACACATAAACACATGAATCAACCTAGGATCTAGGTGACATGGAAAAATAGCAAAAAGCCTTTAAAAATTATGAAATTAAATCCCTGGAATGATATAGTCATTATCTTACATTTTCCAAAAGTATTATACAAAATTATACACCAAAGTGCCAAAACAATTCCTTGACTAGCAAGGTAACAAAACATGATCACCAAAAACAACTCCACAAAGTGGATCAAAAAGGGCATCTAAAATTATGAAAAAAAATGCCTAAGGGGCATCAAAATGTCACAAATTACAGTGATTAATCACACACAAAAAATAGGTTTCACACCTATGGGGAAAAAATCGATTTCGGTCCCTTATACCAAAACCTTCCTTTTTGGGACAGCTTGTGATCTAAAATCCAAATAAAATATTGAAACCAACCAAATCTGGAAACAAAAAATATGACAAACTAATTAAGAGGATGAGGATCACTCATGAATTTTTCCAGAATTTTATCCCACCTAAAACTATTTTTAAAAAAACGCGACGAAACGGGCAAAAAAGTGGATTTTAAGGGGAAGTGAAAAGAATTAATCCTAATGGTTCGTAACCTAATCCCTAAGTTCCGAAATCGATACATATCATCAAAAATCACAAATAAATCCAATGCCTCAGGTGGGAGGGCTCAATATGCACCTTAATTTATATGATCCTAAGTCGCATGCAACTAGAATGATGCATTAAAGTAGAGAATCGAGATCACTTACTTGGTCGAAGTGCCGATTCTTTCACATAAAAGAAATCCAAAAAAACTTCAAGTCAAGCCTTGTAATCTCCCATGAGCAAAATAAATGCTCATCTTCCATAATTGCTTTGTGAAGATTCCCCATAATCGAAACAAAAACAACGACACAAAATATCATTTGAATCCAAAGGTATCCCACAAATAAAGTGGAATACCAACCAAACGACCGTCGTTAAGATCTTTGCGAGAACCTTGCATGAACTCAACAAACGCCTTAGAAACCAAAAAGAGGTGCAACTGGAAGTTGCACCTATGCCTCACAACTCCAAATCAAGTAGAAATATGAATATACGAGTCATGGACATGCATTGAAATTTACGTTTCAAAACGGGGCAGCACCTATGCTCTAACATAAACAACATGCAAACTCAAACCGGAATCGAACAAATTTACATGCAATGAATGGCAAATGATCAACAAACATAAGTACAAGTCAAAACAAGACCAATGCGTCAAAACCGCACCAAACCGAACATAAAAAGCCTTGAAACGAAAAAACGCGTAAAAAATCGACTCGAAATTGAACGAAAATCGCATGGTAACTTGCAAACGTGCCAACGGATTCAAATATGCAATCGGTTTTTGAAAATTCCGCTTGGAAGTGATACTTTTTGGTCGATTTCGTCGGCTGGCAGTAGCAAAATAGCCGGGAAAAATTGTCTGAAATCGACTAAAAAGTTCACCAATGGCTCCAAACTAATAAACAAAGTCAATTTACACTATTCACATTCGCAAAAACGCGCTACGGTTAGGAAGTTATGACCAAAACATATTCTCGACACGCGACACATGAACAACATCAACAATTAAGCCTCAACCTATCCTATTTCAAATTTGCACATTGAAACAAGCATGAATTTAAAAGTCAAGCACTTCAATCAATATCAAGTTATAATAATTAGCTCTCTTAGGAATTTTGTCAAACACCTAACATTCACCGATTATTCTATGTCAACTTTACCAAGCCTTTTCAATCATGCACCACAACAATTATTAGGATAAATTAATCAAGAATCAATCAATAATCAAATCATGAATCAATGCACATAGTCTCCACAAGATTAATTCAACTTCAAAATTCAATTCAAGAAACAATTCAACAATTATTCATGAATTAAAGTTTAAGAAGCTTACCGAATGAAGAATCGACGAAGAAATTGCGAATCCGAAGGAAGTGAGACGCGATCATGAACAGAGGAGAGGAGGAGAGGCCGCGTGGCTGCCGGTGGCGGAAGATGGTGGTCTTACGGTGGTGAAGTTGACCGGAGGTGGTGGTTCGTGGCGGCTCGGCTACCGGAAGCTTGATCGGAATTGTTGTGTTCTTGAGTTCTTGATGAAGTTGTTATTGTGTTCTTGAGAAAGAGTTGAGAGAATGAAATTTGATCCTTTAGAGAGGGTTTGTGAGAGTTTTTTGGTGTTTGTAAATTATGATTGAAGTTATGAGACAAATTGTGGGTCAAAAGAATATATAGTGGAGTGTAAAATGAAAGGCAAAAGGTAGAATTTCGGCTTAAGTGAAAATAACAATATCTTCGGCAAGAAATTTTGACTCTGAGCCTTCCACAATATCGTCCGCCTCTGAATCACAGTTGCAACACAAAAATAACGGACGTCATACGACCAAAATCGAGTGCGATCGATACGTTTAAGCTGCAAGACGTCACTGAATAAGTTGTTTTTTCGGCTTATTTGGTGTCCGCTACTCGAAAATGTGACGAGGTCAACCTCTTCGGAGCATAATATCGACTCGACTTTGTCAGCAAAGTTGTAGATCTATGAGTCAGTGACCTGGTGTTAAAATCTAAGCTCAACCGGACAAACGACGAGGGAGATATGAATTTTCTCGTGAAACCACTTTCAGCCTTTTTCTTCGGTTCAGCACTTCAGTTTTGTGAAATAAACCAAAACGATAATCTTTGGAGCACCGTTCAAACTCGCATTTGTCTTTGAACTTGAAGAGGACAAATTTTTTGAACCAACGCTTCAAGAACGGGTGCAATCCGATGAAAATTGACCGAGTTATGAATTTTACAAAATCTGACAGACAATGCAGTGCATCAAAGAACCTTATTGGTAATTCGCATTTTCGAGATCCTTCCGCTTGGACCGAACCAAAACTGAATTCACATAATGAAGATAACATCTAAAAGGAATTTTAGGCACTGAAACGACATCAATTCGATAAACGATCCAAGAGTTATGAATTTTTTAGTGTTCAAAACTCACCGGTTCAGCACTGTTTTACACTATGTCGACTCTAAAGACTCGCACATTCTGAGATCTTCTTCAAAGAATTAGTTCTCGGCCAAAACCCAAAAGTTGGAAAGGATATCAATACGGAACTTTTGGCATATGAATCTCTCAAACATGTTGACCCAATAAGAAGTTACAAACTCTTGAATACCGCTAGCACAGTTAATCGGCGAAACCGAAATTTCAGAAACAAATAAATCCCGCCATTTTCCTTGATGAATTGGCCTCCGAGCCGAACATAAAAGTTGTAGAGAATAATAAAACGGTCTAAACTATTGAGTTTCAAGCCAAAATGAGTTTCCGAGCATAAGTTACAACTTTTGCAAACTGCACCATAAAACTGATATTCTGCTTAAACTCCTTTGAATCAACCGAGAACTTTTGGTTTCTTCTAAGATTCTTGTGCACGTTCCGCATGAAAAAATAAAGGCCAGTCGCAATCTGTGAAAGCTCAAATGGAGATGTATATTCATGTATGTTTATGATGCAATTGTGATCTAAATGCAATGCAATGTATGAAAGGATATGCTAAATGGCATGAAAATGAGAGGGCAAATTTTGAGGTATTACACCGATGAACATAAGTGAATGATCCAGTGCTAATAAAAAAGAAAAAGGCAAACTCTGGGATAGGTGACCCTCACAAAGTCATTTAAACCGAAAAAAGAGAAAGAAAAAAAAATTTTTTTCCACAAAAAGAAAAAAAGTACAGTCACCTATTGTTAGTTAGTTCAGAAGTATCTGACACTGAACTTGGTAGGGCGGATTACGATCCGATCCCCCGCAGCTACATTTAGGTCAAAATAAAACGGGTTTACGCATGCTTATGTGCCAGAAACCCTATGTTTTGGATCAGAATCACTAACCGGTCACTCTACTATGAAGCATGTACGGATAACGAGCTTAATGTGATTGCGCCTGAATGAAAAGGACCCAAAAAGAGATGAGAAGATAGGCCTAGGTATTGTGGGATGACATGGGGTGGTTAATATAGGATTGAAGTTTGTGTGTGTGTTATTATTGTACCCTTGGTTCACTTAGTTAGTACCTGTCACTGCATCCTGACTTGAACTTAGAAGCCCTTTAGCCCAAATCACGTGTTGACACCAGTTTTCTTCATTTTTGAGCTTTTAATGTTTGCTTGAGGACAAGCAAAGGTCTAAGTGTGGGAGGATTTGATAACACTAAATTTCACCGTATTTCTGACTCCGATTTCACATGCATTCTTAGGTTTTATTGTTACTTTGTTATGTTATTACTTTGTTTTTCTTTATTTTCAGGTTTTCTATGTAATCGGGGCCTAAATCGAGAAAAGGAGCGAAAAAGGAGTGGAAACTGACGAAAACCAAGAAATTCAGCTTTTTACACTTACGGCATCCACCATGGCTGGCACCATGGGGTCTGCCATGACGTGGCCACGTCTCAAGACCACTCCACAACTGCCAAGGACCCACGATCCCCACTTTCTCCACCAGTTTACACCTATGGCGGGCGCCATAGGCCTGTGGCGGGCGCCACAAGGCAAAACGGCTTCCCTCCACTTTTTAGTGGAGGGGGGCATCCTGGTCTTTTCCCAACAATTATACCAACAATTATATGATTATGACTCATTCTAATCACTCTAATTCATCAAGACTTTCTCATAAACTCAACCTAACTCAAAACCCCAAAAACTCCAAAAACTCATACCATCCTAATCCATTCATATTCCAATTCCTACACGTTTATCATAGATTATAAAAACTCCCCATACCTTAGAGAATTTCGCCGCTTTACACTCTTCTCTGGGGTTCTCCACAGTCTCCTGACTCTGAGCTTCTTCTTTCTCTCCCTTTTTCCTTCAGAGCACTTCTTCTCCCAAAAACACGATAATGTTAGAAAACTAATCGTGTATTCCTTTTTACCAAAACATATCCCAGTTAAGTCTTTTCCCACTTTACCCTCATAATTTTCACAAAAGGACCACCTTACCCTTTTCTTTAATATATTTTTAATAATAATAATAAAATAGTATAATAAAACACTATTTATCCTTATTATATAAAAATACTCTTTTTCTCCAAAATTCTCTAATTAATCCAAACTCTCCAATGTTTTCTAAATTAATTAAATAAATGATTAAATAATTAAATTTATATTTTCGGGGCGTTACACAAAACATGATTGCAAAACAAATTAAACAGAATAAATTCTAAGGTTTATCCTAGTAGTGCCTAATGGTTTGGAGGAGCTGGTGGAATCCTTCTAAGTAATTCTATCATTCCATCTTTAAGTTTTACTATAGCTGAGTGATGAAAAACTATTTCTACTCCCATTGTATCTTGTATGGATTTCAGATCTTTGAAATTTTCCTTAATTGATCCAGGAGATAGACTTGAAACAAACAAATCTTCCCTGTCTTTGGCTTCTTGAATAACTTTTATCTTGTCCTCAACATGTTGAATGGTTGACCGTTTGAGTTTAGATAATTCTTGAGATATCCAGTTACAGAACTAAGTCCAGCGGTTTTCTAAGCCATTTGGATCAATATTGGATGTAGTTTCACTTGCTAGCTTTTGAAATTCTACAAGTACTTCCTCTTTAAGCAAGTTGATAGTTTCATTAAAGGTTACACATGAAGGACTAATGGGTTGCTCTTCCTGAATGGATGAGGAGGATATTCCCAACATGTTTAACCCTTATTTGCTTTGAGTTGAAGATATTTTAACCTGAGTCACTTTTGAGGGAGTAAGGCCTTTGCCAGAAGTTCCTTCAAGAGGGATAGGTACCTTAGAATATTTTTGAGTTAAAAGACTTCAATGAGGTAAAGGGGTCATGAATCCAAAAGACGATGATTGAGGGAGAGGGGAATCAGATACACCATCCTGAACCTTAGTATTTAAAATGACTTGAGGTTCACAACGAATCTTCTGAGGGAGACCAAAAACTGTCTTCTCAAAGGATGTTAATTCCAGGTTAGGTTTCTTAGAGGACGGTCCCTCTTCATCAGTAATACTAAGTTCAATTCCTCTTTTCTTAGAGAACGACATCTCTGGAAGTTTATCATGAATAACTCATATTTATTCACTTTTCTACTTTTTTTGTCTTCAAACTGTCCAAGGTAATTTGGTATATCCTCTATTAGAATTTGTGAGAGACTGAAATGAGGAATTCTAGTAAATTTGATTCATTCATCAACAACACTTCTATCACAGTCCACTTTGATGAACTTTTCCTTCTTCAGTTTGAGCATTTTTCCATAAGCTTTTCTCAACTTATCTGAATTTCCTTCGGCAATAATGAGATCTTTTACTATGCATGTTTCAACCAGAATATCTGAAATGATTATGCCATATGGAATGTTCTTATGTTCAACACTACTTCTGGATTTTTTGATAGATTTTAGTAAGAAATTGAACAGAAGGGCTGGAAGATGAACCTTAATCCCTTTCAGCAAGAAAAACAAGACTAGCTTCTGAATGATATTGAGCTTATTTGGAGAGCACTAATGAAACACTGTTTCAGTCAAAAGGTTAAACTAGCCTTGTAAAGAGTCTTTTAACATGGATGATGCAAAGTATTTGGGGTTAACCCCCACTCCATCTCATAGAATATAACTCATGATAAATGCCTCTCATTTCTCATCTAGCTTAGCATTTTTTATTCTTATTCCATTTTTATCAAAGGAAATAAGATCTGAGAAGGTCTTCTCAGAGATGGTAATGCTCCTTCCAAAAACAGATGACCTGATAAGATTTTCTTCAATGGTTGCATGAATCCATAAGTCTTTGACCAAGTTGAGATAGATAGGTCCAAATATTATGTTAAAGTAGTTTTCCCATCCTTGAAATTTTACTGAGTGTATTAGGTCACATCCATTATTCTTCAAGTTAATGAAATCCATTGATGTTTCATACCTAACTAGAAGTTGTTAGACCGGAGTTTTAAGAGCGATATGACACACATATTTCGTTTCTTTTCTCTCGTTGTTGAGAAGTATAAGCCATTCTAAGAAAAAGGGTGCCGATAATCGCAGAAACAGAGGTTTTAGGGTTTGGGGCTTGCTAAACAAAAATATAGTGTAGTCGTGAGGTAATGTAGTTTGTGTAGTGAAACAACCATTTATATATATATATATATATATATTTCAAATACACTAGAGACAAACAACATGTATCATTTAGAAGATGTGCAGTTTTAACATTTACCAAAGCACTCAATTAAAACTTAAATGCGACTTTTCCAATTATGCATGTCTAGTGAGTGGGACATGTGTCACAATCACGTTCACACGATCTCAGATGAAATTATCACATTTAATATAATGACTGTTCACTACTCAGAAAAAAATCAAAATATTTTACTCAAGAGATTTACTTAGTGAATGTAAACTGTTTTAATCATGACACTTTCACTCAATCAGAAAGTTCTGATTTAAACATTTCACAACATTAAGACAATTATTGTTCTGACTAAAAATAACTTATAACTGGTAGAAATATTTTTATCAGAATATTCTAAAGAATGCATCAAAGATAAAAAGGAGAACATACCTTAGAATTTCAAAACTTCTTCCTTGTTGATTCTAATCCACTCATGTTCTGCTTCTAACTCGGTCTTGTCTTCTGACCATTCTACCTCTTTTCTTCAGACTTGACACCTTGAAGGTTTTGACGAGATATGCTCTTGGTTCTCATACTTCTTCAGAACATCTTCTGTTCTTTCTGCTAGGTGTCTGAGCATCTATAGTAGTTCTATCAGAGAATAACCACTTAGACATTTTGTCCTCCTAATTATGATTTCTGACACTCCATTTTTAGACTCATTCCAAAGAACTTATGATTTAAAATCATAAGTTAACAATCACCCTTTTCATTTTATAAAAACTTCCAATGAGCTTAATATGACAAAGTCAAGGGTGGATTAATTTGTTTCTTAAAAACATCCCATACTCATTTATAAATAATCTTCAGCAAACAAGATTTCTTGTTTTTCTGATGATTTGATTCTTGAGCAAAAAACGTTGATAAACCAATCGTATTTAAGATAAAAATTCAGTAGATGTATAACCTTATATGAAGAATATATATTTTCAGCTGATTCCGCCAAATCAATGACTTGCTCAAATGTAATCCATTTGGCTACAATTCAGTATTCTCTCATTATCATCAACTTATTTGATTCTGAAATTGTAAGTGGATTAACTTTCACCTCAGGTGTTTTCAACACATAACAATGGATCATTATCTGACACTGTTAAGTGTTTGATGTCCATCAATAACATAATTGGAGCTTTGATACCAATTGAAGGTGTGAGAAAAACACAAAAAAGGGGGGATTGAATTGAGGTTTTCACTCTTGGCTATTTTTCACACTTTGATGAGTTGCGTCAAGCTATCCTGTGAATGTGTTGCGGAAGCATAAGAGAATGTAAAGCATAAAGCAAAAGTAAAGAACACACAATATATTCTGGTTCACTTGAGAACTTCCTAAGCTAATCTAATCCACCTGCCAAGGTGCTTTCGCCTAAAACAAGGACTTAATCCACTATAACCAAATCATTATGATTACAATCGTGCGGCCAACTACCATGACTAACTCCACAAAACCTCAATAACTTCCTGCGCGACAACCTTCCGTGACTAACTGCACAACACTATGCGTCATAACTTCCTGCACAACTTATAACCGCGACTAACTGCACAACAACCTATTGTGACTTCCTTAGTGACAACCTGCCGTGACTAACTACACAACACCTTGTGTCGTAACTTCAGGCTCCAGAACCAACTGTTCTGAGATGCACTAGAACCTTATCCCTAAAACATATCATCATAACACATAGTTCTATGAATGAACTAGCAACAAATTTTTGTGCCTTCCTAAAGTTATGACCTTCACTCGGTCCTTTAAGGAAAGGGTTGCTTATAAAAGTTATGCTTCTTAATAAGCAGGTTGTAAACTCACTTAAATACATCAGAAGAACCTAAATACATACTAAAAATATTACATTGTATTCTTACTCCATTGTATGGTTTTCTGCTTCTTCAAGTTGCTTCTTCATGGAGCACTTGAAGGTTGAAGTCTTCTTCTTCTTCAAAAGCTTTGTTAGCTTATTGATCTTCATTTGAGAACAAGAAGGACTTCCTCATCTTGATTCACTTAAGAACATTTCTTGATAGCAGCCCATGTTCTTCTTCAATCCAATGATCACTTCAATAGTTGATTTGTAGTTGAAACTTCCATGATCCTCTTCATTGTCTTTTGCGACTTTGCAAGTCTTCTGCAACATATGAAGTTAAGCACATAGTGAATTCAAGATATCTACTTTCAGCAGATTGTTGTCAAAGAGTAATCAACTAGAAGAGATGCATATTCAAGTAAAATCGTTGCGGCTTGTTCCAATGTCATCTTTTTTTATCATCAACCTTATGTGATTTTATGACAACATCAACAAAATGGTTCAAAGACCATTTGGCAACTTGTTAGTGTGTTATAAATCAACCGTGAAGGTTCTTTTCATTTCAAAAGCACAACACTAACAATTCTTGGTTGGATATCATATTTTCAACATAAGCGATAATCCAACACCAGGTTGTATTCCTATTCAAAATACACAACTCCAATTCGCCTACTAAGGAAACTGTTACACAAGGAATTAAAATAGTACAACCACATATTGTCCTTTTCCACAATTCTAAGATAGTGGAATGGTAGTGGGATAAAGCATTATCGTATTGTGTACTATCCTTGCAAACGATAACATTATCATTTGAACTTTAGATGCTTCTGATTATAAATCAATGAATGAAGCATAAGCTAGAGACAATGATACTTGGGTTTTTAGAGAACCTAAATCTTTAGTCTTCAGAACTTGTTCACATAGAACTATGTTCTTCAGGATTTAATCACTTGGCTTAAAACCCATGATCTTCAGAACTTCAAGTCTTAGAGTCTTCAGAACTTTTTTCACATAAAGCATTGTCTTCAACACTTGGTTTTTCAGAACTCGTAAGTCTTCAGAATCTTTCAGGCACTTGGTCTTCAGACGTTAATTCTTCAGAACTTCAAGTCATTAGAGTCTCCAGAACTTTGTTCTTCAGAAGATTAATTTCAGAAGCTTTGCTTCACTGTCTGATCAGAACCAAGTTTATAACAACATCCACAAGAGCATTACCAATGCAACATCCACATCCTTTGATCTTTCTGATTGTGTTCAGATTCAGAAGCACAGTTACTTCTTCAACATGCTTGCGACTAATGTTGGACATAATAACTTTGCATATTAGCATTTGTGTACTCATTCATAATGTTTGTTTGATCTTAATATATATAATATTTGTGATCTGCACTTTAACAAACATCAGAACATAAATGGTTCTTTCATAAATACTCAATTGTTATCATAAAAACATAAAGATGGAATGTAGAGACAACTCTTGTTCTTACATTTAAATCGAATATCTCTATTTTGACCAAATGGGAAGTGATACAAGAGAGATTTTTGAAGGCTACTGACAACATAAAACTCCATATCAAAGAACAATTGAGGAAGATTTCCTATCTGGAAACCACCGACATGAAACGACCTTCTCAACCGGTAAAAACAAAAGGTACTCCGTAGAAAATGAAGCATACACCAAATGAAAACTAGACTACACAACCTCCTTCATATTTTGAACATGTTAGCAAAGATTTTACCCGCTCATCAACTCAAAAATCTAAAAAAAGTGTTGTGAAAGGATCCCACATTAGCAAACCACCTTCGGCGCTGCTTCCACCGAAGATTCCATTCATTGACGAGATACAAATGTTTATGCACAAATATATTGAGCAGACCATCAATGTTGTGGGGGACACTAATTGCGGTTAGAGATTCATTTTGGCTTTACTCGGTAAAGGAGAAGACAGTCAAACACTTTTCCGACATCAACTTATACAAGAGTTGAAGACGCATAAGGAATCATACACGCGGTTGTAGATAAAGAAAGAAAATTCCGATACAATTTTTTGAGTCTCTTGTTCCTTACTTGAGAGGTCTAGCACCGGAGGTAAAATGGTTGCGCTTCCTTGAAATGGGTCACCTAATAACATGTGTGTATGATAAAGTGTGTGTTGACGTGACTCACTACAGTTTTTCGTAAACCTTTTTCCAACTGCGCACCGCATCATCCCAATATCCAAATGATTGAATCATGTGTATTGGGTGGATTTCAAAATCAATTCATTTTGTTCAAGTTTACTTGAAACCGGGATGCTCTATACCAATTACATCACTAAAGTTGATGGCTCATTCAACCATGATAGTTGATACTTGGTCGAATCATTTTATGGAAAATGTGCAAGAATTTGAGAGATTGAACAATATTGAAAAAGAATCAAATGCACAAAAATCCAAAGGGGTACCACCTATAGATTTAGACGACGCCACATGTTTCGATTCATTTTAATTTCTTATTTAACCAGAGGTAAAATGGTCGCGCTTCCTTGAAATGGATCACCTAATAACATGTGTGTATGATAAAGTGTGTGTTGACGTGACTCACTACAGTTTTTCGGAAACCTTTTTCCCACTGCGCACTGCATCATCCCAAAATCCAAATGATTGAATCATGTGTATTGGGTGGATTTCAAAATCAATTCATTTTGTTCAAGTTTACTTGAAACCGGGATGCTCTATACCAATTACTTCACTAAAGTTGATGGCTCATTCAACCATGATAGTTGATACTTGGTCGAATCATTTTATGGAAAATGTGAAAGAATTTGAGAGATTGAACAATATTGAAAAAGAATCAAATGCACAAAATTCCAAAGGGGTACCACCTATAGATTTAGACGACGACACATGTTTTGATTCATTTTAATTTCTTATTTAACCAGACAAATAATTGTACGTAATTGTGTCTCAATATAAATGAAGTGTTATATATTCACCTTTTGTTCATATTTTTTCTTTATGCATTTTTATCTACCCCAAAACAACATGTGTGTTTTTTGTCAATAAAAAAAGGGTTATGTTATAGTGTCCTGTTTTGATACTGGTTCAGGACAAGTTCTGGAGATGCATCTCCGAAACAAGATAATAGGGTGCAGTTCCAAATATATATATATATATATATATATATATATATATATATATATATATATATATATATTTATAATCAATATGACAATTAATGAGTGATCCAAATTGATCTTTGTCTTCTATAAATATAGGTGCTCTAATTTTATATTTCACACAAACTCAAAATGTCTCAAATGTCATAAACAACACTACTAAAAAACACTAAAACAACAATGTCAGGCTTATAACGCATCCTTTTACACCATTGTAATAGATTAAAAACTTCGTGCCCAAGCATAAGCTAGATGTATAAACAATCATTTAATGACAGTTGAATTAAAACACAGTAGTAATAAATAAATGTAGCAAGCTTTGATTCTCTGCAACTATATTTGTTTTTCCATTTTTTAGTGTACATTTAGCGTGTGTCCCTTAAGTCCATTATTTAAAAAAAAATGTAAATTATTTTACAACGGTTATGCTAAACAACTGTAGTAATAAATAAAATGTAACAAATCTTTGATTCCCTGCGACTACATTTTTTTTTCCATTTTTTAGGATACATTTAGCGTGTGTCACTTAATACCATTATTTAAGTGTAAATTGTAAATGATTTTACAATGATTTGTTAAACAACCGTTGTTTTAGGTTTAAGATTCAACTATGGTTTGTTTCTCCAACCGAGATTAAAAGCTTTACTAATAAATTAAAACAAAACTTATTTTTTACTTCTTTCATAAGTCGCCCTAATTGAACAAGCGAGCCAGAGACGACAGTGGTGGCGTAACCTTTACCTTCTTCGTATCCATTCATTTGGAGCTCAAATATTCACCCTCTTCATTCATTTTCTTCTTCAGATTTGAAGTAAGGTACTCTTCAACAATGTTATACTCGCTTTTCTGGATGAGCCTGAGGATTTCATCCTTATCCTTGTTGCAGGCTCTGGATTACTTGTCTGACCTACTGGCGGATTGATGACCTTAGCTTGAGGTTTCTTTCCCCTTTCAATTACTTCAACTCCTAGATTGAACACTCGTCCACTTCTAGTGACTTGACTGATATCAGCAATGCTGACAAGAGATGGTAACTTCCTTCCCTTCTTCCATGATTGTTAATCCGTACTTATACGAAATTGCTTTCTCCGAAGTATAAGGCACTAAGCCTGGAAAATAGATGACCAAAGGGGTTAGACGAGCCTTTCAGATGTCGAAAGTAACCTCTATTGGTGCTAGCTTGTGAATGTTTCCACTGTCAAAGAGAAATTTGAAGAATTTCTTTTATTTGATCAAAGGGATTATATTGAGAATCTCTTCGTCAGTTTCATAGTCCATAAGTTCAACTGCTAGAACTTCCTGTATCATGTTGATTAGCTGTGACTCTTACAGACGAGTGACAACTTGATCCATCTGATCATGGAGATTCATATGTACTTTGATATATCCTCGTTTATCCATTGAGCAGACCTCACAATTTTCATAATTGTGAGTGGCAAAAGACGATATCCACTTTGTATACGATGGGTCTTAACTCGGTCCAAATTTTTTATTCTGACATCGAAAGTTTTTCTTCTAGCCAGAGTACCGTTGTTTAGACTAATCTGACCAGTTTCTTTGTCCATGCAAATTGGAAGCCACCAATGGTCCAATAAAGCTTGAAGATCTCTTTACACTGTTGCGCACCCTTGATTACCTTCGGAGCAACCTCTGTAGTTCCAATAATCGTGTGTTGATAAGAATCCAAGCGTGATGTGCTTGGAGTGTAATTTGACTAAACTGGTATTCATTATGTGAATGTAGAAGATTTGAACCATGTTGATCCGAGGATCATCCATTTCACGGTAATCTTGAATCCATCCTAAATCTATTCCATTTGTTGTTGAAGGGATTCCTGTACAAAGGAGCACCCTTGATCATTTGTTGAACAGACAGAGCAACTTCGGTAGTCGTGCCATGGAAAATTATGATGTAAACTTTGTCTAGAATGCATTGCAACCAGATTGAAATTCATTGTTCGGATGTCAATGTTTTGAATAATTATCGGAGGAACAACAAGTAAATTGAATACTCAAATTTCCTTTTCTTGAATCCAGTTGACCGACGCTTTTTCATGTTGTGGTAACGAATTTTTTTGAACATTTGGATTAGTATCTCTGAAAGATAACTCTCTTCCAGACGAGTCTCTGGACGTCATACTTGAAAGCTAGGAAATTTTCAATGTTATGCCCTTTTCCTCCCTGATGATAAGAACATGATTGATCAACTTTATACCAAGGAAAGGGATCCGCAGGAATCACAACAGGAGTCCTGGTTTGAATGTACCCCTTGCTTATTAAAAGTGAAAAAAAATCAGCATATGTTGTAGGTATATGGTCAATTGTTGGAGCCCTGGGATAATCGTTGTTGTTATATTATGGACGAGCATGTTTAAGAGGTTGCTTCCTTTGTTGATATTGTTGTTGATTAGAAGAATTCTGAGCGGTCTGAGGTTGATATGTTGGAGCTACAATGTAGGTAATAACAGGAGATACAATCGCTGCTTGACGAGGGGCAAATCTTTGTCGCTGTTTACCCAGAGATATGTTACTGATGTCCTGTTGCATTTTTTTCTGAAAGGAACTTCCATATCTTTTCTTGGAAAATCAAGGTTCAACTTCTTTTGCTAAACGTCCTTCTCTAGCTACCTCTTCTAAGCATATTCCCTTGTTTACCATCTCAGTGAAATCATTGAGTGCGCTTGCAACCATCCGTTCATAGTAGAATGAACTCAATGTCTTGAGGAAGATTTTTGTCATTTCTTTCTCTCCGAGAGGAGGAGAAATTTGAGCAGCAATTTCATGCCATATTTATGTGTACTCTTTGAAGGTTTCATTACTCTTCTGAGACATTGCTCTGAGCTGGTCCCGATCAGGTGCCATATCCAAATTGAATTTATATTGTTCAATGAAAGCATTTATGAGATCTTCAAAGTTGTTGATGTCTGTACGATTGAGCTTTATGTACCAACGAAGCCCTACTCCAATTAAGTTATCTTGAAAGTATTGAATTAGTAGTTTTGGATTATCCGTCTGAGTGGACATTTTCCGGGCGTACATTGTTAAATGACTTTGAGGGCATGAATCATCCTTGTATTTATCAAAATCCGGAACTTTGAATTTGTGCAGTATTTGAATTTGTGCGGTATTTCCATAGTTGAATTCATAATAGAGAGTTCCTCTTTCAACTCCTTGTTCTCTTCCTCGAGGTCTTCCATTCTTTTCTGGTGACTGGCCCGAGTATTATACGAATAAGACAATTTAACTTCTAAAAGAAGACAGAATAAGAATCGATGAAAGAAAAATGAAAATGATGAATGATAATGCAATGATTAAAAATAATATTTGTTAATTTTCTCCTTTATTTAAAGAAAGAACTAATTGAACAAACTATTGCAAAGTATCATAGAAAATCTTTTATTGAACTGAAACAAGTTACATCCACGGTACATTATTCAAATGCAGAAAAGAAAGTTTAAAACACTAAAGCTCTATTTGTTGGGACTTCAGTTTCTTGATGATTTGTTTTCTGTCTCTTGAGCGGGACTTCTTCTAGATCTTCATTTTTTTTCAGGTGTAGAAGGTTCCGACGTTGCCTTGAATAGGTAGTTGTTCTGCCTTCTATGTGATGTGGTACTCAAGTACCTCAATGAGGTCGTCCATTTATTTTAGGAGACTCTAAATTTTGACATTCTCTAGACTGAGAATCTGATATTTCTTTTTCCAGGAGTCTCACTCCCTCTGCATTTTGTTGAAAGTTATTTGAAGCTTCTCTGTATCATTCATGAAGTAGATAACAATTTCCTTTAGTGGAAGCACCCCTTGTCGAGGGAAGGCATCCTCGGTTTCAATGCTTTGGCTTGTATCCATTTGAGGTAAGGATCCAAAGAGATACATTTTAGTTATCCCAGATTTTATTCCTTTCTTGTGTACATGTTTCCAAGCATGTGCAATCTCTCCTCTGATAGTCTTGTGCTCTTCTCATTCTTCGAAGAAAAGTCCTTCATTTTGAGCATTGACGGGTATATCTCTCATTAGGTATCCCATCTGACGTCGGGCTAATTTTGGGTGATAATTGTTCCCTCCCATTGGTACCAATGAGAGTTACATTAGGGAAGGTACCACAACTTGTGATGATCCTGATTTCTTCGTAGACTGGATTGGACCAACTGATGTCTGAATTGGTCAAAGACATAATCTTCTGTGACTAGTTCATTCCATTTTTAGTTTCCCAAAATATTGATGACTTGGGTAAGTGGGATGTGAACCATTTGTAGAGAAGTGGTACATAACAAGTAATCATTCCTCCGCCGCATAAATTCCTCAGGTGAACTGAGTGGTAAGTATCTGTGAGCAGTGTAGGAACTGGATTTTTGATGAGAAAGTTCTTTATTGTATTGATTTCGACAAAGTTTTCTACATTGGAAAATAAGAAAATCCCATAGATGAGAAATGCAAAGATGAATTAGAATGCAATAGTATTTCCAATACTGGAAAAGTATAATACTCTCTCAATCAGAAATTGGAAGGATAGACCCTCGACTCCTCCTTTGGTAGTCCAATGAGCTTTAACTTCTGACTCTTCCAAAGCAAGATTCCTGGAAATTATTGATTCTCTCGACATTCCTTCCAATCCGGAGAAAGGTATTTCTCATCAATAGAGATTCCTATCAACTGAGAGTACTCTTCCAATGTTGGGCAGAGCTGATAATCAGGAAATGTGAAGCAGTGGTACATCGGGTCGTAGAACTGGACCAGTGTAGCAAGAACTGTTAGGTGATGGCGCGAATCTAGAGGGGGGGGGGGTTGAATAGAACCCTTTTTAAAATATTTCCAACTTTCAAAAATTTAATTGAAAAATGGTTTGTGGAAGTTCCCCGGAAAAATCACGTCTAAATTATATGAAGTCACCGGTGATCGAATATGTGTTATCAAACCAAATGGGATACTAAAGATGAATCAACTAATAAATATCAAGAACATTAATCACTTAAACTTAACACACTTGATTAAAATACTACCAACAATGTTAAGAGAAATTAAATAAGCATAGTGACAAAGAAATGGTGTGTTTTGAATTTTTTCAAACACTTAGTCTGCACACCACACCTAGTGTATTTTGCCAATATTTATAGTGCAAAATTTTTCTAAGATTGCTATCAAATTTGATAGCAACAATTTTACAAACACTTGGAGTGCACCAAAATATGCAAAACATAAATTTCAATATCACACTATTTCAAGTTATGCAAAAAGTATAACGAAAGAGAAAAACCAATAACACGCGGATTTGTTTAGACAGTTCCCCTACCGTCCTTGCTAAGGGTACCTCTGCCCCGAATTCAAAAATAAAATTGGTACTTTTTATTAAAATTGAAACATTTTTAAAAAGATAAATTAGAAACGACAAACCAATCTTAATTGTTGGTGTAGCTATGTTTCTCTTTGCCCCTTGATTCAAGTTGAATCAAGTCCTTCACTCGTGTCGAACAAACCTTCGATTAATTGCTCCCTTCTTGTAAGAATCCTCGATTCTCCAAACTTTGAGCACGGCCACTTTGATTCGATACTAGTGAACCCACACCGTTCTTCGCAATCCTATGGTTATTGTGATATGTTTTAACAATCCCCTCAATCTTCAAACCATTTCACTTGGCTGAATCTACGAACAAATGATGTGTGCAAAACCCCCAAATCATAATGATCTTGGAGGACAAACCCTTAAGGTTTATTCAAGAAAAAACCACAACTCTCTCAACCCAAACTGAAATCTCAATTCCACCGTTTGAATGTTATCACCTTGAATCTTGCACTTTGATTGTGTGTAGTTGTTGATGAATGTTAGAGAAGGAGAAGATGATGAGAGCAATTTGTGTATATCTTTCACTTTTCTTGTTAGTTATAAAAAATAATACACCAGCTATTTATACTTAATTATCGAAATAAGGAAACCTTGAAAATTAAAGAGAACAAAAAATGAGAAGTGGCGTCTATGTCAGTATTGCATTGACCTCCCTGTAGGTTTGAGTCGACCTGCTGGCTGATTTGAGTCGACCTAATTTTGGTCCTCAGTCAGCCTGTTGGGACCTGAAGGAAAGGGTGAATTTTGAACCTTGTTTGAGTCGACCTAATTTACCAAATGAGTCGACTCAAATATTTTCAACTGAATGAGTCGTCCTATTTGTTTTGATGAGTCGACTCATTCACCTCGGATCAATAAAAATTCACTTTCTGATGATTTGATCTTCCAGTATCTTATGATCCAATTTATCTTCCTGAGACCCAATAGTTTTGACATCATTAAAACAACTTGTACCTCTCACAAACTCCCCCTTTTTTTATGATGGCAGAACTTTTGAATATTCACCAATAAGCACAAGAGTATCATATACAATAACATGTTCCTCCTAAAAATGTGCCACAAAGAAAAGTTCCTTAGTTCCTTTAACTCAATTAAATCTCCCCCTTTGACAACATCAAAAAGAAAAAATGGATTAGATGTGAACGAAAAGCCGAAGAATTATAAAATCATTCATTGCAATTAATATCATAAGTCTACGTACATACAATATGAGACAAATGAAAATAAATTGAAATAAACATAATTGCATATAGATAATCAAGCAATCATACAAAAATGAAATAAAAGAGAACATTGTCATAAGGAAATACATATGATAGAAACACAACATGCATATGAAAATGAAATGAAATGCAACTTGAACTTAATGCCTTGCACCCCTTTTCGAAGGATGTCGTCGATGATAGACGTCTAGTTGACGATCTTGCTCATATTGGGTGGTGAAGTGAATGAAGTTTATATTGAGAATGTTGAATGAGTTTGCAAGTGATGTGTGAGAGCCATGAATCTTATTTATGCGTGCCAATGAATTGGATGCAAATGCATCGAAGTTTTCACCATAAGTCTGAAGTTGAGCCTGCAAGGTTGTGTACCGAGTGTCTTGAACGAACATATAAGATGCGAAATTTGTATTTTGCTCCCCAATCCGCCACTCCAATTCAGAATATCTCTCGGTTTGTGCCTCATAAAAATTGTGTTGTTGCAACTGCATGTTTTGAAGCATTTCAACGATTCCTATATTATTTTCTTGAGACGGTGGAGGATGCGGTGGAGACGGAGGTGTGAAAGATGTTGCATTATAGGTCTACCTGGTATATTGCCATTCACTCCAACCTGGATTTTCATATGGAGAAGAATCTTCCGCGGCAACCCGATGCCAATCATCACTATCCACCTGCACATCATTGGTATCCATTTTCTCAGCATTTGGAGCAATTTCAGGATCCAGACCTTCTTATTGGTTTGCATTGCCTTTGGCATCTCCTTCACCATCGTGATCATCACCATATTCGGCTCGAACAATAAACAAATAATGCTTCTCTTTAGGATCCCAAATGTGACCCATCAAGCCAAGATTTTTCTATTGAAAGAGTTGATTATTGGAGATGGAGGTGAAGTGGATACCTTTAACAACAATCCTAGCTTTGTTGATAATCGCTTGAACAAGAGACAAATAAGCTAAGGCAACTTCAAACGATAAGCTTTCCTTCTTCTCCTTGAGGGAAAATATCCTACTAGCAAAATAATGGGGCTAATTCACTTTAACCTTGTTCCTAATAATATAGATGAGTTAAATCTCCGATATATCAATATAAGAAAAACCACCCTCCTTTGGACGAAGGTTGTGAGAGACAATCAAATGGAGAATACGATCGGTAGGATTGACTTTTCCCGTTTTGGTAGAAGTCGGGAATAATTCACTATCAATAATAGATTCAATGAATGTTTCCTTAAGCATCAGTCACCAACATACCAGGGGGTGCAAGATTAATTTTGAATAAATCCTTCCAAACTTGAGCATTTATATCATACATTTTATCACCCATTCTAAAATTAAATTCAAAACCCTTAAACTTTCCAACCAGACCAGCATAAAACATTTGAACCATGTCCTCATTGTATTCAACTTCACAAGCCAGAAATGGGTTAATTTCTTGAAAATTAACCCGCTCAAAAATATGTGGGATGTTCATTTGACAAGAAATTCTTTTAGAGTAAACATATTGGTTGATGATATTTCTATTTTTGAACTTCTTATTATAAAGCTCCCTAAGATCAGAAGGAATAAGGGATAAAGCATTTACCAGAAGTGTAGACCGAGAAGAAGACCCCCTCAATGTTCTCTTTCCAATATCTCTTGAAGCCATTGATGATGTTCTTGAGAGGTTTTTAGAGAAATGGGTTTTTAGGGTTTTGGAGAGGATGAGAGGCAAGAATGAAGATGTGATGGAATATGAAATGATTTTATGAATGAATTAATATAAAGAGAAAATGAATTTGAATAAGAGCATTAAAGAAAATTGACATTATGGCATATAATGTGGAGATGTGTTGGCCTAGAAGAGTGGAAAAGCTGTAGAACACGTTTTCCAACACGTGTTGGTCATTGTGTATCATGAATGAGTTGACCTAAATTAGTGAATGAGTCAACTCATTTAAAATTCAAATTTTGAGTCAACGCATATATCTCATCAGGTCAACCTGAAGGAAAAGATGAGTCGACTTATTGAGTCGACCTGTTGGGACTTGAGAGAATCAGCAATTTTTGCAAATTTGTTTTCCTAAATTTTCACTTCAATGCTTCATATAAAATGATGAGATGCTTTCTAATGACATGTATTCTAATTTTATGACATATTAAATTGTATGAGCAATAAATAGAAATAAAGAACATGTTCAGATACACAAAATCTATTTCATACCATGGATGAGAATTAAATCAATCATAAATGGATCACAATCTTAAGTAAACAATGGTAAAAGTCAAGATATATGAAAGGATCAATATTACCTCTCATGATGTAATATAGTGAAAGAAACAAATTCAATATTCCTCAAGTAGCTATTTGTTAGGATAGAGAAAAGACATGATAATTCAAATAATAATGTAAGGTAAACATATTATACACATTATGAGTGATCCGATATATCGATAACGCCCAGTTCCCTACGGATGTGAAAGAAGGGTTTAGTAGCAAGTGGTTTTGCACATATATTGGCAAGTTGATTTTTACTCTCAACATGCTAAAATACCACATCCCCTTTCTCTACATGATCCCTAAGGAAATGATGTCGGATTTTGATATGCTTAGTGTGTGAATGTAAGATTGAATTTTTGGAAAGATTGATAGCACTAGTATTGTCACATAAAATCGGAATACTTTTAAGGTTTACATTGAAGTCAAGAAATTATTGTTTGAGCCACAAATTTTGGGCACAATAATTACCGACCACAATGTATTCTGCCTCCGCAGTTGACAAAGCAACAGAAACTTGCTTTTTGTTATGCCAACTTACGAGAGAATTTGAAAAGAAGTGAAATGTGCCACTAGTGATTTTGCTATCCACTTTGCAACCGGAAAAATCAGAATCGAAATAACCTACCAAAGAATAATCAATACCCTTGGGATACCAAAGTCCAAACTTAGTAGTACCACAAAGGTATCTAAAAATACGTTTAATTGATTTTAAATGTGATTCCTTAGGGCATCATTGGAACATAGCATACATACAAACACTAAACATGATACCTGGAGGAGATGCAGTAAGATAAATAAGATAGCCAATCATACCTCTATACCTTTTTATGTCTATGTCTTTACCTTTCTCATCTCGATCTAAACTTGTCGCGATAGGTATTGGTGTATCAATAGCTTTTGAATTTGTCATATCGAATCGCTTGAGAAGCTCATTACAATACTTTGTTTGACTTATGAAAGTTCCCTCCTCAAGTTGTCTAATTTGAAGTCTGAGAAAGTAATTGAGATCCCCCATCATACTCATCTCAAATTCACCTTGCATAGAACTTGAAAACTCTTTGACCAATTTCTTATTAGTAAATCTAAAAATGATATCATCTACATAAACTTGAACCAAAATTGAATGTTTTCCTTCCCGTTTAATGAAAAGAGTATTATCAACAATTCCTCTTCAAAATCCTTGATTTAATAAAAATTTGCAAAGGCGTTCATACCAAGCTCTAGGAGTTTGCTTGAGGTCGTACAAAACACGTTTAAGCTTGTACACATGGTTAGGATTTTCATGGCTTTCAAAACTGGGAGGTTGGCATACATACACCTCTTCATTAATGTATCCGTTAAGAAATGCACTCTTAACATCCATTTTACATAGCTTAAAGTTTTGTGAACATGCAAATGCAAGGAAAAGGCGTATAGCCTCAAGGAGGGAAACCGGAGAATAAGTCTCCTCATAGTCAATGCCATACTCTTGGTTATACCATTGAGCAACAAGGGGAGCCTTGTTGCAAGTTATAATTCCTTTTTCATCCATCTTTTTCCTAAACACCCATTTAGTTCCAATTACTCGATGACCTCGTGGAGGAGGGACAAGGTCCCAAACCTCATTTCTTTTGAACTGATTTAGTTCCTCTTGCATAGCTAAGAACAAATTTTCATCGAGTAGAGCATCTTTGGAGTTTTTAGGCTCAATTTGAGAGACAAAAGAAAAATGATAACAAAAATTACTTATCCTTGAGTGTGTAGTAACTCCCTTTGGTATATCTCAAAGAATATTGTCAATGGGATGATCCTTTGAGGTTTTCCATTCAAATGGGAGATCCTCTTGATTTGTTGAATGATCCTCCTCTAAATTTTTAGATCCTTTATCTAGCTTCTCCTCAGCTATATCTGAAATGGGTTCAACACATGAAGCTTCTTGATCTTTAATAATATCCTCAGAGGAAACACCTGCACCAATAACACAACTACCTTTTTCGACAACTTTCGGATAAGATTCATCAAAGAATACATGCACAGATTCTTCAACGATAAGTAATCTCTTGTTGCATACTCTATATGCTTTACTTGAATTAGAGTATCCGATAAAGATACCTTCATCGGATTTTGAGTCAAATTTTCCTAGGTTTTCTTTACCATTGTTTAACACATAACATTTACAACCAAATACATGAAGATGTGAAACATTTGGCTTCCTACCTTTTAAAATTTCATAGGGTGTTTTATTAAGAGTAGGACGAATAAGAACTCTATTCAAAACATAACACGTCGTACTTATGGCGTCGACCCAAAAAAATTTATGAAGACCATTGTCATTGATCATAGTTCGTCCAAGCTCCTCTAAAACTCGGTTTTTACGCTCCATAACACCATTTTGTTGCGGAGTTATAGGAGTGGAAAAATTATAATCAATTCCATGTTTATCACAAAATTCCTCAAAGATATTATTTTCAAATTCACCTCCATGGTCACTTTTAATTGTAACAATGCTAGTGTTAAGTTTATTTTGAGACAATTTGGCAAACTTTTCAAATGCCGAAAAGGTGTCACTCTTACTAGCTAAAAAGATGGTCCAACAAAATCTTGAGTAGTCTTCTACAATAATAAACCTGTAATAGTTTCCACCTAGACTTTTAATTCTAGAGGGACCAAATAAATCCATATGGAGAAGTTCAATAGGTCTAGATGTTGAAACAACGTTTTTGGATTTAAATGAGACCTTTGTTTGCTTCCCTATTTGGCATGTGTCGAAAAGGTGATCTTTGGTGAATTTAATTTTGGGTAGACCGACTACTAAGTCTTTTGAAACTATCTTATTTAACAAGTCAAAGTTAATATATGCTAAGCGCCTATGCCAAAGCCAAGAATCATCACTCTTGGAGACTAGACACTTAGGATCATTTACGGATATATCATTTAAGTCAAGCATGTATACATTATTTAACCTCAAGTACTTAAACACATCATTATTTTTATCACTATGTTTAATTATGCAAACTTTTTTTGAAAAGGAGACTTTATATCCTTTGTCACATAATTGACTAATGCTAGTAAGATTGTGCTTAAGACCTTCAACTAAAAGGACATTGGAGATAGATGTAGTTAAGGGATTACCTACACCGCCTTTGCCGAGTATAGCTCCCTTTTTATTATCACCATAGGTTACAAATCCATTCTTCTTAGCCACTAAGTCATATAATAAGGAAATGTCACATGTCATATGTCTTGAGCATCCACTGTCGAGAAACCATTCTCTCCGTAGCCTCAAGACACTCCACCTACAAATTTAAACAAGAGAGAGAGGTACCCAATTTTCATTGGGTCCTTGTGTGTGAGTGAAACCTTGGTTGCATTTGGGAAACCATTGGAAAATGCCTTTAGGAACTAAGAATATCCTAAAACGACATTTAGCAATAGTATGTCCCCTATTGCAACAATAAAGACAATTTAAGTTTGGTTTAGTGTCCCATTTTATTATTTGATCTTTCACCACATAAGTTTATTTTTGATATAGATTATTCATGGAATTTCTAAAATTAGATCGATCAATTGCAAAAGTCATTTTTGGTTGTGATGCTTTGCCTAGTTTGGTTTGAAGAGTTTTGACATCTTTTTGCCAAATGCAACAAGTTTCACAACTATGGAAATTAAATCATTCTTGTTTGTCTTCCTTAATTTGCTCCAACATAGAATGCTTAAGAGCTTCCAATTATTTTTGAGAATCGGAAACCTTTTTCTCCAAATGTGTAAAAATGTGCTTATTGGAGGCTGAGCGTTTAAAAGCTTCTTTAGCTTCTTGGTGGAGAACTTTAAAAGTACTAAGTAAATAGGGATAAGATAATTTATAAAATTTATCAATTTTAGCATGTCTTACTTTCTTTTTTCCCTTTTTATGAGCCATGATACAAATATTTACTTTCTCTTCTTCATCACTTGAGTTGTCGTTACTTGAGACTTCACTATCGCTTTCCCATGAAATATAAGCTCTCCTTGCCTTGCTACCCTTCTTGTGGTATTTATCTTTACCTTTGTCTTTATTCAATATTGGACACTTCAATATATAGTGATCAGGCTTTCCACAATTGTAGCATGACCCTTTTGACTTGGTACTTTTACTTTGATCTTGCTTTGAGGGATTTGATTGCCTTCTATAATTGACGAGACATTTATATGAATGAGAGATTTCATTCTTCCTAAGGTATCTATTGTATCTTCTTACAAATATTCCCTAGTAAGATCAACTTGCAAAAATCCAGACTTATCCATTCGTATGCCACTACTATTCACCCACTTGCAACCAAAGATGGGAATCTGAAACTTCTCGTAATCAAACACCCAAATGTGCTCAATAACTCCAAAATATGACAGATTTGCATATTTGGGGTTTAAGTCCTTCATGCTTGATATATGCATTGCTTCAGCTAGCACGGTGACACCACTATTTTGCATAGTACTCTTATCATCTTGTTCTTTGGTATAAAATGTGTATCCATTAATTGAATATGCGCTATGAGAAAACACATGCAAACTTGGACCATATGCCAAACATCTCAACCTTTCTGTTACCGAAGAAGGATCTGAAGAGCGCTTCAAATAAATATGATCCTTCAACCATTGTATGAAACTTTGATTGTGCTCTATAACTATCCAATTTTCATTTCTGTTCGGATTTAACCTTCGGAGTACATCCTTGTGCATTTCAACATATGGCTCAACCTCATTATTATTGTGCAGAACATACAAATGAACTTGATCCCGTTCATCCCTTGATATTGTCACAATTTTATTCCCAATTAATTTTTTACCTTCCATTTTGTCGAAAATCTGAGCTCTGGGGAGTCCAATCGATTGAACGTTAGACAAATATTCAGTACAAAACTCAACAGCTTCTTCAACAATGTATCGTTCAACAATACAACCCTCTGGTCGACTTCGGGATTTCACGTACCCTTTTAATATTTTCATATACCGTTCAGCAGGGTACATCCATCTCATATAAGCTGGTCCACACAACTGTGTCTCTTTCACAAGATGAACAACTAAATGAACCATTATGTCAAAAAAAGACGGAGGAAAATACATCTCAAGCTCACACAAGGTAATTACAATCTCTTTTTGTAGTGTTGGTAAGATCTCGGGATCGATCACCTTACTACAAATTGACCTAAAGAAAAAACACAATTTAGTTATGGAACTTCTTACTTTTTCTGGCAAAATAGAACGTATACCGATCGGTAGAAAATGTTCCATTATAACGTGACAATCATGTGTCTTCAAATTCTTCAACTTGAGGTCTTTCATAGAAACAAGTCTTCTGATATCAGATGAGTATCCTTCTGGAACCTTAACTTCACTCAGAGACTTACACAAATTTTTTTTCTCCTTTCTAGATAAAGTAAAAGCAGCAGGTGGTAGATATGTTCGTCTTCCTTTCTTCACGGGTGCTAATTCAGTTCTCATTCCCATTTTTAACATGTCCTCCCTTGCTTTAAGGCCATCCTTAGACTTGCCTTTTATATTGAGTAATGTACCGATAACACTTTCAAATACGTTTTTTTCAATATGCATAACATCGAGAAAATGTCTCACGTACAAAGACTTCCAATATGGCAATTCAAAAAATATCGACCTTTTCTTCCACCCACCTTTCACAATCTTATGTGCAAAAGGCTTGCCAAACTCAGTACGCACATCTTTCACCTTTTCAAAAACTTGTTCACCTGACAATGCGGGTGGAGCTCTACGATGTTCGGTGTCTCCATTGAATGCTTTTCTCCACCCACGGTAGTGATGTTTAGAATGTAAGAATCTACGATGACCGAGAAACACATTCTTCTGGCAAAGTTCCAATCGGATCGTATCGGTTCCGTCTTCACAAACAGGACACGCACGTTGACCTTTAATGCTATACCCAGATAGATTCCCGTATGCTGGAAAATCATTAATTGTGCCAAACAACATCGCCCTCAAATTGAAACTTTCTTTCCTATATCCATCATAAACCTCCACACCGTTCTCCCACAAAATCTTTAAATCTTCGATCAGAGGTGTCAAGTATACGTCTATGTCATTACCTGGTTGTTTAGGCCCAGAGATTAACATAGATAACATCATGTACTTACGCTTCATACATAGCCACGGAGGTAGGTTATAAATCATAAGAATCACAGGCCATGTGGTATGTGAAATACTTTGAAGACCATGTGGGTTCATTCCATCAGTAGATAATGCCAATCGAAGGTTTCTTGCTTCTGATCCAAACTCAGGATAATCATTATCAATCTTCAACCACTGTGGTGAATCAGCCGGATGCCGATACTTTCCATCGGTAATTCTTTCATCTGCATGCCAAGTAAGATGTCTTGCATCGGTTTCACTACGAAACATGCGCCTAAATCTCGGAATTATCGGAAAATACCATAAGACTTTTGCGGGAGATAATCTTTTCTTATATCGAGACAAACCGCATTTGGGGCACTCAGTTAACGTTGCATATTCGTTACGAAACAAAATGCAATCGTTAGGACAAGCATGTATCTTATCATAGCTCATGCCAATAGAGCACAACATTTTTTTTGCCTCATAGGTTCGATTAGGAAGAACATTATCATCCGGTAGCATTTCTCTCATAAGGGCCAACAACTCTGTGAAACTTTTATCCGACCATCCATTGCCCGCCTTTAAGTTGTACAACTTTAATACCGCAGAAAGTCTTGAGAATTTAGTGCAACCTTTGTACAACGGTTTCTCTGCATCGCTTACCATCCTCTCAAACATTTCAGGACAATCATGAAGATCTTCTTCCAGTGCTTCTACAATCTCTTCAACTCGATCACAATCATATGTTTCCGTGTCTTTGTCGTATGAAGCATAGGTCGTATTTCTTTTTCCACTCGATTCAACATTCCCGTTAATTTTCTCACCATGAAATATCCAACACTGATAACTTTGATCAATTCCATGCCTCAGCAAATGCGATTTCAATCCATGTGCGTCAACCTTACCAATATAACAACAACGCAAGCAAGGACAATGCATTCGTCTGGGGTTTTCAGCGTGTTGAACAGCATACTTAACGAATTCCGCAACCCTACTCTCGTACTCTTTGGTCATTCGATCGGCACAGATCCATGTTTTATCCATGGTTTTCCTACTTATTAAAGTAAACAATCAATCCAGACGAAAATACATAACTAAGGTAGTATCTTTGAATATCCTAACAATTTTAAAGTTCAATTCATTTTAAACTTCAAAAACGTATACATAACCAATGTTAATATAAACTTCAATAACGTATTCGATACGCCAATATACCAACTTTAATTACCTCATCACTTTCATTTTTTATATTATAAGAATCAAACTTTTTCTATTACAATATACCTATAACTATACCTATAACACGTTAATTTTTCTATAACTAACTTTAATTTTCTATTAGAATATACCTATAACTATACCTATAACTATACTTATAAACATTTTCTATGAATCAAAACAAAGGATAATACACTAAACTCACTTTTTATGAATCAAAACAACAATGTACCTTCTACACTCAATGTACCTTATGAATCAAAGCAACTTAAACAAAGGATTATACACTAAACTCACTTTTTATGAATCAAAACAACAATGTACCTTCTACACTCAATGTACCTTATGAATCAAAGCAACTAAAACAAAGGATAATACACTAAACTCAGTTTTTATGAATCAAAACAACAATGTACCTTCTAAACTCAATTTTTATTAATCAAAACAACTTAAACAACAATAATAAACTAAACTCAGATTTTATGAATCAAAACAACTAAAAAAAGGGATAAACTAAACTCAGTTTTTTTCAATCAAAACAACAATGTACCTCCTAAAATCAATTTTTAAGAATCAAAACAACATAAACAAGAATATTACACTAATTGAAACGAAGTTACTGTGTTCAAGAATCGAAAAATCAAGAAATGACCAAACATACCGCAAGAATGGAGAATGAAGAACGAAGAATCAAGAATCGAACTCAAGAAATGAACAAACGAAGTCAATGATTCTTCAAACACGTTCACTGATTCTTCAAACTGTGTTTCGCTTCAACTGTGTTTCGCTGCTGTTAGGGTTTCTTTCGCAGGAGGGAAAACAAAAGAACAGAGAACGCAAATAGAAGTCTGAATTTTAATTTTAATAAGACCTTAGACAGCGCTTTTGGGAAAAGCGCTTTCTAAGGTATGCCTTAGACAGCGCTTTTCAAAAGCGCTTTCTAAACCCCCCCTTAGACAGCGCTTATGGTTTTTTTTTTTTTTTAAATTTAAAAGCTTTAGACAGCGCTTTATCAAAAGCGCTGACTAAGGTGAATATTTAAAAGCGCTTTCTATAAGCGCTGTCTAAGGGGGGGTCTTAGACAGCGCTTTCTAAAAGCGCTGTCTAAGACCCCCCCTTAGACAGCGCTTTCATTATTTTTTTGGAACATTTTCCGTGTTTTTTTTAAATTTTAAACTTGGACAGCGCTTTTGCTTAAAAGCGCTGTCTAAGATGCGCTGTTAAAAAGCAGTTTTGGCGTAGTGACTATCTTCGTCATTTGACCCACACTCACATTCATCATTCGTGGATGGTTTGGAAGTAGAGACCTTTAATGCAATAGACTTCTTCTTCTCGTTGTCTTTGGATTTCTCTTTCTTTTCTTTCTTTTCACTTTCTTCGTGCTCATTTAGATTCAATAGCTCTTGTTCATATTCTTGTAGCTTGCCTATTAACTTGGTAAAGTCCAAGGTTCTTACATCATTAGATTCCTTAATCGTCGTGACTTTTGGTAGCCATTCCCTAGTAATACATCTTAGAATTTTGTTAGTAGCCATGTCATTGGGAGAGGTTTTATCAAGATCATTTAAGCTATTTAATAAATGAGAAAATCTCTTTCCCAAATCTCTGTTGTTTCCCCTTGGTTCATTTGAAAGTGATCAAACTCTTGTTGCAAGGTATTGATTTCTAGCTAGTTTCACATCATCAGTTCCCTCATGGGGAATCTGTAACGCTTCCCACATAGCTTTAGCGGTGGTATGATGTGAAACTCTAAAATATTCATTTGTTGCCAAAGAGGCAATGATCAAATTTCTATATTTCCAATCATAATTGTAGTTCTTTTCATATTTTTCATCCCATTGTGCTCCATGTTTAGGTACTTCAACATTATTCATGTTTGTCATAGTTATTTGTATGGGACCATCTTGAATAAACTTCCATTTCTTTCTATCAAGAGAGTTGATATGAATATGCATACAATCCTTCCAGTGACTATAGTTTTCTCAGGTGAAAACGAGCGGTCTATTATACGCCCCTGTTGGACCGATATCCATTTTCTAAGAAGTTATATGTGAAGCACTAGATGAACTGGTGCTCCCGATACCACTTGTTAGAAGATGGCGCGGATCTAGAAGGGGGGGGGGGTTGAATAGATCCCTTTTAAAAATATTTCCAACTTTCAAAACTTTAATTGAAAAATGTTTTATGGAAGTTCCCCGGAAAAATCACGTCTAAATTATATTAAGTCACCAGTGATCGGATATGCGGTACCAGACCAAATGGGATACTAAATATGAATCAACTAATCAATATCAAACAAATTAATCACTTAAACTTAACACACTTTATTAAACTACTACCAACAATGTTAAGAGAAATTAAATAAGCACAATGACAAAGAAATGGTATGTTATGAATTTTGTCAAACACTTAGTGTGCACACCACACGTAGTGTGTTTTGCCAATATTTGTACTGCAGAATTTTTCTAAGGTTGCTATCACATTTGATAGAAATAATTTTACAAACACTTGGAGTGCACCAAAATATGCAAAATAGAATTTTCAATATCACACTATTTCAAGATGTGCAAAAAGTATAACGGAAGAAAAAAAATAAAGAACACGCGAATTTGTTTAGGCAATTCCCCTACCATCCTCGCTAAGGGTACCTCTGCCCCCAATTCAAAAATCGAATTGGTACTTTTTATTAAAATTGCAACGTTTTTACAAAGAGAATTTAGAAACGACAAACTAATCTTAATTGTTGTTGTATTTATGTTTCTCTTTGCCCCTTGATTCAAGTTGAATCAAGTCCTTCACTCGTGTCGAATAAACCTTCGATTAAATGCTCCCTTCTTGCAAGAATCCTAGATTCTCCAAACTTTGAGCACGACCGCTTTGATTCGATACTAGTGAACCCACACCATTCTTCGCAATCCTCCAGTTACTGTGATATGGTTTAACAATCCCCTTGATCTTCAAACCTCTTCACTCAGCTGAATCTACAAACAAATGATGTGTGCAAAACCCCCCAAATCACAATGATCTTGGAGGACAAACCCTCAAGGTTTATTCAATAAAAACCCACAACCCTTTCAACCCAAACTGAAATTGCAATTCTACGTTTGAACGTTATCACCTTGAATCTTGCACTTTGATAAACAAAAATAATTATGTGTAGTTGTTGATGAATGCTAGAGAAGGAGAAGATGATGAGAGAAATTTGTGTATATCTTTCACTTTTCTTATTAGTTATAAAAAATAATACACCAGCTATTTATACTTCATTATAAAAATAAGGAAACCTTGAAAATTAAAGTAAGAGAATGAAAAATGAGAATTGGAGTCTATGTCAGTATTGCGTCGACCTCCTTGTAGGTTTGAGTCGACCTCCTGGCTGATTTGAGTCGACCTAATTTTGGTCCTCAATCAGCCTGTTGGGGCCCAAAGGAAAGCGTGAATTCTGAACCTTGTTTGAGTCGACCTAATTTACCAAATGAGTCGACTCAAATATTTTCAACTGAATTAGTCGACTTGTTTGTTTTGATGAGTCGAATCATTCACCTTGGATCAATAAAAATTAACTTTCTGATGATTTGATCTTCCTGTATCTTATAATCCAACGTATCTTCCTGAGATCCAATAGTTTTGACATTATTAAAACAAAATGTACCTCTCACAAGAACACCTTCTACCATGTTGACTTTTAGAAGGGACAACAGTTCTCCAAACTTTTCCCTATATGATTATCTATTTGTGACAAGCATTCCTAGCTTTCTCAGGTTGTCCTATATCAGACTCTTGAATGTAAACTTGTGGGGTTTCAGTCGCCCAAAGTTCATTTTTGAAAAGACTGATGATATGAAATAGACATTCGTTTAGTTCTTTTAAAGGAGAAAATAATTATGAATATTTTTTTTTGAAAAAATGTTTTTCTTTTGATGAATCCATGAACGCAACATACAAAAACATGGGCTTAAGGGTTCGGTGTCATGAGGCCAAAGCTCCACCTGTTCTCAAAGGTTTATTCTACGGTAAAGATCTTTATACCTGTAGATCATGTAAGTCAATGTCAAGGGGTAAATGTTTACTAAATCCTCAGCGTTGTGAGTATCTAATTGGAAATTGCCAAGTTTTCATGGAGTATGCTATAAACATCGATTTCATATCGGATACCTAGACTGATTCAGGGACTTTTGAGGTTTCACCTGATCGGGATTGGACTCCCAACAAGATATCTCGATTATGCCCTACCTATATTAGAGTGCATTCAATCTCACCCAGATGCGGATTAATCACATTCCCATTTTTTAGAGACCACCCCAAAGAATATCATTTGAATAGATATTTTGCGGAAACATAAACATAAAGCAGTATAAAAGTTGTATATATACATGTTCCTAATCCTAGGGTTTTGCTAACTAAAAAAGGTTTAAAATAAAATTCTATCTTAAAATAGTAAGATAAAAGATTCTCACATACGACACCATTTTCCTGTAGCTCGATTTTTGTAGTCTTTAATCACTATCGCATTTTTGCTACTTTATGTTTTCTTATTTTTTCATGGTGAAACTGATTATGGAAGGGAAAAGATATCTTAAACTCACCCCGTTTTGCATATTGTTATTTAACAGATGCCCACATGGTTTTGGGTTCTTCTTTACCTTATTTCAACTTTGGATTAATGCAAAATTTGTTCTTTTTTATATTGATGGGGGTTTCTTTGATTTAGGATTGGCTATGATGTGAGTGCTGATTGATAAGATAATGTTGATGTTTTGGTGTTTTTGGATCATCATAATTTTCTGATATTTTTTCTTAGGTCTAAGAACCTAATTGTTGTTTTTTCTCTGGTATGATAGCAACGATCTTATGACCTTTTGCCTACGTACCGCCAAAAGAAGAATTGAAGGATGAGAGCATCGTAGTTCCTCCTAAAAGGCTAGAGCTAGGAGGAGAGGGGTTGATTTGTATCTTGGTTAAAGCACAAGATGTCGATGCTCAAATGTTTGTATTTTTGTCTTGATCAAAACCCAAGAATGAAGCTGAAAGGTTTGTTTGTGTCCATATCAAAGCCCAAGATTGAAGTTGGAAAACAGTTATTTGTAACTGGTTGGTTGCTTGAATTACATAGCTTAAGGCATAAGCTGAATGGTATCTTGATTTTCATAGCTCAAGGAAGGCTGAATGGTGTAAACACCTCAAATTTGCCCTCACCAAGTTCACACCATGGCCCGTGGTATTTTTCATTTGCATTAGTTCAATCATATCATATCATGTTGCATTTTTGCTTCACTACATTAGTTTAAGTTCATCTGCATCTAAGGTTTGTGATCTGAGCAACCAAAGATTCATCTGAGCCACCCCAAAGGTCCTCAATCATATCAAGAGGGTCCATGTATGTTCAATCACCATATTTTATCCTCCAAAGATCAAGGAAGCCAAAGAATCACAAGAACTGGCAAGGCATGGAAGTAGAGCTAGGGTTTAGCTACACAGATGACCTAAAATTAGGGTTTTGGTTTCAGAGGCCATAACTCCAAATTTTTTGGTCATTCTTGTTTCTATTGGTCTCAATATGATATAAGTATCATACATACCAAGTTTTATGAATAAATTCATTGTGGAAGTCATCTGATCACTGGGTAACTTCTTGAGCAAGTCAGAGCAAAATCAGGGCATCGGAGGCCCCCCAACATGGAACCAAAGGGGATTTTTCATCAAATTGAAGTTATATGGTCTTTATTTGATCATTGAAGTGCTTAAAAGTTCACAAATTTGAAGAAAAGTGAGCTAAACCAAAAGTTGCCAAAAATGGAAATGACTTGTAATGTAAACTTTCCATTTTGGGAAAGTTTTTCAACCTCCTCTTTCTCAACCAAAAATGCTTCAAATGAAAAATTGTTGGTCATGAAAGTTGTATATTGGATCATTCCCTTTTCAAAAAGTACAAGAACAAGAACAAGATCTAATTCATTTTGGAACTCAAGTTATGGCTTTCCAAAGTTGGCAAAAATCACATAATTTCAAGTTTCATGCCAAAGAGGGATTTTTGCAAAACCTCATACCAAGCCATTTTGTGACTTCTAATTGACTTCTAAGCATCATACAAACATTATGCAATGCCTTAAAATCAGAATTGCCCAAAGAATTTCAAAATTCCATGCCTTGCCCATGAAGAAATCTCAAAGGGGCCAAACTTTCTTCAAATTGCAAAACCTCCTATAACCTTTCACAAACATGCTGAATGGCCTCAAAGTGAATTCCATGGCCACCCTTGATCCTTGCTGCACCAGAAACCCCATTGTACCAAGCCTGAACCAGCCCATACCTCAAAGTACAACTAACCTTGACTTTTTGCATTTTCACCCATACCAATCAGCATAGCCCACACCAACTCCATAGACCTATCACAGCTTGATATGTGGACTTTATGCAAGCCATAACACACAAGAACTCAGCCTAACACTTCAACATTCACAAGTTACCAAAAATCATCCCTCTTGTATTTTCCTTTGAAACTCACTCCTTAGCTAACAAAAATAAAAAACTCTTCCACCAATCAACTCAGCATCATCCCAGGATCATTTCCCACCCCTTACATTGGCCTGAAACCACCTCAAACAAAAACACGATTTTCATCACCTCTAAACTGAAACCTTCAAAACACTCCATATAAACTTGTTTCAAGCTTACCAGAAGCTTCAAAGGGTTCATTGGAGTGGAAAAGCACCAAGGGAGTGGCCAGAAAGCTCCAGTTTCGAAAGCTTCAACTCAGGTAGCTATCAAGAACTTTTTTTCCAGAAACTTGTTTTTAAGTTCTTGAACGATTCTATGTGCTCCCCTGATCATGGGGATGTGATTATTTTTGAAAATGGTTGAGAAACCAGGATGTATTGCTTGTCTGAAAGTTTCACCATTTTTGTTCATTGCTTCGAATCTTAAGGTTGAATGAAAATAAATTGTTTTTGAGGAAAGATTTGAGCTTAGGGGAGTGAAAGGAACGAATCTGGAGCTTTAGAGCTCCAGAAATAACCTAGGGAGTGAGTTGCAAATTTTCAGGGGAGGAGTTGGCCGGAGAAGATGACCGGAGGTCTTCTCCGGCCACCTGAGAGTCATTAAGGGCTAATTAGGGTTAGGGTTTCATGTTTAAATCTGGGCCCTTAGATTAGTTCTCCCGCGCGTGATTGGAGGGTGGAGATTAGTTCACTTAAGATTAATCTGGATTAATGAATTAATTAATTAGGATTATCAGAATTTAAATTTGGACCATTGGATGTGGCGCGTGGTCAACAGACTTAAACCCAGAATCCATCATGTCCCTCCATTCAACTTACTTTCATTAATTCATTTTTTTAATTCATTTTTTCTTATTTATTTTGTACGAATTTTTAAAAATAGTAAAAACCATCAAAAATTTCTGAAATTTTTTATCAAACCTTTTATTAATATTCAGAACCCAAAAATATTTTTATTTTTATTTTTTGCATTAAAAAGTATTTTTAAATCATTTAAATGTTTTATTTAATTAATTAATGAAAATTAATTAATTAAAAATACATTTAAGTATTTAAAAATCACCAAAAAAATCAGAGAACATCTTTAAACATTTAGAAGCATTTACAAACTCACCACACAAATTTCTTTTTGGTTTTGATCACACTTTGACATTTTTCAATGAATTAGGGTTCTTAAATTTGTTAATTTTTAACCCTAACTTCAAAAATTCATAACTTTTAAACCAAGTTGAGTTTGTGAATGATTCTTTTTGCATTGTTCTATGCATGACTTCTAGTTTCTAAAAACATTTTTCTTTCATTTTTATCTTGCATTTTCAATTTATTTGGCATTTTGCATTGAAGATCACCCAAAAAACCCTAGAAACTTAGGAAATTCATAACTCCTTCTAGGTTAAGCTTCTGACCTCCCCCTTTGGATGGTAACTTAGTATAGGTTTATGGTTCCTTTGAGTGCATTTTAAATTTTTTATCATGTCATTTGCTTCTGTATTTGCCATTTGCATCTCATCCTTTCATAAAACCCTAAGTTCTCATCTTCCTCTGCATACATCTTGCATAAGCTTGCATTCATGAACTTGCCATGACATTTTATGCATTCAAATGACATATAAGACATCTTAGGACACATTAGACTCATGTTTGATCATTGCATCATCCATTTGCCATGTTATGCATTCATTTCATTTCATGTACATTCATGAACTTTCATGCTTCCTTTATGCTTCATTTGCATTCTCATCCTTTGTATGATCATCCATAACATTTGGTATGCCTTTGCATCACTTATTAGCATCATTTGCATCATGATTGTGCTTCTGGTTTTGGTTTGCTTCCTTGCATTGCATTTCATTCTCATTTCATTTCATTTCCTTTTGCTAACTTTTCAGGTGGTAAGTTACTTTGAGAAGTGAATTTGCCTTCACTTCTCATAATCTCTTCTCATCTCTCTTATGCATCCATTACTGCATTTTGTATTTGTATTAGAGTGAGCTTGCTCATTCATGTTCCCTCTTCACTTTCTTTCTTCAAGCAACTTATCTTCTTAAGTGAAGTAAGTTGACTTGCTTCTTCTGCTTATCCTCCTTTCATCTGCTTCTTCCTTGGTGGCTCTTCTTGAAGATCTCTTGCAAGCCTCATAAACCCTAGGAATACCAAGCATGATAACAATTAGGGTTTGATTAGTCCCCCCATTAGATTTACCTTTGTGTCATCTTTTGTGCCTCTCCTCTCATCTCTTAATCAGGGACTAAACCTTTAAGGTTTTAAGGCTTTGTGATTAAGGTTATGCCTGCATCCTTCTCTTAGGATGGAGTGTATAAATTTAATCCTAAGTGTTAAACCCTTAATGTGTTTAAATCCTTTAATCAATCCATCTAATAATCACTAAGACATTAAGCTTGTAACTTGGGCCTTGCATTAGGGTTCTAATTCTTCCTTAATTGGTTAAGAAGGACTAACCCTAGTGTTAATGGACAAGTCCCCCTCAAGTTGTCTTACAAACCATAAAATTCACTTCTTAATATTACCATTAACTAAAATCCACTCTAATAAAGGTTTTGTTTTGTCATGAGGTTAATCCCTAATCATGGATTAAGTTGAGGAGCCTTCCTCAGCTTAAATGTTCTCATCTATTATCCTTCTATTAGGATGGTGTAATGAGTCCATTAAATCCTTGATTATGGCTTAAACTCATTACTTAACACTAAATAAAAACTCCAAAAACATCTAAATAAATGCTAGTAGGTTAATGATCTTAATCCTACATCATGGTGATTAAGTGTGAGGTGTTTACTTCATACTTAAGGTATTCTCATTACCCCTAATCAGAGGGAAGATGTGATGAGTTTACTAACCCTTGGTTTAGGCTTAAGCTCATTAACCTATGACAAACTCCAAAAAGCAATAAATGATGGAAAAATCAAAAACAAACAATAATCGTTTCCTCCGGGATTCTTTTCTCACCTCATTCACTCACAAACGAGAACTTGCTTCTTCCGTCTAATGCAAGACAGTTTGCACCTGAGCCAGACAGGTCATACACTTGAGCATAGGCAAGTAAGCAGTTCACAGGTCAATTTATCTTTCAGTCTCTTTGAGTCGAACTACGGTGTTCTGACTTCCTCATTGCACGAGAGGATACGTAGGCATAACTTAACTGTTATCGAACAAAAGTCTCTATATATTCCCCCTCTTCCAGCATTATTCTTTAAGCCTCATTGTCTTGAGCATTGCACTCTTTCCTTACACTGACACTCCTTTATTTCACTTCACATTTCTTTTGTACTGACACTTGCATTCTTTTCCAGCTTTTGCACACAGAATAGCACTGACACTACCCCTTTAAACACAAACTTTCAAGCGTGGATCCCGTCGAGTACGACGGACAATCTGGGTGCTAATACCTTCCCAGATTGTAACCAACCCCCTTTCTCAGTTTCTCTGGTTCGCGACCGTCTTATCCATATCTTTCTAGGTTTATGCAGCATTACCTTTCCTTCGGGATAAAAATGCCTAGTTGGCGAATCTTTTCAGTTCATCTTCATGTTCTCTCCTTTCGCCGACCGTTCGCGTCTGTACCCCTTATGGCCCCGTGTCATCTGGCGGGAGCGACAGCTTGGCGACTCTGCTGGGGAACCTTATACTGCAACCAGGGCTTCTGGTTCTTTTTGTGGGTTCCTCCTAGCGCTTGTTTGATTTGTGTTTACTGGGGGTGTTATGTGCTATTTGTGCTTGTTTATTTGCTTTATTTATTGCTTTATGTACAACTTTATTTATTGCTTTCTTTACAGTCTTATACATATTTCATACTGTCATTATCACTGTGCTGGATCTGGTTTTCTTTGGTGGGTGGGGTTCCTTTGAGTGATTAAGGTCCTATACCTAGGACCTGAGTGACACCTAGGCTAGAGTGGTTCATGTTCTTTCCCATTCCATTTCGGTCTGGTGCGGGAATATGAAACACGGTTCAGATGTGGGTTTCTTCTTGAGAACTCTGTGCTACAGATTTCCTGTAGTGCTAGGGCTATCCGGGAAGCCTGCTAAGTCTGGATGACCTTTACTTTGACCTTCATAATCTGGGGTGAATTAGAGGAGGATCTCTTATGGTTATTGTAAACATTGTACCTCCGGGTTAAAAGTGTTTACACTTCTCATAACTGATCCAAGTCTGAGGATCCTTGTTCTAGAACAATACATGTGAGGGGGTTGGGATGTTTACAGGTTTGCAGGAACCCTTGGCCACATCATACCCTATTACTGTATTGTTTAAGAATACTCAACTTTGGGCAGTTCTTGTGATTAACCCTGGACATGTGACACTTTATTTGAGTCCCCCACCCTGGTTACTGGATTTCTGAGCCTCCATCCGGACCTTTGAACATACATGGACCTTTATACCAAGACAGATAATCAGATCCAGCTCTTGATCACAAACCCTTGCATATCATTTGCATATATCATCATTGCATCATTTAACATTTGTTTATTTGTTTTTCAGGGTATCCACCTCATTATATCTTGGTTTGGTTTTGACCCCTTCTACTGCTTAGACCTCAGCTTCAGATATCTTCTTCAGCATCTGCTTCAGCTATCTCCTTCAGCACCTCTTTCAGTCTGTCAGAGACTCACCTGCATCAGTCTGTCAGAGACTTACCTCCTGCTTCTCAGTTTGTGATCTTCATCAGCATTTGACTTCAGCTTCTTTATCAGCACTCATGGATGTTCCAAGGAAGAGCAACATATCTTATCACTATTTTGAGCCCATATTGACTGGTATCAGGCAGGTCCAGTCACTCATCACACCTGACCACATCCCAATGTTTAGAGAGCACTATGGGGGTATCTTAGACATGGTCATGGATCTTGATTCTTCTAAGAGAAGCATGATCCACACATGTTTGCAGTTTTATGACCCTCCACTTAGATGCTTCACCTTTCCAGACTTTCAGATTGGGCCTCTATTGGAGGAGTTTTCTTTGTTGATTGGAGTGCCTATCAGAGGAGGGATCCCCTTTAACCCAGAGATAACTGCTCCCAGAAGTGAAGAGATAGCAAGGGCATTGCACTTGGAGCCTTCCCTTATTGAGCAAAGTATGACAACAAAAGCTGGGATTCCTGGTTTACATCTGGACTTCTTGATTTCTCAAGCCATCCTGAAGGCCACATTGGAAGAATGGAGGGCATTCTGTGCACTTTTAGCCCTCAGCATATATGGGGCTATATTGTTTGCAGATGAGCCTAAAATTGTAAGTAAGAATGCCGTCCACTTGTTCCTGCTGAGGAACCCAGTGCCGACATTGCTAGGAGATTTTTACTACTTCATCCATCAGAGAAATGAAAAACAAAGGGGGATGTTGGTCATATGTTGTGCTCCTTTGTTCTACTCTTGGCTACTCATGCAGGCAGGGGCAGTATTCTCACAATCAATAGCTATCCATGCAGGCAGGGGCAGACCCCAGTATTCTCACATATCAATAGCAGCTGTTACTATTCCGGCTCCAGTTCCACAACAACCATTATATCCTTAACAACAACAACAACCTTGCTATCAGCAACCATCTCATTTTCCGCAACAAAGAACGTACAACAACAACAATAGCAACCAACAGCAATGCCCCTTGTAGGATCAGAATGCACCTAAGAGGGGGGGGGGGTGAATTAGGTGTTTATAATTTTTCTCGATTCTTTTTCTTTGATGGATAGAATTTTTCTTTTAAGTTTGTATGGAAGGAAAGCAGTAAGGCAGAAAGTAAAAATGACACAGAGAATTATCCTGGTTCCCTTCACAGTCCGAAGGTACATCCAGTCCCCTTTCAACTTGAAAGAGATTTCCACTAGTTTTTTAGAAAAAGTACAACCTATCACACCTTCAATGGTGAGGCCTACTTTCTAACAAACTATCATACAAGTGTGCAAGAACAATCCTCTTGCCACACTTACCCTTATGTCCAAACACACCTTGGAACACAAGTCATACAATAGAAATACCTTTCTATATTTTTAATTTTGAGTGAGTAATACAAAGACTTAATATCAATAAAGATCTTCTCCTATGTACACAATTCACTTTTCAAATATCAATACAAGTGTTCAAACATGAAGTATGAAAGATGAATATCTTATGAACACTTTTGAAAAATTATGAAAGTATTTGAAAATTGATGAATTTGATTCAAGTGATTTTTTATAAAAATTGTAGGAGGTATATTTTGAATTTGAAAAATTCAGATTTTATATTATACAAGATACCCTTTTGAAAAGGTATGAAAATTATGAATCGAAATAATTTTTGAAGAGATATAATCAAAAGGTGCAATTTGAATTTCAAAGGAAAATATTTTTCAAAATATTACAGTGTTAACCGGTTAACCAAATGGTTAACCGGTTAACGCCTATGAACGTTAACAGGTCTTTTGAAAAACTGAACCCGTTAACCGGTTAACACTGTTAAAACCAGAAACAGAAGGTTTTTAAAAAGAGTGTTAAGCGGTTTGAAAAATATATCAAATTATTTTATGCAATATGCTAGTATATGATTGAATGCGTGAACACTTGTACATCAATTTAAAAGAGAAATTGATATACCTAACCAAAATCATCCAAGCATGAAGTTAAACGATGATGCAACCGAAGCTTGATATCAAAGCCGGTTGCTTGAAGCTTGATTAGTTGGAGCTCTTTGACTTTTTGCAGGTCTGAAAGATATGCGCCGTGTTGTCTTCATCAAAATCTTCGAGGTTGAAGGCATGCTTCTACATTCTCCCCCTTTTTGATGATGACAACCGAAAATTCTGCGAGAGCTTTGATCAATGTTTCTCTAAGCGAATTCTCCCCCTATGGACAGCAACTCCCCCTAAATAATAGCGAGAAAAAAATTCTGCATAGAGAGTCATTAGAGAAACAAGGTCTTCTCCCCCTTTGGCATTAGCAAAAAGGAAGGGACCAACAAGCAAGCATGAACATGAAAAGTATAGCATCATACAAGCAATCATACAAGCAAGCACATATAAAACTCAAACATAATGCAAGTAAATAAAAAATGCCTAAAAACTTAGGACTTTAGTTTGAGAGTACAAAACATAACATGATTAAAAGATAAAGCAACATAATAAAAAACAGCATGGAGACATGGTCCTCATTCCTCATCCGACACATCCTCATCATTTTCTTCCTCTTCTTCGGTACCATCCACATCCTCATCAACATGCTCGGTGGTGGTTCGGGAACTTAGGACAAGGTTCCTAAGGCTTTTGATGGCACGCATAGCTTCATGGTGGTGTGACATCATGGTTGAGTAGAGAAAGTCATTGGTAATGCCGGTTTCCGGAATAGGTGGAATGGAGGTGGAGGATCCGTCATCATACTTATAAGTTCCATCATTGGCTTGGACAATGCCGATGTTCTTGATAATTGTGACTCCGTTGATTTCATTACCCGTAGTAGTCATAGCAATAAACAGTTCTCGACCGATTTCCATATCGGTAAGTTCCAAAATCCTTGAAAGGAGGCGGCCATACGGTAAGCGAGTCTTCAAAGAGAGTTGTTGCTTCAAATGATATAGCATGGTAGGAAGCCAATTAATCTTAATCTTGTTCTTGATGGCAAAGAGCACTTGCATCTCCAAATCATTGATTTGGGATTGATTGGAATCCTTGGGCAGCAAGACATGGCAAATGACATAATGAAGCATCCGGTCATCCACGGAGAGATTCTTCGCATAGCAAAGTACCCGAGAGGTACGCTGGCCGGATATCACGGCTGCCTTTGGAAACCTACAGATGTGATAGTAGTATTCCATCTTATCATAGTTGGCCCATTTGCCTTCATCATGGTTGACACCCTTTCGGAGAAACACTCCCGAGTATGGTAAAGACAAAGAGGTAGCAAGAGTACCTAGGTCAACCTCAATCTCACAATCTCTAATAGAAGCAAAAAGGTGGTGCTTATCATTATCATCACAATTGAGAACCATGTTGTTCATGAAAAACTTCACCAAATCCGGATACACTTTTCCATTATCGGCAATAAAATTTAACATTCCTTGATATTCTAGTAGTGCCGGAAACTTAAAAGATTCAAAAGATTTCAGGTTCACATACTTACCCTTGAGAAGATGTCGAACCCGAACACGGAAATCCAATCGTCTCTTCTTGGTAGATTCCATAGGCATGTCTTCTTCACTGCTAGACCTTGATGCTGACACTAGAGCTTTTCCCTTTCTTGAAGCCATGAAGATGAAGCTTAAGGTGAGGGTGAGTGAGAGTATTTTCGGATTAGGGTTTGGTGTAGTGAAGAGTGAAGTGAAGGAGATGTAGTGGGTTTTAATGGAGGAGATGAAAAGTTTGGAAAAATGAGTAAGTGGAGTTTAATGGTAGGTCAAAGGAAGAGGAATAGATTTATGAGGTGTCTTGAGATACCATGCATCAATTAGACATAACACACACAAGACAACATAACAAAATAATAATAATTTTTTTTTTAAAAAAAGAACAGAACCTGTCACGCAGGCAGGGACTGCTGTTTTGAAGCTGTTAACCGGTTAACCGATCCGTTAACCGGTTAACGGATAAAAAAATTCAAATTTTTTTTAAAATCCAGCAGCTTTGGTGGGGAAAAATGGGAGGGAATTTTCAAAAAAAAATTCCATAAAGTGTTAGCACTTGACATTCCGCAACTTTCGATCAAAAAATATTTTGAAACCGATTAATTTCGGGTATACGAAAGTGAGAAAAACCAAAAACGGTGAAATGTGAGTGCTAGCATTTTATGACTTTAAAGTGAGAAAAACACATATAAACACACATAATGCAATAAAAACATATAACAACCAATTTTTAGGTTAAGATTAGATGTCACCTTCATTGAGAATCCCAAGTTCTCGTCGAATCTTGAAGAATTGTTCCTTAGCCAATGGTTTTGTGAATATGTCGGCTAGTTGATTGTGTGTATCCACGAACGTAACATCTACATCTCCGTTTAAAACATGATCTCGAAGGAAATGATGTCGGATATCTATGTGCTTTGTTCTTGAATGCATGAACGGGTTCTTTGTGATATTGATGGCACTTGTGTTGTCACACCGGAGAGGGATACAACCGAGATCTATACCGAAATCGAGAAGTTTTTGTTTGAGCCACAAGATTTGAGCACAACAACTTCCTGCTGCAATGTACTCCGCTTCGGCCGTGCTAAGTGCAACGCATGCTTGCTTCTTGCTTTCCCACGACACCAGTGCATTCCCGAGAATGTGACAAGTACCACTTGTACTCTTTCTATCGGTCTTACATCCTGCATAATCAGCGTCAGAATAACCAATTAAAGAACAAGTACTACCTTTAGGATACCATAGTCCGACGTGCGTTGTTCCTTTGAGATACTTCATGATCCTCTTCATGGAAGTGAGATGTGATTCCTTCAAATTAGCTTGAAAGAGGGCACACAAACAAACACTAAACATAATGTCAGGACGGCTCGCCGTCAAATATAAGAGTGAACCGATCATACCTCGATATTTTGTAATATCTATTGAAGTGCCAGAAAGATCTTGATCAACATACGTTCCGGATCCCATATGAGTAGACATCTCTTTGCAATTGTCCATATCAAATCTTTTCAATAACTCCTTGCAATACTTGGATTGGTTGATGAAGATGCCATCCTTTGTTTGCTTGATTTGTAAACCAAGGAAGTAGTTCATCTTTCCCATCATGGACATCTCGAATTCGCCTTGCATCATAAGAGAGAATTCTTCGCAAAGATCTTTGTTTGTTGAACCGAAGATGATGTCGTCGACATAGAATTGAACAAAGGTGTTACCCTTAAGATTCTTGATGAACAAAGTCTTGTCAACCTTTCCTTTAGTAAAACCTTTCTCACATAAGAAGTTGCTAAGGCGATCATACCAAGCCCTTGTTGCTTGCTTTAAGCCATAAAGAGCCTTATTCAACTTGTAGACATGAGATGGGTTCTTGAAGTCTTCAAAACCGGGAGGTTGTTTGACGTAGACTTCTTCATTGATGTAACCGTTTAGGAAAGCGCTTTTGACATCCATCTGGTACAACTGAAAATTCATAGAACAAGCGTAAGCAAGTAATAATCTAATTGCTTCTAACCTTGCTACCGGAGCGAATGTTTCATCAAAGTCGATTCCTTCTTCTTGGTTGTAGCCTTGTGCGACCAATCTTGCTTTGTTACGAACTATGATTCCATTCTCGTCAAGTTTGTTCTTGAACACCCATCTTGTGCCTATGATATGCTTGTTGTCCGGTCTTGGTACAAGAGTCCAAACTTGGTTCCTTTCGAATTGATTGAGTTCTTCTTGCATAGCTATTATCCATTGATCGTCGCCTAAGGCTTCATCGATTTTTGCTGGTTCAATTTGAGACACGAACACCATATTGAGGCAAGCATCCTTGAGATTGAGTCGAGTTGCAACGCCTTGGCTAATATCACCAATAACTTTATCTATCGGGTGATCTCTATGAGTTCTCCATTCTTTTGGAAGATCTTGATGTTCTTCAATGGTTGGTGACTTATCTTCTTGTGATATTGCTTGTTCTTTTGATATCTCCCTTTGTTGTTGTGATAGATCTACATCATCATCATCATCCACAATAATATTATCCTCTTTCGAGGGGTTAGTCTCATCAAACGAAACATGTATGGATTCTTCAATGGTAAGAGTACGTTTATTGAAAATTCTAAAAGCTTTACTTGATAGAGAATATCCAAGAAAAATACCTTCATCAGATTTCTCATCAAACTTACCAAGGTTATCCTTACCGTTATTGAGAACGAAGCATTTGCATCCGAATATGTGGAAGAAAGATATGTTGGGTTTCCTTCCCTTGAACAACTCGTAAGGTGTCTTTTTGAGAATAGGTCGAATATTGACACGGTTACTTACAAAACAAGCCGTGCTAACTGCATCCGCCCAAAAATATTTAGGAAGATTCGAGTCGCTAAGCATTGTCCTTGCAAGTTCTACTAGTGCCCTATTCTTCCTTTCTACGACACCGTTTTGTTGAGGAGTCCTTGGTGCGGAGAAGTTGTGAGATATTACATGCTCTTCACAAAAATCTTCAAATGATGAGTTTTGAAACTCGCCACCATGGTCGCTTCTTATGGAAACAATTGAGAGTGACTTCTCATTTTGAATTTGCTTGACATACTTCTTGAATGCTTTAAAGGCATCACATTTCTGCACTAAAAACAAAGTCCAAGTATATCTAGAGAAATCATCAACAATAACTAGTGCAAAAACGTTACCTTCGAATCTTTTTGTTCTTGATGGACCGAAAAGATCCATATGTAACAATTGGAGTGGTCTTGTAGTAGTTATAATTTTCTTGGTCTTGAAGGATGTTTTGGTTTTCTTCCCCTTTTGACATGCGTCACAAAGCTTATCCTTGATAAACTTCATCTTTGGAAGACCAACAACTAGATCATGCTTTAATAATTTATTCAAATGCTCCATGTGAATGTGAGAAATCCTCTTATGCCAAAGCCATGCATCGTTGTTGTTTGCCATTAAGCACTTCACCTTCAAGAAAGAGTCATCAAAAGAAATCATAAAAATGTTATTAAATCGTTTACCTTTTAGCAAGAGTTCATGAGTGACTTCGTGTTCTATCAAACATTCCTCCTTTGTGAAGTTGATTCAGAACCCTTTGTCACACAATTGACTTATGCTAAGAAGGTTGTGTTTAAGGCCTTCCACATAAAGAACATCTTCGATGATTGTATGTGGAGATGCACCAATGGTTCCAACTCCAAGAATTCTTCCTTTATTATCATCACCGTAAGTAACGTATCCTTTGGCCTTAAGTGTTAGACTTGAAAATTTGTTGATGTCGCCCGTCATATGCTTTGAACAACCACTATCGAGATACCATTGCGTAGAAGTTGTTTTCAAGCATACCTACAAAACAAAATCAGGTTTTGTTAGGTACCCAAATTGCTTTGGGTCCTTGATAGTTAATACCCTTTTCAACCCACACATAATGCCCTTTAGCAACACCAATGTTGCGCACATAGCAAGCATTAGGTGTATGGCCTTTTATTCCACAATAAGAACAAATAGGTTGAAATTGACTTTTTAATTTAGGAACATATTTTTGTTTCTTAAGACTCCTTTTCTTTTTATGACTTTGATGCATAGGTTTAGCATTGTTAGTCTTGTCCTTAACAATTTGTTCACTAGCTTTTACGAAAACGGTTTCACTTGTGCTTGGTTTGGAAAACTTAGAATATCCTAGGACACTTTTATCATTTGGATATCTTTGGTGCCTAAGAATTTCCTCCAAGCCAATTTGACCTTTTTCATATCTTTCTAAAACTCTTTTGAGTTGAACAATTTGAAAGGACAATGACTCACAATTTTTACATGTAAGACTTTGTTCTTCATCCATTATCTTTTGTTTTTCATTTTCAATGTATTTTTCAAGAGATGCATTTTGTTCTTCTAAAGATAATATTTTATTCTTTTGGGATGAGATATTTTTGTACAAAGTCTTACATTCCTTAAGAAGTTCATCTATGACTTCTTGTGCATCATTTTCATAAATTGAAAAATTACTACTAACCTCGTCATTTTCTTCATCGGAGTGATGTGACGCCATTAACGCCATATTTGCACATTCGTCGCTTTCCGATTCCGATGAGGAACTAACTTCATTGTTATCCCACGCGACATAAGCCTTTTTATTCTTGAAGTCCTTCTTGCCTTTGAATCCTCCTTTCTTCGCAAGTCTTGGACAATCCGGTTTTATGTGACCTTGCTTTCCACATTCATAGCATGTAACTTCTTGGTTCGATGTGGATGCATCCTTCTTCCTGAAATGTTTATTCTTTTTAGGAAAAGAAGAATTATTATTTTTGTTAAAAAACTTACCAAGCTTCTTAACAAGAAGCATGAAGTTCTCATCTTTGGAGATCTCGTCATCTTTGTCATCCTTCGTGTCAATCTTCAAGGCAATTCCTTTGGACTTTTTCTCTTGACTTTCATGCTTTTCGAGCCTTCCAAGTTCCAACTCGTGCTCTTGAAGTTTGCCGAATAGAGATGCGGATGTCATTGTTGAGAGACTCTTCTTCTCCGAGATTGCGGTCACTTTCGGTTTCCATTCTCTTGTCAAAGACCTTAGAACTTTCAAATTGAGATCATCGTTGGTGAAGGTCTTTCCGAGTGCAATCAAATGGTTGGTTAGATGAACAAATCTTTTTTGTAAAGCCACAATAGATTCTCCGGGCTGCATGCGGAACATTTCGTATTCTTGACTTAACGTGTTAAGCCTTGATCTTTTAACTTCTGTTGTTCCTTCATGTGTTTCTACCAAAGTATCCCAAATCTCCTTTGCCGATTTGCATTGTGATACACGAAAAAATTCGTCCATACTAAGAGCACTTTGAAGTATGTTGATTGCTTTCTTCTCATTTAGGATCTTTTTTTTATCATCTTCATCATACATATTCTTCAACTTCGCCGTTCCAACACCGTTGATTACATTGACGGGATTATGCGGACCTTCTTCGATTGCTTCCCATATGCCTTCTCCTTGGGCTTCAAGATGTGCCCTCATTCTGATTTTCCAGAAATCGAAGTATTCGCCGGAGAAGAGCGGAGGCTTGTTGCTACTTCCACCATCTTTGAAAACGGGATTCGAGTTTGTGGAAGCCATAGGATCTTTGTAGGAACAGGTTACCTAAACCTGCTCTGATGCCAATTGTAGGATCATAATGCGCCTAAGAGGGGGGGTGAATTAGGTGTTTATAATTTTTCTGGATTCTTTTTCTTTGATGGATAGAATTTTTCTTTTAAGTTTGTATGGAAGGAAAGCAGTAAGGCAGAAAGTAAAAATGACACAGAGAATTATCCTGGTTCCCTTCACAGTCCGAAGGTACATCCAGTCCCCTTTCAACTTGTAAGAGATTTCCACTAGTTTTTTAGAAAAAGTACAACCTATCACACCTTCAATGGTGAGGCCTACTTTCTAACAAACTATCATACAAGTGTGCAAGAACAATCCTCTTGCCACACTTACCCTTATGTCCAAACACACCTTGGAACACAAGTCATACAATAGAAATACCTTTCTATATTTTTAATTTTGAGTGAGTAATACAAAGACTTAATATCAATAAATATCTTCTCCTATGTACACAATTCACTTTTCAAATATCAATACAAGTGTTCAAACATGAAGTATGAAAGATGAATATCTTATGAACACTTTTGAAAAATTATGAAAGTATTTGAAAATTGATGAATTTGATTCAAGTGATTTTTTATAAAAATTTTAGGAGTTATATTTTGAATTTGAAAAATTCAGATTTTATATTATACAAGATACCCTTTTGAAAAGGTATGAAAATTATGAATCGAAATAATTTTTGAAGAGATATAATCAAAAGGTGCAATTTGAATTTCAAAGGAAAATATTTTTCAAAATATTACAGTGTTAACCGGTTAACCAAATGGTTAACTGGTTAACGCCTATGAACGTTAACAGGTCTTTTGAAAAACTGAACCCGTTAACCGGTTAAACAAATGGTTAACCGGTTAACACTGTTAAAACCAGAAACAGAAGGTTTTTAAAAAGAGTGTTAAGCGGTTTGAAAAATATATCAAATTATTTTATGGAATATGCTAGTATATGATTGAATGCGTGAACACTTGTACATCAATTTAAAAGAGAAATTGATATACCTAACCAAAAGCATCCAAGCATGAAGTTGAACGATGATGCAACCGAAGCTTGATATCAAAGCCGGTTGCTTGAAGCTTGATCAGTTGGAGCTCTTTGACTTTTTGCAGGTCTGAAAGATATGCACCGTTTTGTCTTGATCAAAATCTTCGAGGTTGAAGGCGTGCTTCTACACCCCTTTCAACAGAGGCCATCTCAAGCAAATAGGGTGATTGACCCCATTCCTATGCCTTATGCTGCTTTACTGCCACAACTCCTGAAACTTAACCTGGTTGAGTTAAGGACGTTGGCTCCACCAGATCCTCTCAATCTCCCGAAGAATTATGATGCCAATGCCAGATGTGCCTTTCATTCTAATGCACCTGGTCACAATACCGAGAAATGTAGAGCCTTGCAAATGAAGGTTCAAGATCTGGTCGATTCCAAACCTCTCAATTTCGCACCTCCTCCGAACGTTAATAGGAATCCTATGCCTAATCATGGTGGGCCTAGGATTAATGCCATAGAAGAGGACCAACCATCTGCACTGATCGACAATGTTGCACAGATTCGAACACCGTTGGCAGAGGTCAAAGCTCAACTCTTAAGATGTCAAGTGTTCCCGGGCTGTGAAGCCTGCTGTGATTTGTGCAAGACTACCATTAATGGTTGTGAGAAGCTAAGGTCTGGCATAGATGGCCTCATCAGAGATGGAATCTTGCAAATTACTACAACGGCTCCTTCAATAACTCTTGTTTCAGCAACAATGGATTCTCCTACAACGTCAACAATTATTCCTTCAGCAAATCCTCCTACAACAACAACAACTATCATTCCCACTGACTCATCCACAACTCCAGCAATCACTCCATCCATTATTTCAACAGATCAGAGTTCAACAACATTTTCTTCTACAACATCAGCACCCATCTTATCAACGGAATCTCCTACAACACCAGCGAACACTAATGAAGATGTCTCAACGGTCACGATCTATTATGACCCGGCAAATGTTCATCCCAACAACAATTTCCAACAACAAACTGCAACACCTCCCGTCAGATCTCCAGTCACAATCTACTACGATTCGCATACCATCACAGTTCCTTCCGCTGCAGCAATCAGTCCGGTCATCATTACGCCTTTTTATCCTCACAAACACCAAGGCCCAATGCTGAAGCAGAAGCTGCTGCTAAGACAAAAGGGAAGAGTGTGGTACTTGAAGAGCCAACTGTTAAAGAAACTCCGAAGACGTCTTTTGAACAAGAGGTGGACGAGCTCATGAGAATAATTAAAAAGAGTGATTACAAAATGGTGGACCAGCTTCATTAGACACCCTCCAAAATCTCTATATTATCATTGTTAATGTGTTCTGAAGCCCATAGGAATGCATTGTTGAAGGTCCTACATGCAGCATACGTGCCGGAAGAGATTACGGTTAATCAGCTGGAAACGGTGGTTGCAAATGTTAACACCAGTCATGGACTGGGCTTCACAAATGCTGATTTAACAACAAAGGGACGCAGCCATAACAAGGCTTTACATATCACCTTAGAATGCAAAGGTGTTGTTCTTTCTCATGTGCTGGTGGACACTGGGTCTTCGCTCAATGTCCTCCCGAAGAAAGCCTTGGTGAAGCTAGAGTATGATGGGTTGGCATTACGTCCAAGTAACTTGGTGGTGAGAGCATTTGATGGCTCTAAGAGATCAGTGCTTGGAGAGATTGATTTACCTGTGTTGATTGGGCCACAGACCTTTAAAACTACCTTCTTCGTGATGGACATATAGCCGGCCTACAGCTGTTTGTTGGGTAGACCCTGGATTCACGCCGCTGGCGCTGTTACATCTACCCTTCACCAGAAGTTAAAATTTGAGTGGGAAGGCCAGATCATCACAATCTGTGGAGAGGAAGACATTTTCGTTAGCCAACTGGCTACTTATAAGTATATAGAGATGGATGGGGAGATCCATGAGACTATGAGTTAGGGATATGAGGCCCTTAACATCAAAGAAGCCACTGCTGTATCTGGAACTTCCATCACTTCATATCAACAAGCCCGGAAGGTTCTTGAGGAGGGTACCGCTCAAGGCTGGGGATGGTTGCTGCCAGTAGAAAAGAAAGAAGACAAATTCGGGTTGGGTTACAGACCAACTCGACAAGATCAACCAGAGGCTGCAACGGAGCCCAAATTTGTCAGCAGGGGGATGCTTACCCCAGATGCTGTGAACAGTTTGGAAGACGAGGAATAAGACGAACGCAACCTGGAAAGCTGGATACGTCCAAGGATCCCGAGGAACCAAGTCTCAAACTGGTCTTCCCAGGAAATTATAAGAGTTACTCCTGCAGAGTAATTATTATTTCCTGTCTTTAAGCATGCATCAAGTCTTGCATCTTGCCTAAGGTGTTAGGACTCATTTTGTAATCGGGCCATCTTGTATTATGTGCAAACGATCAATTAATGAATATCAGGACATCTTTTGCAAATGAGTCTCTTTTTCGCTCACTGTTTTTCATTTTTCATTTTTTGTACAAAAATAAAATGGCAATGTTTTTCAAAATAATAACTTCATTTTCACTTCTTTCTAAACAAGATAAAACTGATCACTAAATGAACAAATCTAAACCCTTGCAGAGAGTTCCCTCCAGACTGCACCGACAACGACACTGCTATGACTTCATATGACTTCGACAATCTGATTAATCAAGTCGATGAAGGGGTTAAAGAAGATTATGAGCTACCTGAAGAGCTAGCCAGATTGTTAAGGAAAGAGAAGAAGGTAATCACTCCTCATCAGGAGGAAGTTGAGACGGTTAATCTTGGCACCGAAGAAAACTTGAAAGAAGTAAAGATTGGGGCCCGTCTGCAAGATTCAGTGAAGGAACAACTTATTGACATGCTTCGGGAGTATGTGGATGTTTTTGCTTGGTCTTATCAGGATATGCCAGGTCTGGACACCGACATTGTTATGCACAAGCTGCCTCTAAAAGAAGTCTGTCCTCCAGTAAAACAGAAGTTGCACCGTACTCGTCCGGACATGGCCATGAAGATAAAAGAAGAGGTGCAAAAACACTGGGACGCCGGTTTCCTTGTTGTAACTAGTTACCCGCCGTGGGTTGCTAATATTGTACATGTGCCTAAGAAAGATGGAAAAGTATGGATGTGTGTGGATTATCGAGATCTGAACAGAGCCAGCCCGAAAGATGATTTCCCATTACCTCACATTGATGTATTGGTCGACAACACGGATCAGTTCTCGGTGTTCTCCTTCATGGATGGATTTTCAGGATATAATCGGATCAAGATGTCACCTGAAGACATGGAGAAGACAACTTTCATCACACTCTAGGGCACATTCTATTATAAGGTAATGCCATTCGGACTGAAGAATGCTGGTGCCACTTATCAACGGGCTATGGTAACATTATTCCACGACATGATCCACAAAGAAATTGAATGTTATGTGGATGACATGATTGCCAAGTCCCCCATAGAAGAAGACCACCTGGTAAATATGTTGAAGCTGTTCAAGCGGCTGAGGAAGTATCAGCTGAAGCTAAACCCCAACAAATGCATATTCGGGTGCATTCCGGTAAGCTGCTGGGTTTTATTGTAAGTGAAAAGGGCATTGAGGTTGACCCTGACAAAGTCAAAGCCATTCAAGAGATGCCTGCACCAAAGACTGAAAAAGAAGTTCGGGGGTTTCTAGGTAGATTGAACTACATTTCAAGGTTCATATCTCATCTTATGGCGACCTGTGAACCCTTGTTCAAATTGTTAAGAAAAGAACAAACGGTTAGGTGGAATGAAGACTGCCAAAAGGCTTTTGACAAAATCAAGTACTTACAAGAGCCTCCAATCCTTATGCCTCCAGTTGAAGGAAGACCTCTAATAATGTACTTGACAGTATTAGAAGAGTCAATGGGGTGTGTGTTGGGCCAGCATGACGAGTCTGGTCGAAAAGAGTATGCAATATACTACCTAAGCAAAAAGTTTACCGACTGTGAACAACGTTATTCACTGCTCGAGAAAACTTGTTGTGCTTTAGCGTGGGCTGCTCGCTGACTAAGAAAGTATATGTTGACCCACAATACTTTGTTGATCTCAAAAATGGACCCAGTCAAGTACATATTTGAGAAGCAAGCGCTTACTGGACGGGTTGCAAGATGGAAAATGATTCTCACAGAGTATGACATTCAGTACACATCTCAAAAATCTATCAAAGGCAGTGTATTGTCTGATTATCTTGCTGAGCAACCCATTGATGATTACCAGCCTATGAGGTTTGACTTCCCTGATGAAGACATCATGTTCATAAAAGCAAAAGATCACGAAGAGCCTATTCACACCGAAGGGCCTGACCCAAAAGAAGAATGGACAATGATGTTTGATGGGGCTGTTAATATGAATGGTCGTGGAATTGGTGCAATACTTATTACACCAAAAGGAGTTCACATGCCTTTCTCGGCAAAACTCACCTTTAACTGCACTAACAACGAAGATGAATACGAAGCATGTATCATAGGTCTTGAGGAAGCCATTGACCTCAGGATCAAGACTTTATCTGTATTCGGAGATTCAGCTCTGGTAATCAATCAAACCAACGGCAAATGGTACACTCACCAGGAGCATCTGATTCCATATCGGGATTATACGAGGAGATTACTGACTTTCTTCACCACAGTCAAACTTGAGTATATCCCTCGAGATGAAAATCAGTTTGCAGATGCTCTGGCGACCATTTCATCCATGATCAAGGTTCAAGCTGCCAACTTTGTGCCTCGGATTTCAGTATCCAGACTTGACAGACCAGCATACGTGTTCTCCGCGGACATTGCTAAAAATGATAAGCCTTGGTTCTATGACATCAAATGCTTCTTAGAGGATCAAACATACCCACCTGGGGAATCATCCAATGATAAGAAGACATTAAGAAGGTTAGCTGGTGGTTTCTTCCTGAATGCTGATGGCTCCTTGTACAAGAGAAATTTTGACATGGTACTTCTCAGATGTGTTGATAAGGCAGAAGCAGACTTGTTGATGCACGAAGTGCATGAAGGATCTTTCGGTACCAATGCTGGAGGGCATGCAATGGCTAATAAATTGCTAAGATCAGGTTACTACTGGATCACAATGGATGCAGACTGTTGTGCCTATGCCAGAAAGTGCCATAAATGCCAGATTTACGCAGATAAAGTGCATGTGCCTCTGAATCCTTTGAACGTGATGTCTTCACCCTGGCCCTTCGCCATGTGGGAATTGACATGATTGGAAAGATCGAACTGACTGCTTCAAATGGCCATAGATTCATCCTGGTAGCCATTGACTACTTTACCAAGTGGGTCGAAGCAGCTTCGTATGCGAATGTCACCAGGCGGGTGGTAGCCCGATTCCTAAAGAGAGACATCATCTGTCGGTATGGAGTGCCCGGGCGAATCATTACTGATAATAGTTCCAATTTGAATAACAAAATGATGGAAGAACTATGTCGGGACTTCAAGATCCAACACCACAATTCTTCTCCTTACAGGCCAAAGATGAATGGCACTGTTGAGGCAGCTAACAAGAATATCAAGAAGATTGTACAAAAGATGGTGGTTACTTATAAAGACTGGCACAAAATGCTACCATTTTCCTTGCATGGGTACCGTACCTCAATCAGAACATCCATGGGAACAACACCTTATTAACTTGTGTATGGTATGGAGGCAGTCCTACCTGTTGAAGTTGAATTACCCTCCCTACGGGTACTTATGGATGTCAAGCTGAATGAAGCAGAATGGGTCCGTTCTAGGTACGATCAACTGAATTTGATCGAAGAGAAGAGATTAGCTGCAATTTGTCATGGGCAGTTATACCAGAAGAGAATGAAGAGAGCCTTCGATCAGAAAGTCAGGCTTCGGGAATACCAAGTAGGAGATCTTGTGCTGAAAAGACTCCTCCCTCCTCATACAGACCACAGGGGCAAGTGGACTCCTAATTACGACGGTCCATTCATAGTAAAGAAAGTTTTCTCTGGTGGAGCACTGATGCTCACTACTATGGATGGTGAAGATTTCTTATCCCCTTGTGAATTCAGATGCAGTTAAAAAATACTGCGCATAAAATGACCCGCTGGACATAAAAACAGAATGTAAGTCCATGCAAAAATAGGGCATCCCGGTGAGTCAAAAACAGAATAAAAGACTCGGGAAAAAATAAGGGAAAATAAAGAAAAATGTACACCCGCTGAGTTGAAAAGCCACATTGGACAGCTCAGGCAAAAATGGGTATCCCGGTGGATTGAAAACCCGAAAGGGAAATCCACGCAAAATAAGGGAATAAGCGAACAACTGCATTCTGAATTCGTCTGTATCTCTTACAACATGGCAAGCTTCGAAAGGTTAAAGCATCAGTTAGAATCAACCTTCTTCAGAAAGCAGGATAAGAAGAACGTCAAGGTCATACGAGTCATAGCAAAGGGAAGCACTAAAGCGTCGTCAACATTGCAAGCACCTTTTTGTTTCTCAATTTTGTAACAATCTCCTCATTCCAGGGGATCTGTTTCTTTGACTATACTTGCCAATTCAGGGCACAAAAATTATTAAAACCTGAATTTTTAGTCACATCTTGTCTTGTACATTTTATCTCGTTTGCAAAATGTCCGATATCCCTGATATAATGGTTGCATAAAAAACAAATGTGCTTTTCTAAACACATGCTTGCAGAAAATATATTACTTACTCCCGGGAGTGTCTAAATTCCTATGATGGAATCCGGTAAGGGATAGCTCGGGGTACTTGTGAGTTTCTTTGTCATAACAGGATTGCAGGTATTCAGAGCGCAACATGGGGCATGCAAGGTTTTCCCCAGCAAAGTTGCCAAATAATTATTTCCTCAGCACATTCTCCATACAGCACAAAAAATGCTCTCTCCCCATCAGAGTTGTCAGGCATCATTTCTCCAACACATTTTTTTCTTCAGAACAGCATTAGAAGGTGCTCATTTCCCCAGCTGAGTTGTCAGATATCATCATCCTCAGCAGGATCCCCACAAGAAATCTCTAGGAAGATCGTTCAGAGATCTTTTCCTCCCCAAGCAGAGTGCTAGACAGGGAACCTTCTCCCCACAGAGCTCCAGCCTCTCCCAGATGAGCAATGTCTGAAATTCTCACTACAAAGTGACGGAAGCTTCCACATCCCCAGTTGGGCTCCTCATTACAAAGATAGGTCTATCAGTGACCTATTTCCCCAAGCAGAGTGCTAGACAGGGAACCTTCTCCCCACAAAGCTCCAGCCTCTCCCAGATGAGCAAATGTCTGAAATTCACACTACAGAGTGACAAAAGCTTCCACATCCCCAGCTGGGCTCCACATTATGAAGATAGGTCTATCAGTAACCTATTTCCCCAAAGCAGAGTCACACATCTTATCAGATCTACCAATGATCTCATCCCCATATGGGATATTCTTTCAAGCAGATCAGTCGGAGATCTCCACTACAACGGGATCCGAGTCCCGGATCGGTATCTTTTACACAATCATGGCATTTGCATCATATTTCCCCTCAGAGCGTAGCATTCCGTCTAAAACGGAGCATTACGACAAAAATCAAACATATTGCATAATCACGAGTCAGGTTTTGAATCAGTCACCTGTAAATATCAATGGTACTTCATCAGCAATATACAGAATACATCCCTTGTATATAAAGACTCACAGTCCCCGCAGAATGCCAAAGCGTCCCTTTTCACTCTCAAAATGTAGATACATGCTCCTTTTGGCACTCGTCCGTGTCATTTTTCCCCAGTGAAATCGTCGGACACTTTCCACAAACAGATACTTATACATAACCTGTTCTTCTCGACACTCGTCCGTGTCATCTCATATTTCCTCAGCAGAAAGCCAAAGCGTCCCTTTGCACTCACAAATACATGTTCATATATAATCTTCTCGACACTCGTCCGTGTCATCTCATATCATCCCCTGCAGATATACCTATACAAACTCTCTTGATACTCGTCCGTGTCACCACTCCCCGGCACACTTTCCCAAACACTTATTGTAAACCGAACACTTGTTTATAATACAACTTCATTGACACCTGTCTGTGTCATTTTATCCCCACAGGTCGCCAGAACACCTTTTACACTTAAATTCATGATTTATACACTTTCTCTTTTGACACTCGTCCGTGTCACTCTCCCCGGCAAGTTGAACACTCATCCATGTCTCACTCAGGTTTATTTTTACTCATACAGGTACTCGTCCGTATCTTGTATACACTACTTATCTCCCCTCAGATTCAACACTCGTCCGTGTTCTTTGTTAACTAGTTGGTACTCGTCCGTACCATCATCTCTGAACATGCATCAGCGTTGTTTCTACCGATACTCGTCCATATCGTAATCTTAAGGATGCTCGTCCGCATCTTTAATCTATACACAAAGTCAAACACTTATACCTCTTATTTCTTGGATGTAAACACTCGTTCGTGTTTACTATTCCCCAGCAAGTCCCTAGCAAAACTTCTTTTCTATCTGACATTCGTCCTATGTCATGATGCTTTCGGCAGCCGTACCCTGTCAGGTGATCGTCCTTCACCTTTTGATGATCGTCCCTCATCATTCCCCCTGCGGAGTCTCCATTATTGGAACCTTTTTTTATCCGACATTCGTCCTATGTCGTGATATTTTAGCAGTCGTCCCCTGCTAGGTGATCGTCCTTCACCTTTTGATGATCTTCCTTCATCATTTTATCCGATGGTCGTCCCCATCGTTGATCTTGTTATCTGACATTCGTCCTATGTCATGATAAACCCCGAGAGCAGTCGTCCCCTGCTAGGTGATCGTCCTTTTACCTCTTGATGATCGTCCTTCATCATGCTTATCCGATGGCCGTCCCCATCGTCGACCTTTTCTATCTGGCATTCGTCCTATGTCGTGATACTTTCGGCAGCCGTACCCTTCCAGGTGATCGTCCTTCACCTTGGATGATCCTCCCTCATCCTTCTCCCCGACAGAGCAGTCGTCCCCTGCTAGGTGATCGTCCTTCACCTTTGATGACCGTCCCTCATCATTTATTTCTGTAAATCGATGGCCGTCCCCATCATTGTTTACTTTACTTTGCAAACCTGATGGTTGTCCCCATCATTGACTTCACCTTTGATCCCCAGGGAATCTTTGTAACTTTATTTAATGGTCGTCCCCATCATGATCCCTCTATTTCCCCAGCATGTCGGTCGTCCCCGTCATTGCTTTATCCCCAGAAGTCGTCCTCTGCTTGATGGTCGTCCTCCATCGCCCGCACTTTACTTTTTCTATGCTATCGTTTACAATCTATATCCCTTTTCTTCTTCTCCCCAGTGAGTGCAAATTTTGGACTGTCTTTGGTATTCAACCACAAGTTATCTTGTTTGTCTGATAAGCCCGTCGCTTACATCCTGCACAGCTAACTCATGTTTGAATAGGGGCAGCTGTAAACACCCCAAATTTGCTCTCACCAAGTTCACACCATGCAATGTGGTCTTTTTCATTTGCATTAGTTCAAACATATCATATCATGTTGCATTTTTGCTTCACTGCATTAGTTTAAGTTCATCTGCATCTAAGGTTTGTGATCTGAGCAACCAAAGATTCATCTGAGCCACCCCAAATGTCTTCAATCATCTCAAGAGGGTCCATGTATGTTCAATCACCATATTTTATCCTCCAAAGATCAAGGAAGCCAAAGAATCACAAGAACTGGCAAGGCATGGAAGCAGAGCTAGGTTTTAACTACACAGATGACCTAAAATTAGGGTTTTGGTTTCAGAGGCCATAACTCCAATTTTTTTTTCATTCTTGTTTCTATTGGTCTCAATATAATATAAGGATCATACATACCAAGTTTGATGAAGAAATTCATTGTGGAAGTCATCTGATCACTGGGTAACTTCTTGAGCAAGTCAGAGCAAAATCAGGGCATCGGAGGCCCCCCAACATGGAACCAAAGTGGATTTTTCATCAAATTGAAGTTATATGGTCTTTATTTGATCATTGAAGTGCTTAGAAGTTCACAAATTTGAAGAAAAGTGAGCTAAACCAAAAGTTGCCAAAAATGGAAATGACTTGTAATGTAAACTTTCCATTTTGGGGAAGTTTTTCAACCTCCTCTTTCTCAACCAAAAATGCTTCAAATGAAAAATTGTTGGTCATGAAAGTTTTATATTGGATCATTCCCTTTTCAAAAAGTACAATAACAAGATCTAATTCATTTTGGAACTCAAGTTATGGCTTTCCATAGTTGGCAAAAATCACATAATTTCAAGTTTCATGCCAAAGAGGGATTTTTGCAAAACCTCATACCAAGCCATTTTGTGACTTCTAATTGACTTCTAAGCATCATACAAACATTATGCAATGCCTTAAAATCATAATTGCCCAAAGAATTTCAAAATTCCATGCCTTGCCCATGAAGAAATCTCAAAGGGGCCAAACTTTCTTCAAATTGCAAAACCTCCCATAACCTTTCACAAACATGCTGAATGGCCTCAAAGTGAATTCCATGGCCACCCTTGATCCTTGCTGCACCAGACACCCCATTGTACCAAGCCTGAACCAGCCCATACCTCAAAGTACAACCAACCTTGACTTTTTTCATTTTCACCCATACCAATCAGCATAGCCCACACCAACTCGACAGACCTATCACAGCTTGATATGTGGACTTTATGCAAGCCATAACACACAAGAACTCAGCCTAACACTTCAGCATTCACAAGTTACCAAAAATCATCCCTCTTGCATTTACCAGAAACTTGTTTTTAAGTTCTTGAACGTTTCTATGTGCTCCCCTGATCATGGGGATGTGATTATTTTTGAAAATGGTTGAGAAACCAGGATGTATTGCTTGTCTGAAAGTTTCACCATTTTTGTTCATTGCTTCGAATCTTAAGGTTGAGTGAAAATAAATTGTTTTTGAGGGAAGATTTGAGCTTAGGGGAGTGAAAGGAACGAATCTGGAGCTTTAGAGCTCCAGAAATAACCTAGGGAGTGAGTTGCAAATTTTCAGGGGAGGAGTTGGCCGGAGAAGATGACCGGAGGTCTTCTCCGGCCACCTGAGAGTCATTAAGGGCTAATTAGGGTTATGGTTTCATGTTTAAATCTGGGCCCTTAGATTAGTTCTCCCGCGCGTGATTGGAGGGTGGAGATTAGTTCACTTAAGATTAATCTGGATTAATGAATTAATTAATTAGGATTATCAGAATTTAAATTTGGGCCATTGGATGTGGCGCGTGGTCAACAAATTTAAACCCAGAATCCATCCTGTCCCTCCATTCAGCTTACTTTCATTAATTCATATTTTTAATTCATTTTTTCTTATTTATTTTGTATGAATTTTTAAAAATAGTAAAAACCATCGAAAAATTCTGAAATTTTTTATCAAACCTTTTATTAATTTTCAGAACCTAAAAATATTTTTATTTTTATTTTTTGCATTAAAAAAGTATTTTTAAATCATTTAAATGTTTTATTTAATTAATTAATGAAAATTAATTAATTAAAAATAAATTTAAATATTTAAAAATCACCAAAAAAGCAGAGAACATTTTTGAACATTTAGAAGCATTTACAAACTCACCACACAAATTTCTTTTTGGTTTTGATCACACTTTGACATTTTTCAATGAATTAGGGTTCTTAAATTTGTTCATTTTTAACCCTAACTTCAAAAATATAACTTATAAACCAAGTTGAGTTAGTGAATGATTCTTTTTGCATTGTTCTATGCATGACTTCTAGTTTCTAAAAACATTTTTGTTTCATTTTTATCTTTCATTTTCAATTTATTTGGTATTTTTCATTGAAGATCACCCAAAAAACCCTAGAAAATTAGGAAATTCATAACTCCTTCTAGGTTAAGCTTCTGACCTCCCGCTTTGGATGGTAACTTAGTATCGGTTTAGGGTTCCTTTGAGTTTATTTTCAATTTTTTATCATGTCATTTGCTTCTGTCTTTGCCATTTGCATCTCATCCTTTCATAAAACCATAAGTTCTCATCTTCCTCTGCATACATCTTGCATAAGCTTGCATTCATGAACTTTCCATGACATTTTATGCATTCACATGACATATAAGACATCTTAGGACACATTAGACTCATGTTTGATCATTGAATCATCCATTTTCCATGTTATGCATTCATTTCATTTCATGTACATTCATGAACTTTCATGCTTCCTTTATGCTTCATTTGCATTCTCATCCTTTGTATGATCATCCATAACATTTGGTATGCCTTTGCATCACCTCTTAGCATCATTTGCATCATGATTGTGCTTCTGGTTTTGGTTTGCATCCTTGCATTTCATTTAATTCTCATTTCATTTCATTTCCTTTTGCTAACTTTTCAGGTGGTAAGTTACTTTGAGAAGTGAATTTGCCTTCACTTCTCATAATCTCTTCTCATCTCTCTTATGCATCCATTACTGCATTTTGTATTTGTATTAGAGTGAGCTTTCTCATTCATGTTACCTCTTCACTTTCTTTCTTCAAGCAACTTATCTTCTTAAGTGAAGTAAGTTGACTTGCTTCTTCTGCTTATCCTCCTTTCATCTGCTTCTTCTTTGGTGGCTCTTCTTGAAGATCTCTTGCAAGCCTCATAAACCCTAGGAATAATAAGCATGATATCAATTAGGGTTTGATTAGTCCCCCCATTAGTTTTACCTTTGTATCATCTTTTTTGCCTCTCCTCTCATCTCTTAATCAGGGACTAAACCTTTAAGGTTTTAAGGCTTTGTGATTAAGGTTATGCCTGCATCCTTCTCTTAGGATGGAGTGTATAACTTTAATCCTAAGTGTGAAACCCTTAATGTGTTTAAATCCTTTAATCAATCCATCTAATAATCACTAATACATTAAGCTTGTAACTTGGGCCTTGCATTAGGGTTCTAATTCTTCCTTAATTGGTTAAAAAGGACTAACCCTAGTGTTAATGGACAAGTCCCCCTCAAGTTGTCTTACAAACCATAAAATTCACTTCTTAATCCTACCATTAGCTAAAATCCACTCTGATAATGGTTTTGTTTTGTCATGAGGTTAATCCCTAATCATGGATTAAGTTGAGGAGCCTTCCTCAGCTTAAATATTCTCATCTATTATCCTTCTATTAGGATGGTGTAATGAGTCCATTAAATCCTTGATTATGGCTTAAACTCATTACTTAACACTAAACAAAAACTCCAAAAACATCTAAATAAATGCAAGTAGGTTAATGATCTTAATCCTACATCATGGTGATTAAGTGTGAGGTGTTTACTTCATACTTAAGGTATTCTCATTACCCCTAATCAGAGGGAAGATGTGATGAGTTTACTAACCCTTGGTTTAGGCTTAAGCTCATTAACCTATGACAAACTCCAAAAAGCAATAAAAGATGGAAAACATCAAAAACAAACAATAATCGTTTCCTCCGGGATTCTTTTCTCACCTCATTCACTCACAAACGAGAACTTGCTTCTTCCGTCTAATGCAAGATAGTTTGCACCTGAGCCAGACAGGTCATACACTTGAGCATAGGCAAGTAAGCAGTTCACAGGTCAATTTATCTTTCAGTCTCTTTGTGTCGAACTACGGTGTTATGACTTCCTCATTGCACGAGAGGATACGTAGGCATAACTTAATTGTTATCTAACAAAAGTCTCTGTATATTCCCCATCTTCCAGCATTATTATTTAAGCCTCATTGTCTTGAGCATTGCACTCTTTCCTTACACTGACACTCCTTTATTTCACTTCACATTTCTTTTTCTCCGACACTTGCATTCGTTTCCAGCTTTTGCACACAAAATAGCACTGACACTACCCCTTTAAACACAAACTTTCAAGCGTGGATCCCGTCGAGTGCGACGGACAATCTGGGTGCTATTACCTTCCCAGGTTGTAACCAACCCCCTTTCTCAGTTTCTCTAGTTCGCGACCGTCTTATCCATATCTTTCTAGGTTTATGCCGCATTACCTTTCCTTCGGGATAAAAATGCCTAGCTGGCGACTCTTTTCAATTCAACTTCATGTTTTCTCATTTCGCCAACCGTTCGCGTCTGTACCCCTTCTGGCCCCGTGTCATCTGGCGGGAGCGACAAATGGGTACCCTGAATTGCATAACTCAAGGAGGAAAAAATGGTTGACCTGAATTGCATAACTCAAGACAATTGAATGGGTTATCTTGATTTTCATAGCTCAAGAAAGGTTGGATGTTTAGCTTAGTTAGAGTACAAGACTATGACTGTATTGGGGAAATTAACTTAGTTAAAGTCCAACACTATGACTATATACATGTTGTTAGCTTAGTTAAAGTTCAAGACTATGACTGGTGTTAGCTTAGTTAAAGTCCAAGACTATGACTGGTGTTAGCTTAGTTAAAGTCCAAGACTATGATTGTAATTTGAATGAATGTAAAGTTTTTGACTGTTTGTGCCTTTATTGAAGCCCAAGGTTGAAGCTAAGAGATGCTCAGTAGAGAGAATTTGTCATCTCTACAGAGGGAAGATTTGTTTTTTATGTGCCTTGATTGAAGCCCAAGGTTAAAGCTAAAGGATGAAAACTGACTTTGTGGGAATGTTTTATCTCTATCTTGATTTCGAAGCCCATGTGTAAAGCTTATTTGTGATAGAATGACTCTTGATTTTATCTGTATCTTATATGAAGCCTAAGATGGGAGGCTGAAAATTATTGGTAAACTGACTCTGTATGGAGAGTGTTTTATATGATGGTTTATTTATGAGAGATGTAGTCATCAGACTTTCCTTTATCTGGGGGATTCAATTGTACAAAGCCCAAGAGGAGGCTAGCTTGGTCATCCATCAGGGAGAGGGAGACTATTGTATTACATTTGATTAGAAGGTATGTTACTATACTTTTAGGATGCATGAGAGGGTCCTTGTGTTTAAGCCCAAGAGGAGACTAGGTTACTTGTATGAGGCCCATGGGTCCTTCGATAAAGCCCAAGAGGAGGTTGGGGAAGGATGAGTAACTTCAAAACCTGAGAGAAGGCATCTTTAAGAGGCATGTGGGTCCTTGGATGAAGCCCAAAAGGAGGCTATGTTTTGCCCTAGTTTAGTTCTAGTTATTTAGAGGTTAGGTCGGGTGATAGTAACCCAGTTGCTTAAATTCTAGAAGAGATGCAAATATATACAGTAAAGATGCATGATGACAAATAAAAGGTGAAAGTGAATGTGTTTAACAACTTTTAGTATGTTTTTGCTATGGTTTGAATATTCTTAAGTTTTTTTATTAAGAATGATGTTGGGAGTTACACTGGGAAGCAGAGGCCCAAAATCCCAAGGGAAAAAGATTACATATGCATTTTACATTGTATTTTATTTGTCATTAAGAAGTTTATTATTATCTTTGCTTTAATATGAGGTGAAGAAAGATAATTTTGGCAAACAATCATATTCTAACAAGCAACAACAGTTTAAGAAAACAACGAGAAGTTAGAGAGAGGAGAGATGGCTCATAAGCCAATAATAGGACTTAAACATAAGGATGTCTATGGAATTTATTTTGTTGATTAATTATCTTGTGATTTTATGCATAGAGTAAGGATTGGATGCTGAAAAGCTGCCTACAGCCTAGAAATCAGTTCACCGGAGTGAAGCTCGATCTAGTTGTTGGTGTATTAGATCTTTAGTCATAAAGATGAAAAAAAGAAAAAAAGATGATATTTGTAACCAAATGCTCATGAATCTCTGTTTAGGAGATTGGGAAACTGTTTAAGAAAACAATCGGAAGATTCAAGATTTATATGGAAACCTGGCGGGGTTTTAAAACAGACTGGAGACAGTTTAAAATAGTAAGAAATGAGTCCTAAACACAAAGGATTCATTAAGACACTTTTTCACAATTCATTTTTAGAAAATAAATGGTTACGTGTAAAGAAGTTCACAGAAAAAGATTCACAAATGAAAACTTAATGTTGTGAAAAAGACAATCACGCTGAGTTTTTGAAAATGGATCAGATGAACCTTAATGGTTCATTTTTTAAAAAGTGATGGGTCTTGCACTCTAACAGAGGCCCAATAGTGATAAAAATAAATTTTAGGGTGATTAAAATCAAAACCCTAATTTTTGGTATTTTAAATATTTAAAAACTTTGATAAATTTCAAACATAATTGAAAAACAAGTTGAAACCTTGGATCAATGTTTGAAAAATTATGTTTTATCCATGAGACAACTTGAATATCATTTATGTTTGAAAAATCAAGTGAAAGAAATGAATTTTTTTAAAATGTTTAGAAACAAATAAAAATAATTATTTATGAAAATAATAAATATATTAAAAAATATATATATTTTTGGAGATTTTTTCATGAAATAAAATATTTAAACAACTTTGAGAATTAATGAAAAAATAATCATTAAAAAACTCAAAATAATCAGAGAGAAATTAATTTTGGATTGAATTAAATAAAATCACAAAATTCAAATATTTGAAAATTCAAAAAAGGGCGCCAAGAACAATGAAGAACATGCGCGGTGTTCTTCTTTTTGCCCAGAAATGGGGATTTTGCAAAATCCCTCATATCTCACTGACTATGTAATGAAATGAAATGATATAAACATCAATCTTGCTTGTTTTTAACTCACAAACACCATGGTACCAATTAATTTCATTTATTTTTAGTGTAGAGTGAAAAATCAGTGAAGAACATTGAAGAACCCTAATTTGGCCTGAGCCTCATGAAATTATACATGATGATGATTTTGTGAAATTGATTGAGGGGAGTTACTTAGAATATGATTACGCACAAATGGAAAAAATATAGTGAGAAGAAATATGCATAGATTTTGAATTGGAAAAGTCTAAGGCTTACCTGAACTTGAGCTTGCAGCTGGAGATGTGATTTCGAGCTGGAGGTGTTATAGAGATGTTATGATGATATGGACAGCTTCCCTACATCATATGGAGTGTGTTTGAACACTTGGACTTTTGATCTTCAAGTTACAGAAACAAAGCTTCTTTGAGGTTTTGAAGAGTGATTTTGGGTTGGAAGTGTTCTAGAGGTGGTTTAAGTGTTTAAACACCTCATAAACATTATATGTGATGTGTGTGAACAATTGGTTTGAGTTGATAGTGGCCACAACTAAAAAACTAGTAGTGATTACTCAAAATATTAAGCTTTAAGACATTAGGAGCAAAAGAGAGAAAATTTAGAGATCAGAGGCTTTGGTGTAATTTTTATGATCAAATGAGGTCTCTATTTATAGGCAAAGATGTTGAGATTACTTAGCCCTTGAGTCTTGAAGAGATGAGGTGACAATTGTGAGTCATGCTTTGTAAAAATATCTCGTACACATGAAATGATGAATTTCTCAAATAGCTCAGCTATGCAGTAGCAAAATTCACATTCCTCGGAAGTTTTATGCTTGGATTGTGTCCACCTATTTCTTGTTGAACAAGAGATCCAAGAATATGCCATTTTGGAGTTTGGTGACCCTTGGATCAAAATGCATAATGTTGAAATTCATTAATTTCATTTTGGTAAATTCCATGGTGTAATCATAAATTTGCAGGTTTTATCAGGTTTGTAATGATTGTTTAGATGCTTAAACCCACTTGACATTTTCCTTTATTTCAAAAAATCAGATTTCAAAAGTTTGTGAATATCTATATTTTTTTGCAAAACAGTTTGGGATGGCCACTTTGATCCATGATTTTTTCATGTTCAAGCAAGATCTTTTCATGCCAATTGGTTCTTTGAATTGTTGGAAACATTTGCAACAACATTGGTGTTTTGAGAAGGATCTGAATCAGCTTGGATCTTGGTGAAAAATCCCTCCAAGTTTTGGTGTTTTGCTGATTTTGTACGTAGACAAATTTTGTCTAAGTGTTGAAAATCAGTATTTTTCTTGATTTTGATCTAATTACAATTTAAAATCCATGAAGAATTGGATTTTCTTGTAGTTGAATCATTTGTATATTATGATGATATCTTTAATTTGAGCTTTGGTTCACCAAAATCTGATGCTTGCATCACAAGTTATGAAGCTTGGAAAAAGGCCACTTGAACACTTTTTCCATAACTTAGAAAAATTTCTAAGTTTTAAAAGTTGCCCCTTTTACAAGTTATCTTCAAATTTCTGATTTTTTGTGATAAAATGCATTCATGGACCCCTGGTTTTCTGATTTTTTGACTGGACATCCTCTAAGGTATTTTGACCTTATGAATGTACTTTCATGATGTATATGAGCTGTTTAAACCATTACATATGGTGTAGTCTCTTGTCCAGATGAAAATCTTGACTTTTGATTCCACGATTAGTCAGAAACCCTAAGTTGGGCAATGTGAAACCCTAATCTTGCAGTCTTTGATCTCTGCACCTCTTGTACTTGTAAATGGATTTTCAATGTCATGTCAACATTCTTGATGATGTATGGAGGTATTGGCTCCTTTTTTCTATTAAAACTTTCATTTGGAGGGCATCAATTGACTGAAACCCTAATTGGTGATTGTGATGGCTCGGGGCCCAAATCACTGAAACTTTTGTACATTCCTTGAAAGATTTTCCATCATTTGAGATTACTTAACCCTTTGATAGTGATTGAAAGGTTGAAAATCTTATGCATTAATGATTTGTCCTTTTCCTGAATCCTCTAAGGAACTCAAGAATCTTGATTCATTACGCGAATATTGTCCTGATCAGTTTGATACAATCCTTTGGTCAGTGGATTCCTTCTGATGAGGTGTATATCTTAGGGTCAAAATTTTGGGTATGACAAAATATGGTATATGTGATATTATGAATATGTAGGTTGTTTGTTCTGATAAACTATAATGTGAAGTTATGTAATCTGTGTAAACTGTAATGTGGTAAATGTGATATTATGAATATGATACGATTAATATTATTATGAAAGATTTATCACAACATGTGAATTGTATTTTCTGTTGTGCTATGATACGGAGAACAATAATATTGGTAAAAAATGAGATTAATTATAAAAGCAGCATAATATTTGTTAATATTGCAGAAGAATTAACGACAATTATATATAAAATCGTTATCATATTTGTTAATTTTGCGGAAACATTAACGACAATTATATTACTTAACCGTTATAATATCTAGCGTGCGTCCAGGAAAAATAAATATCAAAACTGCGCTGCAGGGAATCAAACCTAGGATAATTATTTTTATTACAACGGTGTATTGTTAAATTTGTTGTGATAGGTGTAACACCCCAAATTTTCCCTCTTTTTTTTTAGCATCATCATCATATTATAATCATCATTAGCATGTCATATCCTTATTATTTTGCATAGAAAAATGAAGCATAACACTCGCATGTTCTAGCATAAGGCATATGATCAATCATCCGGGAGATTCGAAGCATTACAAGTTAAAGTCAAGAGCATGGTGACCTGCCAAGAAGCTCACAAGACCTTTAGCACAAGCCTAGTATCATGGTCAAAGCCCTAACAAAGATTGAGGATCAAAATCAGATCAAAACGGTTGGCGCCGGGTTATTATGGAAGTTTCCCACCAAAAGGAGGGAGAATTCAAAGTTCACTGGCGTTAACCGGTTAACGCTTTGGTTAACCGGTTAACGGCTGCGAATTTTGAATTCCAGCAGCAAGTTCAGCATGTGGTTTTGGCTCCAATTTTGCATTTTTCTGATTTTTATTCATTTTGAATTATGGAGAAGGATCTAGAGCATTTATCCAAGCCTAATTCCAAGGCTATGTCCTAATCACTATCTAAAGCCAATTCCAAACCATATTTTTTGGATCCCAAGCCAAAATTTTGGGCCCCAAACCTAAATCATATTTATTCCTTTTTCCTCCAAACCAAAAGGGAGTTCTCTCATAATTCACACCTCTCATTTTTTCTGAATTTTGATCTCTCTCACCATTCTCTCACTTTTTTCCTCTCAATTTTCCAAATCACTCAAAGTTCCTCTTTGAAGATCACATGAATTTGCATTAAAGTGTGTAGATCTTTGAACTAGACCTCCATCCATAGCTTCTTTGCATCAATTTGCTGGTTTCTCTACTTGATTCAGATCTAGTTTGGAGATTAGAAGTGCTTTTGGAGCCAAAATTCTGCATCAAGATCCTTTGCTTGCATTTATTTTGCATGATGTGTGAAGATTAGCACCAGATCTTCGAAGTTTTCCGCCCGATCCCTCATTTCCAACTCAAATAACAATTACCAAAGCATACCTCAGCTTTGTAGGTTGGTTAAACTCAGATCTAGCTCTGGTTTTTAGCTTATTTGCATGCTTGTGCTTAGATCCACCATGTGCTTGTGTATTTGCTTGTTTTGCTTGAATTGAGTGTTTGATTTGCAATCGGATCTTTATGTTGATGTTCTTGAGCTTAATGATATTGATTAATGTGATTTGATCCATATTATTTCATGCTTAATTGATTGCTGGTCTGTTGTGGAATCATTTGAATAAGCTGGTTTGAGCTGATTTTCTGCAGGAAATTGTTGATGTTTTCACAGTGTTAACCGGTTAACGCTTTGGTTAACCAGTTAATGCACCTGTTTTCTGCGTGTTTTTCTGCAGGTCTGGACTAGTTAACCGGTTAACGCTTTATTTAACCGGTTAACACTGAAGCAGAGTGCCATATTTGAGCTATTTTAAGCTTGTTTGATCCCCTTACTTGCTTTAATTACCATGGATCATTGTATAATCATTGAATATGCTAGTTTAGGGAGATTTGCTTGCTGGTTGATGTATTCTTTCATGTTCTCGACGCATAAGTCATGTATTTTCAAAGCTTAGCATGTTGTTTAATCATTGTTGATTTGAACTTTGAGCATGCTAATTCCATGATTGTGTTGATGAATATGTGCTGGAATTTTGCTAACATTTCAGGGGCTCATGGTAAGTGAAGTGTGGATGTTTATCCACATTTCAAATCTTCATCTTTTCTTCTTTTAAGTTGCTTTTGCTTTGTGATTTTTGATGTGCCTTATGCCATCATGTGATACAATTCTTATCTTTCCCCTTTAGAAGCAACTTATCTCCTTTAGAAAAGTAAGTTGCTCTCTAGCTTTCTTCTCTTCTTTTTTTCTTCTCCCTTGGTTCTTCTTTTCTCTTAGGATCGTTGAAACCTCACTAACCTTAGGACCACCTTTGCATGATAACTTTAGGTTTAGTCTTTCCCCATTAGACTTTTGTCTTTTGCTCTTTTGTTTCTTTCCTTTCTCATCTCAAAACAAAAGCATAAAAAGTATTTATAAAGAAAGAAGTGACTTCTTGTGTAATAGCCTTATTCCATGGGGCATATGTATTCATTCCATCTTAGAGTAGTGCATTTGTCTAGCATGATGCACAAGTCGGATCATGAGGTCATCTTCGTCAAGAAAAATCCTAAAAAATACTTCTTCATTTTTAATCACTAAAACACTTAATAAATTCAACAAGTCAATGAACTTAGGCCCTTGCCCTTGGAAATAAGTCTTGGATAAATTCTCCTTGCTTGGTGTGCTTGTTCTATTATTCCATCTTGGAATGTAGTAGCAAGTACTCATTCTATGGAAAAGAGTTTGAGTTCATTCTCTTGTTCCACACCAATGAAAAAACTCATAAAAAAACACAAACAAACAATAAGCATCTCCTTCGGGATTTCTTTTCTCATCACCTTCGCTCCGTGCGCGAACTTGGTCCTACTTGTCATTTTGCAAGACGGTAATGTACTCTTCGTCCGAGCCTGTAATACCTGAGAATTGACATAGGAAGTTCAAGCCTTAATTCACAAGCAATCTTTTCCACCCCTAGTTAGGGGAACTACGACGTCTCTGATCCTCATGTCCAGATGAGCTACGTAGGCAGCGGGGTAGGGCCTGTTCGAGCACACTCTTTTATTTTCCCTACATTTCCCCCCCCCTTCTTTCCTTTTTATCCAATTCAGTTCCTTTTCTTTGCAGCAACTTTCATTTCTTAACCCTTTGAAACAGTTTCTTTGCAAGCGTGGATCCTGTCGGGTACGGTAGACGATTTGGGGTGCTAATACCTTCCCAGGTCGTAACCGACTCCCGAACCCAGTCTCTTTGGTTCGCAGGACCTATGTCCTTCCTTTTCTTTTCTTCTGGTTTATGTTGCATTACCTTTCCCATTCCTTCGGGATAAAAATGTCTGGCTGGCAACTCTACCTTCTTTCCGCACCACTTTCGCGTTTGTACCAGGATGGAAATCCAGGGAGCGACAACTGGCGACTCTGCTGGGGATCGAACCCATAATCTTTGATTCCTCTTGAGAGTCAATCCTAGCACTTGCGTGTTTTTGTTTCTTTGAGTGTTGACTGTTTGCTGCTGTGTGTTTATTTTACTGTTGTTTATTTACAATTTATTTACAACTTTATTTACAGTTTTTAGTATTTATTTTCATGCATCATATGTATATACTGGATTGTCTGGCTGTGTTGGTTTCCTTTTTTTTGTGGGATTGTGAATTGTTACTGAGAGATGAGCTCGTAACCGGGGCTCGAGTGCACCCTAGGACTTAGAGTGGACAGTCACTTTGGCTTCATGGCATCTTGCTATGTTGGTAGTAGTGAGTTCCACACCCAGACTTGCGATCGTCTTGGAAATGTATTGATGCCAGAATCTTTCTAGGGTCATACACAACCTCGATAGTTATGTGCATCTGGGGACTGATCGTTGAGGACCTTTATGGAAACATCCCTCTCCAATGGTGACGGTGGCAGACCATATTTTGTGGCAAACCCATTCGCACCTGAGGGCCCACTGGGAACTCGCATAGGATGGCCTGGTTCTTTTATAGGAACTCAGTCAAAGCATCTGGTTGTATGACGATAATATTGTACCCTTCGGGATGAATATACTATTGTTTCTCGATTCCAGCGCTTGAAGCTGGGAACTTATAAAGGATGCTTGTTTTTCCCAAACTCACGTTGAGACCTCCCTGAGTAGTAAATAATGCCAAACTGATTCCCTGATCTGGTCATGAGCCATTTCTCGGAAATGGTGAACGTATTATTGCTATTCGGCTTTGAGAGTCTGTGATGTTTGACCCGGAGCACACCTGTGAGATTGGGAGGGGTTTACAGGTTTGCATGACCCCTTGACCTCATCATACCTCATTATCAGTACAGTTCTATGGTTTGATACAACTACATGGATTTCGAATATCTGATTTCGGGACTTATTTGAGACTAAATTCCGGTTCAGGGGGCTTTATTCAGAGGATCTTGGTTCTTGGTCACTTGGGTCCAGTGTTCTGTATCCAGACAGTCCCAATTGTTGATCATATGCCTGCATTGCATTTGCATCGCGTCATACTTGCATTAAATGTTTGTGTTTCCATTTCAGGTTATCATTTATTCTATATACCCAGTTCTGGTATTCATTGTTCCTTCAGATGACAGGAGTCCAAGAGATACCCAGAAAGACAGTTTCCAAAAAGAACAACTAGAGTACTTTCTGTCAAAGGATACCAGAACTGGGGCATATTAATGCCTAGACGTGGAAACATGATAGTTACATTGCATGCATATAACGTGTTTGTTGTTTTCAGGTATTTCTCCAGTGATCTAACGTTTATGCCATTTCAGACACTATAGCTCCTAAGAAGGCTCAGAGACAGTCAATTGTGCACAGATACCCTACAAAGGTGGACAAAAAGAGAGCAATGGAGCATATGCAAGCAGATCTGGCTGATTTAAGGACGAGAATGGATAACTTCATGACCCTCATGACTGGGATGGGTCAAACTCAAGAGCGGTTGCGCGAAATGATGGAGAACAATCAAGCCAGGAACAATGGGACAGCAGATGGAGGTAACTGCATTGGGGCTGGCGCCCGTCATGTTGAAATCCTTGTGGTGCAACCAGGGGTCACTATTATCAATGATGGAGTGAATAACATGCAGATGGATGGGCAGGACGAGCAGTTTACCTTGTGTCGCTCCCACCAAATGACACGAGGCTAGAAGGGGTACAAACGCGAACGGTCGGCGAAAGAGAGAACATGAGGATGAACTGAAAAGATTCCCCAGCTAGGCATTTTTATCCCGAAGGAAAGGTAATTCTGCATAAACATAGGAAAGAAATGGACAAGGCGGTCGCGAACTAGAGAAACTGAGAAAGGGGGTTGGTTACAACCTGGGAAGGTATTAGCACCCAGGTTGTCCGTCGTACTTGACGGGATCCACGCTTAAAATATTTGTGTTTAAAGGGGTAGTGTCAGTGTTATCTGTGTGCAAAAGCTGGAAAAGAATACAAGTGTCAATGCTGGAAAGAAGTGTGAAATGAAGAAAAGGAGTGTCAGTGTAAGAAAAGAATGTAATGCTCAAGACAATGAGGCTTAAAAGAATAATGCTGGAAGAGGGGGGATATACAGAGACTTTTGTTCGATAACAGTTAAGTTATGCCTACGTATCCTCTCGTGCAATGAGGAACTCAGAACACCGTAGTTCGACTCAAAGAGACCGAAAGATAAATTGACTTGTGAACTGCTTACTTGTCTATGCTCAAGTGTATGACCTGTCCGGCTCAGGTGCTAACTGTCTTGCATTAGACGGAAGAAGCGAGTTCTCGATTATGAGTGAATGAGATGAGAAAAGAATCCCGGAGGAGATGATTATTGTTTGTTTTTGGTATTTTTAATCTTTTATTGCTTTTTGGAGTTTGTCATAAGAAAATGAGCTTAAGCCTAAACCAAGGGTTAGTAAACTCATCACGTCCTCCCTCTGATTAGGAGTAATGAGAATACCTTAAGTGTGAAGTAAACACCTCACACTTAATCACCATGATGTAGGATTAAGATCATTAACCTACTTGCATTTATTTAGATGTTTTTGGAGTTTCTGTTTAGTGTTAAGTAAGAGAGATGAGAAGAGATTGTGAGAAGTGAAGGCAAATTCACTTCTCAAAGTAACTTACCACCTGAAATGTTAGTAAAAGGAAATGAAATGAAATGAAAATGAAATGAATGCAAGGGTGCAAACCAAAACCAGAGGCATAAGCATGATGCAAATGATGTTATGAGATGATGCAAATGTATGTCAAGATATGTGAATATTCATACAAGTGATGAGAATGCAAAGAAAGCATGGAAGAAGCATGAAAGTTCATGAATGCATAACATGGAAAATGGATGATGCAATGATAAAACATAATTCTAATGTGTCCTAAGATGTCTTATATGTCATGTGAATGCATAAAATGTCATGGCAAGCTCTTATATGAAGACTTATGCAAGATGTATGCAAAAGAAGATGAGAAATTAGGGTTTTATGAAAGGATGAGATGCAAATGGCAAAGACAGAAGCAAATGACATGATAAAAAATTGAAAATGCACTCAAAGGAACCCTAAACCTATATGATTTCATACCCCAAAGGAGGAGACCTAACTCTTCACCCTATGGGACTTATGATTATTCTAAGTTTCCTAGGGTTTTAAGGTACCTAAAGGGAAGAAATGCAAATCAATTCAAAAAGGCAAAATAAATTCATGACAAAAATATGCTAGAAAATATATTTCAAATGAAGATCAATGCAAAAAGAACCATGGTCATATCATTCTTGGTTGGGCAGAAAATAATTCTTGAAGTTAGGGTTCAAAAATGGGATTTTATGAACTCTAAATTAAAAGAAAAAATGTCAAAATGATTCAAAACCAAAAAAAAATTTGTGTGGATGGTATGAAAATGTCTCTAAATGTTTGAAGATGCAATATGAATTTTTTGGGATTTGTTAGAAACATAAATGATATTTTAATTAATTAATTTTCATTAATTAATTAAAAAAACAATTAAATGTCTAAAAAATGATTTTTTAATGCAAAAAATAAAAATAAAAATATTTTTGGGTTGGGAAAATTATTTGGAATTAAAATGCTGAAAGAAAATATTTTTTGGATTTTCTATGTATTTTAAATAATTCGTGCAAAATAAATAAGAAAAATGAATTAAAAACAAAATAAATGAGAAGTATGCAGAATGGAGAGACAGGATTGAATCTGGGTTTGGACTGGTTGACCTGGCGCGCTATCCTAAAGCCCAAATTCAAATTTCACTAAACTTAATTAATTAAATAAATAATCCTAATTAATAACTAATCACAAGATCTTGGCCACACAAACACGCGCGTGAAGAGAGATCTAAGGGCCCAGATTCAAAGTTTGCCCTAACCCTAATTAGTCACTTAATGACTCTCAGGTGGCCGGAGAAGACCTCCGGTCATCTTCTCCGGCCAGACCCTCACCTGAAAGTTGCTAACTCACTCAAAACCTCACCCCAAGCCCCCTAAAGCTCCAGAATCACTCAACAAACATCAAGGAACAAGAATCCAGGCACGAAATCCATTTATTTTCAGAAACAAGCATGAATCGAATCAATCTCTTTTTAGGTCAAAAATTTCAGAGATTCGGTTCATGCTCATCTCTTCACCATTTTCAATAATAACAATTTCAGTGCACTCAGGGGAACATGGGGAACATTTCTATAACTTAAAAAGAGATTTCTGGAAAAAATGTTTGAGGTGGCTACCTGAGATGGAGCTTTCAATCCTTGAGCTTTCTGGTTGCTTCCTTGGTGCAAAATGCTTCCAATGGCCTCCTTGAAGAAGCTTTGATGCTTGGAGAGCTTTGAGGAAGACTGGTTTGTGAGTTTAGATTCCTCTGGTCAGAAAATTGTGTTTGGCTTATGGTGCGTTCTTGGCTGTTTTGATGGATGGTTTATGATCAGTGAATGATTTAAGAATGAATGGTGGTGTTTGTTTGAAGAATGAGCAAGTGTGATGTGTGATTCGAAGGAAAATGCAAGAGGGATGGTTTTTGTGAACTTGTGCAATCTGAGGTTTTCAGCTTGAGTTCTTGTGTGCTATGGCTTGCTTGATGTTAGTATAAACAAATGCAATTGGTTCAGAGAGTTGTTGTGGCATAATGTGATTGGTATGGTGTGAAATGCAAAAAGTCAACATTTCTTGTACTTGAGGTATGGGCAAGTGGCAGGCTTGGTACAATGGGGTGTCTGATGCAGCAAGGATCAAGGATGGCCATGGAATTCACTTTGAGGCAATTCAGCATGTGGGATATAAGTTATGAGGTGTTTTGCAATTTTGACAAAGTTTGGCCCTTTTGAGATTTCTTATTGGGCAAGGCATGAAAACTTGAGATTCTTTGGGAAATTCTGAGTTTTGGACATTGCATAATGTTTGTATGATGCTTAGAAGTGTATTTGAAGTCACAAAATGGCTTGGCAAGAGGTTTTGCAAAAATCCCTCTTTGGCATGAAACTTGAAATTATGTGATTTTTGCCAACTTTGGAAAGCCATAACTTGAGTTCTAAAATGAATTAGATCTTGTTCTTGTACTTTTTGAAAATGGAATGATCCAATCTACAACTTTCATGACCAACAATTTTTCATTTGAAGCATTTTTGGTTGAGAAAGAGGAGGTTGAAAAACTTTCCCAAAATGGAAAGTTTACATTACAAGTCATTTCCATTTTTGGCACCTTTTGGCTTAGCTCATTTTTCTTCAAATTTGTGAACTTATAAACACTTAAATGATCAAATAAAGATCATATAACTTCAATTTGATTAAAAATCCACTTTGGTTCCATGGATGGGGGCCTCAGATGCCATGATTTTGCTCTGACTTGCTCAGGAAGTTACCCAGTGATCAGATGACTTCCACAATGAATTTCTTCATCAAACTTGGTATGTATGATCCTTATAACATATTGAGACCAATATAAACAAGAATGGCCAAAAAATTTGGAGTTATGGCCTCTGAAACCAAAACCCTAATTTCAGGTCATTTGTGTAGTTAAACCCTAGCTCTGCTTCCATGCTTTGCCAGTTCTTGTGATTTTTGAACTTCCTTGATCTTTGAAGAATAAAATATGATGATTGAACATGCATGGACCCTCTTGATATGATTGATGGCCTTTGGAGTGGCTCAGATGAATCTTGGATGGCTCAAATCACAAACCCTAGATGCAGATGAACTTGAACTAATGCAATGAAGCAAAAATGCAATATGATGTGGTATGATTAAACTTATGCAAATATGAAAGATTACAAGCCATGGTGTGAAATTAGTGAGGGAAAATTTGGGGTGTTTACAGCTGCCCATATTCAAGCATGAGTTAGCTGTGCAGGATGTAAGCGCCTGGTTTAACAGTCAAACAAGATAACTTGTGGTTGAATACCAAAGACAGTCCAAAATTTGCACTCACTGGGAGAAGAAGAAAAGGGATATAGATTGTAAAAGGAAGTATAATATGATTATAAAGTGCGGGAGATGGAGGACGACCATCGAGCAGAGGATGACTACTGGGGATAAAGCAATGACGGGGACGGCCGACATGCTGGGGAAATAAAGGGATCATGATGGGGACGGCCATCAAGTAGAGAAACAAGACTCTTCGGGGATTAAGGTAAAGGTAATGATGGGGACGGCCACCAAGTTTGTAAAGTAAGGGTAAACAAAGATGGGGACGGCCATCAGGTTAATGAAATAAATGATGAGGGACGGTCATCAAAGGCGAAGGACGATCACCTAGCAGGGGACGGCTGCTCTGTTGGGGATAAGGATGAGGGACAGTCATCCAAGGTGAAGGACGATCACCTGGCAGGGTACGGCTGCCGAAAGTATCACGACATGGGACGAATGCCGGATAGAAAAGGTCGACGATGGGGACGGCCATCAGATAAGCATGATGAAGGACAATCATCAAGAGGTGAAGGACGATCACCTAGCAGGGTACGGCTGCTCTCGGGGTTTATCATGACATAGGACGAATGTCAGATAACAAGATCAATGATGGGGACGACCATCAGATAAAATGATGAAGGATGATCATCAAGAAGGTGAAGGACGATCACCTAGCAGGGGACGGCTACTAAATATCACGACATAGGACGAATGTCGGATAGAAAAGGGTTCCAATAATGGAGACTCCACTGGGGGAATGATGAGGGACGGTCATCAAAAGGTGAATGACGATCACCTGGCAGGGTACGGCTGCCGAAAGTATCATGACATAGGACGAATGTCAGATAGAAGAAAAGTAATTTCACCGAGGATTTGCTAGGGAATAGTAAACACGGACGAGTTCTTACATCCAAGAAGTAAAAGGTATAAATGTTTGACACTGTGTATAGATTAAAAATGCGGGCGAGCATCCTTAAGACTACGATACAGATGAGTATCGGTAGAAACAAATGCTGACGCATGTTCAGAGATGATGGTACGGACGAGTACCAACTGGTTAACAAAGAACACGAACGAGTGTTGAATCTAAGGGGAAATAAGTGGTGTATACAAGATACAGACGAGTATCTGTATGAGTAAAAATAAGCATGATTGAGACACAGACGAGTGTTCAACTTGCTGGGGAGAGCATGACACGGACGGGTGTCAAAAGAGAAAATGTATAAGTTATGAACAAACATTTGTATATGAGAGTGTAAGAGCTGTTCTGGCGACCTGTGGGGATAGGATGACACAGACGGGTGTCAATGAGAGTGTATTATGAAGAAGTGTTTGGTTTAATAAGTGTTTGGGCAACCATGCTGGGGAGTGGTGACACGGACGGGTGTCAAGAAAGTATATATATAGGTATCTGTTTGTGGTTTATATCTGCAGGGAAATGATATGACACGGACGGGTGTCGAAAGAGTATATATAAACATGTATTTGTGAGTGCAAAGGGGATGCTTCGGCTTTCTGCTGGGAGATGGAGATGATACAGACGAGTGTCGGGATAAACAGGTTATGTATAAGTATCTGTTTGTAGAAAGTGTTATGGAGACTTCACTGGGGAAAGATGACACGGACGAGTGCCAAAAGGAACATGTATCTGCATTCGAGAGTGCAAAGGGATGCTTTGGCGTTCCGCGGGGACTATGAGTCTTTATATACATTGCTGATGGAATGTTGGTATGCACAGGTTACTGATTCAAACCTGACTTGTGATCATGCAATATGTTTGATTTTTGTCGTAATGCTCCGTATTAGACGGAATGCTACGCTCTGAGGGGAAATATGATGTAAATGATATGATTATGCAAAAGATACCGATCCGGAACTCGGATCCTACTGCATGCGGAGATCTCTGACTGATCTGCTTGAAAGGAAATCCCAGCTGGGGGTGAGATAATTGGTAGATCTTATAAGATGTATGACTCTGCTTGGGGAAATAGGTCGCTGATAGACCTATCTTTGCAATGAGGAGCCCAGCTGGGGAAATGGACGCTTTCGTCACTTTGTTATGCGGGAAATTCAGTCATTGCTCTTCTGGGAGGAGGGTAGAGCTCTGTGGGGAGATGGTTCCCTGTCTAGTGCTCTGTTGGGAGAGGAAAGACCATTGAACGATCTTCCTAGAGATTTCTGTGGGGACCCTGTTGAGGATGATGATATCTGTCAACTCAGCTGGGGAAATGAGCACCTTCTGTTGCTGCTCTGAAGAAAGATGTGTTGGAGAAGTGATGCCTGGCAACTCTGATGGAGAGGAAGCATTTCCGGTGCTATTTGGAAGATGTGCCGAGGAAATAATGATTTGGCAACTTTGCTGGGGGAAAAAACCTTTCATGCCCCATGTTGTGCTCTGAATACATGCAATCCTGTTATGACAAAGAAACGCACAAGTACCCCGAGGTATCCCTTACTGGATTCCATCACAGGAGTTTAGACACTCCCGGGAGTAAGTAATATATTTCCTGCAAGCATGTGATTAGAAAGGCACATCTATTTTTATGCAAACATTATATCAAAGATATCGGACATTTTTGCAAACGAGATAAAAATGTACAAGATGAGATGTGACCGAAAATTCTGGTTTTATTAATTTGTGTGCCCTGAATTGGAAAATACAATCAAAGAAACAGATCCCCTGAAATGAGGAGATTGTTACAAAATTGAGAAACAAAAAGGTGCTGGCAATGTTGATGACGCTTCAGTGAGCTTCCCTTTGCTATGACTCGTATGACCTTGACGTTCTTCTCATCTTGCTTTCTGAAGAAGTGATTCTGACGGATGCTCTAACCCTTCGAAGCTTGCCATGTCGTGAGTGATACAGACGAATTCAGAATGCAGTTGTTCGCTTATTCCCTTATTTTGCGTGGATCGCCCTTTTGGGTTTTCAATCCACCGAGATACCCATTTTTGCTTGAGCTGTCCAATGTGGCTTTTCAACTCAGCGGGTGTACATTTTTCTTTATTTTCCCTTATTTTTGCCTGAGTCTTTTATTCTGTTTTTGACTCGCCGGGATGCCCTATTTTTTCCTGGACTTACATTCTGTTTTTATGTCCAGCGGGTCATTTTATGTGAAGTATTTTTTAAATGCATCTGAATTCACAGGGGACAGGAAATCTTCACCATCCATAGTAGTGAGCATCAGTGCTCCACCAGAGAAAACTTTCTTCACTATGAACGGAACATCGTAGTTCGGAGTCCACTTACCCCTGTGGTCTGTATGAGGAGGAAGGAGTCTTTTCAGCACAAGATCTCCTACTTGGTATTCCCGATGCCTGACTTTATGATCAAAGGCTTTCTTCATTCTCTTCTAATATAGCTGCCCATGACAGATTATAGCTAATCTCTTCTCTTCGATCATATTCATTTGATCGTACCGAGAACGGACCCATTCAGCTTCATTCAACTTGACATCCATCAATACCCGTAGAGAGGGTAATTCAACTTCAACAGGTAGGACTGCCTCCATGCCATACACAAGCTTATACGGTGTTGCCCCCAGTGGATGTTCTGATGGAGGTACGGTACCCATGCAAGGAAAATGGTAGCATTTCATGCCAGTCTTTGTAGGTGACCACCATCTTTTGCACAATCTTCTTAATATTCTTATTAGCCGCCTCAACAGTACCATTCATCTTTGGCCTATAAGGAGAAGAATTGTGGTGTTGGATTTTGAAGTCCAGGCACAGTTCTGCCATCATCTTGTTGTTCAAATTGGAACCATTATCAGTAATGATTCGCCCGGGCACTCCATACTGACAAATGATGTCTCTCTTCAGGAATCAGGCTACCACTTGCCTGGTGACATTTGCATAAGAAGCTACTTCAACCCACTTGGTGAAGTAGTCAATGGCTACCAGGATGAATCTGTGGCCATTTGAAGCAGTCGACTCGATTTTTCCAATCATATCAATGCCCCACATGGAAACGGGCCAAGGTGAAGACATCACATTCAATGGATTTGGAGGCACATGCACCTTATCTGCATAAATCTGGCATTTGTGGCACTTTCTGGCATAGGCACAACAGTCCGCATCCATTGTGATCCAGTAGTAGCCTGATCTTAGCAATTTCTTAGCCATTGCATGCCCTCTAGCATGGGTACCAAAAGATCCTCCGTGCACCTCGTGCATCAACAAGTATGCCTCTTTCTTATCAAAACATTTGAGAAGTACCATGTCAAAGTTTCTCTTGTACAAGGAACCATCAGTATTCAGGAAGAAACTACCAGCTAGCCTTCTTAATGTATTCTTATTATTGGATGATACCCCAGGTGGGTATGTTTGATCCTCTAAGAAGCATTTGATGTCATAGAACCAAGGCTTATCATCTTTAGCAAAGTCCACAGAGAATACGTATGCTGGTCTGTCAAGTCTGGATACTGAAATCCGAGGCACAAAGTTGGCAGCTTGAACCTTGATCATGGATGAAATGGTAGCCAGAGCATCTACAAACTGATTTTCATCTTGAGGGATATACTCAAGTTTGACTGTAGTGAAGAAAGTCAGTAATCTCCTTGTATAATCCCGGTATGGAATTAGATGCTCCTGGTGAGTGTACCATTTGCCATTGGTTTGATTGATTACCAGAGCTGGATCTCCGAGCACAGTTAAAGTCTTGATCCTGAGGTCAATGGCTTCCTCAAGACCCATGATACAGGCTTCATATTCAGCTTCGTTGTTAGTGCAGTTAAAGGTGAGTTTTGCCGAGAAAGGCATGTGAACTCCCTTAGGTGTAATGAGTACTGCACCAACACCACGACCATTCATATTAACAGCCCTATCAAACATCATTGTCCATTCTTCTTCTAGGTCAGGCCCTTCAGTGTGAACAGGCTCTTCATGATCTTTTGGTTTTAGGAACATGATGTCTTCATCGAGGAAGTCAAATCTCATAGGCTGGTAATCATCAATGGGTTGCTCAGCCAGATAGTCAGATAGTACACTGCCTTTGATGGCCTTTTGAGATGTGTATTGAATGTCATACTCTATGAGAATCGTTTTCCATCTTGCAACCCGTCCGGTAAGTGTTGGCTTCTCAAATATGTACTTGACTGGATCCATCTTGGAGATCAACAAGGTAGTGTGGGTCAACATATACTACCTTAGTCGGCGAGCAGCCCACGCTAAAGCACAACAAGTTTTCTCGAGCAGTGAATAACGTTGTTCAAAGTCGGTAAACTTTTTTCTTAAGTAGTATATTGCATACTCTTTTCGACCAGACTCATCATGTTGGCCCAGCACACACCTCATTGACTCTTCTAATACTGTCAAGTACATTATTAGAGGTCTTCCTTCAACTGGAGGCATAAGAATTGGAGGTTCTTGTAAGTACTCCTTGATTTTGTCAAAAGCCTTATGGCAGTCTTCATTCCACCTGACCGCTTGTTCTTTCCTTAACAACTTGAACAGGGGCTCACAGGTTGCAGTAAGATGAGATATGAACCTTGATATATAGTTCAATCTACCTAGAAACCCCCGAACTTCTTTTTCAGTCTTTGGTGCAGGCATCTCTTGAATGGCTTTGACTTTGTCAGGGTCTACTTCAATTCCCTTTTCACTTACAATAAATCCCAGCAGCTTACCAGACCATACCCCAAATGTGCATTTGTTGGGGTTTAACTTCAACTGGTACTTCCTTAGATGCTTGAACAACTTCAACAAATTTACCAGATGATCTTCTTCTGTGAGGGACTTGGCAATCATGTCATCCACATAACATTCAATTTCTTTGTGGATCATGTCATGGAATAATGTTACCATAGCCCGTTGATAAGTGGCACCAGCATTCTTTAGTCCAAATGACATTACCTTATAACAGAATGTGCCCCAGGGTGTGATGAAAGTTGTCTTCTCCATGTCTTCAAGTGACATCTTGATCTGATTATATCCTGAAAATCCATCCATGAAGGAGAACACCGAGAACCGAGTCGTGTTGTCGACCAATACATCAATGTGAGGTAATGGGAAATCATCTTTCGGGCTAGCTCTATTCAGATCCCGGTAATCCACACACATCCGCACTTTGCCTTCCTTTTTAGGCACATGTACAATGTTAGCAACCCACGGAGGGTAACTAGTTACAGCAAGGAAACCGGCGTCCCACTGTTTTTGTACCTCTTATTTTATCTTCATGGGCATATCCAGATGAGTACGGCGCAGCTTCTGTTTTACTGGAGGACAGTCCTCTTTTAGAGGCAGCTTGTGCATAACAATGTTGGTATCCAGGCCTGGCATATCTTGATAAGACCAAGCAAAAACATCCACATACTCCCGAAGCATGTCAATAAGTTGTTCCTTCACTGAATCTTGCAGGCGGGCCCCGATCTTTACTTCTTTCAAGTCTTCTTCGGTACCAAGATTAACTGTCTCCACTTCCTCCTGATGAAGAGTAATAACCTTTTCCTCTTGTCTTAACAACCTGGCTAGTTCTTCAGGTATCTCATAATCTTCTTCAACCCATTCATCGTCTTGATTAATCGGATTGTCGAAGTCATACGAAGTCATAGCAGTGTCGTTGTCGGTGCAGTCTGGAGGGCATTCTCTGCAAGGGTTTAGATTGGTTCATTTTAGTGATCAGTTTTATCTTGTTTAGAAAAAGTGAAAATGAAGTTATTATTTTGAAAAACATTGCCGTTTTATTTTTGTACAAAAACTAAAAAATGAAAAACAGTGAGCGGAAAAAAGAGACTCATTTGCAAAAGATGTCCTGATATTCATTAATTGATCGTTTGCACAGAATACAAGATGGCCCGATTACAAAATGAGCCCTGACATCTTGGGCAAGATGCAGGACTTGATGCATGCTTAAAGACAGGAAATAATAATTAGTCTGCAGGAGTAACTCTTATAATTTCTTGGGAAGACCAGTTTGAGACTTGGTTCCCCGGGATCCTTGGCGTATCCAGTTTTCCAGGTTGCGTTCGTCTTCTTCCTCATCTTCCAAATTGTTCACAGCATCCGGGGTTAGCATTCCCCCGCTGACAAATTTGGGCTCCGTTGCAGCCTCTGGTTGATCTTGTCGAGTTGGTCTGTAACCCAAACCGAACCTGTCTTCTTTCTTTTCAACTGGCAACAGCTTGCCCCAGCCTTGAGCAGTACCCTCCTCAACAACCTTTTGGGCTTGTTGATATGAAGTGATGGAAGTTCCAGACACAGCAGTTGCTTCATTGATGTTAAGGGCCTCAAACCCCTGACTCATAGTCTCATGGATCTCCCCATCCATCTCTATATACTTGTAAGTAGCCAGCTGGCTAACAAAAATGTCTTCCTCTCCGCAGATTGTGATGATCTGGCCTTCCCACTCAAATTTTAACTTTTGGTGAAGGGTATATGTAACAGCGCCAGCGGCGTGGATACAGGGTCTACCCAACAGACAGCTGTAGGCCAGCTGTATGTCCATCATGAAGAAAGTAGTTTTAAAGGTCTGTGGGCCAATCAACACAGGTAAATCAATCCCTCCAAGCACTGATCTCTTAGAGCCATCAAATGCTCTCACCACCAAGTTACTTGGACACAATGCCAAACCATCATACTCTAGCTTCACCAAGGCTTTCTTTGGGAGGACATTGAGCGAAGACCCAATGTCCACCGGCACATGAGAAAGAACAACACCTTTGCATTCTAAGGTGATATGTAAGGCCTTGTTATGGTTGCTTCCCGCCGTCGTTAAATCAGCATTTGTGAAGCCCAGACCATGACTGGTGTTAACATTTGCAACCACTGTTTCCAGCTGATTAACCGTAATCTCTTCCGGCACATATGTTGTGTGCAGGACCTTCAACAATGCATTCCTATGGGCTTCGGAACACATTAACAGTGATAATATAGAGATTTTGGAGGGTGTCTGATGAAGCTGGTCCACCAATTTGTAATCACTCTTTTTGATTATTCTCATGAACTCGTCTACCTCTTGCTCAAAAGACGTCTTCGGAGTTTCTTTAACAGTTGGCTCTTTAAGTACCACATTCTTCCCTTTTGCTTTAGCAGCAGCCTCTGCTTCAGCATTGGGTCTTGGTGTTTGTGAGGCAAAAAGGCGTCCGCTTCTGGTGAAGCCTCCGCCTCCCCCAACATTGTCAACTTGTGGTGGAGAGGTTGCTGAATCTAGAGTGATCTTCTTTCCATCGCAGTAGAGATTAGAGCTATATTGCCAAGGTATGACATTACTGCTTTCATAAGGAACGGGTCCAGGCACCATAATGGTGACTGGACTGATTGCTACAGCGGAAGGAATTGTGATGGTATGCGGGTCGTAGTAGATCGTGACTGGAGATCTGACAGGAGGTGTTGCAGTTTGCTGTTGAAAGTTGTTGTTGGGATGAACATTTGCCGGGTCATAATAGATCGTGACCGTTGAGACATCTTCATTAGTGTTTGCTGGTGTTGTAGGCGTTTCTATTGATAAGATGGGTGCTGATGTTGTAGAAGTACATGTTGCCGGACTTTGATATGTTGAACTAATGGATGGAGTGATCGCTGGAGTTGTGGATGAATCAGTGGGAATGATAGTTGTTGCTGTTGTAGGGGGATCTATTGTCGCTGAAGAAAGGATTGTTGATGTTGTAGGAGAATCCATTGTTGCTGAAGAAAGAGTTGTTGAAGGAGCCGTTGTGGTAATCTCCAAAATTTCATCTCTGATAAGGCCATCTATGCCGAACCTTAGCCTCTCGCAACCATTGATAGCAGTTTTACATGATTCGCAGCAGGCTCCACAGCCCGGGAACACTTGGCATTTTAAGAGTTGAGCTTTGACTTCTGCCAATGGTGTTTGAATCTGTGCAACATTGTCAATCAGTGCAGATGGTTGATCCTCTTCTATGGCATTAATCCTGGGCCCACCATGATTAGGCATAGGATTTATGTTAACATTCGGAGGAGGTGCGAAAATGAGAGCTTTGGAATCGACCAAATCCTGAACCTTCATTTGTAAGGCTCTACATTTCTCGGTATTGTGACCCGGTGCGTTGGAGTGAAAGGAACACCTGGCGTTAGAATCATAATTCTTCGGGAGATTAAGAGGATCCGGTGGAGCCAACGTCCTTAACTCAACCAGGTTAAGCTTCAGGAGTTGTGGCAGTAGAGCGGCATAAGGCATGGGAATGGGATCAATTACCCTATTTGCTTGAGATGGCCTATGTTGAAAAGGGCGCTGTTGTTGGTTGTTGTTGTTATTGTTGTACGTTCTTTGTTGCGGAAAATGAGGTTGTTGTTGATAGTGTTGTTGTTGTGGTTGTTTAAAAAGTGGTTGTTGTGGAACTGGAGCCGGGATAGTAACGTCTGCTACTGATCTGTGAGAATATTGGGGTCTGCCCCTGCCTGCATGGATAGCATTTGTTTCACCTGCCCTTCGGGGTCCTGAAAAAGGTTTTCTGGGGTTGTTGGAGGAGCTTGCACCGTTGTCAGAGATTTTGCCCATCTTCAAAAGACTTTCAATTCTCTCACCAGCTATAACTACATTGGCAAAACTGGTAGAAGAGAAAGCAGCAAGTCTATCAATATAAGTTCCCTGCAAGGTGTTCATAAACATGTCAGCCATCTCTGTCTCTGACATGGGTGGCTGGACAGCAGCAGCAAGCTGTCTCCACCTCTGAGCATAATCCCGAAAGCTTTCCCTTGAAGACTGAAACATGCCCATTAGAAGGGTTCTATTGGGGGCTATGTCTAGGTTGTACTGGTATTGCCGGATGAAGGCCTCGGCCAAGTCTTTCCAACACCTTATAGTGGCCCTTGTCAGATGTGAATACCATTCTCTTGATGCTCCAGTCAGGTTGTCCTCAAAATAGAACATCCATAACTTCTCATCCATGGTATAAGCCTTGAGTCTTCCTAAGAAGGATTGCAGATGAGTACGCGGGCATGAGGTACCATTATATTTCTCAAAGCAAGGGGGTTTGAATTTGTGGGGAATTCTCACCCCATCTACCAGCCCCATATCCATCACGTCGAAGCCTAAAGAATTCTGGGATTCCAAAGACCTCAGCTTTTCAGCAATCTCATCCAGCCTTCTGTCATACACTTCATCCCCAGCTCCAATAACAGTGAATTGTTCTTCTTGGGGATCCTCTTGCAGGATTCTGCCCCCAGCAGTATTACCTTGAACATTCCTTGTGCCATTTACATCCGGATTCAAATGGGGCCCATATTCTGGTGGGTCAATACGGGGCTGTCCCCGTTCATTATTGTCGGTTCCTCCTGTCCCAAGGTGGGGCTCTTCAGGTGTCTGTCTTTCTACCAGCTCTCTCAGCCTCTCTTGGCTCTGGGCCAAGCCAGTCATTACTGCCATAAACTGGGTCATTTGGTTTCTCATCTCGACCCTTTCGTTTGCCATCTGATTTCTCACTTCATTCAGGTCCTGATGTACCTACTCCATCTAAATTCCTGGAAGGTTGTTACGTGTTAGGTACCGGTGTGTGAGGTTGACAGGGAACACTCGGCGACGAGCAATGTTTCCTGAAAGCACAACAAAGTGAGAAACACATAATAAACAAAAACCTACAAAACAAAAAAAATGTTAGTATGCAATGTAGTATGCTTATTTGTTTTCCAAGGTATCCAGTTTGGTTCTTGGTTTTGACCTTTCCAGACCTCGAGGAGATGCTTGATGATGTTGAGAAAAGAAGCCCACCAAAAATAAAACAAACTGATATATTACAAATGATGAAAATACATAGTCTGTTTACAATACATGCCCATGGTGGGTCAAAAATACAACAATCAAAAAGCAAAAAGTACATCAAAAGAAAAGAAATACAAGTAAAAGGAATCAGACATCCAATCTAAAGTCATCTTCCTTGACTTCCTTCAGGAGTGCCTCAGTCACTGGACCAGCTGGGTGCTCTGTAATGGTCCTAATGAGGAGGTTCCTGGTAGCAATGGCATTAGTTAGCTTCTTATGCCTGTCCTGATCCTTTGATCTTTTTAACCCCGCCCGGAGTTTTAACTCTGATATCTCCTTCTGAGCTGCCAACAGAGCTTCTTGCTGCTTCTTCTCATTGGCCTCCAGCTGCTCAATCTTGGCTTGAGTCCTCTGGTCTTCTTGTGCACGGGCTTCGGTGATCCTGATCCACCTAGCTTGGCTTTCCTCCAGGTAATGCTCAGCCCTAGCTTTCTGAATCTTGGCCTCCTTGCAGGCATTCTTCAATATTTGTTCCCCGGCTCTTGCTTTCCTTATGTAGTCATCTGTCCTCTCAATCTTGGTCAGATGCTCAGTCTTGAGTCTTTCCAATCTTTCAATGTCCAGACGACCGTCATTTCTTTCCCAAAGAGTGTTCTTCAAGGCCTCAGATAGCTGATTATTCCTCTCTTTCAACTTTTCAAATTCCTCCAGGCTAACAGTTGATGTAGGCTGTACTGTAGAAGGTCCAGGTGTGTCTTCCAAGGTGAAAGGCATCCTGGTGATCTGAGCTCTAGTACGGGACCATTCAGAATACTGGGCTGAAGCAACATTGTTACATCTTCCAAGGATGGCTGTCCCTTTGGTCTAGATGTTGTCCCAAGTCCAGACAGCTTGCCTGACAACAACTGAATTAGGTTGCACTTCATAGTATAGGGTCTCAGCTAAATCCTGTCCTCTGGGAGGGTGAACCAAGGCATATCCCAATTGTCTCTTAAACAGCAAAGGGTTGTAATTGATGCAACCTTTTACTCCTATTAGAGGCACATTAGGGTATTGCCCACAGCTGGTAATAATATCCTTGCCTTTGGTGCTCTGGGTGCACCACCTGATATCATCTGATGTTAAGGCAATGAACCTCTTGGCCCAGTTCTTCTGTTGGTGTGGGTTCAAGAAAGCATCTGATTTAGGCATGTGTCTGAGTAGCCAAGAGTAGAACAAGGGAGCACAACATCTGACCAACTTCCCCCTTTGTTTTTCATTTCTCTGATGGATGGAGTAGTAAAAATCCCCTAGCAATGTAGGCACTGGCTTCCTCAGCAGGAACAATTGCATGGCATTCTTACTCACAAATTTAGGCTCATCTGCAAACAATATAGCCCCATATATGTTGAGGGATAAAAGTGCACAGACTGCCCTCTATTCTCCCAATATAGCCTTCAGGGTGGCCTGAGAAATCAAGAAGTCCATATGTAAACCAGGAATCCCAACTTTTGTTGTCATGTTTTGCTCAATGAGGGAAGGTTCCAAATGAAATGCCCTTGCTATCTCTTCACTTCTGGGAGTAGTCATCTCTGGGTTGAAGGGGATCCCCCTTCTGATAGGCACTCCAATCAACAAAGAAAACTCTTCCAACAGAGGCCCCATCTGGAAATCAGGAAAGGTGAAGCATCTAAGTGGAGGGTCATAAAACTGCAAGCATGTGTGGATCATGCTTCTCTGAGAAGAATCAAGATCAATGACCATGTCCAAGATACCCCCATAGTGCTCTCTAAACAGTGGGATGTGGTCAGGTGTGATAAGAGACTGGACCTGCCTGATACCAGTTAATATGGGCTCAAAAAAGTGATAAGATATGTTGCTTTTCCTTGGAACATCCATAAATACTGATGAAGAAGCTGAAGATAAATGTCGATGAAGATCACAAACTAAAAAGCTGGAGGTAAGTCTCTGACAGAATGATGCAGGTGAGTCTCTGACAGACTAATGGAGGTGCTGAAGGAGATAACTGAAGCAGAGGTCTAAGCAGTAGAAGGGGTCAAAACCAAACCAAGATAATATGATGGATACCCTGAAAAACAAATAAACAAATGTCAAATGATGCAATGATGATATGTAAATGATATGCAAGGGCTTGTGATCAAGAACTGGATCTGATTATCTGTCTTGGTATAAGGTCCATGTATGTTTAAAGGTCCGGATGGAGGCTCAGAAATCCAGTAACCAAGGTGGGGGACTCAAATAAAGAGTCACATGTCCAGGGTTAATCACAAGAACTGTCCAAAGTGAAGTATTCTTAAACAAAACAGTAACAGGGTATGATGTGGCCAAGGGTTCCTGCAAAACCTGTAAACAACCTGACCCCCTCACAGGTAATGTTCTAGAACAAGGATCCTCAGACTTGGATCAGTTATGAGAAGTGTAAACACTTCTAACCCGGAGGTACAGTGTTTACAATAACCATAAAAGATCCTCCTCTAATTCACCCCAGATTCTGAAGGTCAAAAATAAAGGTCATCCAGACTTAGAAGGCTTCCCAGATAGCCCTAGCACTACAGGAAATCTATAGCACAAAGTTCTCAAGAAGAAACCCACATCTGAACCGTGTTCCATATTCCCGCATCAGACCGAAATGGAATGGGAAAGAACATGAACCACTCTAGCCTAGGTGTCACTCAGGTCCCAGGTATAGGACCTTAATCACTCAGTGAAACCCCACCTACAAAGGAAAACCAGATCCAGCACAGTGATAATGACAGTATGAAATATGCATAAGACTGTAAAAGAAAGAAATAAATAAAGCTGTACATAAAGCAATAAATAAAGAAAAATAAATAAACACAAATATCACATAACACCCCAGTAAACACAAATCAAACAAGCGCTAGGAGGAACCCACAAAAAGAACCAGAAGCCCTGGTTGCAATATAAGGGTCCCCAGCAGAGTCGCCAAGTTGTCGCTCCCACCAAATGACACAGGGCCAAGAGGGGTACAGACGTGAACGGTCGGTGAAAGGAGAACATGAGGATGAACTAAAAAGAGTCGCCAGCTAGGCATTTTTATCCCGAAGGAAAGGTAATGCTATATAAACCTAGGAAATAAATGGAATGGGCGGTCGCGAACCAGAGAAACTGAGAAAGGGGGTTGGTTACAACCTGGGAAGGTATTAGCACCCAGGTTGTCCGTCGTACTCGAAGGGATCCACGATTAAAAGATTTGTTTTTAAAGGGGTAGTGTCAGTGCTATCTGTGTGCAAAAGCTGTAAAAGAATACAAGTGTCAATGCTGGAAAGAAGTGTGAAATGAAGAAAAGGAGTGTCAGTGTAAGAAAAGAATGCAATGCTCAAGACAATGATGCTTAAAAGAATAATGCTGGAAGAGGGGGGATATACAGAGACTTTTGTTCGATAACAGTTAAGTTATGCCTATGTATCCTCTCGTGCAATGAGGAAGTCAGAACACCGTAGTTCGACTCAAAGAGACCGAAAGATAAATTGACTTGTGAACTGCTTACTTGTCTATGCTCAAGTGTATGACCTGTCTGGCTCAGGTGCTAACTGTCTTGCATTAGACGGAAGAAGCGAGTTCTTGATTATGAGTGAATGAGATGCGAAAAGAATCCCGGAGGAGACGATTATTGTTTGTTTTTGGTATTTTTAATCTTTTATTGCTTTTTGGAGTTTGTCATAAGAAAATGAGCTTAAGCCTAAACCAAGGGTTAGTAAACTCATCACATCCTCCCTATGATTAGGGGTAATGAGAATACCTTAAGTGTGAAGTAAACACCTCACAGTTAATCACCATGATGTAGGATTAAGATCATTAACCTACTTGCATTTATTTAGATGTTTTTGTAGTTTCTGTTTAGTGTTAAGTAATGAGTTTAAGCCATAATCAAGGATTTAATGGACTCATTACACCATCCTAATAGAAGGATAATAGATGAGCACATTTAAGCTGAGGAAGATACCTCAACTTAATCCATGATTAGGGATTAACCTCATGACAAAACAAAGCCTTTATTAAGGTGGATTTTAGTTAATGGTAAGGTTAAGAAATGAATTTTATGATTGGTAAGACAACTTGAGGGGGACTTGTCCATTAACACTAGGGTTTGTCCTTCTTAACCAATTAAGGAAGAATTAGAACCCTAATGCAAGGCCCAAGTTACAAGTTTATTGCCTTAGTGATTATTAGATGAATTGATTAAGAGATTTAATCACATCAAGGTTTTAACACTTAGGATTAAAGTTATACACTCCATCCTAAGAGAAGGATGCAGGCATAACCCTAATCACAAAGCCTTAAAACCTTTAAGGTTTAATTCCTGATTATGAGATGAGAAGAGAAGACACAAGAGATGACACAAAGGTAAAACTAATGGGGGACTAATCAAACCCTAATTTTTGACATGCTTGGGTATTCCTAGGGTTTATGAGGCTTGCAAGGGATCTTCAGGGAGGAGCCACCAAGGAAGAAGCAGATGAAAGGAGGAGTAGCAGAAGAAGCAAGTTAACTTACTTCACTTAAGAAGATAAGTTACTTGAAGAAATAAAGTGAAGGGGGAACATGAATGAGCAAGCTCACTCTAATACAAATACGAAATGCAGCAATGGATGCATAAGAGAGATGAGAAGAGATTGTGAGAAGTGAAGGCAAATTCACTTCTCAAAGTAACTTACCACCTGAAAAGTTAGTAAAAGGAAATGAAATGAAATGAAAATGAAATGAATGCAAGGGTGCAAACCAAAACCAGAGGCATAAGCATGATGCAAATGATGTTATGAGATGATGCAAATGTATGTCAAGATATGTGAATATTCATACAAGTGATGAGAATGCAAAGAAAGCATGGAAGAAGCATGAAAGTTCATGAATGTACATGAAATGATATGAATGCATAACATGGCAAATGGATGATGCAATGATCAAACATAATTCTAATGTGTCCTAAGATGTCTTATATGTCATGTGAATGCATAAAATGTCATGGCAATCTCTTATATGAAGACTTTTGCAAGATGTATGCAAAAGAAGATGAGAAATTAGGGTTTTATGAAAGGATGAGATGCAAATGGCAAAGACAGAAGCAAATGACATGATAAAAAATTGAAAATGCACTCAAAGTAACCCTAAACCTATATGATTTCATACCCCAAAGGAGGAGACCTAACTCTTAACCCTAAGAGACTTATGATTTTTCTAAGTTTCCTAGGGTTTTAAGGTACCTAAAGGGAAAAAATGCAAATCAATTCAAAAAGGCAGAAGAAATTCATGACAAAAATATGCTAGAAAATATATTTCAAATGAAGATCAAAGCAAAAAGAACCATGGTCATACCATTCTTGGTTAGGCAGAAAATAATTCTTGAAGTTAGGGTTCAAAAATAGGATTTTATGAACCCTAAATTCAAAGAAAAAAGGTCAAAATGATTCAAAACCAAAAAGAAATTTGTGTGGATGGTATGACAATGTCTCTAAGTGTTTGAAAATGCAATATGAATTTTTTGGGATTTTTTAGAAACCTAAATGATATTTTAATTAATTAATTTTCATTAATTAATTATAATACACAATTAAATGTCTAAAAAATGATTTTTTAATGCAAAAAATAAAAATAAAAATATTTTTGGGTTGAGAAAATTATTTGGAATTAAAATGCTGAAAGAAAATATTTTTTGGATTTTCTAGGTATTTTAAATAATTCGTGCAAAATAAATAAGAAAAATGAATTAAAAACAAAATAAATGAGAAGTATGCAGAATGGAGAGACAAGTTTGAATCTGGGTTTGGACTGGTTGACCTGGCGCGCTATCCTACGTCCCAAATTCAAATTTCACTAAACTTAATTAATTAATTAAATAATCCTAATTAATAACTAATCACAAGATCTTGGCAACACAAACACGCGCGGGAAGAGAGATCTAAGGGCCCAGATTCAAAGTTTGCCCTAACCCTAATTAGTCACTTAATGACTCTCAGGTGACCGGAGAAGACCTCCGGTCATCTTCTCCGGCCAGACCCTCACCTGAAAGTTGCTAACTCACTCAAAACCTCACCCCAAGCCCCTAAAGCTCCAGAATCACTCAACAAACATCAAGGAACAAGAATCCAGGCACGGAATCCATTTATTTTCAGAAACAAACATGAATCGAATCAATCTCTTTTTAGGTCAAAAATTTCAGAGATTCGGTTCATGCTTATCTCTTCACCATTTTAAAAAATAACAAGTTCAGTGCACTCAGGGGAACATGGGGAACATTTCTATAACTTAAAAAGAGATTTCTGGAAAAAAAAGTTTGAGATGGCTACCTGAGATGGAGCTTTCAATCCTTGAGCTTTCTGGCTGCTTTCTTGGTGCAAAATGCTTCCAATGGCCTCCTTGAAGAAGCTTTGATGCTTGGAGAGCTTTGAGGAAGGCTGGTTTGTGAGTTTAGACTCCTCTGGTCAGAAAATCGTGTTTGGCTTATTGTGTGTTCTTGGCTGTTTTGATGGATGGTTTATGATCAGTGAATGATTTAAGAATGAATGGTGGTGTTTGTTTGAAGAATGAGCAAGTGTGCTGTGTGTTTCGAAGGAAAATGCAAGAGGGATGGTTTTTGTGAACTTGTGCAATCTGAGGTTTTCAGCTTGAGTTCTTGTATGCTATGGCTTGCTTGATGTTAGTATAAACAAATGCAATTGGTTCAGAGAGTTGTTGTGGCATAGTGTGATTGGTATGGTGTGAAATGCAAAAAGTCAACATTTCTTGTACTTGAGGTATGGGCAAGTGGCAGGCTTGGTACAATGGGATGTCTGGTGCAGCAAGGATCAAGGATGGCCATGGAATTCACTTTGAGGCAATTCAGCATGTGGGATATAAGTTATGAGGTGTTTTGCAATTTTGACAAAGTTTGGCCCTTTTGAGATTTCTTCTTGGGCAAGGCATGAAAACTTGAGATTCTTTGGGCAATTCTGAGTTTTGGATATTGCATAATGTTTGTATGATGCTTAGAAGTGTATTTGAAGTCACAAAATGGCTTGGCAAGAGGTTTTGCAAAAATCCCTCTTTGGCATGAAACTTGAAATTATGTGATTTTTGCCAACTTTGGAAAGCCATAACTTGAGTTCCAAAATGAATTAGATCTTGTTCTTGTACTTTTTGAAAATGGAATGATCCAATCTACAACTTTCATGACCAACAATTTTTCATTTGAAGCATTTTTGGTTGAGAAAGAGGAGGTTGAAAAACTTTCCCAAAATGGAAAGTTTACATTACAAGTCATTTCCATTTTTGGCAACTTTTGGTTTAGCTCATTTTTATTCAAATTTGTGAACTTCTAAACACTTCAATGATCAAATAAAGATCATATAACTTCAATTTGATGAAAAATCCACTTTGGTTCCATGAATGGGGGCCTCAGATGCCCTGATTTTGCTCTGACTTGCTCAGGAAGTTACCCAGTGATCAGATGACTTACACAATGAATTTCTTCATAAAACTTGGTATGTATGATCCTTATAACATATTGAGACCAATAGAAACAAGAATGGCCAAAAAATTTGGAGTTATGGCCTCTGAAACCAAAACCCTAATTTCAAGTCATCTGTGCATTTAAACCCTAACTCTGCTTCCATGCTTTGCCAGTTCTTGTGATTTTTGAACTTCCTTGATCTTTGAAGGATAAAATATGATGATTGAACATACATGGACCCTCTTGAGATGATGATGGCCTTTGGAGTGGCTCAGATGAATCTTGGATGGCTCAAGTCACAAGCCCTAGATGCAGATGAACTTGAACTAATGTAGTGAAGCAAAAATGCAATATGATGTGGTATGATTAAACTTATGAAAATATGAAAGATCACAAGCCATGGTGGGAAATTAGTGAGGGGAAATTTGGGGTGTTTACACCTTGTTGGATGAGGCGGAAGGCCAGGGGGTTGACATGAATAGGAGGTTTAAAGAAATGGATGAGAAAATTCGTGCCATTCAGTCTCAGAGTTCTCTAGGGTTTGACATCATTGATCTGGGCTTAGTGCCAGGGGTGAGAATTCCCTAAAAGTTCAAGGTCCCTACTTTTTATAAGTACAACAACACGGCGTTCCCAAAAACTCACCTTCAGTCCTTTGTGGGAAGGATTGTTGCGCATATAGATGATGAGAAGCTGTGGATGTATTACTTCCAGGATAGTCTCGTAGGAGCTTCCTTGGAATGGTACATGAAGCTGAGTCGGGTCAATATTCGAAGCTGGAAGGATTTAGCTGAGGCGTTTGTGAAACAGTATCAGTATAATTTGAATATGGCTCCAAATCGCACCCAGTTGCAGACAATGTCTCAGAGTGCTAAAGAAGGGTTCAAAGAGTATGCCCAGAGGTGGCGTCAACTTGCTGCTCGAGTGAAACCTCCCTTGTTAGAGAATGAAATGGAAGACATGTTTATGGGAACACTGCAGGGTGTGTTTATTGAGAGACTGGCATCTTGTTCAGCAACAAAGTTTAATGATATCGTGATAGTTGGAGAAAGGGTTGAATCTCTTCTGAAAATGGGGAAGATCCAAGACAGTGGTGCAGGTAGCTCAAGAGGTGTGAGAAAAGATTTCAGTGGACCTCCAAGAAGAAGGGAGGGATAAACTAATGATGTGTACGACCGAGGCCGGGGCCGCAGATACAGAGGATCTTATGAGCAGGTGGCAACTTTCACCATTCCATCAATTCCTGTGCTTGAGGCCATCCCGATGACATACACAGCTCTGCTCCAGATATTTTTAGACTTGAACTTGGTTCAGTTGAGGACATTAGCACCACCACCACCTGGAGAGCTTCCAGTGGGGTATGATGCTAATGCGAGATGCGCATTCCATTCAGGAGCTCTTGGGCACTCAACAGAAAAGTGTAGGGCATTATAGCATAAGGTCCAATACTTGATTGACTCGAAAGCAATTAACTTTGCACCGCCTCCAAATGTTACATCAAACCCCATTCCAAATCATGGAGGGGCCAGGATAAATGTTGTTGACAGTGGCGAGAGGTTGAACCTGATTCTGAATGTGGATGAAGTAAAGACTTCGTTGTTGGTCGTGAAAGACAAATTGCTAAAAGGGAAGGTATTCCCAGGTTGTGATTTTGACTTTGAGGGTTGTGTGAATTCAGTTAATGGTTGTGGAGAGTTGAAAGCTGGGCTGCAGTGTTTGATTGACGAGGGATTTCTACAGTTTGACAGAGTTGACAATAGAGGCGATTGTGCGTCTACAGTGACAATTTATTTTGATCATGCTGAAGTTCCTACCCGTAGAGAGCCAGTAACTATTTATGTTCCAGAAGTGAGTCCGGTTAACATTACTATTCCAGGACTGGTTCCCTATGTTGATGACAAAGCCATCCCTTGGAACTATGGCTCAGACGTATATGTAGAAGGTCAGAAGTTGGAAAGTAAAGCGGTTACAATTGACCCGACCATTGTGAATGTCGAAGGAGTTGGTGGGTTTACTCGGAGTGGGCGTCTCTTTACTTCTCAACTTCTTAGAGGTGATCCCGAAGTTAAGGCTGCTGAAGAGGTGACAACTCCTACTGCTAGTCAAGGAACTTTTGAAAAAGAAGTTGAAGAATTCATGAGAATAATTAAGAAAAGTGACTATAAGGTGGTTGAACAGCTGAATCAGACCCCGTCCAAAATATTCATTATGTCGTTGTTGATGTGTTCTCAAGCTCACCGGGAGGCTTTGTTGAAAGTTTTGTGAATGGCATATGTACCACAAGATATAATTGTTAACCAGTTAGAAGCTATAGTAGCCAGTGTGAACTCCAGCCATGGGCTGGGATTCACGGATAAAGATCTCACTTCCGAGGGGCGTAATCACAACAAGGCCTTACACATCACCATGGAGTATAAGGGCGATGTTCTATCACATGTCTTGGTAGATACAGGCTCTTCTCTCAATGTAATCCCTAAGAAGGCCTTAATGAAGTTGAATGTTGATGGCATTGTTTTGCGACCCAATGATTTGATTGTGAAAGCCTTTGATGGGTCACAAAGATCTGTGTTTGGGGAGGTGGAGCTACCGGTAAAGATTGGGTCTCAAGTATTCGAGAGCATGTTCTATGTTATGGATATCCAACTCACTTATAGATGTTTGCTGGGACGTCCTTAGATTCATGCTGCTGGTGCAGTAACATCCACGTTGCATCAAAAGTTAAAGTATGTGTTAGACGGCCAGGTTGTTAGCGGAGAAGAAGATATTTTCATAAGCTATCTATCGACCTTCAAATACGTGGAAATGGACGGGAAGATGCATGAGACACTTTGCCAAGCTTTTGAGACGGTTAATGTCAGTATTTTGTCTCCGGTTGCTGCAGTTCAGGGCAATGAGAAGGAATGGACTCCTATCTACTCCTACAAGCAAGCTAAGGAAGTAGTCCAATCCGGAAATGCCCAGGATGGGGCAAGCTGCTGGAAGTGGAAAAAAAAGATGACAAGTTCGGTCTCAGATATCAACCTGTTCAGTCTAGCTGGTCTCATGACAGTAAGCCCATAGCATTCACAAGCGCTGGAATGCTCGACTACAACATCATTTGTGCTAAATAGGAAGATGGGGATAGGGACTGCGACTTGGATAACTGGATTCACCCATGCGTACCTGGGGAGGAGCTTCAGAATTGGTCTACCGAAGATTTTGTTCAAGTTACTTGGCAGTCAAAGTAATTTTCTTTGTTTCCATTTTTATCATACTTCATGTCAAATCCTGCATTCTGCCCAAGGTGCATGGATCCATCTGTAGGGCCACCATGTTTTAATGCATTTAATTTTTCCATGATATAAAGGACATTTTTCAAGTAGGTTGCGTTCTCTTTCTTTCGTTTTAAATTTTTTCACAAAAACAAATAAAATGGCAATGTTTTTTTTTCCGGTGTTTGTGTGTTTGCGCCTCCTTTGAAAGAACATATTCTGAAATAAGCACATCATTTGTGCAGTGTTGATCATTCGGATTCTTGTGATAACATTCCTGCTATGACTATGCATGACTTTGACAATCCTATCTACCAAGCTGATGAAGGGGTTGAGGATGATTGTGAACTCCCGGAAGAATTGGCTAGATTGTTGAAACAAGAGGAAAGGGTCATTCAGCCTCATCAGGAAGAAATAGAGATCATCAACATCGGGTCTGAAGGCGTAAGGAAAGAGATATAGATTGGGGCTAGTATGCAGCCGTGGTAAAGAAGGAGTTGATTGGTATGCTACATGAATATGTGGATATTTTCGCCTGGTCGTATCAAGATATGTCAGGGTTGGATACTGACATCGTTGTGCACAAGCTGCCACTAAAGGAAGACTATCCTCCGGTAAAGCAAAAGTTGAGAAGAACTAGCCCTGATATGGCAATGAAGATCAAGGAGGAAGTTCAAAAGCAGTGGGATGCTGGGTTCCTTGTTGTAACTAGTTACCCACCTTGGGTAGCTAATATTGTGTCTGTACCAAAGAAGGATGGCAAGGTCCGGATGTGCGTCGATTATCGGGATCTAAATAGAGCAAGTCCAAAGGATGACTTTACATTACCTCACATTGATGTGCTGGTAGACAACACCGCTCAGTTCTCGGTATTTTCTTTCATGGATGGCTTCTCATGGTACAATCAGATTAAAATGGCACCGGAATACATGGAGAAAATGACGTTCACTACCCCGTGGGGTACATTCTGTTATAAAGTTATGCCCTTTGGATTGAAGAATGTCGGGGAAACGTATCAACAGGTTATGATAACTTTGTTCCACGATATGATACACAAGAAAATTGAATGCTATGTGGACGATATAATTTCCAAGTCCTGGGATGAAGAAGAGCATCTGGTCAATCTCAAAAAGTTGTTTGATAGATTGATAAAGTACAAATTGAGGTTGAATCCAAACAAGTGCACTTTCGGAGTGCGTTCCGGTAAGTTGTTGGGTTTTATTGTTAGCCAAAGGGGGATTGAGGTAGATCCTGCAAAAGTAAAAGCAATACAAGACATGCCTACACCGAAAACAGAAAAAGAAGTGCGTGGGTTTTTAGGGATATTGAACTACATTTCACGGTTTATATCTCATCAAACTGCCACATGCGAACCAATATTTGAATTGTTAAGAAAAGAACAAACGGTCAGGTGGAGCGAGGACTATCAAAGAGCCTTTGGAAAAATAAAAGAGTATTTGCAGGAGCCTCCAATTCTAATGCCTCTAGTTCTAGGACGACCACTTATCATGTACTTAATTGTATTAGAAGAGTCGATGGGGTGTGTTCTAGGCCAACATGACGAGTCTGGTCGAAAAAAGCATGTTATTTATTACCTTAGCAAAACGTTTACCGACTGTGTATCCCGTTACTCACTGCTCGAGAAAACTTGATGCGTTTTGGCATGGGCTGCTCGCCGACTGAGACAGCACATGTTGACCCATACCACATTGCTAATCTCAAAAATGGACCCTGTCAAGTATATTTTCGAGAAACCAGCATTAACCGGAAGGGTTGCAAGGTGGAAAATGATCTTAACAGAGTATGACATACAATATACTTCCCAGAAAGCCATCAAAGGAAGTGTATTGTCATATTATCTTGGACAACAATCGCTTAAAGACGACTATCAGCCAATGAAGTTTGATTTCCCTGATGAGGACATCGTGTACCTCAAGGCAAGAGATCACGAGGAACCACTTCTGGAGGAGGGGCCTGACCCTGAATCCAAATGGATGTTGATGTTTGATGGGGCAGTCAATATCAATGGAGGTGGAGTTGGTGTTGTTCTTATCACTCCCGAAGGTGTTCACTTTCCCTTTGCTGCCAGAATTACTTTTGGCTGCACCAACAATGAAGCAGAATACGAGGCGTGCATAATGGGAATAGAGGAGGCTATTAATCTTCGGATTAAGACCCTTGATATATTCGAAGATTCAGCCCTCGTTATCAACCAGATTACCAACAAGTGGTATACGCATCAAGAACATTTAATTCCTTATAGGGATTATGCCAGAAGACTGTTGACATTCATCACAACGGTTAAGCTTCAACATATACCACGAGATGAGAATCAATTTTTAGATGCATTGGCTACTCTTTCTCCGTCCATCAAAGTCTTGTGTTGGAACTACGTGCCCAGGATTGACGTTTACAGGCTTGACACACTAGCTTATGCTTTCTGTGTAGACGTAGTGTCTAATGAGAAACCTTGGTATTTTGATATCAAGCTTTTTCTGGAAAAACAAGAATACCCAGCTGGGGCATCATCCAACGACAAGAAGACCTTGAGGCAACTTGCTGCTAGCTTCTTCTTGAATGCAGACGGGGTTCTGTATAAGAGGAACTTTGACATGGTCTTGCTCAGATGCGTGGATAGACACGAAGCAGACCTGTTAATGCAGGAAGTCCACAAGGGATCCTTCGGTACTCATGCAGGAGGACATGCAATGGCTAAGAAGTTATTGAGATCAGGTTACTATTGGCTAACAATGGATGCAGACTGTTGTTCGTACGCCCGTAAATGCCACAAGTTCCAGATATATGCAGACAAGGTGCATGTTCCTCCAAGCCCGCTCAACGTCATGTCATCTCCTTGGCCCTTTTCTATGTGGGGCATTGACATGATCAGGAAGATAGAGCCTAAAGCTTCAAATGGCCATCGCTTCATCTTGGTCGCGATTGATTACTTTACCAAATGGGTTGAAGTAGCATCTTATGCCAATGTCAATCGTCAAGTGGTAGCCAGATTTCTGAAAAGAGACATCATTTGTAGATACGGAGTGCCCGAGCGAATCATTACTGATAATGGTTCCAACTTAAACAACAAGATGATAGCAGAACTGTGCTGGGACTTTAAGATTCAACATCACAATTCTTCTCCTTACCGACCAAAGATGAATGGCATGGTAGAGGCAGCTAACAAGAATATTAAGAAGATTGTGCAGAAGATGGTTGTCACTTACAAAAATTGGTATGAGATGTTACCATTCGCACTACATGGGTACCGAACGTCAATCGGGACGTCGACCAGGGCAACTCCTTTCTCCTTGGTGTATGGTATGGAGTCAGTCTTGCCTGTGGAAGTAGAAATTCCTTCATTACGTGTGATGATGGACGTGAAGCTTGATGAGGCTGAGTGGGTACGTGCTCGATATAATCAGTTGTGTCATTGAGGAAAAGAGATTAGCGGCTATCTATTATGGTCAGCTTTATCAGAGGAGAATGAAGCGAGCATTCGACCAACAAGTACGTACTCGAGAGTATCAAGTAGGCAAGCTTGTACTCAAGAGGATCATTCCTCTAGGTTCAGATCACAGGGGCAAGTGGACCCCGAACTACGAAGGCCCATTCATAGTGAAGAAATTTTTCTCTGGTGGAGCACTGATGCTCACTACTATGGATGGAGAAGATTTCAAATCCCTTGTTAACTCAGACGCAGTTAAAAAATACTTCGCATAAAAAGACCCACTGGACACAAAAACAGAATTAAAGTCCAGGCAAGAAAAGGGCATCCCGACGAGCTAAAAATAGAATAAAAAGCTCGGGCAAAAATTATGGAAAAAAAATAAAAATAATGTACACCCGCTGAGTTGAAAAGCCACATCGGACAGCTTAGGCAAAAAAGGGTATCCTGGTAGATTGAAAACCCGAAAGGGCGATTCACGCAAAACAAGGGAATAAGCGAACAACTGCGATTCGGGTAATCTGAACCAAATCATTGTTTCATGCAGTCTGGCAATTTCAGAAGGGTAGGAATCAGTCCCCTTATCTTCTTCAGAAATCAAAGGTAAGAACAAAAAGTCTTGAAGACATGCTGGTCATAGCAGGAAGGAAACTCATTGGAATGTCGTGTACATTGCCATTAGGATAGTTTCTTTTCTCAATTTTATGGTAGCTACCTCTTCCAGGTAGTTGCTTCCTGATGTAAAACTTTTCCTATTCAGAGGCCATTCAATGAATAAATATTCAGCCAAAAATTGTGTTGTGTTTTGTTTATTTTATTTACAAAAATGTCCTGAATATTTTACAAAAAGAGCATTGCATATGAAACATGTTGATTTTTCTAAGAAAATTGACATTGCAGGGAAACATTTAAAACTGTCTTTGAGTGTCGAGTGACAATGGATGAACAAATCATACCATGTAGGTCCCCAGGGCACATGTGTGTATACTGTTATTGCAGGTTTTGTAGGGCGATGTGGTATTTCCCCAAGCAGAGAGTGCTCCCCGGCTGAGCTATAGCAAGTGGAATCCCCAGCAGAACTTCAAACCTAATCAAAGAGGTGTCCTCCCCAAGCGGCATTTGTTCTTCACAAGAAAGACATGGTTATCCCCAGTAGAGTTAAGATGGAACCTTCCCCAGCTGAGTTAGAGTAGGTGGTATCCCCAGCAGAACTTCAAATCCAGTTGAACAGTTCTCACCTCCAAGCGGAGTCTTTATGTCAGAATGGGATATTCCCAGCAAGCAGCTGAATGCCTAATTCCCCATAGGGTTGTAACTGTCAGAACGCTTTCCCTAGCAAAGGTTATTTGACCAAGTATTCCCTAGCCGAGTCGGGAGTTCTTTGTTTCCTCACAGAGTTCATGATTGGTACGCAACCATCCTTGAAATATTCCCAGTAAGTTCGCCAATTTATTTTTGGCCAGTGTGACAAAGTAGTGCAGACATTTGTTCACATTTCATTTCCCAACCAAGTATTGCCAGGATATCTTGGACATTTCCCTAGCAGAATTCCAAGGCGAATTGAAGAGCTTTCATCCCCAAGAGGAGTATCTTTCCACCAGTGAAATTATCCCCGGCGAGCAGCTGTGCGCCTGATTTCCCCATAGAGTCATAATTTTCAGAATTATCTCCCCAACTAAAGTCTTGACCAAGCATTCCCAGCCAAGTTTGAAGGCGGTTATCCCTCGCAGAGTTCATGATCGGGATTTACTCCCATCGTTGAAATATTCCCTAGAGAAGTTGCCAATTTATTTTTGGCTGATGTGATGATACCAACAGTTATTTGTCTCCCCAGCCAAAGTTAAGCATCGTCAAAGCCTTTTGACCTGGTTCCCCTGCAGAGTCGTGATTATTATTGCCAATCAGGGCACTTTGTGTGTTGCTCGTCTGCACTTCCCATCACTCGTCTGTGTTTGATGTCTGTGTGATGCTCGTTTGCATTCCCTGGCACTCGTTCGTGTTTGGTATTTGTTTGTTGCTCGTCTGCACTTACCAGCACTCGTCTGTGGTTGATATCTGTTGGATACTCCTCGGCGTTCTTTAGCACTCGCTCGTTTGTGAATTATTTTTCTTTTGATCCTCCCCGACAGAGTTGTGGTTCTTATCAGGAATCTGTTCATTTCTCGTCTGCACGCCTCAACACTCGTCTGTGTTTGAAATCTGTTTATTACTCATCTGCAACATTCCAGCACTCATCTGTGTTTGACATCCATTTGATGCTCGTATGCATTCCCCAGAAATCATATGTTGTTTGTTATCCGTTTGAAGCTGGTTTGCATTGATTGGATACTCGTCTGTATCGTCCTTCACACTCGTCTGTGTTAGCTTATATCCGTATGTGTTAATTTGATAATCACTCTGGTACTCGTCCGTATTGCTACTCCAAGTGCTCGTCTGTGTTGGATTTCTGGTATTCGTCTGTATCAGTTGTTGATATTCGTCCGTATTGTCGCCTAAAGCGCTCGTCCGCGTTTCTTAGATCATCATCTGATATCTGTTTGTATCATTGACTTACGATGCTCGTCTGTGTTCTTTTGTGGATCATCCAATACTCGTCTGTGTTGAAGAGGTTTGAAGTCCTGACGGTGGGATTAAACGTCAAAACGGTTATCGGTCCTGGCGTAATAGGTTTATCCGAAGGAGATTCGTCTGTCTCAGAGACCACTTATCTACGCAAGATTTGTGAGGAAGGGTTCGCCAAATCCTAATGTTGCACCTGGCGTAACAGGTTTTCCCGAAGAAGACTCGTCTGTCTTAGACCATATATCCACGAATAATATATGAAGAGGGTTTGTCTATCCTGATTATGCATGTCTATCCCACAGACTTAAGTGCATCACCATTCCTGGCGTAACAGGTTTATCCGAAGGAGATTTGTTTGTCTCAGGTCATATATTGCAAAATGTATGAAGAGGGCTAGTATTTCCAATTCATGGCGTAACAGGGTTGCTTGAAGAGGGCTCGTATGTCCAATTCCTGGCGTAACAGGTTTACTTGAAGAAGATCCGTCTGTCTAGGTTTTTCTTATCCGGCGTAACAATTCAATTTGGAAAGAGCTCGTCTACTTTGTCCTCACTTCAGTCATCCAAAGCGTCATTTGGTTGAGTTTATTTCCCATTTCTGCATTCTCCAGTAGAGTGCAAATTTCAGGTTCTTTGGTATTCAACCACAGTTTATCTTGAACGGTCGATAGCCCGTGCTACCGTCCTTTCCAAATTAACAGTTGTTTGAATAGGGGCAGTTGTAACACCCCAAATTTTCCCTCTTCTTTTTAGCATCATCATCATATTATAATCATCATTAGCATGTCATATCCTTAGCATTTTGGATAGAAAAATGAAGAATAACACTCGCATGTTCTAGCATAAGGCATATGATCAATCATCCGGGAGATTCGAAGCATTACAAGTTAAACTCAAGAGCATGGTGACCTGGCAAGAAGCTCACAAGACCTTTTGCACAAGCCTAGTATCATGGTCAAAGCCCTAAAAAAGATTGAGGATCAAAACCAGATCAAAACGGTTGGCGCCGGGTTATTATGGAAGTTTCCCACCAAAAGGATGGAGAATTCAAAATTCACTAGCGTTAACCGGTTAACGCTTTGGTTAAACGGTTAACGGATGTGAATTTTGAATTCCAGCAGCAAGTTCAGCATGTGGTTTTGACTACAATTTTGCATTTTTCTGATTTTTATTCATTTTGAATTATGGAGAAGAATCTAGAGCATTTATCCAAGCCTAATTCCAAGGCTAGGTCCTAATCACTATCTAAAGCCAATTCCAAACCATATTTTTTGGATCCCAAGCCAAAATTTTGGGCCCCAAACCTAAATCATATTTATTCCTTTTTCCTCCAAACCAAGAGGGAGCTCTCTCATAATTCACACCTCTCATTTTTTCTGAATTTTGATCTCTCTCACCATTCTCTCACGTTTTTCCTCTCAATTTTCCAAATCACTCAGAGTTCCTCTTTGAAGATCACCTGACTTTGCATTAAAGTGTGTAGATCGTGGAACTAGACCTCCATCCATAGCTTCTTTACATCAATTTGCTGGTTTCTCTACTTGATTCAGATCTGGTTTGGAGATTAGAAGTGCTTTTGGAGCCAAAATTCTGCATCAAGATCCTTTGCTTGCATTTATTTTGCATGATGTGTGAAGATTAGCACCGGATCTTCGATATTTTCTGCGCGATCCCTCATTTCCAGCTCAAAAAACAATTACCAAAGCATACCTCAGCTTTGTAGGTTGGTTAAATTCAGATTTGGCTCTGTTTTTTAGCTTATTTGCATGCTTGTGCTTAGATCCACCATGTGCTTGTGTATTTTCTTGTTTTCCTTGAATTGAGTGGTTGATTTGAAATCGGATCTATGTGTTGATGTTCTTGAGCTTAATGATATTGATTAATGTGAATTGATCCATATTATTTCATGCTTAATTGATTGCGGGTCTGTTGTGGAATCATTTGAATAAGCTGGTTTGAGCTGATTTTCTGCAGGAAATTGTTGTTGTTTTCACAGTGTTAACCGGTTAACACTTTGGTTAACCGGTTAACGCACCTGTTTTCTGCGTGTTTTTCTGCAGGTCTGGACTAGTTAACTGGTTAACGCTTTGTTTAACCGGTTAACACTAAAGCAGAGTGCCATATTTGAGCTATTTTGAGCTTGTTTGATCCCCTTACTTGCTTTAATTACCATGGATCATTGTATGATCATTGAATATGCTAGTTTAGGGTGATTTGCTTGCTGGTTGATGTAAGCTTTCATGTTCTCGACGCGTAAGTCATGTATTTGCAAAGCTTAGCATGGTGTTTGATCTTTGTTGATTTGAACTTTGAGCATGCTAATTCCATGATTGTGTTGATGAATATGTGTTGGATTTTTGCTAACATTTCAGGGGCTCATGGTAAGTGAAGTGTGGATGTTTATCCACATTTCAAATCTTCATCTTTTCTTCTTTAAAGTTTCTTATGCTTTGTGATTTTTTATGTGCCTTATGCCATCATGTGATTCAATTCTTATCTTTCCCCTTTAGAAGCAACTTATCTCCTTTAGAAGAGTAAGTTGCTCTCTAGCTTTCTTCTCTTCTTTTTTTCTTCTCCCTTGGTTCTTATTTTCTCTTAGGATAGTTGAAACCTCACTAACCTTAGGACCACCTTTGCATGATAACTTTAGGTTTAGTCTTTCCCCATTAGACTTTTGTCTTTTGCTCTTTTGTTTCTTTCCTTTCTCATCTCAAAACAAAAGCACAAAAAATATTAATAAAGAAAGAAGTGACTTCTTGTGTAATAGCCTTATTCCATATGACATATGTATTCATTCCATCTTGGAGTAGTGCATTTGTCTAGCATGATGCACAAGTCGGATCATGAGGTCATCTTCGTCAAGAAAAATCCTAAAAAACACTTCTTCATTTTTAATCACTAAAACACTTAATAAATTCAACAAATCAATGAACTTAGGCCCTTGCCCTTGGAAACAAGTCTTGGATAAATTCTCCTCGCTTGGTGTGCTTGTTCTATTATTCCATCTTGGAATGTAGCAGCAAGTACTCATTCCATGGAAAAGAGTTTGAGTTCATTCTCTTGTTCCACACCAATAAAAAAACTCATAAAAAAAACACAAACAAACAATAAGCATCTCCTTCGGGATTTCTTTTCTCATCACCTTCGCTCTGTACGTGAACTTGCTCCTATTTGTCATTTTGCAAGACGGTAACGCACTCATCGTCCGAGCCTGCAACTCCTGAGCATTGACATAGGCAGTTCAAGCCTTAATTCACAAGCAATCTTTTCCACCCCTAGTTAGGGGAACTACGGCGTCTCTGATCCTCATGTCCAGATGAGGTACGTAGGCAGCGGGGTAGGGCCTGTTCGAGCACACTCTTTTATTTTCCCTACATTTCCCCCCCTTCTTTCCTTTTTATCCAGTTCAGTTCCTTTTCTTTGCAGCAGCTTTCATTTCTTCACCCTTTGAAACAGTTTATTTGCAAGCGTGGATCCCATCGGGTACGACGGATGATTTGAGGTTCTACTACCTTCCCAGGTCGTAACTGACTCCCGAACCCAGGCTCTTTGGTTCGCAGGACCTGTGTCCTTCCTTTTCTTTTCTTCTGGTTTGTGCAGCATTACCTTTCCCGTTCCTTCGGGATAAAAATGCCTGGCTGGCGACTCTACCTTCTTTCCGCGCCACTTTCGCGTTTGTACCAGGATGGAAATCCAGGGAGCGACAGTAACACATAATCCAATTTATCACAATGCATACTAGGCTGTTATTGTAATTATCATATATATAATAACAATCTACATAACAACACCCTCGTCCGTGTCATTATATGTCCTTCCCAACTGTTGTTAAATGGGTTTTTTGTAGTAGTGTAAACATCTATTTGTATGTCGCAAATGTCTCCTTCTCTGGCTCTACACCCGAGCAAATGTTCAAGCTCACCGACTTCACCTCCATTGAAGATATCAAAGAGGAAATCCACCATATCCTACCTTAATGAGACAATCAAAATATTTTAAAGCTCGAGTATCGTTCACCTTCGATTGACTACGAAGGGAATATTGAGTTCAAAACATTTGAGCTCAAGACGTAGGCGGATGTTAGGGCTACGTGGAATACATATTTTTGTTTCAAAACACAAGTTCCACTCGAGTTGGAAGCGACGCTACAAATATTGGTCGGATATATTTTGAAGATGTGCAAGCGTACACCATGATATTGAAATGTAATATTGAATTTTATGTTGAAATCATCATTGTAATGCTCATTTTGTGTTATGAATGTCAATTTCATTTTGGAGAAAAATACTTTTTTGTTGAATCTGATACTGGTGTCTCCAAAGATGTAACTACGTAATTATTTTGGAGATGCATCTCCGAAATAAATTAAACCAAAAGAAAGGGCGTAACTACTAATGGTCTTTATTGAGTGTGTATTGGGATGCGTCCGGAGATGCATCTCCGAAAACAAAGGACATTTGTGGAAATTCACATGGTACATTTGGAACATCTAGAGTGCCTTAAAAAATTCTCAAATGCTTTTAAGATAAATTTATATTAAAAAATAAAATAAAAAAGTTCTATTCTAAAATGGGCTTTAAATTGGATCACCAAATTTGGGTGCATGTAAAATGGAAGGATTTTATCTGGCACTGTTTTTTTAGATTTAACACTATATTAGTAGCACTTTTACCATAATACTATAACATTTAAAAATTACAATTTTTATTATTCATATTATAATTGTAGAGTTTTTGAAAAAAAATTAATTTTCTACTGCATATTATTAAGCTTCTACAGGAGATTTACAAATAAGTGTTGTTTTTCATTAAATATAAGCTTATATACCATCAATTTTGTTTTTATATTGGGCTTTTGGCAACAACAAAACACATTATGTTTACAGGCATTTTTAAAATATTTGGTTGATTTCAAAATTTCGCATGCATTTTTATTGGCATTATTGAAAAATACGGTAGCCAACATGCATTTTTACTGGCATTTTTGAAATTATTGATAAAAAAGAAAACATGTGTAATGACAATTTCAAAAATGTGGTGAAAATGCATATAGAATACCATTTTTTTTTTGAAAATTCCAGTAAATACATGGTAAGCTCTAAATTTTATAAAAAATATTGTAGTTCATTTTTTTTAGTGAGGACCAGAGGAAGAGCCGACAAAAGTGTTTCTAGATTGACCGATAGAGCAAAGAAAGTAGTTGCATAATATACTGGTGGAGACGAGAAAGATGATGAAGAGTCGTTGCATCTTAAGGCAGATATGGTAGCCCCACCGTTCTCGCCGCAATGAAATAGAGCAGTCTCGATTACCCCACACACTACAATTGATGATAGTGTGTCATTACATGATTATTTTATGATAATCTGCGATAAATTCGATGGTATTTCAAGTAAAAGATGAGATAGATATGAAGAATCAGGTGCATGGCGAAAAGTATCACATGCGTGATGGAAATCAATCACATGCGTGATGGCATGCGATAGGAGCGTGATAAGTCTTTTTTCCGGGCTTTTCTAACGCGTTATGACTCGTTATGAAAACTTTAAGAGGGGATTTTTGCCACTTATTCCAGTGTTCTGATTTGGAGACAGAAAGTGACGACAAGAAGCACCAGGGGAGCGATTTTGGGAGCATTAGAAGCCATTTAAGGCCAATTTCTTCAAGGATTTTCATATGCAATCTTCATCTTATTTCTTGGTATTTATTTGTATCGTTATGAGTAATTAAACTTCTCTATGTTAGATTTTGTATGATTAACTTATTTTGAACCTATTAGGACATATCTTTAATTTGTCAGTGCATGAATAATTGAAGTTATATTTTTATTTAATTGCCTCTTATATTGAATGTTTTTTTATGTGAGATACTCTTTTAATATGATTATGGGCGTATAAGGAATGTTGACCATTGTAATACCTCAAAATTTGCCCTCTTAATTTATTACCAACCTCAAGTGGCTTCTGCTTCGTCATTTCGCATGAACATCCGAGCATTCCATCGCATTCAAAATAAAAATAATAAAATCTGCCATGTTTTTCGCATCCGTTTCTCAATGCAGTAGTTGTAAAATGTAGGCCTTTTGCATGCTGTTTGTGACTTTTTACACCTGTTTTGCATGTTGAATGTTGGCTCTAAAGAGTTGTCTTGTGTTGTTGCATTGTTTTAGAAGTTGTTTGTATCATGAGTGCTATAGTAGCTGATGTATTTTTGTATTGCATTGTTTTTAGTGCCCTTTAGGCTTAAGATTGAGTCTAGTTTAGGTCCTAGGCGCATTAGGATTTAATTGTTACTTTGTTTGCCTTATTATTTTTAACAATATGCAACACTAACCTTTATTTTGTAGGGAGGTTAAGGTAAGTGCTTTCCAACTTATTCCTTCTATTTCTTTATGCATTTAATGCACATTTTTCATTACCTTCCATACTTTTGTTTGTTGGGTTTTCATAACTTCATGTTAATCCCTTATAGGATCAACTTAACTTCATTAAGAACTAAGTTGTATTCTTTTTGCCTTTTGTTTCTCCTTTCCTTCTCATTAGGATAGAAACTGTACTAACCTAGGCTCATCCATGTATGATAACACTAGGATTTTAGTCTTCCCCTTAGAATTTTTGCCTTTAGTTCGCTTTGTTTTCTCTTTCTCATCTCATAAAGAAAAGTAAAAAAAAAACTAATAAAGTTCAAGTTTCTCGTACGACACGAGACTTTGTCGTGGGTTACTTATGCACGTCCTGTCTCGGGGCGAGGTGTAAGTCATCTTTCACGATGAATAAGTCTTAGTACGAGAAGGTTCACAAACAATAAACAAAAACACTTCTCTAAAAGACAAAACAACCAACAATAAGCGACTTTTCCTTCGGGAATTTCTTTTCTCACCTCACTCACTCTTAACGCGAACTTGTGACGACTTGCCTCATTTTCAAGACGGTAAACGCACTCGTTCAAGGCGAACCTACAACACCTGAGCATTGACATACGCAGTTCCATCGCATAAAAAACACAAATAAATAGTTCCCGCCTTAGTTAGGCGAACTACGTCGACTCTGATCCTCATTTTCTTGATGAGGTACGTAGGCAGCGGGGTAGGGCCCGTTCGAGCACATTCTTTATTTTCCCTACATTTTCATTCTCTTTTTCCATTTCCCTTTCTCATTCTAGTTCCAGTCAGCAGTTTTTGTTTAGCAGCGTCTTATTTCTCACTGTTTGAAACAAAAAAAACAAGCATGGATCCATTCGGGTACGGCGGACGGTCTGGGGTGTTAATACCTTTCCAGGTCGTAACCGACTACAGAACCCAAATCTTTAGTTCACAAGGCCTTGTCATTTCCTTCTCTCTTTGGTTTGTGCAGCATTACCTTTCCCATTCATTCGGGATAAAAATACCTTGCTGGAGACTCTACCTTTTCCGCGCCACTTTCGCGTTTGTACTAGGATGAAATTCTCGGGAGCGACAGCTGGCGACTCTGCTGGGGACCGAACCCAGAATCTTTGGTTTCCCTCGTAGATTCAATCCTAGCGCCAGTTTACTTTTGTTTCTTTGGGTGTTTATGTGTGTGTTGCTGTGTTTTTATTTACTGTTTTCATTTATAGTTCTTACTTTACAACATTTATTTACTGCTTTCAGTATTTATTTCACATGCATCATATCTACTGGACTGTTTGGCTGTGCTGGTTTTCCTTTTTTTTGTAGGTTAGGAGTTACTGTGAGATAAGCCAAACACCTGGCTTGAGTGCACCATAGGATTAGCGTGGACAGACATTGTACTCGCATGGTTACATGATGAGTGGCGATGTGTTCCACACCCAAGTTGCGACCGTCTTGGAACTATCCTGTGTGGGAGTTTTGCCTCACTTCAGGGTACGACCTTGATAGTTATGTGCAGCTGGGGACCAATCATTGAGTACTTTAGTGGAAACACCCCTCTCTAGTGATGACAGTGGCAGACCATATTTGTTGGCAAACCCACTCGCATCCGAGGATCCACTGGGAACTCGCATAGGATGGTCTAGTTCTCTCATAGAAATCCAGTTAAATCAAAATTGTTCGTATGACGATAGTATTATATCCCAAGGGCTGAATGTACTATTGTTTCTCGATTCAGTGCTTGAAGCTGGAGACTTATGAGGGATGCTTGTTTCCTTGGACTCGGCTGAGACCTCCCTGAGTAGTACATAATGCCAAACCGATTCCCTGATTTGGTCATGAGCCATTTCCCGGAGATGGTGAATGTATTATTGCCGCTCAGCTATGAGAGTCCATGATGTTGACTTGAGTAGCACACCCGTGAGATGGGAGGGGTTTACAGGTTTGCAGGAACCCTGAAACTTCCAACATACCCACTTCGCCGGTATTGTTCAGTATTTTGATCCGGTTATTTGGTTCCTTGGTTCCAAGACTTGGGCTTCTTATTCAGGAGGGTTGTTATTATGATTGTGACCTACACGGACACATGATTATATGCTTAGAACATCACAAACATGCCACCAGTCACATGCCTTTCATTGCATAATCATCATGACATCATTAATCATTGTGTTATTTTTCATTCTCAGGGTTCATATTACTCCCGATTCCCGATCATTACTACGAAAGAATGGAAGACGTCAGAAAAAGAACTGTGCACTACAAATTCTTCGACACCAAAGTGGATATGATCAACCATATGGTGTCTCTTATTACCCCGGGTCAGCTGGGATACTTCAAGGAGAAATATGGTGATATTCTGGATTTGGTGTTCAATCTGGACAGTTCTCAAAGGAGCGCCATTCATACCTTACTACAGTACGATGATCCACGAATTAGGTGCTTCACCTTCCACGACTTCCAGCTAGGCCCTTTGCTTGAAGAGTATGCTGAGATCCTCGGGGTGCCAATCCAAGATCAGATCTCTTTCAACTTGGAGATCACTAGACCAACTCATTCTGACATCACCAAAGCTCTTTATTTGAGCTCATCTGAAGTGTCTGACAATCTGATTGCTACCAAATTCGGAGTGCTTGGCTTCTCTCTAGATTTTTTGGTTAGAAGGGCTAGAAATTATCCCAATGTTCCTTTATTAGGAGTATCAGGGGGTATCAACTACAACCCCATTCTCTTAATAAGACAGTTGGGGTACGCTCTCAAAGAGGTCCCCGATGAATCAGAATTGTTCCAGGCTTTCTATTTCTCGGCAATGGATAATCTCCCGTTGGTTAGGAAAGTCGCAGGCTCCTAGAAGTTGATCAGAAGGAAAGGAATAGCATGCTTGGGTAGAAGCAACAACCATGTGTTTCCCGAATTCGAAGCTTGGATAAAGGAGAAAGCCCAAGTATCTCTAATCCCTTTCTTTGCACCGGCTCCACCTCCTGCTACTGTATCGCTGGAAGACTACCAGAAGTTAGAAGCTTTGGTCAAACAACTCAGGGCTTAAAATCAAGAGGCTGATGATTCTTGTCAGAAGCTGGAAATTCAGAACCATAAGCTAGACGAGAGGGCTCATCAAGCTGAGGAGTTAGTCAGGCTCAAGTAGCAAGACTTCAATGAATGAGAGCTCAATTTCAAGAAAAGAAGATTAGCTAAAACTCACAAGGCAGGTCAACGCCAAAAATATAAGAAAGCTTTGAACGAACCTAATGAAGCTATATCCTTGTGGCAGGAAACATGGAAGGATAATCTGAAGAAACAGAAGGAGTTGGAGACTAAATACAAACTGGAGATCAAAATTCTTCAGGACTATCTATCTGAACAAGGAGAGCTGCTCTAAAAGGCCCACTACCAACAAAGGGATTACCTTCAAGATATGGAAAAGAGTCAACAGACAATTGAATATACTCAGAAGGAAATAAAAGAGTTAAAGCTTCGGGCTGATGTTAAGAAAATCAAGACCGAGTCAAGTGCAAGCAAAGAAAGTGAGAAGGTGTTCCTACAGCAGATTGAAGAGTTGCATGCCTTTTTTGATCTTAGGGATCTCCTAATACAGAAGCTCATAAAGGATCCAGATCATCCAGACATAGCCAAGTTGCTCCAAGGTGTCAAGCGCCTTAGCTGGAGGTTGCAAGATATAGAACTTACTAGGGTTTAGTCTCGTGCTCTCATATCTGGATTATTCACATGCCTGTTGTGGGATTCCTATTTATTGATGTACTTTGATTCTTTTCTAATGTATAAAATGGTACCCTTCGGGGACTTTGTTGTTTCAGATTTCAGTTTATATGATTGACTTGCCTTGAATCTCTGGTTGTTATCTTTTGCACGGACACGGGGTAATAAGCACCAATTCTCCACATCTGAATATCATATGGGGTCTTCTTCCAAAGGCTATTCTCTTAATATCGGAACGGGAAAGTAAAACAAAACCCTTGAGGATAAAAGGAACACAACATTACATGCATTCATTTCATTTTCATTTTCTTTCTTTTGCAGGTTGTTCAGGCTACTTAACTTATACATTTTCAGGGAAATATTGCGAGAGAAGCCAAGACCCGTCATCCCAGACAGAGTATTCCTCACCGGTGCACTACCCGCAACAATCAAAGAAACATCATGGATATTGTGCAGACAGAGCTCAACGAACTTCGCACCCGAATGGGAGAGTTTATGGCGATGATGCAGGGCATGGCCCTATGGCAGCAAGAGCTGAGAAATGCCATGCAGAGGCTTACTCCTCCCCAAACCGACACTCCGGTGGTTACTCTGGATGCCATGGAAAATCCACCTAACAACAGTAGAGGAGATGGACCTCCGATTCAAGAAACTGGAACCCCTACTCTTATCCCTGTGGAAGATCGCCAAGAAGATTTGTTCCCTTCGGTCAATGATGATATGGGTTTTGGCACGTGTGGAAACTTTCAGTATTTCCAACTGCTGGCCGAGAAGGTTAAGGCCCTTGAATGTAGGGACACTCTTGGAATTGATGTATCTGATATGGGTTTGGTCTCCAGGGTGGTTATCCCTCCTAAATTCAGACCACCAAGCTTTGATAAGTATAACAGTAATTCCTGCCCCAAGACACACTTACAGGCTTTTTACCACAAGATAGCCGCTCACACTAAAGATGAAAAACTCTTGATGTATTACTTCCAGGAAAGCCTCTCTGGGGGCTCATTGGAGTGGTATATGAAGCAAGAAAAGAATTTTGTCCGAAACTAGAAAGAGCTTGGGGAGGCCTTCCTTAAGCAGTATCAGTACAATATTGATATGGCACCCAACCGTACTCAACTCCAGAGTTTGTCTCAGAAGAACTCAGAAAGCTTGAAGGACTATGCTCAAAGAAGGCGTGAGGTCGCCGCCAGAGTACAACCACCTTTGCTGGAAAGAGAGATGGTGGATCTTTTCATAGATACCCTCCTAGGACACTTCATGGAAAGATTAGCAGGTTGTTCATCCAGTGGGTTTTCGGACATCATTTTGACAAGTGAAAGGATAGAAAATTGGATGAAACAAGGCAAAATTTAGAATAGTGGAGCGTCAACCCCCAATGTAAAGAAGCATTTGTGAAGCACCGAGAAGGAGAAACCGGGGTTGTGTATACTCAAAATAGAAGGGGAAACCAGAATGTACCAGAATGTGTATCAACAGGAAGCTCATATCACCATCGCTGCTCCAGCAAACCAACTACTTGTTCAACAACAACAACGTCAACCAAACTATCAACAACAAAGGGTTTCTCGGCCATACTATCCTCCCTGACCGAAGGATAGGCCTTTTGAGATGCCTCCAATGTCATATTCACAATTGTTACAGAATATCCTCCAATTGGAAATGATGCAGTTAAGGACTCTGCAGCCTCCGAAGGCAAGCCAGATCCCAGCAGGTTATGATGCTAGTGCTCACTGTGAATTCCATTTTGGGGCTCTTGGGCATAGCACCGATAACTGCCAAGCTTTGAAGCACATTGTCCAGGACTTGATTGACTCCAAGGCAATCAATTTCGCTCCTACTCCAAATGTAATCCAGAATCTTATGCCTCTTCATGGAAGGACTGTGGGGGTTGTTGATAGCAATGAAGGTTTGAATTTGGTATCCGATGTCAAAGATCTAAAAACTCCATTGATGGCAGTAAAAGCTTGCTTGGCCAAAAGGAACATGTTCCCGGGTTGCGGAGAAAATTGTCCAGATTGTGTTAGTTCCCCGGATGGTTGCGATCAGTTGAGATCGGGGATACAAAAGATGATTAATGAAAGAAGTATACAGTTTGATAAATTTGTGAAGAATGATGATATATCAACTGTTGCAATTTATTACAATCCAGCACAGGTCCCTGCCGCAGCAAGGGTGGCGCCAATAACCATCACCACCTCTGGACCGGTCCCGTATCAGAGTGACAGAGCTATCCCCTGGAATTATGGGGGTGAAGTGTACTATAATGGCCAAAAACAAGACATAACTGCGTCCAGTATCTCTCCGTGCCAATTTGAAAATGTTGGAGTTGGGGTATTTACCAGAAGCGATAGATTATTCGCGCCAGAAACTTTGAGGGGTAATGCACTGCCACCAAAAGATATTGCCGAGGCTCAAGCAAAGCAAAACCTAGGGGAAAGCAGCCCATGACTAATGATGCATCTATGGCAACAACAGATCCTGACATCACTTTTGATAGGGAAGCAGAGGAATTCCTAAGAATCATCAAGAAAAGTGACTACAAGATCGTAGACCACTTACAACAGACTCCCTCGAAGATCTCGATCTTATACTTATTAATGTGTTTGGATTCGCATAGGAAAGCCCTATTAAAGATTCTGAACAACGCGTATGTACCGCAGGATATATCGGTAAATCAATTGGAAACAATGGTGTCAAGTGTAAACTCTAGTCATGGCTTGGGTTTCACAGATATGGAATTAACTTCCGAGGAACACAATCACAATCGCGCCATGCACATCTCCATGGATTGCAAGGGGGTTGTGCTCTCTCACGTGCTGGTTGACACAAGGTCATCGTTGAATGTGCTTCCCAAGAAAGCCTTCATGAAACTGAATTATTATGGGGTCGTGCTGAGGCCAAGCAACTTAGTCGTACGGTCATTCGATGGCTTGAGGAGGTCAGTGCTCGGAGAAGTGGAATTACCAATCAAGGTGGGACCATAAGTCTTCAATGCTACTTTCTACGTGATGGACATCCAGCCAGCCTATAGCTGCTTATAGGGGAGACCTTGGATCCATTCAGTAGGGGCAGTATCATCTAGCCTCCATCAAAAGCTCAAATTTGTATGGGAAGGGTAGATTGTAACAGTGTCAGGAGAAGAAGACATATTCATCAGCCACATAGCCTCGTTCAAATACATGGAGATGTATGGAGAAATCGTCGAGACTCCTTGCCAAGCTTTTGAGCCCGTCAAGTCTGAGAATGCATCATCATCAGTTGCTTTATCTGAAGACCCAAAGAAAGGGGATTTTATAGCTTCTTACAAGCATGCCTTAGAGGTGGTAGAGTCAGGTGCGAAGGAAGGATGGGGCAAGATAATTGAGATCCCAGAAAAGAAAAACATGAATGAAGTTGGCTACCAGCCTGGTCAGTCAACGCCGGGACAAAGTGCTAGAGGTCGGAAAGGCCCAATTACCTTCACCAGTGTTGGGTGGATTGATCATGGAAATGTCTGTGTTGCACAAGAGGATATGATTGACAGTGATTGCAATCTTGACAAGTGGATTAAGCCTTGTGCTCCAGGGACACGACTCAAAAACTGGTCGGCTGAAAAGCTCATCTCTGTCACTTAGCTTGAAGAGTAATAGTTTATGTTTTTGCTTTCCTATATTCAAGCTCTATGCCTTACCCGGGGCATAGCAACTCATAGTAAGGGCTCTTTTGTTCATAATACAATTTCATAATCATCAATAAAGCGGACGTTTTTGCACTCATACATGTTGCTCCTTGTCTTTCATTTTCATGTTGTTTTTATTTTGAAAAAATAAAAATTTCATACAAAATAAATGGCAATGTTTCCTCAAACCGTTTCTAAATCTAGCATGAATCACCATTCATGCAGATGCTCCTCATTGGGTCTCAGCAACGACGACTTTGCTATGGATCAGTATGACTTCGACAATCCAATTTACCTAGTCGATGGGGAAGGTGAAGAAGATTGTGAACTGCCCGAAGAGTGATGCGTGTTTTTCGCAAGTGTACGAACACGTCAGAGTAATATAAAAGATTATCGAATCCACAGAGACCAAGTGTCAATCTATCGTACCTGTTGTTATGGTGTGTATCTAAGGCAACTAAATATAAGGGTTTTAATAAGGGTGCAATGGTAAATAAAATGATAATTTTAAATAATAAATAAAGACAGGCTCGAATGTAATTCACGTAATCAATGATAATCCAGTACTTGTTAATGGAACTACTTATGGGCAATGTTTTCTCCTTTGAAAAGAACTAATTTAACAGGAACTGTCGCTTTCGCGTATTCAGAACCGAGTTGTACTCTCTAATCAACCCCTCCTATTGTCACGGATAAAAAGGTGTGTACTGCGTTAGAGTAGTAAACCTATTTTTAAGAAATGTAGTATCTTGACTAAGTTGAAAAGTATTTTAACCTGGACTTCTTAGCAAAAAGAGGTTCTTATGAACCAGACTCTAAATCTCATAACGCGTCCGAAAATCGTTTTAAAATCTCTTTTCTTGTTAATCTAAAAACTCCTAATGAACTAGACAAAGCGCTTTTGGCTGTTTTTGAAATAGTTAAAAACAATTACTTGAATTGAAAGATAAAATAGCCCTTAGGTGTTTCCACGAACAATTATACTGATTACTGGTTTAATTACGATCCTTACATTCTAACCTTTATGGAATTAGTTAGACATGATAAAGTAAAGATTCTTTTTATAGTTTTTCATAAAAGTAATTTAGTGCGAGTTCGGAAAGTAAATGAATTTAGTGCGAGTGTGAGAAATAAAGTAATTTAAAGCGAGTGCGGGAAATAAAGTAATTTAAAGCGAGTGCGGGAAATAAATGAAATAAAGTGCGAGTGCGAGTAATAAATGAAAGTAAAGCAATGCGAGAAATAAACGAAATAAAGTGCGAGTGCGGAAAATAAAGAAAGTAAAGCAATGCGAGAAATAAAAGAAAGTAAAGCAATGCGGAAAAGATAAAATACGAACTGGAATTAAAATGGCGGCAGGATTAACTTCCTCCAGAGTGCTCCAAAACTCGATCACACAGACAGATTACAGACTCGATCACTCGATTGCAGAAACACCCCGATGTGGAATGGCAACTGCTTTGAAACTGATATATGCCTAGAGAAATCTAATTTTGGATGAAGAAAAATGAAAATCTAAGGTCCTATTTATAGGAAAACTGAAAGCATGAAAAGACTGGGATGCCCCTCCACTAAAAAGTGGAGGTTACTGATTTTTGCCTTGTGGCGCCCGCCACAAGGTCATGGCGCCCGCCATGGTGTCTACAGGGGATTGGAGAGTGGGGATCGTGGGTCTTGGCAGTTGTGGAGTGGTCTTGAGACGTGGCCACGTCATGGATAACCCCATGGCGCCCGCCACGGTGGGTGCCGTAAGTGCAAAACGCTGAATTTCTAGGTTTTCGTCCGTTTCCACTCCTTTTTCGCTCCCTTTCTCGATTCAAGCCCTGATTATTATAAAAACCTGAAAACATAAGAAAACAAAGTAGTAACATAACAAAATAACAATAAAAGCTAAGAATGCATGCGAAATCGGAGTCAGAAACACGGTGAATTTTAGTGTGATCAAAGAGCTAGCCAGATTTCTTAAACAAGAGGAGAATATGATTCAGCCACATGAGGAAGCTATTGAAGTGATAAATCTGGGTACTGAAGAAGACAAGAGAGAGGTAAAGATCAGGGCTGCATTAGAAAAATCTATCAAGAGTCGTCTAATTGCCATGCTTCAAGAGTATGTTAATGTCTTCGCCTGGTCTTATCAAGACATGCCTAGATTAGACACTGACATCGTGGTTCACAAACTACCTCTCAGGGAAGAGTGCCCACTTGTAAAGAAAAAGTTGAGACGTATACGCCCTGATATGGCCATCAAAATTAAAGAGGTGGTGCAGAAACAGTTTGACGCTGAATTCTTGGTCATAACAAGTTATCCCCCATGGGTCGCGAATATTGTATCAGTCCCTAAAAAGGATGGTAAAGTTAGAATGTGCATGGACTATAGGGATTTGAATCGGGCTAGCCCTACAGACGATTTCCCTTTGCCTCACATTGATGTGCTTGTTGACAACACTGCTAAATTTTATGTATTATCCTTCATGGATGTCTTCTCGGGCTATAATCAAATCAAAATGTCGCCAGAGTACATGGAGAAGACTACATTCATTACGCCCTGGGGCACCTTCTGTTATAAAGTCATGTCGTTTGGTTTGAAAATTGTTGGTGCAACTTACTAACATGCAATGGTGACATTATTCCATGATATGATTTATCACGAGATTGAAGTCTATGTCGATGACATAATTGCGAAGTCATAGACAGAAGAAGAGCATCTAGTCAACCTAGCTAAACTATTTGACAGGCTTCGGAAATTCAGACTACTGTTAAACCCGAATAAATGCACCTTCGGGGTATGCTTCGGTAAGTTGTTGGGCTTCATCGTCAGCGAGAGGGGAATCGAGGTCGACCCTGCAAAAGTAAAAGCCATCCAAGAGATGCATGAACCAAGAACTGAAAAAGAAGTACGCGGCTTCTTAGGGAGGTTGAATTACATTTCACGGTTCATCTCGCAACTAATAACCACGTGTGAGCCTATTTTCAAGCTTCTGAGGAAGAATCAGGCTCTCAAATGGAATGATGACTGCCAACAGGCCTTCGACCGAATCAAGGAGTACTTGTAAGAACCTTTGATTCTCATGCCTCCAATGCCAGGGAGACCCCTAAGCATGTACCTCATTGTACTCGAAGGATCAATGGGATGTGCGTTAGGTCAGTAAGACGAGTCTGGTCAAAAAGAGTATGTAATTTATTACCTTAGCAAAACGTTTACCGAATGTGAGACCCGCTACTCACTACTCGAGAAAACTTGCAGCGCTTTGGCATGGGCTGCTCGCCAACTAAGACAGTACATGTTGACTCATACCACTTTCCTAATTTCCAAGATGGACCCTGTAAAGTATATATTCGAGAAGCCGACTCTAACAGGAAGGGTAGCCTGATGGCAGATGATTCTGACAGAATATGATATTTAATACACTTCACAAAAAGCCATCAAAGGGAGTGTATTGTCGGAATATCTGGCCCAACAGTCAATTGACGACTACCAACCAATGAAGTTTGAGTTTCCGGATGAGGACATCATGTTCCTCAAGTCAAAAGACTGTGAAGAACCACTCCCAGAGGAGGGTCCAGACCCCGAATCCAAATGGAGATTGATGTTTGACGGAGCTGTGAACATGAATAATAGTGGAGTAGGTGTTGTCCTTATCTCACCAAAGGGGACACCCATGCCTTTCACTGCTTGACTGAAATTTGAGTGCACCAATAACGAGGCAGAGTATGAGGCCTGCATAATGGGTATTGAAGAAGCAATTGGTATGAGAATCAAGAACCTTGAGATCTTCGGTGATTCTGCTTTAGTTATCAACCAAGTCAATGGCAAGTGGCTGGTTCATCAGCCTCACTTAGCTCCATACAGGGATTACACCAGGAGGTTGTTAACTTTCTTCACCAAAGTCAAATTGCACTTTATACCTCGAGATGAGAACCAATTTGCTAATGCTTTGGCAAGTCTATCTTCCATGATCAAGGTGCATCAAGAGAACTATGTGCCTCAAATTGACGTCTCTCGTCTCGAAAGACCTGCCTATATTTTTGTAGTTAACGGTGTTGAGGATAGAAAACCTTGGTATTATGATATCAAGCAATTTCTGAAATCTCAGGAATATCCAGCTGGGGCATCCAGTAAATACAAGAAGACTCTCAGGAGGCTAACAGGAGGATTCTTCTTGAATCAAGATGATGTACTATACAAACGAAACTTTGACATGGTCCTGCTCAGATGCGTGGATAGACACGAAGTAGACCTGTTGATGCAAGAGGTTCACGAAGGCTCCTTCGGTACTTATGCTGGAGGACATGCTATGGCAAAGAAACTGCTCAGGTCGGGGCATTATTAGATCACCATGGATCCGGTTGCTTCAAATACTCCTGCAAGTTCCACAAGTGCCAAATCTATGCTGACAAGGTTCATGTACCTCTGAATCCATTGAGTGTCATGTCTTCACCTTGGCCCTTTGCCATGCGGGGCATTGACATGATTGGTAATATTGAGCCAATGGCTTCCAACGGTCAACACTTTATCCTGGTTGCTATATACTGCTTCACAAAATGGGTTGAAGTTGCATCTTATGCCAATGTTACAAAGCAAGTGCTCGCCCGATTCATTAAAAGGGATATCATTTGTCGGTATGGAATTCCCGAGAGGATCATTACTGATAATGGTTCTAACCTCAACAATATGATCATGGTCGACTTGTGTTGGGATTTCAAAATAGATTATCAAAACTCTTCGCCGTATCTGTCATACCCTAAATTTTGACCAGAAATTTTTCGATTTTTGTTCATTTTTGACGCATTTTGCCGATATATCGGAAATCAATTATTTTGCATTTTTAAGTTAAAACTTTTTTTTAATCATACATCACACCAATCACAATTGTCATTTTTATTTATTATATTTGGTTTCTTTTTAAATAAGAATGTTTGTTCGTATTTTAATCATTTTTGTATAGATCTTTTAGAATTTGATCCAATCTTAAAATTTTAGTTAAAATATTTTGTCATACTTTGTCATTTCGTTATGTTTATTTTTTAGTTAAATATTTATTTTAGATTATTTTTAGAGTTTAACTTAGTTTAATTGTAATCTTAATACTAATTTTTAAGTTAATTTAATTTTAAGTTTAGTTTATATTAGATTTTTTAGAACTAGTTTCCAATTTAATTTTAATTTAGGTTAATTTCAGTTTAGTTAATTAATTTAATTTAAATATTTCAATTTAGCTTAATTGCAAGTTATTTTAAAGATTAGTTTTATTTATTAGTTAATTTTTAATTATTTATTTTTCTCTAATTTATATTTAGTTTAATTTATTTTAAAAAAATAGAATATAGTTTACGTAACTAAGGTTTAGATTTAGTTTATGATTTAGTCCACATGTTTGGTTACCCCAACTTTCTCCATTATATGTCACAGCCTCCCACAACACTTCTTTTCAAACTTTGACCAATTCTATACTCATAACTTGCATCCCACAGCTTGCAACTCTACACCTATACATCCAAATATTACACCAAAATAGAAAAAGCAGAACCTGCACCAAAAAGGGGAAAAGAGAAGTTTTCATAACAATGGCAATTGACAGAAAAATTCAAATTAAAAAGGGTCAGAACAATAAAGACAGGGGGACTGTTTTTCTTTTGAGGGACCGGAAAAAAAATTTAAACAAACGCCAACCTTTCAAACTTCTAACAACAACAAAACTTTTTATAGCATCCTCTCAAACTTTACTTTGGAGGCCAACACTGAAAACACTCTACAAACCTTCTGCCCAAACCACCATTTTAATCCTTATCCATAACACCAAACACAGATTCACACCAAACCTCATCTTCTTCACTTCTCTTCCTTCAACACTCACCGAAAATCTACCTCCAAACTCACTTCCACCTTCTGCAGAACAATAAGCCTTCTTCATCTCTTACCAAACAACCTGTTCCTCTAACAAAAACTCTGATTCGCACAAACCTGCATCACCACCTCCAAAATCCGTTGACTGAACCAAACAAAATAAGAAGAAATTGATTTGAAATAGAACCGAATAAGATGAAATAGAAGTCGATTCGAAACGAGTTTGAGTGAGAAACATAAGCAACATAGCGGAAGCAGACCGTTGCGTGAAACCCAAATCAGAGCAGACCTGAACCATTGTATAATCGCACCTCGCGACGTCGTGACGCCGATCTCCACCTCCAACCAATGAAGCACCGTTAGGAACACACCGAGGAAACCGCCGCTCCTGAGCCACCCACCACCGCAAACATCCCCGACACCACCTCTTTTAACCCGTCGGACCAAAATCGATCGTGAAACCACCGTTGAGTGAAGGAACCTTGAGAACCACCGATTATAACCACCGCGAAATCAAACCCTCACTGAACCATAAACCCCTCCTCCAAAAAACCACCATTAAACCAGAAACGCGATCACCTTCACCGACACATCTGAAACCATGCAAATGAACAGCTGCCGCCGAAAACACAACAACCGTGAAAAACCGCACATCACCCTCCAAGAAATAGACGAAACCACCATTTTCAAACCTTCACAAAACCGAACCAAAAAATGCTTTGAAGAAAAGAGGTTGGACGGAGGTGAATTGGTGACGAAGTCGGCGCCGTGGGAGGGGGTTGATGAAGAAATCGCGTTTTTGTTCCGCCTTCAGCTTCCATCTTTTTCTTTTTTTTCTTTCAATTGCGAACCCTTCATTTTTCCCTTTACGTTTTATTTATTTCATTTTGCTTCAATTATTATTTATTTATTTTTGTTTATTTGTCTTTTATATATATGTTTTTTCTTTTATGTGTTTTGCAGCTGGTCTAACTGGGCCCATTTGGTTTTACTAACCATCATCGTTTTCTCATACCCCCTCCACTTGTTTATTTTATTTTATTTTATTTTCCTAACTAATTTTTGTTAATTCTTTTTTAGTTAATTGTCATTAATATTTATTGATTATTATTTTGATTAACTTCTTGTTTAATTCTAGATAAAAAAAATTTATTAGATTATTTGTTGGATTTTAATTTGATTAGTATTTTTGTTACTTTATTTATTAAATATTTAAACATAATTGTTAAAAGTTTATTTTGGATTAGTGTTTTGATTAGAACTTTAATTGACTTCTCTTACTAAGTTATTGTTAACCTTTTTCTAATTCACTTGGTAGAACTTTTTCTTTCGAGCTTGGATGTGGATCCTCGCTGCTAAGCGATTGAGTATTAATTAGATTGATTGATCGAAGTTTCTAAGAAGTACACTTGAGTTCTTTTGGCACGTATCAAAGAGGCAACGGACCTCCTCCGTTAGGTATCACTAAAACTCGATATTATCTTCTTTTTGCGCTTCACTATAGTCTTGATGCCGCGTTTGCGTTTGCTTATTTACTCGTACCTCACCACCGATATTAAATCCTAAATCTCTTAAAACAAAAATGTGATTTTCATCAAACTTCCAAATTAATTAATTTGCGAAAGAACTGAACCCTGGAGTCTAGCACTTCACGAGTTCTTGAGTGAATCACTCTTGGGCTAGCCCCACGCGTTGTGGATTCATTCGCTCTTTCGTATTTAAAACACTCGATTCGCTTAATCGAATAAACAATTCATGAGCCTACATTTACACACACGTAAGTCGGTCACTATGTGATCGCCGTATGCACGACCATACGCGTTTAAATTAATTAACGAGGAACTGAGCTTCGTAATCTAGCATTTCACGGGTTTTTAATGAACCACACCTGGGCTAGCCCCACGCGTAGTGTTTCATTTACTCCTTCGTTTCTAAAAACACTAAACCCTAATTCATCCAAAATAATCTCAAGACGTCTCTAAATTAACATATTAATTAACAAAAGAACTAAACTCAGGAATCTAGCATTCCTCGGGTTTTTGAATTGGATTACTGTTGGGGCTAGCCCTCGATTTGTAATTCATTCGCTCTTTCGTTTTCAAAAATGTAAATCTTAAATCAACAAATCGTGAAAGAACTAAACTCTGGAATCTAGCATTCCTCAGGTTTTTTAATTGAATTACTCTTGAGGCTAGCCTTCGAGCTGTAATTCATTCGCCCTTTCATCTCCAAAACAAAGCATCTAATTTATCACATATCAAATAAAGGAGGAACTGGATTCTGGAGTCTATCACTCCACATAGTCCTTGAATTAAATCACTCATGGGCTAGCCCCACGCGACGTGGTTTATTCTCCCTCCCGTTCCTAAAACACAGAAACTTTTAATTTAATTATACGAAGAATTGAACTCAGGAATCTCGCATTCCTCGGGTTCTTCAACTGAATTACTCCTGAGGCTAGCCTTCGGGTTGTAATTCATTCACTCATTCGTATTCAAAACAATTCAACAACCTTAAAGGATGAGACATGATTCATCCACATAGGAAGATATTCCTTCTATCTCCACAAACACAAATCAAATCTTACAACCAATTATTCTCAAAGGAAGAATGTGGCATTGCTTGTTGATCCTCGTATCCAAGTTTAAAGCTTCTTCTGATTTTTATTTATTTTTCAAAGAAAGAATGTGGCATTGTTTGTTGATCCTCGTATCCAAGTTTAAAGCATCTTTCGATTTTCTCTTCCTTAAATGTTTGTGGTGGATTAGGCGAGATATCTCCCTTAAAGATGACGACTTGTCTCTTTCTTTTCAAATACAATTTAAAACATACGACCAATCCAAATCATTTTTCATAATTAATCAACGAAAGAACAGAGCTCCGGATTCTAGCACTCCGCACGTTCTGGAATGCAATCACTCATGGGCTAGCCCCACACGACGTGGTTCATTTGGCCTTTCGTTTAAAACACCTTAACAAAGGTCAAACATCTTTTCTCTAAATGAACATTGTTTAAGTATTTCTATCTTGCAGACAAGCTAGCGCTTCAGCCTCCACCGCGAGTATAAGCCAATGCTTAGCAGATTAGAAAGCACTTTCAAACATTCATTCAATAAAAATCACAAACCGTAGACGTACGAACTACGAAGCTCTGACTTTCCCATTGCACAAGGGAATATGTAGGCACGAGGATTTTAATCCTTCGCGAGTACAATAATAAAAAACTTAACCTTTCTCCGTAATAAATAATAATTTTCTTTTCCCTTTAATAAGAAATCTTAGTAACTTTAATCATTAAGAGAAGACAATAATATGAGTTAACATTTAAGCGCAAATTAGACTAAGAGGTTCCCATTGAGTACAACGGACGTGAGGGGTGCTTAACACCTTCCCTTTGCGTAACTGACTCCCGAACTTAGATTAGTGGTTTCGTTGACCATTTCTTATCCTTTATTTAGGTTATATCTATATCTCCCTTTTCTCTCGTAGAATAAATAGAATTAGGTGGAAACTCTTTTGTTTGTTTTAGGATCGTATTTTTTGAGGTACGACAATATCGCCCGAAGATGAATGGCATCGTCGAGGAGGCCAACAATAATATCAAGAAGATCGTTCAGAAGATGGTTGTGACATATAAGGATTGGCATGAGATGATACTGTTTGCACTACATGGGTACTGAACGTATGTGCGTACCTCGACAGGGGCAACCCCATTCTAACTGGTGTACGGTATGAACGCAGTCCTACCAGTCGAAGTTGAGATCCCCTCGTTGAGAATAATGATGGATGTCAAGTTGGATGAAGCTGAATGGCTCCAAGCCAGGTACAACCAATTGAGCCTCATCGAAGAAAAATGCATAGCAGTTGTATGCCATGGACAGTTGTATCAATGGTGAATGAAACAGGCTTTCGACAATAAAGTACGACCTCAACGGTACATACCAGGTGACTTAGTGTTGAAAAGGATTCTTCCTCCTCTCAATGATCACATGGGCAAGTGGACACCCAATTATGAAGGTCCATTCGTGGTTAAAAAGGTCTTCTCTGGCGGAACCTTGATGTTAACGACCATGGATGGCAAATACTTCCAATCCCCTGTCAACACAGACGCAGTAAGAAAATACTTCGTGTAAAATGACCCGCTGGATAAAAACAGAATAAAGATCCAAGAATAAAAGGGCATTCCGGCGAGCCAAAAAAAGAATAAAAGGCTCGGGAAACAATTAGGGAAATATTGGAAAAAAGTGTACACCCGCTGAGCTGAAAAGCCACATCGGACAGCTCAGGGAAAAAAGGGTATCCCGGTGGATTGAAAACCCGAAAGGGAGATTCACACAAAAGAGGGACTAACACAAACGACTGCGATCTGCAAGGTCTGTGATCCATTTGCAATTAAGGGCATTCCAAGGGTTGAAGACCAATTGAATCAATTTCCTCAAAGGCGAAGCAAGCGGAGAGTCATAGAGATATACAAGTCATAACTGGGTCGGAGCTTGATGAGATCCATTATTCACATTGCCAATAGGATAGTTTGTTTTCCTTTTGAGAAATTCCTCTTTTTAGGGATTGCTTCCTGATGTAATGCATGTTCAGGGCCATTTCCCAATCAATAAAATGCAATTTCATTCAAATTTGTGTCCATATGTTTTTGTTTTTCATCTAACATTGACTGATTGCAAAAACGTCCAGCAAGTTGTGATAAAAGTTGTATTATGAACATTTGAATACCTTACAACTCATGCAGGAGGAAAAAACAATATGATGCCACTCTAAAGCGTTGAGTGATGGGGATAGTGATTTATACCATAAGCCCGGGGCATACAGGACAAACTAACTCTCCATATTGCAGACACTATCAATTGTGTTTATGCAGGTGCATGTATAGGTGTTGCTAGCAGAGCCAGAATAGACCTTTAGGAGGACTTCCTCAACAGGTTCTTGAACATAATCTCTCAACAAGCGTCTTCTCGAATGTCTTCCATTATCCCCAGTAGAGTGGAAATTGAAACCTTCCCCAGCAGTGGTGAAGGAAGACTGATAGTCTCCCCCAAGCAGAGATTTTCCTTCAACAAAGGAGCATTCCCACATTAGAGTCTTCCTATCTCCAACAATATCTCTTCCCCAATAAGAAGATTGTGTATAAGGGTTTTCCCCGGCAGATCTCTTCCTCAGCAGAGCACTGACATCTGATTCCCCATTCTAGTCAGAATGATATCATTCCCTCAGCAGAGTTCTTCAGGTATTGTACCTCCCTAATTAAGTTCATCCCTAGCAGGATCAGTGTTCTTCAATTTCTCAAAGTCCAATTTATATTTGGCAATGATGGAAGTTCAGAGCCAGTGTATCATTAACAATATCCCCTACAGAGTTTCTCTTCCCCACAGGGATTCATTAAAATAATTCAGTGATTATTTCTCAGTGAAGTATCCAAGGACGTCTGTTATCTCCTCATCAGGAGATCTCGTTGCATTTGCATGTAGTAATCATCATTACATTTGCATCCTCAAACGCATAGCATTTCCATCATTATGGAGAACTACGCCATAAAAATTCAAATATATGCATATGAAGCATAAGCCATTTGTGGTACCTCTCATAAGAGCCCGGAGTATTTCCTCAAGCAACTTGAAGTATTCCCCACAGAGAACGCCAAGTTCATTTTCCAAACATTATTACTCTTACAAGTCAAAGCTTATTTCCCCCAGACGAGTCATCATCCAAGTTATGATGGTCTCTTTTCAAGTTTTATCTCCTCAAGTGGGATAAATTCTTGTCGAACGCCAAGTTCGTATCTTCGAGTCGTCATCCAAGTTATGGTGGTCTCTTTTCAAGTTTTATCTCCTCAAGTGGGATAAATTCTTGTCGAAAGCCAAGTTCGTATCTTCGAGTCATAATCCAAGTTATGATGGTCTCTTTTACAAGTTTTATCTCCTCAAGTGGGATAAATTCTTATCGAACGCCAAGTTCGTATCTTCGAGTCGTCATCCAAGTTATGCTAGTCTCTTTTCAAGTTTTATCTCCTCAAGTGGGATAAATTCTTGTCGAACGCAAAGTTCGTATCTTCGAGTCGTCATCCAAGTTATGATGGTCTCTTTTCAAGTTTTATCACCTCAAGTGGGATAAATTCTTGTCGAATGCCAAGTTCGTATCTTCGAGTCTTCATCTAAGTTATGATGGTCTCTTTTTCAAGTCTTATCTCCTCAAGTGGGATAAATTCGTATCGAATGCCAAGTTCGTATCTTTGAGTCGTCATCCAAGTTATGCTGGTCTCTTTTCAAGTTTTATCTCCTCAAGTGGGATAATTCTTGTCGAATGCCAAGTTCGTATCTTCGATTCATCATCCAAGTTATGATGGTCTCTTTTCAAGTTTTATCTCCTCAAATGGGATATATTCTTGTCGAACGCCAAGTTCGTATCTTCGAGTCGTCATCCAAGTTATGATGGTCTCTTTTTCATGTTTTATCTCCTCAAGTGGGATATATTCTTGTCGAACGCCAAGTTCGTATCTGTAAACACCCCAAATTTGCCCTCAATTTTTCTCACACCATGGCTTGTGATCTTTTCATATGGCATTGCATAAGCATATCATCTCCCATTGCATATTTGTTTCATCTGCATAAGTTGCACAATTAGGGTTTGTGATCAGGAGAACCCAATAAGTGATATGAGCTATCTTAATGGTCTTGAAGCATGCCAAGAAGGTCCATGAGTGGTCGATAATCTTATTGCATCCCCAAGAAGTCTTTGAAGTCACAAAATCACAAAGGATTTCACAGAGGCCCAGGCAGGCTAGGGTTTTCTACACAGATGACCTAAAATTAGGGTTTTGGGTTTGAGGCCCTTAATCTCAATTTTTTGGTCATTCTTGATTCTAATGGTCTTAATATGTTATAAGGAGCATGTGTACCAAATTTGATGAAGAAATTCATTGTGGAAGTCATCTGATCAACTGGTAACTTATTGTGCAAGAAAAGTCAGAATCAGGGCATCTGAGGCCACCACCAATGGAACCAAAGGGTCATCTTCATCACTTTGAGGTTCTATGATCTTTATTTGATCTTAGAAGTGATTATAAGTTCACAAGATTGAATAATTTCAAGCCATTTGCAAACTCTCCATTTTTGGACATGACTTGTAATGAAAACTTTCCATTTTGGGAAAGATTTTCAACCTCCTCTTTCTTGATAAAAAATGCTTCAAATGAAAAATCCTTAAACATGAAAGTTGTAGATTGGATCTTCCCATTTTCAAAAAGTATAAGAACTCCTCTTGATTCATCCTAGAACTCAAGATATGATGTTTCAAAGTTGGGAAAAATCTTTTAATTTTCAAGTATGTGCCAAAGAGGGAATTTTGAAAAATCAAGTTTCAAGACTTCTTGTAACCTCTAATTGACTTCTACACTTCATAACATGTTAATACAACATTGCTTGACCAAAATCATTCCTTGGATTACAAGTTTCTATGGATCAATTTTCACAAAATTTCCAAAGAGGGAAAATGAAAAACATGTTCAAACTCTTGAATCAAGTGGTACAAATCCTTAAATCTCATCCAAGGGCCCTCCTTGAAGCTAGCTGAGGCAGGACAAACCTTGAAACCATCTCTGACCCGTGCCAAGCTTATGGTACCATAACATTGACTTTTTTGCAAATGAGGCCATACCAATCACACTATGCCACAACAACTCTCTGGCCAATCAGCATTGTTTATGCAAACATCAAGCAACTCATTTCACATAACATTGGAGCTTGAAACAACACCATATTCAGATTGCCCAAAATTTACAAAAACCTTCAAGTCTTCGATTCTCTCTGCACAACCACTAAAACTCAAGACTTCTTCCACCAATCATCTCAAAATCAATCATAGAACACATACCAACCATCACAATGGCCTTAAACACTCCACAACACAAACACGATTTCTGAGTTATCAGAACCAAACATCACAAACCAGCCATCATAAACTTGTTCTAAGCTTTCCAGAAGCATCAAGGTGATCATTGGAGTGGATTAGCATCAAGGAGAGGTCCAAAAAGCTCAAAACTGCAAAGCTTCATCTCAGGTAGTCACCAAGAACATTTTTTCCAGAACTCCTATTTTAAGTTCCAATGTGAAAGAGCATGCTCCACTGATCATTCTGTGTTTTGTATTTTTGAAAATGGTTGAGAAACAAGGATGTATTGTTGTTCTGAAATTTTTAACCTAAATATGTTCTTGTTCGATTCTTGATTTTGATGCATGATAAATGAGTTTTGAGACTGGATTCGTGTTTAGGGGGGTTAGAAGAGTGACTCTGGAGCTTTAGAGGGCTTGGGGTGGCCTAGGGAGAGAGATAGGATTTTGGGGTCGCCGGAGAAGACGACCGGAACACTGTTCCGGTTGCCTGAGAGAGATTATGGCTAATCTCATTTAATTAGCCAGTTTGAATTTGGGTCCTTGGATCTTGTGGTTACCGCGTGTTTGGATGGTCCAGATCACTCATTAAAACCCTAATCTTTAATTAATTAGTTTAATTAGGTTTAATTAATCTGAAGCAATCTCAGCCACCCATTTCCGTGCCAAACATCAACTTTGAATCTGAGCCCTTGGATTTTGCATATTTTCATTTTATTTCATTTTCTTTACATTTCTTTCATATATTTTTTTAAAATAGCAAAAAGACTTTAAAAATCTCATTTTCTGCATTTTCACTTCAAATATTTTTCTAATCCCAAAAAAAATTTTCATTTTAATTTTTGCATTGAAAAAGTATTTTTAAATCATTTAAATGTTTTATTTAATTAATTAATTGATTTTAATTAATTAAAAATACATTTAGGTATCTAAAAATCACCAAAAACTTCATGAAGCATTCTTAGGCATTTAGAACAGTTTACAAACTCACCATACAAATTTATTTTTAGGTTTGATCATGTTTTCATAATTTAGTTTGAATTAGGGTTCATAAAAATCACATTTTTCTAACCCTAACTTGAAAAATCATTTCTGATCAACCATGATGAGTTTGAATTTGGTTCTTGTTGCATTCTTTCACACATTGCATCTAGTATCTAGGATATTTAACTCATAATTTTGCATTGCATTTTCAAATTGATTTGCATTTTTCCTTTAGAATCACCCAAAAACCCTAGTTAACTTAGGAAATTCATAACTTCCTCTAAGTTTAGCTTCTGACCTCCACCTGATCTTGTATATGTTTAGGGTTTGTTTGAGTTCAATTTTAAATTTTTATCATGATGTATGCTTCTGTTTTGATCATGTGCATCTCATACATTCATAAAATCCTAATTTCTCATGTTCATTTACATTCATCTTTGCATATCATCAATCATATGAACTTTCCATGACATTCCATGCCTTTGTATGCCATCTTAGACATCTTAAGACATGCTTGAACTTTGCTTGATCATTTCTTCATTCATTTGGTATGATTTGCGTTCATTACATTTCATGAACATCCATGTGTTTTCAAGCTTCTAACATGCCATATTTGCATTTCATCTCTTGTATGAACATTCATAAGCATTGTTCATGACTTTGCAGCATCTCATAACACATTTAAATTTCATATTCACTTCTGGTCTTGATCATTGCATCTCCATTTGTCTTATTTCCTTTTTTTTCATCCTATGCATCTCACACTAACATTTCAGGGGCTTATGGTAAGTTGTTTGGGATGTGGATTTTCCTACACATCCCACCTCTTCTCATCTCTTCATATGCATTCTTTACTTGTCTTTGAAGTGAACCTGCTTCACTTGTGCTCTCTTGATCCCTTTCTTCTCTCTTAGGTTACTTATTTTCGTCAGGAAGTAAGTAACCTACCTTCCTTTCTCTTTTCTTTTCATTTACTTCTTCTTCCATGGTGGCCTCCTGAAGATCTTCTCTTATGCCTCACAAACCATAGGATATCCAAGCATGATAATTTTTAGGGTTGTATATAGTCCCCCCTAGCTTTTTACCTTTGAGTATCCTTGAGTATCTCTTCTCATCTCATAATCAGAAGCTAAACACTTAAAGTTTTACGACTTTGAATTAGGGTTATGCCTGCATCCTTATCTTAGGATGGAGTGTATAACTTTAATCCTTAGTGTTAAACCTTTAATTTGTTTACACCTCTTAATCAAAAAACGTAATAACTATTAAGACTTAAGCTTGTAACTTGGGCCTTATATTAGGGTTCCATCTCTTCCTTATGGTTAAGAGGGACTAACCCTAGTGTTTAATGGACAAGTCCCCCTCAAGTTGTCTTACAAACTTAAAACTCATTTCTTAATCTCATCCTTTAATTAAAATACATTTAATAAAGGCTTGTTATATAAATAATTTAGCCCCTAACCATGGATTAAGTTGAGGAGTCTTCCTCAGCTTAAGTGTTCTTATCTATCATCCTTCTCTTAGGATGGTGTAATGAGTTCACTAATCCCTGATTAGAGATTAAACTCATTACTTAACACAAAACAAAAACTCAAAAACACTTAATAATCACAAGTAGGTTAATGATCTTAATCCTATATCATCATGGTAATTAAGTTGAGATGCTTATCTCACACTTAAGTAGGCTTATTATCCCTAATCAGGGAGGATATAATGAGTTCACAACCCTTGATTTAGGCTTAAGCTCATTATCCTATGCAAAACACCAAAAACAATAAAAAACTGAAAACACAAAAACAAACAATAATCGTCTCCTCCGGGATTCTTTTCTCATCATACTCATTCACAAACGAGAACTCTCTTCTTCCGTCTAATGCAAGACAGTTAGCACTCGAGCCAGACGAGTCATACACTTGAGCATAGACAAGTAAGCAGTTCACAGTCAAATAATCCAGTCTCTTTGAATCGAACTATGATGTTTTGACTTCCTCATTGCATGAGAGGATACGTAGGCATAACTTAACTGTTATCGAACAAAATTCTCTTTGTCATCCCCCTCTTTCAGAATTATTTCTAAAGCCTCAGTCTTGAGCATTTCTCACCTTCTTTTTTGCACTGACACATTGTACTTTCTCCCTAACTTTTTACCCACAGTCAGCACATACACTACCCCCTTTTAAACACAATCAAGTAAGCGTGGATCCCATAGAGTACAACGGATGATCTGGGTGCTAATACCTTCCCAGGTCGTAACCAACCCCCTTTCTCAGTTTCTTTGGTTCGCAACCGTCTTATCCATACCCTTCCAGTTTTATGCAGCATTACCTTTCCTTCGGGATAAAAATGCCTAGTTGGCGACTCTATTCAACCTCAACCTCCAACATCACTGACCATCCGCGTCTGCACCAGGACGTAATGTCCGGGGAGTGACAGCTTGGCGACTCTGTTGGGGATCTTTGCAACCAGGGCTTCTGGTTCTCTTGTGGATTTCTCCTAGTTCTTGTTTGTTTGTATTTATTGGGGGTGTTATGTGATATGTGTGCTTTTGTTTTTGCTTTATTTATTTCTTTTTGTACAGTTTTATTTACTGAATTTACTTTATCGCTTTCATTTATTGCTTTATGCATTTCATTTTATTATCATATCATATGTACTGAATTTTCTGGTTTGCTTTGGTGGGAGGGGTATTCCAGTGAGAAATGTCCAACACAAAGGCCTGAGTGGCAGACATAGGATTAAAGTGGATTCATATTCTTTCCCATTCCATTTCGGTCTAGTGCGGGAATATGAAAACACAGTTCAGACATGAGTTTCTTCTTAAGAACTCTATGCTACAAATCTCCTGTAGTGCTAGGGCTATCTGGGAAGTCTGCTAAGTCTGGATGACCTTTTTAGATGACCTTCAGCATCTGAGGTGAATTAGAGGAGGATCCTTAATGATTAGGGTAAACACTGTACCTCCGGGTTAGAAGTGTTTACACTTCTCATAATAGATCTGAACTTGAGGATCCTTGTTCTAGAACAATACCTGTGAGTGGGTGGGGTTGTTTACAGGTTTGCAGAAACCATTGGCCTCAACATACCCTGTTATTGATATTGTTTTAAGGTTACACTACTTTGGACTGACTCTATGAAACCCTGGACAAGTGACTCTTTATTTGAGTCCCCCACCTGGTTACTAGTTCTCAGACCTTCATCCGGAATTCTGGACACTCATGGACCCTACCAAAAGCAACTGACAATCCAGCACCTGATCACAAACCCTTGCATATCATTCAGCATACATCATACTGCATCATTTAACATTTGTCTATTTGTTTTACAGGGTATCCACATTTTCTTTGGTTTGGTTTTGACCGTTCTTCTGCTTCATCCATTTTCATCAGATATCTTTTCCAGCTATCTGCTTCAGTTATCTTCATCAGCACCCATTGTAAGTATGGATTCAACTAGGAAGAGCAACATCACATACCATTTCTTTGAGTACCCTTTGACAGGAATCAGGAAGATTCAGGCTCTTATCACTACTGATCATGTTTCCTTATTCAAAGAGTATTATGGTGGAATCCTGGACATGATCATGGACTTGGATGCATCACAGAGGAGCATGATTCACACTTGTCTTCAGTTTTATGACCCTCCTTTCCGATGTTTCACTTTTCCGGATTTTTAGATAGGCCCTCTGTTGGAAGAGTATTCTATGTTGTTGGGTGTCCCTATCAGAAGAGGAATTCCTTTCAACCCTGAGATGACTTCTCCTAAGAATGAAGACATAGCTAAGGCTCTACATTTGGAAGCCATTATCATTGATCAGCATATGACCACCAAGGCTGGAATCCTAGGCCTCCATCTGGACTTCTTGATCACCCAGGCTACCAATCATGCTACATCAGGAAATTGGGAAACTGTTTGTGCTCTCTTGGCCCTCAGCATATATGGTATCATCTTGTTTTCAGACGAGCCTAAGTTTGTAAGCAAGAATGTTATCCATATCTTCATTCTCAAGAATCCAGTCCCCACCCTGTTAGGAGATTTCTATTACTCAGTGCATCAGAGGAATGAGAAGCAGAGGGGGAGACTAGTCAGATGTTGTGCACCTCTTTTCTACTATTGGTTGATGAGACATATGCCGAAGACGGAAGCTTTCCTGAATCCAGGTGGTGTACTCAGAACACCAAGGGCAGAGACATAATTACAAGCTGCAGACAATATTCTAATATGCCTTTTATTAGAGTAAAAGGTTGCATCAATTACAATCCTTTTTTTCAGAAGACAGTTGGGATATGCCCTGGTACATCCACCTTGGGAGCAAGACTTAGCAGAGTCTCTTTATTGTGTTGTTCAGAATAATCATGCCACCATCCAACAAGCAGCCTGGGCTTGGGACAACATACAGACTAAAGGGACTTCCATTTTGGGGGAAGTGTAACAACATAGCTTCTGCTCAGTATATTGAATGGTCACGCATCAGAGGATAGATCACTCACATGCCATTCACCCTGGAAGATGTGCCAGAGCCATCAGTAGTAGAGCCTGTAGCCACAGTGAGTCTGGAGGAATTTGAGAAGTTGAAAGAGAGGAATGCCCAGCTTTCTGAAGCTCTGAAGAAGACCCTTTGGTTGTTATATTTCTTAACTTGGTTGTATTTTGACTCCATGGTGATTTTGATTGTTATATTTCTTAACTTGGTTGTATTTTGACCCACCATGGGAACTTGTTGTAATCATAAACTATGTATTTTGGCATTTTATAATGTATGGTTTATGTATTACCTGGATCTGCTTGTGGACTTCATTTCTCTTCAACATCTTCATCACTCCCAGAGGTCTGGAAGGTCAAAACCAAATAACCAAACCAGGATACCCTCTGAAGAAAAATAGACATACTGCATTGCATGCTAACCTCATGCTCTTTGTTTTGCAGGTATTTTTGTTGTTGTTTTCTCACCTTGCTACTTGTTTCAGGAAATATTGCTCGTAGGAGAGTCTTCCCCGTCAATCGCATCCACCGGTATCCGACCAGAAACAACCTTTCGAGCTTACAGATGGATCAGTTACAACAAGAATTGACAGATGTAAGGACCTAGATGACTAATGTGAGGATAGAAGTGAGGACTCAGATGAATCAGTTCATGGCTGTGATGACTGGGCTGGCACAGACCCAGGAAAGATTGAGCGAGTTAGTCGAGCGGCAGACTCCAGAAGATAACCATGCTGGTACTGGGGGTACAAGTAACAACGCGCGCGACCAGCCGCAAACAAATCCACCAGAGTTTGGACCCCACATCAACCCTGAAGTAAATGTTATTGGGAATACCCAGAGAAACACTGGAGATTGTGTTCTGCAGGAAGATCCTCAGGACGAGCAGTTTATAGTGTTGGGTGCTGGAGCTGATGAAGTTTATGATCGTCGTCTGGACGAGATATCTGAAAAGTTGAGATCCTTAGAATCCCAGAACTCTTTGGGATTTGATGTGATGGATATGGGATTAGTTGAAGGAGTCAGGATCCCTCACAAGTTCAAACCTCCTTGCTTTGAGAAGTATAATGGTACCTCTTGTCCTCGTACCCATCTTCAATCCTTTCTGGGGAGATTGAAAGCTTATACCATGGATGAAAAACTGTGGATGTTCTACTTCGAAGACAGTTTGACCGGGGCATCCCGTGAGTGGTATTCTCACCTATCCAGAATATCAGTACAACCTTAATATGCCAATATCAGTACAACCTGAATATGGCACCCAATAGGACTTTGTTGATGGGTATGTCTCAGTCCTCAAGAGAAAGTTTCCGGGAATATGCCCAAAGGTGGAGATAGCTTGTTGCTGCTGTCCAGCCACCTATGTCATAAAGGGAAATGGCTGACATGTTTATGAATACCCTTCAGGGAACCTACATTGACCGACTTGCTGCTTTCTCTTCCACCAGTTTTGCTGACGTGGTTATAGCTGGTGAGAGAATTGAAAGTCTTTTGAAGAAGGTTAAGATCTCTGACAATGGTGCTAGCTCCAGCAATGCAAGGAAACCCTTCTCGGGACCTCGAAGGACAGGTGAGACCAACTCAGTTCATATGGGCAGAGGTAGGCCTTAATACATGCAAAGATCAGTAGCTGTTGTCACCATTCCTACTCCAGCACCTCAGCAACAACACTTCCTACATCAACAACAGTTTCCTCAACAATAGAGATCTTATGGCAACAACAACAACAATCAGCAACAACGTCCGTTCCAACAAAGGCCTTCACAAATCAACAGGGTTATCAATCCCATCCTGATGCCCTATGCAGCCTTACTTCCACAGTTATTGAAGCTCAACCTGATTGAATTAAGGACCTTGACTCCACCTGATCCTCAGAATCTTCCAAGGAACTATGATGTCAACGCCAGATGTGCCTTTCACTCCAATGCACCTGGCCATACCACAAAGAAATGTAGGGCATTGCCTATGAAAGTTCAGGACTTGATTGACTCCAAAGCATTAAATTTTGCACTCCTCCTAATGTCACAAAGAATCCAATACCGAACCATGGTGGACCGAGGATTAATGCCATTGAGGAAGACCAACCAGCAGTCCTAATTGATGACATTGCAAACATTCAAACACCACTGGCCGAAGTTAAAGCTCAGCTATTGAAGTGCCAAGTGTTTCCAGGTTGTGAGGCCTGTTGTGAAGCTTGCAAAGTTTCTACCAATGGTTGTGCAAACTTGAATTGGTATCAGCAGTCTTATCATAGAAGGAATCCTGCAAATCACATCAACAGTTCCAACTTCAACAAACATCTCTCCTACAACACCAACAAATATCATTTCAAAGGAATCTCCTACAACATCAACAAACATTATCTCAACAGAGTCTACTACAACAACAGCAACCATCAATGACAACATCTCAACGGTCACCATTTATTATGACCCAGCAACCATTCATGTTCCGGATTCTCTTGACAATAACTTTCAGCAACATCAACAACTTCGTGCAACTGCACTATCTTCAAACAGACCTCCTGTCACCATCTATTATGATCCACAGGCTATCTCAACTCCTTCTTCCGCAACAATCAGTCCGGTTACCATCACGGTGCCTGGACCAGTTCCCTATGATAACTGCAGTGTTATACCTTGGCACTATGGCTCAGATCTTTATTGCAACGGAAAGAAGGTTACTCTTGACTCTTCTACTTCTACACCACAAATTGACAATGTCGGGGGAGGCGGAGGCTTCACTCGGAGCGGACATCTCTTCGCTTCACAGTTTCCCAGAGTTAATGCTAAAGCAGAAGTTGCTGCCAAGGCTAAAGGCAAGAATGTGGTGCCAGAAGAACCAACTGCCAAGGAGACTCGGAGGACATCCTTTGATCAGGATGTGGACGAGTTCATGAGAATTATCAAGAAGAGTGACTACAAGGTTGTGGACCAACTTCACCAGAAACCCTCCAAAATCTCTATTCTATCACTGCTCATGTGTTCCAAGGCTCACTGGAATGCATTGCTCAAAGTTCTACACTCAGCTTACGTGCCTGAGGAGATTACAGTTAATCAGCTAGAAACGGTGGTTTCAAATGTCAATACTAGTCATGGACTAGGTTTTACTGATGTTTATCTGACTACGGAGGGTCGTAACCACAATAAGGCTTTGCGTATCACCTTGGAGTGTAAAAGTGTTGTACTTTCTCATGTTTTGGTTGACACTGGGTCATTACTCAATGTCCTTCCGAAGAAAGCCTTAGTCAAGATGCAATATGATGGTCTTGCACTTTGTCTGAGTAACCTGGTTGTGAGAGCCTTCGACGGTTCTAAGAGATCGGTTCTTGGAGAAATTGAGTTTCCTGTGGTAATTGGCCCACAGATTTTGAAAACTATCTTCTATGTGATGGACATTCAACCTGCCTACAGCTATTTGTTGGGTCGACCCTGGATTCATGCCGATGGTGCCGTAACATCGACCCTTCACCAGAATTTAAAATATGAGTGGGAGGGCCAAGTTATCACCATCTGTGGAGAGGAGGACATCTTTGTCAGTCATCTAACTACGTACAAGTACATTGAGATGGACGGGGAAATCCATGAAACAATGAGTCAGGGTTTTGAAGCTCTCAATGTCAATGAAGCAACAGCTGAAGTGTCTGGTACTACAATTGCTTCTTACAAACAAGCTCGGAAGGTTGTTGAAGACGGGAAAGCCCAAGGCTAGGGCAAGCTACTACAAGTACAGATCAAAGAACACAAGTTCGGTTTGGGTTACAGACCATCCCGACAGGTCCAAGAGGAGGCTGTTGAAGCTCCCAAGTTTATAAGTGGGGGAATACTGACCCCGGATGCTATCGACAATGTGGAAGACGAGGCTGAAAGCGACTACAACCTGGAAAGTTGGATTCGTCCAAGAGTCCCAGGCCAACAAGTCATCAACTGGTCTTCCCAGGAAATTATAAGGGTTACTGTTGCAGAGTAATTATTATTTCCTGTTTAAGCATGCATCAAGTCCTGCATCTTGCCCAAGGTGTCAGGACTCATTTTGTAATAGGTCCATATATGTATTTTGTGCAAATGGAATATTAATAAACAATGGACATCTTTTGCAAACAATTTTTTCGCTCACTGTCTTTCATTTTTTATTATTTTCGCACAAAACAATAAATGACAATGTTTTCTTAATAATCTTCATTCACTTTTTTCTAAATAAGATAAAATCAATCACTAAAATGAACCAAATCTCAACCCTTGCAGAGATAGTCCTCCAGATTGCACCGACAATGACACTGCTATGACCTCGTATGACTTCGACAATCCGATTAATCATGCAGATGAAAGGGTTGATGAAGACTATGATTTGCCTGAAGAGTTTGCCAGGTTGTTGAGACAAGAGGAAAAGGTGATTGCTCCTCATCAGGAGGAGGTTGATACTATCAATCTTGGTACCAAGGAAGACGTGAAAGAGGTGAAGATTGGGGCCAGTCTGCAAGTTCCAGTGAAAGAACAACTTATCAGTATGCTTCGAGAGTATGTCGACGTCTTTGCTTGGTCCTATCAAGATATGTCAGGTCTGGATACAAATATTGTCATGCACGGGTTTCCACTGAAAGAAGATTGTCCGCCAGTCAAACAGAAGTTACGCCGTACTCGCCTAGACATGGCCATCAAAATCAAAGAGGAAATACAAAAGCAGTGGGACGCCGGTTTTCTTGTTGTAACTAGTTACCCGCCATGGGTTGCTAACATTGTACCCGTACCTAAGAAGGATGGCAAGGTGCGTATGTGTGTGGATTACCGGGATCTGAACAGAGCCAGCCCGAAAGATGACTTCCCATTACCTCACATTGATGTATTGGTAGACAACACAACTCAGTTCTCGGTATTTTCCTTCATGGACAGATTTTCTGGATACAATCGGATCAAGATGTCACCTGAAGACATGGAGAAGACAACTTTCATCACACCTTGGGGCACGTTCTGTTACAAGGTAATACCGTTCGGTCTGAAGAACGCCGGTGCAACATATCAACAGGCTATGGTAACATTATTCCAAGATATGATCCATAAAGAAATCGAGTTCTATGTGGATGATATGATTGCCAAGTCCCTTACAGAGGAAGATCATTTGGTGAATCTACTGAAACTGTTCAAGCATCTGAGGAAGTATCAGTTGAAGTTGAACCCCAACAAATTTACATTCGGGGTACATTCTGGTAAGCTACTGGGTTTTATTGTAAGTGAAAAAGGAATTAAGGTTGATCCTGATAAAGTCAAAGCTATTCATAAAATGCATGCACCTAACACTGAGAAAGAAGTTTGAGGGTTCTTAGGTAGATTGAACTACATTTCAAGGTTCATATCCAATCTCACTACAACCTGTGAACCCTTGTTCAAGCTGTTAAGAAAGGAACAAATAGTCAGGTGGAACAATGACTGTCAGAAAGCTTTTGACAAGATCAAAGAATATCTGCAAGAACCTCCAATTCTCATGCCTCCAGTCGAAGGAAGACCTCTAATCATGTACCTGACAATATTAGAAGAGTCGATGGGGTGTGTGTTGGGCCAGCATGACGAGTCTGGTCGAAAAGAGTATGCAATATACTACTTAAGCAAAAAAGTTTACCGACTGTGAACAACGTTATTCACTGCTCGAGAAAACTTGTTGTGCTTTAGCGTGGGCTGCTCGCCGACTAAGACAGTATATGTTGACCCACACTACCTTGTTGATCTCAAAGATGGATCCAGTCAAGTACATATTTGAGAAGCCAACACTTACTGGAAGGGTTGCAAGGTGGCAAATGATTCTAGCAGAATATGACATTCAGTACACCTCTCAGAAAGCCATCAACGGCAGTGTATTGTCTGACTATCTGGCTGAGCAACCCATTGTTGATTACCAGTCTATGAGATTTGACTTCCTTGATGAAGACATCATGTTCTTGAAAGCAAAAGATTGTGAATAGCCTATTCACACTGAAGGGCCTAACCCAGAAGAAGCATGGACTATGATTTTTGATGGGGCAGTTAATTGCAACGGTCGTGGGGTTGGTGCAGTTCTTATTACACCTAAAGGGGTTCATATGCCTTTCTCAACAAGGCTCACCTTTGCCTGCACTAACAACGAAGAAAAATATGAAGCTTGTATCATGGGTCTTGAGGAAGCCATTGACCTCAGGATCAAAACCTTGAATGTATTCGGAGATTCAGCTTTGGTAATCAACTAGACCAACGGCAAGTGGTACACTCATCAGGAGCATCTGATTCCCTACCGTGACTATACGCGGAGATTGTTGACCTTCTTCACAACAGTTAAGCTTGAATACATCCCTCGAGATGAGAATCAATTTGCAGACGCTTTGGCTACCATTTCGTCCATGATCAAAGTACAGGCTGCTAACTATGTACCTCAGATTTTGGTATCCAGACTGGACAGACCATCATATGTATTCTCTGTGGACACTGCCACTGACAACAAGCCTTGGTACCATGACATCAAATGCTTCTTGGAAACTTAGACATACCCACCTGGGGCATCGTCAAACAATAAGAAGACATTGAGAAGGCTAGTCGGCAGTTTCTTCCTCAACACTGATGGTTCTTTGTACAAGTGAAACTTCGACATGGTCTTGCTCAGATGTGTTGACAAGAAGGAAGCAGACCTACTGATGCACAAAGTACATGAAGGTTCTTTCGGTACCCATGCCGGAGGACATGCGATGGCAAAGAAGTTGTTAAGATCGGGTTACTACTGGATCACAAAGGATGCAGACTGTTGTACCTATGCCAGAAAATGCCACAAATGCCAGATCTATGCAGACAAAGTGCATGTGCCTCCGAATCCTTTGAATGTAATGTCTTCACCTTGGCCCTTCGCCATGTGGGGCATTGATATGATTGGAAAAATTGAACTGACTGCTTTAAATGGTCACAGATTCATCCTGGTAGCCATTGATTACTTCACCAAATGGGTTGAAGCAGCTTCGTATGCAAATGTCACCAGGCAAGTGGTAGCTCGATTTCTGAAAAGGGATATCATTTGTCGATATGGAGTTCCCGAGCGAATCATTACTGATAATAGTTCCAATTTGAACAACAAAATGATGGCAGAACTTTGTCGGGACTTCAAAATTCAACATCACAACTCTTCTCCTTACAGGCCAAAAATGAATAGTGTTGTCGAGGCCGCTAACAAGAACATCAAGAAGATTGTGCAAAAGATGGTAGTCACCTACAAAGATTAGCACGAAATGCTACCATTTGCCTTACATGGGTACCGAACCTCTATCAGAACATCTACTGGGCAAACACCTTATCAGCTTGTGTATGGTATGGAAGTTGTCCTACCTGTTGAAGTTGAACTACCCTCCTTACGGGTAATGATGTATGTGAAACTGGATGAAGCAGAATGGGTCCGATCTCGATATAATAAACTGAGTCTGATTAAAGAAAAGAGATTAGCAGCCATTTGTCATGGGCAGTTGTATCAGAAGCGAATGAAGAAAGCCTTCGATCAGAATGTCAGACCTCGGGAATACCAAGTGGGAGAGCTTGTTCTGAAAAGACTTCTCCCTCCTCATACAGACCACAGGGGCAAATGGACGCCAAACTACGAAGGCCCATTCATAGTAAAGAAAATTTTATCCGGTGGGGCACTGATGCTCACTACTATGGATGGCGAAGATTTCTTATCTCCTGTGAATTCAGATGCAGTTAAAAAATACTTCTCATAAATGACCCACTGGCCATAAAAACAGAATGTAAGTCCAGGCAAAAAATAGGGCATCCCGGCGAGTCAAAAACAGATTAAAAGACTCGGGAAAAAATGAGGGGAAATTGAAAAAAATGTACACCCACTGAGTTGAAAAGCCACATCGGACAGTTTAGGCAAAAATGGGTATCCCGGTGGATTGAAAACCCGAAAGGGCGATCCACGCAAAATCAGGGAATAAGCGAACAACTGCATCCTGAATCTGCATCACTCACAACATGGCAAGCTTCGAAAGAATAAAGCGTTGGTCAGAATCAACCTTCTTCAGAAAGCAAGATAAGAAGAACGTTAAGGTCATACAGGTCATAGCAAAGGAAGCTCACTGGAGCGTCAACTTCAGCATTGCCAACACCTGTATTTTCTCGATTTTACAGTAATCTCCTCCTTTTAGGGATTCTCTTCTTCACTGTACTCGCCCATTCAGGGCACACAAATCAATAAAATCAGATATTCAGTCACACTTTGTTATGTACATTTTTGTTTTGTTTGCAAAATGTCCAAAGTTCATAATACAACACTTGCATGAAAACATATAAGCTATTTTAATAAATGCTTGCAGGAAATATACACTCTTGAGAAAATCTAACTCCTATGACGGAAACCGGTTGAGGATACCTCGGGACACTTGTGCATTTCCTTTGTTTAACAGGTTGCAGGTACTCAAGTCAAACAATCTCACAGCGTGGGTGTCGCTCCCGACAAGTGAAATTGATCAGATGAAGGTACAGACGCGAACGGTCGGCGAGAGGGACAATGAGAACACACAGCCGTGAACTCACTGGAGATGAATAGAGTCGCCAGCTAGGCATTTTTATCCCGGAGGAAAGGCAATGCTGCATAAGCCTAGAAAAAGATGGATAAGACGGTTTGCGAACCAGAGAGACTGAGAAAGGGGGTTGGTTACAACCTGGGAAGGTATTAGCACCCAGATTGTCCGTCGTACTCGACGGGATCCACGCTTAAAAGATTTGTGTTTTAAAGGGGTAGTGTCAGTGCAATCTGTATATAAAAGAGCTGGAAAAAGATGTACAGGTGTCAGTGTAAAAGAAGTGTGAAGTGCATAAGTGAAGTGTCAGTGTAAGGAAAGAGTATGCTCATGATCATGAGGCTAAGAGAATGATGTTGGAAAGAGGGGGAATATACAGAGACTTTTGTTCGATAACTGTTAAGTTATGCCTACGTATCCTCTCGTGCAATGAGGAAGTCAGAACACCGTAGTTCGACCCAAAGAGACTGAAAGGTGAATTGACTTGTGAACTGCTTGCTTGTCTATGCTCAAGTGTATGACCTGTCTGGCTCAGGTGCAAACTGTCTTGCATTAGACGGAAGAAGCGAGTTCTCGGTTGTGAGTGAATGAGATGAGAAAAGAATCCCGGAGGAGACGATTATTGTTTGTTTTTGAGTTTTCAGTCTTTTATTGCTTTTGAAAGTTTGTCATAAGTTAATGAGCTTAAGCCTAGACCAATGGATTTAGTAAACTCATCACATCTTCCCTCTGATTAGGGGTAATGAGAATACCTTAAGTGTGAAGTCAGCTTCTCACACTTAAACACCTTAGGTGTAGGATTAAGATCATTAACCTACTTGTGATTATTTAGATGTTTTTGGTGTTTTTCTTTAGTGTTGAGTAATGAGGTTAAGCCATAATCAAGGATTAAACAGACTCATTACACCATCCTAATAGAAGGATAATAGATGAGAATGTTTAAGCTGAGGAAAGCTCCTCAACTTAATCCATGATTAGGGATTAAACTCATGACAAAACAAGCCTTTGATAAGTGGATTTTATTCAATGATATGATGATGAAGTGAGTTTTATGATTTGTAAGACAACTTGAGGGGGACTTGTCCATTAACACTAGGGTTAGTCCTTCTTAACCAATTAAGGAAGAATTAGAACCCTAATGCAAGGCCCAAGTTACAAGTCATGTCTTGATGATTATTAGATGGATTGATTAAGAGATTTAAACACATTAAGGGTTTAACACTTAGGATTAAAGTTATACACTCCATCCTAAGAGAAGGATGCAGGCATAAACTTAATCACAAAGCCTTAAAGCCTTTAGGGTTTAGTCCCTGATTATAAGATGAGAAGAGAAGACTCAAAGAGAAACACAAAGGTAAAACTATGAGGGGAGACTAATCAAAACCCTAATCATTGTCATGCTTGGTTGTCCCTAAGGTTTGTGAGGTTTTCAAGAGAAGTCTTCAAAGGAGCCACCAGGAAGCAGATGAACAGGATCAAGAGAAGCAAAGTGACTTGCTTCATTCAAGAAGTCAAGTCACTTGAAGAAAGAAAGTGGGAGAAACAAGAATGAGCAAGCTAAATCTCAAACACATACATAAATGCAGCAATGGATGCAAGAGAGATGAAAAGAAAAGTTATGAGAAGTGAAGGCAAATTCACTTCTCAAGTTCACTTACCACCTGAAAGGTTAGAAAAGGCAATGCAATGCAATGCAAAATGAGATGAAATGGTATGATGCAAACCAAAACCAGAAGCATGAGTATGATGTCAATGATGTTATGAGATGCTACAAGCATAAAACAAGACATGGAGATGTTCATACAAAATCATGGATGCAAATGATGCAAGTTAGAAGCATGGATACACATGAAAAGTCATGAAACATACAAAGCATACAACATGGTAAATGCAAGATGCAATGATCAAACATACTTTCTACATGTCTTATGAAGTCAAATGAATCAAATGTAAGCATGGAATGGCATGGCAAGTCATGTTATGCAAGATAATGCAAGAAGGATGCAAATGGAAGCCCAAATTAGGGTTTATGAAACAAACATCAAACAAAAACCAAAAGCAGAAGCAAACCCTAAGATAAAAAATGGAAAATGCCATCCTAAGAAACCCTAAACCTATACTAAACCAAGGTCTAAAGGGGAGGTCTCAACTCTTAACCAAACTCAAGTTATGATTTTTCTAAGTTATTAGGGTTTTTAGGGTTCCTCAACAAAAGAAATACCAAACAAATTGAAAATGAAGAATCAAATCATGGCCATTTAATCCTAGAAACTACATGCTAAACACAAAACAATGCAAGAAGAATCAATGTCCAACTCTTCCTAGATAGGCAGAAATGAATTTTTGAACTTTGGATCAAATTAATGCACAAAAAATGATTTAATTCAATGGAAAATTCTCAAAATGCATCAAGATCAAAAAAGAAATTTGGTTTGAAGGTTGGACAATGTTTCTAAATGTCTTAGAACATTTCATGAATTTTTTGGTGATTTTTAAATACCTAAAAGTATTTTTAATTAATTAATTTCCATTAATCAATTAAAAATAATCTTTTAAATATTTAAAAATACTTTTTTAATGATAAAAAATAAAATAAAAATATTTTTGGGTCTTAAAAATTAATAAAAATTTTAAGAAAAAGTTTCATAATTTTTAAGACATTTTTGCTATTTTTAATAAATTATGCAAATAAAATGAAAAGAAAATGAATTAAAATTAAATAAAAGGGAAAGTAATCAGAATGGAGGGATGAGATTCACTCTGGATTCAAAGGGGTTGACCGCGCGCGTTTTTGGAAGGCCAGGATTGCTTCTGATCAGATTAATTTAATTATGGATTAATTAAAATAAACACGTGGATTAGGGCTAATCAGGAAGATCCAGGCCACACACTCAAGCGCGAAGTCAACGGGTCAAAGGCATCTCACGGTCCAAATTCAAACTTGAGTTAATGACATGATTAGGGCACAAATTACTTTCAGGTGGCCGGAGAAGACTTCCGGTCGTCTTCTCCGGCCAGCATCTCCCCTGAAAATCCCCAAAACCCCAAAAAGCTAACTAAAATGAAATCTAAGAACTGGGAAATGATCCTTACACCCTCACGAACCAAAACCCTCACTCAAAACAAATTTATACTTCCTAACTAAACGGAATCGAAGAAAATAAGAACTAGGGCACGCAAGTTTCAGAGAGCAATTAAATGCTCATTTCATCACCATTTTCAAAACTAAGAGCATCAGGATAATCAGTAAGACATGGAGAACAAGTTTAGAACTTAAAAATCCATTTCTGGAAAAAAAGTTCTTGAGCTACCTGAGATTCGAAGCTTTCACTCCAGCAACTTTCAGACCTCCTCTCCTTGTGAAATCCACTCCTTATGACCCTCTGGTGATGCTTGAATGCTCAAGAGGAATTTATGTTGGATGGATGAGGAGTTTGACAAGCTTCTGCTCAAGCTCAGTCAGAAATGGCAGGGATGATTCAGGCAGTTTCAGGCCATTGTGAGTGGTTCTTTGTGATCCAGATGGTGAGTGGAGAAGCTTTGTAAAGTTTGTTTGGATGTTTGTAAGTTGTGGAAGGTGATTCGAAGAGAAATGCAGGCTGAGGTGAAAATGGTGCAGTGGGGTTACAGCTTGTTTCAGGCTTGTGTTCTTGCTGGTTTCTACTCAATGAGGCATGGTGAGTTGAAGTGTGGAAATGGTTTTAGTGTTTGAAGGCTGGGCAGGGAGATTCGAAACAAAATGCAGCTGAGGTGTGTTTTGTGTATGTGATGTTGTGAATGGTTTCAGCCTTGCTTCTTCATATCTTTGGCTTGCCAAGGGATATTGTATTTTAATCCTATAGGTCAGATGATGTGACCTGGCCTATAGTGATTGGTAAGTTTGCTTTTGCTCAAAGTCCACCTTTTGTGTAAGAGAAGTATGGCTCATGATCTAGGCTAGTACAAAGCATGGCTCTGGTGCAGCAAGATGAGGTGAGAGGCTAGCAAAGTGCAGTAACCAATGCAGCAAGTTGTAGGAAGAATGATCATGAGCTTTTGCAAGTTGTGGCTTTTGGTTCACATGTGACTATTTTTGCTACACAAACCATAAACATGAGGGATTCTTAGTCCAAATCTGATCTTTAGTGTCTATGTGATGTTTGCATACTGGTTTGAAGTGAGTTAGAGGTCACAATTGGCTTTGGTTCATGACTTTGCAAAATTCTCTTTTGAAGCATATCTTGAAAATCAATGATTTTTGCCAACTTTGTCACACCATAACTTTTGATCCAAGAAGAGTTTGATCATGTTCTTGTACTTTTTGAAAAGGGAAAGATGAGATCTACAACTTTCATGACCAAAGTTTTTCCATTTGAAGCATTTTTGGATCAAGAATCAAGGCTTGAAAAATGACCTAAAATGAGGCATTCTTGAAAAGTCAACCATGCCCAAAAAGTCAACATTTGCAAAACTTCCAAATTCTTGATTTTTATGAACTTCAACCTTCTTCCATGATCAAATAAAGATCATATACACTCAAAATGATGAAGATCACCCATTGGTTGGGTCATTGGGGGCCTCAGATGCCCTGATTTTACACTGACTTGTCCAGAAAGTCAACCCTTGATCAGATGACTTCCCCATGGAATTTCTTCATGAAAATTGATATGCATACTCCCTATACCATATAGAGACCAATGGAAACAAGAATGACCAAAAAATTTGAGGTTATGGCCTCTGAAACCAAAACCCTAATTTTAGGTCAACTGTGCAGTCAAACTTGGCTCTGCATCCATCCAAACCCTAGTTCTTGTGATTCTTTTGAAATCTTGACCTTGAGGGGATGTAGTATGATAGATGAACACACATGGATCCCTTTGAAGTGATTGGTGGCCTTTGGAGTGGCTCAAGAAACCCTTGGATTGCTCAGATCACAAACCCTAGATGCAGATGACTTAGAAACTATGCAGTGAAACAAAAATGAGATATGAGATGATATGATTGTGTTTATGCATATGAGAATGATCACAAGCCATGGTGTGAATGGGTGAGGGCAAATTTGGGGTGTTTACAGCTGCCCCTATTCAAACATGAGTTAGCTGTGCAGGATGTAAGCAACGGCTTAACAGGCAAGCGAGATAACTTGTGGTTGAATACCAAAGACAGTCCGAAATTTGCACTCACAAAATGAAGAAGAAAAGGGATATAGACTGTAAAGAAAATAAAGTATATTGTAAAGTGTGGGCGACGGAGGACGACCGCCGAGCAGAGGACGACTGCTGGGTAAACAGCAATGACGGGGACGGCCGACATGCTGGGAAAGTGCTAAAAATAAAGCAATGACGGGGACGGCCGACATGTTGGGGATAAAAGGTAAAGCTAAGACGGGGACGGCCGACTAGCTGGGAAAAATGAAATATTATGATGGGGACGGCCATCAAGATAAAGCTGTAAAATTTTTCTGGGAGTTAATGAAACATGACGGGGACGACCATCAAGTTCATAAAGCAAGGTAACCAACGATGGGGACGGCCATCGGGCTAAAAGGAAAAGGGACCACGACGGGGACGGCCATCGGGTTAAAGAATAATGGAATAAACAGATGATGGGGTACGGCCACCAAAGGTGAAGGACGATCACCTAGCAGGGAACGGCTGCTCTGTTGGGAATAAAAGAAATATGATGGGGACGGCCATCAAAGGTGGAGGACGACCACCTGGCAGGGTACGGCTGCCGAAAATATCAACGATGGGGACGGCCATCGGATAAAAGGTCAACGATGGGGACGGCCATCGGACGAGCATGATGGAGGACGACCATCAAGAAGTGGAGGACGACCACTCAGCAGGGGACGGCTGCTCTCAGGGTTTATCATAACACAGGACGAGTGTTAGATAAGCAAAATCAACAATGGGGACGGCCATTGGATAAAGTGATGAAGGACGATCATCAAGAGGTGGAGGACGACCACCTAGCAGGGGACGGCTGCTAAAATCAACGATGGGGACGGCCATCGGATGAGCATGACGGAGGACGACCATCAAGAGGTGGAGGACGACCACCTAGCAGGGTACGGCTGCTCTCAAAGTTTATCGCAACACAGGACGAGTGTCAGATAAAAAGAAAATTTGCTTTGTTGGCGATCTACTGGGGAGTAGTAAACACGGACGAGTGTTTATATCCAAGAAACAAAAGGTATAAGTGTTTGGTATTGTGTATAGATTAAAGATGCGGACGAGCATCCTTAAGACTATGATACGGACGAGTATCGGGTAGAAACAAATACTGACGCGTGTTCAAAGATGATGATACGGACGAGTATCAATTGGTTAACAGAGAACACGGACGAGTGTTGAATCTGAAGGGACTCTTCTGGAGAATAGTAGACACAGGCGAGTATCTATTTTCAAGAAGACGAAAGTGTTTGACACCGTGTATGGATTAAAGATGCGGACGAGCATCCTTAAGACTATGATACGGACGAGTATCATGTAGAAACAAACGTTTGACGCATATTCTGAGATGATGGTACGGACGAGTACCAACTGGTTAACAAAGAACATGAACCAAAGTCGAATCTGTGGGGATGTATAAGTATATACAAGATACGGACGAGTATCTGTATAAGTATGAGTAGTATGAGTAGTATGGTATAAATGAGTGTTTATCTGCTGGGGAGGGTGACACGGACGAGTGTCAAAAGAAAAGTGTATAGTATATTGGTTGTAGAAGTATAAGCGACTGCGTTGGGGATATGACACGGACGGGTGCCAAGGAAGTGTATATAGGTATATGTGAGTGCAAAGAGGACGTCTTTGGCTTTCTGCTGGGATATGACACGGACGGATGTCAGGAAGTATCTGTAATACGGGTGATATTGTTGTAAAGAGTGTTCAGGCGGCTTTACTGGGAAATGATGGCACGGACGGGTGTCAAAAGGTGTATAAACTAGTGTTTGTGATTTGTAAGGCAACCGCTTTTGCTGGGGACTCTGGGGGATTTTGGGGGAAGTATCCTGTATTCTGATGAATGATTATTATTCACAAGTGTTAATTCAGAACATGGCTTATGATTATGCTATGCATTTGATTTTTGCCGTAATGCTCCGTGTTAGACGGAATGCTACGCTTTGAGGGGATAATATGATGCGAATGCCGTGATTATGCAAAGATATCAAATCGGGATTCGGATCCCGCTGCCGATCTGTTTGAAATGGACATCCCAGCTGGGGATGAGATCATTGGTAGACTTGGAGAGATGTATCCACTTGGGGATATAGGTCACTGATTGACATATCCTTGTAATATGGGACCCAGCTGGGGTTTGTAGAAGCCTTCTGGACTCTGTTGTGACTTCTTCGTGCGTTGCTCTTCTGGATAGAGGCTGAGGATCTTGTGGGGAGAGGATTCCCTGATTCCTGCATTTTGTTGAGGAAGAAAGATTGGTACAGCAGCCGGGGAATGTTGTTGGTAACTCAGCTGGGGAGAGTAATGAGAGGCAACTCGGCTGGGGAAATGGAGCCTTTCAGATGCTGAGATTGAGTGTATATTGATTTGGCAACTTCGCTGGGGAAATGGCAACTTTCCAGTGCCACGCGGAAGATAGACCGAGTTGATAATGATCTGCCAGCTTGCTGAGGGCGAAGCTTTCATGCCCCAAGTTGTGTTCTGGATACCTGCAATCCTGCAGAGATAAGGAAACGCACAAAAGGTCCCGAGGTATCCCTCACTGGATTCCGTCATAGGAGTTAAGTACTTTCGAGAGTAAGTATATTCCCTGCAAGCATGTTTTTATTTGAAGATAAACATCTGTATGCTTAGGCAATCAATGTTCTTTCAAGATATCAGACATTTTTTTGCAAAAATGAAAATGTACGAAACGAGACATGACTGAAAAATCTGATTTTATTAATTCAAATGCCCTGAATTGGCAAGATACAGCCAAAGAAACATATCTCCTGAAAGGAGGAGATTTGTTACAAATTGAGAAACAAAGTACTGGCGATGCTGATGACGCTTTAAGGAGCTTCCTTTTCTGCTATGACTCGTATGACTTTTGACTTTCTTCTCGTCTTGCTTTCTGGAGAAAGTTGATTCTGATTGAGGCTTGATCCTTTTGAATCTTTCCAAGTTGCAAGTGATACAGACGAATTCAGAATGTAGTTGTTCGCTTATTCCCTTATTTTGCATGGATCACCCTTTCGGGTTTTCAATCCATCGGGATACCCATTTTTGCCTGAGTTGTCCAATGCGGCTTTTCAACTCAGCGGGTGTACATTTTTTGTTTATTTTCCCTTACTTTTGCCCGAGTCCCTTATTATGTTTTTGACTCGCCGGGATGCCCTATTTTTGCCTGGACTTACATTCTGTTTCTATGTCCAGCGGGTCATTTTTATGCGAAGTATTTTTTAACTGCATCTGAATTCACAGGGGACGGGAAGTCTTCACCATCCATGGTGCTGAGCATCAGTGCTCCACCAGAGAAAACTTTCTTTACCACGAATGGTCCTTCATAATTTGGAGTCCATTTGCCCCTGTGGTCTGTATGAGGAGGGAGGATTCTCTTCAGCACAAGATCTCCTACTTGATACTCTCGGTGCCTGACTTTCTGATCGAAGGCTTTCTTCATTCTTTTCTGATACAACTGCCCATGACAGATTGCAGCCAATCTTTTCTCTTCGATCAGACTCAGTTGCTCGTATCGGGCCCTGACCCATTCTGCTTCGTTCAGCTTAACATCCATTAATACCCGTAGGGAGGGTAATTCAACTTCAACAGGTAGGACTGCTTCCATACCATACACAAGCTGATACGGTGTTGCCCCAGTGGATGTTCTGATTGATGTGCGGTACCCATGCAAGGCAAACGGTAGCATCTCATGCCAGTCTTTGTAAGTGATTACCATCTTCTGCACAATCTTCTTGATATTCTTATTTGCTGCCTCAACAGCGCCGTTCATCTTTGGCCTGTAAGGAGAAGAGTTGTGATGTTGGATCTTGAAGTCCCGGCATAATCCAGCCATCATCTTGTTGTTCAAGTTGGAACCATTATCAGTAATGATTCGCTCGGGCACCCCGTATCGACAGATGATATCTCTTTTCAGAAATCTGGCTACCACTTGTCTTGTGACGTTGGCATAGGATGCTGCTTCAACCCACTTGGTGAAATAGTCAATGGCGACTAGGATGAATCTGTGGCCATTCGAAGCAGTTGGCTCGATCTTGCCAATCATATCAATGCCCCACATGGTAAAGGGCCATGGTGAAGACATGATGTTCAAGGGTTTGGGAGGCACATGCACTTTATCTCCGTAGATCTGGCATTTGTGGCATTTTCTGGCGTAGGCACAACAGTCTGCATCCATTGTGATCCAATAATAGCCTGATCTTAACAACTTCTTAGCCATGGCATGTCCTCCAGCATGGGTACCAAAGGAGCCTTCGTGCACTTCATGCATCAATAAACCTGCTTCTGTCTTGTCAACACATCGGAGGAGTACCATATCAAAGTTCCTTTTGTATAAAGATCCATCAGTGTTCAGAAAGAAACTTCTAGCAAGCCTTCTCAAAGTCTTCTTATCATTGGAAGATGCCCCAGATGGGTACGTCTGATACTCCAAGAAGCACTTAATGTCATGAAACCAAGGCTTGTCATCCTTGACAACATCTGCTGCAAATACATATGCTGGTCTGTCAAGTCTGGACACTGAAATTTGAGGTACAAAGTTGGCAGCTTGAACTTTGATCATGGACGAAATGGTAGCCAGAGCATCTGCAAACTGATTCTCGTCCCGAGGGATATACTCAAGCTTGACTGTTGTGAAGAAAGTCAATAACCTTCTTGTGTAATCCCTGTAAGGTATCAGATGATCTTGGTGGGTGTACCATTTTCCGTTGGTTTGATTAACTACCAGAGCTGAATCTCCGAACACGGTTAATGTCTTGATCCTGAGGTCAATGGCTTCCTCAAGACCCATGATGCAAGCTTCGTATTCAGCTTCGTTGTTAGTGCAGTTGAAAGTGAGTTTTGCCGAGAATGGCATGTGAACTCCTTTGGGTGTAATGAGTACTGCACCAACACCACGACCATTCATATTAACAGCCCCATCAAACATCATAGTCCATTCTTCTTCTGGGTCAGGCCCTTCAGTGTGAATAGGCTCTTCATGATCTTTCGCTTTTATGAACATGATGTCTTCATCAGGGAAGTCAAATCTCATAGGCTGGTAATCATCAATAGGTTGCTCAGCAAGATATTCAGACAATACACTGCCCTTGATGGCTTTCTGAGAAGTGTACTGGATGCCATACTCTGTAAGGATCATTTGCCATCTTGCAACCCGCCCGGTAAGCGCTGGCTTCTCAAATATGTACTTGACTGGGTCCATCTTTGAGATTAACAAGGTAGTGTGGGTCAACATATACTGTCTCAGCCGGCGAGCAGCCCACGCTAAAGCACAGCAAGTTTTCTCGAGCAGTGAATAACGTTGTTCACAGTCGGTAAACTTTTTGCTTAGGTAGTATATTGCATACTCTTTTCGACCAGACTCGTCATGCTGGCCCAGCACACACCCCATTGATTCTTCTAATACTGTCAAGTACATAATCAGAGGTCTTCCTTCAACTGGAGGCATAAGGATTGGAGGTTCTTGTAAGTACTCCTTGATCTTGTCAAAAGCCTTTTGGCAGTCTTCATTCCACCTGACCGTCTGTTCCTTTCTTAACAGCTTGAACAAGGGTTCACAGGTTGCTGTCAGGTGAGATATGAACCTTGAAATGTAGTTCAATCGACCTAAGAACCCTCGAACTTCTTTCTCTGTCTTCGGTGCAGGCATCTCTTGGATGGCTTTGACTTTATCAGGGTCAACTTCAATCCCTTTCTCGCTTACAATAAATCCCAGTAGCTTACCAGATCTCACCCCGAATGTGCATTTGTTGGGGTTCAACTTCAGTTGGTACTTCCTCAGACGCTTGAACAATTTGAGCAGATTTACCAAGTGGTCTTCCTCTGTAAGGGACTTGGCGATCATGTCATCCACATAACATTCTATTTCTTTATGGATCATATCGTGGAATAATGTCACCATAGCCCGTTGATATGTTGCACCAGCATTCTTCAGTCCGAATGGCATTACTTTGTAGCAGAACGTGCCCCAAGGTGTGATGAATGTTGTCTTCTCCATGTCTTCAGGTGACATCTTGATCTGATTATATCCTGAAAATCCGTCCATGAAGGAGAATACCGAGAACTGCGCTGTATTATCAACCAATACATCGATGTGAGGTAATGGGAAATCATCTTTCGGGCTAGCTCTGTTCAGATCCCGGTAGTCAACACACATCCTTACTTTGCCATCCTTCTTAGGCACAGGTACTATATTAGCAACCCACGGCGGATAGCTAGTTACAGCAAGGAACCCGGCGTCCCATTGCTTTTGTACCTCCTCCTTGATTTTCATAGCCATGTCTGGGCGAGTACGGCGTAGCTTTTGTTTGACTGGAGGGCATTCTTCTCTCAAAGGCAGCTTGTGCACAACAATATCGGTATCCAACCCTGGCATGTCTTGGTACGACCAAGCAAACACATCTACATACTCTTGAAGCAGGTCTATCAGTTGTCTCTTCACTGAGTCTTGCAGGCAGGCCCCGATTCTAACTTCTTTCACGTCTTCATCTGTACCAAGATTGATCACTTCAACTTCCTCCTGGTGAGGAGTAATAACCTTTTCCTCTTGTCTTAACAACCTGGCTAGCTCTTCAGGAAGCTCATATTCTTCATCAACCCCTTCATCAGCTTGATTGATTGGATTGTCAAAGTCATACGATGTCATAGCCGTGCTGTTGTCGGTGCTGTCTGGAAGGCACTCTCTGCAAGGGTTAAGTTGTTCATTTTAGTGATCGGATTTTAGTCTTGCTTTAGAAAAGTGAAATAAAGTTGTCATTTTGAAAACACCGCCATTTATTTTTTGTACAAAAAAGAAAAAGTGGAAAAACAGTGAACGAAAAGGAAAAAGACTCGTTTGCAAAAAAATGTCTGATATTTCATTAATTAATCTTGTTTGCACAAAAAGTACAGATGGCCCGATTATAAAATGAGTCTTGTCATCTTGGGCAAGATGCAAGACTTTGATGCATGCTTATAAAAATACAGGAAATAATAATTACTCTGCATGAGTAACTCTTATAATTTCCTGGGAAGACCAGTTCGAGACACTGCTCCCCGGGATCTTTGGACGAATCCAATTCTCCAGATTGCGCTCCTCTTCCAGCTCGTCTTCCAGACAGTTGATAGCATCAGGGGTAAGCATCCCCCCACTGACAAAACCGGGCTTTCCAGCAGCCTTTGCTTGATGTTGAGTTGGTCTGTAACCCAACCCAAATTTGTCTTTCTTCTCCTCCACAGCTAAAACCTTGCCCCAGCCTAGGGCGGTTCCTTCCTTAACAACCTTCCGGGCTTGTTGGTATGATGACATGGAGATCCCAGATACAGCCGATGCTTCATTCACATTCAAGGCTTCAAATCCTTGGCTCATTGTTTCATGGATCTCCCCATCCATTTCAATATACTTATAAGTAGCCAGATGGCTAACAAATATATCCTCCTCCCCACAGATTGTAACAACTTGGCCTTCCCACTCAAATTTTAACTTTTGGTGAAGGGTAGACGTTATTGCGCCGGCGGCGTGAATCCAGGGTCTACCCAACAAACAGCTGTAGGCGGGCTGAATGTCCATCACATAAAAGATAGTTTTAAAGGTCTGTGGGCCAATTGTCACAGGTAGCTCAATCTCTCCCAGAACCGATCTCTTAGAACCATCAAAGGCTCTTACTACCAGGTTGCTGGGTCTCAATGCCAATCCATCATATTCTAACTTCACCAGAGCCTTCTTTGGTAAGACATTAAGGGACGACCCCGTGTCTACCAGTACATGAGAAAGGACAGCACCTTTGCATTCCATGGTTATGTGCAAGGCTTTGTTGTGGTTGCGGCCTTCCGCTGTCAAGTCAGTATTGGTGAACCCTAGCCCATTGCTAGCAGTAACATTTCCAACCACGGTTTCCAACTGGTTGACAGTAATCTCTTCAGGCACGTAAGCTGCGTGCAGGACTTTGAGTAGTGCATTCCGATGGGCTTCGGAGCACATAAGCAATGATAGGATTGAGATCTTGGAAGGCGTCTGATGAAGCTGATCCACTATTTTATAATCACTCTTTTTGATGATTCGCATGAACTCATCAACCTCTTGATCGAATGGTGTCTTCAAAGCTTCTTTAACAGCTTGATCTTCCTGCACCGGGCTCTTTCCCTTTGCCTTGGCAGCCGCTTCTGCTTCGGCAGCAGGTCTTTGAATTGGTGGAGCAAAGAGACGTCCGCTTCGAGTGAAGCCTCCGCCTCCCCCCACATTATCTACTTGTGGTGCAGGTGTTGATGTTTCAAGAGTGATTATTTTTCCTTCGCAGTACACGTCAGAGCCATAGTGCCAAGGGATGGCCCTATTGCTTTCATATGGTACTGGTCCAGGCACCGTGACAGTGACTGGACTGATTGCTGCTGCTGAAGGGACTGTAATTGTTTGCGGATCATAAAAGATTGTAACTGGTGCTCTGGTGGGAGCAGCACCTTCTGAATGGTAGGCAGAGTTGTTCTCAGGATCATAAAATATTGTGACAGTAGAGACATCTTCATGATTTGTTGCTGGAGTTGTAGGAGACAATGGTGGAAGAATGGATGTTGTCGTTGTAGAAGCCTCGAAGTGGAGTGAAACTGAAGTTGTAGCAGAAAAATTTGTTGAAAACTGATCAGTTGAGATGATAGATGAAGTACTTGTTGATGAAACCGAAGAATTGTCAGGAACAATGGTTGCTGCAGTTGTAGGAGGTTCTGAAACCGTTGCTGATGATATTGCTGGATTTGTTGGAAATGATGTGGTGATCTGAAGTTGGCCACTCTGAATGAGGCTGTCTATGCCATTCCTCAAATTATCGCACCCATTTACCGAGATATTACAGTAAGCACAACCCAATTCACACCCCGGGAACATCTGACATTCCAAGAGCTGAGCCTTGATTTCCACCAATGGTGTCCTGATCTGTCCCACACTGATTATTAAATAAGACGGTTTGTCTTCTTCAATAGCGTTAATTCTAGGACCCCCGTGGTTTGGCATCGGATTCTTATTGACATTGGGTGGTGGTGCGAAATTCAGAGCTTTCGAGTCTACCAGGTCTTGTACCTTCATATGCAGGGCTCTGCACTTTTCTGTACTGTGGCCAGGTGCGTTTGAATGGAAAGCACACCTAGCATTGGAGTCATAGTTCCTTGGCAGACTGTTGGGATCCGGAGGTGCCAGCGTCCTTAGCTCAACTAGGTTGAGTTTCAGGAGTTGTGGCAGCAAGGTAGCATATGGCATTGGGATCGGATCGATCACTCTGTTAGCTTGAGACGGCCTCTGCTGAAATGGCCTCTGTTGACTGTTATTGTTGGTGTTGCTGTTGTTGTAATTCCTTGGAGGATACTGATTTTGCTGGTGGTACTGAGGTTGCGACTGATAGTTATGCTGAGGAGGTTGATAGACTGGCTGAGGATGAGCTGGAGCAGGAATGGTGACTGCTGCTATTGATCTGTGAACATATTGGGGCCTGCCCCTGTTTGAATGGATGGCATTGGTCTCGCCAGTTCTTCTCGGGCCTGCAAAAGGCTTTCTTGTACTACTGGACGAGCTTGCGCCGTTGTCTGAGATCTTTCCCATTTTTAACAAGCTTTCAATTCTCTCCCCAGCTATGACAACATCTGCAAAGCTAGTGGAAGAGAAAGCGGCCAGCCTGTCAATGTAAGTCCCCTGAAGGGTGTTCATAAACATATCTGCCATTTCCCGTTCAGACATAGGGGGCTGAACAGCAGCAGCCAGTTGCCTCCATCTCTGGGCATATTCTCGGAAACTCTCTCTTGAAGACTGTGACATTCCCATTAGGAGGGTCCTGTTAGGTGCCATGTCTAAGTTATATTGATACTGTCTGATGAAGGCCTCTGCCAGGTCCTTCCAGCATCTAATAGTTGCCCTTGTCAAGTGAGAGTACCATTCTCTCGACGCTCCGGTTAAGCTGTCTTCGAAATAGAACATCCAGAGCTTCTCATCCATTGTATAGGCCTTCAGCCTTCCCAGAAATGACTGTAAATGAGTCCGGGGGCATGAAGTCCCGTTGTATTTTTCAAAGCAAGGAGGCTTGAACTTATGGGGGATCCTGACCCCGTCTACCAAGCCCATGTCCATGACATCGAAGCCCAAAGAGTTTTGAGATTCTAAGGACCTCAACTTCTCAGATATCTCATCCAATCTCCTATCATAAGCTTCTTCCCCAGCACCCATTACTGTAAACTGGTCCTCTTGGGGGTCTTCTTGAAGTACCCTAGCTGCGGTGGCAGTCCCTTGAACATTCGCAGGAATATTGACCTCAGGATGGAGGTGAGGACCAAAGACTGGGGGATTGACATGAGGCTGGACCCTCTCGTTGTTACTTGTGCCAGCAGTTCCCACATGGGGCTCCTCTTGATTCTGCCCTTCAACCATGGCTCTCAGTCTTTCCTGGCTCTGAGCCATGTTGTTCATAACTTCCATAAACTGAGTCATTTGATTCCTCATCTCTAGCCTTTCATTTGCCATTTGATTTCTGACCTCAGTAAGGTCCTGCTGCATCTGATCCATCTGAATTCCCGGAAGGTTGTTTCGGGTTGGATAGCGGTGCGGACGGTTGAGGGGAAAAACTCGGCGCCGAGCAATAGTTCCTGAACATCACAACAGAGTTAGTGGCAATAAAATCAAAACCTACAAAACAAACAAAAGTGTTAGCATGCAATGCAGTATGCTTATTTGTTCTCAAGGTATCCGGTTTGGCATTCAGTTTTGACCCTTCCAGACCCTTGAAGATGCTGTTGTTGTTGTTGCTTGAAGAAAACTCAGATGAAGCAAACTAACACAAATATATTACAGAAGGTGAAATAATACAACTTGTTCATTTTACAACACAAGCCCTTAAAGGGGGAAAAATACATCACAAAAAGGTAAAAGTACATGGAATAGAAACAACAACAAGCAAATGGTCAAACCCCAAGGCCAAACTCATCCTCACGAACTTCCTTGAGAAGTGCTTCGGTCACAGGATCAGCCGGACGTTCCGTAAGATTCCGGATAAGGAGGTTCCGGGTAGCAACAACTGCTGCAAGCTTCTTGTGCTGAGTTTGGTCCTTTGACCTCTTCACCCCTGCTTTGATCTTCAGCTCTGATATCTCCCTCTGGGCTGCTGCCAGGGCTTCTTGCTGCACTTTTGCACTAGCTTCCAGTTGCTCCATCTTGTCTTGAACTCTCTTGTCCTCCAGGGTACGTGCCTCGGTGATCCTGACCCACCGGGCTTGACTCTCCTTCAAATACAAGTCTGTCCTTGCTCTCTGGAACTGGGCTTCCTTGCAAGCATTCTTCAGAATTTGTTCTCCAGCCTTAGACTTTTTGATATAATCCCCAGACCTCTCAATCTTAGTCAGATGCTCCACTCTCAACTTCTCCAACCTTTCAATCTCCCTCATACCTTCACTCCTCTCCCGGAGGGTCTTCTGCAAAGCCTGAGTTAGCTTCTCATTTCTTTCCTTCAAGCTCTCAAACTCCTCCAAACTGATAGTGGCAGGGGGTGGTGCTGAAGATGACTCAGGCATGTCTTCTATGGTAAAGGGCATTCCAGAGAACTGGGCCCTGGCACGGGACCACTCATTGTATTGTGCTGATGCCACATTGTTACACTTCCCCAGGATGGTTACTCCCTTGATTTGAACATTATCCCAGGCCCAGGCAGCCTGCCTAACAACAGTCAGATTAATCTTGTTCTCACAATAAAGAGTTTCCACCAAGTCCTGTGCCTTAGGAGTATGGACCAGTGCATAGCCCAGTTGCCTCCTGAACAGCAGAGGGTTGTAATTAATACTACCCTTAACTCCTATTAGGGGCACATTAGGAAAATGCCCACAGCTGGTGATGATATCCCTGCCTTTGGTGCTCTGAGTGCACCATCTGATGTCAGCTGAAGTTAGAACAGTGAGTCTCTTAGCCCAGTTGCTCTGCTGATGAGGGTTCAAAAATGCATCTGTCCTAGGTAGATGTCTGAGGAGCCAAATGTGAAACAATGGAGCACAACACCTCACTAACCTCCCCCTCTGCTTTTCATTCCTCTGATGCACTGAATAGTAGAGATCCCCCAATAAAGTGGGCACTGGGTTCTTCAAGATGAATAGATGGATTGCATTCTTGCTGATGAATCGAGGATCATCTGCAAACAATACAATTCCATATATACTCAAGGCCAGTAAAGCACAAACAGCTTTCCAATCTCCTAGAGAAGCTTTCAGGGTAGCTTGAGAGATCAATAAGTCCAGATGGAAACCAGGGATCCCAGCTTTAGAAGTCATATGCTGCTCAATCAAAACAGGTTCCAGATGCAAAGCTTTTGCTACTTCCCCGTTAGCAGGAAAGACCATCTCAGGGTTGAAAGGGATTCCACCTCTGATAGGTATACCAACTAATGAGGAGTATTCTTCCAATAAGGGGCCCAACTGAAAGTCTTGAAAAGTGAAACACCTTAGTGGAGGATCATAAAACTGGATGCAGGTGTGGATCAGGCTTCTCTGTGAAGGGTCCAGATCCATAACCATATCAAGTATATCTCCATAACTCTCCCTGAACAATGGTATGTGATCTGGAGTGATCAGGGTTTGAATCCTCCTGATGTCTGACAACTCTGGCTGGAAGAAGTGATAGGTGATGTTGCTCTTTTTAGGAGCCATGATGCTGAAGACTAAGTAGAGACAGGTGCTGATAATACTGAAGAAGTGGGCCACTGACTGGCTGGTGCAGGCGATAACTGAAGCAGATAGCTGATGAAGATAAGTCAGTACTGAAGATGGGGTCAAAACCAAAACCAAATGAAGATGGATACCCTGAAACAAATAAGCAAATGTCAATATGATGCAATGATTATGTATGCAGATGATATGCAAAGGGTTTGTGACTGAGCTGGATCTGATCAAAACTCTGATATAAGTCCAAGTGTGCTCAAGAATTCCAGTTGGAGGTCTATAAATCCAGTAACCAGGGTGGGAGACTCAAATAAAGAGCCACATGTCCAGGGTTTAGAATCACAAGAACTGTCCAACATGGAGTACTCTTAACAAATCAAAGTAACAGGGTATTCTGAGGTCAAGGTACCTGCAAACCTGTAAACAACCCAACCCCCTCACAGGTGGTGTTCTAGAACAAGGATCCTCAGACTTGGATCAGTTATGAGAAGTGTAAACACTTCCAACCTGGAGGTACAATGTTTACAATAACCATAACAGTTCCTCCTCTAATTCACCTCAGTTTATGAAGGTCAATACTAACGGTCATCCAGACTTAGCAGGCTTCCCAGATAGCCCTAGCATTGCAGGAAATCTGCAACACAGAGTTCTCAAGAAGAAACCCATATCTGAACCGTGTTTCATATTCCCGCACCAGACCGAAATGGAATGGGAAAGAATATGATTCACTCTAGCCTAGGTGTCACTCAGGTCCCAGGTGTAGGACCTTAACTCTCAATAGAACCCCACCCACCAAAGCAAACAACAGATCCAGCCAGCAGCACAATATGACAATATGATATAATGCAAAAGCAATAAAGAAAGCAGTAAAGCAAACTGTACATAAAGTAAAAGTAAACATAAATATACAAACACAAATAAGCACATAACACCCCAGTAAACACAAATCAATCAAGCGCTAGGAGGAACCCACAAAAAGAACCAGAAGCCCTGGCTGCAATATAAAGGGTCCCCAGCAGAGTCGCCAAGCTGTCGCTCCCGACAAGTGAAATTGATCAGATGAAGGTACAGACGCGAACGGTCGGCGAGAGGGATAATGAGAACACACAGCCGTGAACTCACTGGAGATGAATAGAGTCGCCAGCTAGGCATTTTTATCCCGGAGGAAAGGCAATGCTGCATAAGCCTAGAAAAAGATGGATAAGACGGTTTGCGAACCAGAGAGACTGAGAAAGGGGGTTGGTTACAACCTGGGAAGGTATTAGCACCCAGATTGTCCGTCGTACTCGACGGGATCCACGCTTAAAAGATTTGTGTTTTAAAGGGGTAGTGTCAGTGCAATATGTATATAAAAGAGCTGGAAAAAGATGTACAGGTGTCAGTGTAAAAGAAGTGTGAAGTGCATAAGTGAAGTGTCAGTGTAAGGAAAGAGTATGCTCATGATCATGAGGCTAAGAGAATGATGTTGGAAAGAGGGGGAATATACAAAGACTTTTGTTCGATAACTGTTAAGTTATGCCTACGTATCCTCTCGTGCAATGAGGAAGTCAGAACACCGTAGTTCGACCCAAAGAGACTGAAAGGTGAATTGACTTGTGAACTGCTTGCTTGTCTATGCTCAAGTGTATGACCTGTCTGGCTCAGGTGCAAACTGTCTTGCATTAGACGGAAGAAGCGAGTTCTCGGTTGTGAGTGAATGAGATGAGAAAAGAATCCCGGAGGAGACGATTATTGTTTGTTTTTGAGTTTTCAGTCTTTTATTGCTTTTGAAAGTTTGTCATAAGTTAATGAGCTTAAGCCTAGACCAATGGATTTAGTAAACTCATCACATCTTCCCTCTGATTAGGGGTAATGAGAATACCTTAAGTGTGAAGTCAGCTTCTCACACTTAAACACCTTAGGTGTAGGATTAAGATCATTAACCTACTTGTGATTATTTAGATGTTTTTGGTGTTTTTGTTTAGTGTTGAGTAATGAGGTTAAGCCATAATCAAGGATTAAACAGACTCATTACACCATCCTAATAGAAGGATAATAGATGAGAATGTTTAAGCTGAGGAAAGCTCCTCAACTTAATCCATGATTAGGGATTAAACTAATGACAAAACAAGCCTTTGATAAGTGGATTTTATTCAATGATATGATGATGAAGTGAGTTTTATGATTTGTAAGACAACTTGAGGGGGACTTGTCCATTAACACTAGGGTTAGTCCTTCTTAACCAATTAAGGAAGAATTAGAACCCTAATGCAAGGCCCAAGTTACAAGTGATGTCTTGATGATTATTAGATGGATTGATTAAGAGATTTAAACACATTAAGGGTTTAACACTTAGGATTAAAGTTATACACTCCATCCTAAGAGAAGGATGCAGGCATAAACTTAATCACAAAGCCTTAAAGCCTTTAGGGTTTAGTCCCTGATTATAAGATGAGAAGAGAAGACTCAAAGAGAAACACAAAGGTAAAACTATGAGGGGAGACTAATCAAAACCCTAATCATTGTCATGCTTGGTTGTCCCTAAGGTTTGTGAGGTTTTCAAGAGAAGTCTTCAAAGGAGCCACCAGGAAGCAGATGAACAGGATCAAGAGAAGCAAAGTGACTTGCTTCATTCAAGAAGTCAAGTCACTTGAAGAAAGAAAGTGGGAGAAACAAGAATGAGCAAGCTCAATCTCAAACACATACATAAATGCAGCAATGGATGCAAGAGAGATGAAAAGAAAAGTTATGAGAAGTGAAGGCAAATTCACTTCTCAAGTTCACTTACCACCTGAAAGGTTAGAAAAGGCAATGCAATGCAATGCAAAATGAGATGAAATGGTATGATGCAAACCAAAACCAGAAGCATGAGTATGATGTCAATGATGTTATGAGATGCTACAAGCATAAAACAAGACATGGAGATGTTCATACAAAATCATGGATGCAAATGATGCAAGTTAGAAGCATGGATACACATGAAAAGTCATGAAACATACAAAGCATACAACATGGTAAATGCAAGATGCAATGATCAAACATACTTTCTACATGTCTTATGAAGTCAAATGAATCAAATGGAAGCATGGAATGGCATGGCAAGTCATGTTATGCAAGATAATGCAAGAAGGATGCAAATGGAAGCCCAAATTAGGGTTTATGAAACAAACATCAAACAAAAACCAAAAACAGAAGCAAACCCTAAGATAAAAAATGGAAAATGCCATCCTAAGAAACCCTAAACCTATACTAAACCAAGGTCTAAAGGGGAGGTCTCAACTCTTAACCAAACTCAAGTTATGATTTTTCTAAGTTATTAGGGTTTTTAGGGTTCCTCAACAAAAGAAATACCAAACAAATTGAAAATGAAGAATCAAATCATGGCCATTTAATCCTAGAAACTACATGCTAAACACAAAACAATGCAAGAAGAATCAATGTCCAACTCTTCCTAGATAGGCAGAAATGAATTTTTGAACTTTGGATCAAATTAATGCACAAAAAATGATTTAATTCAATGGAAAATTCTCAAAATGCATCAAGATCAAAAAAGAAATTTGTTTTGAAGGTTGGACAATGTTTCTAAATGTCTTAGAACATTTCATGAATTTTTTGGTGATTTTTAAATACCTAAAAGTATTTTTAATTAATTAATTTCCATTAATCAATTAAAAATAATCTTTTAAATATTTAAAAATACTTTTTTAATGATAAAAAATAAAATAAAAATATTTTTGGGTCTTAAAAATTAATAAAAATTTTAAGAAAAAGTTTCATAATTTTTAAGACATTTTTGCTATTTTTAATAAATTATGCAAATAAAATGAAAAGAAAATGAATTAAAATTAAATAAAAGGGAAAGTAATCAGAATGGAGGGATGAGATTCACTCTGGATTCAAAGGGGTTGACCGCGCGCGTTTTTGGAAGGCCAGGATTGCTTCTGATCAGATTAATTTAATTATGGATTAATTAAAATAAACACGTGGATTAGGGCTAATCAGGAAGATCCAGGCCACACACTCACGCGCGAAGTCAACGGGTCAAAGGCATCTCACGGTCCAAATTCAAACTTGAGTTAATGACATGATTAGGGCACAAATTACTTTCAGGTGGCCGGAGAAGACTTCCGGTCGTCTTCTCCGGCCAGCATCTCCCCTGAAAATCCCCAAAACCCCAAAAAGCTAACTAAAATGAAATCTAAGAACTGGGAAATGATCCTTACACCCTCACGAACCAAAACCCTCACTCAAAACAAATTTATACTTCCTAACTAAACGGAATCGAAGAAAATAAGAACTAGGGCACGCAAGTTTCAGAGAGCAATTAAATGCTCATTTCATCACCATTTTCAAAACTAAGAGCATCAGGATAATCAGTAAGACATGGAGAACAAGTTTAGAACTTAAAAATCCATTTCTGGAAAAAAAGTTCTTGAGCTACCTGAGATTCGAAGCTTTCACTCCAGCAACTTTCAGACCTCCTCTCCTTGTGAAATCCACTCCTTATGACCCTCTGGTGATGCTTGAATGCTCAAGAGGAATTTATGTTGGCTGGATGAGGAGTTTGACAAGCTTCTGCTCAAGCTCAGTCAGAAATGGCAGGGATGATTCAGGCAGTTTCAGGCCATTGTGAGTGGTTCTTTGTGATCCAGATGGTGAGTGGAGAAGCTTTGTAAAGTTTTTTTGGATGTTTGTAAGCTGTGGAAGGTGATTCGAAGAGAAATGCAGGCTGAGGTGAAAATGGTGCAGTGGGGTTACAGCTTGTTTCAGGCTTGTGTTCTTGCTGGTTTCTACTCAATGAGGCATGGTGAGTTGAAGTGTGGAAATGGTTTTAGTGTTTGAAGGCTGGGAGGGAGATTCGAAACAAAATGCAGCTGAGGTGTGTTTTGTGTATGTGATGTTGTGAATGGTTTCAGCCTTGCTTCTTCATATCTTTGGCTTGCCAAGGGATATTGTATTTTAATCCTATAGGTCAGATGATGTGACCTGGCCTATAGTGATTGGTAAGTTTGCTTTTGCTCAAAGTCCACCTTTTGTGTAAGAGAAGTATGGCTCATGATCTAGGCTAGTACAAAGCATGGCTCTGGTGCAGCAAGATGAGGTGAGAGGCTAGCAAAGTGCAGTAACCAATGCAGCAAGTTGTAGGAAGAATGATCATGAGCTTTTGCAAGTTGTGGCTTTTGGTTCACATGTGACTATTTTTGCTACACAAACCATAAACATGAGGGATTCTTAGTCCAAATCTGATCTTTAGTGTCTATGTGATGTTTGCATACTGGTTTGAAGTGAGTTAGAGGTCACAATTGGCTTTGGTTCATGACTTTGCAAAATTCTCTTTTGAAGCATATCTTGAAAATCAATGATTTTTGCCAACTTTGTCACACCATAAATTTTGACCCAAGAAGAGTTTGATCATGTTCTTGTACTTTTTGAAAAGGGAAAGATGATATCTACAACTTTCATGACCAAAGTTTTTCCATTTGAAGCATTTTTGGATCAAGAATCAAGGCTTGAAAAATGACCTAAAATGAGGCATTCTTGAAAAGTCAACCATGCCCAAAAAGTCAACATTTGCAAAACTTCCAAATTCTTGATTTTTATGAACTTCAACCTTCTTCCATGAACAAATAAAGATAATATACACTCAAAATGATGAAGATCACCCATTGGTTGGGTCATTGGGGGCCTCAGATGCCCTGATTTTACACTGACTTGTCCAGAAAGTCAACCCTTGATCAGATGACTTCCCCATGGAATTTCTTCATGAAAATTGATATGCATACTCCCTATACCATATAGAGACCAATGGAAACAAGAATGACCAAAAAATTTGAGGTTATGGCCTCTGAAACCAAAACCCTAATTTTAGGTCAACTGTGCAGTCAAACTTGGCTCTGCATCCATCCAAACCCTAGTTCTTGTGATTCTTTTGAAATCTTGACCTTGAGAGGATGTAGTATGATAGATGAACACACATGGATCCCTTTGAAGTGATTGGTGGCCTTTGGAGTGGCTCAAGAAACCCTTGGATTGCTCAGATCACAAACCCTAGATGCAGATGACTTAGAAACTATGCAGTGAAACAAAAATGAGATATGAGATGATATGATTGTGTTTATGCATATGAGAATGATCACAAGCCATGGTGTGAATGGGTGAGGGCAAATTTGGGGTGTTTACAGTGGGGTATATCAAGCCTCATATCCCTAGTCAAGTCAGCAATCACCTCATTAGCAGGGTCACTTGACAGGAGTCTTCCCCCACGAAGTTGTCATCCCCTTAAAGGATCCTTCGGGAAACTCATTAAATCCCCAGCGTGTCGCTTGGACGATGAAATTACAACAGATTACTTCCCTAAAGTTCTCTCATCCCCAAGCAGGATCTCACGAGCAATGCCTGAACTGCTCTTCCCTGGCGGAGTTGCCGAAGCCTCCGCATCCCCTGCATGAGTCTCTTCAATAGAAGCTTCCCCAGCCGGGATCCCCACAGATTTCTTCCCCCAGAGCGCCACAGATTTCCATAGGAAGGTCGTTCAGTGATCCTCTCTCCCCACAGATCGGCCAATGATCTCTTTCCCCATCGGAGTTCTCCCTCTAGACAGATCGCCCAGAGATCTTTCTCCCCGCAGGATACGGATCTCGGATCGGTTCTCTCATTTGCATAATCATAGCATTCGCATCATTTTTCCCCACACAAAGCATAGAATTCCGTCTAATACAGAGCATTACGGCAAATATCAAACATTTTCATGATCATAAGCCATGTTCGAGCCAGTCACCTGCAAATACCATCGTCACCTCACCAGTAATATACAAAACTTTCCCCCGCAGACAAAGCCAAAATACTTTTTGCACTCTCAATACAGATACTTGTTCATACTTATACATATTCTTTTTGACACTCGCCCGTGTCATACTCCCCCAGCAAGTCAAACACTCGTCCGTGTCCCTTGCTCAATCTTTTGACGCTCGTCTGTGTCTTGCACGTATTTCCCCGGCAGGTCAAACACTTGTACATACTTATACACAATCCTCTGATACTCGTCCGTATCTTGTATATATCACCTCCCCGGTAGATCAAACACTCGTCTGTGTTCCTTGCTTAACCGATTGATACTCATCTGTATCATCATCCTTAAACACATGTCAGTGTTTGCTTCTATCGATACTCGTTCGTATCGTGGTCCTAAGGATGCTCGTCTGCATCATTAGTTTATACACACTGTCAAACACTTATACCTTTTATTTTAAAGCGTAAACACTCGTCCGTGTTCACCAATTCCCCAGTAAGTCACCAACAAAACAACTACTTTATATTCGTCATTCGTCCTATGTCGTGATATTTTCAGAGCAGCTGTCCCCTTCTAGGTGATCGTCCTTCACCTTTTGATGATAGTCCCTTATCATTTTATGCGATGGTTGTCCCTATCGTTGATCTTTTTATCCGGCATTCATCCTATGTCGCGTTATTTTCAGTAGTCGTACCCTGCTAGGTGATCGTCCTTCACCTTTGGATGATCGTCCCTCATCCTATCTGTAGATGTTTAAGAATTGGCAGAATTTTTGACCAAACAAGAAATGTTAAATTCAGTTCAGAATGTCCTATCAGATGTTAGGACATTATCAAACAGAGTATGTGAATTTATTTCAGGATGTCTCATCAGATGTTGGGACATTGTGTGAATAAATTAAGTTCAGTTTTTCAGGATGTCCCAACAGATGCTGAGACATCTCAGACCTGCTACCTGAATTAATTATTGATTAACAGATCAGAGATATTTAAGGAGAACTATCTGGGATTAATTAATGCTGGATAAAAACAGAACAAGGCGCATCTGTAGGGAGTTTTAAATTGAAGATTCAGATTAAAACAGAAGACCTAATGCACCTAGAATATAGGAGGTAACAAACCCTAAATTCAAGGTGACAGTTGCTGCACATTAGGGCTGGATCATTCTACAGAAAGCCCAAAATTCAGATACCTATTTAAACAACAGAAACTCATAGAATTGAGTACGAATTTCAGAAGACTAAATAGGGTGTCTAGTGTTTTAATAGCAGGTTGTTTTTATGTACCACTTTATGAGCTTTTAAGCAAAAGTGCATTTGTGACTTGATTGAAACTGTGAAGTAAGATCAAGCTGTATTGTTTGAAGGATGTCTTCAATTTCTGTAAACTTGTAAACTTGATCACTGGGTGATTGAGGGGGAGTGAGTAGGGTACTCTTATCTAAGTGAGTCTTAGGTAGAAATTGCATTGGGTAAGTATTAAGTGATAGATTAAACAGGGTGGTTTAAGTCTAGAATTAATATTACTAATAGTGGATTTCCTCCTGGCTTGGTAGCCTCCAGATGTAGGTGTGGTTATACACTGAACTGGGTTAACAAACTTCTGTGTTGTTTATTTTTCCTGCTGTTTGAGTTTTGATTAAACTTGTCAAATGTCCTATTAAGTGTTGGAACATCTCTTAGGACATCTCATTACAGAATTTCAATTGGCATCAGAGCAGGCACCCTGCCTGTTTATACTGGGTGAGATCTAGGGAAAACAAATTCTGTAACATGGACAGAGATATAGGGTCAGTAAATAGACCACCTATTCTGGATGGATCTAATTATGACTACTGGAAGCCAAGAATGATTGCATTCTTAAAATCACTTGACAACAGGGCATGGAGAGCAGTAAATGTTGGATGGAAACATCCTGTTCAAGACACCAAAGATGGATCAAAAGTTCTGAAACCTGAAGAAGAATGGAGTAAAGAGGAAGAAGATTCAGAACTAGGCAACTCAAAAGCCCTAAATGCTTTATTCAATGGCATTGATAGAAATATTTTCAGACTGGTGCATCATTGTGAGCTGGCCAAAGATGTGTGGGATACCCTCAAGACAACTCATGAAGGAACATCAAAAGTAAAAATGTCAAGACTTCAACTTCTCACCACCAAGTTTGAAAACTTGAGAATGAAGGAAGATGAATCAATTCATGAGTTCTACATGAACATCTTGGATATAGCCAATACTTCTGGAGCCTTGGGAGAAAAGATGACTGATGAAAAGCTTGTAAGGAAGATTCTCAGATCTTTGCCAAAAAGATTTGACATGAAAGTCACAGCAATAGAAGAAGCTCAAGACATATGCTCCATGAAAGCTGAAGAACTCATTGGTTCCCTTCAAACTTTTGAAATGGGAATGAATGACACACATGCTAAAAAGAACAAAAGCATAGCCTTGGTTTCAAATACAGATGAAGAAGAAGATGATGAACCAGCAAATGATAAAAGCTTATCAGAAAACCTTGCTTTGATTGGAAGACAATTCAAACAGATTCTCAGAGGAATGGAAGGAAAATCCAAACCTAGTGGAAGAAACACAAACTCTGAGAACAGAAGACCTTATGATGCTAACAAAAGATTAAAGTATGCTGAAAAGACCAGTCAAGATAAAGGAGTCAAATGCCATGAATGTGAAGGATATGGACACATCAAGTTTGAATGTCCTACCTACTTAAAGAGGCAAAAGAAAGGACTCTCTGTGACCTGGTCTGATGAAGACTCAGGAGATTCAGAAGAAGAATCAGCTAAGCACATTACTGCTTTAGCTGGACTGTGTGAATATGATAGTGATTCCAGCTGTGGAGAGCTTACTTATGCAGATCTTGAGCAAGCTTTCAAGGATCTATACAAGAGAAGTACTGAAATATGCAGTGAGGTCATAAAGCTAAAGAAGCAGAATGAAGTACTAGAAGAGGAGAAAGCAAGTGATCAAGAAATCATTGATACCTTGAAAAGTGAAGTAACTCTTCTCAATTCTAAGCTGGAACATATGTCCAAATCTGTGAGAATGATGAACAGCAGCTCAAATACACTGGATGCTATTCTCTGCAATAATAAACATTCTGGGGACAAAAGTGGACTGGGATATAACAGAGATGAAGCCAGCTCTAGCAAAGCTACTTCAAAAATTACACAGTCAAACAAGATGTCCCAACAGATGCTTCAACATCAGAACACAAAGACAAACATAATGTTCCAACAGATGTCTCAACATTCTGGAAAGAACAAGATGAAGAAGAAGTATCAAAGATGGAGATGCCATCACTGTGGAAGATTTGGCCATATCAAACCTCACTGTTATAAGCTACATGGATATCCAAATCAGATGTATCAGCAACCCTCCAAACAGAAAGTAGAAGGTACCAAGAAAGTGCTTAGACATCAAAGAAATCAGCAACCTCCTAAGCAGAAGACAGAGGTCATCAAGAAGGTTTGGAGACCAAAAGCTGACATTCAGACTGATCAAAGCCACAGTCCCAAGAACCAGATCAACAATCAAGCTTTGAGATCAGCTGAACAACACACAGGGCAGAGGCATCAAAAGAAATCTCAACTCATCTGGTCAAAGAAAAGTACTGCATACATAGCACATACATCACTGAAAGTATCAGCTAAAGAAGACTGGTATTTTGACAGTGGATGTTCAAGGCACATGACTGGGTTGAAGAATCTGCTAGTGAACTTAAAATCACATTCATCCAGGTATGTAACTTTTGGAGATGGAGCTAAAGGAGAGATCAAAGGAGTTGGAACCTTGGACTGTCAAGATGTTCCAAGACTAGATGATGTATTGCTAGTTAAAGGGTTAACTGCTAACCTGATCAGTATAAGTCAACTATGTGATCAAGGATACAGTGTAAACTTTACAAAAACTGAATGCATAGTGACTAACCAAGAGCAAGAAGTTGTCATGAAAGGTGCAAGGTCAAAAGACAACTGTTACATGTGGGAGCCATTAGACTTCAGTCCCACTTCAACTTGTTCTCTAGCTAGAGAAGAAGAAGTAAAACTATGGCACCAAAGGCTAGGTCATCTTCATTTCAGAGGCATAAAGAAGATCATATCTATGGATGCTGTAAGAGGTATTCCCAAACTGAAGATTGATGATGGCAAAATATGTGGTGAATGTCAAATAGGCAAACAAACCAAGATGTCCCATCCAAAGCTCCAACATCTGACAACTTCCAAAGTTTTGGAACTTTTACATATGGATCTTATGGGACCTATGCAGGTTGAAAGTCTTGGTGGTAAGAGGTATGCCTATGTTGTGGTTGATGATTTTTTCAAGATATACATGGATAAACTTCATCAAAGAAAAGTCAGATGTATTTGATGTATTCAAAGAATTATGTCAAAGATTGCAAAGGGAAAAATCCAGCTGTGTGATCAGAATAAGAAGTGATCATGGAAAAGAATTTGAGAATCAAAAGTTCTTAGATTTCTGCTTTTCAGAAGGAATCAATCATGAGTATTCTTCTCCTATCACTCCTCAACAGAATGGGATTGTTGAAAGGAAGAATAGAACTATTCAAGAATCGGCAAGAGCTATGATCCATGCTAAAAAGTTACCTCTGTATTTCTGGGCTGAAGCTATGAACACTGCCTGCTACATCCATAACAGAGTTACCTTGAGAAAAGGAACCCTGTCCACAATATATGAAGTCTGGAAGGGCAGAAAACCCACTGTGAAGTACTTTCATGTGTTTGGAAGTAAATGCTATATTCTGGCAGATAGGGAGCAAAGGAGAAAAATGGATCCTAAAAGTGATGAAGGAATTTTCCTTGGATACTCTATAAACAGCAGAGCATATAGAGTATTTAACTACAGAACAAATGTTATCATGGAGTCCATAAATGTGATAATTGATGATGCTCCTACAGATGTCCCAGAAGATGTTGGAACATCTGCTGATATCAAGATTGAAGCTGAAGAAAAGAATGATCAATATAACTTCACTCAAAATGATACAAGGTCAGAAGATTCAAGCAAACCTCCCTCCATCAGAATACAGAAGGATCATCCCAAAGATTTAATAATTGGTGATCCCAACAGAGGTGTGAGCACTAGATCAAGAGAAGTGATTTCAGGTTCTTGTTTTGTTTCCAAAATAGAACCCAAAAATATCAAGGAAGCTCTCACTGATGAATACTGGATTTGTGCTATGCAAGATGAATTAGGTCAATTCACAAGGAATGAAGTGTGGAATCTTGTTCCTAGACCTGATGACATAAATGTGATTGGAACAAAATGGGTGTATAAGAACAAGTCAAATGAACAAGGAGTTGTTACAAAGAACAAAGCCAGACTTGTAGCTCAAGGATACACTCAAATTGAAGGAGTAGACTTTGATGAAACCTTTGCACCAGTAGCAAGGCTTGAATCAATAAGACTACTGTTGGGAATTGCTTGTATCTTAAAGTTCAAGCTATTTCAAATGGATGTGAAAAGTGCCTTTTTAAATGGCTATCTTAATGAAGAAGTATATGTAGAACAGCCTAAAGGATTTGTTGATCCAAGCTGTCCAAATCATGTATACAAACTAAAGAAAGCACTTTATGGTTTGAAGCAAGCTCCAAGGGCATGGTATGAGAGACTAACCACATTTCTTATCAAGCAAGGATACAGAAAAGGTGGGATTGATAAAACCCTGTTTGTTAAAGATGAAGAAGGAAATGTCATGATTGCTCAAATATATGTTGATGACATTGTCTTTGGTGGGATGTCTGATAAGATGGTCAAACATTTTGTCAAGCAGATGGAATCTGAATTTGAAATGAGTCTAGTAGGTGAATTAACCTACTTTCTTGGTCTGCAAGTAAAGCAAATGGAAGACTCAATGTTTATTTCCCAAAGTAAGTACTCCAAGAACATAGTGAAGAAATTTGGAATGGAAAATGCTTCTCATAAAAGAACTCCTGCTCCCACACATTTAAAGCTGACTAAAGATGAAAAGGGTGAGAATGTAGATCAAAGTTTATATAGAAGCATGATTGGAAGCTTGTTATACTTGACTGCTAGCAGACCAGACATTGCTTTTGCAGTAGGAGTTTGTGCAAGATATCAAGCTGATCCAAAAGTCAGTCATCTCAATCAAGTCAAGAGAATCCTTAAATATGTTAATGGTACTTGTGACTATGGCATAATGTACTTTCATGGTTGCAAACCTATTCTCACTGGCTTCTGTGATGCTGATTGGGCAGGAAGTGCTGATGACAGAAAAAGCACTTCAGGAGGATGCTTCTTTCTAGGAAACAATCTAATTTCTTGGTTCAGTAAGAAACAGAATTGTGTATCCTTGTCTACAGCTGAAGCTGAGTACATAGCAGCAGGTAGCAGTTGTTCACAGTTGGTCTGGATGAAGCAGATGCTCACTGAGTACAATGTCCCACAGGATGTCATGACATTGTACTGTGACAACTTAAGTGCAATCAACATATCAAAGAATCCTATCCAGCATAGCAGGACCAAACATATTGATATTAGACATCATTTCATTAGAGATCTTGTGGAAGAGAAGGTGATTTCATTGGAGCATGTTGCTACAGATCTGCAATTAGCTGATATATTTACCAAAGCATTGGATGCTACACAATTTGAGAACTTAAGGTGCAAACTTGGAATCTGTTTATGTGATATCTAGCAGTTAATGAGATGTGCCAACATGTCATATGACATTGCATGGCATAAGTTCCAGATGGCAAAGCTAGTCTGGACTAGATCCTTGGGAATTTCATTCCTAATCATTTGGACTGTAACGGCTACTTATTTAGTAATTCCTTATAAGCAGCTATCAAGAGTCTTATCACACCATCGCAAGCAAATCACATTAACTAGTAATCCTTCAGAAATCATAAACCCTAAAGTTGCACATTCATCTTCTTCAACAATGTCTCAAAACCCTAAAACAGCTGATGAAGTTCTCAACCAGGAAGACGTGGTTCATGCCACTCCTATTTCTATGGTACCAATGCAATCAACACCATTAGACGAGCTCAGGGGAAGCGCCTCTCACACTAAGAAGGCAAGAACACCAAAAAGAGGTAAAGATCAAATCAGAAGCAAAGCTAAAGACATTCCTTCTCATGCTAAATACTCCAAATATGTTGATGATTCCATCAAGGAGATTGTCAACCAAGTTTTCTCTGAACAAAGAGTAGTGAAAGGAATCTCTGTTCCCTTGAACACCATTCCTGCACCTCAAGAAGAACCAGCCCAAGATACAAAGATCACTGCTGCAGAACAAGATGTCCCAACAGATGTTGGAACATATGCAGATGAGAAAGCAAACTCATCTGATGCTGATACTGAACAGACTAAGGACAAGAAAGAGATATCAAGTGAAAGTGATAAAGAAGTTTCTGTGGAACAGGCTAAAGACTCAAATGAAGATCAATCTTCTGCTGATCAACAAGCTGATGAGGAGACTGCTCAATCTCCTCCAGTAGTCAATCTGGAACAGGAGTCTGATGCAGAGATCATATCATCTGTGAAACCCAGCATTGCTAAAAGACTAAGGTCCAGGAAAGGAAAGATGCAAGATGAACCTGTCATCCCTGAGACTAAGAAGGCTAGTCCAAAGAAAGGCAAAGCTAAATCTACCTTTGGTCCAACAAAACCCTGGAGCAAAGTCCAATCTCAGAAGAGGAAAGCTGCCACACCATCAGATTCAGATGTTGAATCAGATGTCCCAACATCTCCTCCCAAGAAGAGACCAGCCCCATCTAGGGCTTCAACTGTTGTTCCAGAAGCTCCCTTGGACAACATATCCTTCCATCATGTCTCCAGTGTCAACAGATGGAAATATGTGTACCAAAGAAGGGTTGCTTTGGAAAGAGAACTGAGCAGCAATGCACTTGAGTGCACAGAACTGATAGACCTCATCTCTGCTGCAGGACTGTTCAAGACAGTCTCAGACCTCTCTCCCTGCTATGAACTTCTTGTCAAAGAGTTCATTGTGAATCTTCAGGAGGATTGCTCAAATGGTAAGTCCTCAGAGTTCAGAAAGGTGTTTGTAAGAGGTAAGTGTGTTGAGTTCTCTCCCCAAATCATTAATCAGTATCTAGGAAGGGACACAGATGGACCCAATGAGCTAGGGAAAACAGATAATCAAATCTGTAAGGTGATCACTGCAAACCAGGTCAAAGCTTGGCCTGTGAAGGGAAAGCTCTCTGTGAGCATGCTTACTAGAAAGTATGCCATGCTTAACAGGATTGGAACTGCAAACTGGGTGCCTACCAATCACACTTCATCAATCTCAACTGGTCTGGCCAGATTCATCTTTGCTGTGGGGACTCAAACCAAGATGGATTATGGAGCATATATTTTTGATCAGACTATGAAGCATGCCATCTCTACTGCAACAAAGCTGCCAATAGCTTTTCCATCATTGTTGTGTGGTATTGTACTCAATCAATATCCTGGGATTTTAACTGACAAGGATACTGCCTGCAAGAGAGGGAGCCCCCTGGCTTTTCACTACAAGTTATTCCTCAGTCATCATGCTGCAGATGTTGAAGCTCCTTCTGGGACATCTGCTGGTCCCTCCACTGTTAAGAATCCAATCTCCAGGAAGACTTTAATTGCTGAACTCAAAAGCACCTGCAAAGAGCTTGAAGCTAGAAAGCAGAAGCTTGAGGAAATAATTCAAAGGTTGGATAATGAAGAAGATCTGAAAGCAAACTCTGATGAAGACAGTGCTGCTGATGAAGAAACAGAAGCTGATGAAGAGACAGAAGTTGAGGAGGGAACTGAGAGTGATGACTCTGAGTGATCAAATGTAATTACTGTTTAAATGAATGAAAAAAAAATTTTGTTTGTTTGCTTCTGAACTGAATAAGTTTTTTCTGTTGGAACAAGACTGGATAAAGACAGGACACATGTATGTTTGAGGGGGAGTAATCTCAAATAAAAATCAACAGAAAAGTAATGATATACTCTGATAAAAAGAACTTCTGCTGCACTCTGAAAACCAGAAAAGATGTTAGCCAAAAATTAGCCAAAGGGGGAGTTTGTAGATGTTTAAGAATTGGCAGAATTTTTGACCAAACAAGAAATGTTAAATTCAGTTCAGAATGTCCTATCAGATGTTAGGACATTATCAAACAGAGTATGTGAATTTATTTCAGGATGTCTCATCAGATGTTGGGACATTGTGTGAATAAATTAAGTTCAGTTTTTCAGGATGTCCCAACAGATGCTGAGACATCTCAGACCTGCTACCTGAATTAATTATTGATTAACAGATCAGAGATATTTAAGGAGAACTATCTGGGATTAATTAATGCTGGATAAAAACAGAACAAGGCGCATCTGTAGGGAGTTTTAAATTGAAGATTCAGATTAAAACAGAAGACCTAATGCACCTAGAATATAGGAGGTAACAAACCCTAAATTCAAGGTGACAGTTGCTGCACATTAGGGCTGGATCATTCTACAGAAAGCCCAAAATTCAGATACCTATTTAAACAACAGAAACTCATAGAATTGAGTACGAATTTCAGAAGACTAAATAGGGTGTCTAGTGTTTTAATAGCAGGTTGTTTTTATGTACCACTTTATGAGCTTTTAAGCAAAAGTGCATTTGTGACTTGATTGAAACTGTGAAGTAAGATCAAGCTGTATTGTTTGAAGGATGTCTTCAATTTCTGTAAACTTGTAAACTTGATCACTGGGTGATTGAGGGGGAGTGAGTAGGGTACTCTTATCTAAGTGAGTCTTAGGTAGAAATTGCATTGGGTAAGTATTAAGTGATAGATTAAACAGGGTGGTTTAAGTCTAGAATTAATATTACTAATAGTGGATTTCCTCCTGGCTTGGTAGCCTCCAGATGTAGGTGTGGTTATACACTGAACTGGGTTAACAAACTTCTGTGTTGTTTATTTTTCCTGCTGTTTAAGTTTTGATTAAACTTGTCAAATGTCCTATTAAGTGTTGGAACATCTCTTAGGACATCTCATTACAGAATTTCACTATCCCCAGTGGAATCCCCATTGTTGGAACTTTCTATCCGGCATTCGTCCTATGTCAAGATATCTTTTTAGCAGTCGTCCCCTGTTAGGTGATCGTCCTTCACCTTTTGATGACCGTCCCTCATCATTTTATCTGATGGCCGTCCCCATCGTTGATCTTTGTTATCCGGCATTCGTCCTATGTCGCGATAATCCCCAGAGCAGTCGTACCCTGCTAGGTGATCGTCCTTCATCTCTTGATAACCGTCCTTCATCATGCTTATCCGATGGTTGTCCCCATCGTTGATCATTTCTATTCGGCATTCGTCCTATGTCGTGATATTTTCAGCAGTCGTCCCCTGCTAGGTGATCATCCTTCACCTTTTGATGACCGTCCCTCATCATTATTTAATTTATTCTTTTACCCGATGGTCGTCCCCTTCGCGAATTATTTACCCTTTGAACCTGATGGTCGTCCCCGTCAGTGCTTTCCTCATTTCTTTAATCCCCATAGAGTTTTATTTCTTTACCCGATGGTCGTCCCCGTCGCGGTCTTTTTATTTCCCAGCATGATGGTCGTCCTCGTCATTGCTTTATTTACCGTTTTTCATCCCTAGTAGTCGTCCTCTACTCGATGGTTGTCCTCTATCGCTTTCATTTTATACTCATACTATACTGCCTGTTACAATTTATATCCCTTTTTCCTCTTCTCCCCAGTGAGTGCAAATTTCGGACTGTCTTTGGTATTCAACCACAAGTTATCTTGTTTGTCTGTTAAGTCAGGCGCTTACACCCTGCACAACTAACTCATGTTTGAATAGGGGCAGCTGTAAACACCCCAAATTTGCCCTCACTTTTTCTCACACCATGGTTTGTGATCTTTTCATATGGCATTGCATAAGCATATCATCTCCCATTGCATATTTGTTTCATTTGCATAAGTTGCACAATTAGGGTTTGTGATCAGGAGAACCCAAGAAGTGATCTGAGCTATCTCGATGGTCTTGAAGCATGCCAAGAATGTCCATGAGTGGTCTATAATCTTATTTCATTCCCAAGAAGTCTTTGAAGTCACAAAATCACAAAGGATTGCACAAAGGCCCAGGCAAGCTAGGGTTTTCTACACAGATGACCTAAAATTAGGGTTTTGGGTTTGAGGCCCTTAATCTCAAATTTTTTGGTCATTCTAGATTCTAATGGTCTTAATATGTTATAAGGAGCATGTGTACCAAATTTGATGAAGAAATTCATTGTGGAAGTCATCTGATCAACTGGTAACTTATTGTGCAAGAAACGTCAGAATCAGGGCATCTGAGGCCACCACCGATGGAACCAAAGGGTCATCTTCATCATTTTGAGGTTCTATGATCTTTATTTGATCTTATAAGTGGTTAGAAGTTCACAAGATTGAAGAATTTCAAGCCATTTGCAAACTTTCCATTTTTGGACATGACTTGTAATGAAAACTTTCCATTTTGGGAAAGATTTTCAACCTCCTCTTTCTTGATCAAAAATGCTTCAAATGAAAAATACTTAAACATGAAAGTTGTAGATTGGATCTTCCCATTTTCAAAAAGTACAAGAACTCCTCTTGATTCATCCTAGAACTCAAGATATGATGTTTCAAAGTTGGGAAAAATCTTGTAATTTTCAAGTATGTGCCAAAGAGGGAATTTTGCAAAATCAAGTTTCAAGACTTCTTGTGTCCTCTAATTGACTTCTACACTTCATAACATGTTAATGCAACATTGCTTGACTAAAATCATGCCTTGGATTACAAGTTTACATGGATCAATTTTCATAAAATTTTCAAAGAGGGAAAATGCAAAACATGTTCAAACTCTTGCATCAAGTGGTACAGATCCTCAAATCTCCTCCAAGGGCCCTACTTGAAGCTAGTTGAGGCAGGAAAAGCCTTGAAACCAGCTCTGACCCGTGCCATGCTTATGGTACAATAACATTGACTTTTTTTGCAAATGAGGCCATACCAATCACACTATGCCACAACAACTCTCTGGCCAATCAGCATTGTTTATGCAAGCATCAAGCAACTCATTTCACATAACATAGGAGCCTGAAACAACACCATATTCAGATTGCCCAAAATTTCCAAAAACCTTCAAGTCTTCGATTCTCTCTGCATAACCACTAAAACTCAAGACTTCTTCCACCAATCATCTCAAAATCAATCATAGAACACAAACCAACCATTACAATGGCCTGAAACACTCCACAATACAAACACGATTTTTGAGTTATCAGAACCAAACATCACAAACCAGCCATCATAAACTTGTTCTAAGCTTTCCAGAAGCATCAAGGTGATCATTGGAGTGGATTAGCATCAAAGAGAGGTCCAAAAAGCTCAAAACTGCAAAGCTTCATCTTAGGTAGTCACCAAGAACTTTTTTTCTAGAACTCCTATTTTAAGTTCCAATGTGAAAGAGCATGCTCCACTGATCATTCTGTGTTTTGTATTTTTGAAAATGGTTGAGAAACAAGGATGTATTGTTGTTCTGAAATTTTTAACCTAAATATGTTCTTGTTCGATTCTTGATTTTGAGGCATGATAAATGAGTTTTGAGACTGGATTCGTGTTTAGGGAGGTTAGAAGAGTGACTCTGGAGCTTTAGAGAGCTTGGGGTGGCCTAGGGAGAGAGATAGGATTATGGGGTCGCCAGAGAAGACAACCGGAACACTGTTCCGGTCGCCTGAGAGGCGATTAGGGCTAATCTCATTTAATTAGCCAATTTGAATTTGGGCCCTTGGATCTTGTGGTTATCGCGTGTTTGGATGGTCCGGATCACTCATTAAAACCCTAATCTTTAATTAATTAGTTTAATTAGGTTTAATTAATATGAAACAATCTCCGCCACCCATTCTCGCGCCAAACATCAACTTTAAATCCGAGCCCTTGGATTTTGCATATTTTCATTTTATTTCATTTTCTTTACATTTCTTTCATATATTTTTTTAAAATAGCAAAAAGACTGTAAAAAATCTCATTTTCTGCATTTTCACTTCAAATATTTTTCTAAACCCAAAAACATTTATTATTTTAATTTTTGCATTGAAAAAGTATTTTTAAATCATTTAAATGTTTTATTTAATTTATTAATTGATTTTAATTAATTAAAAATACATTTAGGTCTCTAAAACTCACCAAACAAATCATGAAGCATTCTTAGGCGTTTAGAACAATTTACAAACTCACCATACAAATTTATTTTTAGGTTTGATCATGTTTTCATAATTTACTTTGAATTAGGGTTCATAAAAATCACATTTTTCTAACCCTAACTTGAAAAATCATTTCTGATCAACCATGATGAGTTTGAACTTGGTTCTTATTGCATTCTTTCACACATTGCATCTAGTATCTAGGATATTTAACTCATAATTTTGCATTGCATTTTCAAATTGATTTGCATTTTTCCTTTAGAATAACCCAAAAACCCTGGTTAACTTAGGAAATTTATAACTTCCTCTAGGTTTAGCTTCTGACCTCCACCTTTGGGGAGTGATCTTGTATATGTTTAGGGTTTGTTTGAGTTCAATTTCAAATTTTTATCATGAAGTATGCTTCTGTTTTGATCATGTGCATCTCATACATTCATAAAACCCTAATTTCTCATGTTCATTTGCATTCATCTTTGCATATCATCAATCATATGAATTTGCCATGACATTCCATGCCTTTGTATGCCATCTTAGACATCTTAAGACATGCTTGAACATTTCTTGATCATTTCTTCATTCATTTGGCATGCTTTGCATTCATTACATTTCATGAACATCCATGTGTTTTCATGCTTCTAACATGTCATCTTTGCATTTCATCTCTTGTATGAACATTCATAAGCATTATTCATGACTTTGTAGCATCTCATAACATATTTACATTGCATATTCACTTCTGGTCTTGATCATTGCATCTCTATTTGTCTTATTTCCTTTTGCTTTGCATCCTATGCATCTCACACTAACATTTCAGGGGCTTATGGTAAGTTGTTTGGGATGTGGATTTTCCTTCACATCCCACCTCTTCTCATCTCTTCATATGCATTCTTTACTTGTCTTTGAAGTGAACTTGCTTCACATTTGCTCTCTTGATCCTTTTCTTCTCTCTTAAGTTACTTATCTTCTTCAGGAAGTAAGTAACCTACCTTCTTTTCTCTTCTCTTTTCATCTACTTCTTCTTCCATGGTGGCCTCCTGAAGATCTTTTCTTATGCCTCACAAACCATAGGATATCCAAGCATGATAATTTTTAGGGTTGTATATAGTCCCCCCTAGCTTTTTACCTTTGAGTCTCCTTGAGTCTCTCTTCTCATCTCATAATCAGAGGCTAAACACTTAAACTTTTAGGGCTTTGAATTAGGGTTATGCATGCATCCTTATCTTAGGATGGAGTGTATAACTTTAATCCTTAGTGTTAAACCTTTAATTTGTTTACACCTCTTAATCAAAACACCTAATAACTATTAAGACTTAAGCTTGTAACTTGGGCCTTATATTAGGGTTCCATCTCTTCCTTATGGTTAAGAGGGACTAACCCTAGTGTTTAATGGACAAGTCCCCCTCAAGTTGTCTTACAAAGTTAAAACTCATTTCTTAATCTCATCCTTTAATTAAAATACATTTAATAAAGGCTTGTTATATAAATAATTTAGCCCCTAACCATGGATTAAGTTGAGGAGTCTTCCTCAGCTTAAGTGTTCTTATCTATCATCCTTCTCTTAGGATGGTGTAATGAGTTCACTAATCCCTGATTAGAGATTAAACTCATTACTTAACACAAAATAAAACCCAAAAACACTTAATAATCACAAGTAGGTTAATGATCTTAATCTTATATCATCATGGTAATTAAGTTGGATGCTTATCTCAAACTTCAGTAGGCTCATTATCCCTAATCATGGAGGATATAATGAGTTCACAACCCTTGATTTAGGCTTAAGCTCATTATTCTATGCAAAACACCAAAAACAATAAAAAAACTGAAAACACAAAAACAAACAATAATCGTCTCCTCCGGGATTCTTTTCTCATCATACTCATTCACAAACGAGAACTCGCTTCTTCTGTCTAATGAAAGACAGTTAGCACTCGAGCCAGACGAGTCATACACTTGAGCATATACAAGTAAGCAGTTCATAGTCAAATCATCCAGTCTCTTTGAGTCGAACTACGATGTTCTGACTTCCTCATTGCACGAGAGGATACGTAGGCATAACTTAACAGTTATCGAACAAAAGTCTCTTTGTCATCCCCCTCTTTCAGAATTCTTTCTAAAGCCTCAGTCTTGAGCATTTCTCACCTTCTTTTTTGCACTGACACTGTGTACTTTCTCCCTAGCTTTTTACCCACAGTCAGCACATACACTACCCCCTTTTAAACACAATCAAGTAAGTGTAGATCCCGTCGAGTACGACGGACGATATGGGTGCTAATACCTTCCTAGGTCGTAACCAACCCCCTTTCTCAGTTTCTTTGGTTCGCAACCGTCTTATCCATACCCTTCTAGGTTTATGCAGCATTACCTTTCCTTCGGGATAAAAATGCCTAGCTGGCGACTCTATTCAACCTCAACCTCCAACATCACCGACCAACCGCGTCTGCACCTGGACGTAAAGTACGAGGAGCGACAGTATCTTTGAGTCGTCATCCAAGTTATGATGGTCTCTTTTCAATTTTTATCTCCTCAAGTGGGATAAAGTCTTTTCGAATGCCAAGTTTGTATCTTCGAGTCGTCATCCAAGTTATAATGGTCTCTTTTCTAGTTTTATCTCCTCAAGTGGGATAAATTCTTGTCGAACGCCAAGTTCATATCTTCGAGTCGTCATCCAAGTTATGATTGTCTCTTTTTCAAGTTTTATCTCCTCAAGTGGGATAAATTATTTTCGAACGCCAAGTTCATACCTTCAAGCTATCATCCATGTTATGATAGGTTTATCTCTCAAGTGGGGTAAATACGTTGTGATTCCAACAAATTCGGTTTCGTGGCCTCAAGCTGTCATCCAAGTTATGATGGTTTCTGGTTCAGTCCTGTTATTTTGTCTTCAAAGAGTGGAATTTTACCTCATTTCCCACAGAGTACAAATTTTTCAGGATTATTCGAGTATTCAATCACCTCATACCTTGAATATCTAAAAGCCATTTCTATTATTCATTCAGGTCTACAGATGATTGAATAGGGGCAGCTGTAATACCTCAAAATTTTCCCTCTTAATTTATTACCAATCTCAAGTGACTTGTGCTTCGTCATTTTTCATGAACATCCGAGCATTCCATCGCATTCAAAATAAAAATAATAAAATCTGCCATGTTTTTCGCATCTGTTTCTCAATGCAGTAGCTGTAAAATGTAGGCCTTTGCATGTTGTTTGTGACTTTTTACACCTGTTTTGCATGCTGAATGTTGGCTGTAAAAAGTTGTCTTGTATTGTTGCATTGTTTTAGTAGCTGTTTGTGTCATGAGTGCTATAGTAGCTATTGTATTTTTGTATTGCATTGTTTTTAGTGCCCTTTAGGCTTAAGATTGAGTCTAGTTTAGGTCCTAGGCGCATTAGGATTTAATTGTTACTTTGTTTGCCTTATTATTTTTAATAATATGCAACACTAACCTTTGTTTTGTAGGGAGGTTAAGGTAAGTGCTTCCCAACTTATTCCTTCTATTTCTTTATGCATTTAATGCACATTTTTCATTACCTTCCATACTTGTGTTTGTTGGGTTTTCATAACTTCATGTTAATCCCTTGTAGGATCAAATTAACTTCATTAAGAACTAAGTTGTATTCTATTTGCCTTTTGTTTCTCTTTTCCTTCTCATTAGGATAGAAACCGCACTAACCTAGGCTCATCCATGTATGATAACACTAGGATTTTAGTCTTCCCCTTAGACTTTTTTCCTTTGGTTCGCTTTTCTTTCTCCTTCTCATCTCATAAAGAAAAGTAAAAAAAAACCCTAATAAAGGTCGACTTTCTCGTACGACACGAGACTTTGTCGTGGGTTACTTATGCACGTCCTGTCTCGGGGCGAGGTGTAAGTCATCTACCACAATGAATAAGTCTTAGTACGAGAAGGTTCACAAACAATAAACAAAAACACTTCTCTAAAAGACAAAACAACCAACAATAAGCGGTTTTTCCTTCGGGAATTTCTTTTCTCACCTCACTCACTCTTAACACGAACTTGCGACGACTTGCCTCATTTGCAAGAAGGTAAACGCACCCGTTCAAGGTGAGCCTACAACACCTGAGCATAGACATACGCAGTTCTAGCGCATAAAAAACACAAACAAATAGTTCCCGCCTTAGTTAGGCGAACTACGTCGACTCTGATCCTCATTTTCCCGATGAGGTACATAGGCAGCGGGGTAGGGCCCGTTCAAGCACATTCCTTATTTTCCCTACATTTTCATTCTCTTTTTCCATTTCCCTTTCTCATTCCAGTTCCAATAAGCGGTTTTTGTTCAGCAGTGTCTTATTTCTCACCCTTTGAAACAAACAAACAAGCGTGGATCCCGTCGGGTACGGCAGACAGTCTAGGGTGATAATACCTTCCCAGGTCGTAACCGACTCCCGAAACTAGATCTTTGGTTCGCAAAGCCTTTTCCTTTCCTTCTCTCTTCGGTTTATGAAGAATTACCTTTCCCATTCATTCGGGATAAAAATGTCTGGCTGACAACTCTACCTTTTCCGCGCCACTTTCGCGTTTGTACTAGGATGAAAATCTCGGGAGCGACAACCATTAGTTTATGCGTTGGAACTAGGGCAATTATTGTACTTACATTGGTTGAATAGTGATAGGAGACCTAGTAGTTTCATTTGATTTAACGTACTATTGCATTTCCTAATTTCACTTACGCTGGTTTAAAAGGGATATGAGACCTCTAGTAGGGATTAGTGAGATACACATCAATGGATTCGGTTAGTGGTTTTGTATTTTCGTCGTGGAAATATAATGACTTTCTCATTCATGTAATGCATTAAACATCAACATGGGATAAATAAGAGATTCTATATAAAACCTGACTACTTTCTCATTATTGAATTTAAAACCAATTTATTTCTCGAAAAGAAAACCATTCAAAAACCCCCATTTGTATTTTTAATTCGCATAATTTTTACCTTGTTAAATCGCAATCCTTGTAGACACGATGTCTGTTTATATTACTTTGGCACTGTCAATACACTTGCTGAGAAGTCATCACATTTTTTACGCCATTGAGGGGGATTGCAAATTCCATCAAGACAATTTTTGTGCAAAATTTGTTAGGTTTAGTTTTGTTTATTTGTTTCGAATTTTTTATTTTATTTTTGTTTTATATTTTGATTTACTTTTTTTAAGGATTAGATTTGTTTTGTATTTTTTTTATTTCTTTTTTCTTTTTTTCCTTTTATTTTTATTTTTATTTCAATTTTTTACCTACTACATTACTACTAAGGTATTCTTCTTTTTGTGTTGTATGTGAGGTGAAGACAGACAAGCAAGATAAAATCTATGCTAACTTGGAAAAGTTTGAAGCTTATTCAAAGGAACATAGAGAAAACACTCTAATTCAAAAAATTACGAGAAATTATTCAAAATTAGAACCTTTCATCAACACTGATCATTCATGGAAGGATGATTCATCATGTCAACTTTGTCGCTCCCGGGATTTTCATCCTAGTACAAATGCAAAAGTGGCGCGGAAAAGTCAAAGTCGCCAGCCAGACATTTTTATCCCGGAGGAACAGGAAAGGTAATGTTGCACAAACCTGAGGAAGAAGGAAATGACAAGGTCCTGCGAACAAAAGATCTGGGTTCGGGAGTTGGTTACGACTTGGGAAGGTATTATCACCCCAGACCGTCTGCCGTACCCGAAGAGATCCATGCTTGTTTGTGTATTTCAAAGGGTGAGAAATAAGATGTTGTTGAACAAAACTGCTAACTGGAATGGAAGTAAGAAAAGGAACTGGAAAAAAGATCAGAAGGAAGGGGGAAATGTAGGGAAAATAAAGAGTGTGCTCGAACAGGCCATATCCCGCTGCCTACGTACCTCATCGGGAATATGAGGATCAGAGTCGATGTAGTTCTCCTAACTAAGGCCTAAACTATTTATGTGTTTTTTAGAGCTGAACTGCGTATGTCTATTATCAGGTGTTGCAGGCTCGTCGAGTACGAATGCGTTACCGTCTTGCAAATGAGACAATTCGTCGCAAGTTCGTGTTGAGAGTGAGTGTGGTGAGAAAAGAATTCTCGCAGGAAAAGACGATTCTTCTTTGTTTATTGTTTTGTCTTTTAGAGAAGTATTTTATGTTTATTGTGATTTGTGAACCTTCTCATACTAAGACTTGTTCATCGTGGTAGATGCCTTACACCTCGCCCCGAAATGGAACGTGCATAAGTAACCCACGGCAAAGTCTTGTGTCGTACGAGAAGATCAACCTTTATTAGGTATTTTTTACTTTTCTTTAAGAGGAGAAAGAAAGCAAAGCGAACCAAAAGTAAGAGTCTAAGGGAAAGACTAAATTCCTAGAGTTGTCATGTATGGATGAACCTAGGTTAGTGCTATTTTTAATCCTAATGCGGAAAGGAAAAGAAGAAGGGAAGTAGAATACAACTTACTTCCTAGTGAAGTTAAGTCGATTCTAAGGGGATTAGCATGAAGTTGTGTAAACTAAGAAAAGGAATGCTAAAACACACACCTTGAAAGTATAAAGAAGGTAAACGAGATTAAGGTTTAGGGACTTACCTCCACCTCCCTACAAAACAAGGGTTAGCATGATAAACATGAATAATAAATGAGGTAAACAATTACCAAACAATTCCTAAGGGATCTAGGACCTAAACTAGACTCAATACTAAGTTTAAAGAACCTAGAAATAATACAAAGCAAAAATCCAGCAGCCTATTACAGCTCCTAAATGCACAAATAGCAATGAAATGCAATGCACAATGCACACAACTTTTTACAGCTAACAATCAGCAAGCAAAACAGGTGTAAAATGTGAGAAAAATGCAACAATTAGTATACATTTTACAGCTACTACATCAAAATATAGCTATGAAATGCAATACAAATTTGGCTTATTTTCAATTATGCACAAAATAAATTTTAATGCACAAACATCATATAGCATGATAAAATACAACATCAACATGAAAGAATAACATGGATTATGGACATGATTATTTACAATGAATTGCTTATTAAAGAATACACAAAAACAAATATGCAACAAGTATGCACTTTCAAGAATTGGCGCATTAGCACATAACATGGGTTAGAGAGTGTGTCAATAAAGACCAACAAAGTGGACATGTAACTTGATTCAAAAATCAGAATTGGTGTCAAAGTATTGTGATCAAAGATGCAAACAAAATGTAAGAATGTGCATACATGTGATCATGTGAAATGCAACATGCAATCATGCAATGCAACATGCAAACATGCAATGCAATTATGCATTCAAATTATGAAACATGTGTGGATCATGAAAGTGAAGCAAAAACAGGACCTAAACAATTATAAGCATGCTAGCAAAAGAGTTTGAACATTGCAACAAACCTATACAAATCACTTTATACACAACTAGCAAATAAACGCAAAATATGCAAAAGTAACAAATGCACATGTCGAAACGACTCGAAACAAAAAAATTATCCCCCTAATGTGGTCCTAAAAATTCTCTAAAATCATTACCTAATCATACATGAAGATTAAAGGGACAATGAGACGCAAACAAGTCATGAAACAAACAAAATTTTCAAAATCAAACAGCGTTAACCGGTTAACGATATAGGTTAACCGGTTAACGACCTTAAAACAACACTTCCAGGTTTGAAAATCATGTGTTAACCGGTTAACTATATGTGTTAACCGGTTAACACTGAACAAAATGCTGAAAAAAGTCAAGAAATAAACACTTTTAGCTATGAACCTACTTCTACAACCCCCTAACACATACATGAACATGCTAGCACGAATTTACTACTTATATATGGTATTCTAACACCTATTAGCACCTAGATTAAGCTACAATTCTATCTATGAACAATCTAAACCAACAAATTGCAAGCAAACCGTAAAAATGATCCAAACGCAATCAAGCAACAAGTAATCGAAGAATTCCGTAAAGTGAGATGAAGAGAATAAGTTAAAAGCAAAGAATCGATATTGAATTCACCAACCTATAAAGCGGAGGATTGCTTTGGTGAGTGTTGCGAGTCTATCGGTGTGAAAAATAAAGAGAAAACCGTGAACTTCGATCTTCAATCAGCAAGAACGCAAAATAAATGTCAATGCTCTGAATCGCTTCCGATTGGTGAAATAAACACCATAACCTTGTCGGATCTTTGATTAACCATTGAATTGGTGAAGAAGATGGAGGCTAAGCTTCCGATCGATCGAGTTTTGATATGAAACTTGATAGATCGTGATGAAGATGAAACTTTGATAAATTTGGTAATGGAAGAAAAAGTTGAGAGAAAATGAGAGAGATGAAGTGAAATGAAATTGAAATTATGAAAAATGAAGTGAAGTTTGGAGTGAAATGGATTTATATAGAGGATAGGCTTGGATTGAAGCATAGGCATGGAGCTAGCTTGGCATTAGGCTTGGTAAATGAGGCTTGGAATTAGGGTTGGAGTTAGTTGAAGTTAGTTAGGGTTCTAGAATATTCCTTGGAATATGCAAGAAGAGTCTAGAAGGTGGTGGAAAGTTCCAAGGGAAAAATGGAGTGGGAAAGGATGTGTAAGGAAAATGTGAAAAAGGTGAAAAAAATGAAGGGAAAAAATGGAGGGAAAATGAGAATTCAACCAATTTTTGAACCTTTTTACCAAATTTCGCATGCGTTAACCGGTTAACGGACCAAAAATCTGATTTTTTTTCCTTTTTGCATGTGAAACCTCAGGAATATGTCTGCATCGTCCATTTTGAGTTGATTTTGATTTTAATATTTTCTTGGGCTTTTTGGATGACATTGAGCTCCTTGCATAATCACTTGGCTCTTATTGATTTTGCGGATCGAATTGATGGATAACTAATCATATGCCCTATGCTAGTAACCATGGATGGCATGCTCCATTTTTCTATGCAAGAATGCTTGATCATGTATGCAACATACTATGCTATATGATATGGAAAAATGAGAGGGAAAATTTTGGGGTGTTACAGCTGCCCCTATTCAAGCATCTGTTAATCTGAAAAGGACAAGAGCATTGGCTGTTGGTCGTTCTAGATGAACTGTGGTTGAATACCAAAAAAAAAGAGACCCTGAAATTTGCGCTCTGATGGAAAAAACAGGGAAATAAACCTAACAAAAGAAAACAATTGTCTGATGACGAAGGTAACCAAAAGTAACTATTGAAATGAGAACATGTCTTGTGTGGAACCAGGAGACTACTGGCTTGCCATAGCGATGATGGACTCGGAAGTGTCTTTTGTTGAACCAGGAGACTATTAGCTTGGATGTGAGAAAGTGTTTTTTACGGAATCAGGAGACTATTGACCTATCTTTTGTGGAACCGGGAGACTACTAGCTTGCCATAACAACGATGGACTTGGTACACTTTGGTCTGTGGGATAGACGTGTACAACTTCAAAATCAGTATTAATAAATACGATGTCTTGATCTTGATTAGAATCCGTATAAAAATACGCTGCCTTGATTCTCTTTGTATAACCTAAAGGCATACGGTAACAATTGTGCAATTACAAAAATCCGCGTAACAATGTGCTGTCTTGATCTTCCACACTGTTTCGACAAAATAACTCACTGTCAGGATCTGCAACCAGGCATGCACTGTCTTGACCCTCTTTCAGAATCCGTGTAACTACACATTGTCTTGACTCCAAGCTTCAAAATCCGTGTAACAACACTCTGTCTTGATTTTGAAAATGAAATAACCATCCTAACAAGGAGGTACACATTTCAAGTAAAAGATCCACTGGGTTGGATCGCTGTCAGAATCCGTATAACAATACAATGTCTTGATTCCGATCTTCAAAATTTGTGTAACTACACGCTATCTTGATTTTGAAAATGAAATAACCATCCTAACAAGGATATGTATTTCAAGTAAAAGATCCACTGGGCTGGATTGCTGTCAGAATTCGTGTAACAACATGTTGTCTTGATTTTGAATTTCAAAATCCGTATAACAATACGATGTCTTAATTTTGAAACCGAAGTAACCATCATAACAAGGTGGTACTTCTTCAAATATCTATCCACTAGGCTGGACAAAGATATATTCTTGCTGGGGAGAATTCTTACTAGAACTCCACTGGGGATGCAAACGTCCTGGGCGACATTCTGTTGAGAAGATGAGATGACCACCTCCTGTTAATAACCACCATTGGCTAGGGAATAAAACAAACATGGAATCAATCTCGACACTCTGACTACAGATAACCATCTATTGGGGATAACAACGTCCTGGGCGACATTGTGATGAGGCAACGAGATAACCATATCTTGAATCTTGCTGGGGATATCAATGTCCTGGGCGACATTATGTTGGGGAAATGAAATCACATACTCTATTAATACAGATCCCTATTGGGGAATAAATTGATCGCTGATTTGATCTCATGAAACCTTGGCTGGAGATAACCAACCGCTGGGGATAACAACGTCCTGGGCGACATTGTATGGAGGAAATAAGATATCTATCTTGAAACTCTGGTCGGAGATAGCAATCTGCTGGAGAGGGATAAGAACAAAACTGCATCTGGTCATGCGCTACTTTGGTTTGTCATGTCTGTCAAAAATAAATTGGCGACCTCTTGGGGAATATTTCATCATTGGGATGAATCCCAATCACACAACTCTATAGGGAGTGAAAAACTTCTAACTCGGCTAGGGAATAATCTGCCAAGACCTAGCTGGGGAGAGAATTCTAACAATTCTAGCTCTGTGGGGAGAAAGGTTCATTTGGCCACTAGCTGGGAATTAAGCCTCCGCTTGGGAAAAAAACTATTCAACTGATCTTGAAATTCTGCTGGGAACACTTCTTGTTCTGACTCAACTGAGGAAAAAAACTGTTCAACTGATTTTGAAGTTCTGTGGAGAACACTGCCTGTTCTGACTTAGCTGGGGAAGATTATGTTTCAACTCTGCTGAGGATGCTAAGTATCACCTTTCTTCTTGAGGAAGAGATCTGCTAGGGACTCCTCAAATACACCCATTTTCTGCTTGGGGAGGAACATTATGCTTAGGGGGACGCCAATGATGATTGATCTTTATCTGGCAGCTTCGCTGGGAAAGTTGCGAACACTGCTGGGCAAGGAAGAGAACTCCCTGGCTCTTCTGTATCTTCACAACTGCTAGGGAATAACGAATCTTCATGTACTGTTGGGATAGTGAAGACTCTGGTGAGGGATGCTTACTTGTCGAAGGAAACTTTCTGCTTGAGGAAGTCATCACCCTTCTACTACTACACGGAGGAAGGTTTGATATCCGACTCTACTGGGGATAACAGAGAACTCCGATGGGGATGTTTCCGGCTGGAAATAAGAGTTTTGATCACCTTTTGCTAGGAGTGGGAGGTTGGATATATTTCATGCTGGGGATGAGAAACGGAAGGTGTCCTCTGTCGGGGATAAGAGATAATGATCTTCCTACTCTGGCAATATCATTCTCTCTGTTGTTGATCTACTAGAGAGGTTGGCCTGACTTGCTGACAAGCAATGCTTCAATGAGACCTACTGAGGAAGAGGTTTCTTTGAAACTCAATGCTGAGTAATGGCTTTGCTAGAAACACCTGTACCTGCACGTACACAACTGATAGCGCCTACAAAATGAGGGGTTAGTTTGGCCTGCATGCTCCGGGTTCATGGTCTAAGTTATCATCCCAGTCACTCAACATTCAAAGTGATTTTAAATGTTTTCCTTTCACATGTCATTTATAAAGCCACCAAGTTTAAATGCAATATTCTTTTATAAAAAATTCAGGACATTTTTGCAAATAAAGCGAGTAAAAAAAAGAAAAAAGAAAAAAGCTTTTTGACTGAACATTCTTTTATTTATGAGCCTCTGAATAGGCGAAAATTTACATTAGGAAGCAATCACCTGAAAAAGGTGATCACTATAAATTGAGAAAAAGAAATTATCCTAATGGCAATGTGCGGCATTCCTATGAGTTTCAATTCTGTTATGACCAATATGTCTTCAGATTTTCAGTTCATGCCTTCGCTTTTCGAAGAGGAAGAGTGGACTAATTCCTACCCTTCTTGTAATACCCCGTATTTTGTTTAAAGCTCTGGACATTAATTGGTAATAATATTATTTCGAAATACTCTAAGAAATTTTGATGGAACTAAATAGAGTAATTCATGGGATTATATTTTATTAATTGATATTAGTTGATTCATAGGTTTTATAAAATATCAGATTAAGAGACATTTTTGGATACTCTCTAATTTTTGACTTATCGGTAAAAAATATAAGCTTTTATATTATATATATATATATATATATATATATATAGAAAGATTATGAGAGAAAGAAAGAGGTTGGTAAGAAAATATGAAAAGGAGAAGAGAAGAGAAGAAGAAGAGAGAAAAAGCCCTAAAGCTCCAATTCTTCATTCCCAATCATCCGTCTGTCGAATTAACTCAATCTTTCCGCCAATCTTCATCTCTCGAGGTCGGTTCTTAGTTAGAAACTTTTATCTTTGATTTTGGTTGAGTCTTAGAAATGTTTGTGGTTAGGTCTTAGTTGGAAATCCAAGAAAAATCGGAAGTTTAACGGTTAAAACTCGATTAAAACCTACCTAAAACACTCATATTATGATAATGGATAAGTTTGGTCATGCCTTGTTGCATTGGTTGGTATTTGGGAGTGATTGGGTGTGGGAAGAGTGTTTTCCCGTAAGGCTGGAACATCCTGAACTGGTGTAGCTTGCTCAGCGAGCATACCTCACGCAACGAAAGTTCCAGGGCGATTTTCGCTCAACGAGAAGGAGCTCGCTCAGCGAGACCTGTAGTTTCAAATTTTGGTTTTTAATTCGTAACTTATGATTCGGGTATCTGTTTGGAGCGTTCCACATATCGTTTTGAAGCTAATGGCATAATTTATCTATTAGGATCAAGAAACATTAATTTCGAGCCGACTTTTACCCGATTATTTTCAAATGACCAAAACTTGATAAAATGAAACTTGTGAGTTAATGGAAATAGAGAAAGGTACAACTTGTGAGGTATCTAGGTTCCCCTTAGACTCGTTTGAATTATGATTTATGTTTTTTTGTTTTAGGATCCTCCGTAAGGACTTGAGATATCTGTTGTGTATGCATGGGCGTTGATTTGAGAATTGTAGACTATAAGTCCCCCGTAAGGTCTTGAGTAAGCCTTGAGGTGGGTTGTCCTTAGTCCCATGTGAAGCATCTGTAAGGACTTGGGGCAACTGCTATGCTAGTTGTGTCAATCTTGAGTAAGTCTTGAGGTGGGTTATCTTTAGTCCAACGGGAAGCATCCGTAAGGATTGAAGCGCGTGTTATGTCAATTCCTCCTTAAGGTCTTGTATAAGTCTCAAGTGGTTACTATGTGTTTCACTAGGGCATCCGTAAGGACTTGAGGTAGACATTTCCCTTTTGATTTTTGTTTGAAATCGTGTGTGGACCCTAGTTTCCCCTATGTCCTTTTTCCTTGCGTAAATCGGTTGGTGAAGCATGCGAGTTTCGTGGGAAATGACCCTTAGAGCCGAGAGAACTCTAAGATAGAGAACCCACTGAGATGTTTTATCTCACTCCATGTTGATGTTGTTATTTCAGGTACTTCAGGTTCCGCTAAGGGTAAGGATAAGGCGACTTGATTATCTTTACTAGCTGATGGCTTAGTCTTCCACTGTGGAGTTTTGAGATCTTCGGATCTAGTTCTTAGATCTGTTTGTAGTTGAACATCTTGTACTATTATATAGCCTTGTTTAGTACCTTAAGTTGTAATGGCTATATTTATGCAATGTGTTGCTAAGAACTTATTTGTATTTCAAGTACCAAATCATTAATATTATATATGAAAAATATGTTTTATGTATTTCTTTTGTATATGGGTATTACAGTTGGTATCAGAGCAGGTCGTATCCTCGACCTAGCCTTGAAATATTATGAGTATTTCCTTCCGTTCATACACGTTGACTTGCGATAGGACTAAATGTTATGTTTATGGTATTGAGCCTGATCAACTTAATCCTGTTTTGATGACATTTAGGAAATATGGCTAGTAGACGTGGAACTCGTGCTCGACCCAGTGTCACTCCTCCCAGTAGTGATCAAGCAGGTAGCGATGGGAATGCTCCTATGTTCCAATTTATGCAGCAGATGCAGCAACAGCAGCACCAATTCATGCAAAAAATGATGCATCAGATGAGTGGGGGCCTTCACCCGCACATGGTTGCTCCTGGAGCTGCGGGTGGAACATTTAGAGACTTCTTCCGCATGAACCCTCAGGAGTTTCATGGCGGGTTGGATCCGGTTAAGGCTCATGAATGGGTGACTGGAATGGAGAGGATATTTCAGATTGTGATTTGTAGTGAAGAAGATAAGGTGACCTTCGCGTCACATTTACTAAAGGGTCCTGCTGCTAGGTGGTGGGAAAGTGCCTCCAACTTGATGATGGTGCAAGAAATTCCAAGAGTGTGGCAACAATTTAAGACAATTTTTATGGACAAGTATTTTCCGAGTTCCTTGAGGACGCAAAAAGAGTTTGAATTTCAACAACTTAGGCAAGGGAGCATGACTGTGGCCAGTTATACTGAGAAGTTTGAGGACATGGCGGCCTACTCTAGGCAGGCTATGTATGCCCCTTATGAAAGGTGGAAATTGACCAGTTCTTGTTTGGGCTAAGGGCCGAGATCTCGCATAGTGTCTCTCAAAGGGAGTTCACTACTTACTCTGAGATGTTGAGGCAATGTTATGTTGTGGAGCATAGTTTGAAGAAAGATCGAGCAGAAGCTAGTACCGGAAGAGTGGTTCAAGGAGATAGGGGGAGGGCTAGTCAATCTTTTAGACCGAGGCCTCAACCCTTCAAGGGGAAACAGGTGTCGAGTCCTAGATCCAGTGCTCCTCCTTCTTGCCCCCGATGTCGCAAGAATCACTTTGGAAGATGTGAGCAGAACGGTGTATTTTGCTATCATTATCAAAAGGAAGGACATATTTCTAGGGATTTCCCTCAGAGAAAGGATCTGACTCGAGGGAGAGTTTATACTATGGACGCCAGGAAGACGAAAGGCGACAATTCCTTGATTGCGGGTAATTGTCTTATTAACAACCATCCTTGTCTTATTTTATTTGATTGTGGAGCTACGCATTCTTTTATATCTACTATTTGTGCGAAGCGACTTGGGTTGCGACTTTTTCCCTTGTCCCCTCCAATGGTGGTTACTACCGCTATGGATGAAACTGTCGAGACGCCGCTTAAGTGTGAGAATTGTACGTTGTCCGTGGATGGCAGAATCTTTCAGATTGACCTCATTTGTTTGCCCCTTAAGAAAATTGATGTTATCCTGGGAATGGACTAGTTGTCTGCTAATTCTGTGTTTATTGGGTGTGAAGAGAAGTTGATCCTCATTCCCTCTGTTGAAGTGCCTCCGAAAGATGATTTGGCAACGATATTAGAAGGTACGATTGGAATGGTAAATTTTTGTTTGAGCAAGAGAAATCTGTTTTGCTTGTCCTTACTAAAGAGGAGAGTATTGACCAGCAAGTTTTGAACATTCCGATAGTTTGTGAATTTTCCGACGTCTTTCCTGAAGATGTCACTTCCTTACCTCCGGTGAGGGAAGTTGAATTCTCAGTCGACCTGATACCAGGAACGGCTCCTATATCTGTTTCCCCTTATCGGATGGCTCCGCTCGAATTGAAAGAATTGAAAGATCAATTAGAAGATTTGATGGCAAGGCTTTTTGTAAGACCTAGTGTCTCGCCGTGGGGAGCTCCGGTGTTATTGGTGAAGAAAAAGGATGGTGGTATGAGGCTGTGCATCGATTATCGAAAGTTGAACAAGGTTACAATCAAGAATAAATACCCCTTACTGAGGATAGACGATCTTCTAGATCAATTGAAAGGAGCCTGCGTGTTCTCGAAGATTGAACTGAGCTCGGGCTATCACCAGATTCGTGTGAAGAGTTCGGATGTTTCGAAGACTGTGTTCAGAACCTGTTACGGTCATTACGAATTCTTAGTAATGCCTTTCGGTGTGACGAATGCTCCAGCTGTTTTTATGGACTACATGAATCGGATATTTCAGAATTATTTGAATAAATATTTGGTGATCTTTATCGACGATATTCTTATCTATTCTCGTACTCCGCAAGAGCACGGAGAACATCTGAGGATTGTCCTATCGATGCTGCAGGAAAAGAAACTTTTTGCTAAGTTTAGTAAGTGTGAATTCTGGATGTTAGAAGTCAAGTTCCTTGGACATGTTATATCATAAGGAGGTGTAGCTGTAGACCCGTCAAAGATAGAAGCTGTAATTAATTGGGAGAGACCGAAGAATGTTACCGAAGTGAGAAGCTTCCTAGGTTTGGCAGGTTACTACAGAAGATTTATTAAAGGTTTTTCCCAGATGGTGTTACCGTTAACTAAACTCACTCGGAAGGACTTCGATTATGAATGGGATTCTGATTATGAACAAAGTTTCGTGTGCTTGAAGGAGAGATTGACAACTGCTCTTGTCCTGATTATTCCCGATCCTAACAAATCTTATGAAGTGTTCTACGATGCTTCAAAGATGGGTTTAGGAGGTGTCCTCATGCAAGAGGGAAAAGTGGTGGCGTATGCTTCCAGACAGTTGAGAGTTCATGAGAAGAATTATCCTACGCATGATTTGGAATTAGCGGCCGTGGTGTTTACTTTGAAGGTGTGGCGACATTACTTGTATGGTGTGCGTTTTGAGATGTTTAGTGATCATAAGAGTTTGAAGTACCTCTTTGATCAGAAGGAACTGAATATGAGACAGAGAAGATGGATGGAGTATTTGAAGGATGATGATCTTAAGTTGAAGTATCACCCCGGAAAAGCAAACAAAGTGGCAAATGCCTTGAGTAGAAAAGTGATTCGTAGTGCCGAATTGATGGTATTAGAGTATGCATTGTTAGAAAAGTTTCGAGATCTTAACCTTCAGTTTGTTTGGACTCCGAATGGCATAATCATGGGAAACTTGAATATTAGTTCTACATTGAGGAATGATATTCAACAAGCGCAAGTTTTGGATGAGAAGCTGCAAGGATTGTTACTCCAACGGGGTTTCGTGAGAGCATTAGATGGGATCATCCTATTCAATAAAAGAATTTGTGTTCCGAATGACGATGTGTTAAAGAGAAGGATTCTGGAAGAAGCACATAAAGGTTCTTTTACAATACATTCAGGTTCTTCGAAGATGTATCAAGACTTGAAGAGAGAGTATTGGTGGTCCGGAATGAAAAAGGACATTGCGGTATTTGTGTCAGAATGTGCAGTGTGTCAGCAAGTGAAAATTGAGCACCAAAGGTCGGGTGGATTGTTACAACCGTTGGACATTCCAATTTGGAAATGGGATAGTATCTCTATGGACTTCGCAGTAGGTTTACCGAGTACTCAGGGTGGCTATGACTCTGTTTGGGTGATTGTGGACCGACTAACGAAATATGCGCATTTCTTAGCTGTGAAGACTACATATAAGGCAAGTCAGCTTGCAAGGTTGTTTATTGCTGAAATTGTGAGATTGCATGGTGTTCCGTCCAGTATTGTATCGGATAGAGATCCGAAGTTCACTTCGAGATTTTGGAAGGTGTTCCAACAAGCCATGGGTATGAATTTGCGTTTGAGTACTTCTAATCATCCTCAAACGGATGGTCAGACGGAACGTACGATTCAAACGATGGAAGATATGTTGAGAGCATGTGTTTTAGAGAGCAAAGGGAATTGGAAAGAACTTTTGCCGTTGATCGAATTTTCGTACAATAACAGTTATCACGCGAGCATCGGAATGGCTCCGTATGAGGCTTTATACGGAAGGAAGTGTAGAACACCATTGTGTTGGTCAGAAGTGGGTGAAGATAGAGTTCTAGGACCGGAAATTATTCAAGAGACTACGGAAAATATTCGTGATCCGAGAAAAGATTAAGCAAGCCCAAGACCGTCAGAAGAGCTATGCTGACAATCGAAGGAGACCCCTGGAATTCGGGGAAGGCGGTCATGTGTATTTGAAAGTCACTCCGAGATTAAGGTTGAAGGGACCGTTTAAGTCACGTAAGTTAAGTCCGAGATACGTAGGACCGTATCAGATCCTAGAAAGGATTGGTGAAGTCGCTTACCGTTTAGCCTTGTCGCCATCTCTATCTGAAATTCATGATGTCTTTTATGTATCCCAACTTCGTAGGTTCATCCCCGATCCTCTTCATCCTATTCTTCTGGATTCTATCGAGATAGAAACGGATTTGACCTTTGAACCCAAACCAAGCCGTATTGTCGAGAGAGAAACCAAGGTACTGAGAAATAAAGAAATACCACTTGTTAAAGTGCAATGGGACGAGATGCATCCGGGTGATGCTACGTGGGAGTTGGAATCAGAAATGCGGGAATCATATCCTCACCTGTTCAGGTAATCTTTCAAATTCGTGGACGAATTTTATTTAAGGGGGGAGAATGTAATACCCCGTATTTTGTTTAAAGCTCTGGACATTAATTGGTAATAATATTATTTCGGAATACTCTAAGAAATTTTGATGGAACTAAATAGAGTAATTCATGGGATTATATTTTATTAATTGATATTAGCTGACTCAGAGGTTTTATAAAATATCAGATTAAGAGACATTTTTGGATACTCACTAATTTTTAACTTATCGGTAAAAATATAAGCTTTTATATTATATATATAGAAAGATTATGAGAGAAAGAAAGAGGTTGGTAAGAAAAGAAGAAAAGGAGAAGAGAAGAGAAGAAGAAGAGAGAAAAAGCCCTAAAGCTCCAATTCTTCATTCCCGATCATCCGTTCGTCGAATCAACTCAATCTTTCCACCAATCTTCATCTCTCGAGGTGGGTTCTTAGTTAGAAACCTTTATCTTTGATTTTGGTTGAGTCTTAGAAATGTTTGTGGTTAGGGCTTAGTTGGAAATCCAAGAAAAATCGGAAGTTTAACGGTTAAAACTCGATTAAAACCTACCTAAAATATTCATATTATGATAATGGATGTGTTTGATCATGCCTTGTTGCATTGGTTGGTGTTTGGGAGTGATTGGGTGTGGGAAGAGTGTTTTCCCGTAAGGATGGAACTTCCTGAACTGGTGTAGCTCGCTCAGCGAAAGTTCCAGGGCGATTTTCGCTCAACGAGAAGGAGCTCGCTCAGCGAGACCTGTAGTTTCAAATTTTGGTTTTTAATTCGTAACTTATGATTCGGGTATCTCTTTGGAGCGTTCCACATATCATTTTGAAGCTAATGGCATAATTTATCTATTAGGATCAAGAAACATTAATTTCGAGTCGACGTTTACCCGATTATTTTTAAATGACCAAAACATGATAAAATGAAACTTGTGAGTTAATGGAAATAGAGAAAGGTACGACTTGTGAGGTATCTAGGTGTTGCACCCCAAAATTTGCCCTCACAATACAAGACTTTGTGTGCTAAGAAGGTTCACAAGGTTCACAAGTTTCTCAATGCTTATATAACCTTTCATGAGGTTCATGAAGTCTACAAGTCACTTCTTGAAGGTTCACAAGGTTCACAAGCTTCTCAACATTTACAAGACCTTTCATGAGGTTCATGAATTCCATAAGTTGCTTCTTGAAGGTTCACAAGGTTCACAAGTTCCATAATGCTTTCAATACCTTTCATGAGGTTCATGAAGTCCACAAGTTACTTCTTGAAGGTTCACAAGGTTCACAAGATTCACAATGATTACAAAGCTTTCCTGAGGTTCATAAGGTCTACAAAGTCACTTTATGAGGTTCACAAGGTTCACAAGGTTCACAATACCTCCCATGAGTATCACAAGACATTTTATGATGGTTCACAAGGTTCACAAGGTTCACAATTGGTCAGAAGAGTTGATAATTCCCTTAGACAAGGCACCTCCTAGGCAGTGCATCCAAAACTAGGGTTTTGACTTTAATCAGGCTAAATGGACTTCCAATACCTCAAGTGAGCTTCATAACATCTTATATGTGTATAAGAATCCCCATGACAAGTTTCAAGACTTTTCTCAAAAGTTTGCTCAGTCAAATGATCAGATAAGTCAAAATCAGTCAGTACAGTTAAAAGGTCAAACTGAGGTCAACTATGGTCAAATCAAAGTCAAACTTCATGATTTTTTGCCAACATCAAGTATATGAAGTAAAATTCATCATTTGATCAAGGGTTGATCATGATTCATCAAGGAGATTCCAGATCATCAATAATCAGGAGTTTCTAAATTAGGGTTTCCTCAGTAAAAGTCAACTGAACTTTGACCAGCCATAACTTTCACATACTTCATCACCAAGTCTCCATCCAAAGCTCATTTTGAAGGAAATTGAATTCTCTACAACTCTGATGTTTCAAGTTAAGCCCAAAAATGCTTCATTTGGAAGATATAACCTAAGACATTATAGGTCATTTCAAAAGTCAACAAAAAGTCAACAACTTCAAAAGGGAATAACTTGAGATTGGTAAATGATATGGACCTAAAACCAATGGGGTTGTTTAGAGGACTCTTCAAGCTTTCCAAAAAGTCCAAGATCACCCTCATACCTTTAAAATTGAGGAAGATATGCTCTTGCAAAGTTGGGAAATTTTGTGATGGTTTATATTAAAAATGGGGGTCTAGAACCAATTCCTTCCAAATGGGCTTGCTAAATTGTGATCCAATCCACATCATATCATCATGCACGACCCAATTGACCAAAATTCAGAATTTTTATTATTTTATTTTTATTTATTATTGATTTAATTCATAAAAATCATTTTAAATAAATATAAAATATGAAAATCTATTTTTGGGTGAAGATTGAGCTTCTAGAATTTCATAAATGTTGATTGAATTTGAAAGAGAAAGGAATCATGAGATTGATCCAAGAATAGCAAGTCTTCATGAACAAATATTTGACTTTTACACCATGATCTTTTTCAATCTTTTTTGGATCAAATCTCCACACAACCAATGAGTTTTTTTAACCTAATTCACTCACATATAAGTAGTTAGCATAAACATAACCCTCATTCACGAATTCCAGCAGCCAAAGGTAAGTTTCAAAAACTCAAAAATTCATCAAAAAAGTGGAATTCGGATTTCATCTTCCAAGGCTCTAAAAGGTAAAATAAGAATATGGTTGGCTTCCTTGGACATCATGGACCATGAATCATCATTCATAAGCATTCAAATCATGCCCTAATGATAAACCCGAAGCTTGTTTATGCTTGAACATAACTTTTTTCGATTACATTAATTTGGTGTGTTTCAATGAAATTTGCTTGGCTAATGTTGTTTGTTATGTGCTATAGATCGTTTCTGGACAAAAAAATTGAAGCTTCCTTGCCTAGAACAGATTCAGCCATTGTTAGGGTTTAGCTCTTGAAATTAGGGTTTGATGATTCAATGAGTTTAAATGAATTCTGGACACATAGGAAGGTTCTATGAGATACAAGGATCATAAAACTGTAACTAATTTCATGAATCATTGCTGTTTGGTATGAGTTTGATTTTCGCAGGTTTGACACTATGAAGAACTTGCAATAGATTTCGCAGGAAAATTCAAAAGGAAATTCGCAGGAAATTTGGGGAAGAAGAAGGTCTTTCGCGCGCTCAGGAAATTCAAAAATTGTTGAAAATATTTTATGAATTATGCTTGATTTGTTTATCACAAGCGTGCTTGTGGTTCAGTGGTAAGACTGATGCGTGTATATTGTGAGGGCACCAGTTCGATCCTTGGCCAGTGTATTATTTTTGTTCTTATTTTTCATGTCAAAAGCATACTTAATATATTATTATTTCTGGCCATTACACTATCAGTCAGGCTCTCCCAGCCAGGTGGATACGTGCGCATGCTTGTAATTAGAAGGTCCTGGGTTCGAGTCACACCCCAGGCCTTTTGCGTCTTTTATTTTTCCAGGATATTTTGCAAACCAAGAACAAAACTAGCAGGACTTATTTTATTATCACCAACGCATGGTTGGTCTGATGGTGTGTTTTGGTGCTGGCAAGCATAGAAACCTGGGTTCAAACCCAGCCAAGGTAAGTTCTTATTTTTGTCACTTTTTCTATTTTCTTTAATTAATTAATTTATTTGTTTTATATTCTTAATAAAAAATAAATCATACATATATTAAAAATTAAAATAACATTTTTATTCTCTAAAATTCTAAACTTTCTATTTTTTTATTTAGTTCAAAAATTTATTTTATTATAATATATATGTATATATTAGTTAAAATAATTTTGTATATAAACAAACCCTAATTTTCTAAACAAACCCTAAAAATATTTTCTAAAATAAAACCTAATTCTATTTTTCTAAATAATTTTATTCTTAATATAATTATATTTATTTATTTATTTAATATGATTTTTTGTAAACTTTATAAATATGATTAATATCGTAAATATGATTATTTTTTGTGAACATAATATTTAAAATTTATTTTCTTCATAATGTGTAAATATTTTTTCTTAATAATTGTTGATATATATTCATAAATAATTAAATTTTTGTAAATGATTAAGATTTATAATTATATTATGCTTAAAATTTTTCTTATTATATATTAAAATTAAACTTTGTGTTCATATCATTATAATATTTTTCTATTTATTTCTATTTACTTTAATTATTGTTACTAATTATACTATTATTTATTATTTTTTGATTACTATTATCTCATATTTTTATTATTATTTCTCTAACCTTGTTTATTTCTAATTATTCTTATTTCACTAATTTTATTTGTTTTTTTTACTAACCCTATTTTATTGTTATTTATCACTAACCTCTATTTTATTTACTTATTTATTTTTGCTTATTATATTTATTTTGCTATATATTTATATTTATTGCTATTTATTATTGTTATAATTATGATGTAATTGCTTCTCGGATGTAAATTTTGTAAATATTATAATTATTTTATTATTGCTATGGTTAGTAAATTAGGGAGTGCAAAAACATGTATTCTATGTAAAATTAACTTAGATCATTTAATCATAAGATAATTAATATTGAACACTCACACACGTAAGTCGATTTTTAATCGCCGTCTCACTTTCTAAGGTTATCCCTCAAGTTGCCTAAATCATAAGGTCAAGTGGGGTGTATAAAGTAAGTCCCTTAAAAGAAAAATCATCAAGTCCCTAATGGTTGCCTTTAAAGATCAAGTCCCTTCGAATAATGATGATAGTCCCTCCTATATGCTTATTACACCCCACAGTTGCCTTCAAAAATAAATGTCTCTCTCATGTCCCTTACATCCAAGGTAATGACTACCTACTCCTTAATAGTGGGGATAGTCTTACCAATTAAAGGATAAAGAACAAGAAAGACTTAAAACTTTAGGGTAGGTTCCTCTTATGTACTTGCTCACTTCAAAAACTTTTCACATTTCAAACAAATTTTCAAAAAACAAGTTTTTACGCATCCGTACATGGATCATTATTAACTATTCTGAAAATTTTTCTATTCACACACTACACTTTCAAAAACAATTCAAAAGTGAGCTAAGTAACTAAGAGCCCATGGATAACCATGGATGTAAAGGGTGCTAACACCTTCCCTTTACATAACCTACCCCCCGGACCCAAAAATATCTCTTAAGGTCTTTCCTGTTCTTTTATACCCTTTCCTTTTGGATAAAATAAAAGTCGGTGGCGACTCTTGCTATCCGCAACATAACTAAAGTCAGTTCTCCCACCGTGTTACAGAACTGGCGACTCTGCTGGGGATTTAATTTAAGAGGGGTACCCTTAGGAATTAAGATCACTTTAACATTGTTTGCCTTGTTTGCTTTATATTATCTTGTTGGGGTGCTCTTATGTGTGAAAGGTCCTAACCCGGATCTAGTGTACCTTAGGTAAATGGCAATAGACCAAGGAAACTGTACGACGTATATCGATACGGTTGATCTGGTGGCCATAGTTAGTGCGACTTCTTGGTTGGTGCTTATGTTCCTTAAGTCAAGTTGAGGATAATATGAGGCTGCCATATGTTGTCAATGCACTAACTAACTTTTAGAACCCTAGTTAACTCATCTTGGCCTTTAGAAAGGTAGTGAGGTAACCGGCTTTGGTGCAGACTGAAGTTCGTTGACACTCGATACTACACTCATTGAGATTCTAAACTTGGAGGGTTTTGGTTGGCAAGTAAGTTGCCTTCTGATCAACCACCCTTGTGAAGGATCAATGATATTGAGATCCCTTAGAACCTGGTTACTTTTGTAGGACAGGATGAACCATCTAACTTCAGGGGAGGGTACTTACCTTTGAACCTCATGCAAGCCTTTAAACCTAGGGCAATTGTGTGACTTGTTTGTGTGTGCCACATGTTTGTGATTGAGCATAACATCATGACATCATCATGCATCATAAGCATATCATTTTCCCTAACCATTTCAAGGACCAAGGGATTTATATTTGTTCTTTGTTGCAGGTCATGGCTTCTGCTCGTAGAAACACCATCAGGATCAACTTTGTAGGGATACCTCCCAAGCTTAAAGAGTTGGTCTCTCAAGTGTCTGATCATTCCCAGTTCATCAAGAGACATGGTCACCTATTGGATCTAGTCACTTCAGGGTTCAATGAAGAAATGATGAGTGTCCTATTCCAGTTCTTTGACCCTAAACACCATTGCTTTACATTCCCTGACTATCAGCTGGTTCCAACCATGGAGGAGTTCTCTAAACTTCTGGGTATACCTGTTCTTGATCAAAGACCCTTCACAGGCTTGGAGAAGGAGCCCAAACCAGAGGTTATTGCTGCAGCCCTACATCTGAAGAAGTCTGACATTGTTCTAGAAACGAGAAGTGGAGTCAAGGGTATTCTTGCTAAGGTATTAATGGATAAAGCTCAAATGTTCTTGAAGGCCATGAGCTATGATGCTTTTGAGGAGGTCTTAGCCTTGCTGATATATGGCTTAGTATTGTTCCCCAATCCAGATCAGTTCATAGACGTTCATGCCATCAACATATTCCTGAGCCACAATCCAGTGCCTACCCTACTTGGAGATATCCTGCATTCTCTTCACACCCGTACTACAAGGGCAAGGGGAACTTTGATGTGCTGCATACCTTTACTATCCAGGTGGTTTATTTCTCACCTTCCTCGCTCAGTAATGAAGAATGAGCAAGGGTTCAGGTGGTCCAAAAGGATCATGTCACTTTCCCACTCAGATATCCATTGGTGCTCCAGATCTATGGAGAATGTCACCATCATTGACCGTTGTGGGGAGTTCCCTAATGTGCCACTTCTAGGCATAAGAGGAGGCATCACCTACAACCCTTCTCTAGCTTTACGACAGTTTGGTTACGCCCGAAGTGATGGTCCACATGACATGTTGATTCAGGGCATTGTGTTTGATTACGACAACGATCTTCAGGGTTACCGTCAGAGATTCATACGAGCTTGGGGAAAGGTAAACAGGATTGACAGCAAGACACTGGAGCCTAAGTACACTATTCCTATGGAGGCTTATCTCAGATGGGTACGATATCGTGCTCAGACACTCATGATGCCATATCCTGCCATCCTACCAGTTACCATGGAACCTGTTGCTGAAGGAGACACAGCTTATACCATCCTTCACCCAGACATGCCTACTGACATGGAAGACTTGCAGAGATCATGGATCCAACTGAAGGAGCAAAGGGATACTTTCGAGGCTCATTACAAAGCAAGCCAAGAAAAGGTTCTGGAACTAACAAAGCTACTTCATGAGGAACGGAACCTCAACTCTTACCTCAACACAAAGAGGAAACGTCCATGGGAGACTTAAAACCCCATCTTTTGTACTTATTTCATTTTCATTTTTGTAAGCCTAAAAGGAAAAACAAAGTTATTACTAATAAAAGTTTACTTTCGTGTTGGTCTAAGCAAATTTAAATCCTGCGGTCCTTGAAAACATTGCATAAACATTACCATATCATTTCATTGCATCACAGGTTTATTGTGCACAGGTTTCTCATCTTCTCGCTGTTTATTTCAGCAATGGCTCTTGAACAATCAGTTAAGGATCTCCAGGCACAAAATGCACAGTTCCAAGAGCTGATCTTGAACCTGTCCAAGGGGCAAGATGAATTGAAGGCACTGCTGGCCAAGAAGACTAAGAAGACTAGAAGGTCTGCTGGGTTGATTAACATGGGAAGAAGGTTCAAAGGTCTTGCCAAGACCAAAGAACCAGCTGAAGACTATGAATCTGAAGAATCTGAGCAAGAGGTAGGCAGTCTCCACCATACAATGGGGGACTCTGATTCTGAGGCTAATTACTACCATGAGCCTAATGAAGACAAATTCAAGATGCTGGTGGATAGAATGGATGCTATGGAGTTGCAGAAGTCATCTGGGCTGGATTTTGAGGATTTGAGTCTGATATCTGGGGTGGTCATACCTGTGGGTTTCAAGGTTCCTACATTTGTTGTTTATGATGGGGTCTCTTGTCCCAAGCTGCATCTGAGGTCATATGTCAGAAGAATTCAACCCCACACTGCTGATAAGAAGCTGTGGATCCATTTTTTTCAAGAGAGCTTATCTGGAGCTCAGCTGGAGTGGTACTATCAGTTGGAGAGTGTCAACATCAGAGACTGGAATGATCTTGCTGAAGCTTTCTATAAGCAGTACCAATACAATGCTGACTTAGCCCCCACTCGCATGCAGCTTCAGAGCATGTCTATGGGTGCCAAAGAAAGTTTTAAAGAGTATGCTCAGAAGTGGAGAGATTTAGCTGGAAGAGTTCAACCCCCTTTGACTGACAGGGAACTGGTTGATATGTTCATGTGTACGCTGAATGGTCCGTTTTACAGTCATCTCATTGGAAGCTCATCATCTGGCTTCACTGAGTTGATCATGACAGGAGAGCGAGTAGAGAATGGTATAAAGAATGGTAATATCCAAGTGGGTGCTTCCTCTTCAGGTGCTGCAAAGAAGCCTCCCACTGGAAAGAAAGAGTCTAATGCTGTTTATGGTCAGCCTGATCGTAACAGAAGACATCAGTCTGTTAGTGCAGTTCATATTTCAAATCCAACTCCTGCAACAACAGAGCAGCCACAGGGCAACCAACAGAGGGCTAGAAGACAGTTCACGAAGATCAACATGTCAATGGCTCAGGCATTTAAACATTTGTTGAAGGCCGAACTTATTACTTTGAAAGAGGCTCCTCAGAATCCCAATGTTACCTCTCCCAGGTACAATCCCAATGCACGGTGTGCATACCATTCAAACTGTCAGGGACATGATACTAATAATTGCTGGGTCTTGAAGAATAAAATTCAGGATATGATTGATGCTGGAGAAATTGAGTTTGATCCTCCGGGTACTCCCAATGTAATTACTGCTCCAATGCCAAACCACGAGAAGACTGTCAACGCCATTGAAGAAGATCTACATGTCTATTCAGTTATGGAGTTGACCACACCACTGTCTGTTATCAAAAAGAGGTTAGTACAAGCTGGGATCTTTCCAGGTTGTCGTGAAGATTGTTTGTATTGCACCTATAAACCAGATAGTTGCTTCATATTGAGAGATGGAATTCAGCGTCTCATGGATAAGTATACTATAGTGTTTGAGAGGACTCCGTCGTCTGTAGAAAGTATGGTGGATCATCTGACTCAAGGTAGGAAGACTGAAGAGGTTGATATGGTTGACAAAGTACCGGTGAGAATCACTTCAAAGGGTCCCATCAAAATCACTCATCAGGGTCCAATTAAAATTACTGCTGAAGGTCCCGTGAAAGTTGTTGCTGAAGCCAGAGTAGCTCCTGTGGTCATTACTACTCCTGGTCTTATCCCGTATACGTCTGACAAAGCTGTGCCTTGGCACTATGGGTCTGATGTTTACATCCATGGTGTCAAGCAAGAGCATGTAGCTGATGTGCCTGTTGACATTGATAATATTGCTGGATCTAGCAAGATCACTCGTAGTGGAAGAGTTTTCTCTCCTCCAGATACTTCCAAGAATACAGTTACTCCTGCTGCTACCAACACCACTGATGCTCGGGGCAAGGGTCCTGTTATTGAGCCTGTATCTACTGAGGTGCCAGCTGCTGATGACCTCTCTAAGCAGATGGAAGAAGTATTGAAAATCATTCGCAAAAGTGATTATGACATTGTTGATCAGTTGGGGCATACTCCCTCAAAGATTTCTATGTTGTCCTTGTTGTTATGTTCTGAGGCTCATGCCAAGTCATTGATCAAGTTTCTGAAGATGGCTCATGTACCCAGTGCAATTTATGTTGACCAATTTGAGAACTGTGTTGCCCACCTGACCTATGACAATGGGTTAGGATTTTCTGATGCTGATTTGACCCCTGCCAAGAGGGATCATAACAGGGCCTTGCATATTTCAATTGAATGCAGGGGCACTACCCTGTCACATGTGCTGATAGACAATGGTTCCTCTTTGAATGTGTTGCCTAAGGAAGTCCTGAACAAGCTGAGTCCTGAAGATGCTGTGCTGAAGCCCAGTAATATTGTGGTAAAGGCTTTTGATGGTTCTAGAAGAGTAGTGCATGGGGAAATTGATCTTCCAATCCAAGTTGGTTCCCAGGTGTTTACTGCTACATTTTATGTGATGGATATTCGTCCTTCATACTCTTGTCTGCTTGGTCGTCCCTGGATCCATGGGGCAGGTGCTGTGACCTCTACATTGCACCAAAAGTTGAGATATCCGGTGAATGGAAAGGTTGTTACTGTCTATGGAGAAGAAGAATACTTTGTCAGCCATGTAAACACTTTCAAGTATCTGGAAATGGAAGGTGAATACATTGAGACTCCGTGTCAGACATTTGAAGTGGTTCCTTGGGTTGTTAATGATTATGTAGCTCCTCCTGTTGTGAAGAAAGTTCCTGTGGTCACCAGAAAACCTCTAACAATGGCAATGGCTTCCCTCAATGATGCTAGAGCTGTGGTGGATGAAGGTGGTTGTACTATTTGGGGTCAGCTTCCTGATATTCCATACAAGTCTGACAAGTTTGGTTTGGGTTTCACTGCAGAGTCCCAGAAGGCTGTTCGTCGTGCTCGTGCTGACCGTATCACTAATCAAGGGGTTGTGAAGGGCCAGATTAATGCTGTGGGAGATCAAGATGAAGACTACAACTTGGATGCATGGATTTTTCCTACCGTGGGTGCTGGACTCAATAATTGGAAAGCTGAAGATGTTATCCCTATCTCCTATAGTCAGGAGTAAATACTATTACTGTGTTATGTTTTAAGTTTGTAATTTCTAAACAATTGAACTTTCAAGCCATGTGCCTTACCCGGGGCACAATGGTGTGCTTGTTACGGGCTGTCATTTCATTTGCATACCTCATTCAATAAAATCAGTGGGCGTTTCGTTTTCGTAAATATTGTGTTCCTTGTCTTTCTTTTCTTTTATTTTTGTTTTATCAGCTATGTGTTCTTACACACACCCACATCACTAAAATGCAGATCCTCATCCACTCTGGATCCTGTTGATAACAGTTCTACTATTGCCAATTATAATTTCGAGAATCCGATCTATCAAACTGAAGACGGAAATGAGGACGATTGTGAAATACCTGTAGAGCTTGCTAGGTTGTTACAACAAGAAGAGAAAGCTATACAGCCACATGAAGAGCCAGTCGAAGTTGTGAATTTGGGAACTGAAGAAAACAGAAAAGAGGTCAAGATAGGGGATGATTTAGAGGACGGTGTCAAGAGCAGGTTGATTCAGATGTTACGTGACTATGTGGAGATCTTTGCTTGGTCTTATGAAGATATGCCAGGGTTGGATACAGACATTGTGGTTAACCGTTTACCAGTGAAAGAAGATTGTCGTCCAAAGAAGCAGAAGGTTCGTCGTATGCGTCCTGAAATGTCAGAAAAGATCAAGGCAGAGGTAATGAAACAGTTCAATGCAGGGTTCTTAGCAGTGACTTCTTATCCTCAGTGGGTTGCAAATGTGGTACCAGTTCCTAAGAAGGATGGTAAGGTACGTATGTGTGTGGACTATAGAGATTTGAACAAGGCTAGCCCTAAAGATGACTTCCCACTCCCTCATATTGATATTCTGGTAGACAACACTGCCCAGCATAAGGTATTCTCTTTTATGGATGGTTTCTCTGGTTATAATCAAATCAAGATGGCTCCTGAGGACATGGAGAAGACAACATTTGTTACACAGTGGGGCACTTTTTGCTATAAGGTAATGCCATTTGGTTTGAAGAATGCAGGGGCAACATATCAGCGTGCTATGGTGGCTTTGTTTCATGATATGATTCATCATGAGATAGAGGTATATGTAGATGATATGATAGCCAGGTCGCAGAATGAAGAGCAACATCTTGATCATCTGCACAAGTTGTTTGAGAGGTTGAAGAAATACAAGTTGAGATTGAATCCAAACAAGTGTACTTTTGGAGTTAGATCCGGAAAGCTCCTGGGTTTCATTGTCAGTGGAAAAGGTATTGAAGTGGATCCTGCAAAAGTGAAAGCTATACGAGAGATGCCAGCTCCCCGTACTGAGAAGGAGGTTAGAGGTTTCTTGGGACGATTGAACTACATTGCAAGATTTATTTCCCAATTAACTTCAATCTGTGAGCCAATTTTCAAATTGTTGAAGAAAGATCAGGTGATGGAATGGAATGATGAGTGCCAGACTGCCTTTGATGAAATCAAGAGATATCTGCTGGAACCACCAATTTTGATGCCACCAGTTGATGGAAGACCCTTGATCATGTACTTAACAGTGTTAGACAACTCAATGGGGTGTGTCTTGGGGCAACATGACGAGTCTGGTCGAAAAGAGCAGGCAATATACTACCTTAGCAAAAAGTTTACCGACTGTGAAACAAGATACTCACTGCTCGAGAAAACTTGCTGCGCTTTGGCATGGGCTGCTCGCCGACTAAGACAGTATATGTTGACCCATACTACCTTGTTGATTTCGAAGATGGATCCAATCAAGTACATATTTGAGAAACCTGCTCTCTCTGGAAGAATCGTAAGATGGCAAATGATCTTGACAGAATATGACATACAGTATACTACTCAGAAGGCCATTAAAGGAAGTGTTGTTGCTGATCATTTGGCTCATCAAGCAGTGGATGATTACCAGTCAATGAGTTTTGAGTTCCCTGATGAAGACATTATGATTATTACCAAAGAACCTGGACAATATGACGGACCTGAACAAGGATCCCGATGGACTATGGTTTTTGATGGTGCTTCCAATGCACTTGGTAATGGTGTCAGCGTTGTGATTAGTTCCCCTGAAGGTTGTCATACCCCGATTACTGCCAGACTTTGTTTCTATTGTACCAATAACATGGCTGAGTATGAGGCATGTATCCTGGGTATTAAAGCTGCTATTGATATGAAGATTCAGTTCCTTGATGTATATGGAGATTCAGCCCTGGTAGTAAGTCAGATTAAAGGAGATTGGGATACCAAGCATAATAACCTCATTCCTTACAGAGAGCATGTGTTGTCTTTGATCCCACATTTCAAAGAGATTACCTTTGGACATATTCCACGAAGAGAGAATCAGTTGGCAGATGCATTGGCCACCATGGCATCCATGTTTGAGATCAGTTGGGATGATGAAGCTCCCAAGATTACTATTGATAGATTTGAAAAGCCTGCATATTGCAATGAGATTGATACAGAAGGGGCAGAGGAGAAGCCTTGGTTCTATGAAGTAAAAAGATATCTTGAAGCTCAGGAGTTTCCTGAAGGGGCATCTGTCAAAGATAAGAAGTTTCTGAGAAGGTTTTCTGCTAAGTTCTTCTTGAGTAATGGGATTCTGTACAAGCGCAATCATGATTCAACTTTGCTTCGTTGTGTGGATAAGAAGGAAGCAATTGAGATCATGGAGGATATGCATGATGGGATCTTTGGCACTCATTCTAGTGGTCATACTATGGCAAAGAAGATATTGAGAGCGGGTTACTATTGGTCTACCATGGAAGCTGACTGCTATCAACACTCCAGAACATGTCACAAGTGCCAAATTTATGCTGATAAAGTACACATACCTCTATCACCCTTGAATGTGTTGACGGCTCCTTGGCCCTTTGCCATGTGGGGCATTGATATGATTGGTGAGATCAAGCCTACTGCTTCTAATGGGCATCGTTTCATCCTGGTTGCTATCGATTACTTCACGAAGTGGGTGGAGGCAGCTTCATTTGCATCTGTTACCAAGAATGTGGTGGCTCGGTTTATTAAGAATAATCTCATATGTAGGTATGGCATCCCTGAAAGGATTATCACTGACAATGGCTCTAATCTGAACAACACTATGATTACTGATCTCTGCACGCAGTTCAAGATTAAGCACCACAACTCTTCTCCGTATCGTCCGAAGATGAATGGGGCAGTTGAGGCTGCTAATAAGAACATCAAGAAGATCGTACAGAAGATGATTGTTACTTACAAGGATTGGCATGAGATGTTACCATTTGCTCTTCATGGTTATCGTACTACAATACGTACTTCAACAGGGGCAACCCCATTCTCCTTAGTCTATGGTATGGAAGCAGTTCTGCCCATTGAAGTTCAGATTCCCTCCTTGAGAATTATGAAGGATGCAGGCTTGAATGAAGATGAGTGGATTCAGACTCAACTTGACCAAATAAATTTGATTGATGAGAAGAGGCTAGCAGCAGTTTGTCATGGCCAGATGTACCAGAAACGAATGATCAAAGCTTTTAACAAGAAGGTTAAGCCAAAGGTATATCAGGCTGGTGACTTGGTAATCAAGCGTATCATATTACCACAGGGTGATCCTAGGGGCAAGTGGACTCCAACATATGAAGGACCATTTGTAGTCAAGACAGTGTTTTCAGGAGGTGCCATGATACTCACTACAATGGATGGTGAAGACTTTCCACAGCCTGTAAACGCAGACATAGTTAAAAAATACTACGCATAAAAAGAGACCCGCTAGGTTGACAGGCCTAGGCAAAAATAAGGGCATCCCGGCAAACCAAAAGGGTTTGGGCAAAAATTAGGGATATATATAAAAAGATGTACACCCGGCAAGTCGAAAACCTGAAAAGGCGGCTTGGGCAAAAAAGGGTATCCCGGTGGATTGAAAACCTGAAAGGGCAATCCAGGCAAAAGTTAGGGATTAAAGCGTATGACTATGTCTCGTTTGGATCACCCCTGAAACTGCAACCAGTTGTACTACTCACTCAAGCTCGAACAGATAAAGCTCAATCCAATCGTTTTCGTCTCAACAGCAGAAGATGAGATACTTGAAGATAATGGCAATAGTAGAATTGAAACTCAATAGGATTGTTTCCCACATAGCTGATTTTCTCTGTTTTGTAAAAACTTTATGACAAAATCCTCTTACTAGGGTATATGTCTCCTTGTACAAACTTACCCGTGTATGGGTTACTTTTTGATATAAATAAATTCCATCTTTTGAATCCAGATTTACTTTTACCCTATTTACATAAGCGAAACGTCCATTAGTTGTGTTTGAATGTATGTATGCTTTTGAATATGATTAATGTTTACCAAAAATGCATGAATGCTTTTAATATGATTGATGTTTACCAGAAATGCATGGAAATGCAGTAATAGTATTTACTAAGGACGAACGAGGGGAGGATTTCAACGAAGTTTCGCCGGTTCACCTTTACAAGACAGTTACAAACTCTCAGTAGGACGAATCCATCTTCATAAAGTCTCATCTCCCCTGGAATTTATATCCATCTCTTTTATCCTCATACAGATATTCGGGATTTCACTTTCCAATAAGAGTACGACGAACGAAGACGGGAAGTTATATTTACCCTACCATCAAACGAAGACGAAGGTTATATATACCTTACTATCCCCAGCATACGGGAGGTTATCTATACCCTGTTATCCCCAGCAGACGGAAGGTTATGTATAATATATTCTTCAACAATGAATCGGGATTTATTTTCCCAAGCCAGCAGTATCATGTAATACATACATCATTTACATCATTTACATCATACCATAACATACATATCCATAGATACATAGTACATTGCTTAAGTGCATCATATTATACATGCATACATAATGCATAAACTAACCCTATCATACAGAATGCTACCTTGTTTTCAGGTTAATTATCCAACAAATGATCATCAGGATTGCTCTATCCTCCTGAAGACATGCTGTTACATCAGGAGTCTCCTGAAAGCATATCATACTGTTACCTCAGGGTTGCTTCATCCTCCTGACAACTTCTCATTGTTTCAAGACTGCTTTAGAGTTATCATTATTGATTGCTCTATCCTCCTGAAATCATCTTATTATTTCAAGACTGCTTTAGAGCTACTGATTGCTCTATCCTCCTGAAATCATCTTATTACTTCAAGACTGCTTTAGAGCTATTGATTGCTCTATCCTCCTGAAGTCATATTATTACTTCAAGACTGCTTTAGGGTTATCATTATTGATTGCTCTATCCTCCTGAAGACATGCTGTTACATCAGGATTACTCCAGTCTCCTGAAAGCATATTATCAAAGATGGCTCTATCCTCTTGAAATTATATTGTTACCTCAGGATAGCTCCAGCCTCTTGATAACTTCTCATTCCCCCCCTTGAAGACATGCTGTTACATCAGGATTACTCCAGTCTCCTGAAAGCATATCATCAATACCTCAGGACTGCTCCAGACTCCTGACAGTTTTCATTATACCTCCATATTTTGGACTGCTTTATCTTCCAAGAAATACATCTGAAGAACTTTCCCCTAGTGGCATCTTTAAGCCCACTCAATCATATTCAACTAGCCATCTGTATCACTCTATGCACTGGCGAGTGCAAATTTTTGGGCTTTTGTGTTCAATCCCCTTCAACCTTCCAGGTCACGATTGGCAAATGTACCAATCTAACCCCTCAGGTTTCAGAAAATTGAACAGGGGCAGCTGTTGCACCCCAAAATTTGCCCTCACAATACAAGACTTTGTGTGCTAAGAAGGTTCACAAGGTTCACAAGTTTCTCAATGCTTATATAACCTTTCATGAGGTTCATGAAGTCTACAAGTCACTTCTTGAAGGTTCACAAGGTTCACAAGCTTCTCAACATTTACAAGACCTTTCATGAGGTTCATGAAGTCCATAAGTTGCTTCTTGAAGGTTCACAAGGTTCACAAGTTCCATAATGCTTTCAATACCTTTCATGAGGTTCATGAAGTCCACAAGTTACTTCTTGAAGGTTCACAAGGTTCACAAGATTCACAATGATTACAAAGCTTTCCTGAGGTTCATAAGGTCTACAAAGTCACTTTATGAGGTTCACAAGGTTCACAAGGTTCACAATACCTCCCATGAGTATCACAAGACATTTTATGATGGTTCACAAGGTTCACAAGGTTCACAATTGGTCAGAAGAGTTGATAATTCCCTTAGACAAGGCACCTCCTAGGCAGTGCATCCAAAACTAGGGTTTTGACTTTAATCAGGCTAAATGGACTTCCAATACCTCAAGTGAGCTTCATAACATCTTATATGTGTATAAGAACCCCCATGACAAGTTTCAAGACTTTTCTCAAAAGTTTGCTCAGTCAGATGATCAGATAAGTCAAAATCAGTCAGTACAGTTAAAAGGTCAAACTGAGGTCAACTGTGGTCAAATCAAAGTCAAACTTCATGATTTTTTGCCAACATCAAGTATATGAAGTAAAATTCATCATTTGATCAAGGGTTGATCATGATTCATCAAGGAGATTCCAGATCATCAATAATCAGGAGTTTCTAAATTAGGGTTTCCTCAGTAAAAGTCAACTGAACTTTGACCAGCCATAACTTTCACATACTTCATCACCAAGTCTCCATCCAAAGCTCATTTTGAAGGAAATTGAATTCTCTACAACTTTGATGTTGCAAGTTAAGCCCAAAAATGCTTCATTTGGAAGATATAACCTAAGACATTATAGGTCATTTCAAAAGTCAACAAAAAGTCAACAACTTCAAAAGGGCATAACTTGAGATTGGTAAATGATATGGAACTGAAACCAATGGGGTTGTTTAGAGGACTATTCAAGCTTTCTAAAAAGTCCAAGATCACCCTCATACCTTTAAAATTGAGGAAGATATGCTCTTGCAAAGTTGGGAAATTTTGTGATGGTTTATATTAAAAATGGGGGTCTAGAACCAATTCCTTCCAAATGGGCTTGCTAAATTGTGATCCAATCCACATCATATCATCATGCACGACCCAATTGACCAAAATTCAGAATTTTTATTATTTTATTTTTATTTATTATTGATTTAATTCATAAAAATCATTTTAAATAAATATAAAATATGAAAATCTATTTTTGGGTGAAGATTGAGCTTCTAGAATTTCATAAATGTTGATTGAATTTGAAAGAGAAAGGAATCATGAGATTGATCCAAGAATAGCAAGTCTTCATGAACAAATATTTGACTTTTACACCATGATCTTTTTCAATCTTTTTTGGATCAAATCTCCACACAACCAATGAGTTTTTTTAACCTAATTCACTCACATATAAGTAGTTAGCATAAACATAACCCTCATTCACGAATTCCAGCAGCCAAAGGTAAGTTTCAAAAACTCAAAAATTCATCAAAAAAGTGGAATTCGGATTTCATCTTCCAAGGCTCTAAAAGGTAAAATAAGAATATGGTTGGCTTCCTTGGACATCATGGACCATGAATCATCATTCATAAGCATTCAAATCATGCCCTAATGATAAACCCGAAGCTTGTTTATGCTTGAACATAACTTTTTTCGATTACATTAATTTGGTGTGTTTCAATGAAATTTGCTTGGCTAATGTTGTTTGTTATGTGCTATAGATCGTTTCTGGACAAAAAAATTGAAGCTTCCTTGCCTAGAACAGATTCGGCCATTGTTAGGGTTTAGCTCTTGAAATTAGGGTTTGATGATTCAATGAGTTTAAATGAATTCTGGACACATAGGAAGGTTCTATGAGATACAAGGATCATAAAACTGTAACTAATTTCATGAATCATTGCTGTTTGGTATGAGTTTGATTTTCGCAAGTTTGACACTATGAAGAACTTGCAATAGATTTCGCAGGAAAATTCAAAAGGAAATTCGCAGGAAATTTGGGGAAGAAGAAGGTCTTTCGCGCGCTCAGGAAATTCAAAAATTGTTGAAAATATTTTATGAATTATGCTTGATTTGTTTATCACAAGCGTGCTTGTGGTTCAGTGGTAAGACTGATGCGTGTATATTGTGAGGGCACCAGTTCGATCCTTGGCCAGTGTATTATTTTTGTTCTTATTTTTCATGTCAAAAGCATACTTAATATATTATTATTTCTGGCCATTACACTATCAGTCAGGCTCTCCCAGCCAGGTGGATACGTGCGCATGCTTGTAATTAGAAGGTCCTGGGTTCGAGTCACACCCCAGGCCTTTTGCGTCTTTTATTTTTCCAGGATATTTTGCAAACCAAGAACAAAACTAGCAGGACTTATTTTATTATCACCAACGCATGGTTGGTCTGATGGTGTGTTTTGGTGCTGGCAAGCATAGAAACCTGGGTTCAAACCCAGCCAAGGTAAGTTCTTATTTTTGTCACTTTTTCTATTTTCTTTAATTAATTAATTTATTTGTTTTATATTCTTAATAAAAAATAAATCATACATATATTAAAAATTAAAATAACATTTTTATTCTCTAAAATTCTAAACTTTCTATTTTTTTATTTAGTTCAAAAATTTATTTTATTATAATATATATGTATATATTAGTTAAAATAATTTTGTATATAAACAAACCCTAATTTTCTAAACAAACCCTAAAAATATTTTCTAAAATAAAACCTAATTCTATTTTTCTAAATAATTTTATTCTTAATATAATTATATTTATTTATTTATTTAATATGATTTTTTGTAAACTTTATAAATATGATTAATATCGTAAATATGATTATTTTTTGTGAACATAATATTTAAAATTTATTTTCTTCATAATGTGTAAATATTTTTTCTTAATAATTGTTGATATATATTCATAAATAATTAAATTTTTGTAAATGATTAAGATTTATAATTATATTATGCTTAAAATTTTTCTTATTATATATTAAAATTAAACTTTGTGTTCATATCATTATAATATTTTTCTATTTATTTCTATTTACTTTAATTATTGTTACTAATTATACTATTATTTATTATTTTTTGATTACTATTATCTCATATTTTTATTATTATTTCTCTAACCTTGTTTATTTCTAATTATTCTTATTTCACTAATTTTATTTGTTTTTTTTACTAACCCTATTTTATTGTTATTTATCACTAACCTCTATTTTATTTACTTATTTATTTTTGCTTATTATATTTATTTTGCTATATATTTATATTTATTGCTATTTATTATTGTTATAATTATGATGTAATTGCTTCTCGGATGTAAATTTTGTAAATATTATAATTATTTTATTATTGCTATGGTTAGTAAATTAGGGAGTGCAAAAACATGTATTCTATGTAAAATTAACTTAGATCATTTAATCATAAGATAATTAATATTGAACACTCACACACGTAAGTCGATTTTTAATCGCCGTCTCACTTTCTAAGGTTATCCCTCAAGTTGCCTAAATCATAAGGTCAAGTGGGGTGTATAAAGTAAGTCCCTTAAAAGAAAAATCATCAAGTCCCTAATGGTTGCCTTTAAAGATCAAGTCCCTTCGAATAATGATGATAGTCCCTCCTATATGCTTATTACACCCCACAGTTGCCTTCAAAAATAAATGTCCCTCTCATGTCCCTTACATCCAAGGTAATGACTACCTACTCCTTAATAGTGGGGATAGTCTTACCAATTAAAGGATAAAGAACAAGAAAGACTTAAAACTTTAGGGTAGGTTCCTCTTATGTACTTGCTCACTTCAAAAAATTTTCACATTTCAAACAAATTTTCAAAAAACAAGTTTTTACGCATCCGTACATGGATCATTATTAACTATTCTGAAAATTTTTCTATTCACACACTACACTTTCAAAAACAATTCAAAAGTGAGCTAAGTAACTAAGAGCCCATGGATAACCATGGATGTAAAGGGTGCTAACACCTTCCCTTTACATAACCTACCCCCCGGACCCAAAAATATCTCTTAAGGTCTTTCCTGTTCTTTTATACCCTTTCCTTTTGGATAAAATAAAAGTCGGTGGCGACTCTTGCTATCCGCAACATAACTAAAGTCAGTTCTCCCACCGTGTTACACTAGGTTCCCCTTAGACTCGTTTGAATTATGATTTATGTTTTTTTGTTTTAGGATCCTCCGTAAGGACTTGAGGTATCCGTTGTGGATGCATGGGCGTTGATTTGAGAAGTGTAGACTATAAGTCCCCCGTAAGGTCTTGAGTAAGCCTTGAGGTGGGTTGTCCTTAGTCCCACGTGAAGCATCCGTAAGGACTTGGGGCAAGTGCTATGCTAGTTGTGTCAATCTTGAGTAAGTCTTGAGGTGGGTTATCTTTAGTCCCACGGGAAGCATCCGTAAGGATTGAAGCGCGTGTTATGTCAATTCCTCCATAAGGTCTTGTATAAGTCTCAAGTGGTTACTTTGTGTTTCACTAGTGCATTTGTAAGGACTTGAGGTAGACATTTCCCTTTTGTGTTTTATTTGAAATCGTGTGTGGACCCTAGTTTCCCCTATGTCCTTTTTCCTTGCGTAAATCGGTTGGTGAAGCATGCGAGTTTCGTGGGAAATGACCCTTAGATCCGAGAGAACTCTAAGATAGAGAACCCACTGAGATGTTTTATCTCACCCCATGTTGATGTTGTTATTTCAGGTACTTCAGGTTCCGCTAAGGGTAAGGATAAGGCGACTTGATTATCTTTACTAGCTGATGGCTTAGTCTTCCGCTGTGGACTTTTGAGATCTTAGGATCTAGATCTTAGATCTTTTTGTAGTTGAACATCTTGTACTATTATATAGCCTTGTTTAGTACCTTAAGTTGTAGTGGCTATATTTATGCAATGTGTTGCTAAGAACTTATTTGTATTTCAAGTACCAAATCATTAATATTATATATGAAAAATATGCTTTATGTATGTCTTTTGTATATGGGTATTACACTTCTGATATTGCCAGGTTTACTGAAACGATGACATGATACAGATTACCCAGATCACAGTCATTTGCTTATTCCCTCTTTTGCAAGGACTGTCCTTTCGGGTTTTCAATCCACCGGGATACCCTTTTTTTGCCCGAGCTATCCAATGTGGCTTTTCAGCTCAGCGGGTGTACGTTTTTTTTCCAAATATTTCCCTAACTTTTACCCGAGCTCTTTATTTTTTTTTTAGCTCGCCAGGATGCCCCTTTTTTCTGTACTTTATTCTGTTTTTATCCAGCGGGTCTTTTATGCGAAGTATTTTTTGACTGTGTCCGAGTTCACGGGGGATTGGAAGTCCTTGCCTGTGAGAACAAAGAGATGAAGATATGGAGGATGTAAATGAAGAAAATCCCCCTGAAGCAAATGTCAACATTGCTTGGGGTGAGTGGGTGCCACAAAGGTGGTCTCCTACTAACTATGAACCGGTTCCTCCATTTGTTCCACCAACATCATCTACTACTCCTCCTGCATATCTAACTCAAATGTTTGAGCAAATGGAAATTGCCAATAATGCCCGACATGAAGAAGCCCGTGCGTGGCATGTACAACAAATGGAGTGGCACAAAGAGCACCGAGAGTGTCATGATGAACACACTAGGATGTATCATAACCAACACTCATGGCACACAGACTTGGTCAAGTGGCATCAAGTCTTCTACAATGAGATGTCCGATTTCATGGATGATTGTCGTGCACATCCGGGTATTATGGACAGATTCAGAAGCACCGAGGTTTAAAATCGATTCAGGCATTACAACTTCATGGGGCAAAATCCTGATGAGATGCCTCATCCACCTCCTCCTCCAAGTTTCAGAGATCCCGATAGAGATGATGTGGAGTCCTGTGGTGGCTACTATCCTCACTAAGGCAGCATTTCATAATTGCATTACATCATTTATTTATTTTTCCTTGATGCTTAAGTTTCTTTTGATTTTATGTTTAAACATTGTATGCGTTTGGTTTGCTTTTGTAATTCTTAACTCTACTAGTCCAATTAAATGCCTATGCTTGTTTGTTTTTTACGATTAATTGGTTTTCCCGTTATGTTTCACTCTTTGTGAGTGATTTCTTCATGATTAGCTTATATATATCTTCTTATTGCTGAATATTGCTTCACCTATACAATTTTTTTTTGATGTTGACAAAGGGGGAGAAAGGATTGAGTGTGAAAAATGATAGCATGCACAAACTCAGGGGGAGTGGTTTTCACACTTCTGCAAAAATTTGCCATCATCAAAAAGGGGGAGTTTGTGAGCAACTCTTTAGTTTTGTATGATAGTAAATTTTATGCTTTTGTGCTTTTAACATACACTTTGTATTGAATTGACATTGCAAGCTTAAAAAATCTACCTTATCCATGTATGTATTGATACATGAGTTTTTGTATCAACACATGTCTTGTTTTAAACAAAAAATATGAATTTTGCTTCTGTATGTATCGATTCATTCGCAAGATGTATCGATACATAATTTCCTTGAAGTTCTAAATTAAGACAAATGCATTGATACATTCTTAATATGCATCGATACATGTTGTAGGTATGCGTCTGTGATATCTGCTATGTATCGATACATTCGCAACATGCATCGATACATGCTGTAGATATGATTCTGGAATATCTGCTATGTATCGATACATTCGCAACATGCATCGATTTATTATGTTTTCATTTCTCTGTTTCTTTTGCATTGGTTCAGTATGTATCGATTCATTCCATTATGTATTGATACATAACTATGTAAAAACCATCATGTATCGATACATTTGCACTTCGTATCGATGCATTAATTTGTTTCTATTTCTAACAGACTTTGTCAAGTATATATATATGTTTTTGTTAGTGCAGTGAAGTAGACATAATTGTAAGTGAATTCAAGGTCAATAAAATTGAACACAATCAAGAAAAGAAGCTTTTGGGTGTGCATTCAATGGTGAGCAGGGTTGAAACCTAAGAGAAAATTCATCTTCATCATCTTCTCAATTACTTTGATTCAAGAACATCAACACATAATCATTGTTGTTCTGTGAATTAGAGGATCAAGATATAACGTTCAGCGGAACGATCGATGATCTAGCTGAGTTGAAGAGTGAAAGAAGGTTTCAAGGAAAAACCATCTGGTTTGTCCTTCAAGAATGGGTGTGTTCTTGAAGGTTTGTCAGTCCTGTTTACAAAACAGATTCAGCCGCAACGTAAGGTTTGGAAATTGGGAGATTTCGCAAATAGACCGTGGAACCGGTGAATTGTTTGTATTACTTGCAAGGGAATCTTGATTTGGCTTAGATCAAGTGAAGGTTCATACAATAGGAAGATCTAGGTGTATAGATTTCTGGTTTTTGTATAGCAACCTTGTAAACGACGATTTCAGCAATATCGATATAAAAGTTCTCAATTTCGGTTTGAAATTGAGAGGGAGACGTACCCATACGCGAGGACGAACATGGGGAACTTCCTTACCAAATCTCTGTGTATTGTATTCCTTCTCCATCTCTATTTACGTTTTTAATCGGTCTTTATTCATTGGAAATAGTTTTTGTGATAGGTGCATTCAATACTTTTACAGCTTGTGTGTTTAAGTCTTTAACATCTCAATTGCAAATCCAGCACTTTATCATATGTCCGGTCTTCTAGTGGCTGGTCCAGAATAGACGAAAGTCGAGTAGGAACCGTGTTTTTCCGCTAATCTCTAAAAAACTCTGAAAAATCTTTTAAAACCTTGTTAACAAGGAGGTGATCCATTCACCCCCCCCCCCTAGATCACTAGCCACAACGCCTAACAAGTGGTATCAGAGCACCGGTTCGCTGGTGCTTTGTGGCTGCCTGTAACGATATGGATTCTGAACCAAAGGGGGCGTATAATAGAGCTCTTGTTTTCAATGGTGAAAATTATGGCTACTGTAAAGACTGCATGCGAGTTCACATAAATTCATTGGATAGGCGCGTATGGACTGCCATTCAAAATGGTCCTTTTCAAATCACCATGATGAATGCGGCAGGTGCCATAGTACCTAAACCAGAAGATGATTGGGATGAGAAATATGAGAAAAAGTGGTCAAGTGATTGGAGAGCTCGAAATATGCTAATTTCAGCGCTTAGTGCTGATGAGTATTATCGAGTATCCCATTGCTCGACAGCTAAAGAAATGTGGGACGCTTTAGAAATTGCACATGAAGGTACAACTGAAGTAAAACAGTCCCGTATTAACACACTTAATCAAGAGTTCGAACTCTTTCGCATGAAACAAGGAGAATCTATCCCCGACATGCAAAAGAGATTTCTTCATCTCATCAATCGTTTGAATGCACTTGGAAAACCTGTTTCCAATGAAATTGCTACTAATAAAATTCTGAGATGTCTTAGCAGGGAATGGCAACCTAAAGTAACATCTATCAAGGAAGCCAACGATCTAACGACACTCTCAATGACTACTTTGTTTGGAAAGCTGGAGGAACATCAGCAAGAACTAGAAAGTCTAGAAAAGTTTGAGAACAAGAGTAAAAAGGGAAAGGAGAAGAATAAAGACAAATAGGGTGAGAAGAGGCCTATAGCTCTTGTGGCTTCTAACTCAAAGTCCTCACAAAAGGAGCTAAGCAACAATGAGTCAAGTAGTGACGAAGACTCCGGTGATGAAGAAATGGGACGTTTTGTTAGGAGATATAATAGATTCATTCGAAAGAATGGAATCAAGCATTCCGACAAAAATCTCATAAAGTTTAGAAGACAATCTATAGATTCAAAACAGGAAGAGATTAAGAAGAATAGAGAAAGAGGGTCTTGTTTTAATTGCGGTAAGTCCGGACATTATAAGACGGATTGTCCTTTGAAGAAAAAGGATAAAGGAAAAGCTCCACCAAAAAGGTACAATAAGCAAATAAGAGCTTACATTGCTTGGGAAAGTGATAGTGATTCATCAAGTACACAAGGCTCAAGTGATAGCGATGAAACCGCAAATTTGTGTCTTATGGCTCACACCAAAAATCAGTCCCACCACAAGAAGAAAATTGATGATAAAAGGGTAAAAAAAGCTTACTATAACAATTTCTCTTCTATGTCCTTTTCTGAATTGAAAATAGCTTTTGAAAAACTGCATAATGAAGCTATAGAAGCGTTTAAAAGATTATCTTCCGATAAACAAATTTTTTCATACTTGTAAGGTAAAGTACTCCATGCTGAAAAAGATCTAGAGTACTTGAAAGCTAGAATTGTAGAAAATTCAAAAGCTATTGATATTGATGGTTGTAGTAAAATGAGGTATTGTGAAGCTTGTCACATTTGGCAACAAGAGGTCATTTCTCTTAAGGTCAAATTGGAAAAAGCTTTACAACCTAAGATTACTTATGCCATTGACACTAGGTTGTTTAAAAAGTCATGAAATCCTCCATATGCAAGATACTCTTTTATTCCAAAGTATTTAAGGACCAAACATAAACAACAACATTGTCGTAGTGTATGTCATTATTGTTTTCATGCTGGCCATACCATTGAAAAATGCAAATTTAGAAGATTCCTAGTGCCTAAAGGTATTTATCAATGGAAGCCTAAAGACAACCATGTTACCACTTACCCACTTGGACCCTGTAAACACCCCAAATTTGCCCTCACCCATTCACACCATGGCTTGTGATCTCCTCATAGGCATAAATCCAATCATAGCATCTCATACCACATTTTTGATTCATTGCATTGGTTCAAAGTCATCTGCATCTAGGGTTTGTGATCTGAGCAATTCAAGAGCTTCTTGAGCCACTACAAAGGTCATCAATCACTTCAGAGGGGTCCATGTGTTTTCAAGCATCATATTATATCTCCTCAAAGTCAAGAATATCAAAGAATCACAAGAACTGAGAATGGCATGGAAGCAGAGCCAGGTTTAACTGCACAGATGACCTAGAATTAGGGTTTTGGTTTCAAAGGCCATAACTCCAAAAATTTTGGTCATTATTATTTCTATTGGTCTCTATATGGTATAGGGAGCATGCATATCAATTTTCATGAAGAAATTCAATGGGGAAGTCATCTGATCAAGAGTTGACTTTTTGAGCAAGTCAGTGCAAAATCAGGGCATCTGAGGCCCCCAATGACCCAACCAAAGGGTGTTCATCATCATTTTGATTATGTATGATCTTTATTTGATCATGGAAGATGTTAGAAGTTCACAAAATTGGAGGATTTCAAGTCATTTGCAAAGTTGACTTTTTGGGAAAGTTGACTTGTAATGAAAATTGCCATTTTGGGAAACTTTTTCAACCCTTGCTTTTTGATTCAAAAATGCTTCAAATGGAAAAACTTTGGTCATGAAAGTTGTAGAATGGATCATTCCCTTTTCAAAAAGTACAAGAACTTGACCTAATTCATTTTGGATCAAAAGTTATGGCTTGTCAAAGTTGGCCAAAATCGCATAATTTGAAGTTTTCTACCAAAGAGGCATTTTGCAAAATGGTATGATCAAGTGTTCTAAAGGCCTCAAATGTGTACAATTTCTTCACAACATGATCACATGACCTCTAAAATTCAGAATGGGCCAAAGAACTTTGCACTTTGATGCCTTGAATCTCAAGAATTTCCAAAGGGGCCAAGCTTTGTGAAATTTGCAAAACACTACACAAACCTTGATCAACTTGCTGATTTATCTCATAAACAATTCCATGGCTCTCCCTAAACTCAGCTGAACCAAGACAAGCCAAAAAGAAAGTTGTACCATTGCCCATACCTCAAGTACAAGTCAAGTTGACATTTTGGCAACTTGCCCATACCAATCACAATAGGCCAGCACCCACTCTCTGACCTATCACACTTGTTTATACAAATCAAAAGCAAGCCAAAGCACATAACCATTCATGCTGAAACACACCCAAAGCCCTAGTTCCAAGTTTATGCTTCATTTGCAAAACTCTTCGAAACTGATCACACAAGCTTCAAACACACAAACAAACTTCACCATTGATCTCCACATGCTTCATTGATCACAAACCAACCATTGAAACAGCCCAGAACCTCACATAAGCAAAATACGATTTCTGCCCCTCTTTGAACAGAACTTCAGCAATCTTTCAAACCAGCCATTTTAAACTCCAACCAAGTGTTGCAAGCTTCTCAGGAGGTCCATTAGAGGTGTTTTGGATCAAAGGGCCAGCCAGAAAGTTCCAGAAATCAAAGCTTCGATTCAGGTAGCCATGGAAATCCATTTTTCCAGAACTCTCTTTTCTTGTTTCTAAAATGATCTACATGTTTCCCTGAGTCCATTGAACCTTTTATTTTTGAAAATGATTGAGTTTTGAGGTCGTATGCTTGATCTGAAAGTTTGCCCGTAAAAATGTTCTTGCTTTTTTCCTTTGATTTAGTGAAAATAAATGTTGTTTGAGTTAGGGTTTATGCTTAGTGATGTTCATAGATTGATTCTGGAGAGTTTGGTGAAGATTTGATGCGTATTAAGAGAGATAAGGATTTTTGCCTGCCGGAGAAGATGACCGGAACACTGTTCCGGTCATCTGAAAGTGATTAGGGCATTTAATTAGGGTTTAATCATAATTAGGAGAATTTGAATGCTTGCCGTCCAGATGCGCGCCTAGTCAATTCCCGCGCGTCCTAGTTCAAACCACAGCCCTTGATTCTGTTGACTTTCTCATTTTCAGTTTAATTTCAATTTTATTTTCATTTAATTTCATTTGTTTTCTACAATTTATTAAAAATAGTAAAACATCTTTAAAAATTCTGAAATTTTTTGTCAAAGGTTCAATTAATTTTCAGAAACCAAAAACATTTTTATTTTTATTTTTTTGCATTAAAAATTATTTTTAAATCATTTAAAAGTTTATTTTTAATTAGTTAATGAGAATTAATTAATTAAAAATACTTTTAGGTATTTAAAAACCACAAAAAAATTCATGAAACATTTAAAATTATTTAGAAACAGTGTCCAACTCTCAAACCAAATTTCTTTTTTGATCTTGATGTCTTTTGACAATTTTCAATGGAATTAATTTCATTTCAAGGCATTATTTTGATCCAATCTTCAAAAATTCATTTCTGCCTAGCCATTAAGATTTGGACAATGATTCTTCTTGCATTGTATCTTGTATAGCATGTAGTTTATAGAATTAAATTGGCATGAATTGATCTTGCATTTCCTTTTTGTTTGGCATTTTTCTTGACAAGGTACCTTAAAACCCTAGCAATCTTAAGAAATTCATAGCTCTCATTAGGTTAAGAGTTGGATCCCCTCCTTTGGGCAGTGAGTTTGTATAGGTTTAGGGTTCCTTTGAATGCATTTTCAAATTTTTATCATGATGTTTGCTTCTGGTTTTGATTTTTGTTTTGTGTATTGATCATAAACCCTAATTTGGGCTTTCATTTGCATCCATCATCCATTTGCTTTCATACCATGACTTGCCATGACATTTTGTGCATCCATTTGATTCATAATACATCTTAGGACATGTTAGAATCATGTTTGATCATTGCATCTTTCATTTGCCATGTTGTATGTCATTTGCATTTCATGACTTTTCATGATCATTCATGGTTCTAAGCATGCCTCATTTGCATCCATATGTTTGTATGATCATCCTCATGCCTTGCCTCATGTGTGCATCATCTCTTAGCATCATTAGCATCATACTCATGCTTCTGGTTTTGGTTTGCATCATGCCATTTCATTTCATTTTTTATTGCATTGCATTTCTTTCACTAACCTTTCAGGTGGTAAGTTACTTTGAGAAGTGAATTTGCCTTCACTTCTCACAAACTCTTTTCATCTCTTATGCATCATTGCTGCGTTTTGTCTTGTGCTTGAGATTGAGCTTGCTCATTCTTCTTCATCTTACTTTCTTTCTTCAAGTGACTTGTCTTCTTAAATGAAGCAAGTTACTTTGCTTCTCTTTGCTCCTTTCATCTGCTTCCTGGTGGTTTCTCTGAAGATCTTTCTTGTAAACCTCACAAACCTTAGGAACAACCAAGCATGACAATAATTAGGGTTTTGATTAGTCCCCCATTTAGATTTTACCTTTGTGTCTCATTGAGTCCTCTCTTCTCATCTCATAATCAAGGACTAAACCCTAAAGGCTTTAAGGCTTTGTGATTAAGCTTATGCCTGCATCCTTCTATTAGGATGGAGTGTATAACTTTAATCCTAAGTGTTGAACCCTTAATGTGTTTAACTCCTTTAATCAATCCACTTAATAATCATCAAGACATCAAGCTTGTAACTTGGGCCTTGCATTAGGGTTCTAATTCTTCCTTAATTGGTTAAGAAGGACTAACCCTAGTGTTAATGGACAAGTCCCCCTCAAGTTGTCTTACAAACCCTAAAACTCACTTCTTCATCTTATCATTAACTAAAATCCACTTAATAAAGGCTTTGTTTTGTCATGAGTTTAATCCCTAATCATGGATTAAGTTGAGGAGCTTTCCTCAGCTTAAACATTCTCATCTATTATCCTTCTATTAGGATGGTGTAATGAGTCTGTTTAATCCCTGATTATGGCTTAATCTCATTACCTAACACTAAACAAAAACACCAAAAACATCTGAGTAATCACAAGTAGGTTAATGATCTTAATCCTACACCATGGTGATTAAGTGTGAGAAGCTGACTTCACACTTAAGGTATTCTCATTACCCCTAATCAGGGGGAAGATGTGATGAGTTTACTAAATCCATTGGTTAGGGCTTAAGCTCATTAATCTATGACAAACTTCCAAAAGCAATAAAAGACTGAAAATACAAAAACAAACAATAATCGTCTCCTCCGGGATTCTTCTCTCACCTCATTCACTCACAAGCGAGAACTTGCTTCTTCCGTCTAATGCAAGACAGTTTGCACCTGAGCCAGACAGGTCATACACTTGGGCATAGATAAGCAAGCAGTTCACAAGTCAATTTTATCTTTCAGTCTCTTTGGGTCGAACTACGGTGTTCTGACTTCCTCATTGCACGAGAGGATACGTAGGCATAACTTAACAGTTATCGAACAAAAGTCTCTGTATATTCCCCCTCTTTCCAGCATCATTCTCTTGGCCTCATAATCTTGAGCTTCATTCATTTCTTACACTGACACTTCACATACTTCACTTTACACTTCTTTTACACTGACACCTGTACATTCTTTCCAGCTTTGATACACAAAATGCACTGACACTACCCCTCTAAAACACAAATCTTCTAAGCGTGGATCCCGTCGAGTACGACGGACAATCTGGGTGCTAATACCTTCCCTGGTTGTAACCAACCCCCTTTCTCAGTCTCTCTGGTTCGCAACCGTCTTATCCATATCTTTCCAGGTTTATGCAGCATTACCTTTCCTTCGGGATAAAAATGCCTAGCTGGCGACTCTATTCATTTCTCCCTTTCGCCGACCGTTCGCGTCTGTACCCCTTCTGACCCCGGGTGTCATTTTGGTGGGAGCGACAGCTTGGCGACTCTGCTGGGGTACCTTATACTATAACCAGGGCTTCTGGTTCTTTTTGTGGGTTCCTCCTAGCGCTTGATTGATTTGTGTTTACTGGGGTGTTATGTGCTAATTGTGTTTATATAGTTGTTTCTATTTATTGCTTTATGTACAGTTATTTATTGCTTTCTTTTACAGCTTTATATACATCATACTGTCATACTGTTTTGGCTGGATCTGGTTTTGTTGCTTTAGTGGGTGGGTGTTCTATTGAGAGTTTAAGGTCCTATACCTGGGACCTGAGTGACACCTAGGCTAGAGTGGTTCATGTTCTTTCCCATTCCATTTCGGTCTGGTGCGGGAATATGAAACACGGTTCAGATATGGGTTTCTTCTTGAGAACTCTGTGCTACAGATCTCCTGTAGTGCTAGGGCTATCTGGGAAGCCTGCTAAGTCTGGATGACCTTTATTATGACCTTCAGAAACTGAGGTGAGTTAGAGGAGGATCTTTTATGGTTATTGTAAACACTGTACCCCCGGGTTAGAAGTGTTTACACTTCTCATAACTGATCCAAGTCTGAGGATCCTTGTTTTAGAACATCACCTGTGAGGGGGTTGGGCTGTTTACAGGTTTGCATGTACCCTTGACCTCAACATACCCTGATACTTTGTTTTGATTAAGAGTACTCCACTTTGGGACAGTTCTTGTGATTTGAACCCTGGACATGTGACTCTTTATTTGAGTCCCCCACCTTGGTTACTGGACTTTTGAACCTCCATCTGGGCTTCTTAGACATACATGGACTTATATCAAGGCAGTAATCAGATTCAGCTTGATCACAAACCCTTGCATATCATTTGCATACATCATCATTGCATCATTTAACATTTGCTTATTTGTTTTTCAGGGTATCCATATTACATTTGGCTTGGTTTTGACCCCTTCATCTGCATAGATCCCTGTTCATCAGTATCTGCTTCAGCTATCTTCATCAGCTACCTACTTCAGTCACCTGCATCACCAGCATCAGCCTATCAGTGGTTCATCTCCAGTGTTAGTCTCCATTATCAGTGTTTGTTTCATCTCTTCATCAGCAGACATGGCACCCAAGAAGAGCAACATCTCATATCATTTCTTTGAGCCTGAGCTGACTGGCATCAAGAAGGTCCAGGCCCTTATCACTCCAGACCATATACCATTATTCAGAGAACATTATGGAGGCATCCTAGACATGGTAATGGATTTGGACCCTTCTCATAGGAGCTTGATTCACACTTGCCTACAGTTCTATGATCCTCCTTTGAGATGCTTCACTTTTCAGAATTTTCAGTTGGGACCTCTGTTGGAGGAGTTTTCATCACTGATGGGAGTACCTGTCAGGAGTGGTGTCCCCTTTAACCCTGAGATGGCTTTTCCCAGTAATGAAGAGGTGGCAAAAGCACTGTGCCTGGAACCTATTCTGATTGAGCAGAACATGACAACAAAAGCTGGAATCTCTGGTCTACACTTGAATTTCTTGACTTCTCAGGCTATCCTGAAGGCCTCCTTGGGAGAATGGAAGACAGTCTGTGCGTTGTTAGCCCTCAGCATATATGGGGTTATATTATTTGAAGATGAGCCCAAGTTTATCAGCAAGAATGTCATCCATCTTTTCATTCTAAGGAACCCAGTGCCCACCTTACTGGGAGATTTCTACTACTCTGTTCACCAAAGGAATGAGAAGCAAAGAGGAAGGTTGGTGAGATGCTGTGCTCCCCTGTTCCATACCTGGCTGCTCAAACACTTGCCCAAGACTGATGCATTCTTGAATCCTCACCAACAGAAGAATTGGGCTAGGAGACTTATTGCTTTGACTTCAGATGACATCAGGTGGTGCACCCAGAGCACCAAAGGCAGGGACATCATTACTAGTTGTGGGCAGTTCCCCAATGTACCTCTGATAGGAGTGAAGGGTTGCATCAACTACAACCCTTTGCTATTCAAAAGACAGTTGGGCTATGCTCTGGTTCACCCTCCTAAAGTGCAAGACTTGGCTGAAACCCTTTATTGTGAGATAAAGCCTAATCTAGCTGTTGTCAGACAAGCATCCTGGGCTTGGGACAACATCCAGACCAAGGGGATGGCTATTCTTGGGAAATGCAATAATGTGGCTGCAGCTCAGTATTATGAATGGTCTCATGCTAGGGCTCAGATCTCTGGGATGCCTTTCACCATTGAGGATGCACCTGGACCATCCACAACACCACCTCCAGCCACTATCAGCCTGGAAGAGTTTGAGAAACTAAAGGAAAGGAATAAGAATCTATCTCAAGCCCTGAAGAGGACCCTCTGGGAGAGGAGTGATGGTCGTCTGGACATTGAAAGGTTGGAAAAGCTCAAGGTGGAGCATCTAGCCAGGATTGAGAAGTCAGAGGACTACATCAAGAAGTCAAGAGCTGGGGAGCAGATTTTGAAGAATGCCTGTAAAGAGGCCCAGTTCCAGAAGGCTAGGACTGATCTCTACCTAAAAGAAAGTCAAGCTAGGTGGGTCAGGATCACTTAAGCTCGCACTCAGGAAGATAAGAGAACTCAGGACAAGATTGAGCAGTTGGAGGCTAATGCAAAGGAGCAACAGGAAGCCCTGCTAGCAGCCCAGAAGGAGATCTCAGAATTGAAGCTTAGGGCTGGTGTAAAGAGGTCAAAAGACCAAAGCAGGCACAAGAGGTTGACCACTGCTATCACCACCAGGAATCTTCTTATTAGGAACCTCACAGAGCATCCAGCTGATCCTGTAACTGAAGCACTTCTGAAGGAAGTTAAGGAGGATGAGTTTGGTCTTGGTGTCTGACTTTTGCTTGTTGTTGCTTTCACTTCATGTACTTGTCTTTTTTATGTTGTATTTTTGACCCCTCAGAGGGCCTGTGTTGTAAAAAAACAAACTATGTATGATTCACCATTTGTAATATATTCATTAGTTTGTTTCATTTGAGTTTCTTTCTCCCAAGCAACATCAAAGCACCTTCCGCAGGGGTCTGGAAAGGTCAAAACCAAATGCCAAGCCGGATACCTTGAAAACAAACAAGCATATTGCATTGCATACTAACTTTTGTTTTGTTTTGTAGGTTTTTGTTTTGTTTGTTACTAACTCTGTTGTGATTCAGGAATTATTGCTCGCCGTCGGGTGTTCCCACTCAACCGTCCGCACAGATATCCTACTCGCAACAACCTTCCGGGTATACAGATGGACCAAGTACAGCAGGACCTTACAGAAGTTAGGACTCAAATGGCCAATGAGAGGATGGAAATGAGAAACCAGATGACCCAGTTCATGGAGGTGATGAATGGCTTGGCTCAAAGCCAAGAGAGATTAAGGGCATTGGTAGAAAGGCAGACCCAAGAAGAACCCCATCTAGGGACTGGAGGAACGAGCAACAATGAGAGGGTTCAGCCTCATGTTAATCCACCAGTGTATGGGCCTCATCTTCATCCAGAGATCAACATCCCTGCTAATGTGCAAGGGAATGCTACTGCGGGCAGAGTATTACAAGAAGACCCCCAAGAGGATCAATTCACTGTAATGGGAGTTGGGGATGAAGCCTATGACAGAAGGCTAGATGAAATTGCTGAGAAATTAAGGTCTCTGGAGTCTCAAAATTCCCTGGGCTTTGATGTCATGGATATGGGATTAGTGGACGGGGTAAGAATTCCCCACAAGTTTAAACCCCCGTGCTTCGAGAAGTACAACGGAACTTCCTGTCCACGAACCCACTTGCAATCCTTTCTGGGGAGGCTGAAGGCATACACCATGGATGAAAAACTATGGATGTTTTACTTTGAAGACAGTTTGACAGGGGCTTCAAGGGAATGGTACTCTCACTTGACCAGAGCAACCATCAGATGCTGGAAGGACCTAGCTGAGGCCTTCATCAGACAGTACCAGTACAACTTGGACATGGCTCCTAACAGGACCCTCCTGATGGGAATGTCTCAATCATCCAGGGAAAGCTTCCGGGAGTACGCCCAGAGGTGGAGACAGCTTGCTGCTGCTGTCCAGCCACCCATGTCGGAAAGGGAAATGGCCGACATGTTTATGAACACCCTCCAAGGGACATACATTGACAGGCTAGCTGCCTTTTCTTCCACCAGCTTCGCTGACGTAGTCATAGCTGGAGAAAGAATTGAAAGCCTATTAAAGATGGGCAAGATTTCTGACAATGGTGTGAGCTCGTCCAGCAACCCCAGAAAACCTTTTGTGGGGCCAAGAAGAACCGGTGAGACTAATTCTATTCATACCAACAGGGGCAGACCTCAGTATGACCATAGGTCGGTGGCAGCCGTCACTATTCCAGCTCCAATTCCTCAGCAACCAGCATATCAACCACAACAACAACCCCACTACCAGCAACAAGTTCAATATCCGCCTCAGAGAAACTACAACAACAGCAACAGCAACAACAATCAACAAAGACCTTTTCAACAGAGACCATCTCAGGCCAATAGGGTGATTGATCCAATCCCTATGCCTTATGCCGCTTTATTGCCATAACTCCTGAAGCTCAACTTGGTTGAGTTAAGGACATTAGCACCACCAGATCCTTCCAGTCTGCCAAGAAATTATGACGCCAACGCCAGATGTGCTTTTCACTCTAATGCACCTGGCCACAGTACAGAGAAATGCAGGGCCTTACAAATGAAGGTACAGGATCTAGTGGATTCCAAAGCCCTCAATTTCGCACCCCCGCCAAATGTCAACAAAAATCCCATGTCTCACCATGGAGGACCAAGAATTAATGCTATTGAGGAAGATAAGTCGTCTTTCTTAATAACCGGTGTTGGGCAGATTCGGACACCCCTGGTAGAGATTAAAGCTCAACTCCTAGAATGCCAGATGTTCCCCGGGTGTGAGCTCGGGTGTGGTTATTGCAACATTTCGGTAAATGGGTGTGATAACTTGAGAAGCGGTATAGATGGTCTTATCCAGAGTGGCCTACTTCAAATCACAACATCAACACCTTCAAATCCAGCAATCTCTTTGACAACAATTCCTGAGTCAACAGTCATTCCAAGCAATTCTTCAATTTCATCAACAAATGCTTCATCTATCACTTCAACAAACCAGGTATCAACAACCATTCCTTCTACAACATCAGCACCCCTTTATTCAGAATCTTCTACAACACCAACAGACATCTCAGCAGTCACCATTTATTATGATCCGTCATATGTTCCTCCTAACAATAATTTTCAACAACAAACAGTGGCATCTCCTGCCAGGTCACCAGTAACCATCTACTATGACCCGCACTCTATTTCAACACCCTCCTCTGCTGCAGTCAGTCCGGTTACCATCACGGTACCTGGACCAGTTCCATATGAAAGCAGTAATGCCATACCTTGGCATTATGGCTCTGACCTTTACTGCAATGGGGAGAAAATCACTTTGGACTCTTCAACTTCCTCTCCACAGATTGACAATGTCGGGGGAGGCGGAGGCTTCACCAGAAGCGGACGCCTTTTCGCCTCACAAGCACAAAGACCTAATGCTGAAGCAGAAGTTGCTGCCAAAGCAAAAGGAAAGAGTGTAATATCTGAAGAGCCCATTCTCAAGGAAACTCAGAAGACATCTTTTGAGCAAGATGTATATGAATTCATGAGGATTATAAAAAGAAGTGATTACAAAGTGGTGGATCAACTTCACCAAACTCCCTCAAAAATCTCCATATTATCCCTGCTGATGTGTTCCGAAGCTCACCAGAATGCATTACTAAAAGTCTTGCACGCAGCATATGTGCCAGAGGAGATCACCGTTAATCAGTTGGAGACCGTGGTAGCGAATGTCAATACCAGCCATGGATTGGGTTTTACCAATGTTGATTTAACAACTGAGGGATGTAACCACAACAAGGCTTTACACATCACTCTGGAATGCAAGGGTGTTGTTCTATCACATGTACTGGTAGACACTGGGTCTTCACTCAATGTTTTACCAAAGAAAGCCTTGGTGAAGCTGGAGTATGATGGCTTGGAATTACGTCCAAGTAATTTGGTGGTGAGAACATTTGATGGCTCTAAGAGATCAGTGCTAGGAGAGATTGATCTGCCTGTGATGATTGGCCCGCAGACTTTTAAAATTACCTTCTATGTGATGGACATTCAGCCGGCCTATAGCTGTTTGTTGGGTAGACCTTGGATCCATGCCGCTGGCGCAGTTACGTCTACCCTTCACCAGAAGCTGAAATTCGAGTGGGAGGGCCAGATCATCACCATCTGTGGTGAAGAAGATATTTTTGTTAGCCATCTGGCTACATACAAATACATTGAGATGGATGGAGAAATCCATGAAACCATGAGCCAGGGATTTGAAGCCCTGAACATTAATGAAGCATCTGATGTACTTGGAACTTCCATAACATCTTATCAGCAAGCCAGGAAGGTTGTTGAAGAGGGGAATGCCCAAGGTTGGGGCAAGTTGCTGCCCGTGGAGAAGAAAGAGGACAGATTTGGGTTGGGTTACAAACCAACTCAACAAGATCAATCAGAGGCTGCTATGAAGCCCAGTTTTATCAGTGGGGGGATGCTCACCCCAGATGCAGTAAACAACTTGGAAGATGAGTCGGAAGATGAATGCAACCTGGAGAGCTGGATACGTCCAAGGATCCCGGGGAGCCGTATCTCAAACTGGTCTTCCCAGGAAATTATAAGGGTTACTCCTGCAGAGTAATTATTATTTCCTGTATTTTTAAGCATGCATCAAGTCTTGCATCTTTCCCAAGATGACAAGACTCATTTTGTAATCGGGCCATCTTGTAATTTTGTGAAAATAGATCAATCAATGAATATCGGACATCTTTTGCAAATGAGTCTTTTTCCTTTTCCGCTCACTGTTTTTCATTTTTCTTTTTGTACAAAAATAAAATGGCAATGTTTTCAAAATGATAACTTTATTTCACTTTTTCTCTAAACAAGATTAAAATCAATCACTAAAATGAACAATCTAAACCCTTGCAGAGAGTGCCTTTCAGACTGCACCGACAACAACACAACTATGACTTCGTATGACTTTGACAATCCAATCAATCAAGTTGATGAAGGGGTTGAAGAAGATTATGAGCTTCCTGAAGAACTAGCCAGGTTGTTAAGGCAAGAGGAGAAGGTTATTACTCCTCACCAGGAGGAGATTGAAACGATTAATCTTGGTTCGGAAGAAGACGTGAAAGAGGTTAAGATCGGGGCCTGCCTACAAGACTCAGTAAAAGAGCAACTGATTGATATGCTCCGGGAGTACGTGGATGTCTTTGCTTGGTCTTATCAGGATATGCCGGGGTTGGACACCGACATCGTCATGCACAAGCTTCCTTTGAGAGAAGACTGCCCGCCAGTAAAACAGAAGTTGCGCCGTACTCGCCCAGATATGGCAATGAAGATAAAAGAAGAGGTACAAAAGCAATGGGACGCCGGGTTCCTTGCTGTAACTAGCTATCCACCGTGGGTTGCTAATATAGTACATGTGCCTAAGAAAGACGGCAAAGTGAGAATGTGTGTGGACTACCGGGATCTGAACAGAGCCAGCCCGAAAGATGACTTCCCATTACCTCACATTGATGTATTGATGGATAATACGGCTCAGTTCTCGGTGTTCTCCTTCATGGACGGATTTTCAGGATACAATCAGATCAAGATGTCACCTGAAGACATGGAGAAGACAACTTTCATCACACCCTAGGGCACGTTCTGTTATAAGGTGATGCCATTCGGACTGAAGAATGCAGGTGCAACGTATCAACGGGCTATGGTAACATTATTCCACGATATGATCCATAAAGAAATCGAATGTTATGTGGATGACATGATTGCCAAGTCCCTCACAGAAGAAGACCACCTGGTAAATCTGTTGAAGTTATTCAAGCGTCTGAGGAAGTACCAGCTAAAGTTGAACCCCAACAAGTGCACATTCGGGGTGCGATCTGGTAAGCTGCTGGGATTTATTGTAAGTGAGAAAGGGATTGAAGTTGACCCTGATAAGGTCAAAGCCATTCAAGAAATGCCTGCACCGAAAACTGAGAAAGAAGTTCGAGGGTTTCTAGGTAGATTGAACTACATTTCAAGGTTCATATCTCACCTTACAGCAACCTGTGAACCTTTGTTCAAGCTGTTAAGAAAAGAGCAGACGATCAGGTGGAATGAAGACTGCCAGAGGGCTTTTGACAAGATCAAGGAATACTTACAAGAGCCTCCAATCCTTATGCCTCCGGTGGAAGGAAGACCTCTAATAATGTACTTGACAGTATTGGAAGGATCAATGGGGTGTGTGCTGGGCCAGCATGACGAGTCTGGTCGAAAAGAGTATGCAATTTACTACCTGAGTAAAAAGTTTACCGACTGTGAACAACGTTATTCACTGCTCGAGAAAACTTGTTGTGCTTTAGCGTGGGCTGCTCGCCGACTGAGACAGTATATGTTGACCCACACTACTTTATTGATCTCCAAAATGGACCCAGTTAAGTACATTTTTGAGAAGCCAGCACTTACCGGACGGGTTGCAAGATGGAAAATGATCCTCACAGAATATGACATCCAGTACACATCTCAGAAAGCCATCAAGGGAAGTGTATTGTCTGATTATCTTGCTGAGCAACCTATTGATGATTACCAGCCTATGAGATTTGACTTCCCTGATGAAGACATCATGTTCATAAAAGCAAAAGATCATGAAGAGCCTATTCACACTGAAGGGCCTGACCCGGAAGAAGAATGGACTATGATGTTTGATGGGGCTGTTAATATGAATGGTCGGGGTGTTGGTGCAGTACTCATTACACCTAAAGGAGTTCACATGCCTTTCTCGGCAAAACTCACCTTTAACTGCACTAACAATGAAGCTGAATACGAAGCTTGCATTATGGGTCTTGAGGAGGCCATTGACCTCAGGATCAAAACTTTGACCATGTTCGGAGATTCAGCTTTGGTAGTCAATCAAACCAACGGCAAATGGTACACCCACCAGGATCATCTGATACCTTACAGGGATTATACAAGGAGTTTATTGACTTTCTTTACAACAATCAAGCTTGAGTATATCCCTCGGGATGAAAATCAGTTTGCAGATGCTCTGGCTACCATTTCATCCATGATCAAAGTTCAGGCTACCAACTTTGTGCCTCGAATTTCAGTGTCCAGACTTGACAGACCAGCATATGTATTTGCAGCAGACGTTGTCAAAGATGATAAGCCCTGGTTCCATGACATTAAGTGCTTCTTGGAGGATCAAACATACCCACCTGGGGCATCTTCCAATGATAAGAAGATTTTAAGAAGGCTAGCTGGTAGTTTCTTCCTGAATACTGATGGTTCCCTGTACAAAAGAAACTTTGATATGGTACTCCTCAGATGCGTTGATAGAACAGAAGCAGACTTGTTGATGCATGAGGTGCACGAAGGATCCTTTGGTACCCATGCAGGAGGGCATGCCATGGCTAAAAAGTTGCTAAGATCAGGTTATTACTGGATCACAATGGACGCCGACTGTTGTGCCTACGCCAGAAAATGCCATAAATGCCAGATTTATGCGGATAAGGTGCATGTGCCTCCCAATCCTTTGAACGTGATGTCTTCACCCTGGCCCTTTGCTATGTGGGGCATTGACATGATTGGCAAGATTGAACCAACTGCTTCGAACGGCCACAGATTTATCCTGGTTGCCATTGACTATTTCACCAAGTGGGTTGAAGCAGCTTCCTATGCAAATGTTACAAGGCAAGTGGTAGCCCGATTTCTGAAGAGAGACATCATCTGTCGGTATGGAGTTCCCGAGCGAATCATTACTGATAATGGTTCCAACTTAAACAACAAAATGATGGCAGAACTATGCCGGGACTTCAAGATCCAACACCACAATTCTTCTCCTTATAGGCCAAAGATGAACGACGCTGTTGAGGCAGCTAATAAGAATATCAAGAAGATTATGCAGAAGATGGTAGTCACCTATAAAGACTGGCATGAGATGCTACCGTTCGCCTTGCAGGGGTACCGTACGTCAATCAGAACATCCACTGGGGCAACACTGTATCAGCTTGTGTATGGTATGGAGGCAGTTCTACCTGTTGAAGTTGAATTACCCTCCCTGCGGGTACTAATGGATGTTAAGCTGAACGAAGCAGAATGGGTCCGATCCCGATACGAACAACTGAGTCTGATTGAAGAGAAAAGATTGGCTACAATCTGTCATGGGCAGTTGTATCAGAAAAGAATGAAGAAAGCCTTCGATCAGAAAGTCAGGCACCGAGAGTACCAAGTAGGAGATCTTGTGCTGAAAAGAATCCTCCCTCCTCATACAGACCACAGGGGCAAATGGACTCCAAACTATGAAGGACCATTCGTAGTAAAGAAAGTTTTCTCTGGTGGAGCACTGATGCTCAGCACCATGGATGGTGAAGACTTCCCGTCCCCTGTGAATTCAGATGCAGTTAAAAAATACTTCGCATAAAAGTGACCCGCTGGACATAAAAACAGAATGTAAGTCCAGGCAAAAATAGGGCATCCCGGCGAGTCAAAAACAAAATAAAAGACTCGGGCAAAAATAAGGGAAAATAAACAAAAAAAATGTACACCCGCTGAGTTGAAAAGCCGCATCGGACAACTCAGGCAAAAATGGGTATCCCGATGGATTGAAAACCCAAAAGGGCGATCCATGCAAAATAAGGGAATAAGCGAACAACTGCATTTTGAATTCGTCTGTATCATTTACAACTTGGTAAGCTTCGAAAGGATCAAGCTTCGTTCAGAATCAACCTTCTTCAGAGAGCAAGGCGAGAAGAACGTCAGATGTCATACGAGTCATAGCAAAAGGGAAGCTCCTTGAAGCATCATCAACATTGCCAACATTTTGTTTCTCCATTTGTAACAATCTCCTCTTTTTAGGGGATATGTTTCTTTGACTGTATCTTGCCAATTCAGGGCATACGAATTAATAAAATCAGATTTTCAGTCATTTCTCGTCTCGTACATTTTATTTTCATTTGCAAAATGTCCGATGTATTTAAGATACTGATTGCATAAATACAGATGCTTCTCTTCCAAAGAATACGTGCTTGCAGGAAATATATTTACTCCCTGGAGTGTCTAAACTCCTACGACGGAATCCGGTAAGGGATACCTCGAGATTACTTGTGCGTTTCTCTATCTTTGCAGGATTGCAGGTATTCAAAACGCAGCATGGGGCATGTAAATTTCTCCCCAGCTGAGTTGTCAAGTATCACCCTCAGCAGGCCCCTTGCAGAAGTCTCCAGGAAGACCTTCCCATGGTCTTTCTTCTCCCTCCAGCCGAGTTGCCATTTTACTATTCCTCCATAGCCAAGTGCAAAAGCCGGGAAGCCATCTCCCCACAGAGCTTCAACCTCTATCCAGAAGAGCAATGTCCGAAGGAATCACAACAGAGTGACGAAGGCTTCTACAAACCCCAGCTGGGTCCTTCATTTACTGGAATAGGTTTATCAGTGACCTATTTCCCCAAGCAGTCCCGTATGTCAGATCTACCAATGATCTCATCCCCAGCTGGGATGTCCACTTCAAGCAGATCAGCCAGAGGTCTTCGCGGCATCGGGATCCGAATCCCGGGTCGTTATCTTTGCATGATCATAGCATTCGCATCATACTTTCCCCCCACAAAGCGTAGCATTCCGTCTAATACGGATCATTACGGCAAAAATCAAACATATTGCATAATCATAAGCCATGGTCTGAATCAAACACGTGTGAATAATGACAATCCATCAGATATACAGAATGCTCCCCAGATTCCCCGGCAGAAAGCCCAGACATTTCTCAAACAAATACAAATACCTTCCTGACACCCGTGTCATATCCCCAGCAGAAAGTTAAAGCATTTACCCTACACTCGCCAAACACCAGTACATACTCCTTGTGGCACCCGTCCGTGTCATCATTCCCCAGTAAAGTCGCCCGGGCATTCTTTACAAACAAACACTTCTCTTACAAATACATATCCTTCCTGACACCCGTCCGTGTCATATCCCCAGTAGAAAGCCAAGGCGTCCCCTTTGCACTCGCAGATACTTATATATATATATATAACCTTCTTGACATCCGTCCGTGTCACTTTCCCCAGCATAATTACCTAAACACTTTGTAAAGCATATACTTGTTTATAGTATACCTCTTGACACTCGTCCGTGTCATTCTCTCCAGCAAGTTAAACACTCAACTATACACCACTCTCTTATTTCACTTATACAGATACTCGTCCGTATCTTATGTACACCACTCAAAACCCCTCAGATTCGACACTTGTCCGTGTTCTTTGTTAACCAGTTGGTACTCGTCCGTACCATCATCTCAGAACATGCGTCAAGCGTTTGTTTCTACCTGATACTCGTCCGTATCATAGTCCTAAGGATGCTCGTCCGCATCTTTAATCCAGACACATGTCAAACACTTATGTCTTCTTGAATTAGACACTCGTCTGTGTCTACTATTCCCCAGAAGAGTCCCCTCAGAATCAACACTTGTCTGTGTTCCTTGTTAACCAGTTGATACTCGTCCGTATCATCATCTCTGAACACGTGTCAGTTTTTGTTTCTACCCGATACTCGTCCGTATCGTAATCTTAGGGATGCTCGTCCGCATCTTTAATCTATACACAACGTCAAAACACTTATACCTTTTATTTCTTGGATATAAACACTCGTCCGTGTTTACTGTTCCCGGTAGGTCGCCAGCAAAGCAAAATTTCTCTTCTATCCGACATTCGTCCTATGTCGTGATATTTAGCAGCCGTCCCCTGCTAGGTGATCGTCCTTCACCTCTTGATGATCGTCCTTCATCATTTTTTCCGATGGCCATCCCCATCGCTGATCTTTCTTATTCGACATTCGTCCTATGTCGTGATATTTAGCAGCCGTCCCCTGCTAGGTGATCGTCCTTCACCTCTTGATGATCGTCCTTCATCATTTTTATCCGATGGCCGTCCCCATCGTTGATCTTTTTATCTGACATTCGTCCTATGTCATGATAAACCTTGAGAGCAGCCGTCCCCTGCTAGGTGATCATCCTTCACCTCTTGATGATCGTCCTTCATCATGCTCGTCCGATGGCCGTCCCCATCGTCGACCTTTTATCCGGCATTCGTCCTATGTCGCGATACTTTCGGCAGCCGTACCTTGCCAGGTGATCGTCCTTCACCGTAGATGACCGTCCCTCATCTTATCCCCAACAGAGAAGTCGTCCCCTGCTAGGTGATCGTCCTTCACCTTTGATGACCGTCCCTCATCATTATTTCATTTATTCTTTAACCCGATGGTCGTCCCCGTCGTGGTCCCTTTTCCTTTTCCTGATGATCGTCCTTCATCAGTTTAGCCCGATGGCCGTCCCCATCGTTGTTTGCATTAATTTATGAACCGGATAGCCGTACCTCATCATTTATTTTTACCTATAATCCCCGGAGAGTCCTGATGTCCGTCCCCATCATAATCTTTTATATCCCCTGCATGTCGGCCGCCCCCGTCATTGTTTTATTTCCCGCATTTTTCCCAGCGTGTCGGCCGTCCCCGTCATTGCTCTTTCCCCAGCAGTCGCCCTCTGCTCGACGGTCGTCCTCCGTCGCTCGCACTTTATATTATACTTTATTTTCTTTTACAATCTATATCCCTTTTCTTCTTCATTCTGTGAGTGCAAATTTTGGACTGTCTCTGGTATTCAACCACAAGTTATCTTGCTTGCCTGATAAGCCGTTGCTTACATCCTGCACAGCTAACTCATGTTTGAATAGGGGCAGCTGTAAACACCCCAAATTTTCCCTCACCCATTCACACCATGGCTTGTGATCTCCTCATAGGCATAAATCCAATCATAGCATCTCATACCACATTTTTGATTCATTGCATTGGTTCAAAGTCATATGCATCTAGGGTTTGTGATCTGAGCAATTCAAGAGCTTCTTGAGCCACTCCAAAGGTCATCAATCACTTCAGAGGGGTCCATGTGTGTTCAAGCATCATATTATATCTCCTCAAAGTCAATAATATCAAAGAATCACAAGAACTGAGAATGGCATGGAAGCAGAGCCAGGTTTAACTACACAGATGACCTAGAATTAGGGTTTTGGTTTCAAAGGCCATAACTCCAAATTTTTTGGTCATTCTTGTTTCTATTGGTCTCTATATGGTATAGGGAGCATGCATATCAATTTTCATGAAGAAATTCAATGGGGAAGTCATCTGATCAAGAGTTGACTTTTTGAGCAAGTCAGTGCAAAATCAGGGCATCTGAGGCCCCCAATGACCCAACCAAAGGGTGTTCATCATCATTTTGATTATGTATGATCTTTATTTGATCATGGAAGATGTTAGAAGTTCACAAAATTGGAGGATTTCAAGTCATTTGCAAAGTTGACTTTTTGGGAAAGTTGACTTGTAATGAAAATTGCCATTTTGGGAAACTTTTTCAACCCTTGCTTTTTGATTCAAAAATGCTTCAAATGGAAAAACTTTGGTCATGAAAGTTGTAGAATGGATCATTCCCTTTTCAAAAAGTACAAGAACTTGACCTAATTCATTTTGGATCAAAAGTTATGACTTGTCAAAGTTGGCCAAAATCACATAATTTGAAGTTTTCTACCAAAGAGGCATTTTGCAAAATGGTATGATCAAGTGTTCTAAAGGACTCAAATGTGTACAATTTCTTCACAACATGATCACATGACCTCTAAAATTCAGAATGGGCCAAAGAACTTTGCACTTTGATGCCTTGAATCTCAAGAATTTCCAAAGGGGCCAAGCTTTGTGAAATTTGCAAAACACTACACAAACCTTGATCAACTTGCTGATTTATCTCATAAACAATTCCATGGCTCTCCCTAAACTCAGCTGAACCAAGACAAGCCAAAAAGCAAGTTGTACCATTTCCCATACCTCAAGTACAAGTCAAGTTGACATTTTGGCAACTTGCCCATACCAATCACAATAGGCCAGCACCCACTCTCTGACCTATCACACTTGTTTATACAAATCAAAAGCAAGCCAAAGCACATAACCATTCATGATGAAACACACCTAAAGCCCTAGTTCCAAGTTTATGCTTCATTTGCAAAACTCTTCGAAACTGATCACACAAGCTTCAAACACACAAACAAACTTCACCATTGATCTCCACATGCTTCATTGATCACAAACCAACCATTGAAACAGCCCAGAACCTCACATAAGAAAAATACGATTTCTGCCCCTCTTTGAACAGAACTTCAGCAATCTTTCAAACCAGCCATTTTAAACTCCAACCAAGTTTTGCAAGCTTCTCAGGAGGTCCATTAGAGGTGTTTTGGATCAAAGGGCCAGCCAGAAAGTTCCAGAAATCAAAGCTTCGATTCAGGTAGCCATGGAAATCCATTTTTCCAGAACTCTCTTTTCTTGTTTCTAAAATGATCTACATGTTTCCCTGAGTTCATTGAACCTTTTATTTTTGAAAATGATTGAGTTTTGAGGTCGTATGCTTGATCTGAAAGTTTGCCCGTAAAAATGTTCTTGCTTTTTTCCTTTGATTCAGTGAAAATAAATGTTGTTTGAGTTAGGGTTTATGCTTAATGATGTTCATAGATTGATTCTGGAGAGTTTGGTGAAGATTTGATGCGTATTAAGAGAGATAAGGATTTTTGCCTGCCGGAGAAGATGACTGGAACACTGTTCCGGTCATCTGAAAGTGATTAGGGCATTTAATTAGGGTTTAATCATAATTAGGAGAATTTGAATGCTGGCTGTCCAGATGCGCGCCTAGTCAATTCCCGCGCGTCCTAGTTTAAACCACAGCCCTTGATTCTGTTGACTTTCTCATTTTCAGTTTAATTTCAATTTTATTTTCATTTAATTTCATTTGTTTTCTACAATTTATTAAAAATAGTAAAACATCTTTAAAAATTCTGAAATTTTTTGTCAAAGGTTCAATTAATTTTCAGAAACCAAAAACATTTTTATTTTTATTTTTTTGCATTAAAAATTATTTTTAAATCATTTAAAAGTTTATTTTTAATTAGTTAATGAGAATTAATTAATTAAAAATACTTTTAGGTATTTAAAAATCACAAAAAAATTCATGAAACATTTAAAATCATTTAGAAACATTGTCCAACTCTCAAACCAAATTTCTTTTTTGATCTTGATGTCTTTTGACAATTTTCAATGGAATTAATTTCATTTCAAGGCATTATTTTGATCCAATCTTCAAAAATTCATTTCTGCCTAGCCATTAAGAGTTGGACAATGATTCTTCTTGCATTGTATCTTGTATAGCATGTAGTTTATAGGATTAGATTGGCATGAATTGATCTTGCATTTCCTTTTTGTTTGGCATTTTTCTTGACAAGGTACCTTAAAACCCTAGCAATCTTAAGAAATTCATAGCTCTCATTAGGTTAAGAGTTGGATCCCTTCCTTTGGGCAGTGAGTTTGTATAGGTTTAGGGTTCCTTTGAATGCATTTTCAAATTTTTATCATGATGTTTGCTTCTGGTTTTGATTTTTGTTTTGTGTATTGATCATAAACCCTAATTTGGGCTTTCATTTGCATCCATCATCCATTTGCTTGCATACCATGACTTGCCATGACATTTTGTGCATCCATTTGATTCATAATACATCTTAGGACATGTTAGAATCATGTTTGATCATTGCATATTTCATTTGCCATGTTGTATGTCATTTGCATTTCATGACTTTTCATGATCATTCATGGTTCTAAGCATGCCTCATTTGCATCCATATGTTTGTATGATCATCCTCATGCCTTGCCTCATGTGTGCATCATCTCTTAGCATCATTAGCATCATACTCATGCTTCTGGTTTTGGTTTGCATCATGCCATTTCATTTCATTTTGCATTGCATTGCATTGCATTTCTTTCACTAACCTTTCAGGTGGTAAGTTACTTTGAGAAGTGAATTTGCCTTCACTTCTCACAAACTCTTTTCATCTCTTATGCATCATTCCTGCGTTTTGTCTTGTGCTTGAGATTGAGCTTGCTCATTCTTCTTCATCTTACTTTCTTTCTTCAAGTGACTTGTCTTCTTAAATGAAGCAAGTTACTTTGCTTCTCTTTGCTCCTTTCATCTGCTTCCTGGTGGTTTCTCTGAAGATCTTTCTTGTAAACCTCACAAACCTTAGGAAAAACCAAGCATGACAATAATTAGGGTTTTGATTAGTCCCCCATTTAGATTTTACCTTTGTGTCTCATTGAGTCCTCTCTTCTCATCTCATAATCAAGGACTAAACCCTAAAGGCTTTAAGGCTTTGTGATTAAGCTTATGCCTGCATCCTTCTATTAGGATGGAGTGTATAACTTTAATCCTAAGTGTTGAACTCTTAATGTGTTTAACTCCTTTAATCAATCCACTTAATAATCATCAAGACATCAAGCTTGTAACTTGGGCCTTGCATTAGGGTTCTAATTCTTCCTTAATTGGTTATGAAGGACTAACCCTAGTGTTAATGGACAAGTCCCCCTCAAGTTGTCTTACAAACCCTAAAACTCACTTCTTCATCTTATCATTAACTAAAATCCACTTAATAAAGGCTTTGTTTTGTCATGAGTTTAATCCCTAATCATGGATTAAGTTGAGGAGCTTTCCTCAGCTTAAACATTCTCATCTATTATCCTTCTATTAGGATGGTGTAATGAGTCTGTTTAATCCCTGATTATGGCTTAATCTCATTACCTAACACTAAACAAAAACACCAAAAACATCTGAGTAATCACAAGTAGGTTAATGATCTTAATCCTACACCATGGTGATTAAGTGTGAGAAGCTGACTTCACACTTAAGGTATTCTCATTACCCCTAATCAGGGGGGAGATGTGATGAGTTTACTAAATCCATTGGTTAGGGCTTAAGCTCATTAATCTATGACAAACTTCCAAAAGCAATAAAAGACTGAAAATACAAAAACAAACAATAATCGTCTCCTCCGGGATTCTTCTCTCACCTCATTCACTCACAAGCGAGAACTTGCTTCTTCCGTCTAATGCAAGACAGTTTGCACCTGAGCCAGACAGGTCATACACTTGGGCACAGATAAGCAAGCAGTTCACAAGTCAATTTTATCTTTCAGTCTCTTTGGGTCGAACTACGGTGTTCTGACTTCCTCATTGCACGAGAGGATACATAGGCATAACTTAACAGTTATCGAACAAAAGTCTCTGTATATTCCCCCTCTTTCCAGCATCATTCTCTTGGTCTCATAATCTTGAGCTTCATTCATTTCTTACACTGACACTTCACATACTTCACTTTACACTTCTTTTACACTGACACCTGTACATTCTTTCCAGCTTTGATACACAAAATGCACTGACACTACCCCTCTAAAACACAAATCTTCTAAGCGTGGATCCCGTCGAGTACGACGGATAATCTGGGTGCTAATACCTTCCCAGGTTGTAACCAACCCCCTTTCTCAGTCTCTCTGGTTCGCAACCGTCTTATCCATATCTTTCTAGGTTTATGCAGCATTACCTTTCCTTCAGGATAAAAATGCCTAGCTGGCGACTCTATTCATTTCTCCCTTTCGCCGACCGTTCGCGTTTGTACCCCTTCTGACCCCGGGTGTCATTTTGGTGGGAGCGACAGACCCAATAAAAATTGGGTACCTACCTCTCTCTTTTGATATTGTAGGATGAGTGTCTTGCATCCGTGGAAAGAAGATGGTTTCTGGACAGCGGGTGTTCAAGGCACATGACGGGTGACATATCACTTTTTATTGACTTCAAAGCAAAGAATAAGGGGTATGTCACTTATGGAGACAATAACAAAGGAGCTATACTTGGGAAAGGTAGTGTAGGTAATCCCTCTACCACTACTATTTCTGATGTCCATCTTGTAGAGGGACTTAAACACAATTTGTTGAGTATAAGTCAATTATGCGACAAAGGTTATAAAGTTTCTTTCACAAAAACTTGTTGCAAAATTGAACATATTGAACATAATGTTGTGTTTAAAGGTGTAAGAGTAAACAACATATATATGCTTTATCTTTTGGATGTATCTTTAACAAGCACTAAATGTCTAGTTGCCCTAAATGATGATTCATGGCTATGGCATAGACGCTTAGCGCATGTTAATTTCGATTTACTTAATAAGGTTGTATCTAAGGATCTAGTAGTAGGTCTTCCAAAAATAAAATTTTCAAAAGACCACCTATGTGATGCTTTCCAAATGGGAAAACAAACAAGGGTCTCCTTTAAATCTAAAAACATAATTTCAACTTCAAGACCCCTTGAGCTTCTCCATATGGACCTCTTTGGACCATCTAGGACAAAGAGCTTAGGTGGAAACTATTATGGTTTCGTAATAGTAGATGACTACTCTAGATTCACTTGGACTATATTCCTTCATAGCAAAGATGAAACTTTTTCTGCTTTTAAAAGTTTTGCAAAACTTTCCCAAAACAAAATGAATTCTAAAATAGTTACAATTTGAAGCGATCATGGAGGTGAATTTCAAAACCATCTCTTTGATAAGTATTGTGACAAGTATGGCATTGAGCACAACTTTTCAGTTCCTCGAACTCCACAACAAAACGGTGTTGTAGAGCACAAAAATCGAGTTTTAGAGGAATTGGCAAGAACAATGCTCAATGAGGGTGGATTACCAAAATATTTTTGGGCTGATGCAATTAGCACAGCTTGTTATGTTCTGAACAGGATTTTAATTCGTCCTATTTTGGTTAAAACCCCTTATGAAATTTTAAAAGGTAGAAAGCCAAACTTGTCTCATCTTCACGTGTTCGGTTGTAAGTGTTTTGTTTTAAATAATGGTAAGGAAAACCTTGGGAAGTTTGATGCCAAAGCTGATGAAGGTATTTTCCTTGGATACTCTCAATCAAGTAAAGCATATAGAGTGTATAATAGGCGTTTACTTTCTGTTGAAGAATCTGTCCATGTTTCTTTTGATGAGTCTTATCCAAAAAATGTCGGAAAAGGTATCTCTTTTGATGATGCAGGTGTATCTACAGAAGACATACTCAAAGAAGCTGTTACGGAAATTGATCAATCTGAAACTGCTGAAAATGAGAAGGAGGAAGATACTAGTCATGAAAAAGATAAAGAGGAAGGAACATCTGAAGTGAATGAACTTCCACCAGATTGGAAATCCTCTAAAGACCACCCTATAGACAATATATTGGGAGATATTTCAAAGGGGGTGTTGACTCGTTCTAAGATAAGTAACTTTTGTTCTCACTTCGCTTTTGTATCACAAGTAGAGCCTAAAAATGATAAAGAGGCCTTGATTAATGAATTTTGGCTAATGGCCATGCAAGAAGAGCTTAATCAATTTAAAAGAAATGACGTTTGGGAACTTGTCCCTCGTCCGCGGGATCATCAATCATAGGTACTAAATGGGTGTTTAGGAATAAACTTGATGAAAACGGAGTGATAACTAGGAACAAGGCACGCTTGGTAGCATAAGGGTATAACCAAGAGGAGGGCATAGATTATGAGGAGACTTATGCTCCAGTGGCTCGCCTTGAAGTTATACGTCTCTTGCTTGCTTATGCGTGTTCTATGAATTTCAAGCTTTACCAAATGGACGTAAAGAGTGCGTTTTTAAATGGTGTCATAAATGAAGAAGTATATGTTTCACAACCTCCCGGTTTTGAAAACTCTGAATATCTAGATCATGTTTACAAATTAAAGCATGCTTTATATGGTCTTAAGCAAGCACCTCGTGTGTGGTACAAAAGACTTAGAAAATTTCTAATTGATCATGGATATTCTAGAGGTAAAGTGGATAATACACTTTTCATTAGACATAAAGGAAAGCACATTCTTTTAGTTCAAGTTTATGTAGACGATATAATTTTTGGTTCAACTAACATACACTTGATCGAAGAGTTTTCTAATGTTATGCAGGGTGAGGTTTAGATGAGTCTTATGGGGGAGTTGAACTACTTCTTAGGCCTCCAAATAAAGAAACTCGGTGAAGGTACAACAGTATGTCAAACAAAATACTGCAGAGAACTGCTCAAGCGCTTTGGAATGAATAATTCAAAATCAATCGACACTCCCATGCCTACCAACAGAAACTTGGACAAAGATGAACATGGTAAGTGTGTTGATGTCAAAAGGTATAGAGGTATGATTGGGTCTCTCTTGTATCTAACTGCTTCTAGACCGGACATCATGTTTAGTGTTTGTATGTGTGCACGATATCAATCAAATCCTAAGGAATCTCACTTAAAATCAGTCAAGCGTATATTTAGGTATCTTCATGGAACACCTAAATACGGGCTTTGGTATTCCAAAGGGAGCGATTGCAGCTTAGTAGGTTACTCTGATTCTGATTTTGCTGGCTGCAAATCAGATAGGAAAAGCACTAGTGGTACATGTCATCTATTTTCAAATTCTTTAATAAGTTGGCATAGCAAAAATCAAGTATCTGTGGCATTGTCTACTGCAGAGGCTGAGTATGTTGCAGCCGGTAGCTGTTGCGCTCAAATTTTGTGGCTAAGACAACAACTACAAGATTTTGATATTCAACTTAAACGTATTCCAATAAAGTGTGACAACACTAGTGCCATTAATCTCACTAAGAATCCTGTTTTACACTCACGCACCAAACATATAGAGATTAGACATCACTTCCTTCGCGATCATGTTGAAAAAGGAGATGTTGTTTTTAAGCATGTTGATACTAAAAATCAACTTGCTGACATTTTCACTAAACCATTGGCAACTGAACCATTCTTCAACATTCGTCGTGAATTAGGGATTCTTGATCTCTCCGCATTGGTGTCTTAAGTTTGTTTGATCTAGTTTATATTTATCTCATCGTGTTTACTGAGATCTGAATGTAGACTTCACTCGTACTTCATGAGATTACTACGACGGAGGTAATATTGTTCCTCTCTACATCTTGTTGATATTGTGTGATAAATGTATGTTTGAGCAATTATTTCTCGCTTATATGTACTTCTTTACATATGATTGTTTGAGCATTAATAATTAGTTTTTAAAGTATTCTTAAGCATCATTAAAATCTTATGATTCACTCTGCATTCTGCATTAATTGTTTTTTTCATAAGTCTCATGTATTGATACATAAGGTCTATGTATCGATACATATTCATTTTGTGTCGATACATGTTCAATTTCTCTTAAAATTGTCAAAATTATTACAGTATGTATCGATACATTCGTGGTTTGTATAGATACATAGCAACTTGAAAATCCAAAATTTCGCAACATGAATCGATGCATACTATTATGTATCGATGCATACTGTTATAAAATCCTTTTCTTTTTTTTTGTATCGACACATCAGCATCAGTTATGACATTTGCATCAGTCATAATCTCTACTTTATCTCCTTCTTCATTCCATTTGCATCATTAACGATTAAATAACCCTAACACCACAAAACCCCTTTTTCTTCCAAAACCCTAACTTCATAATCATGCCTCCAAGAGTCATGCTTCCTAGAGCAAAAGGTAGAGGTAAAGGGAAAGAACCTGTTGAGGCTTCACACCAAGCTCCGCCTGCTCCAGAAATTCCTCCCATTGGGTCATCCATTCTCCATCCTGCCATTGCTGAAGAGTTTGAGGTTTCCTTCAAGACAAGGTTAGTCATGAAACCCCATGTCTTCAATACTCAAGATGTGCGTACTCGATGCTTAGATGAAGTTGCTGATTTGATTGACGCACAAAAACTTGGGTCCTTTTTAACTGTTAATGATGACTATCATGAGGACTTCATTCGTGCTTTTTATGTGGGTGTGAAATCTGGTAAAGGGTACATGTTCAAGTGCTCTATTGGAACAAGGACTTATTGTTTTGAGGTTGGTGATTGGAACAAGGTGTTCCAAATGCCATCCCCGACGCCTGAGTTGCAGATGTGACATGATCAGAAATTTGAAACTAAGTTTAGTCTGAAGGAATATTGTGCATCTATTTCAAAACTGGAAAGGCCTCTAGGTGATGATGAGCATTTAACTTCTGGAATGATTAAGAGTGTCCCCAGAATTCTGCATTGGATTCTCTCGCATATTTTACGTCCGAGGTCCGGTGGGCACTTTAGATTGGATAAGCCAGACATACATCTCTTGTATATTCTGCAGAAGAAGATTCCGTTGAATTGGCCCAATTATTTTGTGAAGCGTATTTTTCTTACAAGAAATAGTTCGAAGAACATCACTCTTGCTTATGCCGCACAGATTATGAGGATCATTAAGTTCTGGAAGGTGGTCGTACCCCCTGTTCCTCTCTTATCTTCATCTACTGTTCAAGAATTCAATAGTGCTACTCTTTCTCATATAGGATATAGGTGGGACACAGAGCGTCGATGCTATTACTTCTTTGAACGCAGCTATAGAACCAGAATTTATAACTTTGATACACCTTCTGAACAGATTTTTGTTGCTGAAGAACAAAGAGATGAAGATATGGAGGATGTAAATGAAGAAAATCCCCCTAAAGCAAATGTCAACACTGCTTGGGGTGAGTGGGTGCCACAAAGGGGGTCTCCTACTAACTATGAACCGGTTCCTCCATCTGTTCCACCAACATCATCTACTACTCCTCCTGCATATCTAACTCAAATGTTTGAGCAAATGGAAATTGCCAATAATGCCCGACATGAAGAAGCTCGTGCGTGGCATGTACAACAAACGGAGTGGCACAAAGAGCACCGAGAGTGGCATGATGAACACACTAGGTGTAGCGGTAAAATCGTGAGTGTAAGCTATTGATTAACTTAACTCGATGTACAGAGTCGCCACCGCGCTTTTGTTTATTCCCGAAAGGAAAAAGGTAAAAGAACGAATAAAAACCTAGGAGTCTAAAAGCAAAAGCTAAAAGAAACAAACAGAGAATGGGTAAGGGGATTGGTTACGAACCGGGAAGGTTTTAGGCACCCGACTCGTCCGTGGTACTCCACGGGAGCCCTTTGAAATATTTATTGCTTTTTGGTCTGAAATTGGTTTGCTTGAAAATGATTGAAGAGGTGAGAAGAAGAATGTTTTTTAATGATTTTGTGTTTGATAAGGTTTTAACGTCTTATGCCTACGTACCCACAAAGTGCAATGCGAGATCAAAACCTCGTAGTTCGTGGTACAAAATTTAAAAAGAACCAATGAGTTGAATTGATTTTAAAATGTAAATATAAGTCGTCATTCTTTAGCGAATAATTCCGCTAGAAAGAATGAATCATATCTAAACATAAAAAATGGTTAAAAAAGAAAACGTGCACGAGGGCACAAAAACAATTGAATGAGTTTTGAAAGTTTTAAAGTTTTTGAGAAAGAAAAGTTTCGATATGCTTATGTAGTTTAGCATTTATTAAGGAAATGAAATGAAAAGGTAAAATCGCATGACCTAGGTCAAGGTTTGATTGCGAAAGCGTTTGAAGTTTGAAAATAAAGAAGATTTGAAAATAGGGAGAAGATTTGAAAATTTAAGAAGTGGGAGGAGATGAAGGGACTACCCTAAAAAAATAAGAAGATAAGGGAAGAAAGATCTAACCAAACTTGATGACATTCCAAATTATGAGCATAAGAGTTCCATCCTTGTAAGCTAGCCAATAGCCAAATAAAGGCTAAATCCAACTTTATGAAGATCAAAGCAAAAGAGGTGTCCTAAGAATCTAAGTCCACGAAAGTAACCAAAATCGAAGGCAACCGGATCCGCTTAGCATCTTACACTATAGCGATTAATCAAGGAAAATCGAACCGAATTCAATGAAATTTGAAAGGCGATTGGGAGACCCAAAGCACCTACGCATAAAAAATTCACAAGTCTCGATTCTTGATGCAATATGATTAATCACTTTGGGATTACGCGATCAACAAGAGATCCGGTCCACGAAAGTGCAAGTACCCAATTAGATTTTTATTCCGAAGTCGGGACACATTTAGGTCTATGTTAAGCAATCGCCGAGTAATTTACAAAGTAATTACCCTACAAATGAGGCCGGCCACCACCAATTAAGGTGCAGAATATTAGTGTTAATGTATGCGAGATGAACAATATATAAATCGTCATCCGAACGCGATACCGCACGAAACTAAAGATGAATACCAAATTGAGTCATACTTATGGTATTCTTCCATCCTTAAGTTCAATCACTCATCTTGGTGGATTCAAACATGAAAATGTATCACTAATGCAAAGTACCTTAAATGAATTGAATAATCCACTTAAAGGTAGTTTTGAATTAATGAACATTAACTACTCTAATCTACACCCAAAGTCCATTGAAATTAAAGAGGAATTATTCCCAAAAATACTTCCCAAGGTAAAAATAAAAAGGAGGAGGAAGAAGAAGAAAAAGGAACCAAAAAGGGGCTTAAAACAAGCCAAAAACACCATTCTGACTTGTGTTAACCGGTTAACCAATTGGTTAACCGGTTAACGCAAGCAGATTTTGAATAATCTGTGCTGTTTTTAAATTGGTTAACCGGTTAACCAAATGGTTAACTGGTTAACGCTGTACCAGAAGCTGAAAAAATGCAGAAAATTCAGCATGATCCATTTTGAAACCTTTTCTCAAACATTGGATGATCATGATCTGAATTTGCACGAATTTTAAAACCAAAATACAGTGGAATCCCTGCAGTCAAACAACAAATAGAGATCCAAAGGATCTAGAAACAAAAGCACCAAAGATCTACATCTTGAATGTTGATGGTGAATATGGGTTTATGGAGGAAGATGAATTACCAAAAGCTTTTCTTCAAATTGAACCAACACAAGCTTAGATCTACTGAAATTGATGAGCAAGAGAATGAAAGAATGAGGGTTTAGCTCAAGTTAATCAAGAATTCAATGTGAATTCTTAATAACTTCAAAAGAAAGAAAGATGAGCTTTGGAGAATTTCGGTGTTGGGGAGTAATTTTGCAAGAGGTTTTGTGGCTATCAAAAGCTTGTGGAATGAATGAAATTGAGGTCCTATTTAAAGGCCTTAGGTATGGAAATTTGGTGGAATGGAGCTTGCTTTGGTAATTTGAATTTAGGCTTGGTAATTGGAATTTTGGTGGAAAATGAAAAAGAGTGGTGATTAGTGAGGGTTTTTGGTATGAAATGATCAAAATGATGTAGAGAAATCAGAAACCAATGGATCCAGAATATTCCAATTAAATCAATGATCTAAGGGTGCTGAATTTGAATAAAAAAATTCAAATTTCGCACTGGTTAACCGGTTAACCAAGCTGAATTTTGAATTTTTTGTTCAAAAAAAGCTGCTTGGCTGTTTCGGCCCGATTCTTGTGTACGTCGAAGAAATAAACACGTGAACCTTGGAGATCCTTTGAATGAAACAATTAACTTGGGAAATCCTTGATCTGATAATTTCGAATTATTTGCGGATCGTCTTTGACTTTTTGTGAAATTTACTCGAGCTGCAGGACTGCTATATTTTTTGCATTTTTATATGGTTCCTCTTCCTGGAAAAAAAATTAGCAAAAGGAAACAAAATATTTTTGGATTTTGATTAAGGGTTAGTAAACACAATCAAATAAAAAAATTAAAGACAACGGTGATCCTCTGCGAGGCAAAATCCTAACCCGAGAAGAACCGTGCAACCAGTGCGATCTTATTTGCATGCACAATGCAGATGAGATGCAAAGAAATCTTAGGGCAAAAATTTGGGTGTTACAGCTGCCCCTATTTAAGTTTCTTCAATCCGGAGATATGAAGATTGACATCTTCGTCTCTACAAGATGGGAGAGACTTAAATATAGAATACCCAATTTTTGTCCTAAGAGAACAAGATATGATATGAATATGATATGCAAGCCCAAGATCTCCGTGGGGAAAATATGACCACCAGAGGAAAGCAAAAATTTGGGGACACAAAAGAAAATCCCGCTGGGGAAACAACAAACAACGAAAGAGTTACCAGGAAAATAAATCACTGGATAACAGACTCCACTTGTGAAACGATATGATATAATCAAGATACAATATTCAACCAGGAAAAAATAAACACCCTGCCAGGAATATCAACCAAACAAAATATTTGAATCCAAGAATGGAGAAATACTGTGTTGGAAAAGAATCATCAACTACCTGCTTACTGGGTAGGAAATATAACATACTCGACTATCAATTTACTGGATAGGAGCGAAACACAGAGGTATGACTTCCACTACCTTTTTACTGGGCAGAAAAATATATGGGACTCGACTATCAATTTACTGGATAGGAGTGAAATAAAAAGGAATAACCTTCACCACCTTTTTACTGGGTAAGAAATATTTTCAACTACCTGATTTACTGGGTAGAGAATATAAAGGACTCGACTATCAATTTATTGGATAGGAGTATGATCATCTACCTGATTTACTGGGTAGGAACTCAATCGAATGGAAACAGCTTCTATTACCTTTTTACTGGGTAAGAGGAAAATATCGGACTCTATTACCTTTTTACTGGGTAGAAATATAGGACTCGACTATCGATTTACTGGATAGGAGTATGATCAACTACCTGATTTACTGGGTAGGAACTCAATCAAAGAGAAACAACTTCTATTACCTTTTTACTGGGTAAGAAGAAAATATTTGATTCTATTACCTTTTTACTGGGTAGAAATATAGGACTCGACTATCGATTTACTGGATAGGAGTATGATTAACTACCTGATTTACTGGGTAAGAGTACAAGTAAAAGAACTTGATCAATTTGGTAATATTACCCACTATCGATTACTGATAGCTTAATTCCAAAGCAATAATACTCAAACTTGGAGAAAATGTTGCCCACTATCAAACAATGATAGCTTAATTCCAAAGCAATAATATCCACAAAAGGGGACCAAAGTTCAATCCAAGAACAAATTGGAGAGAAACGGTCAAGCAAGACTCATCCCGAGGAGGAAATATCTCAACTAGGGAAAATTCCATCCAGATAATAAACTGGGGAGGAAACTGAATCAATATCTTCCACGAGAAACAAACTCAGTGGGGAAATAGAAAGGATTAACACTTTCTGCTTAACGGTCGACACTCTAAACTTGAGAGGAAACGACACACATACTCTGTGGGGAAAGTCCACACCAAAGAGCAGATAACAATGATAAACGCAAGAATGCAAGCAAACAATGCTATGCTTATGCGTATGAATATGCTGACAAAATAGACATAAAGATAAGAAACAGGTGACACGAACACCACAACAACCGGATACTCGGCTAATCCCAAGGCGACAATGCAGGGAAACATGCTGGAGATTCAATCTTGAAATCTGCAGGGGAACATCATAAGCCATCAAAGGAATACAATCCTACTACAAGGCTTAAATCATGATGAGACAACATCTGCTAGGAATATCATCCTGCTGAGGAAAGGTAATAATCTGCTGAGGATGGAAGTATTCCTGATAAAAATCAAACTTCACAAGGAATAACTGTCATACTACTCCTGCTCCACCTGGGATAGAGTGCCAAACCTGTTAAAAATCACATAGGAACCTGCTGGAAATCAACACATGCAGACCTACTGGGGATGCATATGGGGATATCAGAAGTTAACATCATAGCCAAAACACAGTTATGAGGGATTTTAAATCAATACCCACCATCGGGTAAAAGAAAACCTCTAAACTGACTGCTATCAACACTTCTATATTCAAGGATGTAAACAATTCAAGCTGAGGAACAAGATCTCCACTGGGGATTCTCAATGCTTCTCAATTTAACTTTACTGAGGAAAAGATCAAAACTCAGCTAGGGATTCTCAAGAACATCCCTTCCAATAACTCTTCTGGGGAATACATACAATCTTCATTCATGCTTATTGTTGGGGAACAAAATATCATTAACATCATCCCGTCAAGACTATCCAGGAACTTCGCATGGACACAACCGAATCAAACCCTAGAAAAAGGCTACATTGAGATACAATGATCACTATTCTCCCTATCAACTTTGAATTCCACTGTGTCCAAAACTTCAGTCAAGGATGAGTGAATAAGAATCTTTGATGGGAAATTCTTCTGAGGGAAAGAATCTGAAATCCTCGGTTGCTACAAGTGATCCAGTCTGTCGACGCAGTTACTTGCCATGATCCCTACCTTTTTCCTAGATTGCCCTTTCGGGTTTTCAATCTACCGGGATAATTATTTCTGTTTTTGTCTCTAATTTTTTCCTAGACCGCCCTTTCGGGTTTTCAATCCACCGAGACGCTCATTTTTGCCTAAGCCGCCCTTTCGGGTTTTCAACTTAGCGAGCTGTTCTTTTATTTTTTAGGCGAAGTATTTCTTGACTGCATCCACATTCACAGGGCGAGTGATCTCTTCACCATCCATAGTTGCAAGAATTAATGAACCGCCAGAGAAGGCTTTCTTATCAACATATGGGCCATCATAGTTCGGAGTCCACTTGCCCCGAGAATCATTAAGGAAAGACTGAATCTTTTTGAGCACGAGGTTGCCTTCTCTGAATACACGAGGTTTGACCTTCTTATCAAAAGCTTTCTTCATTCTTTGCTGGTACAACCGACCATGACACAAAGCTGTTATTCTCTTTTCTTCAATCAAATTCAACTGATCAAATCTACTCTGACACTATTCAGCTTCAGTCAACTTGGCTTCCATCAGAACTCTCATTGATGGGATCTCGACTTCGACGGGGAGCACTGCTTCTGTACCATAAACAAGTGAGAAAGGGGTTGCCCCTGTTGAAGTGCGGACAGATGTACGATACCCATGCAAAGCAAAAGGGAGCATCTCATGCCAGTCTGCTCGGAAATTAGAAATGCTACTGCTGAACAAATCTCTGTCCCACCAGTAAACTGCATCAAGTTGAAAATCTTTTGAGAGAAATCATGCAAAGCTGCTTGGAGATTCTTGAAGAAAGTTGCCCCAAGTTCAATGACTGATAAAGGTAAACTGATAATGGATTCAATTCTTGATTGCTGTCGGAGAAAATACTCAGATCTTTGGAATAAATGTTGAGAAAATAAACTGATCATGGCTTCAGTTCTTGAAATGATTGTTGAGAAAATAACCCAGAAATGAATCTTGCAGAGAATCTTCTGACTAACCATATCTGAGAATAACTTGCACTGATCAACAACTCTTGAACCATAGGACCTAAGAAGAAATTGCCCCTGATAAGATCATCGACCAAGTTTCTCAACTGTTTGAAAATCCCTTGATGAGGAAAGTTTATTTGCAAATAAAAAATGTTTGTACAAACCTGGTAATTTTAATGCAAAGTTCAATGCAAAGTTTGAAATCAAGAATCATTTTTGGAATGAAATTTATTGATGTAAAGTAAATGAAAACATTGTCAAAACACGGCGGTTGAGACAACATTAAAGATAAAGAAAAAGTTAAGGAACAAATGATTGGTAAAGAACTTGGGAGTCAGTTTACGCAACCTCGTTGTAGTATGCTTTTCAAAAGAAACCTGGATTCAATTAGGACTTTTGAAGGTTGTAACATGGCCTGGTTCACGGTTTAAGAATCAAAGGATATAGGCTCAAAGTTTATTTGTACCCAACCCAACTTCGTGATGAACTCCAGTCCTACATTCAATTAATTCAGCCTATGCATTCAAGTTCCAAGCATTCGGGATTGCACAGATGAAGATGATTCATAAGCCAAAGGATTTTGAAATAGCAGTCACATTTTTCCTTTTGTTACTTCTAGTGAGGACTTTGGTCAACTCAACTTATTTTTGCTGAGGATTTTGATGACCTTTTGATAAATCTTTCTCTTATTATCCCTAATTTTTGCCTGAACTGTGTCATTTGAACTTACAGTCAGCGGGATGCCCCAGTTTTTTTTTTGCCTAAGTTTCCTTCATAGGTTTTGACTTAGCGGGCTTTGATTTTTTTTCAATAATTTTTCAATATCATTTTTTTCGAAAGATAATGACTGCATGGCTTAATGATTACGACGGACCATCATTGGCTTTTGAATTGAGAAACATCTTCAACACCTCTTGAGGTGTTGTGAAGGAAAGCTTGAGATTGCAACCTGTATCGAAATGTGTCTTGGATGATTCTCTTGTACTTGAATTCATATTCAAATTAATTGAGCATTACCCATCCCCGGGTTAAAATTAAGGGTTTTTTCGAATAGAAAGAAACTCCAACTTCAAGGCTCAAAGGGGTTGACAAAGGATTAACTTCCTTATTTCTCCAGTGTTTGAGATTTAAAACAATGCCTGTATATCATCAACCAAGTCTCAATTAAAAGCATACCAACAACAGTTATGGGTATCTCGTTTTCATCATCCTCCCTCCAATCATTGTAAAAATTTGAGAAAAGATAGACAAACTTGAAATATAAAGCATAAAGATGCAAATAGCAAATGAAATTGAATCAAAACAAAGCAATGCTCATTTAATTAAAACCAACATGAAAGTACAAACAAAGTTTAAAAGCAAACAACTTAATATGATTGAAGAAGAATTGCAAACATAAAGAAACAATGGCCTAGTGATCCATCAGCAACAAGGATGAGCTGTCCCGTCTGATATTCTGGCCTTGAAGAAAAATTGATTGTTTGAAGTCATCTAGAAGATTCATTTCTCATGATTCGGAAAAGGATTGTTGACAACATTAGGATTAGTGTCCTCAAAAGTGATCATCCCATTTCTAATAAGCTCTTTTACTTTAGCCTTCAATGCAAGACAGTGCTCTAAGTCATGACCAGTTCCCCCTTGATGAAACTCACAACGAAGATCTGCTCTATAACCAACCGGAAGAGGATTTGGAACAAGAGGCGCAGGCCTAGTAGTAATCCAACCATTCTGGACCAAGTAAGGATACAACTCATCATAAGTCATCAGAATAGGATCAAAGTTTGGCCTACTCCTAGCACTACGATTCTGGTTCTGGCCAACATTCCTTTGAATAGATGGACCATTGATCATTGGAGCGACTGTAGTAGGGTATGATTGTTCATGGTGTTGTTGTCTGCGACGAGTCATCCCAATAACACTTGCTTCACCAGCAAAAACATTGACTTGAGTCATGACAATCCTCTGAGGTTGAGTTTCCCTAATGATCAAAGCCTGTAGCATCTCCATGATCTGACTCACATCGCTTTTCAGCTCATCAAGGTCTTCCCTAACTTTCTTGTTTTGTTGGGCTTGATTTTCCATTCTCAATCTAATAGCTCTCAATTTGTTAGCAGCTCTAGTACCGTATCTGTGGTGAGGAGTCAGCTTGACAAATCAACAGACAACTGAGGAAAGAAACAACCGGGATGAGTTCCCACACAACTCGTATGAACGCAAGAATATGCGAGAATGCAATGATATGCAATGCTTACTCCCATTTTCAGAAAAACAACCCGATTATTGCAAACGTGGTCAACATTGAGAATACTGTCATGAAAAAAAAATTCTTGACAAAAAGGAGAATTTACTTTTTCCAATATTTGCAATAGTCGGAATTGTCTTCCTTGAAAAATGGTGGTGAAGATGATCATGATGAATATGTAGATGCAACAAACACAAACAAGATCACGCAAAGCACACAGGTTCAAAGGTTCGGATCACGAGCATGGACTCAAGGGAACAGAACACCAACCCACACATGTAGTACTAAGGTTTTGTTTTCATTGTACCTGCAGAAAACCAAAAGGGTGCTAACAGAGGTGCCCGGAGTTAACAGCCATCTTTAGAATATCACTGGTACGTTGGATTACTCCCCAACCGATAACATTATTAAAATAGACCTCGTCCGAGTGTAGTATCGCGTGACAACCGCCTTAGGTTTACACCCAGACAGTTTCCGCACTACGTTCCTAAATTGGCTTGGATGGGTTAAGGGTTCTACGGTCCTCAGTATGATCAGCTCAAGGTCGGAAAATAATGCCACGTACGATTACTCGTCATGACATTGATGGTCCAAGAGAGCCTAACCGAGTGGAGATTATCAAATTGATATCACTTTGGACTACTCCATCGCGTATCGCTTCAAATTTCGCCGTCCTATCATAAGTTTCAACTCAGATCCGGGTTAGAATCTATCTCACACAGAGGATTACCAAAACCAAAACAGAACAACCAAATAACAAACAAGTCAAACCAAAGCAATAAATAAATCAAAGTAGGCTGAATCTGCTTAGAGATTTTCCCCAGCAGAGTCGCCACTTTTCTGTAGCGGTAAAATCGTGAGTGTAAGCTATTGATTAACTTAACTCGATGTACACAGAGTCGCCACCGCGCTTTTGTTTATTCCCGAAATAAAAAAGGTAAAAGAACGAATAAAAACCTAGGAGTCTAAAAGCAAAAGCTAAAAGAAACAAACAGAGAATGGGTAAGGGGATTGGTTACGAACCGGGAAGGTTTTAGGCACCCGACTCGTCCGTGGTACTCCACGGGAGCCCTTTGAAATATTTATTGCTTTTTGGTCTGAAATTGGTTTGCTTGAAAATGATTGAAGAGGTGAGAAGAAGAATGTTTTTTAATGATTTTTTGTTTGATAAGGTTTTAACGCCTTATGCCTACGTACCCACAAAGTGCAATGCGAGATCAAAACCTCGTAGTTCGTGGTACAAAATTTAAAAAGAACCAATGAGTTGAATTGATTTTAAAATGTAAAGATAAGTCGTCATTCTTTAGCGAATAATTCCGCTAGAAAGAATGAATCATATCTAAACATAAAAAATGGTTAAAAAAGAAAACGTGCACGAGGGCACAAAAACAATTGAATGAGTTTTGAAAGTTTTAAAGTTTTTGAGAAAGAAAAGTTTCGATATGCTTATGTAGTTTAGCATTTATTAAGGAAATGAAATGAAAAGGTAAAATCGCATGACCTAGGTCAAGGTTTGATTGCGAAAGCGTTTGAAGTTTGAAAACAAAGAAGATTTGAAAATAGGGAGAAGATTTGAAAATTTAAGAAGTGGGAGGAGATGAAGGGACTACCCTAAAACAATAAGAAGATAAGGGAAGAAAGATCTAACCAAACTTGATGACATTCCAAATTATGAGCATAAGAGTTTCATCCTTGTAAGCTAGCCAATAGCCAAATAAAGGCTAAATCCAACTTTATGAAGATCAAAGCAAAAGAGGTGTCCTAAGAATCTAAGTCCAAATCTCCACTCCAAATGCTAAGGATAGTAACCAATAGTCCTCAAATTAAAGTCACAAGTTTTTTTAGAGGTTTAATCCTTTATTAATTTTTTTTGTGTCCAAATGGACAAATAGAAAATCAATCAACAAATAATAAGGGCAAATAATAAACATGATATGGATGAATAAAGCAAAATAAAATAAAGGTAATAATAGTGCAAGAAATTAAATGTTAGTAACAAAAGAAATAAAAATGCAAGAATCTAAAATATTAATAGTAGTAATATTATAATAATATTCACATAATAATGGTATGGTGAACTTAATCAACCACAACCAAGAAAGAAAGTAACCAAAATCGAAGGCAACCGGATCCGCTTAGCATCTTACACTATAGTGATTAATCAAGGCAAACCGAACCGAATTCAATGAAATTTGAAAGGCGATTGGGAGACCCAAAGCACCTACACATCAAAAATTCACAAGTCTCGATTCTTGATGCGATATGATTAATCACTTTGGGATTACGCGATCAACAAGAGATCCGGTCCACGAAAGTGCAAGTACCCAATTAGATTTTTATTCCGAAGTCGGGACACATTTAGGTCTATGTTAAGCAATCGCCGAGTAATTTACGAAGTAATTACCCTACAAATGAGGCCGGCCACCACCAATTAAGGTGCATAATATTAGTGTTAATGTATGCGAGATGAACGATATATAAATCGTCATCCGAACGCGATACCGCATGAAACTAAAGATGAATACCAAATTGAGTCATACTTATGGTATTCTTCCATCCTTAAGTTCAATCACTCATCTTGGTGGATTCAAGCATGAAAATGTATCACTAATGCAAAGTACCTTAAATGAATTGAATAATCCACTTAAAGGTAGTTTTGAATTAATGAACATTAACTACTCTAATCTACACCCAAAGTCCATTGAAATTAAAGAGGAATTATTCCCAAAAATACTTCCCAAAGTAAAAATAAAAAGGAGGAGGAAAAAGAAGAAAAAGGAACCAAAAAGGGGCTTAAAACAAGCCAAAAACACCATTCTGACTTGTGTTAACCGGTTAACCAATTGGTTAACCGGTTAACGCAAGCAGATTTTGAATAATCTGCGCTGTTTTTAAATTGGTTAACCGGTTAACCAAATGGTTAACCGGTTAACGCTGTACCAGAAGTTGAAAAAATGCAGAAAATTCAGCATGATCCATTTTGAAACCTTTTCTCAAACATTGGATGATCATGATCTGAATTTGCACGAATTTTAAAAACAAAATACAGTGGAATCCCTGCAATCAAACAACAAATAGAGATCCAAAGGATCTAGAAACAAAAGCACCAAAGATCTACATCTTGAATGTTGATGGTGAATATGGGTTTATGGAGGAAGATGAATTACCAAAAGCTTTTCTTCAAATTGAACCAACACAAGCTTAGATCTACTGAAATTGATGAGCAAGAGAATGAAAGAATGAGGGTTTAGCTCAAGTTAATCAAGAATTCAATGTGAATTCTTAATAACTTCAAAAGAAAGAAAGATGAGCTTTGGAGAATTTTGGTGTTGGGGAGTAATTTTGCAAGAGGTTTTGTGGCTATCAAAAGCTTGTGGAATGAATGAAATTGAGGTCCTATTTAAAGGCCTTAGGTATGGAAATTTGGTGGAATGGAGCTTGCTTTGGTAATTTGAATTTAGGCTTGGTAATTGGAATTTTGGTGGGAAATGAAAAAGAGTGGTGATTAGTGAGGGTTTTTGGTATGAAATGATCAAAATGATGTAGAGAAATCAGAAACCAATGGATCCAGAATATTCCAATTAAATCAATAATCTAAGGGTGCTGAATCTGAATAAAAAATTCAAATTTCGCACTGGTTAACCGGTTAACCAAGCTGAATTTTGAATTTTTTGTTCAAAAAAAGCTGTTTGGCTGTTTCGGCCCGATTCTTGTGTACGTCGAAGAAATAAACACGTGAACCTTGGAGATCCTTTGAATGAAACAATTAACTTGGGAAATACTTGATCTGATAATTTCGAATTATTTGCGGATCGTCTTTGACTTTTTGTGAAATTTACTCGAGCTGCAGGACTGCTATATTTTTTGCATTTTTATATGGTTCCTCTTCCTGAAAAAAAAATTAGCAAAAGGAAACAAAATATTTTTGGATTTTGATTAAGGGTTAGTAAACACAATCAAATAAAAAAATTAAAGACAACGGTGATCCTCTGCGAGGCAAAATCCTAACCCGAGAAGAACCGTGCAACCAGTGCGATCTTGTTTGCATGCACAATGCAGATGAGATGCAAAGAAATCTTAGGGAAAAAATTAGGGTGTTACACTAGGATATATCATAACCAACACTCATGGCACACAGACTTGGTCAAGTGGCATCAAGTCTTATACAATGAGATGTCCGGTTTCATGGATGATTGTCGTGCACATCCGGGTATTATGGACAGATTCAGAAGCACCGAGGTTTAGAATCGGTTCAGGCATTACAACTTCATAAGGCTGCATTTCATAATTGCATTACATCATTTTTTTCCTTGATGCTTAAGTTTCTTTTGATTTTATGTTTAAACATTGTATGCGTTTGGTTTGCTTTTGTAATTCTTAACTCTACTAGTCCAATTAAATGCCTATGCTTGTTTGTTGTTTACGATTAATTGGTTTGCCCGTTATGTTTCACTCTTTGTGAGTGATTTCTTCATGATTAGCTTATATATATCTTCTTATTGCTGAATATTTCTTCACCTATACAATTTTTTTTTGATGTTGACAAAGGGGGAGAAAGGCTTAAGTGTGAAAAATGACAGCATGCACAAACTCAGGGGGAGTGGTTCTCACACTTCTGCAAAAATTTGCCATCATCAAAAAGGGGGAGTTTGTGAGCAACTCTTTAGTTTTGTATGATAGTAAATTTTATGCTTTTGTGCTTTTAACATACACTTTGTATTGAATTGACATTGCAAGCTTAAAAAATCTACCTTATCCATGTATGTATTGATACATGAGTTTTGGTATCAACACATGTCTTGTTTTAAACAAAAAATATGAATTTTGCTTCTGTATGTATCGATTCATTCGCAAGATGTATCGATACATAATTTCCTTGAAGTTCTGAATTAAGACAAATGCATCGATACATTCTTAATATGCATCGATACATGTTGTAGGTATGCGTCTGTGATATCTGCTATGTATCGATACATTCGCAACATGCATCGATACATGCTGTAGATATGATTCTGGAATATCTGCTATGTATCGATACATTCGCAACATGCATCGATTCATTATGTTTTCATTTCTCTGTTTCTTTTGCATTGGTTCAGTATGTATCGATTCATTCCATTATGTATTGATACATAACTCTGTAAAAACCATCATGTATCGATACATTCGCACTTCGTATCGATGCATTAATCTGTTTCTGTTTCTATTTCTAACAGACTTTGTCAAGTATATATATATGTTTCTGTTAGTGCAGTGAAGTAGACATAATTGTAAGTGAATTCAAGGTCAATAAAATTGAAGAACACAATCAAGAAAAGAAGCTTTTGGGTGTGCATTCAATGGTGAGCAGGGTTGAAACCTAAGAGAAAATTCATCTTCATCATCTTCTCAATTACTTTGATTCAAGAACATCAACACATAATCATTGTTGTTCTGTGAATTAGAGGATCAAGAGATAACGTTCAGCGGAACGATCGATGATCTAGCTGAGTTGAAGAGTGAAAGAAAGTTTCACGGAAAAACCATCTGGTTTGTCCTTCAAGAACGGGTGTGTTCTTGAAGGTTTGTCAGTCACGTTTACAAAACAGATTCAGCCGCAACGTAAGGTTTGGAAATTGGGAGATTTCGCAAATAAACCGTGGAACCGGTGAATTGTTTGTATTACTTGCAAGGGAATCTTGATTTGGCTTAGATCAAGTGAAGGTTCATACAATAGGAAGATCTAGGTGTATAGATTTCTGGTTTTTGTATAGAAACCTTGTAAACGACGATTTCAGCAATATCGATATAAAAGTTCTCAATTTCGGTTTGAAATTGAGAGGGAGACGTACCCACACGCGAGGACGAATGTGGGGAACTTCCTTACCAAATCTCTGTGTATTGTATTCCTTCTCCATCTCTATTTACGTTTTTAATTAGTTTTGATTCATTGGAAATAGTTTTTGTGATAGGTGCATTCAATACTTTTACAGCTTGTGTGTTTAAGTCTTTAACATCTCAATTGCAAATCCAACACTTTATCACATGTCCGGTCTTCTAGTGGCTGGTCCAGAATAGACAAAAGTCGATTAGGGACCGTGTTTTTCCGCTAATCTTTAAAAAACTCTGAAAAATCTTTTAAAACCTTGTTAACAAGGAGGTGATCCATTCACCCCCCCCCCCCCTCTAGATCACTAGCCACAACGTCTAACATCGCCATCCATGGTTGTTAACATCAGGGCTCCGCCTGAGAATACCCTTTTGACCATGAATGGACCTTCATAATTGGGTGTCCACTTGCCCCTATAATCTGTTAGAGGAGGAAGGATCCTTTTCAACACCAAATCGCCAGGTATATAGCGCTGAAGTCGTACTTTCTGGTCGAAAGCCCGTTTCATTCGCCTCTGATACAACTGTTTATGGCATACAGCTGCTAGGCATTTCTCTTCATTGAGGCTCAACTGTTTGTACCTAGAGCATAGCCACTCAGCTTCATCAAGTTTGACATCCATCATTAATCTCAGCGAGGGGATCTCGACTTCAACCGGTAGGACTGCCTCCATATCGTACACAAGCGAGAATGGGGTTGCCCCTGTCGAAGTATGCATAAATGTTCGATACCCATGTAATGCAAATGGTAGAATTTCGTGCCAGTCCTTGTACGTCACAACCATCTTCTGAACAATCTTCTTTATGTTCTTGTTGGCCGCCTCGACGGAGCCATTCATCTTTGGACGATACGACGAAGAGTTCTGATTTTCGATCTTGAAATCCCGACACAAGTATGCCATCATTTTATTGTTGAGATTAGAACCACTATCAGTAATGATTCTTTCGGGAATTCCATACCGGCATATGATATCCCTTTTGATGAAACGGGCTACCACTTATCTCGTGACGTTGGAAAAGGACGCCGCGACAACCCACTTCGTGAAATAGTCTATAGCAACTAGGATGAAGCGGTGACCGTTGGAAGTTGTTGGCTCGATCTTGCCAATCATATCAATGGCCCACATGGAGAAGGGCCAAGGTGAAGACATGACACTCAATGGACTGGGAAGTACATGAACCTTGTCAGCATAGATCTGGAACTTGCGGGAGTATTTGCAGCAATCGAATTCCATGGTGATCCAATAATACCCCAATCTTAGCAGTTTCTTTGCCATAGCATGTTCTCCAACATGGGTACCGAAGGAGCCTTCATGCATTTCTTGCATCAACATGTCCACTTCGTGTCTATCTACGCATCTGAGCAGGACCATGTCAAAGTTCCGTTTGTAGAGAAAATCATCTTGATTTAAGAAGAACCTGCCTGCCAACCTTTTAAGGGTTTTCTTGTCTTTGCTTGATGCCTCTGCCGAGTATTCCTGAGACTTCAGAAATTGCTTGATATTGTAGTACCAGGGTTTGTCATCATTAATGTCGTCAACCACAAACACATATGTCGACCTTTCGAGACGAGACACGTCGATTCTTGGCACATAATTCTCTTGGTGAACCTTGATCATGGAAGATAAAGTTTCCAAGGCATCAACCAATTGATTCTCGTCCTGGGGTATGTATTGCAGCTTGACCTTCGTGAAGAAAGTCAACAACCTTCTGGTATAGTCCCTGTAAGGAACCAGATGAGGTTGATGAACCAACCATTTGCCATTAACTTGGTTGGCAACCAAAGCCGAATCACCGAAGATTTCGAGGTTCTAGATTCTCAAACCAATTGCTTCTTTGATCCCTATTATGCAGGCTTCATACTTTGCCTCATTGTTAGTGCATTCGAATCTCAGCCAGGTAGTGAAAGGCACATGAATCCCTTCCAGCGAGATAATAACGACACCAACTCCGCTTTCGTTCATGTTAACGACTCCGTCAAACATCAAACTCCGTTTGGATTCAGGGTCTGGCCCCTCCTCCGAGAGCGGTTCTTCGCAGTCTTTCGACTTGAGGAACATGATGTCCTCATCCGAAAACTAGAACCTCATGGGCTGGTAATCATCAATTGGTTGTTGGGCCAGATGATCCGACAATACACTCCCTTTGATTTCCTTTTGTGAAGTGTACTGGATATCATATTCTTTCAGAATCATTTGCCATCGAGCTACTCTTTCGATTAGAGATGGCTTTTCAAATATGTATTTTACGGGGTCTATCTTGGAAATCAAAAGAGTGGTGTGAGTCAGCATATACTGTCTTAGTCGGCGAGCAACCCATACCAAAGCGCAACAAGTTTTCTCGAGCAGTGAGTAGCGGGTCTCACAGTCGGTAAACTTTTTGCTAAGGTAATAGATTGCATGCTCTTTTCAACTAGACTCATCCTGCTGACCCAGCACAGAGCCCATTGATCCTTTGAGTACCGTGAGGTACATGATTAGAGGTCTCCCTGACACTGGAGGCATGAGAATCATAGGTTCTTGCAAATGTGTTTTTTAACAACATATGATGCATATTTATACAAGTTTTAAATCATTATAGACCATACAAAATTGTCAATGTAATCACAACCATACAAAAGTGTTGGTAAAATCTCAATAGTGGAAAATTAACACTAGCAGACTTTTTAGGGATGTGGAAAAATCCGGTATTCTGGATTTTTTTAAAAAGCCAATAAATATTTTCATGCACAAGATATTCTTGAAAATGCCAGTAAAATGCATACCATAATTTTTGTATGGCCTAACAAAACTTTTGCATCTAAAAGAATTTTTTTTCAACATGTGCTTACTGAAAAAAATTAAACGGGTATTTTTGGTATTACGACGGAGGAACTTCATATGACGTACCACAACCACCACCACCTTCACCTAGTATGAATGACCAACAACGGATGTAAAGGATAACAATTCTTTCAGATAACCTCATAGATTTCGTAAACCCAAATGGTGAGATTTATATCAGGTTGTCTTAGATAGCATACATTGTACGTTGTGTAACGAATTACTTGTATATTATTGACATTTTATCTTAATATTTCATTATATGCAAATTAACATTACATTATTTCATTATGAACATGACTTAAGACGAGCTTTGCTTAACATAACTTAACTTGAAAATAACATGAACAAAACTTAAACATTAATACATGGTCCAGGATATTTCAATATCTTGATAATATCAATAGATCTTGTAACTATCGCATCCACCTCGACCAGACTCTTTGTTTTGTATTGGTGATATGTGTAATGCCCTGATTATTTAATTATTTATTTTATTAAATATTGCCGTATGCTCGTTGTTGTTTCGCGTGAAGTTTCTAAGTTGGTTTGGTTAAATTAATTTAATTAAGTGGATTAAGTCGATTATGTTAATTTAAGTGAGTCTTTGTTATTTGAATTAAGTTGAGTTGATTAAGTTGTGGGGTTATTGGTAGAATTGTGCTATTTTGATAATTGGGCTTGTTTGGTAATTGGAAGTAGTAATTGTGGGGGTGTGTGGTTTAGGCCCAATAGAATGACTTAGTAATTAAAAGAAAAACCATAAGTTAATGGGAATTAGGGAAAATAGGTATCAGTAAGAATAACAAGAAGTGGAAAAAGGAAGTTACGGGAAGTACATAGAAGAGGAAAAAGTTAGGGTTCCGATCAAAAAGTGTTAGAGTCGCCTTCAATCCAAAGGTAAGGGTGGGGTTCTAACCTTATAATCGGGATTATATGATGAATTCATATGGAGTTGGGTATAGGAATCATTGTTGTCAATTGTTGCATGATTTAGTTGAAATAAGTTGTTGTAGTTTGATAAGTTGTGTTGATCGATATGTGAATTGAGTTCAGTTGTTGGATTAATTATAAATGGATTATATAATGTTGTTTGTGTATGTATCTGTTGTGATGCGTTGAAATTGTGTGTGGTTATTGGGAATTGGTCTGAGCGGAAAGTTACAGAGACGAAGAGGAGAAGCATGATTTGGACTGTGGGACGACCATCCCCTCTTCCTGATGACCGTCTCGGAAACGTGGCGTTTGTCACATCCCTAGGAAGACTATCACATATTGTGATGAGGGTCACATAAAGCGTGACGATAGTCACACGGGGTCTAGGAGAATTTATTGTTATGGCTTTTGAAGTATCATAGGTTCTAATAATCAATTAACAAGGAGATTAATAAGTGATATAAAAATGAATTAGTAGAATAAAACTAGTTAACAGAGGAATAGAATCTGTAGCAGGTTGGCACGTTAGTTGTTATGATGGAGTTATCAGAAGCATGTTAATGAATTAATAATAAGTAATAATAACAGAGCATGTTAATTAGTTTAATTAATCGGTATAGTTGGGATTTCTACAAATAATGAGGGTGGTATAATTTATTGTACTTGTGTTGTATTGATTACTGTAAGTTGAAAAGTTGTTGGTTGTTGTATGTTGCAGTGCCTTATAAATGCCGAGATTATGAGTTGCAGATCTTTGGCCAAAGTTGGATGTTGTTGTGTTGTCATGTTATTATAGTTGTTATTGTTTGATAATCATGTTGAGTCGTATATCATATCATTATTCAAGTTGGAGCTGGTTGCTCAGTATATTGGCCTGGATTGGCAAGAATAAAGTTGAAGGCTTATGCCTTGTATTTACGCCTCTATTAATTAGCATGATTATAAGTTGAGAGTTTTGCTCCGATGGTACCACATGCATCACATTTATCTAAGTTGCATATTACGTTGTTGTGTTGTATCTTATGTTGATTCTAAATTGTGGGTTGTTTGTGAAGTGGTGATTTGTGAAATCTAATTCAATATGTTATTTATCATATTCTTGATTATAATATTAGATATCTCACCCCTTCTCTTTGAATGTTGCCCTCTGTTGGTAACGTGCAGGTAATCCAGAGTGAGCTGAGTACCTTAGTAGATTCAAGTATGTGTTGCCGTTCTGATACGTAGCACTCGGAGGGATAACACTTGTTTTACGTTGATGTTGACTTTTGTTATTTTTGCTGAATTTTAAGTTGTTTAATTAAAGAATTGTTGATTTTGAGTTGTTTTAAGGTTGAATACGATTAAAGTTGTTTCAAGTTGAATTATTTATGAATCCGCTGTGTAGTAATAAAGTATTTGTTTTAAAGACTTATTAGGTGTTGCAATGATGTTCTTAAAGTCGAAATGTATCATCTCAATTTGTTTTGTTAAAGTTGATACTCTGATTTCGTTAATAATAATCGGGTAGAATTGGGTGTTACAATATATGATCCACATAACTTTTAAATCTTCCTATGTCTTTAGCTCAAACTTACTGAACCTAATCTTCCCTTCATTGTCAATTGATGGTGAACGATACTCGATCTTAACCATCTTTTTGTTATTATTATAGTGTGAGAGATTATCCAATTTAGATTTCAGAACAACAAGAGGGGTGTCCTTCGTGAGCCTAAAATCAACACGAAGTTTCACACAATTGAAGTACACAAATGCGAGATACCAAAATTGAGAAATTATGAGGTGTTTTTATTAACAACATATGGTGCATATTTATGCATGTTTTAAATCATTATAGATCACACAAAATTGTTGGTACAATCATAATCATACTTAAGTGTTGGCAAAATCTCAACTGTTGAAAATTAACACTAATAGATTTTTCAAGGGTATCAAAAAATTTCGGTATTCTGGATATTTTTAAAAAATCTAGTAAAAAATTTCATGCACCATATTTTTTGAAAATGTCGGTAAAAATGCATACCAAATTTTTTTATGGCCTACCAGAATTTTTGCATCTAAGAGAAAAAATTTCAACATGTGCTTAATGAAAAAAATGAGACAAATATATTTGGTATTATGAAAATACGAGGTTGCCAAATATGACTTTAGGGGTCCCGGGTAAAATTCTCATAAAAATGACACTTCTAGTCCAGTTTCCGTTTAAATTAAGGATAATTCTCGCTTCACTTTTATTATAAGTTTTATGAACTTTTCAATTTTAAATCCATCATTTTTCAAAAGATTTGTTTTTATGTCTTTTTAAATTTCAATCAATATACTTTCTCAAAAAGGAAAATTATTAATTTTTACAAAATTTGATATTTAGCATACAACCAAACTCTATTTATATCATTTATTTCATTTTCGTTTCAATATATAGGTAAAATTGACACTTCTAGTCCAATTTCCATTTAAATTAAGAACTCTTCAGAGAGCATTGTCAAAATATGGGAGAACAATCTTGAAAGCTAAAGAAGATTTAAACAAATTAGAGATCAAGAGTATTAAGTTAAGTTTGTCGGAAGAAGAAATTCAATTGAAAAGAGATGCAACTACAAATTTATTGAGACTCTTTAAGTTTGATTGTAGAATTCAGTGGCAAAAGGCTAGGGTTAAATGACTTAAAGAAGGAGATACAAATTCGAAATTCTCCCATGGGATAGAAAAAATAAATTTTAATACCAAAGAAATCTTGTGCCTGAAGGTGAATGGGTGAGAAGTTTCAGAAACAAATGAATGAGAGGGAAGTTTCATAAGCAGATGAATTGAGAAATGTTGTTTTTGAGCACTTCCATGACCAATCTCAAGCAGGATGAATTAGGCCACATATGAGCATTTGTTCCTTTTCCAAAATCTCAGTGGAACCTAATCAAAATATTATTGATAGGTTCTCAGAATAGGAGATAAAGTTTGCAGTTTGGGAGTGTGATAATCATTAAACTCCTGGCCCTGATGGTGTGAATATGGGATTTGTGAAGGATTGTTGGGGAAGATTTGAAATCTATTTTTTTTAGGTTTCTAGAAGAATTATATGAGAATAGTCGGCTTCCTAGAGGTTCTAATAGCTCTTTTATATTCTTAATTCCTAAAATGATGAATCTTTTAAGTCTCTCGGATTATAGACCCATTTCTTTGATAAGATGTATGTACAAAGTTTTGGCTAAGGTGTTGGCTAATAGATTGAAGAAGGTAACTAACTCAATGGTTTTTGAAACTCAATCAGATTTTATAGCAGACCGTCAGATTTTGTAAACAAATTAGTGGATGAAGCTAACCAAAAGAAATATGAATTATTATTGTACAAAGTAGATTTTCATAAGGCCTATGGTTCTGTCGATTAGGATTTTCTGAATTATGTTATGAAGAAAATGGGGTTTCATGTTGGATGGAGAAGTTGGATAATGGAATGTCTCAGATAGACTACAACGTCAATGTTGGTAATGGAAGTCTCACTCGAGAGCTTATAATAAAGAGAGGGTTGAGACAAGATCCCTAATTATCTCCTTTTATGTTTCTTGTTATGGTGAAATGATTTCATTCCCTAATGAATAATATGATAGAGTTAGGAAAATTTAGAGGTTTCAAGTTTGATGATCAAAATGACCATAATTTTCACTTGTACTACGCAGACGATATGCTTTTAATTGGAGCAAAAAGTTGGTATCATGTTAGAACCATTAATGCGGTCCTGAAGCTCTTAAAATGATCTCAGGTCTGAAGGTTAACTTTCATAAAAGTCTTTTAGCGGGGATAGATGTTTCTCGTGATTGGTTGGTGGTTGACTCTAAGGCTTTGAAATGTCAACGTTGTAGTCCACCATTCATGTATTTAGAGCTACCAATTGGGGCTAATTCTAGAAAAGTGGCTACTTGACAAATAGTTATTAAATTTGTTCAAAAGAGGCTACAGGGGTGGGCCAGTAAATAATTGTCAATTAGAAGAAAGGTGATTCTTATCAAATCAGTCTTGTCAACGTTCACATGCTATTATCTTTTTTTCTTGAAAGATCCATTATCACCTTTTGTCTTAAATCTTTGTTTATAAAATTTCTTCAGGGGGAGTGACATAGATAAAAAAACTTACCAGGGTTAGTTGGGATATATTTGTAAAGGTCTTGAGGCGATGGATTAAGAATATGAGTGGAAATAGGTTGTGTCGAGTTAGGCTTTTCCAAGTCTAAGTTTATCTTGCTAAAAAAATTGAAGCCTAAGTCTGACTTGTAGCCAGACATAGACTAATTTTAGGTGTTAGTCTGACCTTTCCGAAGGTCTGGTTATCCTATTAGCCTACATAAAAGCCTATTTATTTTAGACATATGTAAATAAGCAATTCAAATAATGTTTAAATAGACTAAAAAACTAAGAGACCAATGAGATTATATAAGTTTGTTTGCAATTACTTATTTTAACTTACTTATTAGCATACATTTTGTGAGACTATTTGTTTAAGAGAACTTATGAAAACAACTTATGACATTGTTTATAAGATGTTTTCATCTTATTTTCATAAGTCCTTCAAGATAACCAAGTTTATTTATGTATTTTAATTCAAAGTACAAACATAACATAATGATAATAAAAAAAATATATTCATATTAATTTAAATATGACGACCTGAAAGGCTAATTTATTTTATAACCTGAGATATAATATTTTTAACTAAATAGACTTAAAAAAAATGCAATTCTTTTCTATTTACAAAAATTTGATCTCGTCTGAACTTGTATAGATTGGACTGTATCATATTATTGTTAGTCGGTCTGTTATATTTCCACCCCTAATTAGAAATTAAGAACTTTGAAATTTTTTAATTTAAGTTTGTTAGGGAAGTGGTTGTGGTGTTTCAGAATTAATAAGGAAAGTCTTTGCATAAAAATTTTAAATCTTAAATATGATAGTCTTTTGAACCATGGAGGGCATATCTTAAATTAAGTTCTTTTTGGTGGAGATATATTAGCTGGGTGGAAAGAGGTGTTTGGATTGTGAGCTCAAATTGATTTTTTTGTTAGAATTGAAGAAATGGATAAGGATGAGTGGAGGTGATTAGATGGGACTTTAAATAAATCAATATTCGGTGAAGGAAGCTTACAATTACATCTCGTGGCTTTACGGGTGATGAATTTCCATTTAGTAAAAGAGTATGAAGTTAAACCATTACTAAGAATGTGCCGGTTTTTATATGGAGATTCTGTCATAATAAACTAGCCTTGTATCATTTATACCCTGTAGAACTTGAAACTTTATCTCATCAACTTTCTGTTGTTCTTATTTCTCTCAAGTTTGGTACATTATCTTTGATTGGCTTAAAATTATAGCAAATGTGCTAAAGGAGGGCGACCAAATTTTCAAAGTTTCATGGATTTATTTGGAAGTACAAAAAGACCGGTAAAGAATATGTCTTGTATTTGTATGGCCAGCTTGTTGATAATGTGGAAGTCAAGAAATGATAAAGTTTTTCAAAGTATGGAGATGGATCTAATCAAGGTTGCGAAAAATATAAAAATTGTAGCATGGGTTTCATGATGCTACTAGCAGCTTTTATCTTAATATATTTGTTGTTTGCCTCTTCAATTTTTCTTTCTTCTTAAAATGGTATTATTTTATACAAAAATAAATAAATAGGGCACTTTAAAAAATTTATTTTTAATTAAAATCATGTGGAATACATCAATTGACAGTTTGAGACTAATACTTTAGCAAAACCATTACTAATGTTTTCTTATTCTTACAATGGAGAATGTTCAAATCACAGTTTCCAATAGCTGGTCAACATGTCAGCCCCTTACATAACTCAACAAATTTGAGATATCCCCACCCCACCCGCAAAGCCCACGTGCTCCCAAGCAGGCCCCCACCCTCACCCATAATAAAAGAAATTGATTTTTCACTTTACATATTTAAGATATTTTTCATACATAGAAAAAAAATTATTTTATTAAATTTTAAATAAATATCATCCCTTTATTAAGTCATATTTTCAATAAATATAATATATTTATTTACAAATTTTATAAAAATATTTTTAAATTATTAAATAAAATTCATGGATTTGTAGGCCCACTAACTTCAAATCAACGCTGCTATATATTCTATTTACTGGGCCTAACTTTGTATATAGTGTGGGGCCATCATCATTTTCATTCAAACCCAATTCTCTCTATTTCTCTCACACACAACGATAACACAAACTGTTTCTTTCTCATCACTTTCACAAACAAAAAAACCCTAAAATTCATTCACAATCTCCAAACCAAACCCTATCAACAATGACTTCACAAGTAGCTATCCACACATTCTCTCAATCGGAGACCAAAACTTCCACCGCCGTAACCGCCACAGATTCCGATCCCAATCTGCAACTCTCCACCGTTCGAAGAACATCCACCACCGCCGCCTCTCGATCGACTAAAGACCGTCACACTAAGGTTAACGGCCGTGGTCGCCGCGTCCGTATGCCGCCTCTCTGCGCCGCTAGGATATTCCAGCTTACACGCGAACTCGGTCATCGCTCCGACGGTGAAACCATCGAGTGGCTCCTCCGTCATGCTGAGCCGTCTATTATCGCTGCCACCGGTACTGGCACTGTTCCCGCTGATCCAGTCTCGACTGTTGCCACGGTTTCTTCCTCATCTGTGCAGTCTGTGTCTTGCAATGTTCATACGGTGTCTTCGGTTGGTCACGGTAGTCAAGGCATGTTTGCTGCGGTACAGCAGCCGAGCTGCCGGCTTGACCTCTGTCAGCCTAGTGGAATGGAATATGCGGCGGATAATAGATACCGTCATATGCCGTTCACGGCGTTGCTGTTGCAACCGACTACCGTGGAGGAGAATCAACAAGAAGAAAGTCTGAGCGAACAATGAAATTGGTGAAGTGTTGTGTATGGTGTTCTGTATGTTTGTGGAATAGAATTGAAATTCGAAGTTTTTTTTTTATTATTATATTATATTATTAATTAATTTTAACATTAGTTTTAGAGTGTGGTAATTTAACTTGGAGAGATATGTAAATGATTAGAATTAGAATTAGAAAGCATGTGAATTATTAGTACGATGGATTGTTCATAAATAATCTTAAAATTATTTGCTGTTTGACATGTAAAAACTTTGGGTTTGGACCCACACATGAGTTCTATGATGATTAATTGATGTTTGATGTGTTTTTTTTGTGTTTTTTTTTGTTTTTTGTTTTTTTTTTTAAAGTTTTGTTTTGAAAATATGATTAGATTGTTAGTGATGCGAGTCCATCAAATGGATCTTGATGTAGTCTAGAAGAGAATAAAGTTAATTGGTGCTAAGAGTTTAGACAACATTTGACCAAATAATAGTAAACATCGTTTAAATATGGAGATAGTCTTCTTTGAAATGTGTCTCAAAAGATATATAGACTTTGCTAATTAGTGAGTGGCAAAATTTGACACTTGTGTTTTGATGGATCAAATTGTTTACCTGACAATTAGGATTCCGGCTGTTCAAAATTAAATTGGTCAAATAGGAAATTTGCAAATCGAATCAAATCAAATTCGTAAAATGCGGTTCGGTTATGTTTACCGTTTGTATTTTTGCAAATCGAGTCAAACTGTATTATGTTATCATTCAAATTTCACTTAACTCATATTCAACTCAAACTTAACTTTATTATGCTTTAGTGTCGCTCCCGAGTTTTCATCATAGTACAAACGCGAAAGTGGCACGGAAAATATAGAGTCGTCAGCCAAACATTTTTATCCAGAATGAATGGGAAAGATAATGCTACATTTTTATCCCGAAATAATGGGAAAGGTAATGCTACACAAATTGAAGAGAAAAGAAAAGGACGAGGTCCTGCGAACCAAAGAACTGAGTTCGGAAGTCGGTTACGACCTGAGAAGGTATTAACACCCCAGATCGTCTACCGTACCCGACGAGATCCACGCTTGTTAGTCTGTTTCAAAGGGTAGGGAATAAAAATGCTGCTGAATAAAAACCGCTACTGGAACTGAAATGAGAGATGGAATTGGAAAAAAGATCAAAAAGGAAAAATGTAAGGAAAATAAAGAATATGCTCGAATGGGCCCTACCCCACTGCCTATGTATCTCATGGGAAATGAGAATCAGAGTCGATGTAGTTCGTCTATCTAAGGCGGAAACTTTGTTTGTGTTTTTATGAATTGATCTGCTTATGCTTATGCTCAGGTGTAGCTGACTCGTCTGGTACGTGTGCGTTACCGTCTTGCAAAGAGACAAGTCGAAGCGAGTTCTTTCGTTTTAGAGTGAATGAGATGAGAATAGAATTCCCACATGAAAGACGTTTGTTTGTTTACTGTCTTTTAGAAGAAGTATTTTTTTTATTTTGTTGTTTGTGAGACGTCCTCGTGCTAAAACTTGTTCATCATGATAGATATCATACACCTCATCTCGAGATGGAAGGCGTACAAATACCCCATGACAAAGTCTCCTGGCGCATGAGAAAGCTCAACCTTTATTAGGTATTTTGTTTTTATTTTGAGATGAGAAAGAAGGACTCAAGTCGAAAAAAGGACAAAAACTAGGGGAAACTAATACTCACCCTAAGTTGTTTATTCAAGGGATATCCTAGGGTTAGTGTGGTTTTCTATTCCTAGAAAGAGAAAGGAAGCAAGTTACAACTCACTTCAATGAATTGAAGATGAATTGAACTCTCAAAGGGAATAAACAAAGTGAAATGTCGAAGAAACATCCAATGCTTATCGCAAACACAAGTTGAAATGTAAAAGGATAAGGAAGGTGTATGTAGGATACCCTCCCACACACATGGCTTACCATAACCCCCTACAAAACAAATGTTAGTAAAATAAATCCAAAGTGATAAAAGGAAAGAGGTAATCAAGTACCAAACATGCCCTATCACAACTATGACCTAAACTAGAATCAATCCTAAGTCTATAGATGCCTAAAAACTAAGCAAAGCCTAAAGTCAGCAGCTACTACAACTCTCTAACATACAATCAACTACTAAATACCACTAATAATGCAAACAACCTATTACAGCTACCAAACAACATGAAAATAGGTGTAAAAAATTGCCAAAACAGGACTATGCAACATACATTTTACAACTTCAGTTTCAAAAGGCAGCAGTGAAAACATGGTAGATTTTAATCATTTTCAAAATACAAAAATGGAATTTAATGCAAATAATGAAATGGAATGATCATACATTTTAATGCATCACAATCTGAAATGAACATCGACAAGGGGATGCAACAAACAAACAATCAAGAATGAATGCAAACATGTGAATTATGCAATTTCAAGTAGCATGTAACATTTTCGATTATGCGCACAAACATCTGAAACATGCATCGATCACCAATACAGTGCAAAACAAAACTTTAACTCATCATTAACATGCTAACAATGAAGTTCAATTATGGTAACAACCTTCACAAATCATCATGAACACAAAATTCACAATCATGCACAAATCCTGAAGCTAGCAAACATACATGTCGAAAGATGTCGAAACCACATGATCATGCATCAAAATGTCTTCTAAAAACTCCCTAAAATCATGTCCTAATGATCTAATATGATTAAGGATGGAATGACTTGCAAACATACACTAAGATGCACAAAAAACCCAAAATAGTCCAGTGTTAATCGGTTAACAGATGTGTTAACCGGTTAACACTGCCAAATTATGTAGAAAAACTAGAAACACATTGTGTTAATCGGTTAACTGATGTGTTAACCGATTAACACTAAACCAAAATAAAAAAATAAAAGCATAAAAAATCACTTCCAACAACCAGCTTATTTCTAAGGTTCTTAATCCAGCTACTACCAAGTTAGCACGAAATTAACACCTAAATGCATGAATAAGGCACTAATTGGAACCACAAACATGTCAAGAAAACAAAAACATAACAATTAATGCATTGCAAATCAACCAAAATGAAAAGAATGCAAAAGTCGAAAAAAATGCAAAATAACTTAAAACCAGAAGTGATTATGAGTTCACCAACCTACAAAGCGGAGGCTTGCTTTGGCAATTGTTGCGATGTCGAAACGATACGTGGTAGAAGAGAAAATCGGAGGTCCGAAGCTTTTTCCCGCGAATGCGCAAAATAAATGTGGTTGATCACAATCTTCGAAAAGCACTTCCGAAGGGTGAAATAAACACCAAAACCGCAACAACTTCTTCAATAAACCTTGAATTCAATGTGGTGATGGAGGTCTAGCTTCTAATTCTTTAAGTTTCAATGCAAAACTTGAAGAATTATGATGATGATGAAGCTTTTGTGTGAATTTGGAAAATGGAGAAAAATGAGAGAATTGAGATGGTGAAAATGATGAAATGTGTGAAATGTGGCTAATCCTCTTTTTGGCTTGGTGATCAAGGTTTATATAGAAGTTAGCTTTGGAGTTAGATTTAGGTTAGGTATGAGGTGTGGACATTAGGCTTGGTCCTAAGCTAAGGGTTGATTGAAGTTAGTTGGGAATATTCCTTTGGAAGAGTGTGGAACATTCTAGAATTTGGTTAAAATGTAATGCAAGGTGAAGTGGAAAAGTAGTGGAACAAGGCAAGCTGAATTTTGAAAAATTTCCAAAATTCACACGCGTTAACCGGTTAACCAATGTGTTAACTGGTTAACGTAAGCCAATTTTGAATTTTCCCTCCAAAAGGTAGGAAACCCCTAAAATACACCTGTTTTGTCCGTTCTGAACCTGTTTTGACCTTGAGCTCTGATAATTGATTATTCCACTGAATAAACCTCGACCACATGCCTCGCGCCTTGTCCGACGATGCATGCTTTATTTTTTTTTATACAATGTATGGACGAATATGCTAGATGACACGGGAATGAAGCATAAGCTACTCGGAATCGGTGATAAATAAGAGGAAAGTTTTTGGGGTGTTACAACTGCCCCTTTTCAGTCACTGTAGACCTGAATTGATGATAGCAATGACTTTTAGACGTTCAAGGTATGGAGGGATTGAATACCCGAATAAATTGAAAATTGTTTACTTTATGGGATGAGCAAAAACGACAAATCGACCTCAGACGGTTGGAAAAGAGTACCATCCTCGAATGATAATCTAACATAACCTATCATCCTTAAATGATAGCTGCAACAAACAAGACCAACCTCGGAAGGACTTCCAGAAAATAATTCCATCCTCAAATGACAACTCACAATAAGATCCTCGGATCTGCCACGAAATGATTCTCGAATGGGATCAGAAAGTTATACGGCCTCAGTCGATAACCAGGAACACAAAGACTAACCTCGGAAAGACTCTGAAAAGGGGAAATATATTGACCTCAATCAATACTCCAAAAAGGTTTACCATCTTAGAATGATAACCATGACAACAAGACCAACCTCAGAAGGGCTCTGAAAAAGGGACATATTGACCTCGATCAATAAGCTCAAAATGGTTTTATCATCCTCAAATGATAACCATAAACACAAGACCAACCTCGGAAGGACTTGAGAAAAAAGAGAACGTCATCCTCAAATAACAACTCAAAATAAGATCCTCGGATCTAATACGAAACCATCCTTGAATGGGATCGAAATGGTATATCGGCCTCGGTCGATAACCATAAACACGGAGACTGACCTCAGATAGACTTTGCAGGGAAACATATTGATCTCAATCAATAGGCTCAAAATAGTCTACCATCCTCGAATGATAGCCAAAACAACAAGACCAACCTCAGAAGGTCTTGAAAAAGAGAACGTCATCCTCGAATGACAACTCAAAAATAATATCCTCGAATCTTCTACGAAACCATCCTCGAATGGGATCTAAATGGTATATCGGCCTCGGTCGATAACCAGAAATGCAAAGACTGACCTCAGAAAGACTGCAAAAAAGACATACTGACCTCAATCAATAAGCTCAAAATGGTATACCATCCTCGAATAATAGCCCAAACAACAAGACTAACCTCAAAAGGACTCAAAGAAGTGAATGTCATCCTCAAATGATAACTCAAAATAAGATCCTCGGATCTAACACGAAACCTCCTCAAATGGGATCGCAAGAGAAAACCATCCCTGAATGATCACTCAAAAATACGAAACTGACCTCAGACAAAATCGAAAGGAACAAGCTCATCGTACTTAGATGGCGACCCAATAGAAACAAAATCATCGCACTTAGATGATAACTCGGCTATAGATGACACGTGTTCTCCATGGGGAACCTTCGGTCTGATTGAAGAAATAACACCTTGGGTTTTTGCTTCAAGATATCAAAGCTAGCTTATGCTTCACATGCATATGATTCGATTTTTCCATGGTGTAATGCTCCATAATAATGGAAATGCTATGCTTTAGAGGATACAAATGTAATGGTGATTACTAAATGCAAATGCAAAGGGACCTCCTGATGAGAAGACAACAGGTATTCCACCACTTGCTGGGGAAGAAATAATCACTGTGTTGATGTAGCAAATCCCTGTGAGTAAGAGTAACTCTGTAGAGGATATTGTTAATGATACACTAGCTCTGAACTGCAGCCCTTGCCAAAAATAAATTGGACTTTGAGATAGTTGAGGAATAAAGACCCTGCTGGAGAGAATCTCAACTGGCAATAATCTGATTGGGAGGTACGCCATCCATAGAACTCCGTTGGGGAAGTAATATTCTTCTGACCTGGTTGAGGAAAGGATTTACTGATATTCTGCTGAGGAAAAAATATGTTAGGGGATCACTCAGATACAAAGTCCTCTGTCTGGGGAATTCCTCAGGTGCACAACCTTCTATCTGGGGAAGAGATGCCAATAAGGATTGGACTTTATTTGGCAACTTCTCTGAGGAAAAGTGCATACAATTTTGTGCAAGAAGGAAAACCATCTGGCTTCTCGCTATCTTTATCACTGCTAGGGAATAATGAACCTTCATGCACTGGTGGATATGAGAAACGAGAATTTCCATGTACCGCTGGGGATGAGAAGAACCTGGTGGGGAATACCTCCCTTTTAGGGAAAGACTCTCTGCTTGGGGAGAACATCATCAGCCTTATGTTGTTCCGCCGGGGAAAATTTCAAATTCCAACTCTATTGGGGAAAGTCCTCGCAACTCTGACTTTGTGAGGAAACAAAGCATTTAGCTACCCTCTGGGAATACTTACCTGCAAGGGAAATAGATCCGCTTGGGGACTTCCATCTGTTCAACCGTCTTGATTTTACTTAGCTGGGGGAGGTTTCATCCTTCGAATCCCATGGGGATGATGGAGAACATTCATTTTAAAGCCATTATCCCTTATGTCAAGAAATAGCCGTCACACACACATGAAAACCATCATGCTATCCGTGAGCACATAAGGATCGCCATCCTCATAGTAACAAACTGTTGGAACAACATCAAAATCATTTTGTTTTCAATCCATCAGTGTCAGATACTGGATACATGCTATAAAACATGATGACTTGTTAGACAAATTCCTTCCACAAGACTTTCAAGAAATAGACAATCACCCAACGCCTTCAAAGGAAATCATTCCTATCATTCTCCCGTATGATAATCTGGAATACTCCTGACAAGTTGTTGATTCTTCACATGCAGACTTCCAAGCAATCAATACCTAATCTACTTTAGTCTTCTCTACATTCTCCATCCAAGGCAGACATGTAGGTAAACATCTCCTAGAACCAGAGAAATAATCATCCTTAACCAAGGATATCCAACCCAGATAATGTCTAACAAAATGTCAGAACATCTTTCACACACCAAGACAAAATACTTGATATACTCCTCTAATTGGACTTACTATAACATAGTAATCCAAAGAACTGAAGAACCTCCAATCAACACTGCGCCACCAACTAGAATAAGAACTCCAAAAAGATAGTAACCTTTCATCCACCTTCAAGAAGAAAATAAATCTTCTTGAGCCTTCAACTTGTAACTCTTATGCCCAAGAGTAACTTGTTCCAAGATATAACCTCAAGACTAACCAACTTCCACCTGCTAATTATCTTGATTCTTCGAATCCATTTTCGAGATTAACCAAATGCCACAATTTTATCACCTCCTTCATGAATCCTCATATGGATAAGCCAATTTCCACATATTGTCTTCTTCACGTATGTCAAAATTCTCACAAAGATATCTTGATCTACCAACTGAACTTGATCTTCAAGTTACATATACCCACTTGCTCAATAACAATACACACTTAGACTCCCTAAGCCATGGATAATGTAACATTTTTTCCTTCCTACAGCTCTCGCAAACTACCATGAGAATAATATTTTTGAAGCATCCCTGTTCATTCTTGTAGATCACCCTATCTTGAGTTGATGTGCCACTCCACCAATTGAGATTCTGTTGTTGAAACTAGATTTCAGAACATTGTGATTCGATATCTAGCTATTGAAATCAACTCCTTATTCTTCTACTTGAAAGAACTTCCTCCCTTTATTGAACAAGAGTCGCATGCTCTCATATACTTGATTCACCAACCAAGTTTGAGTAGACAACCTCCATTATGTTGATTTTGCAGTTATTCCAAACAATCTCACACATTGATGAATACATGTTGATGCTTCTCCATAGACTTCAAATTTTCCACTGTTTGAATCTTCAGAAATACTAGTTAGAAACTAACCCACATAGTTGTACCAAGGATGCCACCTTTCCTTGAGTAGAACTGTCTTCACGAAGTTGTTGATATGCCACCTATCTGAACTCCATCATGAGCATTATGGAATTCCATAAAGTACCTGGATCAGTAATAAAGCAATCCAAGTAGGTCATCAAGATTATGATGTCTTCATAGTCTTCTATCTTCATCTTCAAAAATAATGCATCACCGTCTGGACCAATCTCAATACTTTCTAGGAAAAGACGTGAAGCCAATAATCCTTGGTCAAAAGCCTAATAGACTTCTGAGCGAATGTAGAACCCATCCCATGATTCTTCAAACCTATGATAAAGAGATATTATAAAATATTATATAACATCCTCAATCTTGAATCACAAGGATGATCAAATTTTCACTAAGCAATTGATCATTAATCCTTGTTGAGATAACCCTTATCTGATTCCAGCTTATTCTGAATATCACATAGATATTCCTCTTCATGTTGTCTTCTTTTTTGTTGTGCAAGTTGTTAAGATATCAAGGTTTCCCCTTGACTCAAGCTTTTAAGATTATCTCTGAACGAATCCTAATTACCTTAACTGTGTGAACTCATCCTTAGGGTTTAGAAGTCTGACTTCTTCCTCGCACGCTGTCTGTGAACGATGAATATAAATCACCTCCACTATCTTCACTTCCATGTGTAAACACCCAAAATTTTCCCTCTCCTTTTTCTCACACCTTGGCTTGTGATCCTTCATATTGCATTGCAAAAGCATACCATCTCACACTGCATAGTTATTTCACTACATAAGTTGCATAACTAGGGTTTGTGATCAGATGAATCTTAGAAGTGGTTTGAGCTATCTAAGAGGCCAAGAAGCATGCCAAGAGGGTCCATGAATGTTCTATGATCATATTATGCCTCCAAGGGTTCTTTAAAGTCAAAAGATCACAAGAGATTGCAGAGCCACCCAGGCAGGCTCATGGCTCCTACAAAGATGACAAGAAATTAAGGTTTTGGGTTTAAGGCCCTTACACCCAAATATTTTGGTCATTCTTGATACTATTGGTCTATATATGATATAAGGAGCATATGTATCAAATTTGAAGCAAAAATTCCTTGTGGAAGTCATCTGATCACATGGTAACTTGTTGTGCAAGGAAAGTCTGAATTAGGGCATCTGAGGTCACCAACAAGGGTTCCAAAGGGTCATCTTCATCAATTTGAGGTCCTATGATCTTTATTTGATCTTAGTAATGCTTATAAGTTCACAAGATTGAAGAATTTTGAGCCATTTGAAAACTTTCTATTTTTGGGCATGACTTGTAATGAAAACTTTCCATTTTGGGAAAGATCTTCAACCTCCTCTTTCTTGATCAAAAAGGTTTCAAATGAATTTTCTTCAAACATGAAAGTTGTAGATTGGATCTTCCCATTTTCAAAAAGGTCAAGAACTCCTCTTGATTCATCCTAGAACTCAAGATATGGCAAGTCAAAATTGGGAAAAATCTTGTAATTTTCAAGTTCATGTCAAAGAGGGAAATGTACAAAATGGACTTCTAAGCATTTGTTTGGCCTCTAATTCATGTCTACATATCATAACATTTATAAACAACATTTCAAGACAAGAATTGATCCTTGCATCACAAGCTTCCATGAAAAATTCTTCAAAATGCACAAAGGTGTGAAAATGCAAAACCTTTGAAAACTCATGAATCAAGCCATACAGCTCACCACTTTCGATCCAAAGGCTCTCCTTGAAGCCATTTGAGGCAGCCTAAGACCTCAAATCACTTCTTCCATGGCCCATGCTTCAAGTACACATACTTTTGACTTTTTGGCCAATGGCACCATACCAATCCCACAGTGCATATCCACTCCTCTGACTGGTCTCATTAGTTTATGCATTGCCTAAGCTTCATAAAAGACAACACTTCAAGCCTTGAAAGAGGACACACACTCAGATTACAAAAAATCCCTCAAAGCTTCATCTCTTTGAATCTCATTACACAACCATCAAACTTCACATTTTCTTTCACCAATCAGATTACAAAAAATCCCTCAAATTACAAAAAAATCCCTCAAAGCCCCATCTCTTCGAATCTCATTACACAACCATCAAACTTCACATTTTCTTTCACCAATCAACTCCACATGACCTAAGGAACATTTCCCACCCATCACCATGGCCTGTAACACCCTAAAACAAAAATAAGATTTCTGTTGAACCAGAACTGAACCCTTCAAAATAGCCCAAATAAACTTCATTCAAGCATTCCATTAGCACAAGGGGGACCAAGGAGTCATTTTGCATCAAGGAAAGGCTCAGAAAGTTCCAGTTTGAAGAACTCCATCTCAGGTATCCCTCAAGAACAATTTTTCCAGAACCTTGATTTCTTGTTATAAAATGAACCTATATGTTTTCCTGATCATTCTGATGTGTTTAGAATTGAAAATGGTGTAGAAATGAGCATGTATTGTTGTTCTGAAAGTTTGCCCGTAAAATTGTTTTGCTTCGATTTGCTTGATTCATGAAATTTAAATGTTGTTTGGTGATTGATTTGAGTTGTGTGATGTTAGAGGATCATTTCTGGGTAGGTTTGATGCATTTTAATGGCCGGTAGAAGAAGTTAGGTTTTGGGATGGCCGGAGAAGATGACCGGAGCTTATCTCCGGTCACCTGAAAATCATTAGGGCTAATTAGGGTTTAAGTTGTTAGATTGAATGAGGACCCTTGGATTGTGATTAGATTAAGTTTTGGACGGCCAAGATAATTCATTAAACCATAATCCTGATTAATTAAAATAAATCTTAATTAATTTTCCAGATTGAACCTAGGCCATTGGATAGCACGCGTAAGCCAATTTTGAATCCAAACCCTTAGATCTTCATACCCTTGGTCAAGAAGACTTACAATCCTGGCCCTTTATCCACCCTCCACGCAATCTGGGCCTTTCATTGTGTTTACTTTTCTTTTTTTGTTTTATTTATTTCACATATTTTTTTAAAATAGCAAATTAATTTCTAAAATATGATCTTTTGCATTTTCATTCCAAATATTTTTCAGAAACCAAAAACATTTTTATTTTTAATTTTTGCATTAAAAATATATTTTTAAATCATTTAATTGTATTATTTAATTAATTAATTCATTTTAATTAATTAAAAATACTTTTAGGTATTTAAAAAATCACCAAAAAAATCATGAAGCATTATTACATGTTTAGAACAATTTACAAACTCATTTTATAAATTTCTTTTAGGGTTTGATTGTCGCTCCCACCAAATGAGGCTAGGTCAAATGGGATATAGACGCGAACGGTCGGCGAAAGGAGAGAACACACAAGGGTGAACTGAAAAGAAAGGAAAAGAGTCGCCAGCTAGGCATTTTTATCCCGAAGGAAAGGTAATGCTGCATAAACCTAAGAAAAGGTGGATAAGACGGTTGCGAACCAGAGAAACTGAGAAAGGGGGTTGGTTACAACCTGGGAAGGTATTAGCACCCAGATTGTCCGTCGTACTCGACGGGATCCACGCTTGAAAGATTTGTGTTTAAAAGGGGTAGTGTCAGTGTTGTTTGTGTGCAAAAGCTGGAAAAGAATGCAAGTGTCAGTGCAAAAAGAAATGTGAAGTGAAATAAAAGAGTGTCAGTGCAAGAAAAGAATATGAAGCTCAAGACTTTAAGGCTTAAAGAATAATGCTGGAGGGAGGGGGAATATACATAGACTTTTGTTCGATAACCGTTAAGTTATGCCTACGTATCCTCTCGTGCAATGAGGAAGTCAGAACACCGTAGTTCGACTCAAAGAGACTGAAATATGAATTGACTTGTGAACTGCTTACTTGTCTATGCTCAAGTGCATGACCTTTCTGGCTCAGGTGCAAACTGTCTTGCATTAGACGGAAGAAGCGAATCCTCGTTTGTGAGTGAATGAGGTGAGAAAAGAATCCCGGAGGAGACGATTATTGTTTGTTTTTGTATTTTCAATCTTTTATTGCCTTTTGAGTTTGTTATAAGAAAATGAGCTTAAGCCTAAACCAAGGGTTAGCAAACTCATCACATCCTCCCTCTGATTAGGGGTAATGAGAACACCTTAAGTATGAGGTAAACACCTCACACTTAATCACCATGATGTAGGATTAAGATCATTAAACTACTTGCATTTATTTAGATGTTTTTGGTATTTTTGTTTAGTGTTAAGTAATGAGTTTAAGCCATAATCAAGGATTTAATGGACTCATTACACCATCCTAATAGAAGGATAATGGATGAGAACATTTAAGCTGAGAAAGGCTCCTCAACTTAATCCATGATTAGGGATTAACCTCATGACAAAACAAAGCCTTTATTAAATGGATTTTAGTTAATGATTGGATTAAGAAGTGAATTTTATGGTTTGTAAAACAACTTGAGTGGGACTTGTCCATTAACACTAGGGTTAGTCCTTCTTAACCAATTAAGGAAGAATTAGAACCCTAATGCAAGGCCCAAGTTACAAGCTTGATGTCTTGATGATTGTTAGGTGAATTGATTAAAGGATTTAAACACATTAAGGGTTTAACACTCAGGATTAAAGTTATACACTCCATCCTAATAGAAGGATGCAGGCATAAGCTTAATCACAAAGTCTTAAAACCTTAAAGGTTTACTCCTTGATTAAGAGATGAGAAGAGAAGACTCAAAGATGACATAAAGGTAAAACTAATGGGGGACTAATCAAGCCCTAATTGTTTTCATGCTTGGTTGTTTCTAGGGTTTATGAGGCTTGCAAGAGATCTTCAAGAGGAAAGCCACCAAGGAAGAAGCAGATGAAAGGAGAAGGAAGCAGAAGCAAGTCAACTTACTTCACTTAAGAAGATAAGTTGCTTGAAGAAAGAAAGAGGAGAAGGAGCATGAATGAGCAAGCTTACTCTAATACAAAAGTAAAATGCAGAAGTGAATGTATAAAAAGGATGAAAGGAGATTATGAGAAGTGAAGGCAAATTCACTTCTCAATGACTTACCACCTGAAAAGTTAATAACAAGAGGTGAAATGAAATGAAAATGAGATTAATGCAATGATGTAAACCAAAGTCAGAAGCATAAACATGATGTTAATGATGCTAAGAGATGATGCAAACACATGTCAAGAGTTATGGATGATCATACAAGGATGTGGATGCAAATGAAGCATGTTTTGAACCATGGAAGTTCATGAAAACTTATGAAATGAAATGGATGCCTAACATGGAAAATGAATGAGGAAATGATCAAGCATGAGTCTACTATGTCCTAAGATGTCTTATCTATCATGAGGATGCACAAAATGTCATGGCAAGTTCATGAATGTGAGCATATGGAAGATGGATGCAAATGAGGGCAAAAATTAGGGTTTATGCACAAAACACAAAGCAAAATCCAAAATCAGAAGCAAATGACAAGATAAAAAATTGAAAATGGGATCAAAGGTACCCTAACCCTACATAAGTTCACTGCCCAAAGGAGGGGACCTAACTCTTAACCTAATGGGAGCTATGATTTACTCAAGTTAACTAGGGTTTTAAGGCACCTCAAAAGGAAAAATGCACATCAAATTGAAAATGAAAGATAAGTTCAAAACAATTTTACCCTAGAAACTACATGATATGAAGAATGCAATGCAAGAAGAAACATCATCAAACTCTTCATGGTTAGGCAGAATGAATTTTTCTAAGTTAGAACAAAAATATTGCCTTTTAAGAACTTTAATTCCAAAGAAAAATGTCAAGATATTTCAAGAACCAAAAATAAATTTGTTTGAAGAGTTTGATAATGTTTCTAAAGGTATTAAAATGCAATGTGAATTTTTTTGTGATTTTTAAATACCTAAATGTATTTTTAATTAATTAATTCTCATTAACTAATTAAAAATAATCATTTAAATGATTTAAAAATAATTTTTAATGCAAAAAATAAAATTAAAATATTTTTGGGTTCTGAAAATTATTAAAAGATTTGATAAAAAATTTCAGAATTTTTTGATGTATTTTACTATTTTTAAAAATTCGTAAAAATTAAATAGAAATAAAATGAAATAAAACAAATAAAAATGGAAAAGTATGAGGATCCTGAGGCTGAGATTCAAAGTTAGAGGGCGGGAGTTGACTGGCGCGCGTTTCAGTGGCTGGGATTGATTCTGATTAAATTCAAATTAAACCTAATTAATTAAACTAATTAATCTGAATTAGGGTTTAATGACAAATCTTGGTCGTTCACTCGCGCGCGGGAAACCAAATCAAAGGCCCATATTTAAACTAGACTTAATTACAGGATTAGGGATAAACCACCTTCAGGCGATCGAAACAGTGTTCCGGTCGTCTTCTCCGACGAGCCTAAACCCTAGCTTCTCTCTCAGGCCGCCAAACTCCAAATTTCTTTCACAAAAATGATCCTCTAACAACCCTAAACCTAAACCCCCAACTAAAACTCATTTATTTCACGCCATGAACATGAATCGAAGAAAAATGTAAAAACGGGCAAGAGTTTAAGAGATCACATACATGGTGGTTTCTCCACCATTTTCAAAAGTAATCACATCCCCATGATCAGGGAAGCAAATAGAACCATAAAAGAACTTAAAAACTAGCTTCTGGGAAAAAAGTTCTTCATGTTACCTGAGATGGGAACCCTCTGATTCTGAGCTTTCTGGGTCCTCCTTAGATGCCAGCCCACTCCAATGAACCTCCTGAAGATGATATGGAGCTTAGAAGACTTTGAGGATGGCTGGTTTGTGCTGTGTGGTTCTGGTGTAGCAGAAATGGAGGTCTGTGTGTGTGATGTTTTTGGCTGCTTTTAGGGTTGATTCTTGTTCTGTGAGTGATATGTGACTTGTTGGTGAAGAGAAATTTTAGGTTTGATGGCTGAGGGAGGAGTTTCGAAGAGATGAAGGTTTGGACAGTTTTTGTGCAAGTTGGTTGTGTGTGTGGTCTGAGCTTATGTCCAGCCTGTTTTATGATCCATAGCATATCCCTAAACTATTGGAAGAGGTCTAAGGAAGTGACTTGCACTGTGGGAATGGCATGGGGCAATTGGCCAAAAAGTCAATATTAGGTGTACTTGAGGCATGGGCTATGGCAGATGCTATTTTAGGGCTGCTCTGAGTTCAGCTGCCTTCAAGGATGGCCATGGGATGAATTGATGTGATCCGAAATGGATGAAGGGTGAGATGCCATATGTTTTGCCTTTTTGCAACTTGTTGCATTTTGTGATTTTTGGTCATGGACATGTGACATTCCTTGCTGAATTCTTGTTGTGAAATGCTACATGATGTTATGGTAATGCTTTGGGATCAGTTAGAGACCACACAAACCCTTGGGAATCACTTTTGCAAGAATTCCCCCTTTTGAACTTCATGGAAAAATGGCTTATGATACTTGGAATCCAAAGCATGAAAGTGAGAAATTCTTTGGGCAAATCTGAATTATGGACCATGAATGATGTTTGTGTGATGGTTAGAAGTTGATTTGAAGTCACATTTAGCTTTGGCAAGTGTTTTTGCAAGTTTCCTCTTTGGTACCAAAATGAAAATTTAGTGATTTTGTCCAACTTTGCAAGGCCATAACTTTTGATCAAAAATGAATTAGATCAAGTTCTTGTACTTTTTGAAAATGGGAGGATCCAATCTACAACTTTCATGACCAAAGATTTTTCATTTGAAGAATTTTTGAATCAAAAAGGGGAGGTTGAAAAACTTTCCCAAAATGGCAAGTTTTCATTACAAGTCACTTTCCCAAAGTGGCAACTTTGCAAATGGCTTGAAATTCTTCAATTTTGTGAACTTATAACTTCTTCTAAGATCAAATAAAGATCATAAACACCCAAAATGATGGAGAATACCCTTTGGTTGGATGATTGGGGGCCTCAGATGCCCTGATTTTGCACTGACTTGCCCAAGAAGTCATCTATTGATCAGATGCCTTCCCCATTGAATTTCTTCATGAAAGTTGGTATGCATGATCCTTATGACATATAGAGATCAATAGAAACAAGAATGACCAAAAAATTTGGAGTTATGGCCTTTGAAACCAAAACCCTAATTTTAGGTCACCTGTGCAGTTAAACCTGGCTCTGCTTCCATGCCTTCCTCAGTTCTTGTGATTTTTGACTTCCTTGATCTTGGGAGGATAGAATATGATGATTGAACATACATGGACCCTCTTGAGATGGTTGATGACCTTTGGAGTGGCTCAAATGGCTCTTGGATTTCTCAAATCACAAACCCTAGATGCAGATGACTTTGAACCAATGCAGTGAAGCAAAAATGTAATATGAGATGATATGATTGAACTTATGCAAATGAAAAGAATCACAAGCCATGGTGTGAATGAGTGAGGGCAAATTTGGGGTGTTTACAGCTGCCCCTATTCAAACATGAGTTAGCTGTGCAGGATGTAAGCGCCTGGCTTAACAGACAAACAAGATAACTTGTGGTTGAATACCAAAGACAGTCCAAAATTTGCACTCACTGAATGAAGAAGAAAAGGGATATAGATTGTAAAAGAAAATAAAGTATGATTGTAAAGTGCGGGCGACGGAGGACGACCGTCGAGCAGAAGACGACTGCTGGGGATAAAGCAAGGACGGGGACGACCGACATGCTGGGGAAATAAAGAGATTATGACGGGGACAGTCATCAGGTAAAGTAATAAGACTCTCTGGGGATTGAAGGTAAATGATTGGGACGACCATCGGGTTAATGAAATAAATGATGAGGAACAGTCATCAAAGGTGAAGGACGATCACCTAGCAGGGGACGACTGCTCTACTAGGGATAAGATGAGGGACGGTCATCTAAGGTGAAGGACGATCACCTGGCAAAGTGCGGTTGCCAAAAATATCATGACATAGGACGAATGTCAGATAGAAAGAGTCGAAGATGGGGACGACCATCGGATAAGCATGATGAAGGACGATCATCAAAAGGGTGAAGGACGATCACCTAGCAGGGTACGGCTGCTCTCGAGGTTTATCATGACATAGGACGAATGTCAGATAACAAAATCAACGATGGGGACGACCATCAGATAAAATGATGAAGGGCGATCATCAAGAGGTGATGGACGGTCACCTGGCAGGGTACGGCTGCCGAAAGTATCACGACATAGGACGAATGTCAGATAGGAAAGGGGTTCTAATGAATAGAGACTCCGCTGGGGATGATGAAGGACGATCATCAAAAAGGTGAAGGACGATCACCTGGCAGGGTACGGCCTCCGGAAATATCATGACATAGGACGAATGTCAGATAGAAAGGAAATAGTTTATTCGGGATTTGCCGGGGACTCTTCTGGGGAATAGTAGATACAAACGAGTGTCTAAATTCAAGAAGATATAAGTGTTTGACACTGTGTATAGATTAAAGATGCGGACGAGCATCCTTAAGACTATGATACGGACGAGTATCGGTAGAAACAAACACTGACGCATGTTCAGATATGATGGTACGAACGAGTACCAACTTTTTAACAAAGAACACGGACGAGTGTCGACTCTGAGGGGATTTAAGTGGTGTGTACAAGATACGGACGGGTATCTGTATGAAAAAGAGTGAGGCAAATGCGAGTGTTCAACTTGCCGGGGGCATGACACGGACGGGTGTTGGAAGGAGTGTATTATAAACAAGTATTTGGTTTACAAAGTATTTAGGCAACTATGTTGGGGATGGTGACACAGACGGGTGTCAGGGAATTGTATATAAATGTGTATCTGTCTGTAGAGAATGCTCGGGCGACTTTACTGGGGAATGATGACACAGACGAGTGCCAAAAGGAGCATGTATCCGTATTTGTGAGTGCAAAGAGGATGTTTTGGCCTTCTGCTGGGGAATTTGAGAAGTATTTTGTACATTGGCAGACAGAGTGTTAGTATACACAGCTGTTTGATTCAGAACATGGCTTAAGATTATGCAATAGGTTTGATTTTTGCCGTAATGCTCCGTATTAAACGGAATGCTACGCTCTGGGGGAAAATATGATGCGAATGCTATGATTATGCAAAGATACCGATCCGAGATTTGGATCCCGTTACTGTGGAGATCTCCGGCTGATCTGCTTGAAGTGGATATCCCAGCTGGGGATGAGATCATTGGTAGATCTGACATATATGACTCTGCTTGAGGAAATAGATCACTGATAGACCTATCTTGGTAATGAGGGACCCAGCTGGGGTCTGTGGGAGCTTTCGTCACTCTGTTGTGAGATCTTTTGACATTGCTCTTCTGGATAGAGGCTGGAACTTTGCGGGGAGATGATTTCCCGCCTGACACTTGGCTGGGGAGGAATGATGACTGGCAACTCAGCTGGGGATAAAGCATCTCTGGTGCTTAGATGTGCCGAGTAAATAATGATTTGGCAGCTTGCTGGGGAGAAGCTTCATGCCCCATATTGCACTTTGACTACCTGCAATCCTGTTATGACGAAGAAACACACAAGTACCCCGAGGTATCCTTTACTGGATTCCATCATAGGAGTTTAGATACTCCTGGGAGCAAATGTATTTCCTGTAAGCATGTAATTTTGGAAAAGACACATCTGTATTTATGCAATTATAATAAGAACATCAGACATTTTTTTGTAAAAAAAGAAAATAAAACGTACACGACAAAGTGTGACGGGAAATCTGATCTTATTAATTCATGTGCCCCTGAATGGGTAAATACAGTCAAAGAAACAAATCCCCTGAAATGAGGAGATTGTTACAAAATTGAGAAACAAAAAGATGTTGGCAATGTTGACGACGCTTCAAGGAGCCTCCCTTTTGCTATGACTCGTATGACATTGACGTTCTTCTCATCTTGCTTTCTGAAAAAGGCTGATTTTGACCGATGCTCGAACCTTTCGAAGCTTGCCATGTTATAAGTGATACAGACGAATTCAGAGTGCAGTTGTTCGCTTATTCCCTTATTTTGCGTGGATCCCCCTTTCGGGTTTTCAATCCACCGGGATACCCATTTTTGCCTGAGTTGTCCAATGCGGCTTTTCAACTCAGCGGGTGTACACATTTTTTTATATTTATTTTCCCTTATTTTTGCCCAAGTCTTTTATTCTGTTTTTGACTTGCCAGGATGCCCTATTTTTGCCCGGACTTACATTCTGTTTTTATGTCCAGCGGGTCATTTTATGCGAAGTATTTTTTAACTGCATCTGAATTCACAGGGGACAGGAAGTCTTCACCATCCATAGTACTGAGCATCAGTGCTCCACCGGAGAAAACCTTCTTCACTATGAATGGACCATCATAATTCGGAGTCCACTTGCCCCTGTGGTCTGTATGAGGAGGGAGGAGTCTTTTCAGCACAAGATCTCCTACTTGGTACTCTCGAAGCCTGACTTTCTGATCGAAGGCTTTCTTCATTCTTTTCTGATACAGCTGTCCATGACAAATTGCGGCTAATCTCTTTTCTTCAATCAGATTCAGTTGTTTGTATCGGGATCAGACCCACTCTGCTTCATTTAGCTTAACATCCATTAGTACCCGTAAGGAGGGTAATTCAACTTCAACAGGTAGGACTGCTTCCATACCATACACAAGCTGATACGGTGTTGCCCCAGTGGATGTTCTGATTGACGTTCGGTATCCATGTAAGGCAAACGGTAGCATTTCATGCCAGTCTTTGTAGGTGACCACCATCTTCTGTACAATCTTTTTGATATTCTTGTTAGCTGCCTCCACAACGCCATTCATCTTTGACCTGTAAGGAGAAGAATTGTGGTGTTGGATCTTGAAGTCCCGTTACAGTTCTGCCATCATTTTGTTGTTCAATTTGGAACCATTATCAGTAATGATTCGCTCGGGCACTCCATACCGACAGATGATGTCTCTCTTCAGAAATCGGGCTACCACTTTCCTGGTGACATTTGCATAAGAAGCTGCTTCAACCCATTTGGTAAAATAGTCAATGGCAACCAGGATGAATCTGTGGCCATTTGAAGAAGTCGGTTCAACCTTTCCAATCATATCAATGCCCCACATGGCAAAGGGCCAAGGTGAAGACATCACATTCAAGGGATTTGGAGGCACATGCACTTTATCCGCATAGATCTGACATTTATGGCATTTTCTGGCGTAAGCACAACAGTCTGCATCCATCGTGATCCAGTAGTAGCCTGATCTTAACAACTTTTTAGCCATAGCATGCCCTCCAGCATGGGTACCAAAAGATCCTTCGTGCACCTCGTGCATTAACAAGTCTGCTTCTGCCCTATCAACACATCTGAGAAGCACCATATCAAAGTTCCTCTTGTACAAGGAACCATCAGTATTTAGGAAGAAACTTCCAGCCAGCCTTCTTAATGTCTTCTTATCATTGGAAGATGCCCCAGGTGGGTATGTTTGATCCTCCAAGAAGCATTTGATGTCATGGAACCAAGGCTTATCATCCTTAGCAATGTCTACCGAGAATATATATGCTGGTCTGTCAAGTCTGGATACTGAAATTCGAGGCACAAAGTTGGCAGCTTGAACTTTGATCATGGATGAAATGGTAGCCAGAGCATCTGCGAACTGATTTTCATCTCGAGGGATATACTCCAGCTTGAATGTTGTGAAGAAAGTCAACAACCTTCTTGTATAATCCCGATAAGGTATCAGATGATCTTGGTGGGTGTACCATTTGCCGTTGGTTTGATTGATTACCAGAGCTGAATCTCCGAATACTGTCAAAGTCTTGATCCTGAGGTCAATGGCTTCCTCAAGACCCATAATACAAGCTTCGTATTCAGCTTCGTTGTTAGTGCAGTTAAAGATGAGCTTTGCCGAGAAAGGCATGTGAACTCCTTTAGGTGTAATCAGTACTGCACCAACACCACGACCATTCATATTAACAGCCCCATCAAACATCATAGTCCATTCTTCTTCCGGGTCAGGCCCTTCAGTGTGAATAGGCTCTTCATGATCTTTTGCTTTTATGGACATGATGTCTTCATCAGGGAAGTCAAATCTCATAGGCTGGTAATCATCAATGGGTTGCTCAGCAAGATAATCAGACAGTACACTGCCCTTGATGGCCTTTTGAGATGTGTACTGAATGTCGTATTCTGTGAGGATTGTTGTACCTCGAAAAATACGATCCTAAAACAAAACAACAGAACCGCCACCTAATTCTATTTATTCTACGAGAGAAAAGGGAGATATAGATACAACCTAAAGGAAGGATAAGAAATGGTTTACGAAACCTAAATCTAAGTTCGGGAGTCGGTTACGCAAGGGGAAGGTATTAGCACCCCTCACGTCCGTTGTACTCAACGGGAACCTCTTAGCTAAATATGATTAAATGTTTGATCTTAAGTCTTGTCTTCTAAATGATTGTTAATATGTTTGTTCTTAGAGGGAATTAAAGTTTTAAATTATTATGACGGAGAAAGGATTAAAGTTTTTAAATGGAGAAATAGTTAAAATTTTTATTAGGATGCTCGCGAAGGATTAAAATCCCCGTGCCTACGTATTCCCTTGTGCAATGGAAAAGTAAGAGCTTCGTAGTTCGTGCGACTACGGTTTGCAATTTTTAATTGAACGATTGTTTGAAATGCATTCTACTGTTAAGCATTGGCTTATACTCGTGGTGGAGGCTGAAGCGCTAGCTTGTTCGAGAGATAGAATGATTTAAACAATGTTCGTTTTTTAGAGAAAAGGTGTTTGAATTTTGTTAAGATGTTTTAAACGAAAGGGCGAATGAACACATCGCGCGGGGCTAGCCCAGTTGCGGTCCAATCCAGAACGTGCGGAGTGCTAGACTTCGTAGTTCTGTCTTTCGATAATTAATTTGAAAATAGCTTAAATATTTTGGTATACGAATGATGATTGAACCATCGCGTGGGGCTAGCCCAGTTGCGGTCCAATCCAGAATGTGCGGAATGCTAGACTCCGGAGCTCTGTTTTCGTATTTTAATTTAATAAAATGATTTGAATATTTGATATACGAATAGTGATTGAACACATCGCGTGGGGCTAGCCCAGTTGCGGTCCAATCCAGAACGTGCGGAATGCTAGACTCCGGAGTTCTGTTTTCGTAATTTAATTTAAAAGGGTTTGAATATTTTAATATACGAATGATGATTGAACCATCGCGTGGGGCTAGCCCAGTTGCGGTCCAATCCAGAACGTGCGGAATGCTAGACTCCGGAGTTCTGTTTTCGTAATTTATTTGATAAATTGAATAATTGATATACAAAAGGTGATTGAACCATCGCGTGAGGCTAGCCCAGTTGCGGTCCAATCCAGAACGTGCGGAATGCTAGACTCCGGAGTTCTGTTTTCGTATTAAATTAATTATTTTGAAAGTTTGGATGAAAATCGCATTTTGTTCTAAGAAAATTAGGAGCTAAAATCGGTGGTGAGGGGCAAGTGAATAATTGAATATAAACGCGGCACCAAGACTATGATGAAACACAAAAGAAATGAAATTGAGATTTAGTGATACCTAATGGAGAAAGTCCATTGCCTCTTCAATACGCGCAAAATAAACTAAGGATAATTGTCGGAAGCTCTACACACTCAATCAAACTAGTCCGAGTGTTCAACATCATACTTTAACCAAGGAACAATTACACCAAGATTTTAAGTGTTTAATTAAGAAAAATCAAAGGTCTAGCAAACTATTTATCAAATCTTAACAAAAAGATTACTCTAACAATTAGTCAAAGATAAAAATAAAAATTTAATCAAAGTTAACAACAAACAAAATAAATCAACTAAAAAATAATATAGAATTTAAAACAAACTTCAGCTAAAATCAAACAACATGAAATTTTAAACAAAATCAACAAGGAAACTCATAGGAAAATTATCAAAAACAAAGTTATAATGTTAATGATCTATTAACTAATAATGAATAAATAGTGGTGATGTTAGTAACAAATGTATTGACAGCAAAATCCATGGAATAAGTTAGCCCAGCTGTAAAATATAAAAGGAAAAGACTTATATAAAACAAAACAGATAAAAAATAAATAAATAAATAAATAAATAAAACTTAAAAATAGAAAAATGAAATAAACCAAACGTTAAAGGAAAATAAGGGTTTGCAGTTGGAAGAAAAGAAAGAAACAAAAGCGACGGTCAACAACCGAACACCACCATCTGTGAATTCGATCTCTACCTCTCTCGCAATCGGTGCTTTAGTTCAAGGCTTGCTCGCGGATTCGAATCCCTCCACCTCTATTATCTTCAACTTGTTTTCGCGGTGGTTCGAATCTCTTGGTTCGCGTGCGGATGGGTTTGAGTGTCAGTTGATTGAGTTTCTGGGTCTGTTTTGTTGTTGATGAGGATTTTTGACGATGATGCATTGTGGATATCAGAAATCCAGATGCGAACACGTTCGTTGGATTGTTGTTTAACGTCGGCGTCTTTAAGGAAACATTGCATCCATGATAACTCGTTTTGAGTTTCTCGACTTGGTGTCTTGTTGTGGCGAGTGTTGAAAGTGATGGAGTTGAGGGATGGCTTTCGTGAAGCATTGGCGTGTTTGACGGTGGAGCGATTTAGTTTAAGGTTGTGGTTTTGGTGTCAAGGGTGGATAGAGATGATGCGTGGGGCGGTGATGGCTTGGCGGAGGTAGATGGAGAAGGTGGTGTTGGAGGGTGGACGAAGATGTTTTGGAGTGTGGTTGGGCTTGTTCGATTTTGGGGTGAGGGTGATGAAGTTGAATGACAGAAGGCGAAGGTTTGTGTTTAGCTATGTCTGTGTGTTCGGTTTGTTGAAGATGATCACTTGCTGTTCTTTTTTTTGTATTTTTCAGGTCTGAGACAGAGTCGTCGAAGATGGTGAAGAAGTTTACGGAAGGTTTGAAGCCGGTTGAGAAGAATTGTGATGAAGGTTTGTGTTTTGCAGGTGAGTGTTTGCGATGGTGGTGAAGTTGTTGCAGAAAGAGGTATTTTTGGCTTTTGGTTCTTTGCAGGTTTGTTGAAGGGGGTTAAGGTTGGCTTGAAATGTTGGTGAAGGAGTCCGTTTTCGGTTTGGGGGTTACGGCGGATTGGGGAGGTCGATGATGAAGAGGATCCGGGTTCAAGATTGAAGATGGTGGCTGGGTGTGGTATTCGTCGGACCTTTTGCAGAAGAAGAGGATCTGCTTCGGTGTTGTTGTTGGTTTTAGGTAGTTGTGAAGTAATGGAATTGATTTGTTGTTGTTATGAGCCTTTTGACAAAAACTGCCGTTTTGTCCTCTCCCCAAGGAGTTTTTCTTTGTAATCCCTTTGTACTGAGTTTCCTTTTGTCTTTACTGGTTTTTTGGTTATGCAGGTGGTCCCCCTTTTTTGAACTGTACTATTGAGCTTTTGTAATGAAAAAAGATGAATACCCTGTGAAAGTCCCCTTCAGATTTCTTTTTTTGTGTAATCCGAAAGTGTCCTTTTTGACACAGGTTGTGCAATGCCCAAATTGGTGTATCATATTGCTATTTGGCATGTGATCTGCAGGTCTGCTTTTGACAACTATGGACAGGAGTTGGTCAACAATTATGTGAAGTCATTTTCCTGTGTTGGGGTTTGGAGTGCATAGACCCTAATTGACTTGTTAAATTAAAAAACACAACCAAATTAAAGTTAACTAATCAAAGTGTTAAATAATATAATAAACTAAGTTAAAAGATCTAAAACTAAATATTATATAAAGAAAAGGATAATCAATTAAATTAAAAATATAAATTAAATAAATTGAAACTAAACTAAAATTTGAAATTTAGATAATTCTGCAAAATAAATGAACCCAAACATGAATTAAAAACTAAATTGAAAGTGAATAGTTTTTTAAATATTTTTTCGAAAAAAGGAACAATTAATTGATTTAGCATAAAAAATAAGATAAACGAAATAAATTGATTAAGACTAAATAACTAACTTTTAATTAAACTAAATTTTAACATGAACCAAAACAAAAATTATAATATAAACTAGAGATATTTCTAGATTATCTAATAATTATTGAACTAAACATAAATAAATTATAAAGTGGAACGACTATCCTATTAAAATAAAAATAATAATAATAAAAACATTGAACTGATAAGTGAAAAGAAAATACGATGATTAGTGGTAAATGTACTAAAATGCATAAATGATTGAATATCGATGTCGCGATGCGAATGCGTAAAAAAAAATGATAAAAAGTTCGGTCAAAATTTAGGGTGTGACAAGGATCATTTGCCATCTTGCAACCCGTCCGGTAAGTGCTGGCTTCTCAAATATGTACTTAACTGGGTCCATCTTAGAGAACAATAAAGTGGTGTGGGTCAACATATACTACCTTAGTCGGCGAGCAGCCCACGCTAAAGCACAACAAGTTTTCTCGAGCAGTGAATAACGTTGTTCACAGTCGGTAAACTTTTTGCTTAGGTAGTATATTGCATACTCTTTTCGACCAGACTCGTCATGCTGGCCCAGCACACACCCCATTGACTCTTCTAATACTGTCAAGTACATAATTAGAGGTCTTCCTTCAACTGGAGGCATAAGGACAAGAGGCTCTTGTAAATACTCCTTGATTTTGTCAAAAGCCCTTTGGCAGTCTTCATTCCACCTGACCGTCTGTTCTTTTCTTAACAGCTTGAACAAAGGCTCACAGGTTGCTGTAAGGTGAGATATGAACCTTGAAATGTAGTTCAATCTACCTAAGAACCCCCGAACTTCTTTTTCAGTCTTTGGTGCAGGCATTTCTTGAATGGCTTTGACTTTGTCAGGGTCAACTTCAATCCCTTTCTCACTTACAATAAATCCCAGCAGCTTACCGGATCGCACCCCAAATGTGCATTTGTTGGGGTTTAACTTCAATTGGTACTTCCTCAGACGCTTGAATAACTTCAACAGATTCACCAGGTGGTCTTCTTCCGTGAGGGACTTGGCAATCATGTCATCTACATAACATTCAATTTCTTTGTGGATCATGTCATGGAATAATGTTACCATAGCCCGTTGATAAGTGGCACCCGCATTCTTCAATCCGAATGGCATCACCTTATAACAGAATGTGCCCCAGGGTATGATGAAAGTTGTCTTCTCTATGTCTTCAGGTGACATTTTGATCTGATTGTATCCAGAAAATCCATCCATGAAGGAGAACACTGAGAACTGAGCCGTATTATCCACCAATACATCATTATGAGGTAGAGGGAAGTCATCTTCCGGGCTGGCTCTATTCAGATCCCGGTAATCCACACACATTCTTACCTTTCCGTCTTTCTTAGGTACAGGTACAATATTAGCAACCCACGGCGGATAGCTAGTCACAGCAAGGAAATCGGCGTCCCATTGCTTTTGTACCTCTTCTTTTATCTTCATTGCCATATCTGGGCGGGTGCGGCGCAACTTCTGTTTTACTGGCGGACAATCTTCTTTTAGGGGCAGTTTGTGCATAACAATGTCGGTGTCCAACCCTGGCATATCCTGATAAGACCAAGCGAAAACATCCACATATTCCCGAAGCATATCAATCAGCTGCTCTTTCACTGAATCTTGTAGGCAGGCCCCGATCTTGACTTCTTTCAAGTCTTCTTCTGTACCAAGATTAACCGTTTCGACTTCCTCCTGATGAGGAGTGATAACCTTCTCCTCTTGTCTCAACAACCTAGCTAGCTCTTCAGGTAGCTCATAATCTTCTTCAACCCCTTCATCGGCTTGATTGATTGGATTCTCAAAGTCATACGAAGTCATAGCAGTGTTGTTGTCGGTGCGGTCTGAAGGGCACTTTCTGCAAGGGTTTAGATTGGTTTATTTTAGTGATCAGTTTTATCTTATTTAGAAAAAAGTGAAAATGAAGTTATTTATTCTGAAAAACATTGCCATTTTATTTTTGTACAAAAAGTGAAAAACTGAAAAACAGTGAGCGAAAAAGAAAAGACTCATTTGCAAAAGATGTCCTGATATTCATTAATTGATCTTTGCACAAAATACAAGATGGCCCGATTACAAAATGAGTCCTGACATCTTGGGCAAGATGCAGAACTTGATGCATGCTTTAAAATACAGGAAATAATAATTACTCTGCAAGAGTAACCCTTATAATTTCCTGGGAAGACCAGTTTGAGACATGGCTCCCCGGGGTCTTTGGACGTATCCAGCCTTCCAGGTTGCGCTCGTCTTCTGGCTCGTCTTCCAAGCTATTCACAGCATCCGGGGTGAGCATTCCCCCACTGACAAACTTGGGCTCTTTTGCAGCCTCTGGTTGATCTTGTTGAGTTGGTCTGTAACCCAACCCAAATCGGTCTTCTTTCTTTTCCTCGGGCAGCAACTTACCCCAGCCTTGGGCGGTACCTTCCTCAAAAACCTTCCAGGCTTGCTGATATGATGTGATGGAAGTTCCCAGTACAGCAGATGCTTCATTAATGTTGAGGGCCTCAAACCCCTGACTCATGGTCTCATGGATCTCCCCATCCATTTCTATGTACTTATACGTAGCCAGCTGGCTAACAAAGATGTCCTCCTCCCCGCAGATGGTGATGATTTGGCCTTCCCACTCGAATTTTAACTTCTGGTGAAGGGTAGACATAACAGCGCCAGCGGCGTGGATCCAGGGTCTACCCAACAGACAGCTGTAGGCCGGCTGTATGTCCATCACAAAGAAGGTAGTTTTGAAGGTCTGCGGGCCAATCAACACAGGCAAATCAATCTCCCCAAGCACTGATCTTTTAGAGCCATCAAATGCTCTTACCACCAAATTACTCGGACGCAATGCCAAGCCATCATACTCCAGCTTCACTAAGGCTTTCTTTGGTAGAACATTGAGTGATGACCCAGTGTCCACCAGTACATGAGACAGAAAATCACCCTTGCATTCCAAGGTGATATGCAAAGCCTTGTTATGGTTGCGTCCCTCTGTTGTTAAGTCAGCATTGGTAAAGCCCAGTCCATGGCTGGTGTTGACATTTGCAACCACGGTTTCTAGCTGATTAACAGTAATCTCCTCCGGCACGTATGCTGCGTGCAGGACTTTCAACAATGCGTTCCTGTGAGCTTCGGAACACATTAACACTGATAATATGGAGATTTTGGAGGGTGTTTGGTGAAGCTGGTCCACCACCTTGTAATCACTCCTTTTTATGATTCTCATGAACTCGTCTACATCTTGTTCAAAAGATGTCTTCTGAGTGTCTTTGGTAGTCGGCTCTTCAGATACCACACTCTTTCCTTTTGCTTTGGCAGCAGCTTCTGCTTCAACATTAGGTCTTTGTGTTTGTGAGGCAAAAAGGCGTCCGCTTCTAGTGAAGCCTCCGCCTCCCCCAACATTATAAATTTGTGGAGAAGAGGTCGATGAATCTAGAGTGATTTTCTCCCCGTTGCAGTAGAGATCAGAGCCATAATGCCAAGGTATGGCATTACTGCTTTCATAAGGAACTGGTCCAGGAACCGTAATGGTGACCGGACTGATTGATGCAGAGGAAGGTACTGTAATGGTGTGCGGATCATAGTAAATTGTGACTGGTGATCTGGCAGGAGGTGCCACGGTTTGTTGTTGGAAATTGCTGCTGGGAGGAACATTTTATGGGTCATAGTAGATTGTAACTGTTGAGACATCTTCATTAATTCTTACTAGCGTTGTAGAAGATTCGATTGACTGGATGGAGGTTGAAGTTGTAGCAGGAATGGCAACTGAACTTGCGTCCGTTGAAGTGATTGATTGAGCAGTCATTGGAGTTGTAGTAGAATCCGTTGGAACAATGGTTGCTGACGTTGTAGGAGTATCTGGGATTGTTGTTGAAGGAATTGCTGGATTTGTAGGCGTCGTTGTCGAAATCTGAAGGATACCATCCTTAATAAGACCATCTATGCCGCTTCTCAGCCTTTCACACCCATTGACTGCAATGTTGCAAAACCCACAGCCGAGCTCACACCCGGGGAACACTTGGCATTCTAGAAGTTGAGCTTTAATTTCAACCAAAGGTGTTCGAATTTGTGCAACACTGGTGATTAAGGTGGATGGTCTGCCTTCCTCAATGGCATTAATCCTAGGCCCGTTGTGACTAGGCATTGGATTCCTTGTGACATTAGGAGGAGGTGCAAAGTTGAGAGCTTTTGAGTCCACCAGGTCTTGGACTTTCATCTGTAAGGCCCTACATTTCTCAGTGTTATGCCCCGGTGCGTCTGAGTGGAATGCACACCTGGCATTGGCGTCATAGTTCTTTGGCATATTGGAGGGATCTGGAGGTGCCAATGTCCTTAACTCAACCAGGTTGAGCTTCAGGAGTTATGGCAAGAGTGCAGCATATGGCATCGGGATTGGGTCAATCACCATGTTTGCCTGTGATGGTCTTTGTTGAAAAGGACGCTGTTGTTGGTTGTTGTTGTTGTTGTAGGTTCTCTGTTGCGGATAATGAACTTGTTGTTGATACTGTGGCTGTTGTTGTTGAGGATATGCTGATTGTTAAGGAATCAGAGCTGGAATAGTAACTGCTGCTACTGACCGGTGCACATATTGAGGTCTGCCCCTGCCTGCATGAATGGAATTTGTCTCACCAGCTCTTCGGGGTCCCACAAAAGGCTTTCTGGGATTACTGGATGAACTTGCACCATTGTCGGAAATTTTACCCATGTTTAATAGACTTTCAATCCTTTCACCAGTTATGACGACATCAGCAAAACTGGTAGAGGAGAAGGCGGCCAATCTATCAATATAGGTCCCTTGCAACGTATTCATGAACATGTCAGCCATTTCTCTTTCCGACATGGGTGGTTGGACAGCAGCAACAAGCTGTCTCCACCTTTGGGCATATTCCCTAAAGCTTTCTCTGGAAGACTGAGACATTCCCATTAGGAGGGTCCTGTTTGGAGCCATGTCCAGGTTGTATTGATACTGCCGGATGAAGGCTTCAGCTAAGTCCTTCCAGCATCTGATGGTAGCTCTGGTCAAGTGTGAATACCACTCTCTTGAATCCCCAGTCAGACTGTCCTCAAAGTAGAACATCCACAACTTTTCATCCATGGTATACGCTTTGAGTCTTCCCAGGAAAGACTGCAGGTGAGTTCGTGGACAAGAGGTTCCATTGTATTTCTCAAAGCACGGAGGTTTGAATTTGTGGGAAATTCTCACCCCATCCACTAGTCCCATATCCATCACATCGAAACCCAAGGAATTTTGAGACTCCAAAGATCTCAACTTCTCAGCAATTTCATCCAACCTCTTGTCATAGACTTCATCTCCATCTCCCATAACAGTAAACTGCTCTTCTTGGGGATCCTCTTGCAAGATTCTCCCTCCAGTAGTATTACCTTGTACATTCCTTGGGATGTTAGCTTCTGGATCCAGGTGAGGTCCAAATACTGGTGGGTCAGTACGAGGCTGGCCCCGTTCATTATTACTAGTCCCTCCTGTTCCAAGATGAGGTTCCTCGGGAGTTTGTCTTTCCACCAGTTCCCTTAACCTTTCTTGACTCTGGGCCAAGCCAGTCATCACAGCCATGAATTGAGTCATTTGATTTCTCATCTCCACTCTTTCATTAGCCATCTGATTTCTGACCTCAGTCAGATCCTGCTGTACTTGTTCCATTTGAATACCGGGAAGGTTGTTGCGAGTCGGGTACCGGTGCGCGCGGTTGACAGGGAACACTCAGCGACGAGCAATGTTTCCTAAGATCACAACAAAGTTAGAAACAAAAATAATAAAACCTACAAAACAAAACAAAAGTTAGTATGCAGTGCAGTATGCTTATTTGTTTTCCAAGGTATCCGGTTTGGTTCTTGGTTTTGACCTTTCCAGACCTCGAGGAAGATGCTTGATGTTGTTGAGAAGCCCAAATGAAAGCAAACTAACATATATTACAAATGGTGAACAGTACATAGTTTTGTTTTACAATACACGCCCTTGGAGGGTCAAAATACAACAAAAAGAAAAGTACATCAAATGGAAATAACAACAAACAATCAATCAGACATCCAGTCCAAACTCATCTTCCTTGACCTCCTTCAGGAGTGCCTCAGTCACTGGACCAGCTGGGTGCTCTGTAATGGTCCTAATGAGGAGGTTCCTGGTGGCAATGGCAGTGGTTAGCTTCTTATGCCTATCCTGGTCCTTTGATATTTTCAATCCTGCTCTGAGCTTCAACCCTGAAATCTCCTTCTAAGCTGCCAGCAAAGCTTCCTGCTGCTTCTTCTCATTGACCTCTAGCTGTTCAATCTTAGCTTGAGTCCTTTGGTCCTCTTGTGTACGGGCTTCGGTGATCCTGACCCACCTAGCCTGACTCTCTTGCAGATAGAGCTCAGTCCTAGCTTTCTGAATCTTGGCTTCTTTACAAGCATTCTTCAATATTTGTTCCCCAGCTCTTGCTTTCCTGATGTAGTCCTCTGTCTTCTCAATTTTGGCAAGATGCTCCACCCTGAGCTTCTCCAATCTCTCAATGTCCAGACGACCATCACTCCTTTCCCAAAGGGTCTTCCTCAAGGCTTGAGATAGGTTCTCATTCCTTTCCTTCAGCTTCTCAAATTCTTCTAGGCTGACAGTTGCTGCAGGTTGTACTGTTGAGGGTCCAGGTATGTCCTCCAAGGTGAAAGGCATTCCGGTAATCTGAGCTCTTGTACGGGACCAGTCATAGTACTGAGCTGAAGCAACATTATTACACCTTACAAGAATAGCCATCCCTTTTGTCTGGATGTTATCCCAAGCCCAGGATGCTTGTCTGACAGCAACTGAATTAGGTTTCACTTCACAATACAGGGTCTCAGCTAAATCTTGCATTCTGGGAGGGTGAACCAAAGCATAGCCCAGTTGTCTCTTAAACAGCAAAGGATTGTAGTTGATGCAACCCTTTACTCCTATCAGAGGTACATTTGGGTATTGTCCACAGCTGGTGACAATGTCCTTACCTTTGGTGCTCTGGGTGCACCATCTAATATCATCTGAAGTCAAAGCAATGAGCCTTTTAGCCCAATTCTTCTGTTGGTGGGGATTTAGGAAGGTATCTGACTTAGGCAGGTGTCTGAGCATCCAGGAGTAAAACAAAGGAGCACAACATCTAACCAACTTCCCCCTTTGTTTCTCATTCCTCTGATGAATGGAGTAGTAAAAGTCTCCCAGTAATGTAGGTACTGGGTTCTTCAGAAGAAACAAATGGATGGCATTCTTGCTGACAAATTTGGGCTCATCTGCAAACAGTATAGCCCCATATATGCTGAGGGCTAACAATGCACAGACTGCCCTCCACTCTCCCAATGAGGCCCTCAGGACGGCCTGAGAAATCAAGAAGTCCAAATGCAAACCAGGGATTCCAGCTTTTGTTGTCATATTTTGCTCAATCAAGGAAGGCTCCAGGTATAATGCCTTTGCTATTTCTTCATTTCTGGGAGCTGGCATCTCTGGGTTAAAGGGGATTCCACCTCTGATAGGTACTCCAATCAATCAAGAAAATTCTTCCAGCAGAGGCCCTAGCTGAAAGTCTGGGAATGTGAAACATCTCAAAGGAGGGTCATAAAATTGCAAACATGTGTGGATCATGCTCCTCTGAGAAGGGTCAAGGTCCATAACCATATCCAGGATGTCTCCATGATGCTCTCTAAACAGTGGGATATGGTCAGGTGTGATGAGTGACTGGACCTGCCTGATACCAGTTAATACAGGCTCAAATAAATGGTAGGATATGTTGCTCTTCCTGGGAGTAGCCATGAGTGCTAATGAAGAGCTGAAGATAAGTGCTGATGGGGGATCACAGACTGTTGCTGGAAACAGCTCTGACAGACTGATGCAGGTGGTGATGGAGATAACTGAAGCAGATGCTGAAGAAGACAGCTGAAGCAGAGGTCTAAGCAGAAGAAGGGGTCAAAACCAAAATCAGGATATGATATGGATACCCTGAAAAGCAAATAAACAAATGTTAAATGATGCAATGATGATATATGCAAATGATATGCAAAGGTTTGTGATCAAGCTGGATCTGATTATCTGTCTTGATATAAGGCCCATGTATGTTCAAGAAGTCCAGATGGAGGTTCAGAAATCCAGCAACCAAGGTGGGGGACTCAAATAAAGAGTCACATGTCCAGGGTTAATCACAAGAACTGTCCAAAGTGGAGTGCTCTTAAACAAAACAAAAATAGGGTGTGATGTGGCCAAGGGTACCTGCAAACCTGTAAACAGCCCAACCCCCTCACAGGTAGTGTTCTAGAACAAGGATCCTCAGACTTGGATCAGTTATGAGAAGTGTAAACACTTCTAACCCGGAGGTACAATGTTTAAAATAACCATAAAAGATCCTCCTCTAATTCACCTCAGCTTCTGAAGGTCATAATAAAGGTCATCCATACTTAGCAGGCTTCCCAGATAGCCCTAGCACTACAGGAGATCTGTAGCACAGAGTTCTCAAGAAGAAACCCACATCTGAACCGTGTTTCATATTCCCGCACCAGACCGAAATGGAATGGGAAAGAACATGAACCACTCTAGCCTAGGTGTCACTCAGGTCCCAGGTATATGACCTTAAACTCTCAATGAAACCCCACCCACCAAAACAGCAAACCAGATCCAGCAATGACAGTATGGCAGTAAGATGTATAAAACTGTAAAGAAAGCAATAAACAAGGCTGTACATAAAGCAATAAATAAAATAAATACATAAACACATTTAGCACATAACACCCCAGTAAACACAAATTAAACAAGCGCTAGGAGGAACCCACAAAAAGAACTAGAAGCCCTGGTTACAATATCTTATTCCCAGCGGAGTCGCCAAGCTGTCGCTCCCACCAAATGAGGCTAGGTCAAATGGGGTATAGACGCGAACGGTCGGAGAAAGGAGAGAACACACAAGGGTGAACTGAAAAAGAAAGGAAAAGAGTCGCCAGCTAGGTATTTTTATCCCGAAGGAAAGGTAATGCTGCATAAACCTAAGAAAAGGTGGATAAGACGGTTGCGAACCAGAGAAACTGAGAAAGGGGGTTGGTTACAACCTGGGAAGGTATTAGCACCCAGATTGTCCGTCGTACTCGACGGGATCCACGCTTGAAAGATTTTTGTTTAAAAGGGGTAGTGTCAGTTCTGTTTGTGTGCAAAAGCTGGAAAAGAATGCAAGTGTCAGTTGATCACACTAAAATTCACCGTATTTCTGACTCCGATTTCGCATGCATTCTTAGCTTTTATTGTTGTTTTGCTTTGTTATTGCTTTGTTTTCTTATGTTTTCAGGTTTTTATAATAATCGGAGTTGGAATCGGGAAAAGGAGCGAAAAAGGAGTGAAAACGGACGAAAACCTAGAAATTCAGCATTTTGCACTTACGGCACCCACCGTGGCGGGCGCCATGGGGTTAGCCATGACGTGGCCACGTCTCAAGACCACTCCTCAACCTCCAAGACCCACGTTCCCCACTCCATCATCCCCTGTAGGGACCATGGCGGGCGCCATGACCTTGTGGCGGGCGCCACAAGGCAAAATTTCATAACCTCCACTTTTTAGTGGAGGGGCATCCCTGTCATTTCATGCTTTCAGTTTCTCCTATAAATAGGACCTTAGATTTTCGTTTTTCTTCATCCAGAATTAGAATTCTCTAGGCATATATCAGTTATAAAGCAGTTGCCATTCCACATCGGGGTGCCTCTGCAAATCGAGTGATCGAGTCTGTAATCTGTCTGTGGTTCGAGTTTTGGAGCACTCTGGAGGAAGTTAATCCTGCCGCCATTTTAATTCAAGTTCGTACTTTACTTTTATTTATTTCTGCCTCGCTTTTATTTTGTTTATTTCCCGCACTCGCACATTTACTTTGTTTATTTCCTGCACTCGCACATTTACGTTGTTTATTTCCTGCACTCGCACATTTACTTTGTTTATTTCCTGCACTCGCACATTTACGTTGTTTATTTCCTGCACTCGCACATTTACGTTGTTTATTTCCCGCACTCGCTTTAAATTACTTTTATGAAAAACTATAAAAAGAATATTTACTTTATCATGTCTAACTAATTCCATAAAGGTTAGAATGTAAGGATCGTAATTAAACCAGTAATCAGTATAATTGTTCGTGGAAACACCTAAGGGCTATTTTATCTTTCAATTCAAATAATTGTTTTTAACTATTTCAAAAACAGCCAAAAGCGCTTTGTATAGTTCATTAGGAGATTTTAGATTAAAAAGAAAAGAGATTTTAAAACGATTTTCGGACGCGTTAGGAAGTTTAAACTCTGGTTCGCAAGAACCTCTTTTTGCTAAGAAGTCCAGGTTAAAATACTTTTCAACTTAGTTAAGATACTATATTTCTTAAAAATAGGTTTACTACTCTAACGCAGTACGCACCTTTTTATCCGTGACAATAGGAGGGGTTGATTAGAGAGTACAACTCGGTTCTGAATACGCGAAAGCGACAGTTCCTGTTAAATTAGTTCTTTTCAAAGAAGAAAACACTGCCCATAAGTAGTTCCACTAACAAGTACTGGATTATCATTGATTACGTGAATTACATTCGAGCCTGTCTTTATTTATTATTTAAAATTATAATTTTATTTACCATTGCACCCTTATTAAAACCCTTAAAAATAGTTGCCTTAGATACACACCATAACAACAGGTTTGATAGATTGACACTTGGTCTCTGTGGATTCGATAATCTTTTATATTACTTTGACGTGATTCGTACACTTGCGAAAAACACGCATCAAGTTTTTGGCGCCGTTGCCGGGGACCAATATCGTCAAATTTCATTACCCTGTAGTTATACCGTTTAGACTAAGGTTGTTACCCACCGGTCAATGCGAAAGACTCGCAGTGCCGGAAGTTTAGTAGACCCTCTAGCTGAACCTGAACGTTACGCTCGCGCACGTTTGTTTTTCCATAGGAATAGGATAGCTATGGCCGAAGATCAAAACCGAAGACCTCTTAAGGACTTCGCCCAACCATCAAACGAGGAACCTAGTTCCAGTATAGTAAACCCCGCTATCCCAGCCAATAATTTTGAACTTAAACCATCCCTGCTGCAATTAGTGCAACAGAGACAATTCGCAGGTCTCGCTACTGATAACCCGAACCAACATTTAAAAAACTTTCTTCAGTTAGCAGACACCTTTAAAACCAATGGAGCTTCTCCTGAGGCAATACGCTTAAGATTATTTCCCTTTTCCCTCAGAGATAAAGCTCTATCATGGTTAGATTCCCTTCCACCCAATTCAATAACAACTTGGGATGACCTTCGGAAAGTTTTCCTTGCTAGATATTTTCCCCCGAGTAAGACCGCTCTTCTTCGAAACCTAATAACTAGATTTACCCAACACCAAGGAGAGTCGTTGTTCGAAGCCTGGGAGAGATATAAAGAACTATTAAGAGCATGCCCACATCATGGCTTAGAAAATTTGCTAATCATCCAAACCTTCTATAATGGACTTCATTATAACACTAAAATGACCATCGACGCTGCCGCTGGTGGCGCACTGATGAATAAACCTTACCCTGAAGCTAGTGCCCTTATCGAGGATATGGCCCAAAACCATCAATCATGGGGAGTAGAACGAGCGACAGTGGAAAAGAAGGAAGCCCAAGGAGGAATACATGAGCTAAGCTCTATAGACATGATGCAAGCTAAAATGGACGCGTTGGCCCTAAGAGTCGAACATATGTGTACAACTCCGAATACTGTAGCCGCAGTTTCGCCGAATTGTGAGATATGTGGAACGCAAGGACACCAATCCGCCGAATGCAATCTGTTAAATGAAACCAACACCGAGCAAGTGAACTATACCCAAGGGAACCCATTTTCAAACACATATAACCCTGGATGGAGGAATCACCCAAACTTCTCCTACAAAAATAATAACCCTATCCAAAATACCGCACCTCCGAGACAACAAGGTTACCAAGCCCCTAGAACAAATCAACCTATGCAACCTGTGCCACCAAACCCGAGCTTTGAGGAAATTGTAAAAGATTTCATCGTTGCTCAAAAACAGAAGAACAAAGAGTTCATGAACCAAAACGTCCATGTTAACGAACTAATTACCAAGTTAGGAACCAAGGTTGATCAAATCATTACTCATAATAAGATGCTTGAAACCCAGATCTCTCAGGTAGCGTTAAACCAAGCCCCACAGACTACACCCGGAGGACAGTTCCCTGGACAACCTCAACAGAACCCGAAAGGGCAAGCTAATGCCATTACTCTACGAAGTGGAACCGCTTATAAGGAACCTTTAAACCCTAGATTAAGTGATCCCGAAACTTCTGAGAGGAATGAGGAAAAGGAACCAGAGAAGCCTGAAACCCCGGAAAGTCAAGAAAAAGGAGAAGAACCTAAAAATAAAACCTATGTACCACCACCGCCATACAAACCACCAATACCTTACCCTCAAAGATTAAAGAAAACCCAAATCGATAATCAATATCAAAAATTCGTTAAGGTTATAGAAAAACTTCACGTAGAAATCCCTTTTACAGAAGCCATCACCCAAATACCTTCTTATGCTAAGTTTCTCAAAGACATACTTACAAATAAACGTAGACTTGAAGATCCGAAACCCGTGGAATGTAATTCTATTTCCGAAGATAGGTTAGCAAAGAAAGATAAAGATCCCGGAAATTTTTCCATTCCTTGTATTTTGGGGAATCATGTCATCGAAAAAGCTTTTCTAGACCTAGGAGCTAGTGTGAGCTTAATGCCTTTAGCAGTTTGTGAGAGATTAAACTTAGGAGAATTACAACCTACTAAGATGTCACTTCAATTAGCCGATAGATCCGTTAAATACCCTATAGGCATACTTGAAGACGTCCCTGTTAGGGTAGGTCAGTTGTTTATACCTACTGATTTTGTTGTCATGGACATTAAAGAAGATGACGACATACCGATACTCCTAGGTAGACCGTTCTTATCGACTGCTGGAGCCGTAATAGATGTTAAAAAAGGAAAACTAACTTTTGAGGTAGGTGAAGAGAAGATAGAATTTATATTGTCAAAATTTCTTATGGCACCTGTGATAGGAGATTCCTGTTATGCCTTAGATATCATCGAAGAATGCATTAGGGAATTAGAACAAGAAGAAGAAACTGAATCTATAAAATTGCCATCAACCCTTATTTTGGAAGATGACAATTATAAAACACCCTACATTGATGATAACCTTCACGAATGTTTATCTCTTACCCCAGATCCTATGCCTTGCCCTATGAAACCGACCGTAAAACTTAAGGAACTGCCTAAAAACCTGAGATATGAATTTCTCGATGAAGATATGAATCGTCCAGTTATAGTCAGTGCTACCTTAAACCAAAAAGAAACCGATCAATTATTAGAAGTTTTACGTAGGTACCCCTCAGCCTTAGGATATAAGATCTCTGATCTAAAAGGAATAAGCCCATCCGTATGCATGCATCGGATTTTGCTTGAAGAAGATTCAAAACCTTCCAGAGAACACCAACGAAGAATAAATCCTATAATGAGTACTGTAGTTAAGACTGAAGTGCTTAAGTTACTAGAGGCAGGTATAATATATCAGATCTCGGACAGTAAATGGGTGAGTCCTGTGCATGTAGTACCTAAAAAGGGAGGCATCACAGTCGTGCAAAACGAGAAGGGCGAACCTGTAGCAAAAAGAACCGATGGAGGTTGGCGTATGTGCATAGATTATAGAAAATTAAATAAAGCAACTAGGAAGGACCATTTCCCATTACCATTCATAGACCAAATGTTGGAGCGCCTAGCCAGACACTCTTACTTTTGTTACTTAGATGGATATTCCGGATTCTTCCAAATACCTATTCACCCCGAAGATCAAGAAAAAACTACCTTTACATGCCCAGTTGGAACTTTTGCCTATAGAAGAATGCCTTTTGGACTTTGTAATGCTCCTGCAACTTTCCAACGCTGCATGATGTCTATCTTTGCTGATTATTTAGATGGAATTATGGAAGTATTTATGGACGATTTCTCAGTTTGTGGATCAGATTTCAAAAATTGTCTTGTCAACCTTGAGAAAATCCTGGAGAGATGTGTGGAGGTAAACCTTGTGCTAAATTGGGAAAAATGTCATTTCATGGTCACCGAAGGGATTGTTTTAGGACATATAGTTTCCGAAAAAGGTATAGAGGTAGATAAAGCAAAAATAGAAGTCATAGAGAATCTAAAACCGCCGAAGACTATCAGGGAGATAAGAAGTTTTCTTGGACATGCCGGATTTTACCGACGTTTTATCAAGGATTTCTCCAAAATAACAAAACCCTTAACTGGTCTTTTGATGAAAGATGCTGAATTTATCTTCGATGAAAAATGTACTGAAGCATTTAATCTTCTGAAGCAAGCTCTGATTTCAGCACCTATAATGAAACCCCCTGATTGGTCAGAACCGTTTGAGATAATGTGTGACGCCAGTGATTACGCTGTTGGAGCCGTTCTAGGTCAAAGAAAAGATAAGAAGTTACATGTGATTTATTATGCCAGTAGAACCCTAGACGCTGCACAGCTCAACTACGCAACAACCGAAAAAGAGCTCCTAGCTGTAGTTTTTGCAATAGACAAATTTAGATCTTATCTAGTAGGAGCCAAGATTATAGTTTACACCGACCATGCTGCCATTCGTTACTTACTAAGCAAAAAGGATGCCAAGCCTAGGTTACTTCGATGGATTCTATTACTGCAAGAGTTTGATTTGGATATCCGTGATAAGAAAGGCACTGATAATGTGGTAGCTGATCACCTATCTAGGCTAGAATACCTGAAACCTGATCCAGTTCCCATAAATGACGATTTTGCCTATGATAGACTGATAGCCCAACTAGAAACCATTGAAGATGATAACCCAGACCCTCATGAGTATTTTCAAAAATCCTTAGCCATAAGTGATGTACCTTGGTATGCAGACTTTGTTAATTACCTAGCCGCTGACATCATACCCCCTGATCTAAACTACCACCGGAAGAAGAAGTTCTATAGTGATGTGAGAAACTTCTATTGGGACGAACCGTTTCTTTTCAAGAGAGGTAAAGATGGCATTTTCCGCCGTTGTGTTCCAGAAGAAGAGGTAAATAATATAATTGAGCATTGTCACTCTGCACCCTATGGTGGACATGCAAGCACATCTAAGACCTACGCCAAGATTCTTCAAGCTGGCCTATTCTGGCCTACTATGTGGCGTGATGTCCATGCTTTCATTGTCAAGTGTGACAGATGCCAACGCACAGGAAATATTTCAAGACGTAATGAAATGCCGTTAAGAAATATCCAAGAAGTAGAACTCTTCGACGTATGGGGTATAGACTTTATGGGACCGTTCCCACCATCTTTTGGAAATCAGTACATATTAGTAGCTGTTGACTACGTGTCTAAATGGATTGAAGCTATCGCCGCACCCACAAATGACACCAGAGTAGTCATCAAATTATTCAAGAATTATATATTTCCCAGGTTTGGAACCCCCCGTTTAGTTATAAGTGATGGAGGATCACACTTCATATCGAGAATATTTGATAAACTTTTAAGCAAGTATGGAGTTAAGCATAGAGTAGCAACACCATACCACCCACAGACCAATGGACAAGTGGAAGTATCTAATAGGGAGATAAAACAAATCCTCGAGAAGACTGTCTCTATATCTAGAAAGGATTGGTCACAGAAACTTCAAGAAGCATTATGGGCCTATAGAACCGCTTTCAAAACTCCTATAGGAACAACCCCTTATCAACTGGTCTATGGAAAATCATGTCACTTACCTTTTGAACTGGAGCATAAGGCCTATTGGGCCATCAAAACTTTGAATTTGGATTACTTGACTGCTGGTGAGAAACGTATCCTTGACATCCACAAATTAGAAGAGCTCAGACAATCTGCCTACGAAAATGCCATCATATACAAAGAAAGAACAAAAGCTTGGCATGACAAAAGAATCATAAGAAGAGACTTCAAGATAGGAGATCCTGTTCTCCTGTTCGATTCTAGGTTACGACTATTTCCAGGTAAACTCCGTTCGAGATGGACTGGCCCTTTCGAAGTATCTAAGATCCTAAGATCCGGTGCTATTGAAATCAAGAACCAGACATGTAAACCATTCATCGTTAATGGACAGAGGTTGAAGCCCTACGAAGGAGGTGACATTCCAACAACATACACCTGCCATACTCTGAGTGATCCACCGTATCCTTCCAATGATGTTTAAATATCGGTCGTCGAGCTAATGACGTTAAACAAGCGCTGCATGGGAGGCAACCCATGGTTTTTCTTATTTTTGTACTTTTTATTTTGTACTTTTACTTTATTTTGTTTATATTATTATTATTATGTCAGGACTAACGATTGAATGTTTTATGTGCTTTCAGGACTTGTTTGCTAACCTTGTACAGAATGCAGAACCCTGATGACATGCACGTGGCCTTTAGAGATGATGCACAGAGAGAGCGTTACTATGTCCACATGAGACGCCCTATGGCTCCTACCAGGTACCCTGACCATGACTGCATGGATGCCTTGGGGATAGAGCCAAGCGTCAGATTTTTATGCCATCAACTCCAGTGGGAACAGTTTGACTACAGGAACAACACTTATAGGAACTTGACTCTTGAGTTCCTCAGCTCGTTTCATTATGACCCTTGGGCTGGACCCGATGGACTCGCTGTTTTCAGGTTGTTCGGGATTGACTACTCATTCTCTCACAGAGAGTTTGGTGATTTGCTAGGTTTCCAGACTACTCCTGATGCTATTCCAGATACACCGATGGGGTATTTTATGAGTAGAGAAGTGGAAAAGTTTTGGACTAAAATATCAGGTGGAGGGAGCCAAGATCCTTCTACCCAGTTTTCTCAGGTAATCCACAACCCTGCATTGAGATACTTCCAGATGATTCTAGCACATTCTTTCCTAGGTTTTCCAGATACAGAGACACTGCTAAGTGAAGAGGAGATTTTCCTACTGTTTTGTGCGACTCAGTCTCGCCCTGTTGCTTGTGGCAACTTTCTGTTAAAGGGCTTGGCTAGTGTTGCCAGATCATCAGTAGGCATCATCCATGTCGGTGGGATTGTTACACAGATAGCTACTGCATTGGGTTTGTCTCGCAAGTTATTGCACCTCAGGACCTTCTGCTGCTACACCACCCTGGATATTGATTTTTGTCTTGATAGAGGACTGATGAGGAGGGCTTCTTTTGAGCCCAACATGTTTAGATTGCTGATCGACGGCGAAGCGATACACTACTTTACATTACCAGATCAGCTGATGACCAGTGTCCATGATCCTGAAAATTGGAGTTATGCTCTAGAGGGTTATGGAGAGACTGTCGAAGAGCCGAAATCGCCTCCCGCCGCTGAGTACACTCCTACACCTCTTACTCCCCAAATCACTGTTATGTCTAACAATATGTCTCTGCAGCCACCTGACCTACAAACACAGATTTATGAGCTCCGCAAGGAGACTGCCCTGCTCAAGCAGGAAGTGGCAGACTTAGAGTTACAGATGCAGGTTTCTGATCTCACTCATGCCTCAGAGGCCGATGCTCTACATCAGGCGATTGAAGAGCTTCGGAGGGAGATAGCTGAGATTCGTGGATCAAGCCAGGAAAAGACGCCTACCACATGACTCATTCTACCCTGACAGCACTACCCTAGTATTTTATTTATCGCATTTCCAGACATATCTTACTTTACTGCAGCTTTTATATTTTCATGCACTTTGAATTCCTTATACATATTATGCACTAATGTTAACCTTTTTCTTTTTCTTTTGTTTCTTTAACCATTTTTATTTTTTTTTGTCGTGCAAAGAAAAAAAATATAAGACAAAAATAATTTCATTTTTGTCTTCACAAAAAAAAAAATATGCAAGCCTCAAGCCTTGAAAAGAAGAAGAAAACGCTATCCAGACCCCCCGAAGACCAAAGGTGCAAGGAAGGCCCAAAAGGAGGATCCAAAACCCCAAGGCCCAGGAATTGGCCTTGTGGCGGGCGCCATAGGCCCTGTGGCGGGCGCCACACCGTACCATCAACATATACGGGATTCAATCCCCATTTCCACCATTTTCATCCCTTTCTTCACCAAAAACCCATTTTTCCAACCTTCCAAATCCTCCTTGAACCCCATTGAAGCTCCCTCATTTCCAAAATACCCACCATCCATAAAACATATCCAACATCCATTTCCATTTTCATCCATCAAAAACCAAAAAAAAATCAAAACTTTATCATTCCCTCATAAACCACTTTTTCTACCATTTTCACTACCTAAGGAGCATTCAACAATGGAGTTCAACGGATTTCTTCTTCGTGATGGAAGACCGGGCGAAAGGCAACGGAAAATTATTCAGAGGCTTCAAAGTCGAGAAATTCTCTCGACTAGGTACGTCGACGATAACTGTCTGTATGCTTTGGGTATTTATCATAGTGTTTTTAATTTATTAGAATTTCTAGGCTTGCATAATATCTTCATCAATCAGGAACCTACCTATGAGCGACTGACAACTGAGTTTTTGAGTTCTTTGATATACACTGTCAGTCCTAACACTGCTAGCACTGTTGGTACTGTTATTTTTAGACTGTTCGGAATTGAGTATGAATTCAGTACCGACGATCTAGCAGGTTTGTTAGGAATCCCTCATAGGGAAGGTTCGATCTGTGAGGCACCTTTGGATGCTGAATGGTCGGCCGAGGCTTTCAAGTACTTCAATTAATTCTTTTGAAGGGATACTTGCGTCGACCATTCACAACCCGGCCATAAGAGTTTTTAGACTTCTTTTGGCATGTACTATTTTTGGCCGGGAAAGTCCAAACAAGGTAAATGCTCGTGAACTCCTATTTTTGCAAGGATGCCTCACTAGAACCCACATCAATCCGGTCCCGTTTATGCTTGCCCATATGACTTTATTTACTAATAAAACAGGACCGATTGTATTTGGAGGACTTGTTACGTCTATTGCTCGGGCTCTTGGCCTGAACAATGAGATAGCTACACTTGAACCACTACCTTCTCGCACAATTAATTTAAAATTTCTGAAGGATATGAAATTGTGCCGAACGAGGAGAGAAGGTGGTTATGAGTTGATGGTTCATGGGGTAGCTATCCCATCTGTTGCTTTACCATGCAGTAGACGTACTGATGTACGTGATGAAAGGAACTGGACCTATGATCTTAATGCTCCACGTGTTTTGGGTCCACTTCCTCCTAATATTCCCGATAGGGAGGCACATGACACTGATGATGAGTATGATCGGAGAGAGCAGTCTCCCATCCCTCACATGTCCCCCCATCGTCCTTCACAGTCACACACTGCACCATCTTCCTCTAACCCTGTTGCAGGTACTGCTCCTGGATTCTTTGTCACCGAGGAGATGTGGCGTGATATGACAGCTAGAGAAGAAAGGCGTGATGGCCTTCTCTCTACTATTTCACAGCAGCTGACGGACAACATGAGCTTCATGCAACAATCGCGATTGGTTTCGGATCGTGCTTATAGCAACGTCTGCCGTACCTTGAACGATATCTCATTAGAGCAGAACCGTCAGAGAGAGTTCAACAGCCGACACTACCAGCTTGTAGAGGCTACTCAGGGTTCCATCTTGGGTAACCTTCGAGAGGTCCGGAGTGCTCAGGCTGCTTTATCAGCACGACTCGACCGGAGGGACCAGCATCGTAGTAGATCCCGTCGTTCCAGACCATCACATCAGGACGGCGAAGGCACCAGTGCCCCTCCTCAGTAGTCTTTTTCAGGTTACCCCCCTTATCTTATTTCGAAACATTGGGGACAATGTTCGATTTAAGTGTGGGAGGGGATTTTATTGCTTTCTGTCATTTCCCTTTTTAGTTAATTTCCTTTCAGTTACTTCCCTTTCAGTAATTTAATTTTCTTAGATAATGCATGAGTCTGACGAGTCACCAGTATAGTGTCTTTTTAGTTCATCTTCATTTTTTCCCATTTCCTTAGCCTTACCAGAAAAATTTTAAAAAGAAAATAATGTTGTTTCACATGTTTTTTGGGCTTTGAGACAGGTTTAGATTAGGATGTGGTGACTTAGGTCAACTTTTTGAAACATCAGAACCATTTTAGCACCATAGACCTCTTGAATATAGGAATCACTCCTAAACCCCACCACATTGGCCTTTACTATCATTTTAAAAATTGTCCTAAGTAGTTTATCTTAGCAGTCAGCTCCGGCTTAAGCATGCTCTACGTAGGGGGTCGATGAATATAAGTGAATGATCCAGTTCTAATAAAAAAAATAAAAAAAAAAAAAAAAAAAAAAATAAAAAAAAAAAAGAAAAAAAAAGGCAAACTCTGGTATAGGTGACCCTCACAAAGTCATTTAAACCGAAAAAAGAGAAAAAAAATTTTTGCCACAAAAAGAAAAAAATTGCAAGTCACCTATTGTTAGTTGGTTCAGAGGTATCTGGCACTGAACTTGGTAGGGCGGATTACGATCCGATCCCCCGCAGCTACATTTAGGCGAAATAAAAACAGGTTTACACATGCTTATGTGCCAGAAACCTTATGTTATGGATCAGAATCACTAACCGGTCACTCTACTATGAAGCATGTACGGATAACGGGCTTAATGTGATTGCGCCTGAATGAAAAGGACACAAAAAGATGAGAAGATAGGCCTAGGTATCGTGGGATGATATGGAGTGGTTAATATAGGATTGAAGTTTGTGTTTGTGTTACTATGGTACCCTTGGTTCACTTAGTTAGTATCTGTCACTGCATCCTGACTTGAACTTAGAATCCCTTTAGCCCAAAGACAAGTGTTGACACCATATTTTTCTTAAGCTTTAATGTTTGCTTGAGGACAAGCAAAGGTTTAAGTGTGGGAGAATTTGATCACACTAAAATTCACCGTATTTCTGACTCCGATTTCGCATGCATTCTTAGCTTTTATTGTTGTTTTGCTTTGTTATTGCTTTGTTTTCTTATGTTTTCAGGTTTTTATAATAATCGGAGCTGGAATCGGGAAAAGGAGCGAAAAAGGAGTGAAAACGGACGAAAACCTAGAAATTCAGCATTTTGCACTTACGGCACCCACCGTGGCGGGCGCCATGGGGTTAGCCATGACGTGGCCACGTCTCAAGACCACTCCTCAACCTCCAAGACCCACGTTCCCCACTCCATCATCCCCTGTAGGGACCATGGCGGGCGCCATGACCTTGTGGCGGGCGCCACAAGGCAAAATTTCATAACCTCCACTTTTTAGTGGAGGGGCATCCCTGTCATTTCATGCTTTCAGTTTCTCCTATAAATAGGACCTTAGATTTTCGTTTTTCTTCATCCAGAATTAGAATTCTCTAGGCATATATCAGTTATAAAGCAGTTGCCATTCCACATCGGGGTGCCTCTGCAAATCGAGTGATCGAGTCTGTAATCTGTCTGTGGTTCGAGTTTTGGAGCACTCTGGAGGAAGTTAATCCTGCCGCCATTTTAATTCAAGTTCGTACTTTACTTTTATTTATTTCTGCCTCGCTTTTATTTTGTTTATTTCCCGCACTCGCACATTTACTTTGTTTATTTCCTGCACTCGCACATTTACGTTGTTTATTTCCTGCACTCGCACATTTACTTTGTTTATTTCCTGCACTCGCACATTTACGTTGTTTATTTCCTGCACTCGCACATTTACGTTGTTTATTTCCCGCACTCGCTTTAAATTACTTTTATGAAAAACTATAAAAAGAATATTTACTTTATCATGTCTAACTAATTCCATAAAGGTTAGAATGTAAGGATCGTAATTAAACCAGTAATCAGTATAATTGTTCGTGGAAACACCTAAGGGCTATTTTATCTTTCAATTCAAATAATTGTTTTTAACTATTTCAAAAACAGCCAAAAGCGCTTTGTATAGTTCATTAGGAGATTTTAGATTAAAAAGAAAAGAGATTTTAAAACGATTTTCGGACGCGTTAGGAAGTTTAAACTCTGGTTCGCAAGAACCTCTTTTTGCTAAGAAGTCCAGGTTAAAATACTTTTCAACTTAGTTAAGATACTATATTTCTTAAAAATAGGTTTACTACTCTAACGCAGTACGCACCTTTTTATCCGTGACAATAGGAGGGGTTGATTAGAGAGTACAACTCGGTTCTGAATACGCGAAAGCGACAGTTCCTGTTAAATTAGTTCTTTTCAAAGAAGAAAACACTGCCCATAAGTAGTTCCACTAACAAGTACTGGATTATCATTGATTACGTGAATTACATTCGAGCCTGTCTTTATTTATTATTTAAAATTATAATTTTATTTACCATTGCACCCTTATTAAAACCCTTAAAAATAGTTGCCTTAGATACACACCATAACAACAGGTTTGATAGATTGACACTTGGTCTCTGTGGATTCGATAATTTTTATATTACTTTGACGTGATTCGTACACTTGCGAAAAACACGCATCATCAGTGCAAAAAGAAATGTGAAGTGAAATAAAAGAGTGTCAGTGCAAGAAAAGAATATGAAGCTCAAGACTTTGAGGCTTAAAGAATAATGCTGGAAGGAGGGGGAATATACAGAGACTTTTGTTCGATAACCGTTAAGTTATGCCTACGTATCCTCTCGTGCAATGAGGAAGTCAGAACACCGTAGTTCGACTCAAAGAGATTGAAATATGAATTGACTTGTGAACTGCTTACTTGTCTATGCTCAAGTGCATGACCTGTCTGGCTCAGGTGCAAACTGTCTTGCATTAGACGGAAGAAGCGAGTCCTCGTTTGTGAGTGAATGAGGTGAGAAAAGAATCCCGGAGGAGACGATTATTGTTTGTTTTTGTATTTTCAATCTTTTATTGCTTTTTGAGTTTGTCATAAGAAAATGAGCTTAAGCCTAAACCAAGGGTTAGCAAATTCATCACATCCTCCCTCTGATTAGGGGTAATGAGAACACCTTAAGTATGAGGTAAACACCTCACACTTAATCACCATGATGTAGGATTAAGATCATTAACCTACTTGCATTTATTTAGATGTTTTTGGTATTTTTGTTTAGTGTTAAGTAATGAGTTTAATCCATAATCAAGGATTTAATGGACTCATTACACCATCCTAATAGAAGGATAATAGATGAGAACATTTAAACTGAGAAAGGCTCCTCAACTTAATCCATGATTAGGGATTAACCTCATGACAAAACAAAGCCTTTATTAAATGGATTTTAGTTAATGATAGGATTAAGAAGTGAATTTTATGGTTTGTAAGACAACTTGAGGGGGACTTGTCCATTAACACTAGGGTTAGTCCTTCTTAACCAATTAAGGAAGAATTAGAACCCTAATGCAAGGACCAAGTTACAAGCTTGATGTCTTGATGATTGTTAGGTGAATTGATTAAAGGATTTAAACACATTAAGGGTTTAACGCTCAGGATTAAAGATATACACTCCATCCTAATAGAAGGATGCAAGCATAAGCTTAATCACAAAGCCTTAAAACCTTGAAGGTTTACTCCTTGAATACGAGATGAGAAGAGAAGACTCAAAGATGACACAAAGGTAAAACTAATGGGGGACTAATCAAGCCCTAATTGTTGTCATGCTTGGTTGTTCCTAGGGTTTATGAGGCTTGCAAGAGATCTTCAAGAGGAAAGCCACCAAGGAAGAAGCAGATGAAAGGAGAAGGAAACAGAAGCAAGTCAACTTACTTCACTTAAGAAGATAAGTTGCTTGAAGAAAGAAAGAGGAGAAGGAGCATGAATGAGCAAGCTTACTATAATACAAAAGTAAAATGCATAAGTGAATGTATAAAAAGGATGAAAGGAGATTATGAGAAGTGAAGGCAAATTCACTTCTCAATGACTTACCACCTGAAAAGTTAATAACAAGAGGTGAAATGAAATGAAAATGAGATGAATGCAATGATGTAAACCAAAGTCAGAAGCATAAACATGATGTTAATGATGCCAAGAGATGATGCAAACACATGTCAAGAGTTATGGATGATCATACAAGGATGTGGATGCAAATGAAGCATGTTTTGAACCATGGAAGTTCATGAAAACTTATGAAATGAAATGGATGCCTAACATGGAAAATGAATGAGGAAATGATCAAGCATGAGTCTACTATGTCCTAAGATGTCTTATCTATCATGAGGATGCACAAAATGTCATGGCAAGTTCATGAATGTGAGCATATGGAAGATGGATGCAAATGAGGGCAAAAATTAGGGTTTATGCACAAAACACAAAGCAAAATCCAAAATCAGAAGCAAATGACAAGATAAAAAATTGAAAATGGGATCAAAGGTACCCTAACCCTACATAAGTTCACTGCCCAAAGGAGGGTACCTAACTCTTAACCTAATGGGAGCTATGATTTACTCAAGTTAACTAGGGTTTTAAAGCACCTCAAAAGGAAAAATGCACATCAAATTGAAAATGAATGATAAGTTCAAAACAATTTTACCCTAGAAACTACATGATATGAAGAATGCAATGCAAGAAGAAACATCATCAAACTCTTCATGGTTAGGCAGAATGAATTTTTCTAAGTTAGAACAAAAATATTGCCTTTTAAGAACTTTAATTCCAAAGAAAAATGTCAAGATATGTCAAGAACCAAAAAGAAATTTGTTTGAAGAGTTTGATAATGTTTCTAAAGGTATTAAAATGCAATGTGAATTTTTTTGTGATTTTTAAATACCTAAATGTATTTTTAATTAATTAATTCTCATTAACTAATTAAAAATAATCATTTAAATGATTTAAAAATAATTTTTAATGCAAAAAATAAAAATAAAAATATTTTTGGGTTCTGAAAATTATTAAAAGATTTGATAAAAATTTTCAGAATTTTTTGATGTATTTTACTATTTTTAAAAATTCGTAGAAATTAAATAGAAATAAAATGAAATAAAACAAATAAAAATGGAAAAGTATGAGGATCCTGAGGCTGAGATTCAAAGTTAGAGGGCGGGAGTTGACTGGCGCGCGTTTCAGTGGCTGGGATTGATTTTGATTAAATCAAATTAAACCTAATTAATTAAACTAATTAATCTGAATTAGGGTTTAATGACAAATCTTGGTCGTTCACTCGCGCGCGGGAAACCAAATCAAAGGCCCATATTTAAACTAGACTTAATTACAGGATTAGGGCTAAACCACCTTCAGGCGACCGGAACAGTGTTCCGGTCGTCTTCTCCGACGAGCCTAAACCCTAGCTTCTCTCTCAGGCCGCCAAACTCCAAATTTCTTTCACAAAAATGATCCTCTAACAACCCTAAACCTAAACCCCCAACTAAAACTCATTTATTTCACGCCATGAACATGAATCGAAGAAAAATGTAAAAACGGGCAAGAGTTTCAGAGATCACATACATGGTGGTTTCTCCACCATTTTCAAAAGTAATCACATCCCCATGATCAGGGAAGCATATAGAACCATAAAAGAACTTAAAAACTAGCTTCTGGGAAAAAAGTTCTTCATGTTACCTGAGATGGGAACCCTCTGATTCTGAGCTTTCTGGGTCCTCCTTAGATGCCAGCCCACTCCAATGAACCTCCTGAAGATGATACGGAGCTTAGAAGACTTTGAGGATGGCTGGTTTGTGCTGTGTGGTTCTGGTGTAGCAGAAATGGAGGTCTGTGTGTGTGATGTTTTTGGCTGCTTTTAGGGTTGATTCTTGTTCTGTGAGTGATATGTGACTTGTTGGTGAAGAGAAATTTTAGGTTTGATGGATGAGGGAGGAGTTTCGAAGAGATGAAGGTTTGGACAGTTTTTGTGCAAGCTGGTTGTGTGTGTGGTCTGAGCTTATGTCCAGCCTGTTTTATGATCCATAACATATCCCTAAACTATTGGAAGAGGTATGAGGAAGGGACTTGCATTGTGGGAATGGCATGGGGAAATTGGCCAAAAAGTCAATATTAGGTGTACTTGAGGCATGGGCTGTGGCAGAGGCTATTTTAGGGCTGCTCTGAGTTCAGCTGCCTTCAAGGATGGCCATGGGATGAATTGATGTGATCCGAAATGGATGAAGGGTGAGATGCCATATGTTTTGCCTTTTTGCAACTTGTTGCATTTTGTGATTTTTGGTCATGGACATGTGACATTCCTTGCTGAATTCTTGTTGTGAAATGCTACATGATGTTATGGTAATGCTTTGGGATCAGTTAGAGACCACACAAACCCTTGGGAATCACTTTTGCAAGAATTCCCCCTTTTGAACTTCATGGAAAAATGGCTTATGATACTTGGAATCCAAAGCATGAAAGTGAGAAATTCTTTGGGAAAATCTGAATTATGGACCATGAATGATGTTTGTGTTATGGTTATAAGTTGATTTGAAGTCACATTTGGCTTTGGCAAGTGTTTTTGCAAGTTTCCTCTTTGGCACCAAAATGAAAATTTAGTGATTTTGTCCAACTTTGCAAGGCCATAACTTTTGATCAAAAATGAATTAGATCAAGTTATTGTAATTTTTGAAAATGGGATGATCCAATATACAACTTTCATGACCAAAGATTTTTCATTTGAAGCATTTTTGAATCAAAAAGGGGAGGTTGAAAAACTTTCCCAAAATGGCAAGTTTTCATTACAAGTCACTTTCCCAAAGTGGCAACTTTGCAAATGGCTTGAAATTATTCAATTTTGTGAACTTATAACTTCTTCTAAGATCAAATAAATATCATAAACACCCAAAATGATGGAGAATACCCTTTGGTTGGATGATTGGGGGCCTCAGATGCCCTGATTTTGCACTGACTTGCCCAAGAAGTCATCTATTGATCAAATGCCTACCCCATTGAATTTCTTCATGAAAGTTGGTATGCATGATCCTTATGACATATAGAGACAAATAGAAACAAGAATGACCAAAAAATCTGGAGTTATGGCCTTTGAATCCAAAACCCTAATTTTAGGTCACCTGTGTAGTTAAACCTGGCTCTGCTTCCATGCCTTCCTCAGTTCTTGTGATTTTTGACTTCCTTGATCTTGGGAGGATAGAATATGATGATTGAAAATACATGGACCCTCTTGAGATGGTTGATGACCTTTGGAGTGGCTCAAATGGCTCTTGGATTGCTCAAATCACAAACCCTAGATGCAGATGACTTTGAACCAATGCAGTGAAGCAAAAATGTAATATGAGATGATATGATTGAACTTATGCAAATGAAAAGAATCACAAGCCATGGTGTGAATGAGTGAGGGCAAATTTGGGGTGTTTACATTGATCATGTTTAGACAATTAACCATGAATTAGGGTTTCTAAATTCCTTATTTTTCTAACCCTAACTTCAAAAATTCATTTATGATCAACCAAGATGAGTTTGTGTATGGTTCTTTTTGCATTATTTCATACTTTGCATATAATATCTAGGGAATTTAACTTATAATTTTGCATTGCATTTTCTATTTGTTTGGCATTTTTCATGAAGAAGTACCCAAAACCCTAGCTTAACTTAGAAAAACCATAACTTGACTTTGGTATAGCTTCTGACTTCCATCTTTGGGGATTTATCTTATGTGTGTTTAGGGTTCATTTGGTTTCAATTTCAATTTTTTATCATGTGTCTTGCTTCTATTTTGATCATATGCATCTCATACTTTCTTAAAACCCTAATATGCCATGTTCATTTGCATTCATCTTTGCATACCTTAATCATGTGAACTTGTCATGACATCTCATTCATTTGTATGTCATCTTAGATACCTTAGGACATGTGTTAATATTGGTTTATCATTGTTGCATCCATTTGATATGTTTTGCATCCATTACATCTTATGTATGTTCATGTGTTCTCAAGCTTCTAACATGCTTGTTTTTGCATCCATCACTTGTATGATCATACATATCCATTGTACATGTCCTTGCATCATTTTATAACACATTTGCATCATGTATTCACTTCTGGTTGGCATCATTGCATCTTCATCTTTCCTTCATTGCATCTTGTTTCACCTTATGCATTCATACTAACCATTTCAGGGGCTTCAGGTAAGTTGTTTAGGATGTTGATTTGCCTCCACATCAAACCTCTTCTTATATTTTCATTTGCATTATTATTTGTATTTGAAGTGATTTTGACTCACTTGTGCTCCCTCTTGCTCCTTTTCTTTCTCTTAGGTTACTTAACTTCTTCAGGAAGTAAGTAACCTATTCTTCTTTCTCTTCTCTTTTCATCTGCTTCTTCTTCCTTGGTGGCCATCTGAAGATCTTTCTCCAAGCCTCACAAACCATAGGAATATACAAGCATGATAAATTTAGGGTTGTGCATAGTCCCCCCTAGTTTTTACCTTTGAGTCTCCTTGAGTCTCTGCTTCTCATCTCATAATCAAGGCTAAACAGTTAAAGTTTTTGGGCTCTGTATTAGGGTTATGCCTGTATCCTTATATTAGGATAGAGTGTATAACTTTAATACTTAGTGTTAAACCTTTAATTTGTTTACACCTCCAAATAAAAATACCTAATAATCATCAAGACTTAAGCTTTTAACTTGGGCCTTATATTAGGGTTACATCTCTGCCTGTTGGTTCAGAGCGACTAACCCTAGTGTTTAATGGACAAGTCCCCCTCAGGTTTAGTCTTACAAACATAAAATCCATTTCTTAATCCCACCTTTAATTAAAATCCACTTTAATAAAGGCTTGTTATATCATGAATTTAATCCCTAACCATGGATTAAGTTGAGGTATCTTCCTCATCTTAAGTGTCCTCATCTATCATCCTTATCTTAGGATGGTGTAATGAGTTCACTAATCCCTGGTTAGAGATTAAACTCATTACTTAACACAAAACAAAAATCCAAAAACACTTAATAATCACAAGTAGGTTAATGATCTTAATCCAGTATCATTAGGGTAATTACGTTGAGATTCCCATCTCAGACTTAAGTAGACTCATTATCCCTAATCAGGGAGGATATAATGAGTTTACGAACCCTTAATTAAAGCTTAAGCTCATTATCTTATGCAAAACACCAAAAACAATAAAAAGCTGAAAACACAAAAACAAACAATAAACGTCTCCTCCGAGATTCTTTTCTCATCACATTCATTCTTAAAACGAGAACTCGCTTCTTCTGTCTAATGCAAGACAGTTAGCACTCGAGCCAGACGAGTCATACACTTGAGCATACACAAGCAAGCGGTTCACAATAAATTCATCCAGGTCTCTTTGAGTCGAACTACGGTGTTCTGACTTCCTCATTGCACGAGTGGATACGTAGGCATAACTTAACAATTATCGAACAAAAGTCTCTTTATCTCCCCCCTCTCCTCCTCCCAGTTTCTCCTTCCTTAGCTTCAGTTTGAGCACTCACTTTCTTTTTGCACTGACACTCTGTACATCCTTTTCCACTTAGCTTTTTATGCACAGTTTAACACATACATTATCCCCTTTTAAACACAATCAAGTAAGCGTGGATCCCATCGAGTACGACGGATGATTTGGGTGCTAATACCTTCCCAGGTCGTAACCTACCCCCTTACTCAGTCTCTTTGGTTCGCAGCCGTCTTATACATATCTTTCCATGTTTATGCAGCATTACCTTTCCTTCGGGATAAACGTGCCTAGCTGGCGACTCTATTCAACCTCAACCTCCAACATCACCGACCGTTCGCGTTTGCACCGGGATGAAAATCCGGGGAGCGACAGCTTGGCGACTCTGCTGGGGATTTCTTTGCAACCAGGGCTTCTGGTTCTCTTGTGGGTTTCTCCTAGCGCTTGTTTGATTGTGTTTATTGGGGGTGTTATGTGCTATTTGAGCTTATATTTTTGCTTTATTTACTGTTTCATGTACAACTTTATGTATTGCATTTACTTTATCGCTTTCATTTACTGCTTTTCGCATTTCATTCTTTATCATATCATTGTGCTGGATTTCTGTTTACCTTGGTGGGTGGGGTATTCCAGTGAGAAATGCTCAACACAAAGGCCTGAGTGACACGTAGGATTAGAGTGGTTTTGTATTCTTTCCCATTCCATTTTGTTCTGGTGCGGAAATATGAAAACACGGTTCAGACATGGGTTTCCTTTTGAGAACTCTGTGCTACGGATTTCATGTAGTGCTAGGGATATCTGGGAAGCCTGCTAAGTCTGGATGATCTTTTTAGATGACCTTCAGCATCTGAGGTGAATTAGAGGAGGATCCTTTATGATTAGGGTAAACACTGTACCTCTGGGTTAAAAGTGTTTACACTTCTCATAATAGATCTGAATCTGAGGATCCTTGTTCTAAAACAATACCTGTGAGTGGGTTGGGTTGTTTACAGGTTTGCAGGAACCCTTGACCACACCATACCTTGCTACTAGAATTTGTTCTTAAGGTTGTACTATTTTGGACTAGTTTTTTGAAACCCTGGATTATTGACTCTTTATTTGAGTCCCCCACCTGGTTACTGGTTCTCAGACTTCCATCCGAAACTCTGAACAATCATGGATCCTACCAAAGGCAACTGATAATCCATCACATGATCACAAACCCTTGAATATCATAAAAATACATAATATTGCATCATTTGACATTTGTCTATTTGTTTTACAGGGTATCCATCTTCTCTTGGTTTGGTTTTGACCGTTCTTCTGCTCAGATATCTTCTCCAACACTCCTTCAGTTATTTTCCTCAGTTATCTTCTTCAGTTATCTCTGTCAGCACACATCTTCAGCATGGATTCAACCAGGAAAAGCAACATCACCTACCATTTCTTTGAGCATCCTCTACCAGGCATCAGACAGATAAATGCCCTTATCACCCCTGATCATGTTACCTTATTCATATAGCATTATGGTGGAATCCTGGACATGATCATGGACTTGGACACATTACAGAGGAGCATGATTCACACTTGTCTTCAGTTTTATGACCCTCCTCTCCGTTGCTTCACTTTCCCAGATTTCCAGATAGGTCCTTTGCTGGAAGAATACTCTATGCTATTGGGTGTCCCTATCAGAAGAGGAATTCTTTTCAATCCTGAAATGACTCCTCCAAAGAATGAAGTCATAGCCAAAGCACTACATCTGGAGGCAACTATCATTTATGAGCACATGACTTACAAGGCTGGAATCCCAGGCCTCTATCTGGATTTCTTGGTTACTCAGGATACAACGCATGCTGCAGTAGGGAATTGGGAAACTGTGTGTGCTCTCCTGGCTCTCAGTATTTATGGTATCATTTTGTTTGCAGACGAGCCTAAGTTTGTAAGTAAAAATGCCATTCACATCTTCATGCTAAAGAACCCGGTTCCCACCTTATTGGGATATTTCTACTACTCAGTTCATCAGAGGAATGAGAAACATAGAGGAAGACTGGTAAGGTGTTGTGCACCTCTTTTCTACAGTTGGTTGATGAAACACATGCTGAAGACGGAAGCTTTCTTGAACCCACATTAGTCAAAGAATTGGACTAAGAGGATGATTTCCCTTATTTCAAAAGATATCAGATGGTGAACTCAGAACACCAAGGGCCGAGACATAATAACAAGCTGTGGGCAATACCCAAATGTGCCACTTATTGGAGTAAAGGGCTGCATCAATTAAAATCCTTCACTTTTCAAAAGACAGTTGGGATATGCTTTGATACATCTACCTAAGGAGCAGGACTTAGCAGAGTCCCTTTATTGTGCTACTTTGAACAATCATGCCATTGTCCGACAAGCAGCCTAGGCTTGGGACAACATACATACTAAAGGAACTGCTATTTTTGGGAAGTGACACAACATAGTCTCTGCTCAGTACACTGAATGGTCACGCATTAGAGGACAAATTACTCGCATGCCATTCACCCTGGAAGATGTACCAGGGCCATCAGCAGTTGAGCCAATAGCTACGGTAAGCCTGGAAGAGTTTGGAAAGTTGAAAGAAAGAAACACCCAGCTGGCTGAAGCTTTGAAGAAGACCCTTTGGGAAAGGAATGATGGTCGTCTGGACATTGAAAGATTACAGAAGCTACGCATAAAGCATGTAACCAAAATTGAGAAGAATGAAGACTTCATCAGGAAAGCCCGAGCAGGAGAACTTATGTTGAAGAATGCATGCAAGGAAGCAAAGATTCAAAGGGCAAGAGGTGATCATTATCTGGAGGAGAGTTAGGATAGATGGGTCAGGATAACTGAGGCTCGTCTGGAAGAAGACCAGAAGATGCAAGCCAAGATAGAGCAGTTGGAAGCCAATGAGAAAAGAAGCCAAGAAGCACTGTTAACAACTCAGAAGGAGATCTCAGAATTGAAACTCCGGGCGGGGTTAAAGAGAACCAAAGAACATGAAAAGTATCAGAAGATGACAAATGCCATTGCAACCAGAAACCTCCTCATCATAACCATTACAGAGCACTTAGTTGGGCCAGTAACTGATGCTCTCCTGAAGGAAGTCAAGGAGGATGCTTTTGGACTGGATGTCTGATTTTCTTTACTTGTATCTATTTGATTGTACTTTAGCTCAACATGGTGATTTTTGTTTGTTGTATTCTTGAATTAATTGTATTTTGATTCACCATGGGAATGTGTGTTTTTATTGTATTCATGAACTATTTGTATTCTGGCATTGCCACTTGTTTTTATGGTTATGTATTGGATTTTCTTATGCTTCAACCTCTTCATCTTCTCAAGAGAGGTCTGGAAGGTCAAAACCAAGAACCAAACCGGATACCCTCGAAGGAAAAATAGGCATATTGCATTGCATTCTGACATACCTCTTGTTTTTGCAGGTGATTTTGTTGTTGTCTTCTCACTTTGTTGATTGCTTCAGGAAATATTGCTCGCAGGAGGGTCTTTCCCGTCAATCGCATCCACATATATCCAACTCGACACAACCTTCTGAGTCTATAAATGGATCAACTACAATAGGAACTGACAGATGTGAGAACTCAGATGACCGATGTGAAGACAGAAGTGAGGACTCAGATGAATCAATTCATGGCTGTGATGACTGTACTGGCACAGACCCAGGAAAGATTGAGGGAGTTAGTCGAGCAAACTCCAGAAGATAACCACGCAAGCACTGGAGGTACTAGAAATAATGTGCGCGATCAACCGCGAACGACTCCGGTGGTGTTTGGACCTCACAACAATCCTGAAGTTAATATCCTTGGGGATGGTCAAAGGAACACTGGAGATCGTATTCTACAAGTAGACCCTCAGGATGAGCAGTTTACAGTGTTGGGTGCTGGGGCAGATGAAGCTTATGATCGTCGTCTGGACGAGATATCTGAGAAGCTGAGATCCCTGGAATCCCAAAATTCTTTGGGATTCGATGTGATGGATATGGGCCTAGTCGAGGGAGTAAGGATTCCCCACAAGTTCAAACCTCCATGCTTTGAAAAGTATAACGGTACCTCCTGTCCTCGTACCCATTTACAATCTTTTCTGGGAAGATTGAAAGCATATACCATGGATGAGGAACTGTGGATGTTTTACTTTGAAGATAGTTTAACCGGGGCATCTAGAGAATGGTATTCACAGTTGTCAAGGGCTATAGTCAGGAACTGGAAAGATTTAGCTGAGGCCTTTATACGCTAATATCAGTACAACCTGGATATGGCACCCAATAGGACTCTCTTGATGGGTATGTCTCAGTCCTCGAGGGAAAGTTTCCGTGAGTATGCTCAAAGGTGGAGACAACTCGCTGCTGCTGTCCAGCCACCTATGTCCGAAAGGGAAATGACTGATATGTTTATGAATACTTTGCAAGGGACCTACATTGATAGACTTGTTGCTTTCTCTTCCACTAACTTTCCTGACATGGTCATAGTAGGAGACAGAATTGAAAGTTTGCTGAAGATGGGCAAGATTTCTGATAATGGTGTTAGCTCCAGCAATGTGAAGAAACCCTTCTCAGGACCTCGAAGGATAGGGGAGACCAATGCAGTACATGTTAATAGAGGTAGACCCCAGTACTTGCAAATATCAGTAGCTGCAGTCACCATCCCTATTCCAGTACCTCAGCAATAACAATATCTTCAACAACAAAAAAGATCTTACAATAACAACAACCATCAGCAACGTCCTTTCCAACAAAGGCCTTATGAGATTAACAGGGTGATCGATCCCATCCTGATGCCCTATGCAGTCTTACTCCCGCAGCTATTGAAGCTTAACCTGACTGAATTGAGGACTTTGGCTCCACCAGATCCTCTGAATCTTCCAAGGAATTATGATGTCAACGCCAGATGTGCTTTTCACTCCAATGCACCTGGTCATTCAACAGAGAAGTGTAGGGCCCTGCACATGAAAGTCCAAGATCTGATTGACTCCAAAGCTTTGAACTTTGCACCTCCACCAAATGTTACAAAGAATCCAATACCGAATCACGGTGGGCCGAGGATTAATGCCATTGAAGAGGACCAACCAGCAATTCTGATTGTTGACATTGCAAGTATTCAAACACCATTGGCCAAAGTAAAAGCTCAGCTGTTGAAGTGCCAAGTGTTTCCGGGTTGTGAGGCATGTTGTGAAGCTTGCAAAGTTTCTACCAATGGTTGTGCAAAACTGAAGAAGGGTATTACCAGTCTTATCAGAGAAGGCATCCTGCAAATCACATCAACAGTTCCATCTTCTACAACTGCAACAAAAATCTCTCCTACAATACCAACAAACATTATCCTAACAAAATCTTCTACAACACCAACAAAAATCATTTCAAAGGAATCGGCTACAACAACAACAAACACCAGCAGTGACATCTCAACGGTTACCATCTATTACGATCCAGCAATGATCCAGGTTCCAGATTCTCTCAACAACAACTTTCAGCAACACCCTCATCAACATCAACAACTTCCTGCACCTACACCATCCTCAATCAGACCTCCTGTCACCATCTACTATGATCCACAGACTATCACAACTCCTTCTTCTACTGTAATTAGTCGAGTGACCATCACGGTGCCTGGACCAGTTCCTTATGATAACAACAATGTCGTGCCTTGGCATTATGGTTCAGATCTTTACTGCCATGGAAGGAAGATCACTTTTGACTCCTCAATACCTGTACCACAAATTAACAATGTCGGGGGAGGCGGAGGCTTCACTCGAAGCGGACGTCTCTTCGTTTCACAGTTCCCCAGAGCTAATGCTGAAGCAAAAACACTTGCTAAAGCAAAAGGCAAAAGTGTGTTGCCAGAAGAACCTGTTGCAAAAGAAACTCAGAAGACACCCTTTGACTAGGATGTAGACGAGTTTATGAGGATTATCAAAAGAAGTGACTACAAAATTATGGATCAGCTCCATCAAACACCCTCTAAGATCTCCATACTATCTCTGCTCATGTGTTCTGAGGCTCATCGGAATGCACTACTCAAAGTCTTGCACGCATCTTATGTGCCGGAAGAAATCACTATCAATCAGTTAGAAACGGTGGTCGCAAATGTCAATACTAGTCATGGACTAGGTTTCACCAATGCTGACTTGACTACGGAGGGGCGTAACCACAACAAGGCTTTGCATATCACTTTGGAATGTAAAGGTGTTGTACTTTCTCATGTCCTTGTTGATATCGGATCATCACTAAACGTGTTGCAGAAGAAAGCTTTAGTCAAGCTGGAATATGATAGTCTTGCACTCTATCCGAGAAATCTAGTTGTCAGAGCTTTTGATGGTTCTAAGAGATCGGTTCTCGGAGAAATTGAGTTGTCAGTGGTAATTGGCCCACAAGTTTTCAAAACTACCTTCTACGTGATGGACATACAGCCTGCCTACAGCTGTTTGTTGGGTCGACTCTGGATCCACGTCATCGGCGCGGTAACGTCTACCCTTAACCAGAATTTAAAATATGAGTGGGAAGGCCAAATTATCACTATCTGTGGAGAGGAAGACATCTTTGTCAGTCACCTGGCTACATAAAAATACATAGAGATGGATGGGGAGATCCATGAAACCATGAGTCAGGGTTTCGAAGCTTTGAATATCAACGAAGCTACAACTGAGGTGTTTGCTGCATCCCAAGAGGAAAGGATGGACACCTCAATGTCTTCCTACAAACAAGCTCAGAAGGTTGTGGAAGAAGGGAATGCCCAAGGCTGGGGCAAGTTGCTGAAGGTTCAGATGAAAGAAGACAAATTCGCTTTGGGTTACAGACCATCCCGACAAGTTCCAGAGGAGGCTGCTGAAGCTCTCAAGTTCATAAGTGGGGGAATGCTGACCCCGAATGCTGTCAACACTTTGGAAGATGAGGCTGAGAGCGACTACAACCTGGAAAGCTGGATCCGTCCAAGAGTCCCAGGCCAACAAGTCCTCAACTGGTCTTCCCAGGAAATCATAAGGATTACTGCTGCAGAGTAATTATTATTTCCTGTTTTAAGCATGCATCAAAGTCCTGCATCTTGCCTAAGATGTCAGGACTCATTTTGTAATAGGGCCATATGTATTTTGTGCAAATTGAATATTAATGAACAATGGACATCATTTTGCAAACAATCTTTTTCGCTCACTGTCTTTTCAATTTTGTTATTTTCGCACAAAACAATAAATGGCAATGTTTTTCTCAAATAATAACTTCAGTCACTTTTTTTAAATAAGATAAAATCAATCACTAAAATGAACCAAATCTCAACCACTTGCAGAGATAAACCTCCAGATTGCACCGACAACGACACTGCTATGACCTCTTATGACTTCGACAATCCGATTAATCAAGCAGATGAAGGGGTTGAAGAAGACTACAATTTACCTGAAGAGTTAGCTAGGTTATTGAGACAAGAGGAAAAGGTGATTGCTCCTCATCAGAAGGAGTTTGAGACTATCAATCTTGGTACCGAGGAAGATGTGAAAGAGGTGAAGATTGGGGTTAGTCTGCAAGCTCCAGTAAAAGAACAACTTATCGGTATGCTGCGAGAATATATCGATGTGTTCGCTTGGTCCTATCAAGATATGCCGGGTTTGGACACAGATATTGTCATGCACAAGCTACCATTGAAAGAGGATTTCCCTCCAGTTAAACAGAAGTTGCGCCGTACTCGCCCAGACATGGCCATGAAAATCAAAGAAGAAGTACAAAAGCAGTGGGACGCCGATTTTCTTCCTGTGACTAGTTACCTGCCATGGGTTGCTAACATTGTACCCGTACCTAAGAAGGATGGAAAGGTGCGTATGTGTGTTGATTACCGGGATCTGAACAGAGCAAGCCCAAAAGATGACTTCCCATTACCTCACATTGATGTATTGGTAGACAACATAACTCAGTTCTCGGTATTCTCCTTCATGGACGGATTTTCTGGATACAATCAGATCAAGATGTGACCCGAAGACATGGAAAAGACAACCTTCATCACACCATGGGGCACGTTCTACTACAAAGTAATGCCCTTTGGTCTGAAGAACGCCGGTGCAACATATCAACGGGCTATGGTAACATTATTCCACAACATGATCCATAAAGAAATCGAGTACTACGTGGATGACATGATTGCCAAGTCCCAAATAAAGGAAGAGCATTTGGTGAACCTGTTGAAATTATTCAAGCGTCTGAAGAAGTATCAGTTAAGATTGAACCCCAACAAATTCACATTCGGGGTACGTTCTGGTAAGCTGTTGGGTTTTATTGTAAGCGGAAAAGGAATTGAGGTTGATCCCAACAAAGTCAAAGAAATTCAGGAAATGCCTGCACCTATGACTGAGAAAGAAGTTTGAGGGTTCTTAGGTAGATTGAACTACATTTCAAGGTTAATATCTCATCTCACTGCAATCTTCGAGCCCTTGTTCAAACTGCTAAGAAAGGAACAAACAGTCAGGTGGAACGATGATTGTCAAAGAGCTTTTGACAAGATCAAAGAGTATCTGCAAGAACCTCCAATTCCCACGCCTCCAGTTGAAGGAAGACCTCTAATAATGTACCTGACAATATTAGATGAATTAATGGGGTGTGTGTTGGGCCAACATGACGAGTCCGGTCGAAAAGAGTATGCAATATACTACCTAAGCAAAAAGTTTATCGACTTTGAACAACATTATTCACTGCTCGAGAAAACTTGTTGTGATTTAGCGTGGGCTGCTCGCCGACTAAGACTATATATGTTGACTCATACTACCTTGTTGATCTCAAAGATGAACTCCTTCAAGTACATATTTGAGAAGCCAACACTTGGTTGCAAGGTGGCAAATGATTCTAACAGAATATGATATTCAGTACACCTCTCAGAAAGCCATCAAGAGCAGTGTATTGTCTGACTATCTGGCCGAGCAACCATTTGATGACTACCAGCCTATGAGATTTGATTTCCCTGATGAAAACATCATGTTCTTAAAGTCAAAATATTGTGAAGAGCCTGTTCACACTGAAGGGCCTGATCCAGAAGAAGCATGGACTATGATGTTCAATGGGGCAGTTAATTGTAACAATCGTGGGGTTGGTGCAGTGCTTATTACACCCAAAGGGGTCCATATGCCTTTTATCGGCAAGGCTTACCTTTTTCTGCACTAAGAATGAAGCAGAGTACAAAGCTTGTATCATGGGTCTTGAGGAAGTCATTGACCTCAGGATCAAAACCTTGAATGTATTCGGAGATTCGGCTTTGGTGATCAACCAAACTAATGGCAAGTGGTATACTCATCAAGAGCATCTGGTTTCCTACCGCGACTATACGAGGAGATTGTTGAGTTTCTTCACAACAGTAAAGCTTGAATACATCCCTCGAGATGAGAATCAGTTTGCAGATGCCTTGGCCACTATTTCATCTATGATCAAAGTACAGACTGCCAACTATGTGCCTCGGATTTTAGTATCCAGACTGGACCGAACGACATATGTATTCTCTGTGGACACTTTCATTGACAACAAACCTTGGTTCCACGAAATCAAATGCTTCTTGGAGACTCAGACATACCCACCTGGGGGCATCGTCCAATGATAAGAAGAAATTGAGAAGGCTAGCCGGCAATTTCTTCCTCAATATTGATGGTTCCTTATACAAGCGAAACTTCGACATGGTCTTGCTTAGATGTGTTGACAAAAAGGAAGAAGACCTGCTGATGCATGAAGTACATGAAGTCTCTTTCGGTACCCATGCCGGAGGACATGCAATGGCGAAGAAATTGTTGAGATCAGGTTACTATTGGATCACAATGGATGCATACTGTTGTGCCTATGCTCGAAAATGGCATAAAGTGCATGTGCCTCCCAACCCTTTGAACATATTGTCTTCACCCTGGACCTCCGCCATGTGGGGCATTGATATGATTGGAAAGATCGAGTCAAATGTTTCAAATAGTTACAGATTCATCCTGGTAGCCATTGATTACTTCACCAAATGGGTTGAAGAAGCTTTGTATGCAAATGTCACCAGGCAGGTGGTAGCCCGATTTCTGAAAAGAGATATCATTTGTCGATATGGAGTTCCCGAGCGAATCATTACTGATAATGATTCAAACCTTAATAACAAGATGATGGCAGAACTGTGCCGGGACTTTAAAATTCAACATCACAATTATTCTCCTTACAAGCCAAAGATGAATGGCGCTGTTGAGGCGGCTAACAAGAACATTAAGAAGATTGTGCAGAAGATGGTAGTCACATACAAAGACTGGCATGAAATGTTACCATTCGCCTTGCATGGGTACCGAACTTCCATCAGAATATCTACCGGGGAAACACCTTATCAGCTTGTGTATGGTATGGAAGCAGTCCTACCTGTTGAAGTTGAATTACCCTCCTTGCGGGTAATGATGGATGTAAAATTGGACAAAGCAGAATGGGTCTGATCTCGTTATAACCAACTGAACCTTATTGAAGAAAAGAGATTAACAGCTATCTGTCAGGGTAAGTTATATCATAAACGGATGAAGAAAGCCTTCGATCAAAAATTCAGACCTCGGGAATATCAAGTGGGAGAGCTTGTACTGAAAAGGATCCTTCCTCCTCATATAGACCACAGGGGCAAGTGGACACCAAACTATGAAGGTTCCTATGTGATAACCAAAGTCTTCTCGGGCGGAGCACTGATGCTCGCAACCATGGATGGTGAAGACATCCCGTCTCCTGTGGATTCAGATGCAGTTAAAATATACTTCGCATAAATGACCCGCTGGACATAAAAATAGAATGTAAGTCCAGGAAAAAATAGGGCATCCCGGCGAGTCAAAAACAAAATAAAAGACTCGGGAAAAAATAAGGGAAAAATATAAAAAAAATGTGTACACCCGCTAAGTTGAAAAGCCACATCGGACAACACAGGCAAAAAAGGGTATCCCAGTGGATTGAAAACCTGAAAGGGCGATCCACGCAAAATCAGGGAAAAAGCAAGCAACTGCATTCTGAATTCGCCTATATCACTCACATAACATGGCAAACTTCGAAAGGACAAAGCGTCGGTCAGAATCAACTTTCTTTAGAAAGCAAGATAAGAAGAGCGTTCAGGTCATACAGGTCATAACAAAGGAAGATTGAAGCATCAACTTTAGCATTGCCAAATAGGACTTTTATTTTCTCAATTTTGTAGCAATATCCTCATTTCAGGGATTAGCTTCTTCACTGTACTCGCCTATTCAGGGAACACAAATCAATAAAGTCAGATATTCATTCACACTTTATTTTGTACCTTTTTGTTCGTTTGCAAAATGTCCAAAGTTCGTAATACAAGATTTGCATGAAAATATATAAGCCATTTTCAATAAATGCTTTCAGGAAATATGTGCTCTTAAGCGAACTTAACTCCTATGACAAAATCCGGTTGAGGATACCTCAGGGCACTTGTGCGTTTCCTTTGTTTGACAAGTTGCAGGTACTCAAGGCAGACAACCTTTCACAGCATGGGGCATATCATGCCCTATATCCCCAGCCAGGCCGGCAGTCACATCATCAGAAGGACTACTTGACAAAAGTATTCCCCCACAGAGCTTTTTATCCCCTCAGAGTATCCCCCGCAAAGCAGATCCTCCAATGGATTACTTCCCAGAAGTTCTCTCCTCCCCGAGCAGGATCTCCAAAGCAATGCCGAGATCACTTTTCCCCAGCGAGTGGCCAGATCTTCTCATCCCTAGCATTGGGCCCCCACCGAATTCTTCCCCCAGAGTTCTCCAGAAAGATCGTGCAGTGATCCTTTCTCCCTACAGATCGCCAGCAGATTTTAGATCTCAGATCTCATTTCTCTCATTTGCATAATCATAGCATTCACATCATTCCTCCCCAAATAGAGCGTAGTATTCCGTCTAATACGGAGCATTACGGCAAAAATAAAACATTTACATGATCATAAGCCAGGTTCGAGCTAGTCACCTGCAAATACCAAAATCACTCCTCCAGCAATACGCAAAAACTCACCCCTGCAGATAAAAGCCAAAATATCCTTTTGCACTCTCAATACAAATACTTGTACATACTTGTACACAATCCTCCTAATACTCGTCCGTATCCTACTTATACATAATTCTTTGATACTCGTCCGTATCTTACACATCTCCCCAGCAGATCAACACTCGTCAGTGTTCCTTGTTCAAAGAGTTGATACTCATCCGTATCATCACTCCTTAAGCACGCATCAGCGTTTGTTTCTATCGATACTCGTCCGTATCGTGGTTCTAAGGATACTCATCTGTATCTTTAATCTATACACACTATCGAAACACTTATACCATTTTATTCTTAGGGCTTAAACACTCGTCCGTGTTTATCTATCCCCAGAAGTCGCCAACAAAACAACTTTCTATCCGGCATTCGTCCTATGTCGCGATAATCCTCAGCAGCCGTACCCTGCTAGGTGATTGTCCTTCACCTTTTGATGACCGTCCCTCATCATTTTATCCGATGGTTGTCCCCATCGTCGATCATTTTTATTCGGCATTCGTCCTATGTCGAGATAATCCCCGACAGAGCAGCCGTCTCGTGCTAGGTGATCTTCCTTCACCTCTTGATGACCGTCCCTCATCATTTATTTTGATGACCGTTCCTCATCATTCATCCGATGGCCGTCCCTATCGTCGATCTTTTTTATCCGGCATTCGTCCTATGTCACAATAATTCTCAGCAGCCGTACCCTGCTAGGTGATCGTCCTTCACCTTTTGATGACCGTACCTCATCATTTTATCCGATGGCCGTCCCCATCGTTGATCTTCCTATCCGACATTCGTCCTATGTCGTGATATCTTTTAGCAGCCGTCCCCTGCTAGGTGATCATCCTTCACCTTTTGATGACCGTCCCTCATTATTGATCTATTTATTCTTCACTCGATGGCCGTCCCCATCGCGATTTCCTTATTCTTCAGCCTGGAGGTCGTCCTTGTTAGTGCTTTTAAATCCCCAGTAAAGTCGTTTTTATTTACCCGATGGTCGTCCCCGTCGCAGATTCTTTATTCCCCAGCATGATGGTCGTCCCCGTCAGTGTGTTTCTCACCGCTTTATCCCTAGCAGTCGTCCTCTGCTCGATGGTTGTCCGACGTCGCTATCATTTGATATTCAGTCTATACTGTCTATTACAATTTATATCCCTTTTCTTCTTATAATAAAGAGTGCAAATTTTGGACTGTCTTGGTATTCAACCACAAGTTATCTTGTTTGTTTGTTAAGCAAGGCGCTTACATCCTACACAGCTAACTCATGCTTGAATAGGGGCAGATGTAATCACCCCAAATTTTCCCTCTCCTTTTTCTCACACCTTGGCTTGTGATCCTTCATATTGCATTGCATAAGCATACCATCTCACACTGCATAGTTATTTCACTGCATAAGTTGCATAACTAGGGTTTGTGATCAGATGAATCTTAGAAGTGATTTGAGCTATCTTAGAGGCCATGAAGCATGCCAAGAGGGTCCATGAATGTTCTATTATCATATTATGCCTCCAAGGGTTCTTGAAAGTCAAAAGATCACAAGAGATTGCAGAGCCACCCAGGCAAGCTCAGGGCTCCTACACAGATGACCAAAAATTAGGGTTTTGGGTTTGAGGCCCTTACACCCAAAATATTTGGTCATTCTTGATTCTATTGGTCTATATATGATATAAGGAGCATATTTATCAAATTTGAAGCAAAACTTCCTTGTGGAAGTCATCTGATCACATGGTAACTTGTTGTGCAAGGAAAGTCAGAATCAGGGCATCTAAGGCCACCAACAAGGGTTCCAAAGGGTCATATTCATAAATTTGAGGTCCTATGATCTTTATTTGATCTTAGGAATGCTTATAAGTTCACAAGATTGAAGAATATTGAGCCATTTGAAAACTTTCTATTTTTGGGCATGACTTGTAATGAAAACTTTCCATTTTGGGAAAGATCTTCAACCTCCTCTTTCTTGATCAAAAAGGTTTCAAATGAATTTTATTCAAACATGAAAGTTGTATATTGGATCTTCCCGTTTTCAAAAAGTACAAGAACTCTTCTTGATTCATCCTAGAACTCAAGATATGGAAAGTCAAAATTGGGAAAAATCTTGTAATTTTCAAGTTCATGTCAAAGAGGGAAATGTGCAAAATGGACTTCTAAGCATTTGTTTGGCCACTAATTCATGTCTACACACCATAACATTGATAAACAACATTTCAAGACAAGAATTGAACCTTGCATCACAAGCTTCCATGAACAATTTCTTCAAAATGCACAAAGTTGTGAAAATGCAAAACCTTTGAAAACTCATGAATCAAGCCATACAACTCACCACTTTCGATCCAAAGGCTCTCCTTGAAGCCAGCTGAGGCAGCCTAAGACCTCAAATCACTTCTTCCATGGCCCATGCTTCAAGTACACAAACTTTTGAATTTTTGGCCAATGGCACCATACCAATCCCACAGTGCATATCCACTCCTCTGACTGATCTCATTAGTTTATGCATTGCCTAAGCTTCATAAAAGACAACACTTCAAGCCTTGAAAGAGGACACACACTCAGATTGCAAAAAATCCCTCAAAACTTCATCTCTTCGAATCTCATTACACAGCCATCAAACTTCATATTTTCTTTCACCAATCAACTCCACATGACATAAGGAACATTTTCCACCCACCACCATGGCCTGAAACACCCTAAAACAAAAATACGATTTATGTTGAACCAGAACTGAACCCTTCAAAATAGCCCAAATAAACTTCATTCAAGCATTCCATTAGCACAAGGGGGACCAGAGGAGTCATTTTGCATCAAGGAAAGGCTCAAAAAGTTCCAGTTTGAAGAACTCCATCTCAGGTATCCCTCAAGAACAATTTTACCAGAACCTTGATTTCTTGTTATAAAATGAACCTATATGTTTTGTTGATCATTCTGATGTGTTTAGAATTGAAAATGGTGTAGAAATGAGCATGTATTATTGTTCTGAAAGTTTGCCCGTAAAAATGTTTTGCTTCGATTTGCTTGATTCATGAAATTTAAATGTTGTTTGGTGATTGATTTGAGTTGTGTGATGTTAGAGGATTATTTCTGGGCAGGTTTGATGCATTTTAATGGTCTGTAGAAGAAGTTAGGTTTTGGGATGGCCGAAGAAGATGACCGGAGCTTATCTCCGGTCACCTGAAAATCATTAGGGCTAATTAGGGTTTAAGTTGCTCTATTGAATGAAGACCCTTGGATTGTGATTAGATTAATTTTTGGACGGCCCATATAATTCATTAAACCCTAATCCTGATTAATTAAAATAAATCTTAATTAATTTTCCAGATTGAACCTAGGCCATTAGATAGCGTGCGTAAGCCAATTTTGAATCCAGACCCTTAGATCTTCATACCCTTGGTCAAACAGACTTACAATCCTGGCCCTTTATCCCCCCTCCACGCAATCTGGGCCTTTCACTGTGTTTACTTTTCTTTTTTGTTTTATTTATTTCATTTTATTTCACATATTTTTTTAAAATAGCAAATTAATTTCTAAAAATATGATCTTTTTCATTTTCATTCCAAATATTTTTCAGAAACCAAAAACATTTTTATTTTTAATTTTTGCATTAAAAATATATTTTTAAATCATTTAATTGTATTATTTAATTAATTAATACATTTTAATTAATTAAAAATACTTTTAGGTATTTAAAAATCACCAAAATAATCATGAAGCATTCTTACATGTTTAGAATAATTTACAAACTCATTTGACAAATTTCTTTTAGGGATTGATCATGTTTAGACAATTAACCATGAATTAGGGTTTCTAAATTCCTTATTTTTCTAACCCTAACTTCAAAAATTCATTTCTGATCAACCAAGATGAGTTTGTGTATGGTTCTTTTTGCATTATTTCATACTTTGCATATAGTATCTAGGGCATTTAACTCATATTTTTGCATTGCATTTTCTATTTGTTTGACATTTTTCATGAAGAAGTACCCAAAACCCTAACTTAACTTAGAAAAACCATAACTTGACTTTGGTATAGCTTCTGACTTCCATCTTTGCGGATTGATATTATGTGTGTTTAGGGTTCATTTGGTTGCAATTTCAATTTTTTATCATGTGTCTTGCTTCTGTTTTGATCATATGCATCTCATACTTTCTTAAAACCCTAATTTGTCATGTTCATTTGCATTCATCTTTGCATACCTTCATCATGTGAACTTGTCATGAATCTCATGCATTTGTATGTCATCTTAGATACCTTAGGACATTTGTGAACATTGGTTGATCATTATTGCATCCATTTGGTATGTTTTGCATCAATTACATCTTATGTATGTTCATGTGTTCTCAAGCTTCTAACATGCTTGTTTTTGCATCCATCACTTGTATGATCATACATATGCACTGTACATGTCCTTACATAATTTCATAACACATTTGCATCATGTATTCACTTATGGTTGGCATCATTGCATCTTCAGCTTTGCTTCATTGCATCTTGTTTCACCTTATGCATTCATACTAACCATTTCAGGGGCTTCATGTAAGTTGTTTAGGATGTGGATTTGCCTCCACATCCAACCTCTTATTATCTTTTCATTTGCATTGTTATTTGTATTTGAAGTGAGTTTGACTCACTTGTGCTCCCTCATTCTCCTTTTCTTTCTCTTAGGTTACTCAACTTCTTCAGGACATAAGTAACCTATTCTCCTTTCTCTTCTCTTTTCACCTGTTTCTTCTTCCTTGGTGGCCATCTGAAAATCTTTCTCCAAGCCTCAAAAACCATAGTTATATCCAAGCATGATAAATTTAGGGTTGTGCATAGTCCCCCCTAGTTTTTACCTTTGAGTCTCATTGTCTCTGCTTCTCATCTCATAATCAAGGCTAAACAGTTAAAGTTTTGGGGCTCTGTATTAGGGTTATGCCTGTATCCTTATCTTAGGATGGAGTGTATAACTTTAATACTTAGTGTTAAACCTTTAAGTTGTTTACACCTCCTAATCAAAATACCTAATAATCATTAAGACTTAAGCTTGTAACTTGGGCCTTATATTAGGTTTACATCTCTTCCTGTTGGTTCAGAGGGACTAACCCTAGTGTTTAATGGACAAGTCCCCCTCAGGTTTAGTCTTACAAACATAAAATTCATTTCTTAATCCCACCTTTAATTAAAATCCACTTTAATAAAGGCTTGTTATATAATGAATTTAATCCCTAACCATGGATTAATTTGAGGTATCTTCCTCATCTTAAGTGTCCTCGTCTATCATCTTTCTCTTAGGATGGTGTAATGAGTTCACTAATCCCTGATTAGAGATTAAACTCATTACTTAACACAAAACAAAAATCCAAAAACACTTAATAATCACAAGTAGGTTAATGATCTTAATCCAGTATCATTAGGATAATTAAGTTGAGATTCCCATCCCATACTTAATTAGACTCATTATCCCTAATCAGGGAGGATATAATGAGTTTACGAACCCTTGATTAAAGCTTAAGCTCATTATCTTATGCACAACACCAAAAACAATAAAAAACTGAAAACACAAAAACAAACAATAAACGTCTCCTTCGAAATTCTTTTCTCATCACATTCATTCTAAAAATGAGAACTTGCTTCTTCCGTCTAATGCAAGACAGTTATCACTCGAGCCAGACGAGTCATACACTTGAGCATAGACAAGCAAGCAGTTCACAACAAAATCATCCAGGTCTCTTTGAGTCAAACTACGGTGTTCTGACTTCCTCATTGCACGAGAGGATACATAGGCATAACTTAACGATTATCGAACAAAAGTCTCTTTTTCTCCCCCTCTCCTCCTCCCAGTTTCTCCTTCCTTAGCCTCAGTTTGAGCACTCACTTTCTTTTTGCACTGACACTATGTACATCCTTTTCCGCTTAGCTTTTTATGCACAGTTTAGCACATACACTATCCTCTTTTAAACACAATCAATTAAGCGTGGATCCCATTGAGTACGACAGACGATCTGGGTGCTAATACCTTCCCAGGTTATAACCTACCCCCTTACTCAGTCTCTTTGGTTCGCAGCCGTCTTAGCCATATCTTTCCATGTTTATGCAGCATTACCTTTCCTTCGGGATAAAAGTGCCTGGCTGGCGACTCTATTCAACCTCAACCTCCAACATCGCCGACCGTTTGCATTTGCACCGGGATGAAAATCCGGGGAGCAACACCATGCTTCCAAGAAAGCACCTCCTAGTCTGAAGAATAACTAGCAGACTCCAGAATATGAATAAATTGTCTTGATTGGACTTTATCATCATATCAAGTGTCTTCAACAACTTAGCCACACAATTAATCATCAAACCCTTAGAGCATGAGTTTTATAATTCATCTTACCTCTTCTACCCCGTTTGACTTCAACATACATGATGATGCCACTCAATCAGTTACCAAGTCACATAAGACTCAATATTCACAATAACATCCATTTACTCCCAACTTTGGAATGCTATGTGTCTTCAAATCGATTGACATCTACAAGAACAAAATCAGGTAAGGACAACTATAAGCTTTCTTCAATCAATACTCCAGTATCCCATACTACTGGAAATCTTCAATCAGAATATATGCAGCGGAATCACCAAAGAACAACTTCAACTTACCCTAGACAAGATATCAAAACATCTTTTAGGACACCATCCAAGAGAACTAGCCACTCCTCCTGTTTGTTGTTGTAGAACCCTTTAAAAAATAAATTCTCCTATTTTATCACCAGAAAGTACTCCATGGATCTCATCCATAAAATAGACCAGGATGCCTGCTCTGATACCAATTGAAATTCTGGTTATGTAGATACTCCAATGTCCTATATTAATGTTAAGACAATTATTTATGCACTTTTAGTAAACAGAAGAATAACACAATTGTTGTTTTGAAGTACTGCAACACAAATACCAACAGATGTCAAGGCAACATGTTGGGACAACTCAGTCAAGAACATATAACATAAAATTGTTAATCTGAAGAATATAAAGAACACAATAATTGTTTACCCAGTTCAGTGTTAACAAACCTACATCTGGGGATACCAATCCAGGATGAAGACTTCACTATCTTGTAGTATTACCTTAAAGCTAAACACACGGTTTACTATTTTATCCTAATCACTACCTTAAATGAACATATTTATCTAAGGCTAAACTCGATTCGTTTACAGCCTTTGATATGAGACTCCTTCTCACATCCTTCATCACCACCTGTGATGTCTCTGTCTTTTGTTGATCTCCAGAACCTTTTACGGTTTCTTGACCTACAAGCTATCTTGGACTTGCTTTAAAGCTTCGTCTAAGAACATTACACAAACCATTTCCAAAAGGATTCTGGTTGTGCCCCTTGTATCTCTGCCTTCTTCCCTACATCCCATACTGTAGAGGGGAGACTTCTAAATCCTAAGAGAGCCAACGACTCTCAAAACCTAAACCCTTATTTTACAAAGTATTTAGGTTACAAAGTTACAAGTGATACAAAAGATACAAAGGTTAATTTAACCCTAGGTCTAAGTCTCCTTATATAGTCTTCTGTTGTTGGTATTTCTATCTTTTCTCCTTGATCCACTCTGCAAATTCACACCAAATCTTTGACAAATTTGTTAAGTATAGAAACCTGTAACTTCTTTAATCCTGAGAATATTTCTTGATCTTTATCATATCAATTTTTTACCAAAATTTAGTCAAACCATAAGAGCTTTCAATGGATATGGGGAATATAAATTATCCTCCTATTCAGAAAATTTCATTTCCATAATTTTTTATCTCTCTACACTCTAGTACCTCTCTCTCTCGCCCCTTCTCTCTTCTCTCTTGTCTCTATAACCCTCCACATTCTAAAATACTCTGACCATCACATCTCTCTCCTAATCACCCTTGGCATCACCATGAAATATAAACACCTTCATCGGTGTTCATCAATTGATCAACACCAAACCTAGAAACTCAAAGAACCATAAGAACCCTAGGCCAACCCTTAGAACCCTAACCCTAAACTTCAACTTAGACCCAGATTATCTTGAACCCTAACCCTTTCCTGATGAACCTTAACCTTACTTCAAAGGTTCAAACGTATAAACAAACCTCAATCTTTATGAATGTTCATCATCCGGATGAACATTCATCTTCAACCTCGACCCCACTCACCTAACCCTGCCTAGAAACAACTTTAATCCACCTAGATCCCCACCAAACTACCTCCATACCTGATATTAGAGGCCTCTTAAACCCAATCCACCCTCAAAACACTAAATCAAATCAAACAAACTCCAACCCTAAAAATTAACCTTTCTTTTACCTACCCCAAACCGAACCCAGACATAGACAAAAATCGAGCCTAAATTAGCTAATTCAACATCATTCCTACCAATCAAAAAAATAAACACATAAACCTCAAACCCTAACATATCTTAAATTGAAACCCTACATTTTTGAACAAGACCATAATAGATATCAAACATGGAAGAGATTCAAAGAGACCAACCTACAAGGAGGATGGGTTCCACGCTGAAAAGGTGAGATTTCATTTCTGATTTATTTTTAATACTACTCTCTTCTCCTTTTGATTCCTCTTTTTAACTCTCCTTATTTTCCTTTTTATGCGAGTTAATACTTACTGCTGGGATGATGGAAACTTCAAGAGGTTGGAAGTTGGGAATTTTATGGTTTAGTGTAGTTGTTCTTCAATTAGGGTTGTAATTTGTAAATCATGTTTGTCTTTGTTCTAGACTAGACTGGCAGCTGCCCTCCAACTGGGCAAGGCCCAACCCAATCCATACTCGTGCACGACCCAATAAGGAATATAGCCATTGGATATATTCATCGGGGATCTCCCCCACACACGCTTAACGACTATCACACGACCATCTGGCCCTCTGAAGTTTCTGGAGGCAGTTGGACCTAGTCAAGGGCCACACACCCGCATATCACGGCCAAATTGCCTTAAAAATACCCTAATCATGTGGAGTGTCAGGTATTCAATTCTGATCACTTACATAATTTCTTAACTCTTTAGCTTGCTTTTACAATGAAACTTACTTGAGCGTCGGAGTACCTTGCAGGTACATCACCCATTCTCCTACAACCATTATTGCAACCCCAACTGAAGTCCATGAGGACCCGTCAGGATCATATTTGTATAGTTGTGTCGTATGTGGGAATTAGAAGCTCCCCAATCTTTCTTGAATAAGATTCCGTATTTTCAACCCAAGATCAAATCTCTTACCATCTCTTTTCATCTTCATGGATTCTCAACTCAACAAAGCTATCAACAACCCTGTCACCATCCTCCTCAGCGATAGCGACAATCCTGGTCACTGTGGAACTTCCCTCCATGATACCAACCATCATGAGGGACATCCTGCCTCCCCGTCTTCCAACAATTTGAAACACTCGTCTGTCCCTCAAGGGGATCATGTGTTTAAACTGATCCCTGTCCTGTTGGACACCGACGCAGCACCCAAGCTCTCTTTGTCACACTAAATAAAGCCAACCTGGACATCTTCCAGCAAAAAGAGCACCAAAGGGTAGTAAGCATGCAAGAGATAAGGACGTTCCTATTAAGGGGACTCTAGTATCCCGGAGGAGCCCAAAAATGAAATATCTGGAAGCACCTTCATGACCATCTTGCGCCCTCTACCCACAGGAGAATTCAAAGTCGTAGTTTTTAAGAATAACCCGGACGAAGGAGTTGGCATTGGCGTGGGGCTTCCTGAAGATGTGAATGAGCAACTGAAGCAATTCCTACGCAACAACGCAGATCTTTTTTCCTGGAGTGCCACTGGCATGCTCGGCGTCGACTCTGAGATCGCCTTCCATGAGCTCATTATTAACCCTTACACACGCACGATTGCCAAGCGTAGATGCAAACAATCCGAGGAATAAACTTTAGCTACTGAGAAGCTTGTCAAGGACCTCCTAGAGGCAAAATTTGTATTTGAGGCCAAATATATGACCTAGCTCTCGAACATTGTATTAGTTAAGAAATCTAATGGGAATTGGAGACTATGCATTGATTACACCGATCTCAACCAGGCTTGCCTAGAAGATTCTTATCCTTTGCATAACATAGACAAATTAATAGATAATTCTGCAGGTTTCAAACTCTTGTCCTTTATGAATGCCTATTCTAGGTACAATCTGATACCCATGGCCGAAAAGGACGAGAGGCACACCGCCTTCATGACCCAGTCGGGAAATTATTACTACAACTTAATGCCCTTCGGACTAAAGAACGCTGGGGCCATCTACCAACGCATGATGAATAAGGTCTTCCAATATCAAATTGGGGACATGCTCAAAGTCTACATGGATGACATGATTGTGAAATTCATAGAGAAATCCGATCACACATCCCACCTCCAAAAGGTCTTTGACCAGGCGAGGAAGTGTAAGATGCATTTCAACTCAGAAAGTGCACCTTTAGCATAAAGGCGGGGAAGTTCCCTGTTTTCTACCTTACAAAAAGGGGAATTTAGGCCAACCCCGATAAACGTAGAGCCTTCTCAGAATTCCATACGCCCAACTCGAAGAAATCCATTCAATCTCTAAATGGAATGCTTACCTCATTGTCACGTTTCGTAGTAAGATCTGCCTAGTACGCTTCACCCTTATTTAAGTTACTTCGCAAGGAAGCAACATTCAATGGACAAAGGAATGAGAGCAAGCCCTATGACATCTTAAACGAGCACTGTCAGAGCCACCGGTCCTCTCAAGGCCCACTACCGGGGAGGTCCTCTACTTGTATATGTCTGTCACCAGCGAGGCCATCAGTGCAACTCTCATATGAGAAATCCCGGAAGGGCGGAAGCCCATTTACTTTACGAGTAAGGCCCTACAAGGACCAGAGCTTAGATACCATCAAATTGAGAAAGTCGCTCTCGCCCTCGTCAACGTGGCCAGAAGGTTAAGGTATTATTTCCTGGCTCACACCATAGTCGTATGGACCGACAAACCCATTAAACAATTGTTTGGTTGATCAAATATGGCCATTAGAATGCTGAGGTGATTGTTGGAGCACTCCGAATTTGACATACATTACGAAAGCAGAAAATCTCTAAAGGCCCAAGCCCTATCCGATTTCGTGTCCAAGATGACCCCCATGGAAACTACACCAAGCGACACCGACAAGTGGGTCATTTACGTCGATGGAGCATCCATCCCCTCGGGCAGTGGTGCATGTGTCGCTCCCGGGATTTTCATCTTAGTACAAACACGAAAGTGGCGCGAAAAAACAAGAAGAGTCATCAGCCAGACATTTTTATCCCAAGGAAAGGGAAAGGTAATGATGCACAAACCAGGGGAAAGGAAAGAACGAGGTCTTGCGAACCAGAGAGAACGGGTAAGGGATTCGGTTACGTGAAGGGAAGGTATTAACACCCCTTCACGTTCGTTGTACTCGACGAGATCCACGCTTGCTTGCACTGTTCAAAGGGTGTAAGCATTTGCTTCATCTTCTGCTGAACTGGGAAAAAAGAATGGGAAAAATGTAGGGAAAATAAAGAATTATGCTCGAATAGGCCCTACCCCACTGCCTACGTATCTCATTGGGAGTGAGAATCAGAGTTGACGTAGTTCCCCTAACTAGAGAGGAAATTTTTTTGTTTATTTTTTTATGATTAAACTGCTTATGCCTATGCTCAGGTGTTGTAGGCTCGTCTGAAACGAGTGCGTTTACCGTCTTGCAAAAAGACAAGTCGAAGTGATTTCTTTCATTTAGAGTGAAGGGGATGAGAAGATAATTCCCGCAGGAAAGACACTTATTGTTGGTTCGGAGCTTTTTAGAAGCTTTTTATTTGAGTTTGCATAGGAGAGTGTATTTGAGTCTTATTCAAATGAGTGTGTACTTCTTACATCACTCCGAAATGGAATGAATAAGAAGCACACCTAAATATCGAGGAGATCCCCAAACCTAGTTTCAAAGGTTAAGGCTCAAGCACACTAGCCTATTTTACTTGTTAGATGTTTTTTTTTGTTTTTGAATTAATAAGTGTTTTTCAGTTTATGTTTGTGAATTATCCTCATGTTAAGACTTATTCATCCTGATAGATACCCTAAACCTCATCCCCATATGGAATGTGTGCAAATATCCCATGGCAAAGTCCCTTGGCACATGAAAAAGCTTGACATTTATTAGATGTTTTTGAGTTATTTTGAGATGAGATGAAGAAGACTCAAGTGGGGAGAAAGGGAAAACTCTAAGGGAAACTAAGACTCACCCTATGTTGTTATACAATGGAGATCCTAATGTTAGTGAGGTTGGAAGAACTCTAAGCCTAGAAGAAGAGAGAAGAAGAACAAGTTCCAACTCACTTCAAAGATTGAAGATGAGATAAGAACTCAAAGGGATGAAAAGAGATTACTTATCAAAGAAGCATCAAGTGCATTTCACAATCACATAAGAGAAAGCTTTTAAAAGAGAAGGGAGAAGAATCATGAGTATGGATAAGCATCCACATACTCAATCACTTACCATAGCCCCTACATGAAAGGTTAGTAGAAATTTTATATGAAATCAACAATAAGAAAAACAATTAAGCATCACACATCCTATAAAGTGAAACTAGGGTTCAAATAAAGCCAAAGTATAAGGGTGAAGGTTCCTAAAGGTCACACGACTTCTAAAGTCAGTAGCACATATCTAGGGTTGCTCTCTAAGTCCAAGAAACTAAACACAAGCCACTTAAGCTCAAACCATGTACTAAACCTCAAGGAAGTTCCATGTGAAGTTAGTATAGAAAGAATGAATGAATGATTATGCAAGATGAACATGTATTAATGCTTAATTAATGGCCAAAGTCAGTAGCATACATCACTTATGAATGTCCTATAATGCCTATGAAAAAGCATACAAAGCATGAGAAGAAGTGTTCAAGTGATAGAAGGAGTAAGATGAAGAAGAAGTAGGAAGAAGTGAACATATATCACATAACATGAATTAACTTGGAATACAAGCCAAAGTTGCAAATAAAAATGAATGAACATGGATAAGGTCAATACCAAATGAAAATTAAAAGGAGGTTAGTATGCATTAATTAGTCATATCAAATGCATATGCAAATCACTTTAAAACTTGTTGAAGAAAAGATGCAAATTATGTCAAACAAGTTCAAGTAATCATACAAATTAGGGATGAATGACATTTGAATGCATGAAGTGATCATAGGTCAGTGTCATACTCATTATGAAATGCACATGAGAAGTATGAATGAGCATGGATGGTTCAATTACAAGTTACATTAGTGATTAGAAGAGAAGAGAAGTGGAACTAGGTCATACAATTCAAGTTAAAAATGAATTTATACCACATACACAAACTAAATGAAAGCACAATTAAATGACCTATAATTCTAACCATATGATTTATAATGTTCTAATGAAGACATATAAGAGGTCCAAATTGGTTCTAATGGGATGGCACAAGTGCCTTACCCAAACTAGGGTTAGGAGTTAGCAAAGTTTACACAATCATGGATGTCTCAAAAGGAAATGAAAACCACACAAAAGAGATGAGGAAAAATGAATGGATGCAGCACATTTGAGGTATGAAATTCAAGTAGGTTCTAAATCCACTCATGAAATTCACAAACAATATGCACACACAGAGAATCGAAGCCAAGAAGTTTTTCCCTAAAACTGAAACTATGCTCCTATGGAGCCTATCATCTATCCAGATCACTAGTAGCTTCTATTAAGCTCAAGAATCAACCAAAATAGGCTTCTAATTAGTGAATTTGAAGCAAGCAAAATTCAGAAATTCAAACCTGTGGAAGCTGAATCGAAGGTTGTAAGAAGACAAGAGGTACCTCCTTTTGTGCTTGAGCTTATGGAAGAGCCAAATAAAGGCTTGAATGAACTTGTATTGATGAGGAACCAAAGAACCAGAGTTGAACTAGGTGATGAATAGTGTTTCAATACCCCATTGTTGTTCTTAGATCAATGAAGAAGAAAATAAGGTGAAGATTATGATGCTAAAGCTTCGAGATTGAGAGATTTAAGAGAGAGAATTTGTGATGCAAAATATGGAAAATTGGAGAATGAGAAAGTTAGTTGGAGATTCTTTTATGACTTGATTTTATATGGATGGTTAACCTCTAACCACTGTGGTTGATGGTTAGAACCATGGTTAAAGGTGGAGTGGTGAGCAATGAAGGTGGATGGATCAATTTTTACGTGAATTCGTGTATGGTTGTTGTGCTCACATGGAAGGGGATCATGGTTCCTTATGGTGGGCATTAGTGATGTATGGTGATGATAATGATGTCTTATGGATGCTGCAGCAATATAACTTTCTATGTAAGTCACCTTTGAATCTTTTCCTCATTCATGCGTAGAATGTGTATGCATGCATGATATGTAAGATGCTTGTGAGCTCAAATGAGGCAATGAGTGAGAAATTATGTGTATATGCGTGTGAATCTTGGCTGGCTCAACATAACAACAATGAATTGCCTCCAATTCTAGTCCTCCAAAATGCAATGAAAACAATGGCTTTCCATGGAGGATTTCTCCAAGGTCAATGTATGAAAATGGATTATTTTGAATGAAAATGATCAAGAATGAATGACATAACAAGTTTGTAGTTGATTGCAACAAGAATTGAAGTTTGGAAGATGGTGTGAAATGGATTAAAACACAAGTAAGCATAACTGCCCCCATGGGCGTGTCAGCCTGGCCTAGGCCTAGGGCAAGAATCCAGTTTTGATGACCCATATTTGAACCATTATATCTTCTTATCCTTTGGTCAGATGAAAAATCTTTCAACATCAAAGTTGAAGAGGAGATGAAAATGAACAACTTTGATGTTCAACAAATTTTCCTTTGAAGCTTTCTTGATGGAGAAAAATGGCTTGACATTCGTCCCACCACATGTTTGATGAAATGCAATGCACCTGACACACCCTTGCCTTGGCTTCTTGGTAAAGTTACCCAGGTTTTGTCAAACTTTAATTGATCATATCCTTCTCAGTTTTGATCCAATGGAGATGTTCTTGCTATGGATTTGAAGCTCAGGATATGCTCTTTAATTGGCTCAACTTAAGCCTGAAGTTTGAAGCTTTTATCTTGAAGAAAGAGGGCTTGAACGTGAGGTGCAAAATGGCCTAAACTTGCCTTAAATAGAAACCCTAAGTTTCTATTTTGTGAAGTTTTATGATTTCTTTATTTTTCATGAATCTCTTGACTTTTCTAGATCAGATTTTAACCATTGAACATATTCACCTTGTGGGTCATGATTTTGACCACAAAAAGTCAAGAGTTGACTTCTTCCTCTGCACAATTGACGTTTCCCCAATATCTTGATTTTCAAGTAACTGACCAATTGGAGACCTTCTGAAATGATCCAATGGAAAATATCCCATCCTTAGACACTTGATATCATATGGAAAACATTGAAATAAAGTTTAAGCCAAAATTTTATCAAGAAGTCCTTTGAATCAAAAACCTTAATTTTGGCCCTTTTTGTTAGGAGGTGATGCATTACTTCAATTTCTTGATCAATCCACCTCTTCCAAAGACTTGAGGATTCAAATAAGGTGATATGAGCCATTAGAGACCTTTGAGGATTGTTAAGAAACCCTAGGCTCTCCTTCTTTGACTTTGAATAGCCATAACTTTGACAATCATTGATCATATACCCTATGCTCCAAACTATGAATATATGCCTTCTCTTCCTTTGATCTATATGCAATGAAATGTATGGGAATGATATGCTAGATGTTATGAAAATGAGAGGGAAAATTTTGGGGTGTTATAGCAAGGATCATCCTCGAGAACAAAGAGGGACTCCTGATAGAAATGTCTTTGGTTGTATCTTTCCCAACATCAAATAACTAGGCTAAATGCGAGGCTTTCCTTGCGGGTTTACGATTGGCCAAAGACTTGGGCGTGCAGGACGTTAAAATTTTCACCGATTCCCAACTTATAGCATCACAATTCAAGGGGGAATATAAAGCAAAAATGATCACTTGGTCGAGTATCTAGCTTTGGTAAAACAAAAATTGGCGCAATTCATATCATGGGAAGTCCAACACATCCCTCGCGAGTGCAATTCAAGAGCAGATGTCCTATCAAAATTAGCAAGTACACAGAAGAAAGAGGGCAACAAAACCATCATTCAGGAAACACTTCCCTATCCCAGTATCAAAAAATCCTCAGAGTTAAATCAACGTCAACGTCATAGGCAACAACAATTGCTTGATGACTCCAATGTATAAGTACCTAACAATAGGTGAGCTACCCGAGGACAGCAAGGAACCAGCGCAACCAAGCGTCATACGTGCTCATACATCTTGGTCGATGACAAGTTGTACCATCAAGGATTCTCTATTCCACTTCTCAATTGTGTCGGAGAAGACAGTGTGCCCGACATCCTACACAAAATACACAAAGGCATCAACGCGCAACATCTAGGTGGCATATCGCTAGCCTTCAAAGTCTTAAGGGCAAGTTACTATTGGCCTACCAAGAAAAGTGACACCAAAGAACACGTAAAGAAGCATGACAAGTTCCAACATCGTGGGGATATGCACCTGGTACCCCATGACGCACTCAAGATCATGTCGTCTCCATGGTCGTTCGCCCAGTGGGGAATGGACATCCTCGGCCTTTTCACAGTAGATTCCTATCAAAAAAATATTTAATCATGGTCGTCGACTATTTTACTAAGTGGATTGAGTCCGAGGCTCTGGCCAAAATCACCACATTTAACATACTACGATTTAACAAAAGGAACGTGTCGTACTTCGAAAAATACGATCCTCGCGAAGGACGCAGAAAACAAACAACAGAGTCGCCACCTAATTCTATTTGTTCTAACGAAAGAAAAGGAAGATATAGATAAAACCTATAAAGGAAAAGACTTGGTGGTTGATCCAAATTCTAGGTCCGAGAGTCGGTTACACAAAAGGAAGGTATTAACACCTCTTACGTCCGGTGTACTCAACGAGAACCTCTTAGTCTAGTTTGAGTTCAAATGCAAACCTATGATATTGTCTTCTTATGGGTAAATGATATGTAGAATGGGTGGTTTTATTCCTAGGGTGTTTGGCAAGAAAATTGAGAAAAGTGTGAAGTGTAGCTCATTTGGCGTTGGACCAAGGATTATTATCTTGAAAATTAAAGTCTCAAAGGTGTGTGCTTTCAATTTTATCTTAACAAGTATATGGTCATGATGCGAAATAAAATAAATATAAACATAGCGTAAATACAACCAAGACATCGAAAGATTAAATTAAAAACTCACTCTAAGAGATAAACCTAAATCTAAACTTCTCACACTAATAGGACATACCTATAAGATCTAACCTAAACTATCTAATACGAAAATGACTCTAAACATGTTTTTTGGTTTTTTAGAATTAAATAAACGGTTAAGTTAATAATAATAATAATAAAAAAACTAAATGGATTAATTAAAGTAAAAGAAAAGACTTAATAAAATAAATATAAAGATTAATAAAAGTAAATTTTGATTTTTTAGAACAAAGACAAATGGAGATAAACAAAATAACCAAGTATTAAATTTAAATAAAAGAAAAATATTTTTTGATACTGTTATAAATATATATATATATATATATATATATATATATATATATATATATATATATATATATATATATATATATATATATATATATATTCAAACTAACACACATTTTTTTGATTTCTTGTTATTACTCTATTTTATTATAGATTTTTGTAATATAAATTCATTATTAATAAAATCTGAATATCTACTAAATGCATATTTATTTGTTTTGTATTATTACTACAAACTTGGTTAAAAAGAAAGGTCTAAACGGAATAGGGAAAGACAAAAGCTAGTTTGGGAATAATTTCTACATTTTATACTCTATTATTATGATATATATTTTCTTAAATAAACAAATCAAATAAAAAGATGCCCTAAAGAGATCTAAATGAAAGAAATAACTTTGAGGAAATAGTGACAAATGCAACGAACAAAGCGTGAGAAAAAAACCTCTCTATTTTCTCAGTCAAATTGTGATATCCAAAGGGGACGGATCATTCTTATCTCTTTCAATCGCTATGGTGAATCTCCGTCTCTCTCGTGATTCCACTATTTCTCATCGCTCACGACTTCCTTTGTTCCTCTCTTTAACCATTTGTTTTATATCTGAAACCCCCAAACCCAAATTCAAAAACTGATTTCAATAAAAAACCAACCAAGAAACACAAATTGCAGAATCAACAGACCTAGAAACTTCAATCATAAATGCGACTCAAAGAAAAAAGCTATACACTGAAGAAGTTATGAACCCTCTGACGAACTAAGTCTAACAAAGACAATCTCAAACACAAATTATAACAAGAAACAAATGAAAGTATCAACATAGGATGAGGAAGGTGAACAAAAAGAAATATGTGAGACATGGCATGAATTTTAATGTGTCAAAAACTTGGCATGATTGAAAGCTTAAGTGGTTCTCTAAGAAAAAGGTAGAAATGACATTTTTGGAAAAATGAACTGAATGAGCCGACTCAAATTCCACAATGAGCCGACTCATTCAGTGTGATTGGTGCCCAAAACATACGGTTCCCAACAGGCTGCCTGAGGCATCATTTTGATCGACTCATGGGTATGGATGAGCCGACTCAAACTCCTTCATGAGTCGACTCATCAAAAATATTTTTCTTCTCATTTCCTACGAGTCTCAACAGGCTGCCTCTTTGTTATTTTAGGCCGTCTCACCAGGCAATTTGAGCCGGCTCATTTTATGATTTGATTTCTTTTGAGAGGTTAATTTTTCATTTAATTTTCCTTTCTATTATGTTACAATAACTAACCAATATAAATAGCAGGTTTCATTTCTTTTGAGAGGTTAACAAGAAAAGTGAAATATATACACATATCTCTCTTCATTTTCTTCTTTCTTGCATCAATCAACAATCACACACAACAATCCTTGTTGATTACGGTGCTTGCTTCGAAGATAACGTTCAATCGTGAATTAGTGTTTCAGATTGGGTCTAGAGTGTATGGGTTTTTCTTGGAAAAATCTGAAGGGTTTTCTCCTCCAAGATCATTGAAAGTTTGGGGGTTTTGCACACAACGATCGTTCGTAGATTCAGCCGAGTGAGGTAGATTGAAGATCAAGTGGATCGTTCTTTCATATCACGGTAGACGGAGGATTGTTAAGGTCTTTGTGGGTTCACAAGTGTTGAAGAAACTCAACCGTGCTCAAAGTTTGGAGGATCGTGAATCCTTACAAGAAGGGAGCAATTAATCGGAGGCTTTCTCGACACGCGTGGAAGACTTGATTCTACTTTGGATCAAGGGACAAGAAGAATATTTGACAGCATATTCAACGCGGTTTGGTTTTTTGGTTCATCTATTTTTCTTCTTGTAAAATAATTGCAATTTAATAAAATTGCCCAATTCGATTGTGAATTGGGGGCAGAGTACTTCGAGCGAGGACGACGAAGGAAATGCCTAAACAAATTCCTTGTGTCTTTTACGTTTCTCGTATTTTACTTTTGCTCATCTTGATTTTGTATGCTCTAAAATTCTAGTGTATCAAAGTAGTGCATTCAAGGTGTTTGATAAATTGTCACACTTAAAAGTGATAACTAGAGTGGGTAAAATTCTGCACTATTTAATACAACAAAATTATCCTTGGTTTTTGCACTCCAAGTGTTTGGTAAAAAGCCTAATCACACAAAATCAATTTGCTTGTGCTCAGTTTCTTCTCTATATCATTGTTAAGAATAGTTTCATCAAGTGTTGATTTATCAAGTGAATCATTTGTGAAATATTAATTCTTCTAGCCATCGTTCCAATTCCAATTAGGTTTAACATATATCCGATCTCCGGTGACTTCAATTTAAACTAGACGATTTTCCGAGAAACTTCCGCAATACATTTTCAATTAATTTTTTGAAAAGTAATTTTTGAAAAAGGGATCTATTCAACCCCCTTTCTAGATCTGCGCTATCGTCTAACAAGTGGTATCAAGAGCACCGGTTCATCTAGTGCTTCACATACAACTTATTGGAAAATTGACAACGATCTAACGGGGGCGTACAATAGAGCTTCAGTTTTTACTGGAGAAAACTATAGTCACTGGAAGGATTGTATGCGCATTCATATCGACTCTGTTGATAGAAAATGTTGGAAAGTTATTCAAGACGGCCCTTTTCAAATAACTATGGCCGGCCCAAATAATGTCCAAATTGAAAAACCGGAAGCACAATGGGATGAGAATGATGAAAAGAAATATAGCTACGATTTGAAAGCTCGAAATATGCTTATAGCTTCTTTAGGAGCAGATGAATATTTTCGAGTTTCTCATCACACGTCGGCTAAAGCTATTTGGGAAGCTTTACAAGTTTCCCATGAGGGAACCGATGATGTAAAGCTTGCTCGAATTAATACTCTACAACAAGAGTTCAATCGATTTCACACGAGCCAAGGGGAAACCGTTGGTGAAATGGGAAAAAGATTTTCTCACTTGACAAATCGATTAAACGCTCTTGGTAAAACTACTCCTAATGATGTAGCTACTAACAAGATTTTGAGATGTCTTACTAGGGAATGGTTGCCAAAAGTTACGGCAATCAAAGAAGCCAATAACGTAAGAACCTTGGATCTAACTACACTCATTGGAAAGCTACAAGTGCATGAACAAGAGCTCTTAAAGTTACATGAGCATGAAGACAATGAAAAGAAAGAAAAAAGCGAGAAAAATAAAGATCATGAGAAGAAGAAGAAGTCTATTGAATTGAAGGCTTCTTCCTCAAAATCCTCCTCCATTAAAGATAGTGAGAGTGATTCAAGTGATGATGAAGACGAATCAAACAAAGATATGAGTTTGTTTGTAAGAAGATACAATCGGTATCTCAAAAAGAATGAAATATCTCATTCGGACAAGCGTCTCATCAACTACCGAAGAAAATATAATCCTTCCAAGCAAGAGTTTGTTAAAAGTACTAAAGGCAAGGGATCTTATTACAACTGTGGAAAACTGGGTCATTACAAACCAGATTGTCCTATGCTAAAGAAAGACAAGGCAAAAGACAAGTATCAAAGAAAAGGTAACTAGGCTAGAAGAGCATATATCGCTTGAGAAAGTGATAGTGATTCATCTAGCAAAGATAGCTCAATCGATGAGGAAGAAAAAGTAAATCTTTGCCTCATGCCCATAATAAAGGCAAGAAAGAGGTAAGACATGCTAAATATGATAATGCTGAAAAATTTTCTTATAATGATTTGCTTAGTACTTTTAGTGTTTTCCATCAAGAGGCTAAAGAAGCTTTCAAGCGCATTGCATCCGACAAAAGAATTTTTGCATATTTAGAGAAAAAGGTCTCGGATAATGAAAATGCAATGAAAGCTCTTAACACTTTGATGGTAGAATCTGTTGTAGAAGACAAGCGAGAATGGCATAACTTTCATAGTTGTGAAAAATGTTAGATTTGGCAAAAAGAAGTTAAAACTCTTCAAGCTAAACTAGACAAGTTGTCACTACCAAAGATGACGTTTACTATTGATCGTTCAAACTTTAGAGAATCAATTAACAACCCATATCAAAAATATACCTATGTTGTGAAAGATCAAAATAGTAAATGCAAGTCTAAACCATTCTTGAAATGTCACTATTGTTGCAAGGAAGGTCATACGATTGTCAAATGTCGGTTTAGGAGATACTTGGTCCCTAAAGGCATTTGTCAATGGTTGCCCAAAAGCAACAAAATTTTCAATCACACTCTAGGAACCAATGAAAATTGGGTACCTTTCTCTCTTGTCTAATCATGTAGGTGGAGTGTCTTGAGACTACGGAGAAACGTTGGTTTCTTGATAGTGGTTTCTCAAGACATATGACATGTGATATTTCCCTATTCTATGACTTTGTGGCTAAGAAAGGTTTTGTTACCTATGGTGATAACAACAAGGGAGCTATACTCGGCAAAGGTAGTGTTGGTAATCCCTCTTCTACATCTATCTCTAATGTCCTTTTAGTTGAGGGTCTTAAGCATAATCTTGTTAGCATTAGTCAATTATGTGACAAGGGATATAATGTCTCATTCTCTAAAGAAGTTTGCATAATTGAACATAATGAAAACAAAGAGGATTTTCTTAAAGGCCCAAGGGTTAACAATGTATATATGCTTGATTTGAATTCGATGACCATGAGTGATCCTAAATGTCTTATTTTCAAAAGTGAAGAGTCTTGTCTTTGGCATAGACGTTTAGCTCATATAAAATTTGACTTGCTAAATAAGGTTGTTTCCAAAAACTTAGTAGTCGGTTTGCCTAACATAAAGTTCACTAGAGACCATCTTTGTGATGCTTGCCAAATGGGAAAGCAAACAAAGATATCTTTTAATCAAAAAATTTAGTATCTACTTCTTGACCTCTTGAACTTCTACACATGGATCTTTTTGGTCCTTCTAGAATCAAAAGTATAGGAGGGAACTATTATGGTTTTGTTATTGTTGGCGACTACTCTCGATTTTGTTGGACAATTTTTTTAGCTAGTAAAAGTGATACCTTTTCGGCTTTTGAAACTTTTTCCAAATTATCTCAAAATAAACTTGGCACAAACATTGTAACTATTAGAAGTGACCATGGAGGTGAGTTTGAAAATCATCTCTTTGAATTTTTTTGTGAAAACCATGGTATTGATTATAATTTTTCCGCTCCTAGAACTCCACAACAAAATGGTGTTGTGGAACGTAAAAATCGTGTGTTAGAGGAATTAGGAAGAACTATGATTAATGATAGTGGTCTTCCTAAATATTTTTGGGCCGATGCTATTAGCACCGCGTGCTATGTTTTAAATAGGATCACTATTAGACCTATTTGTAACACCCCAAATTTGCCCTCTTCTTGTTTAGCATCATTATCATATCATAATCATCATGAGCATACCATATCCTTATCATTTTGCATAGAAAAATGAAGCATAACACTCACATGTTCTAGCATAAGGCATATGATCGGCCGTCTGGGAAGATTTGAAGCACTGCAAGTCAAAATCAAGAGCACAGTGATCTGGCAAGAATCTCACAGGGTCATTTTGCACAAGCCTGGTATCATGTTCAGAGCCCTAGAAAGAGAAGGGGGACCAAAATCAGCTTGAAGCGGTTGGCGCCAAATTATCTTTGAAGGTTCCCACCAAAAGGGGAAAGAATTCAAATTTTCCATGCGTTAACCGGTTAACGCATATGGTTAACCGGTTAACGGTTGCGAAATTTGAATTTTTCCAGCAAATTTCAGCATGTGGGTTTTGGCTCCATTTTCCAATTTTCTGATTTTTATTCATTTGAATTAAATTTGAATTTGAGAGAAGGATCTAGAGCATTTATCCAAGCCTCATTCCAACCCTAAATCCAAATCACTTTCTAATCTCTTTGCCAAACCATAATTTTGGATCCCAATCCTAATTTTTGGGCTCCAAACCTAAACCATATTTATTCCATTTCCCTCCAAACCTAGAAAAACTCTCCATCATTTTTCACTCTCAATCTGAATTTTCATTCCTCTCACTCACAATTCTCTCACTTTTCTCTCCCAATTTTCCAAATCACTCAAAGTTCCTCTTTGAAGATCACACTACCTTGCCTTGAGGTGTGTAGATCTTGGAACTAAACCTCCATTCATAGCTTGATTACATCTTTTTGCTGGTTTTGGTGGTGATTCAGATCTGGTTTGAGATCTAAAAGTGCTTTTGGATCAAAATTCTGCATCAAGAGCTTGTTCTTGCATTTATTTTGCATGGAGTGTGGAGCTTAGCATCGGATCTTCAAAATTTTGTGCGAGATCTACTGTTTTCAGCTCAATCAACAATTACCAAAGCATACCTCCGCTTTGTAGGTTGGTTAATTTCAGATCCAACTCTGTTTTTAGCTTATTTGCATGCTTGTGCTTTAGATCCACCATGTGTTTGTGTAATTGATTGTGTTGCATGAATTGATTGATTGTTTTGTATCCGGATCCGAATGTTATTGTTCATGAGCTTAATGATATGATTTAATGTGAATTGATCTATTTTTCCATGTGTAATTGACTGCTGGTCTGGTGCAAGCTTATTTGAATAAGCTGTTTGAGCTGCTGTTTTCTGCAGGAATTATTGCTGTTTTTACAGTGTTAACCGGTTAACGCATATGGTTAACCGGTTAACGCCCTGTTTTCATGTGTGTTTTGTGCAGGTTTTGGCTGGTTAACCGGTTAACGCATATGGTTAACCGGTTAACGCCCTGTTTTCATGTGTGTTTTGTGCAGGTTTTGACTGGTTAACCGGTTAACGCATATGGTTAACCGGTTAACACTGAGGCAGAATGGTTTTTTAGGGCTGTTTTGAGTTTGTTTGATCCCTTTGCTTGTCTTAAGTGCCATGGATCATTGCATGATCATTTAACATGATATTTTAGGGTGTTTACTTGCTGGTTGATGTATGTTTGCATGTTGTCGACGCGTAAGTCGTACATTCGCAATGTTTGGCATGTTGTTTGATGTTCGTTTGCAAGAACCTTTGAGCATGATTTATTCCATGATTGTTTCTTGGTCAATTTGCTGGATTTTTGCTAACATTTCAGGGGCTATGGTAAGTGTGAGATGTGGGAATTGAGTTCCACACCTCCAATTCTCATCTTCCTCTTATGTTTATGTTACTAACCCTTTGTTGTTGGGCTTAGGCCTTTCTCATCCCTTCTCCTATCTTCTTCTTCTCTTCTTTATTAGGATAGTAAGCTTCACCAACCTAGGATTTTCCATGCATGTTAACACTTAGGATTATTTTAGTCCCCCTTTTAGGATTTTACCTTTATGATCTTTTGGTTCTTCTTCTCTTCTCATCTCATAACTATTAAAAAAAAGAAAACACTTTAATAAATGTGAAGTGATGCATTGATCCATAGCCTTATTCCATGAGGTATGCTTGTAGTCTTCCCATCTTGGGATAGTACATGTTTACCTTGTGATGCACAAGTCTGATCAAGGTATCTTCTTCATAAAGAAAAGCATAAAAAAAAAACACTTCTTCATGTAAATAACCAAAAAAACACTTAATAATTAAGCAAGTTAGTGAGCCTAAGCCCTAATCTTTGGGTTCAAGTTTTGGGGATCTTCTCCTTACTTGAGTGTGCTTGTTCTATTATTCCATCTTGGAATGTAGTGACAAGTGCACATTCCATTGATGAGAGCTTGAGTTCACTTCCTTGCGACACACTCATAAAAGCTTCTAAAAAAAAAAAACACCAAACAAACAATAAGCGTCTTTCCTTCGGGAATTCTCTTCTCATCTCCTTCGCTCCGTACGCGAACTTGCTCCTACTTGTCACTTTGCAAGACGGTTACGCACTCGTCGTCCGAGCCTGCAACACCTGAGCAATGGCATAGGCAGTTCAAGCCTTAATTCACAAGCAACTTCTTTTCTACCCCTAGTTAGGGGAACTACGGCGTCTCTGATCCTCATTATCCCGATGAGGTACGTAGGCAGCGGGGTAGGGCCCGTTCGAGCACAATCTTTATTTTCCCTACATTTTTCTTTTCTTTTCTTATTTCAGTTCTTTTCCGGTTCCAGTTTCTTTTCATTTTTCATTTCTTAGCTGCAGTTTTCATACCCTCACCCTTTGAAACAGTTTTCTTTTGCAAGCGTGGATCCCGTCGGGTACGGCGGACGATCTGGGTGCTAATACCTTCCCAGGTCGTAACCGACTCCCGAGTTCAGTCTCTCTGGTTCGCAGGACCTGTGTCCTTCCTTTTCTTTTCTTCTGGTTTGTGCAGCATTACCATTCCCTCTCTTCGGGATAAAAATGCCTGGCTGGCGACTCTATTCTTTTTCCGCGCCACTTTCGCGTTTGTACCAGGACGGAAATCCTCGGGAGCGACAGCTGGCGACTCTGCTGGGGATCGTGCACACCAGATGATATCTGGTTCCCCTGTGAGTCTCTCCTAGCGCTTGTGTGTTGCTGTTTCATTGGGTGATGTTTGTTTGATGTGGCTTGTTGTATTGTATTGTTGTTTGTTTACTGCTTTATTTACAGCTTTATTTACAGTTTTCAGTATTTATTTTCTGCATCATATATATCATACTGGACTGTCTGGACTGGTTTCCTTTGGTGGGATGGGAGTCACTGATTCTTGAGAGATATGAGCCAAGTACCCGGCTCGAGTGCACCATAGGACTTAGAGTGGTTCCACTTTGGCCTCATGAGATCTTGTCATGGGGGTAGTAGTGAGTTCCACACCCAGGTTGCGATTGTCTTGGAAATGTCTTGATTTGGGGATCTTCCTCTCTCATTACATAACCCTGACAGTTATGTGCAGCTGGGGACCGATCATTGAGAACCTTTGTGGAAACAACCCTCTCCAGTGGTGACAGTGGCAGACCACATTTTGTGGCAAACCCATTCGCACCCGAGGGTCCACTGGGGACTCGCATAGGATGGCCTGGTTCTCTTATAAGAACTCAGTCAAAGCATCTGGTCGTATGACATTAGTACTGTATCCTACGGGCTGAATGTACTATTGTTTCTCGATTTCAGCGCTTGAAGCTGGGGACTTATCAGGGATGCTTGTTTTTCCCGGACTCAGCTGAGGCCTCCCTGCATAGTACATAATGCCTAACCGATTCCCTGATTTGGTCATGAGCCATTTCTCGGAGATGGTGACAGTATTATTGCTATGTGGCTTTGAGAGTCCGTGATGTCTGACCCGGAGCCTTTTACCCGTGAGATTGGGGGGTGTGTACAGGTGTGCAGGAACCCATGACCTCAACATACACTCATCTGTTCAAGTATGATCTTTGGTCCCGTAATTATGATCTGTAGTTCTATTGATTCTATGGTTCCGAAGTTATGGTCCTGGAATTCTGGATTTCTTGATACCGTGATTCTGAGATCTTCTATCAGAGGGTTGTGATTACCAGAGGGTGTGACTCAGGGAACTGTTGAGTTTGCCAGGGGCCTTTGTCAGTGTGCCAGTTCAGATAGTCCCAGCTGGTCATATGCTTGCATTGCATTACATTTGCATCATTCTTTGCATTAACTGTTTATGTTTCCCATTTTTCAGGTCATTACTCACATCTGTTCCCGGTTCTGGTATTCTTATCTCCATGGCAGAAATTAAGAGCGATCCGAGAAAAAAGAATGTGCATTACACCTTTCTTCAGCCGGAAGTCAAAAGTGTTCAGAGGTTAGCAGGTCTGATGAACGATCAAGTCTTGGGTAATTTCAAGAAAAGATATGGCCAGATACTGAAGTTTGTGGACAAGCCTACTACAGACCAAAAGGACAGCTTGCATACCTTGTTGCAATTTTATGATCCCTTGCTGCTTTGCTTTGTTCTTCCAGGTTACATCTTAGCTCCGACGTTAGAAGAGATCTCCAGCATGCTGAGTATCCCGATCAGAGAGACATTGCCGTTCTACGGGTCCGAGGTTGTGCTCAGAGATGAAGACATAGCCAAGGTTTGTAGGTTGCCAGTTGCTTCAGTCAGAAAGGCTTTGCAAGAGAGTAAAGGCAGAGGTCTACCATGGAGTGTGCTTATTCCAGAGGCTGAGAAGTACGCTGCAGAGGCTAGGTGGAGCGACTTCGGAGCTTTGCTTGCATTAATGGTATACGGGTCTAGCTTGTTTCCCGGAGAGAAGGAGTTTGTCAGCTTAGAAGTGATCTCGATCTTCGCAAAAGGCAATCCAGTGCCTACTTTATTGGGTGACTTTTATTTTAGTGTCCATTACAGAAACGAGAAAGGTAGAGGTGGTCCAGTGGTCTGCTGTGCTCCTTTGTTTGCTGAATGGTTCGCGAGACAGTTGCCTAAATCAGGTGCCTTCAAGGATATACGGGACGAATGGAGATGGTCCAGAAGGCTGATGGGACTGACTGAAGAAGACATTGCTTGGGGTTATGACAGGGATTTGCTAGGAAAAGAAGTGATGGTTAGTTGCGGAAGGTTTGCTGGAGTACCTTTGCTGGGAAGGAAAGGTGTCATCAGTTACTACCCGACATTAGCCAGAAGGCAGTTTGGCTACCCTTTGAAGGATCCTCCTCAGATGGAGATGTTTGCTGAATCTTTGTATTTTCCTGTTGATGGAAATAGAGAGCTAGTCCAGCAAGCAGTTCAATCCTGGGATCACAGGAGAAGGGAAGGGAAGAAAGATTTCGGCCGAGTTGATCCCAAGACATATCCACCATATGCTGAATGGTTGCAAAAGCATATCGAGTCAGTTCTCATGCCTTTTTCAGTCGAAGCTCCACTTTATCCTCGCGAGGTACCAGGTCCGAGCAGTACGGTTTCCTTGGAGGAGTACAAGAAGCTAGAAGCTCAGCTGCATGCGGTCAGAGTAGAGAATGTTGAGATGGTAAGCTTATACCATCAGGCCAATGAAGCCAAAAAGGAAGCTGAAGATAAACTGCAGAAGCTCCAGTCCTCCTTGGAAAACAAAGAGAAGGATTTTGCCGGAAGAGAAGCCCACTTCCACCGATTGGGTATGATGGAAGCGCAAAGAGAAGCCAAGCACAAGGAGACTTTAAAGACTCTCAGGAGCGCTCGACAGTCCATTGTTTGGTTGAAAGGCCAAAGGGATGAGGACCAAAAGAGATTCAAAGAGAAGGAAGAGTTCTTTGAAGTTCAGATGGCTTTCAAGAAGGAGGAAGTGGAGCAAGCCCACGCTATCCGGAGGGAGAGGACCCAACAGCTAGTCCAAAGCCAATTAGCGCTGGAAGAAGCCAGGAAAGAGATTGAAGAGCTCAAGCTGAGAGCGGGTGTCAAAAAGAGCAAGGCAGAGGTGGCAGAGCCGGGGTCCTTAGCTTAGTTTATTTTCGGACTACCTACAGGCTTGTTGTAGGAGTCTTGCTTTTATTTCTTTTGTACTATTTGTAGCCCTTCGGGGAATATTCTCTGATGTATTCTGACTTTTAGCCTATAGTGGATTGTCCATATTCAGTACTAATGTGCAAGTTATCACTTTAAACCTGCAAGACTCGTTTGTCCGGATACTGCTAATGTTTGAACACTTATCAAAGAGAAAGTTTGAAAGCTAAACACTGAAAGTGATTGCCGAGATAGATGCCAGAACTGGGGCATGCCAAATGCTTAAAATTGGGAACGTGAACAGTTACATTGCATTGCATATAACCTGTTTGTCTGTTTTGCAGGTGTTGCATCAATTACTAACGTGTTTTGTGTTGTAGGCACTATAGCTCCTCGAAAAGTTCGAGAACGACCAGCAGTGCACAGATACCCAACCAAGGTTAACAGAGAGAGAGTCATGGATCAAATGCAGGCAGATTTGGCGGACCTAAGGCAGAGAATGGATAACTTCATGACGGTAATGACCGGCATGGGGCAGAATCAAGAACGGCTGCGAGAGTTGGTTGAGAATCAGAACCGGAATGCTGCTGCTGCTGCAAATGCTGGTAATCATGCGGGTGCGGGCGCACATCAAGGGGGAATTCCTGCTACACAACCAGGGACGACAACAGTCAATGAAGGGATGCATAACATTCATGTGGACCACCAGGAGGACCAGTTCACTTTGCTTGATGAGACCGAGGGTCAAGGGGTCGAAATGAACAAAAGATTTGAAGAGATGGCCGAGCAGATCAAGGCTATTCAGTCCCAGAGTTCTTTGGGATTCGATATAACAGACTTGGGTTTGGTTCCGGGAGTCAGAATCCCGTACAAATTCAAAGTTCCTACTTTCGAGAAGTATAATGGCACTGCTTGCCCAAAAACTCATCTGCAATCATATGTGGGGAGAATTGCTGCGCATACAGACGATGAAAAACTATGGATGTATTACTTTCAGGACAGCTTAGTGGGAGCTTCCCTTGAGTGGTACATGAAACTCAGCAGGGTCAATGTTAAGAGCTGGAAAGATCTCGCTGAGGCCTTCGTGAAACAGTACCAATACAACATGGACATGGCTCCAAATCGAACCCAGTTGCAACATATGGCCCAGACGGCAAAAGAAGGCTTCAAAGAATACGCCCAGAGGTGGCGTCAGTTAGCGGCCAGAGTGCAGCCACCATTGTTGGAGAATGAGATGGCCGATATGTTTATGGGTACCCTCCAGGGAGTATTTCTTGAAAGATTGGCGTCGAGTTCTGCTACAAAGTTCAACGATATTGTCATTGCGGGAGAAAGGGTAGAAACGCTGTTGAAGATGGGGAAGATACAAGACCCAGGTGCTAGTAGTTCAAATGGGGCGAGGAAAGCTTTTAGCGGACCTCCAAGAAGGCGAGAAGGCGAGACCAATGCTGTATTCGGCCGAAGCCAGGGCCGTGGTTACAGAAGACCTTATGAGCATATATCTGCTGTCACCATTCCTGCAGCTCCCGTACAACAGATGTTACCTCCACCACAACCACAACAACAACAACAACAACCTAGAGCCAACTACCAGCAAAGACCATACCAGCCGAGGCAGACTCGTCCTGCTAGCAGGGTGATTGAAGCTATTCCGATGACATATGCTGCCTTGTTGCCGAGACTACTAGACTTGAACCTTATTCAATTGAGGACGTTGGCACCACCACCTCCTGGAGAGCTTCCAGCTGGTTATGATGTCAATGCGCGATGCGCTTTTCATTCAGGAGCACCCGGGCACTCGACCGAGAAGTGCAGGGCGCTGCATCACAAAGTTCAAGATCTCGTAGATTCCAAGGCAATCAACTTTGCGCCGCCACCGAATGTCAACTCGAACCCGATGCCTAACCATGGCGGGGCAAGAGTCAATGCTGTTGAGAGTGATGATAAGTTGAGTTTGGTGCTGAGAATTGATGAAGTCAAGACACCACTGAGGGTGGTGAAAGAGAGACTGTTGAAGGGTCAAGTGTTTCCTGGTTGTTGTCTCGATTGTGAAGATTGTATAAGTGCTGTGAATGGCTGCGAGAAATTGAAGATAGGTTTGCAAGGATTAATTGATGATGGGTCTCTGCAATTTAGCAAGATTAGTAATGAAGAGGCTGATGATGTGTCAACCATTACTATCTTCTATGATGAAGCTGATATGCCCGTCAGACAAAGGCCGGTTACCATTTACGCTCCTCAGATTAGTCCTGTGACTATAACTGTACCTGGGCCGGTGCCGTACACCGATGATAGGGCCATTCCGTGGCATTATGGTTCCGATGTCTATGTGGCGGGACAGAAGATGGAGAGTAGACCTGTTGCTGACTTGACTATTGAAAATGTGGGAGGTGTTGGAGGTTTTACTCGAAGTGGCCGTTTATTTGCTCCCCCTGCACTGAGAAAGGATCCTGAGGCCGAAGCTTCGTCTAAAGACAAAGGAAAACAGACTGCGATTGGCGAGTCAACTACTCCTGTGGCTGGGCAGGGGACGTTTGAGAAGGAGGTAGAGGAGTTTATGAGGATCATCAAAAGGAGTGACTACAAGGTGGTGGATCAATTGAACCAGACACCTTCAAAGATTTCTATTTTGTCACTGCTGATGTGCTCACCTGCGCACCGAGAAGCCTTGCTGAAAGTACTTCAAATGGCTTACGTCCCTCAAGAGATTACGGTCAATCAACTTGAAGCTGTTGTTGGAAGTGTCAATGCTAGCCATGGATTAGGCTTCACTGACAGAGATCTCACTTCGGAGGGAAGAAATCACAATAAAGCACTACATATCACGATGGAATGCAAGGGCGCTGTGTTATCCCATGTTCTTGTGGACACAGGCTCTTCTTTAAATGTGCTCCCGAAAAAGGCGTTGATGAAGCTTAACATTGATGGGGTTATCCTGACGCCGAGTGATCTGGTGGTTAAAGCTTTCGATGGTTCAAGAAGGTCAGTTTTCGGAGAGGTTGAGTTGCCTGTTAAGATAGGCTCTCAAGTCTTCAAGAGTGTCTTCTATGTCATGGATATCCAGCCTGCGTATAGTTGCTTGTTGGGCAGACCGTGGATACACGCAGCTGGAGCTGTCACTTCAACTCTACACCAAAAGCTTAAATATGTGGTGGATGGCCAGGTCATCACAGTGTGCGGGGAAGAAGATATATTCGTCAGCCACCTGTCGACGTTTAAATATGTGGAAATGGACGGAGAAATTCACGAGACTTTGTGCCAAGCTTTTGAAGCAGATGTCAGTATCTTGACTCCGGTGAAGAAAAACAACGAAGGCACGTCGATTCATTCCTACCGGGAAGCAAAGGAGGCTGTACAATCAGGAAATGCCCAGGGCTGGGGCAAGCTGCTGGAGGTGGAAAAGAAGGGTGATAAATTCGGCTTAGGGTATCAACCTGGGGGGTCTACTCGGAGTGGTAAAGCTATCTCATTCACAAGTGCTGGGTCGCTCGACCGCGATCAAATCTGTACGACAGACCAAGACGAGGACAGTGACCGAGACTGGGATAACAATTGGATTCGCTCGTGTGCACCCGGCGAGGAGCTAGGAAATTGGTCGGCTGAAGACATTGTTCAAATCACCTGGCTCTCAAAGTAATTGTTTGTTTCCTTTTATTATCATACTGCATTGTCAAGTCCAGCATTCTGCCCAAGATGCTTGGATCCATTGTATTGGGCCACCATGTTTTGTATCGCATTGTTATTTTGCTATGAAATAAAAGGACATTTTCAGACAAATTGTGCTCTCTTTCTGTGTTTTTAAACTTTTTCACAAAAACAATATAAAAATGGCAATGTGTTTTTTCATTTTTTGTGTTTTGTGTTAGCGTCTCTTTTTCAAAATAAGCAGATTCTGAATAAGCACATCATTTGTGCAGTGTTGATCATCCGGATTCCACGGATAACGTTCCTGCTATGACTATGCATGACTTTGATAATCCAGTCTACCAAGCTGATGAAGGGGTTGAGGAAGACTGTGACCTCCCTGAAGAATTGGTCAGATTGTTGAAACAGGAGGAACGAGTTATTCAGCCTCATCAAGAAGAGATTGAGACCATCAACATTGGCAGTGAAGATGCAAAGAAAGAAATCAAGATAGGGGCCAATCTGCAGGCCGACGTTAAACAAGAGCTGATCAGTATGCTGAGAGAGTATGTGGATATCTTTGCTTGGTCGTATCAAGATATGCCAGGGTTGGATACCGACATCGTGATGCATAAGCTACCCCTGAGAGAAGACTGTCCTCCTGTAAAGCAAAAATTGAGAAGAACTCGCCCGGATATGGCGATGAAGATCAAAGAGGAGGTACAGAAGCAGTGGGATGCCGGGTTCCTTGCCGTGACTAGTTACCCACCTTGGGTAGCTAACATCGTACCAGTGCCTAAGAAGGACGGCAAGGTCCGGATGTGCGTTGACTATCGAGATTTGAACAGAGCAAGCCCAAAGGATGATTTTCCGTTGCCACACATTGACGTGTTGGTCGACAATACTGCTCAATTCTCGGTGTTCTCCTTCATGGATGGATTCTCCGGTTATAATCAGATAAAAATGGCGCCGGAAGACATGGAGAAGACAACGTTCATTACCCCGTGGGGAACATTCTGCTATAAGGTCATGCCCTTTGGTCTGAAGAATGCTGGGGCAACTTATCAACGGGCAATGGTCACATTGTTCCATGACATGATCCACAAGGAGATCGAATGTTATGTGGATGATATGATTGCAAAGTCCAAAGACGAAGAGGAGCATTTGGTTAACCTAAGAAAGTTGTTTGACAGATTGATCAAGTACAAGCTGCGGTTGAATCCGAACAAGTGCACCTTCGGAGTGCGTTCTGGAAAATTGCTGGGTTTCATTGTAAGTCAAAGAGGAATTGAGGTAGATCCTGCTAAAGTGAAAGCTATTCAAGATATGCCTGCACCAAAGACAGAAAAAGAAGTGCGCGGGTTCTTAGGTAGATTGAACTATATTTCTCGGTTCATATCTCACCTAACCGCCACGTGCGAACCGATATTCAAACTGCTAAGAAAAGAGCAGACAGTCAGGTGGAATGACGATTGCCAAAGAGCTTTCGACAAAATAAAGGAATATTTGCAGGAACCTCCAATTCTGATGCCTCCAGTGGAAGGGAGACCATTAATCATGTATTTGACCGTGCTAGAAGGGTCGATGGGATGTGTACTCGGCCAACATGACGAGTCTGGTCGAAAAGAGTACGCCATTTATTACCTTAGCAAAAAGTTTACCGACTGTGAATCCCGATACTCACTGCTCGAGAAAACTTGCTGCGCTTTGGTATGGGCTGCTCGCCGACTGAGGCAGTACATGTTGACCCATACTACACTTCTCATTTCCAAGATGGACCCTGTCAAGTACATCTTTGAGAAACCAGCATTAACCGGAAGGGTTGCTAGATGGCAGATGATTTTAACTGAATACGACATCCAGTACATTTCTCAGAAGGCCATCAAAGGAAGTGTATTGTCGGAATACCTTGCTCAGCAACCTCTTGAGGATGACTATCAGCCGATGAAATTTGATTTCCCTGATGAGGACATCATGTACCTCAAAACAAATGATTATGAGGAACCACTTCCGGAGGAGGGACCTGACCCTGAATCCAAATGGAAGTTGATGTTTGATGGGGCTGTCAATATCAATGGTCGTGGAGTTGGTGCCGTACTCATTAATCCTGAAGGTGTCCACTTACCCTTCGCTGCCAGAATTACTTTTGGCTGCACCAACAATGAAGCGGAATACGAGGCGTGTATAATGGGAATAGAGGAGGCAATTGATCTTCGGATTAAGAACCTCGATATATTCGGAGATTCAGCCCTCGTCGTTAACCAAATTACCGGCAAGTGGTATACACATCAAGAGCATCTAGTTCCGTACAGGGATTATGCTAGAAGACTGTTGACATTCTTCACGACGGTTGAGCTCAAATACATACCACGTGATGAAAACCAATTTGCCGATGCTCTGGCCACTCTCTCTTCGTCGATTAAAGTCATGTGTTGGAACTTTGTGCCCAGAATTGACATCTCCAGGCTTGACTCTCCAGCTTATGCTTTCTCTGTAGACGCCGTGTCTGACGAGAAACCTTGGTATTTTGATATCAAATTACTCCTGGAGAAGCAAGAATACCCAACAGGGGCATCTTCCAAAGACAAAAAGACCTTGAGACGACTTGCTGCTAGTTTCTTCTTGAACACGGACGGGGTTTTGTACAAGAGGAACTTCGACATGGTCTTGCTCAGATGCGTGGATAGACACGAAGCAAGCCTGTTGATGCAGGAAGTCCATGAAGGATCTTTTGGTACCCATGCAGGAGGGCATGCTATGGCAAAGAAACTGCTGAGATCAGGGTATTACTGGATGACAATGGATGCAGACTGTTGTTCATTCGCTCGTAAATGCCACAAGTGCCAAATATATGCAGATAAAGTGCATGTTCCTCCTAACCCGCTCAACATCATGTCATCTCCTTGGCCTTTCTCTATGTGGGGCATTGACATGATCGGGAAGATCGAGCCAACTGCTTCGAACGGTCATCGCTTCATTCTGGTCGCGATTGATTACTTTACCAAGTGGGTAGAAGCAGCGTCTTATGCCAATGTCACTCGTCAAGTGGTGGCAAGATTTCTGAAAAGAGATATCATATGCAGATATGGAGTGCCCGAAAGGATCATTACTGATAATGGTTCTAATCTCAACAATAAGATGATGGCAGACTTATGTCGGGACTTCAAAATACAACATCACAATTCTTCTCCTTACCGACCAAAGATGAATGGTGCGGTAGAGGCAGCTAACAAGAACATCAAGAAGATTGTGCAGAAAATGGTCGTCACCTACAAGGATTGGCATGAGATGTTACCGTTTGCTTTGCATGGGTACCGAACGTCGGTCAGGACGTCAACAGGGGCAACTCCCTTCTCTCTAGTGTATGGCATGGAAGCAGTCCTGCCTGTGGAAGTAGAGATTCCTTCACTGCGTGTGATGATGGATGTCAAGCTGGATGAGGCTGAGTGGGTGCGTGCTCGTTACAATCAGCTATGTCTAATTGAGGAAAAGAGATTAGCGGCTATCTGTCATGGTCAGCTTTATCAGAGGAGAATGAAGCGGGCATTCGACCAACGAGTACGTACTCGAGAGTATCGAGTGGGAGAGCTTGTATTGAAGAGGATCGTTCCTCCAGGTTCAGATAACAGGGGCAAATGGACCCCGAATTACGAAGGACCATTCATAGTGAAGAAAGTATTCTCAGGAGGAGCACTGATGCTCACCACTATGGATGGAGAAGACTTCCCATCCCCTGTCAACTCGGACGCAGTTAAAAAATACTTCGCATAAAGAGACCCGCTGGACACAAAAACAGAATGTAAGTCCAGGCAAGAAAAGGGCATCCCGGCGAGCTAAAAACAGAATAAAAAGCTCGGGCAAAAATTAGGGAAATATATAAAAAATGTACACCCGCTGAGTTGAAAAGCCACATTGGACAGCTCAGGCAAAAAAAGGGTATCCCGGTGGATTGAAAACCCGAGAGGGCGATCCACGCAAAATAAGGGAATAAGCGAACAATTGTGATCCGAGTTATCTGAACCACGTCGTCGTTTCGTACAGTATGACAATGTCGGAAGGATAAGAAGCAGTCCCCTTGTCCTCTCAGAAAGCCAAAGCAGAATGGAGAGTCTTGAAGACATGCAGGTCATAGCGGAAATGGAACTCCTTGGAATGCCGTGTACATTGCCATTAGGATAGTTTCTTTTCTCAATTTTTATAGTGGCTACCTCTTTCCAGGTGGTTGCTTCCTGATGTAAATCTTTGCCTATTCAGAGGCCATTCAATAAAAAATAATATTCAGTCAAAAAGCTGTGTGTGTTTATTTTTGTTTGCAAAATGTCCTGAATTTTTGGCAAAAAAATAGCATTGCATTTAAACATGGTGATAATCTTGAAAAGAAAATGACATGCAGGGAAACTGTAACCCTCTTTGAGTGTCGGGTGACGATGGATGAACCGATCATTCCATGCAAATCCCCGGAACACACATGTGTTTTCTGTTGTTGCAGGTTGCAGGATGGCGTCACATCAAGCAATTTACTCTTCCCCAATAGAGTATTCCCCAAGCAGAGATTTCTTCTCCAGCAGGTAGCCGAAAGCCTGACTGGCCTAAATAGATGTTTTCCTCCATCTAAATCTTGGCAGCAGCCCAAGCAGGGTCTTATCCCCAAGTGAAGTAGCAGTCCATTATTCCCCAGCGGAGTATGCCTAGCAGGTACCTGAGAGCAGGTCATCGTCAGAGATGGAATTAGCAGTATTCTATCCCCAGCAAGAGTCCTTGCCTATTAGGTACTTGAAAGCCTGATATCCCCTCAAAGTCTTGAATCATCAGATGCTCTCCCCAGCCAGAGTATTTGCCCAAAAAGTTTCCCTAGCCAAGTCTGAAGATGATCTGTTCTCCCATAGAGTTCATATGTGATTTTCACCTCCGTCCGTGAAATACTTCCCAGCAAAGCGGCCCTGTGTTTGGACCATTTGGTGGTGCAGCCAGGTATTCATCACCTCAGTCGGAGTGGGTATCCAGACCTCTTGACTTGTTCTCCCCTGCAGAGTCGTATCTCTTGTTGCCGATCAGGCATTCGTTTATTGCTCGTCTGCAATCTTCGACACTCGTATGTGTCATCTAAGCAGAGTTATCCCCAGCAGTGGTATATCGTGCTTCATGGTTGCTCGTCTGCAACTCCTCAACACTCATCTGTGTTAGCTCTTTGGTATTGCTCGTTTGTTTTCCCCAGTAGAGTCTATGTCTACTAGCACTCGTTTGTGCTCACATCTTTATTTGATGCTCATCCTCTTTCAGCACTCGTCTGTGCCTTTTCCCCAGCAGATTCCTTTTTATTTGAGGCATATCCCCAAGAAAGTTGCCAGTACTCGTCCGTGCTCGCATCTTTATTTGACGCTCGACCTCATATCTTAGCACTCGTGCGTGCTTGTTACTCCTTTGAAGATTGCTCGTCCGCATCCTTCGACACTCGTCCGTGTCTATTGCTTATCTAGTACTTGTCTGCAATTTCCAGCACTCGTCTGTGTTTGGTTGGGATAATTGCTCGTCTGCAACTCCTCAACACCCGTCCGTGTTCCGATGATATTTGTTGTTGCTCGTCTGCAACTTCCCAGCACTCGTCTGTGTTTGGTATTGGATCCATCGCCGCACTCGTCTGTGCCTTGATATGTACTCTTTGTTGTTGCTCGTCTGCAACTGTCCAGCACTCGTCCGTGTTTGTTGAAGCTCGTCTGCTTTTATTCCCCAGCACTCGTCTGTGTTTGGTTGAAGCTCGTCTGCTTTTATTCCCCAGCACTCGTCTGTGTTTGGTTGAAGCTCGTCTGCTTTTATTCCCCAGCACTCGACTGTGTTTGGTTGAAGCTCGTCTGCTTTTATTCCCCAGCACTCGTCTGTGTTTGTTTGAAGCTCGTCTGCTTTTATCCCCCAGAAGTCATTTGTGTCTTGAAGCTCGTCTGCTTTGCCTGGATACTCGTCTGTATCATCCTCAGCACTCGTCTGTGCTAGCTTGCGCCTGAATGTGAAGATTTGCTATTTATCCTGATAATGCTGTGACTACTTCAAATGCTCGTCTGCGTTTGAATTTCTGGTATTCGTCTATACCAGTGGCTGATACTCGTCTGTATCATCGCCTGAAGCACTCGTCTGTGTTTCTCAGATCATCGTCCGATACTCGTCTGTATCTTTGACTATGACACTCGTCTGTGTTCTCTTGATGATCATCCGATACTCGTCTGTATTGAAGAGGTTTAAAATCCTGACAGTGGGAATTAAAATGTCGAAATGGTTACCGGGCCTGGCGTAACAGGTAGATCCGAAGGAGGCTCGTCGGTCTCAGGCACCAATTATTGTGGTTGCTGTACCTGGCGTAACAGGTTTGCTCAGAAGACTCGTCTGTCTTATACCATATATCCGCGGATAATATATGAGGAAGGTTCGTCTACCTTGATTGCATGTCTATCCCACAGACTTATGTGCATTCCCGGAGCCTGCGTAAGGGTTATCCGAAGAAGACTCGTCTGTCTTATTCCACTTATTTGCGTAAGGATTAGTGAAGGAGATTCGTCCATCTCGGGTTACTTTGAAGATCCTTAAGGGCTCGTCCGCTCTCTGCACCTGGCGTCACAGGTCATGCGAGGACTCGTCTGTCAGCATGTTATTATTTCAGATATCAGTTTCAACTTGGAAGAAGCTCGTCTGCTTTTTCTCTCCTTCTTATCCCCAGAGCGTCATCTGGTTGGGTTTATTTCCCAGTGTTGCATTCTTCGTCAGAGTGCAAATTTCAGGTCTTCTTGGTATTCAATCACAGTTTATCTCGAATGTCTGATAGCCGTTGCTCTCATCCTTTTCAGATTAACAGTTGATTGAATAGGGGCAGCTGTAACACCCCAAATTTGCCCTCTTCTTGTTTAGCATCATTATCATATCATAATCATCATGAGCATACCATATCCTTATCATTTTGCATAGAAAAATGAAGCATAACACTCACATGTTCTAGCATAAGGCATATGATCGGCCGTCTGGGAAGATTTGAAGCACTGCAAGTCAAAATCAAGAGCACAGTGATCTGGCAAGAATCTCACAGGGTCATTTTGCACAAGCCTGGTATCATGTTCAGAGCCCTAGAAAGAGAAGGGGGACCAAAATCAGCTTGAAGCGGTTGGCGCCAAATTATCTTTGAAGGTTCCCACCAAAAGGGGAAAGAATTCAAATTTTCCATGCGTTAACCGGTTAACGCATATGGTTAACCGGTTAACGGTTGCGAAATTTGAATTTTTCCAGCAAATTTCAGCATGTGGGTTTTGGCTCCATTTTCCAATTTTCTGATTTTTATTCATTTGAATTAAATTTGAATTTGAGAGAAGGATCTAGAGCATTTATCCAAGCCTCATTCCAACCCTAAATCCAAATCACTTTCTAATCTCTTTGCCAAACCATAATTTTGGATCCCAATCCTAATTTTTGGGCCCCAAACCTAAACCATATTTATTCCATTTCCCTCCAAACCTAGAAAAACTCTCCATCATTTTTCACTCTCAATCTGAATTTTCATTCCTCTCACTCACAATTCTCTCACTTTTCTCTCCCAATTTTCCAAATCACTCAAAGTTCCTCTTTGAAGATCACACTACCTTGCCTTGAGGTGTGTAGATCTTGGAACTAAACCTCCATTCATAGCTTGATTACATCTTTTTGCTGGTTTTGGTGGTGATTCAGATCTGGTTTGAGATCTAAAAGTGCTTTTGGATCAAAATTCTGCATCAAGAGCTTGTTCTTGCATTTATTTTGCATGGAGTGTGGAGCTTAGCATCGGATCTTCAAAATTTTGTGCGAGATCTACTGTTTTCAGCTCAATCAACAATTACCAAAGCATACCTCCGCTTTGTAGGTTGGTTAATTTCAGATCCAACTCTGTTTTTAGCTTATTTGCATGCTTGTGCTTTAGATCCACCATGTGTTTGTGTAATTGATTGTGTTGCATGAATTGATTGATTGTTTTGTATCCGGATCCGAATGTTATTGTTCATGAGCTTAATGATATGATTTAATGTGAATTGATCTATTTTTCCATGTGTAATTGACTGCTGGTCTGGTGCAAGCTTATTTGAATAAGCTGTTTGAGCTGCTGTTTTCTGCAGGAATTATTGCTGTTTTTACAGTGTTAACCGGTTAACGCATATGGTTAACCGGTTAACGCCCTGTTTTCATGTGTGTTTTGTGCAGGTTTTGGCTGGTTAACCGGTTAACGCATATGGTTAACCGGTTAACGCCCTGTTTTCATGTGTGTTTTGTGCAGGTTTTGACTGGTTAACCGGTTAACGCATATGGTTAACCGGTTAACACTGAGGCAGAATGGTTTTTTAGGGCTGTTTTGAGTTTGTTTGATCCCTTTGCTTGTCTTAAGTGCCATGGATCATTGCATGATCATTTAACATGATATTTTAGGGTGTTTACTTGCTGGTTGATGTATGTTTGCATGTTGTCGACGCGTAAGTCGTACATTCGCAATGTTTGGCATGTTGTTTGATGTTCGTTTGCAAGAACCTTTGAGCATGATTTATTCCATGATTGTTTCTTGGTCAATTTGCTGGATTTTTGCTAACATTTCAGGGGCTATGGTAAGTGTGAGATGTGGGAATTGAGTTCCACACCTCCAATTCTCATCTTCCTCTTATGTTTATGTTACTAACCCTTTGTTGTTGGGCTTAGGCCTTTCTCATCCCTTCTCCTATCTTCTTCTTCTCTTCTTTATTAGGATAGTAAGCTTCACCAACCTAGGATTTTCCATGCATGTTAACACTTAGGATTATTTTAGTCCCCCTTTTAGGATTTTACCTTTATGATCTTTTGGTTCTTCTTCTCTTCTCATCTCATAACTATTAAAAAAAAGAAAACACTTTAATAAATGTGAAGTGATGCATTGATCCATAGCCTTATTCCATGAGGTATGCTTGTAGTCTTCCCATCTTGGGATAGTACATGTTTACCTTGTGATGCACAAGTCTGATCAAGGTATCTTCTTCATAAAGAAAAGCATAAAAAAAAAACACTTCTTCATGTAAATAACCAAAAAAACACTTAATAATTAAGCAAGTTAGTGAGCCTAAGCCCTAATCTTTGGGTTCAAGTTTTGGGGATCTTCTCCTTACTTGAGTGTGCTTGTTCTATTATTCCATCTTGGAATGTAGTGACAAGTGCACATTCCATTGATGAGAGCTTGAGTTCACTTCCTTGCGACACACTCATAAAAGCTTCTAAAAAAAAAAAACACCAAACAAACAATAAGCGTCTTTCCTTCGGGAATTCTCTTCTCATCTCCTTCGCTCCGTACGCGAACTTGCTCCTACTTGTCACTTTGCAAGACGGTTACGCACTCGTCGTCCGAGCCTGCAACACCTGAGCAATGGCATAGGCAGTTCAAGCCTTAATTCACAAGCAACTTCTTTTCTACCCCTAGTTAGGGGAACTACGGCGTCTCTGATCCTCATTATCCCGATGAGGTACGTAGGCAGCGGGGTAGGGCCCGTTCGAGCACAATCTTTATTTTCCCTACATTTTTCTTTTCTTTTCTTATTTCAGTTCTTTTCCGGTTCCAGTTTCTTTTCATTTTTCATTTCTTAGCTGCAGTTTTCATACCCTCACCCTTTGAAACAGTTTTCTTTTGCAAGCGTGGATCCCGTCGGGTACGGCGGACGATCTGGGTGCTAATACCTTCCCAGGTCGTAACCGACTCCCGAGTTCAGTCTCTCTGGTTCGCAGGACCTGTGTCCTTCCTTTTCTTTTCTTCTGGTTTGTGCAGCATTACCATTCCCTCTCTTCGGGATAAAAATGCCTGGCTGGCGACTCTATTCTTTTTCCGCGCCACTTTCGCGTTTGTACCAGGACGGAAATCCTCGGGAGCGACACTATTCTAAACAAAACGCCCTATAAACATTTAAAAGGAAGCAAAATGTGTTGCATCTTCATGTCTTTGGTTGCAAATGTTTTGTGCTAAATAATGGAAAAGAAAACCTTGGTAAATTTGATTCAAAGGCGGATGAGGGTATCTTCCTTGGATACTCAAATTGAAGCAAAGCATATAGAATATACAATAAAAGGTTGATTATAGTTGAAGAATCTGTACATGTATCTTTTGATGAATCTTATCCGAATGTTGTCGGAAAAGGTAGTGTTGTTATTGGTGCAGGTGCCTCTTCTAGTGAGATTGTTAAAGACATTGATATTTCTCGTGTGGAACCCATTCTGGATATTGTCAATAAGGAGCCGGTTGATGCGTGTAGTCTCAAAGATGAAGGTCAAGCATCTTCTCAAAATGATCTACCATTGGAATGGAAGATATCAAAAGATCATCCTATCGATAACACCATTGGAGATATCTCAAAGGGTGTCATTATAAGATCAAGGATAAGTAACTTTTGTTTTATCATGCCTTCATATCTCAAATTGAGCCTAAAAATACCAAAGAGGCCTTACTTGATGAAAATTGGTTCCTAGCCATGCAAGAGGAACTAAATCAATTTAAAAGAAATGAGGTTTAGGACCTTGTTCCACCTTCGCGAGATCATCGAGTAATTGGCACCAAATGGGTTTTTAGGAACAAATTGGATGAAAACGACATTATTGTTCGCAACAAGGCCCTTCTTCTTGCTCAAGGGTATAACCAAGAGGAATTCATAGACTATGAGGAAACTTATGCTCATGTTGCCCGCCTTGAGGCTATACGCCTTTTACTTGCATTTGCTTGTTCACAAAATTTCAAATTATATCAAATGAATATTAAGAGTTCTTTCCTAAACGGATATATAAATGAAGAGGTTTATGTGTGTAAACCTCCTGGATTTGAAAATTATGAAAAACCAAATCATGTATAGAAACTAAAACGTGCTTTATATGGTCTCAAACAAGCTCCTAGAGCTTGGTATGAGCGCCTAAGTAAATTTTTAATCAATCAAGGTTTTTCAAGAGGAAAGGTTGACACTACTCTCTTTATTAAACGAGAAGGAAATCATTCTATATTAGTTCAAGTATATGTAGATGATATTATTTTTGGATCTACTAACATGAAGTTAGTCAAAGAATTTTCAAGTTCTATGCAAGGTGAATTTGAGATGAGTATGATGGGGGAGCTTAACTTCTTCCTCAGACTTCAAATTAGACAACTTGAAGATGGAACCTTCATAAGTCAAACAAAATATTGCAATGATTTTCTCAAATGTTTGATATGACAAACTCCAAGCCTATTGATACACCAATGCCTACTGCGACAACTCTTGATCGTGATGAAAAGGGTAAGGATGTGGATATAAAAAGGTATCAAGGTATGATCGGATCCCTTCTTTATCTTATCGCATCGCGTCCAGATATTATGTTTAGTGTATGTATGTGTTCTAGGTTTCAATCATGCCCTAAGGAATCACATTTAAAATAAGTTAAACGCATACTTAGGTATCTTTGTGGTACGTCTAAGTTTGGCTTATGGTATCCTAAGGGTAGTGATTGCTCTTTGGTAGGTTTTTCCGACTTCGACTTTGCCGATTGCAAAGTCGATAGGAAAAGCACAAGTGGAACTTGTCATTTCTTTTCAAACTCTCTTGTTAGTTGGCATAGCAAAAAGCAAGTTTCTGTTGCTTTATCAACTGCGTAGGCGGATTATATTTCAGCCGAAAATTGTTGTGCCCAAATCTTATGGCTAAAACAACAATTGCTTGACTTCAATATCTCTCTTAAACAAATTCCACTTTTGTGTGACAACACTAGTGCAATTAATCTTACCAAAAATCCTATTCTTCATTCATGCACTAAGCATATTGAAATAATGCATCATTTCCTTAGGGATCATGTAGAGAAAGGTGATGTGGTGTTTGAACATGTTGATAGTTCAAATCAACTAACCGACATTTTTACAAAACCACTTGCTACCGATCCTTTCTTCTATATCCGTAGGGAACTTGGTGTTCTTGACATCTCGGATAGATCTTGATAATCATTTCTTTGTTTTATATTATTCTTTGGTTCAACTCTTCTTGTCTCTAACTTCTTGTTGTATAGTGTTATCGTACCTCTCTTTCACATATACTTGAGGTAATATCCTTCTAAACTTAGTTATCTCTATCCATTCATGATATATATTATAAAATTATGTTGCATTGCTTATGTTCGTGTCTTTATCTATTTCTTCTCTTCTTTTGGATTATGATTGGTTGTTTATCAAATGATTAGCATAAATGATGATATTATCATGATTTGAGGTGGTTTAAGTGTATTTTGGTGAAATTTTTCTTTCAAAACTGTCGGGTCCCAACAGGCCGACTCATGAGTCGGCTCATGGAACCTCATGAGTCGACCTCTTTGCTACATTGAGCCGACTCATTTAAAATTTAAATTGAGTTGACTCATTTCAAATTTTGAGCCGGCTCATTGTCGCATCACATGACATTTGGCTATCTTGAAAAGACGCACCGACTGTTTTTCCACTTTCCTAGGTCGGCACGTCAATGCTTCCCATCAATATTTGACTTTCAATTTATTGTTTTTTATGGATTCCTACAATCAAATTCATTAACATTTCATTTTCTTATCATCATCATCTCATATTCTCTCAAGTTTATCTCTTAACCCTAAAACCCTAAAATCCTCTCTCAAAGCTTCAAATTTCTTCATTCTCAACAATGGATTCAAGAGCTACAGGTAAAAGGTCACGGGGTTCTACTTCACAATCATCTCTCACGGTAAACACTTTGTCTCTTCTTCCATCTGATTTGGTTGAGGTTTACAACAAAAAGTTCAAGAATAGAAAAATTGTTCCTCAATATGTGTATTCAAGAACAACTGCAAATCAAATGCACATTCCTCACATTGTTGAACTGATGGATTTTCAAGGTATCAATCCCTTTCTCTCTTGTCATGAAGATTATAATGAGGATTTGGTAAGAATGTTCTATACTGGTCTGGTTGGTACTTTTAAAGGGTTCGAATTCAACTTCCGTATGTGCACTAGATTGTTTGTTGTTAATGCTCAAGTGTGGAAAGATTTATTTCGCATTGATCCTGAGGAAGCTAGTATGTTGATGACTGATACATCTCAAGTGGAGAATTACTCATTTCGTTCTGAACTAAATGGTATGCTTAAAGAACCTTTTGTTGAATTCACTGCTAATTCTGAATTGTTTCCAAATACAACTACTACTGGAAAAGTTAAGTCGTTGGATCATATCCTTCACTGGATTGTTGCACACAATTTACGTCCTAAGAAAGGAGGTTTTTCTCGTATTGATATGAGTGAAGTTCATCTGATATATATTCTTCGGAACAAGGTCAAAGTCAACTGACCCTATTATTTTGTGAGTCGTATCTTTTCCCTAAAGGAAAATAAAGGAGTTGCGCTTGCATATCCTTCCATCATTCAGAAGATCATCGACAAAGAGGAAATTGTTAGTAGTGACTTATCCATAGGGTCCATTCCTGACACAAATTGGTTTCAACAAAAGACCCTAAGTCTTATGGGTCACATATGGGACTCTAAAGAAAAACGGTATCGGTTTGTGGTAAGAAGTGATCTGAATCAACCGTTAGAAGAAAACTCTGATGGGGATGATCTTGAGGATCAAAATGAACAAAATGTGGTTCCAAATGAAGAATTTCCCCTGACAACGAAGAATGGAATGGCATCCCATCTATTGATTCCTATGAAAATCAAGGATGGGGTGAATGGCAACACACTGGTTGGACAAACACTGCAACTCGCTTTTCTCCTCCATCTCCTCCTCCGTCTCAACCACATCCAGATGATCTGTCCAGAATCATGGCTATGCTTCATAATATGCTACTTCAACATCAAGCTTACTACACAACTCAAACTGAAAGATACTCGGAATTAGTACGACGTTTAAATGAGCAAAACACCGCTTTTGCTGAGTATGTGTCTATTCAAGACACTCGGTACACCGCACTGCAAGATCATTTGGCTGCTCAAGACACTATTTTCAACTCCCTCAATAGCAGCTTTCTTCAATTCACGGAAACCGATATGGATGACTCACAACCTATCACTTATCATCGCTGTTATCCATCCACTCGGGATCACAATCCCTAAGCTTGAGAGAATCATTGCATAATTTTTGTTTGTTTTGTTTATGAATGTTGTTTATGGTTTGCTTTTGTATGAACTCATATTTCCTTTGGTTGAATTTGTTTTGTTTATTGTCAATTTTTCTGTTCGCTCTTCCAAATTGTGTGTTTGTGAATGTGTGTTCTTATTGCAATTGGTTTCTCATATTGAAATTATGTTTCACATGCTATTTCCATTGGTGGTTAACTCATATGTATCATCTTCTTTTTGATGTTGTCAAAGGGGGAGATGATATTGATAGCATATAAGATCGGGTAATATAGTCAGGGGGAGCTTAACAACAACATATGGCGATTGATTCATCAAGTTTTTGCCATCATACAAAAGGGGGAGTTTGTGAGACATGGCATGAATTTTAATGTGTCAAAAACTTGGCATGATTGAAAGCATAAGTGTTTCTTTAAGAAAAAGGAAGAAATGGCATTTTTGGAAAAATGAACTGAATGAGCCGACTCAAATTCCACAATGAGCCGACTCATTCAGTGTGATTGGTGCCCAAAACACACGGGTCCCAACAGGCTACCTAAGGCATCATTTTGGTCGACTCATGGGTATGGATGAGCCGACTCAAACTCCTTCATGAGTCGACTCTTCAAAAATATTTTTCTTCTCATTTCCTGCGGGTCTCAACAGGCTGCCTATCTGTTATATTAGGCCGGCTCACCAGGCAATTTGAGCCGGCTCATTACTGTGCTGACTCAATTTTTCATTTAATTTTCCTTTCTATTATGTTACAATAACTAACCAATATAAATAGATGGTTTCATTTCTTTTGAGAGGTTAACAAGAAAAGTGAAAGATATAAACACATCTCTCTTCATCTTCTTCCTTCTTGCATCAATCAACAATCACACACAACAATCTTTGTTGATTATGGTGCTTGCTTCGAAGATAACGTTCAATCGTGAATTAGTGTTTCAGATTGGGTCTATAGTGTGTGTGTTTTTCTTGGAAAAATCTGAAGGGTTTTCTCCTCCAAGATCATTGAAGGTTTGGGGGTTTTGCACATAATGATCGTTCGTAGATTCAGCCGAGTGAGGTAGACTGAAGATCAAGTGGATTGTTCTTTCATATCACGGTAGACGGAGGATTGTGAAGGTCTTTATGGGTTCACAAGTGTTGAAGAAACTCAGCCATGCTCAAAGTTTGGAGGATCGTGAATCCTTGCAAGAAGGGAGAAATTAATCGGAGGCTTTCTCGACACGCGTGGAAGACTTGATTCTACTTTGGATCAAGGGACAAGAAGAAGATTTGACAGCATATTCAACGTGGTTTGGTTTGTTGGTTCATCTATTTTTCTTCTTGTAAAACAATTGCAATTTAATTAAATTTCCCAATTCGATTGTGAATTGGGGACAGAGTACTTCGAGCGAGGACGACGAGGGAACTGCCTAAACAAATTCCTTGTGTTTTTTACGTTTCTCGTATTTTACATTTGTGAAATATTAAGTCTTCTAGTCATCATTCCAATTCCAATTGGGTTTAGCGTATATCTGATCTTCGGTGACTTCAATTTAAACTAGACGATTTCCCGGGAAACTTCCGCAATACATTTTCAATTAATTTTTTGAAAAGTAATTTTTGAAAAAGGGATCTATTTAACCCCCTTCTAGATCTGCGCTATCGTCTAACAAAATATACTTATCCGAAAGTTATCGGTGTGAAGATCCACGAGGTAAAGTTTTTTTGAACTTGCTTCTTTTCTATTATCAATGCTCTTCCTTTTGTTCTACTTCCTGGAATTTCTTTATGTTGTGTTGTTGCTCTATTTCTTCTATTATGATGAAAGCTCGATTTTTGGTGTGTGTGTTCTTTTCTCTGGAAAAGTAATGGATTGAAGGTTGTTTTGTTTATTGTGATTTGAAGCTTTTTGATGGTGAAATTTTCTTTGGGAGGTTTTCAAAATATCATAGTCTTTTTTTGTCTTTTTTTTTTCTGATTCGTTCTCTCCTCCCATTTTAAAATCAAATTTAACTTCTCTTAGAAGCCTTGACATATAAGAGATTTGTCTCTTTATGATGTTTTGTTGCTATCATGTGTAGAGAGGGCGTATTGTATATCAAGTCTGAGTTGTTGTTGTTGTTGTATCAACCTGGTTTATAATCTTCTTTGTATTTTTTATTGTAGGTTTTATTTTTAACTATTTTGGTATAAAGTTGTTGCTTGCATTGCCTAGTGATACCATGTTGTCTATGGCATAGGATGGTGCAATGTATACATGCTCATGGCGTATCAAAGTCATTTTGTTGGTCAAAGTGTGGAACAATGACATGGCTTATGCAGGAAGTGGACAAGCTGAATTGGTCTCATTGTGTAAAGCCTTTTGGGATGTGAAGTCCTTTTTTTTTTGTGGCAGCCTTGGGAGTATGGGAGTGCATGATTTTTTAATTATTTTTTTCTTCTGAATTTTGTTGTAATTGGGCTCTACATGTAATGGGCTTTCATTTAAACTTGAGTATAATTTTGATGCACAATGTTGAATTCTTGTTTGTTGCATAGCATGACAACACTTCTCTTGAATTAAACTTGTATTGCTTTTGAAAATTATGAATAAACCACGTGGTCTTGAATGAATTTAAATATAAGATACTTTGCAAATTGGTTCCTAAGCCATGTTTTGATGAATCTTTGAACGAATCTTGCGAAAGTTTAAATCATAATGAATGATCAACAAAAATGGACTTGAATAAGGCTTGAAATAATGAATGATGCTTTGAATGAAACAATGGCACGTGACATAAGTCTCATAACTCTATGACTTGTTCTTTAAGAAATCAAAATGAACAAACTCTCTAATCTTGAATGCTTGAACATTTGACAGTTTTGGACAATGGTCAAAGTCATTGAAACACTTGAATCAACTTCACATCCAATTATGTTGAATTCCTAATGAAACTCTTAATTCAATCCTTAATCCATATTTACTTGCAAATGAATCCAACATTATCCCTTGCATTAAGATTCAATGCTCCATAATCTAATCCGTAAACTCTTGACAAACTCAACCACAACGAGTACCAAACCAAGTTCTGAAAAGATATGGCTTAATTTGCAAGCCTCAAGAAAGCCTTAGATAAAAAAAACAAATTGAAGACAATAGGATTAATGTGGCCACGAACACCAAAGCCAAAAGTAATGAGTGAACCAGTTGAATCGACTAGAATGAGATATCAACTTTAAACCATAGGAGAAAAAAACCCTATCTTGATTATTGATGCCAAAAGACTCTTGACCACCATGAATGGATTGGGAAACCTGTGATTGTTGAGGATCACTTGCAAGCCCCTGATGGATTAGACACTCGAACATCTTGCTTCAAAAATCCCTGGTCATGAGACAAACTTCTGCCTGTCCAAGATTAGGTCAGACCCAACTGGATTTAAACATTGTTGCACACACTCTTGTTTGAACCTTAGTTTAACCCTGATTCAGCTTCGCCACACCTGAGCTTAAACAAAAGCAACACATATTTTCTTTGATTTTCATGGATTAGTAATGTATAAAAGAAACACACATAAAATGTTGGATAATATGAAAATGATGCAAATGAAATGAAATTTAAGGGTAAAATTTGGGGTGTGACAGTTGCCCCTATTTAAATAGCTTTACCAGATGGCATGAGTGATGGTAAACTTCATGTCATCAGAGTGAAAGGTATTTAAATACAGAAATAACCGGAAATTTTGCCCCTAAAGGAAATGTTATGTTGGACTATGGACTACCTAACTCTTTTTTGTAATTTTTATGCAATTAATGATGATTATGATATGAATGATATGTACGAGATATATCAACGACCGTGGGTAAAGACTCACTAGGGATGACATACACTGGGGATAAAGAAACGAAAATGGGAAGTATTCAAAGTGATAAATCAACAAGTTCAAGTGTAACTGTTGACACTAAGAATAACAAAAGACAGGAATAAGAGGAAATCCAAAGTGTTGGATCAGCGAAAACAGGTAAAGCCAAATTGACACTTAGGATGACAGAAAAAAATTCAAAGTGAAAGCGCAGTAACTCAATGCGATCAATGGACACCAAGAATAATAAAAAAGACAAGGAAATAATCGAAGTGGTAGATCCACGACTCTATGCGACCAATTGACATTGAGAAATAAAAATAACAACATATTTGAAGTGAATGTGCAGCGGGTCGATGCGACCAGCTGACACTAAGAATATCAAAAGTCGAGAACAATATAAACATTTAGAATGGATGGGCAACGAATTTAAAACCGGTTGACACTAAGAATGGAAAAATTACAATATTCGAAGTGGATGCGCAATGGCTCGATGCGACCAACTGACACTAAGAATAACAACAAAGAATGTTCAAAAGTGAATGCGAAATGAGTTCCAGACCGGTTGAAACTGAGAATGTCAACAAAAAACTATTCAAAGTGAGTGCACAACGAATCGATGCGACCAACTAACATTAAGAATAAATACATGAAAAAAATCTAAACATCCAAAGCGATGGATTAGCAGGTTCAATTGTGACTGTTAACACCAATGATAGAGAGAGAAAATTCAAAGTGACTGTGCAACATGTTCAAAACTGATTGACGCTGAGAATGGAATAAACACAAATTCGAAGTGAATGCACAGCGGCTCAATACGACCAGCTGACACTAAAAATAACAACAAAATAAACATTCAAAGTGAATGCGCAGCGGCTTTATGCGACCAAATGACACTAAGAATAACATCAAAGTAAACATTCAAAGTGAATGTGCAGCGGCTCTATGTGACTATCTGACACTAAGAAAGGAAATGACACAATATTTGAAGTAAATGCGCAGCGGGTCGATGCAACCAACTGACATCAAGAATAAAGATATGATAAACATTCAAAGTGAATACGCAATGGGTTCATGACTGGTTGACACTGAGAATGGCAACAACAAACTATTCAACGTGAATGCACAACGACTCTATGCGACCAACTGATACTATGAATAAAACACACAAGATATTCAAAGTGAATGCACAATAGGTTCGACACCTATTGACACTAAGAATAGAAACCAAGATACACTCAAATTGTATGCGTAACGGATTCAAGATCGGTTGACACTAAGAATGATTAAGACAAAGTAGTCAAAGTATTCAAAGCGGTAAATTAATAGGTTCAAGTGTAACTGCTGACACTGAGGATAAGGAAGACAATCACAGTGATTGAGCAGTGACTCTATGCGACCAAATGATATTGGGGATAGAAGGAAAAGTATTCAAAGTGATAGTTCAACGGCTCAACGAGACCAAGTAACATTAAGAATGACAACAAAATATACAGGAGTTTTCAAACAATATAAAACATCCAACCTCTGGAAATTCCTTAAATGAAGAGTTCAGAGAAGACCTTCAGGAACCATCAGGAAAAAATACGGGGTAAATAAACTCTTCCGTATGTGCCAAATAAAGTGGACTTAGACCGTAAATAAAGGGTTTCACAACCAGTTTAATGGATTTGTGCCAATGACAATTGGACTTCAAAGAGATATTGATGGTAAGTGTAACACCCCAAAGTCGATTTTAAATTAATTGATGTGTCTTCTTGTGAATTTTGATGTTTATGATGTTATTTTATGTTTTGTGGAGTTTTGGGGATGGCTTAAGATATTATTAATATTAGAATATTAAGTATAGTGGTTTTAGTTTATTATTTGAGATTAAATAAAATAAAATAAGAAGAATTAGAGGGATAAGTGTAATGTGGTCAATTGATGAGAATTAGTGAGGGTATTTTGGAGAAGGTCTATTGAGGTCTTATGGGCAAGAGTGACAAAAAGAGTAAAGGGGGTTTTTGTGAACGATTAATTGTAAACGATTGCACTTTTAGAGAGAAGGAGAAAATTTCTAAGGAAGGAAAAGCTAGGGTAAAAGGCTTGAAGTTCCGCGAGGATTAACGAAGGAACTACGGAACTTAAGGTATGGGGAGTATTTTTCCGTTCGATATTATAATGGGGGAATAGAATTGGAGGTTTTGAGGCATAATTTTAGGGTATATGGATTGATGGATGATTATGTGTTTTGATGATGATTTCATGATGATTTGATGAATATAATGTTATATGATGTATTTGATATTATTGTGAGGAATGTTGATGTTAAATGTGATTTTGCTGATATGCTGATATTAAATGTGATTCTGCTGATATGCTGATGTTAAATGTGATTTTGCTGGTATGCTGGAAATCGTAGAAAAATCTGCAGAATTTGCGAAGCTCACTTAGCGAGCACAACCAGAGAGATGGGCGCTTAGCGAGCAAGATGTCTCGCTTAACGAACCCTAGAAAGTTTTGAAAAATGATATTTTGGTTTAGAATGGATTTGTTTCTTGAGGTGGTTATTGCTATAGGCTGTTGTGAGGTTGTAGATTGGCCATATGATATGTTTTAAGGACTAAAATGAGTAGGATTAGAGATTATATGATGTATGAAGATTTTTCTTGATTTTTTTATGAGTTATGAAGCATGAGTAGAATTAGTAATTATATGGTGTATGACGAATTAAATCGACTCCCTTGAGTTATGAGGTATTCTTACATACGAATCTTCATTGATAATTCAAACAAACCACAAGCACTCGGCTTGACTTCAACCAATCCAACATACATACTATACTAGTTGGCACGATACATCTATCCATCAATTATGATTATGTCTACTATCAACAATAAATTAAGGGTGATCAGTTCCTTAGTTTGTCAATAGGCATCCGACAACCATAACAGTGGCATAAATCATCATTACCCAACACAATAGCGTATTTTAACTCATGCCCAAAGTCCGTAAGCATAATACCCCGCCAACTCTCTAAGGCTTACCAACCTCTTCTTAGTCTCCTTAATTCCTACTTCGTCAGTTGTACCAAAACGTTAAAAATCCAATACACAATTTTTTATTCACGCTCGTAACACAACGCAACTTTAAATATTCTTCTAACACCGAAGTCACTACACATCGAGCACAATCCAATTCGGTTCGCTCCAATTACAACTTTCTTCAAATCTAAAATTTCTAACAATACTAATCAAACATCCATCTTACCCTCAATATTACCATCATATAACATCGTCACTTTAACCATCCTTATTCAACATAAATCGCATCTCTATACATTTTTTGATACCGTCACATTCTTTCTAATACCATCATTTAATCCCTTATCAAGATTTCGCACTCGTCTTCATCTTTCTCAATTTTCAGCAAGGATCGCCCAACTTCAACCACATTTATCTCTTCCAATACATGCCTCCCAATTATAAAATTATATTCCAAAATAAAGAGAATTTTGTGCAAATTTCAGAACTTCAATAATCATTTGAATCCGACTCACGAGTAAGAAGTTATCCTCTTTCCAATGGGAATGGTTCAAAATTCCCGTATCCAGAATTTTCAAAAAATCAGCATTAGAGCCAACTATTAAAATACACTTATCTCCCTCTTCACAAACCTCATTGTCGCTCCCGGGATTTTCATCCTAGTATAAACGCGAAAGTGGCGCGGAAAAGAAAGAGTCTCCAGCCAGACATTTTTATCCCGAAAGAATGGGAAAGGTAATGCTGCACAAACCTGAGGAAGAAGGAAAGGACGAGGTCCTGCGAACCAAAGATCTGGGTTCGGGAGTCGTTTACTACCTGGGAAGGTAGTAGCACCCCAGATCGTCTGCCGTACCCGATGGGATCCACGTTTGTTTGTTTGTTTCAAAGGGTGAGAAATAAAGCTGCTGAATAAAACTGCTGCTGGAACTAGAATGGAATGAGAAAGAGAACTGAGAAAGGAACTGGAGAAAGAGGGGAAAATGTAGGGAAAATGAAGAATGTGCTCGAACAAGCCCTACCCCGCTGCCTACGTACCTCATCAGGAAAATGAGGATCAGAGTCGACGTAGTTCACCTAATAAGGTGGGAACTCTTTTTGTGTTTTTTAGGATGACGTTGCCATAGCCCTAGCTCAGGTGTTGCCGACTCTGACTCGAGGGTGTTTACTGTATCGCTGTTTGAACTGTCGAGGCAAGTCGCATTCTTCCGCAAAGAGTAGGAGATGAGAAGAGAAGACACGATGTCTTTGTTGATTGTCTTTTATGAGAAGGGTTTTGAGTTTATTGTTTGTGAACATTCTCATACTAAGACTTATCCATCGTGGTAGATAGTTTACACCTCGCCCCAAAACAGGACGTGTATAAGTACTTTGCAACAAAGTCTCATGTCGTATGAGAACATTCAAACTTTATTAGGTATTTTATTATTTTCTTTATGAGATGAGAAATAAGGACTCAAGTGGAAAAAAGGGAAAAACTAGGGGGACTAAGACACAACCCTAAGTTAGTTATCATATACAAAAGAGAGATCCTAATGGTTTGTGAGGTTTCTAATCCTAATTATCCAAAAGGAAAAGAAAAAGGAATAGAATGCAACGTACTTCCTAAGGAAGTTAAGTTGATTCTAAAGAAAAAAGGGGAGAATCCTACCAAACACAAACATGAAAGGTAAAGGAAATAAATGCATAAAGAAATGCATAAAAGAATTAAAAGGATAAGGTGTAAGGAAACATACCTCAACCTCCCTACAAAACAAGGGCTAGTGGTGTACATTTAATAAAAAGGAATGAGGTAAACACATACCAAATAATTCCTAAGGCAACTTGGACCTAAACTAGACTCAATCTTAAGTTTAAGGGTGCCTAAAGGCAATGCAATGCAAAATTCAGCAGCCTATAACAACTACCAAATGCAAAAACAACAATGAAATGCCATGTAACACACAATCAGCTTTTTACAGCACATACACAGCATGCAAGACAGGTGTAAAAAGTCACCAACAACATGAACTACACAACAAACACATACATTTTACAGCTCCTATATGCAGAGACAACTATGAAATGTAAAATGCATCTTTGATTATTTTCATTTTTTATGCACAAATTCAATCATGAAATGCTCAATTAACATGAATATGCAATATGAATATCGATCAAGCATATAATTGAATGTCATGATTATTTTTTTGAGGGATTATGCAAGAATGCACCACATGATTTGTTATGCAACAAGTATGCAAAATACGACACATGAACATGGCATATGAACATAATGAACATTGATCATGAATATGCAACATGATACATCAATAAGAATGTCAAGCTTAATGCAAAATTTAGAATTGAATTGATGTGAATGATGTGATCAAACATGCAAACAAATGCAAACAAATGCACATACATACATACATGGTTACGTTAAATGCAACATATACATTGATACAATGAGATGTAAATGCGTTAACGAAACATGCGAAAGAAGCAAAAACAGAATGCAACATGATTATTTACATGACAAAAAATGCATGGACATAGCAACAATATGCAATAAGCCAATTCATGCATAAACTAACACATAAGCACAAAATATGCGAAATGGACGGAAGCGTGTCGAAAGGACTCGAAATGGAAGAATGAGATGTCGAAACTAATCTTGAAAATTCCCTAAAACCAGGATCAATCAATCTATGGTGGTAAAGGGGGTAGTATTGCCCAAGAAAATGATGGAAAAACACTTCTTGCAATCGACATATTTCCTAAAGCTCCTAATGCAACTATTATCTAGTGAGCACAAATTCTACACCTAAAAGCCATAATCTAAACCTTAATGGCACCTAGAATCAGCTTTAATTCTAACTACGAACAAACAAAATGATCAAATCGTAATCAAGACAAAATTAAACGGTCAAGCGCATACACAACGATAAACATACGAAGAATGACGTCATGGCGAGATGAAGAGAATAAGTTAAATCAAGAAGTGGATTTAGATCACCAACCTACGAAGTGGAGGGTTGCTTCGGTGAGTGTTGCGATGTAGATAGGAATGCAAATGGAGAAGAAAATCGGAGAGTCAAAGCTTCGATCCGCAAACGCGCAAAATAAATGCGGTTGATGATGCCTCTTAATGAACACTTGATCAATAACCTCCAATAAGCTCAAAACTCTTCCAAAATAAGAATTGATTCTTCAAATAAGCTTCACAATGAGATAATTAATGGAGGTTTTAGCTTCAAGTTCTTCAAATTCCAATGAAGAATTTGAAGAAATTTTAGAAGGAAGCTTTGGTGAAATGTTTAAAATGGTGGAAAGGTTTGGGAGAAGAATGAAAGAGATGAAGTGAAAATGAAGAAGAATAGTGTAAAAAATGGGAGAGAGCTTAGCTTTGGGATGGTTTAAGTTTATATAATGTGTAGGCTTGGCATGAGGTTTGAGTTTGGAGGTTGCTTAGGAGTTGGGTTAGGTTTGGAGTTAGTTAGGATTCTAGAGAGTTCTAGAGTATTCTTTGGAATATTCCTTGGAAGGTTGTAGAAGACTCTAGATTATGGTAGAGTAATCCAAAAGAAGAGTGTGGAACAAATGTGAAGAGTGTGGAACAAAATGAGAAGGAAAGGAAAGGAAAAAACAGAAAAAAAACCCAGCAAAAAACAGCAAAGGTATCGATACGAAACTGCATGCATTGATACATGTCAGTTTTATAACTGATATGTATCGATACGAAAATGTATGCGTCGATTTCGAAATGAGAAATTTTTTTTCTTAGTTTCACCATCATTTCTTGACCAAAATGAGAGGGCAAATTTTGGGGTGTTACACTCATGAAGACAAATATTGTACACAAACTGTAGGGAATTTTGTAAGCTTTCAAAAAAGTCAAGAATCGCTTCAATCATAATTACGAGTAAAAAGTTATGCCCTTTTTTACGAGAGCTGCTCCAAATTGCAAAAAAAAAATCAGAATTGAGGTTGACGAACATAAGTCCCATCTCTCTCCCTCTTGCTTCCAAGATGTACCAAAATCTTTACTTTTCATCCAATCACGAAAATTACTCGACTTTAATCCAGCTATACTTAAGGCATAATGTCGCTCCCCGGATTTTCATCCCGGTGCAAACGCGAATCGTCAGTGATGTTGGAGGTTGAGGTTGAATAGAGTCGCCATCTAGGCATTTTTATCCCGAAGGAAAGGTAATGCTGCATAAACCTGGGAAGAGGTGGATAAGACAGTTGCGAACCAAAGAAACTGAGTAAGGGGGTAGGTGTAAACACCCCAAATTTTCCCTCAGTTTTTCAATCCATGGCTTGTGATCTTTCATATAGAATTGCATAAGCATACCATCTCATATTGCATATTTGTTTCATCTGCATAGTTCATTTCATCTGCATCTAGGGTTTGTGATCTGGTTAACCCAAGAAGTGATCTAAGCCATCCCAAAGGTCTTGAAGCTTACCAAGAGGGTCCATGTGTGTTCCATGATCATAATATGCTCCCCAAAGTTCATAACTGTCAAGGGATCACAAGGCATGGCAAAGGCATAGAGGCAGACTGAAGATTTCCTGCACAGATGACCTAAAATTAGGGTTTTGGTTTCAGAGGCCTTAATCCCAATATTTTTGGTCATTCTTGTTTCTAATGGTATTAATATGTTATAAGGATCATGTGTAGCAAGTTTGATGAAGAAATTCACTATGGAAGTCATCTGATCATTGGGTAACTTCTTGACCAAGTAAAGTCAAAATCAGGGCATCTGAGGCCTCCATCAAGGGTACCAAAGGGTCATCATCATCATCATCATCATCATTTTGAGTATCTATGATCTTTATTTGATCTTAGAAGTGGTTGGAAGTTCACAAAGTTGAAGGATTTCAAGCCAAATGCAAACTTGCTATTTTTGGAAATGACTTGTAATGGAAACTTTCCATTTTGGGAAAGATATTCAACCTATTCTTTCATGACCAAAAATGCTTCAAATGAAAAATTCTTGGACATGAAAGTTGTAGATTATGTCTTCCCATTTTCAAAAAGTATAAGAACATGTCTTGATTCATCCTAGAAATCAAGATATGGCCTTTCAAACTTGGCAAAAATCCTATAATTTTCAAGTGTGCACCAAAGAGGGATTTTTGCAAATTCAAGTTCTAAGCCATTTCATGAGCTCTAATGAACTTTTAAACATCATACCAACATAGTGCAACATATTTGGACCAGAATTGTGCCTTGGATTGCAAGTTTCATTAAGCCATTTCCACAAAATCTTCAAAGTTGGAACTTTGCAAAATCTATGACATCTCTTGATCCAAGTGTTCCAGCTATATAAACTTCATCCTAGGGCCAACCATGAATCAAGCTGAGGCCAAGACACCCCTAAAGACAGCTCTGAACCATGCCCATACCTTAAGTATACAATGTTGACATTTTTGCAACTTGGCCCATACCAATCAAACTGAGCCACAACAACTCTCTGGACCAATCAAGACCTATTATGCTAACATTATGCAAGCCATTTCACACAACACACAAGCCTGAATGAACCCTAAGCTCAGAATCACCAAAAATTCCACAAAACTTCATTCCTTTGAAACTCACTCCACAGCCAACAAAAATCACTGATTCTTTCACCAATCATCTCAACATCGCTCAAGGATCATTTCCCACCCCTTGCCATGGCCTGAAACAAGCCCAAACACAAACACGATTTCTGCATATTCAGAACTGAAACTCATAAACCAAGCCATACAAACTTGTTTCAAGCCTTTCAGAAGCTTCAGGGAGTTCATTGGGGTGGATTAGCATCAAGGAGAGGTCCAGAAAGCTCAAATTGAGAAAGCTTCAACTCAGGTAACCATCAAGAACAATTTTTCCAGAACCTTTATTTTAAGTTCTTAAATGATTCTATGTGTCTCCCTGATCATGCTGATATGATTATTTTTTAAAATAGTTGAGAAACCAGGATGTATTGATGTTCTGAAACTTTTTTATCTGAAAATGTTTTTGTTCGATTCATGAGTTTGATGCAAAATAAATGTTGTTTGGGGCCAGATTCTTGTTTGGAATGGTTTGGGGGTTGATTCTGGAGAGTTTGGGAGTTTGAGGTAGCCTAGGGAGAGAGTTAGCATGAAGAGCTCGCCGGAGAAGATGACCGGAGCTTGCTCCGGTCACCTGAAAATGTTTAGGGTTAGGATTAGGGTTAATCTCTCCAGTTTGAATTCAGGCCCTTGGATCTTGCTTAGCGCGTTTTTGAGTGGTTCAGATCATTTCATTAAAACCCTAATCTTTTAATTAATTAATTAATTAGGATTAATTAAATAAAATGCCAGATTGAATCTTAGCCTTAGGATTACGCGCGCAGTCAATACTTTTTCCCTATGTTTGAATCTGGACCACTGGATCTTCATACTTTTCATTTATTTCATTTTAATTTAATTTTATTGTATTTCTTTTGTTCATTTTATTTAAAATAGCAAAAATCATCAAAAAAATCTCAAACTTTGCATTTCTGTTTCAAATATTTTTCTTAATCTGAAAACATTTTTTATTTTGATTTTTGCTTTAAAAAGTATTTTTAAAATATTTAAATGTTTTATTTAATTAATTAATTGATTTTAATTAATTAAATATGCATTTAGGTTTCTAAAAATCACCAAAAAATTCATGAAACATTCCAATACATTTAGAAACATTTTCAAACTCACCATACAAATTTCTTTTTAGGTCTGACCACATTTTCACAATTTTCTTTGAATTAGGGTTCTTAAATTTCACATTTTTTAATCCTAACTTGAAAATTTAATTTCTGCCTAACCATGATGAGTTTGAACTTGATTCGTTTTGCATTGTTTCATATATTGCATATAGTTTCAAGGTTATTTATCTCATATTTTAATCTTGCATTTTTAATTTGATTTTCATTTTTCCTTTAGAAGCACCCAAAAAACCCTAGCAAACTTAGGAATTTCATAACTTTCACTAGGTTAAGCTTCTGACCTTCTCCTTTGGGGTGTGATCTTGTACAGATTTAAGGTTTGTTTGAGCTTAATTTCAATTTTTTATCATGGTGATTGCTTCTGTTTTGGTCATATGCATCTCATGTTGCCTTAAAACCCTAATTTTGCATCTTCATTTGCATTCTCCATTGCATATTGTCATACCCTAATTTTTGACCCTAAGATTTTTCGCATCTCATCTGCATTTCGCATACAAACAAGATCATGCACTGGTTCGTTTATCCTTCTCAGTTGTAGGTCTGTGCCTCGCAGGGGATCACCATGTTTTTAAATCCTTTATTTGTTTATATTTACTAACCTCTGACCAAAATACCAAAAAATGTTACAGTTTGCTTCTTCTTCTCTCTGTGTTGCAGGATTTAAAAGATAGGGCTGTGATTCCAATTCAGAGGCGTTTGTTCAGTTACAATTCGATTCAGATGGACGTTTGACCTAAATTTGGTCAAACTATCAAATAAATTGTTTCAATTGCAAGTTATGTGTGCCAGTGGTCTATTCCTCAAACAATGCGTTTTCAAAGTTCAAGTTGTGTTGCGTGCAAAGATCATCAGTTTATCAGGCAGTATTCTGGGTGAAGTTTGGCTTGAATCTTCAAGGTTGTCCATCAGTTTATCAGTGATTCGTCTGAGAATTTATTTTTCTCAGCATGAATTCAAATCATTTGGGCAGTTTTCAAACGATTTCAATGATTGTGGTTGAATTGGCAAGTTGTTCAGTGGTTTCGTGTTGGCTATATTCATCATTTTCAGTGGCTTGTGAAAAAATCAAGAATATGTTGTGGGCTTAAGACCAGATTTCATCCGTTATCCATTTTCGACTAAACCATTTTTATTTTTCAATTCCCAATATCCATTTTACTCAATAATTTTTGTTTCCCATTTTTTCTCGATTATCCAATATATCCCATTAATATCCAAATAAATATTTTTATAGCTATGTTCAAATATTCTATTATATTTCCAATATTTTTAATTACCACAAATTAGTTTCCATTTTTTTTTTCTATTTCCGTTTGTTTAACCATTATAAAATAATAGAACCATTTTCTTATAATCCATTTTTTGTTTTCATCAAAGAAAAAAAAAAAATATATATATATATATATATATATATATATATATATATATTAAGCCCACAATTATTCTTGTTTGTGAAGCCCATTACAAAGTAATTACAATTATTCTTTCCCAAATTTGGCTTCAGCTGCACACATCAATAATACATTTCCTCAGCTTTTCCACGTGACTTCCCAAAGCCACCCCCAACTTTCATCAACACACGTGACACATCAAGCCCAAGCTACCACAAGCCGTACGTGAGCATACACCAGCTCCAACACGCAAGCTGAACACAACAAGCTTCGGCACATCAGTCATCAGCGCCGACTCCAACTTTTCCCAGCTCAATGACTTCACGCTGCATACATCACTCTCCACAGCAATTTCACGCCAGCACCCAAACACTTCAAGCCGCAAGCTCCAGCCATCAGTCCGTACCACACCAGCAAAACTCAAGTCCGCCAACAAGCTTTCACTACACAGCAAGCCTCCACACGTAACTTCAGCCGAACACGCACGCGGGATACTCACATGCACTCAAAGCCAAACAACAAAACGCAAATAAATTGAACTCAAAACGCAGCAATTCGTAAACAAAAAAAAAGCTGAAGCAAGAGCACGCGTTCGTCATGAGCAAAAACGCAACAAAACCTTCACAAAACGGCACCAAAATTCAATTCAAATCTCAGCAATTTCCTCACCTCACCTTCTATAAATTGAAGCTCCTCCTTCTCATTTTGGCAAGCTTAGAAAGCCATATAAAAATTCTGCAGAAAACAAAACAAATCGAATTCAAAGCTTCAACCAATATCACATCCCTTAATTCTCCAAATCTCATCTTCAATCTTCATATACCTTAACCTTCAATCCTCTTTCATAAATACTTTGCCACCGTCAATTTCTCAACTCACCTCATCAACAACAAGAGAAATCTAAAAAAAGAGAGGAAGAAGAGCGCCTTTGAAGAAGAGGAACGAAGGTCTTGAAATTTTGAAGAAGAAGAACCGCGGCCGATCGAAGTATTTGACGGCGTTTTTGTTCCCGATTTGCTCGCGATCTCTGAAGGTGAATAGTGCCGGCGTTTTCCCCTGTTTCATGCGTACGAAGAAGAGGATTCATTTCCTTATTATTTTGTTTTAATAAAACCTGGTGGTGTTAAGTTTGTTTGGGCCTGTTTTCTTTGGATCCACTTGTTTCTATCACCACCTCCCCCTGCGCCACATTCCCTCTAGAGTTTTTTCTTATTTTTATATGACATTATTCTTTAACAATTTAGTTTTCTTAAGGATTTTTCTTATAAATTTTCTTTTTGTTTTTTTATGACTTTTATCTTGGTTATCAAATTTTAGAAAAAAAAACTTTTAAAAAGAACTTTTAAATAATATTCTAGACTTTCCACTTTTATTTTTTTTATGACTATTTCCATTTGATCTTTATTTTCATTAAATTTGTTGTTTTGATCATAAATTTTGGATCCACTTTCTTATTCATCTTATTTTTTTCCTTTTTGGTCGATGAGATCTCCGATTCGCGATTATTGGTTTTTGAAGATGTTTAATCTTCATTATTTCAAATCTATGGATGAATGATCATGTGGATCATTCTCCATACTTTGGAATTGTGATAGGTTGCCTTCGTTAATTCAATGTGAAATCTCGATTAAGATTAGACCATTACCTTTTCTTTTCGTGCGACATGTTTTCGGAGAATGATCCACAATAGCATTTCTCTAACATGTATTAGCACAAATATTTTCCACCTTAATTGGTGGTGGCCGGCCTCATTTGTAGGGTAATTACTTCGTAAATTACTCGGCGATTGCTTAACATAGACCTAAACTTGTCCCGATTCGGAATGAGATCCACTTGGATCCGGTTGCCTCGATTTTTGTTATCTTTCGTGGTTGTGCTTGATTAAGTTCATCATACCACTTATATGTAAATATTATAATAATATTAATATACTAACCATTTAAATTCAATTTCTCGCACCCTATCCTCTTTATTTCAATTTCTCGCTCCTTATCTCTCTTATTATGCTTTATATCATTCATCATATTGTTTATGTTTATATTGTTGCTTGTGATTTTTCTTTTGTCCATTTGGATACAAAAACATTAATAAAGGATTAAACATCTAAAAAAGACTTGTGACTTTAATTTCGGACTATGGCCACTATCCTTAGCATTGGACTTGGAGTTGGACTTAGATTTTAGGATCTTTCCCTTTGCTCAAGTTGTTATGGATTGAAGACTTTGGCCCCGATTAAGTTCATTAGTTCATGAAGATGGAAATCCCGTTGTTCTCGAGGATTGCTTGCCATACGGTTTGATCGTTCTCCCTTTAACTTTTAAATTCGAGTCTTAGGATAGTCCCTTCATCTCCTCCCATTTCTTAAATTTTCAAATCTCCTTCCTATTTTCAAAATCTTCTTTGTTTTCAAACTTCAAACATTTTCGCAATCAAACCTTGACCTAGGTCATGCGATTTTACCTTTTCAATCTTATTTATTAATAAATGCTAAACCACATAAGCATATCGAAATTTTCTTCCCAAAACTTTAAAATATCCAAAACTCATTCAATTGTTTTTGTGCCCTCGTGCACGTTTTCTTGTAACCATTTTTTATATTTAGATATGATTCATTCTTTCTAGCGGAATTATTCGCTAAAGAATGACGACTTATCTTTACATTCTAAAATCAATTCAACTCATTGTTTCTTTTCAAATTTTGTACCACGAACTACGGGGTTTTGATCTCGCATTGCACTTTGTGGGTACGTAGGCATGAGACATTCGTCTCTTCAAACACAAAAATCTTAAAAAACATTCTTCTTCTCATCTCTTCAATCTTTTTCAAGCAAACCTTTTCAAACCAAAAAAACAGTAAATATTTCAAAGGGCTCCCGTGGAGTACCACAGACATTTTGGGTGCGTAAAACCTTCCCAATTTGTAACCTATCCCCTTACCCGTTTTCTGTTTGATTCTTTTAGCTTTTTAGCTTTTAAGATTCATTAGGTTTTATTCGCTCTTTTTCCCTTTTCCATTTGGAATAAAATAAAAGCGCGGTGGCGACTCTGTTTACCTTGAGTTAAGTTAATCAATAGCTTACACTCATGATTTTACCGCTACAGAAAAGTGGCGACTCTGCTGGGGAGTCAATCTCTAAGTGGATTCGGCCTACTTTGATTTATTTACTGCTTTAGTTTGATTTGTTTGTTACTTGGTTGTTCGATTTCAGTTTTTGTGATCCTCTGTGAGTGAGATAGATTCTAACCCGGATCTGAGTTGAACTTATGATAGGACAGCGATATTCGAAGCGATACGCGATGGAGTAGTCCAAAGCGATATCAACTTGATAATCTCCACTCGGTTAGGCTCTCTTGGACTATCAATGTCATGACGAGTAATTATACGTGGCATTATTTTCCGACCTTGAGCTGATCATACTAAGGACCGTAGAACTCTTAACCAATCCAAGCCAATTTAGGAACGTAGTGCGGAAACTATCTGGGTGTAAACCTACGATGGTTGTCACGCGATACTACACTCGGACGAGGTCTATTTTAAGAGTCTTATCGGTTGGGGAGTAATCCAACGTACCGATGATATTCTAAAGATGGCTGTTAACTCCGGGAACCTCTGTTAGCACCCTTTTGGTTTTTTGCAGGTACAATGAAGACAAACCTTAGTACATGCCTTTGGGGGTTGTTGGTTCTTATCCCTTGACTCCATGCTCGTGATCCGAACCTTTGAACCTGTGTGCTTTGCGTGATCTTGTTTGTGGTTGTTGCATCTACATATCCATCATGATCATCTTCACAACCATTTTTCAAGGAAAATAATTCCGATTATTGCAAATATTGGAAAAACAAATATCCCTTTTGTCAAGATTTTTCATGACTGTATTCTCAATGTCAATCTTGTTTGCAATAACCGAGTTGTTTTTCTGAGAATGGAAGTGAACATTGCATATCATTGCATCCTCGCATATTCTTGCATTCATCCGAGTTGTGTGGGAACTCATCCCAGTTATTTCTTTCTTCAGTTGTCTGTTGATCCGTCAAGCTGACTCCTCACTACAGATACAGTACTAGAGCTGCTAACAGATTGAGAGCTATCAGATTGAGAATGGAACACCAAGAAGAGCATAATATGGAAGTCCGGATGGAGATTGATGAGTTGAAGGCCGGTATGACCAGGCTCACTGAAATGATGCAAGTTCTGATTGCTCGAGGTGAACCACCTCAAAGGACTGTTATCTCTGAAGTTTTTACTGCTGTTGTTGACCCTCCTATTACTCAGCAACCGGTTTCTACTTGGCCAGAATATGGGTTACCTACGGATTATGTGCTAGTTTCTGCTACTGCTCAAATGGGTGGTCCATCTGTTGTGCCAGTCTTTTCAGCTCCGACTTTTGTTGAGCCTCAACCTATTGTGCACACTACTGCTCAGACTACTTATCAGAATTCTCCTTTTTTGTATCAAGCTGCTGGTACACAAGCTGAAAGTCAGGGTGAACCTGGATATATGGATGAAGTTAGAGAACAATGTTTGACTCTTGAGAAGAGGGTAAGGGGTCTAGAAGGAAAAGATGTCTTTGGTTCTGCTGCAATAGACATGTGTTTGGTTTCCGACTTGGTTCTTCCTCATAAGTTCAAGGTTCCTGTATTTGAGAAATACAATGGTCATACTTGTCCAAAGATTCATCTGCTGATGTATTGTTGCAAAATGGATGCACATGCCAAGGATGACAAGCTGCTTATTCATTGTTTTCAAGATAGTTTGAGTGGTGCTTCTATGAAATGGTATGTAGGACTTGAGAAGAGTCACATCCGAAGCTGGAAGGACTTGTCTGATGCTTTTGTAAGACAATATAAGTACAATCTGGACATGGCGCCTGACCGTCGTCAACTTCAAAACATGTCACAGAAAGAAAAAGAATCGTTCAAAGAGTACGCTCAGCGTTGGAGAGAGCTAGCTGCTCAAGTGGAACCACCTTTGCCCGAAAAGGAATTAACTGGTTTGTTCATGGACACTCTTCAACCGTTCTTTTGGGAGAAAATGGTAGGAAGTGTTTCATCTAGTTTTTCTGACCTAGTCACTATTGGAGAAAGACTAGAAGAAGGTATCAAGAAAGGTAAGATTACCAATTTTGAATCTCCTAATGCTGCAAGAAAGTCTTTTGGGAACTTTCACAAGAGAAAAGATGGTGATGCTTATGCTATTTCAACTGAGAGGAGGCCTTATCACCCGCAACAACGATATGTTCAACCATATGTAGCTGCAATTGCTCCTGTTGTTAAAACTCCACCTGCTCAAACTCAAGTTCAAGGTCAAGCTCAACCAGCTCAAGCTCAAGTTCAAATTCGAGCTCAAGCTCAAGCTCCTCATCCTGCTGCTGGACAAAATCAGTATCGCAATAGGCCAAACTTTGATCCTATCCCGATGCCTTACACTGAGTTGTTTCCTTCCTTGATTAAGATTGGTTTAATTACTAATAGGCCTCCGCCTCCGCCTCCTGTTCCAAATCCTCTTCCGGTTGGTTATAGATCGGATCTTCGCTGTGAGTTTCATCAAGGTGGAACTGGTCATGACTTGGAACATTGCTTTGCACTGAAGGCTAAAGTGCAAGAACTTATCAGGAATAACATCCTTTACTTTAATGACATTAATCCCAATGTTATCAACAATCCTTTGCCGAAGCTTGGGAAGTGAATCTTCTAGAAGACTTCAACAGTCAAATTTTCTTCAAGGCCAGAATATCAGACGGGATAGCTCATCCTTGTTGCTGATGGATCACTAGGCCATTGTTTCTTTATGTTTGCATTTTTCTTCAATTGTATTGACTTGTTTGCTTTAAAACTTTGTTTGTACTTTCATGTTGATTTTAATGAAATGAGCATTGCTTTGTTTTGATCCAATTTCATTTACTATTTGCATCTTTATGCTTTATATTTCAAGTTCATTTTCTTTTCTCAAGCTTTTACAATGATTGGAGGGAGGATGATGAAAACGAGATACCCATAATTGTTGTTGGTATGCTTTCATTTGAAACTTGGTTGATGATATACATGCATTGTTTCAAATCCCAAACACCGGAGAAATAAGGAAGTTAATCCTTTGTTAACCCCTTTGAGCCCTGAAGTTGGAGTTTCTTTCTATTCGAAAAAACCCGCAATTTTAACCTGGGGATGGGTAGTTCTCAATTAATTCAAATGTGCATTCAAGTGCAAGAGAATCATTCAAGACACCTTTTAATACAGGTTGCAATCTCAAGCTTTCCTTCATACACATCAAAGAAGTGTTGAAGATGTTTCTCAATTCAAAAGCCAATGATGGTTCATCGTAATCATTAAGCCATGCAGTCATTATCTTTCAAAAAAAATGGTATTAAAAAAAATTATTGAAAAAAAAATCAAAGCCCGCTAAGTCAAAACCTATGAAGGAGACTTAGGAAAAAACTGGGGCATCCCGCTGACTGTAAGTTCAAATGACGCAGTCCAGGCAAAAATTAGGGATAATAAAAGAAATATTTGTCAAGAGGTCATCAAAATCCTCAGCAAAGATAAGTTGGGTTGACCAAAGTCCTCACTAGAAATAACAAAAGGAAGAGGTGACTGCTATCTCAAAATCCTTTGGCTTACGAACCATCTTCGTCTGTGCAATCCCAAATGTTTGGAACTTGAATGCATAGGCCGAATTAATTGAATGTAGGACTGGAGTTCATCACGAAGTTGGGATGGGTACAAATAACTTTGAGCCTATATCCTTTGTTTCATAAATCGTGAACCAGACCACGTTACAACCTTCAAAAGTCCTAATTGAATCCAGGTTTCTTTTGAAAAGCATACTACAACAAGGTTGCGTAAACTGACTCCCAAGTTCGTTACCAATCATTGGTTTTCTTACCTTTGCTTTATCTTTAATTTTGTCTCAACCGCAGTGTTTTGGCAATGTTTTCATTTACTTTACATCAATAAATTTCATTCCAAAAATGATTCTTGATTTCAAACTTTGCATTAAAATTACCAGGTTTGTACAAACACTTTTTATTTGCAATTAAACTTTCCTCATCAAGGAATTTTCAAAACAGTTGAGAAACTTGGTCAGTGATCATATCAGGGACAAGTCCTTCTCAGTTCCTATGGTTCAAGATGTTGTTGCTCAATGCAAGTTATTCTCAGATTTGGTTAGTCAGAAGATTCTCTGCAAGTTTCATATTGGGTTATTTTCTCAAGGGCTGAAGCCATGATCAGTTTATTCTTCTCAACAGTTACCTCAAAGATGTGATTATTTTCTCCGGCAGTAATCAAGAACTGAATCCATTATCAGTTTACCTTCATCAGTCATTGAACTTGGGGCAACTTTCTGCAAGAATCCCCAAGCAGCTTTGCATGACTTCTCTCAAAAGATTTTCAACTTGGTACAACTTACTGGTGTGACAGAAAGTTGTTCAGCAGTAGCATCTCTAATTTTCGAGTAGAATGGCAGAGATCTCTGTGTTGAGGAATCAGTCTTCCATTTTTCCCCACTCCTCTAAGAGTCTAAACTGGTTGTCAAGCATTTTCTCTCATTTCACTCTTGGGTGTGTTATTCCCCAGTTTTGTTTACGTTTGCATATTTGAGTGTTTTAGTCCTCATTATGCGTGTTCTTGGGTGGTTTAGTCCCCATTTTCGTAAATGTATGCATACTGAGTGTTTTAGTCCTCATATGCATTTCTCGAAGTCTTGTTGTTTTCAACTTCTTACTTTTTGGTCAAAGTCCAACTCACTTGGCATTTGTCTGTCTCTTCAGAACTTTTTCTTCACCTACTTGTTGTGTCTTTTCATATATTACACCCTTTTTATCTGATTTCCATTCTCGGATGTCCATAGTGAAGTCATCATTGATTTGATGTACTGCCCCAGACTTTTTCCCATCTCATTCAGTTTTGTTCCTGAATGTTGTGATTTATATTTTATCTGATTGCTATTCTTGGATGTTGTGATCATATTCCTTCCGATTGCCATTCTCGGATGTCCATAGTGAAGTCATCATTGATTTGATGTACTGTCCCGAACCATTTTCCCATCTCATTCAGTTCTGTTCCTGAATGTTGTGATTCACATTTTATCTGATTGCTATTCTTGGATGTTGTGATCACTTTCCTTCCGATTGCCATTCTCGGATTTCCCTGTTGGAGTCATCATTAAGTTGTTGTACTTTCCCGAAATTTTCCCATTTCATTCAGTGCTGTTCCTGAATGTTGTGATTCACATTTTTATCTGATTGCTATTCTCAGATATTATGATTACCTTTTTCCGATTGCCATTCTCGGATATCCCTATTAAAGTCAGTAATGTCATCCTTGGATGCTTCTGGTGTACTTTTTCGGGACTTTTCTCACTTCATTCAGTGCCATTCCTGGATGTTGTGATCCTTGTTTTCCAATTGCCATTCTTGGACATTTTCGTCTTGGCTGAGCCATGTTATGGTCTCTAGCATGCTGTTTTTCCCGTCGGAGTTTTATGCTCCTTATCCCCAGCGTTTATTCTTTTTCATGTGTCGTCTTATCCCTCACGGATTTCTCTGCATTTCACATATTTTCTCTGCATTTCATATACATTTCATAATATTCTCATAACATTATCATATGCTTCATATCAGTTCCATATCATCTTCATATCGTTCGTTTCATTTCATTCCAGTTTTTGGCATCTTAGGATCAAAAATTGGGTTTTTTGATATTTAAGTATCTTCCATCTTGTCGAAACGAAGATTTCAATCTTCATTATCTCTGGATTGAAGAAACTTAAATAGGGGCATCTGTCATACCCTAATTTTTGACCCTAAGATTTTTCGCATCTCATCTGCATTTCGCATACAAACAAGATCATGCACTGGTTCGTTTATCCTTCTCAGTCGCAGGTCTGTGCCTCGCAGGGGATCACCATGTTTTTAATTCCTTTATTTGTTTATATTTACTAACCTCTGACCAAAATACCAAAAAATGTTGCAATTTGCTTCTTCTTCTCTCTCTGTTGCAGGAATTAAAAGACAGGGCTGTGATTCCAATTCAGAGGCGTTTGTTCAATTACAATTCGATTCAGATGGACGTTTGACCTAAATTTGGTCAAACTATCGAATAAATTGTTTCAATTGCAAGTTATGTGTGCCAGTGGTTTATTCCTCATACAATGCGTTTTCAAAGTTCAAGTTGTGTTGCGTGCGAAGATCATCAGTTTATCAGGCAGTATTCTGGGTGAAGTTTGGCTTGAATCTTCAAGGTTGTCCATCAGTTTATCAGTGATTCATTTGAGAATTTATTTTTCTCAGCATGAATTCAAATCATTTAGGCAGTTTTCAGACAATTTCAGTGATTGTGGTTGAATTGGCAAGTTGTTCAGTGGTTTCGTGTTGGCTATATTCATCATTTTCAGTGGCTTGTGAAAAAATTAAGAATGTGTTGTGGGCTTAAGACCAAATTTCATCTGTTATCCATTTTTGACTAAACCATTTTTATTTTTCAATTTCCAATATCCATTTTACTCAATAATTTTTGTTTCCCATTTTTTCTCGATTATCCAATATATCCCATTAATATCCAAATAAATATTTTTATAGCTATGTTCAAATATTCTATTATATTTCCAATATTTTTAATTACCACAAATTAGTTTCCATTTTTTTTTCTATTTCCATTTGTTTAACCATTATAAAATAATAAAACCATTTTCTTATAATCCATTTTTTGTTTTCATCAAATAATATATATATATATATATATATATATATATATATATATATATATTAAGCCCACAATTATTCTTGTTTGTGAAGCCCATTACAAAGTAATTACAATTATTCTTTCCCAAATTTGGCTTCAGCTGCACACATCAATAATACATTTCCTCAGCTTTTCCACGTGACTTCCCAAAGCCATCCCCAACTTCCATCAACACACGTGACACATCAAGCCCAAGCTACCACAAGCCGTACGCGAGCATACACCAGCTCCAGCACGCAAGCTGAACACAACAAGCTTCGACACATCAGTCATCAGCGCCGACTCCAACTTTTCCCAGCTCAATGACTTCACGCTGCATACATCACTCTCCACAGCAATTTCACGCCAGCTCCCACACACTTCAAGCCGCAAGCTCCAGCCATCAGTCCGTAACACACCAGCAAAACTCAAGTCCGCCAACAAGCTTTCACAACACAGCAAGCCTCCACACGTAACTTCAGCTGAACACGCACGCGGGATACTCACCTGCACTCAAAGCCAAACAACAAAATGCAAATTGGTTGAACTCAAAACGCAGCAATTCGTAAACAAAAAAAAAAGCTGAAGCAAGAACACGCGTTCGTCATGAGCAAAAACGCAACAAAACCTTCACAAAACGGCACCAAAATTTAATTCAAATCTCAGCAATTTCCTCACCTCACCTTCTATAAATTGAAGCTCCTCCTTCTCATTTTGGCAAGCTTAGAAAGCCATATAAAAATTCTGCAGAAAACAAAACAAATCGAATTCAAAGCTTCAACCAATATCACATCCCTTAATTCTCCAAATCTCATCTTCAATCTTCATATACCTTAACCTTCAATCCTCTTTCATAAATACTTTGCCACCGTCAATTTCTCAACTCACCTCATCAACAACAAGAGAAATCTAAAAAAAGAGAGGAAGAAGAGCGGCTTTGAAGAAGAGGAACGAAGGTCTTGAGATTTTGAAGAAGAAGAACCGCGACCGATCGAAGTATTTGACGGCGTTTTTCTTCCCGATTTGCTCGCGATCTCTGAAGGTGAATAGTGCCGGCGTTTTCCCCTGTTTCATGCGTACGAAGAAGAGGATTCATTTCCTTATTATTTTGTTTTAATAAAACCTGGTGGTGTTAAGTTTGTTTGGGCCTGTTTTCTTTGGATCCACTTGTTTCTATCACCACCTCCCCCTGCGCCAGATTCCCTTCAGAGTTTTTTCTTATTTTTATATGACATTATTCTTTAACAATTTAGTTTTCTTAAGGATTTTTCTTATAAATTCTCTTTTTGTTTTTTTTATGACTTTTATCTTGGTTATCAAATTTTAGAAAAAAACTTTTAAAAAGACCACTTTCTTATTCATCTTATTTTTTTCGTTTTTGGTCGATGAGATCTCCGATTCGCGATTATTGGTTTTTGAAGATGTTTAATCTTCATTATTTCAAATCTATGGATGAATGATCATGTGGATCATTCTCCATACTTTGGAATCGTGATAGGTTGCCTTCGTTAATTCAATGTGAAACCTCGATTAAGATTAGACCATTACCTTTTCTTTTCGTGCGACATGTTTTCGGAGAATGATCCACAATAGCATTTCTCTAACATGTATTAGCACAAATATTTTCCACCTTAATTGGTGGTGGCCGGCCTCATTTGTAGGGTAATTACTTCGTAAATTACTCGGCGATTGCTTAACATAGACCTAAACTTGTCCCGATTCGGAATGAGATCCACTTGGATCCGGTTGCCTCGATTTTTGTTATCTTTCGTGGTTGTGCTTGATTAAGTTCATCATACCACTTATATGTAAATATTATAATAATATTAATATACTAACCATTTAAATTCAATTTCTCGCATCCTATCCTCTTTATTTCAATTTCTCGCTCCTTATCTCTCTTATTATGCTTTATATCATTCATCATATTGTTTATGTTTATATTGTTGCTTGTGATTTTTCTTTTGTCCATTTGGATACAAAAACATTAATAAAGGTTTAAACATCTAAAATAGACTTGTGACTTTAATTTCGGACTATGGCCACTATCCTTAGCATTGGACTTGGAGTTGGACTTATATTTTAGGATCTTTCCCTTTGCTCAAGTTGTTATGGATTGAAGACTTTGGCCCCGATTAAGTTCATTAGTTCATGAATATGGAAATCCCGTTGTTCTCGAGGATTGCTTGCCATACGGTTTGATCGTTCTCCCTTTAACTTTTAAATTCGAGTCTTAGGATAGTCCCTTCATCTCCTCCCATTTCTTAAATTTTCAAATCTCCTTCCTATTTTCAAAATCTTCTTTGTTTTCAAACTTCAAACATTTTTGCAGTCAAACCTTGACCTAGGTCATGCGATTTTACCTTTTCAATCTTATTTCTTAATAAATGCTAAACCACATAAGCATATCGAAATTTTCTTCCCAAAACTTTAAAATATCCAAAACTCATTCAATTGTTTTTGTGCCCTCGTGCACGTTTTCTTTTAACCATTTTTTATATTTAGATATGATTCATTCTTTCTAGCGGAATTATTCGCTAAAGAATGACGACTTATCTTTACATTCTAAAATCAATTCAACTCATTGTTTCTTTTCAAATTTTGTACCACGAACTACGGGGTTTTGATCTCGCATTGCACTTTGTGGGTACGTAGGCATGAGACGTTCGTCTCTTCAAACACAAAAATCTTAAAAAACATTCTTCTTCTCATCTCTTTAATCTTTTTCAAGCAAACCTTTTCAAACCAAAAAAACAGTAAATATTTCAAAGGGCTCCCGTGGAGTACCACAGACATTTTGGGTGCGTAAAACCTTCCCAATTTGTAACCTATCCCCTTACCCGTTCTCTGTTTGATTCTTTTAGCTTTTTAGCTTTTAAGATTCATTAGGTTTTATTCGCTCTTTTTCCCTTTTCCATTTGGAATAAGATAAAAGCGCGGTGGCGACTCTGTTTACCTTGAGTTAAGTTAATCAATAGCTTACACTCATGATTTTACCGCTACACATATCATGAACTTATGAACTTGTCATGCCATTCCATTATTTTGTATGTCATCTTAGACATCTTAAGACATGTTTGAAACATTTCATGATCATTGGTGCATCATTTTTGTATGCTTTGCATCCATCACATTTCATGAACATCCATGTGTTTTCATGCTTCTAAACATGCTTCCATTGCATCTCATCCTTGTATGATCATTAATATGCATCTTGTATGACTTTGAATCCTCTCATATGCCATTTACATTACATATTCACTTCTGACTTTAGTCTTTGCAGCTTCATTTCTTTTATTTCTTTTCATTTCATTCCTTATGCATTCATACTAATATTTCAGGTACTTTTGGTAAGTTATCTGGGAGGTGGATTTTCCTTCACCCCCACCTCTTATTTCCTTTTAATATGCATTCTTATTTGTCTTTGAAGTGGACTTGTTTCACTTATGCTTCTCTTGATCCTTTCTTTCCTCCTAAGTTACTTATCGTCTTCAGGAAGTAAGTAACTTATTCTTCTTCCTCCTTCTCTTTTCATTTGCTTCTTCCATGGTGTCCTTCTTGAAGATCTTTTCTCTTAAGCCTCACAAACCATAGGATATCCAAGCATGATAACTTTTAGGGTTGTATATAGTCCCCCCTAGCTTTTTGCCTTTGAGTCTCCTTGAGTCTCTCTTCTCATCTCTTAATCAGAGGCTAAACTCTTAAAGCTTTAGGACTTTGAATTAGGGTTATGCCTGCATCCTTCTCTTAGGATGAAGTGTATACTTTAATCCTAAGTGTTAAACCTTTAATTTGTTTATACCTCTTAATCAAATTACATTAATAATCACTAAGACTTTATCTTGTAACTTGGGCCTTACATTAAGGTTCTATCTCTTCCTTATGGTTAAGAGGGACTAACCCTAGTGTTTAATGGACAAGTCCCCCTCAAGTTGTCTTACAAACCCTAAAATCCACTTCTTAATCTCATCCTTTAATTAAAATCCATTTAACAAAGGCTTGTTATCTAATGAATTTAGTCCCTAACCATGGATTAAGTTGAGGATTCTTCCTTAGCTTAAGTGTTCTCATTTGTCATCCTTCTATTAGGATGGTGAATTGAGTTCACTAATCTGTGATTAGAGATTAAACTCATTACTTAACACTAAACAAAAACCCAAAAAAAACATCTAAATAATTACAACTAGGTTAATGATCTTAATCCTACATCATCATGGTAATTAAGTTGAGATGCTTATCTCATACTTAAGTAGGCTCATTATCCCTAATCAGGGAGGATATAATGAGCTTACAACCTTTGATTTAGGCTTAAGCTCATAATCCTACGCAAAACACCAAAAACAATAAAAAACCGAAAACACAAAAACAAACAATAATCATCTCCTTTGGGATTTTTTTCTCATCACACTCATTCACAAATGAGAACTTGCTTCTTCCTTCTAATGCAAGACAATTAGCACTCGAGCCAGACGAGTCATACACTTGAGCATAGACAAGTAAGCAGTTCACAGTTAATTTATTTTTCAGTCTCTTTGAGTCGAACTACGGTGTTCTGACTTCCTCATTGCATGAGAGGATACGTAGGCATAACTTAATAGTTATCGAACAAAAGTCTATTTGTCATCCCTCCCCTCTTTCAGCATTCTTTCTAATGCCTCAGTTCCTGAGCAATTCACACCTTTTGCACTGACACCTGTATTTTCTTTCCTTAGCTTTTGCACACAGATAACACATACACTTACCCCTTTTAAACACAATCTTGTAAAACGTGGATCCCGTCGAGTACGACGGACGATCTGGGTGCTAATACCTTCCCAGGTCGTAACCAATCCCCTTTCTTAATTTCTCTGGTTCGCAACCATCTTATCCATCTCTTTCCAAGTTTATGCAGCATTACCTTTCCTTTGGGATAAAAATACCTAGTTGGCGACTCTATTCAATTCAACCTCCTTTCTCCTTCACCGACCATTCGCGTCTGCACTGTGGGACCTTAGTGTCTTTCCCGGGAGCGACAGCTTGGCGACTCTGCTAGGGATCTTATCTTTGCAACCAGGGCTTCTGGTTCTTTTTGTGGGTTTCTCCTAGCGCTTGTTTAATTTATGTTTATGGGGGTGTTATGTGTGCTTTTTGTTTATTTCTTTATTTATTGCTTTTTGTACAACTTTATTTATCGCTTTCATTTACTATTTATGCACTTCATATTGTTATCATCATATCATGTGCTGGATTTGTTGGCTTACCTTGTGTCGCTCCCAAAGATTTGCATCCCGATACAAGCGCGAACGGTCGGCGAAAAGAGAAATGAATAGAGTCTCCAGCTAGGCATTATTATCCCGAAGGAAAGGTAATGCTGCATAAACCTAAGAAAAGATGGATAAGACGATCGCGAACCAGGGAAACTGAGAAAGGGGGTTGGTTACAACCTGGGAAGGTATTAGCACCCAGATTGTCCGTCGTACTCGACGGGATCCACACTTAAAAGATTTGTGTTTAAAGGGGTGGTGTTAGTGCTATTTAGTGTGCAAAAGCTGGAAAAGAACGCAAGTGTCAGTGCAAAATGTGAAGTGAATAAAAGAGGTGTCAGTGCAAGGAAAGAATGAAATGCTCAAGACCATGAGGCTTAAAGAATGAAGCTGGAAGAGGGGGGGATATTCAGAGACTTTTGTTCGATAACTGTTAAGTTATGCCTACGTATCCTCTTGTGCAATGATGAAGTCAGAACACCGTAGTTCGACTCAAAGAGACTGAAAAATAAATTGACTGATGAACTGCTTACTTGTCTATGCTCAAGTGTATGACCTGTCTGGCTCAGGTGCAAACTGTCTTGCATTAGACGGAAGAAGCGAGTTCTCGTTTGTGAGTGAAAATTGTCGCTCCCACCTGATGACACGGGGCCAAGAGGGGTACAGACGGGAACGGTCGGTGAAAAGAGGGGAAGAGAACACACAAGGGTGAACTCAAAAGGAAAGAGTCGCCAGCTAGGAATTTTTATCCCGGAGGAAAGGTAATGCTGCATAAACCTAGAAAGATATGGATAAGACGGTCGCGAACCAGAGAGACTGAGAAAGGGGATTGGTTAAAACCTGGGAAGGTATTAGCACCCAGATTGTACGCCGTACTCGACGGTTTCCATGCTTAAAAGATTTGTGTTTTAAAGGGGTAGTGTCAGTGCAATCTGTGTATCAAAGCTGGAAAAGAATGCAAGTGTCAGTGTAAAAGAAAAGTGAAGTGTATAAGAGAAGTGTCAGTGTAAGGAAGGAGTGCAAAGCTCAAGACTATGAGGCTTAAAGAACAATGCTGGAAAGAGGGGGGATATACAGAGACTTTTGTTCGATAACTGTCAAGTTATGCCTACATATCCTCTCGTGCAATGAGGAAGTCAGAACACCGTAGTTCGACCCAAAGAGACTGAAAGATAATTGACTTGTGAACTGCTTACTTGTCTATGCTCAAGTGTATGACCTGTCTGGCTCAGGTGCAAACTGTCTTGCATTAGACGGAAGAAGCAAGTTCTTGTTTGTGAATGAAGATGATGAGAAAAGAATCCCGAAGGAGACAATCATTGTTTGTTTTTTGTGTTTTCAGTCTTTTATTGCTTTTTGGAGTTTGTCATAGGAAAATGAGCTTAAGCCTAAACCAAAGGTTAGTAAACTCATCACATCCTCCCTCTGATTAGGGGTAATGAGAATACCTTAAGTATGAAGTAAACACCTCACACTTGATCACCATGATGTAGGATTAAGATCATTAACCTACTTGTGATTATTTAGATGTTTTTGGAGTTTTTGTTTAGTGTTAAGTAATGAGTTTAAGCCATAATCAGGGATTTAATGGACCCATTACACCATCCTAATAGAAGGATAATAGATGAGAACATTTAAGCTGAGGAAGACTCCTCAACTTAATCCATGATTAGGGATTAACCTCATGACAAAACAAAACCTTTATTAAAGTGGATTTTAGTTAATGATAAGATTAAGAAGTGAATTTTATGGTTTGTAAGACAACTTGAGGGGGACCTGTCCATTAACACTAGGGTTACTCCTTCTTATCCAATTAAGGAAGAATTAGAACCCTAATGCAAGGCCCAAGTTACAAGCTTATTGTCTTAGTGATTATTAGATGGATTGATTAAGAGATTTAAACACATTAAGGGTTTAACACTTAGGATTAAAGTTATACACTCCATCCTAATAGAAGGATGCAGGCATAACCTTAATCACAAAGCCTTAAAACCTTAAAGGTTTAATCTCTGATTATGAGATGAGAAGAGAAGACACAAAGGTAAAACTAATGGGGACTAATCAAACCCTAATTGTGGTCACGCTTGGGTGTTCCTAGGGTTTATGAGGCTTGCAAAAGATCTTCAGGAGAAAAGCCACCAGGAAAGAAGCAGAGAGAAGCAAGACAACTTGCTTCACTTAAGAAGACAAGTTGTTTGAAGGAAGAAAGTGAAGAGGGAACATGAGTGAGAAAGCTCACTCTAATACAAAGATAAAATGCAGAAATGATGCATAAGAGAGAGGAGAAGAGATTGTGAGAAGTGAAGGCAAATTCACTTCTCAAAACAACTTACCACCTGAAAAGTTAGCAAAGGAAATGAAATGAAATGAAAATGAGATAAAATGCAATGATGCAAACCAAAGTCAGAAGCATAAACATGATGCTAATGATGCTAAGAGATGATGCAAACACATGTCAAGAGTTGTGGATGCTCACACAAAGATGAAGATGCAAGTGAAGCATGTTTTGGACCATGAAAGTTCATGAAAGTTTATGGAATGATATGAATACATAACATGGAAAATGAAAGATGCAATTATCAAACATGATTCTAATATGTTCTAAGATGTCTTATGTGTCATGTTGATGCACAAAATGTCATGGCAAGTTCATGTATGCAAGCAAATGAGAGATGGATGCAAAGGAAGGCAAGAATTAGGTTTTACACACAATATGCAATGCAAAATTCAAAATCAGAAGCAAATGACAAGATAAAAAATTGAAAATGGGATCAAAGGAACCCTAACCCTACATAAGCTCACTTCCCAAAGGAGGGGTCGTAAGTCTTAACCTAATGGGAGTTATGATTTTTCTAAGTCAACTAGGGTTTCAAGGCACATCAAAAGGAAAAATGCTCATCAAATTGAAAATGAAATATAAATTCAAACCAATTTTACCCTAGAAACTACATGATATGAAGGATGCAATGCAAGAAGAACCATCATCAAAATCTTCATGGTTATGCAAAATGAATTTTTTCAAGTATGAACAAAAATATTGCCTTTAAACAACTTTTATTCCAATGAAAATTGTCAAAATGCATCAAGGACCAAAATGAAATTTGTTTTGAGAGTTTGCTAATGTTTCTAAATGTTTTAAAATGCAATGTGAATTTTTTGGTGATTTTTAAATACATAAATGCATTTTTAATTAATTAATTTCCAATAACTAATTAAAAATAAACATTTAAATGATTTAAAAATAATTTTTAATGCGAAAAATGAAAATAAAAATATTTTTGGGTTCTGAAAATTAATAAAAGGTTTGACAAAAAATTTCATAATTTTTTAATATGTTTTGCTATTTTTAAAAATTCGTGTAAATAAAATGCAAATAAAATGAAATAAAAATAAATAAATGAAGAAGTAATCAGATCCAAGAACCAGGATTTGAACTGGGGTGAAATTGGTTGACTGGCGCGTCATCCAAGGGCTGAGGCTTATCCTGATTAAATTAACCTAATTATAATTAATTAAATTAATAAATGAGGATTAGGGCTAACCAAAAGAATCCTGGCCACTGAAAACGCGCTCGCATCTCACATCCAACGCTCCACATTCAAACTTGGCTAATCACCTGAGATTAGCCCTAATTACTCTCAGATGACCGGAATAGTGCTCCGGTCATCTTCTCCGGCAGCTCAAAACGCTATCTCTCTCCCTAAGACTCTAAAACCTAATCTCTCTGCCCAGAATCAAACCCTACGCATCACTCAACAAGAATCACCCACTAAAACAAATTTATTTCACATATTCAAGCTGAATCGAAGCAAATTAGTTCTAGGTCAAAAAAATTTCAGAGGGCTCATACATGTTTAATGCTTGATCATTTTCAAAACTAAACATATCAGAATCATCAGTGAATCATGGAGAAACTTTTAGGAACTTAAAAACGCGTTTCTGGAAAAAAAGTTCATCTTGTTACCTGAGATGGAGCTTTTGCTTTTGGAGCTTTCTGGCCAGTTCCTTGCTTCAAAGTCCCTCCAATAATCTCCCTGAAGATGCTTTGAGGCTTAGTTGGAGTGTATTATGGCTGGTTTTTGAGATTGATGAAGTTCTGTCCAAAGGGAGTGGAAAATCGTATTTCTGTTTGGGATGGTTTCAGGATCAAATGATGGTTGGGAAATGATCAGAGGATCATGGTGAGTGATTTTGTGAAGTTTGTTTTAGGGTTTTAGGCTTGTGTATTGAGATTCGAAGAAAAAATGCATAAAGGGGAGTTTTGGTGGTTGCGGACTTGTGGGAGGATTCAGGCTTTCCTCTTGTGTGTTTTGAGTCTCATTTTGTCCACTTATCAAACTGTGATAGGGCAGAGGGTTGGTGGTGGCACAGTGTGATTGGCATGGCCCCTTTTGCAAAAAGTCAAGTCTATGTGTCCTTTGAGGTATGGGCTGTTTCAGGGCTAGAGCAAAAGCATGTCTGCTGCAGCTTGATTCAAGGATGACCATGGAAATGAGATTGAGGCCAATTAGCAAGTTTGTGAGAAGTTGTGGGAGGTTTTGCAAAATTCACTAAGTTTGGCCCTTTTGAAGTTTCTTAATGATCAAGGCATGTAAATGAGCAATTCTTTAGTGCATTCTGAATTTTAGGTCATGACTTATGTTTTTGTAATGCTTAGAAGTTGATTTGAAGTCATGAGAATGCTTGGTATGTGAAATTGCAAGTTTCCCTCTTTGGTGCAAAAGTGAAAAATAAGTGATTTTTCCCAACTTTGACAAGCCATAACTTTTGATCCAAAATGAATTAGAATGAGTTCTTGTACTTTTTGAAAATGGGAGGATTCAATCTACGACTTTCATGACCAAAGTTTTCTCATTTGAAGCATTTTTGAATCAAAAAGAGGAGGTTGAAAAACTTTCCCAAAATGGCAAGTTTTCAGTATAAGTCACTTTCCCAAAAAGGCAACTTTGCAAATGGCTTGAGATTATTCGATTTTATGAACTTCTAACATCTTCTATGATCAAATAAAGATCATACACATTCAAAATGATGGAGAAACCCCTTTGGTTGGGTCACTGGGGGCCTCAGATGCCCTGGTTTTGCACTGACTTGCTCAAGAAGTCATCTCTTGATCAGATGCCTTCCCCATTGAATTTCTTCATGAAAATTGATATGCATGATCCTCATAACATATAGAGACCAATAGAAACAAGAATGACCAAAAAATTTGGAGTTATGGCCTTTGAAACCAAAACCCTAATTCTAGGTCATCTGTGTAGTTAAACCTGGCTCTGCTTCCATGCCTTTCTCAGTTCTTGTGATTCTTTGACTTTATTGACCTTGTGAGGATATAATATGATGCTTGAACATACATGGACCCTCTTGAGGTGATTGAAGACCTTTGGAGTGGCTCAAATGGCTCAGGGATGGCTCAGATCACAAACCCTAGATGCAGATGGCTTTGAATCAATGCAGTGAAGCAAAAATGCAATATGAGATGATATGACTGAACCTATGCAAATGAAAAGAATCACAAGCCATGGTGAAATGAGTGAGGGAAAATTTGGGGTGCTTACAGCTGCCCCTATTCAAACATGAGTTAGCTGTGTAGGATGTAAGCAACGGCTTGATAGGAAAAAAAGATAACTTGTGGTTGAATACCAAAGACAGTCCAAAATTTGCACTCACTGCAATGAAGAAGAAAAGGAATATAGATTGTAAAAGAAAATAAAGTGTGATTATAAAGTGCGGGCGACGGAGGACGACCGTCGAGCAGAGGACGACTGCTGGGGATAAAGCAATGACGGGGACGGCCGACATGCTGGGGATATAAGAGATTATGATGGGGACGGCCATCAAGTAAAGTTATAAGACTCTCTGGGGATTTAAAGGTAAAGTGAATGATGGGGACGACCATCAAGTTTAAAGCATAAATGAAACAAATGATGAGGTACGGTCATCAAAGGTGAAGGACGATCACCTGGCAGGGGACGGCTGCTCTGTTGGGGATAAGATGAGGGACGGTCATCTATTGGTGAAGGACGATCACTTGGCAGGGTACGGCTGCCAAAAGTATCACGACATAGGACGAATGCTGGATAAAAGGTCGATGATGGGGACGGCCATCGAATAAGCATGATGAAGGACGATCATCAAGAGGTGAAGGACGATCACCTAGCAGGGTACGGCTGCTCTCGGGGTTTATCATGACATAGGACGAATGTCAGATAACAAGATCAACGATGGGGACGACCATCGGATAAAATGATGAAGGACGATCATCAAGAGGTGAAGGACGATCACCTAGAAGGGGACGGCTGCTAAAAATATCACGACATAGGACGAATGTCGGATAGGAAGGGGTTCTAATGAATAGAGACTCCTCTGGGAATGATGAAGGACGACCATCAAAAAGGTGAAGGACGATCACCTGGCAGGGTACGGCTGCCGAAAGGTATCATGACATAGGACGAATGTCAGATAGAAAGAGAAAATTTGCCGGGATTTGCTGGGGACTCTTCTGGGGAATAGTAGACACAGACGAGCGTCTATATTCAAGAAAATATAAGTGTTTGACACGGTGTATAGATGAAATATGCGGACGAGTATCCTTAAGACTATGATACGGACGCTTGACGCATGTTCAGAGATGATGATAAGGACGAGTATCAACTGGTTAACAAAGAACACTGCCGAGTGCTGATTCTGAGGGGATTTAAGTGGTATACAAGATACGGACGAGTATCTGAAATAAGTAAACATGGGTGGGACACATACGGGTGTTCAACTTGCTGCGGAGGATATGACACGGACGGGTGTCGGAAGAAGCGTATTATAAACAAGTATATGGTTCCCAAAGTGTTTGTTTAGGCAACTATGCTAGGGGAGGTGACACGGACGGGTGTCGGAAACAGTGTATAGATATATGTACACATGTGTTGTGAGTGCAAAGGGGACGCTTTGGCTTTCTACTGGGAATATGACACAGACGAGTGTCAAGAAGCATCTGTAATGTATAAGCATATGTTTGCTCGGGCAATTTTATTGGGGAATGACACGGACGAGTGCCAAAAGGAGCATGTAACTGTATTTGTGAGTGTAAAGGAAATACTTTAGCATTCTGCCGGGGAGTTTGGGAAATATTTTGTATATTGTTGATGGAACGTCAGTATTTACAAGTGTTCAGTTCGACACATGGCTTATGATTATGCAATATGTTTGATTTTTGCCGTAATGCTCCGTATTGGACGGAATGCTACGCTCTGGGGGAAAATATGATGCGAATGCTATGATTATGCAAAGATACCGATCCGGGATTCGGATCCCGTTGCTGTAGAGATCTCTGGCTGATCTACTTGAAGTGGATGTCCCAGTTGGGGATGAGATCATTGGTGGATCTGATAAGATGTATGATTCTGCTTGGGGAAATAGGTCATTAATAGACCTATCTTGGCAATGAGGGACCCAGTTGGGGTTTGTGGGAGCTTTCGTCACTTTGTTGTGAGATCTTCAGGTATTGCTCTTCGGGATAGAGGCTGAAACCCTGCGGGGATGGTTCCCCATGTGACACTTGTCCGAGGATGGATAATGACTGGCAGCTCGGCTAGGGAAGAAAGAAAGATCACTGAAAGATCTTCCTAGATATTTCTGTGGGGATCCTACTGAGGATGATACCTGACAACTCAGTTGGGGATATGAACACCTTCTGGTGCCGCTCTTGAAGGAAATGTTGGAGAAGTGATGCCTGGAAACTCTGATGGGGAGAAAGCAGCCCCGGTGCTGTTTGGAAGGCGTACTGAGGAAATAATGATTCGGCAGCCTACTGGGGAGAAGCTTTTCATGCTCCATGCTGTGCTTTGAATACCTGCAATCCTATTATAACAAAGAAACGTACAAGCATCCCGAGGTATCCCTTACTGGATTCCATCATAGGAGTTTAGACACTCCCGGGAGTAAGTATATTTCCTGTAAGCACGTATTTTTAGAAGGGAAGCATCTGTATTTATGAAATCAATATCTTAAGGACATCGAACATTTTGCAAATGAAAATAAAATGTACAAGACGAAATATGACTGAAAATCTGATTTTATTAATTTATGTGCCCCGAATTGGCAAGATACAGTCAAAGAAACGGATCCCCTAAAATGAGGAGATTGTTACAAATTGAAAAACGAAAAGATGCTGGCAATGTTGATGACGCTTCAGTGAGCTTCCCTTTTGCTATGACTTGTATGACATTGACGTTCTTCTCATCTTGCTTTTGAAGAAAGTTGGTTCTGACTGATGCTTTAACCCTTCGAAACTTGCCATGTTGTAGACGAATTCAGAATGCAGTTGTTCGCTTATTCACCTATTTTGCGTGGATCGCCCTTTCGGGTTTTCAATCCACCGGGATACCCATTTTTGCCTGAGCTGTCCAATGCGGCTTTTCAACTCAGCGGGTGTACATTTTTTTAATTTATTTTCCCTTATTTTTTCCCGAGTCTTTTATTCTGTTTTTGACTCGCCGGGATGCCCTATTTTGTCCTGGACTTACATTCTGTTTTTATGTCCAGCGGGTCATTCTATGCGAAGTATTTTTTAACTGCATCTGAATTCAAAGGGGACAGGAAGTCTTCACCATCCATAGTACTGAGCATCAATGCTCCACCGGAGAAAACTTTCTTTACTATGAATGGCCCATTATAGTTCGGAGTCCACTTGCCCCTGTGGTCTGTATGAGGAGGGAGGAGTCTTTTCAGCACAAGATCTCCTACTTGGTATTCTCGAAGCCTGACTTTCTGATCAAAGGCTTTCTTCATTCTTTTCTGATACAACTGTCCATGACAAATTGCATTCAATCTCTTCTCTTCAATCAGATTCAGTTGTTCGTATCGGGATCGGACCCATTCTGCTTTGTTCAACTTAACATCCATCAATACCCGTAAGGAGGGTATTTCAACTTCAACAGGTAGGACTACCTCCATACCATACACAAGCTGATACGGTGTTGCCCCGGTGGATGTTCTGATTGACGTTCGGTACCCATGCAAGAAAAATGGTAGAATTTCATGCCAGTCTTTGTAGGTGACTACCATCTTCTGCACAATCTTCTTAATGTTTTTGTTAGCTGCCTCAACAGCGCCATTCATCTTTGGCCTGTAAGAAGAAGAGTTGTGATGTTGGATCTTGAAGTCCCGACATAGTTCTGCCATCATCTTATTGTTCAATTTGGAACCATTATCAGTAATGATTCGCTCGGGCACTCCATACCGACAGATGATGTCTCTTTAGAAATCGGGCTACCACTTGCCTGGTAACATTTGCATAAGAAGCTGCTTCAACCCACTTGGTAAAATAGTCAATGGCAACCAGGATGAATCTGTGGCCATTTGAAGCAGTCGGTTCAATCTTGCCAATCATATCAATGCCCCACATGGACAAGGCCAGGATGAAGACATCACATTCAAAGGATTGGGAGGCACATGCACTTTATCCGCATAGATCTGGCATTTATGGCATTTTCTGGCATAGGCACAACAGTCTGCATCCATTGTGATCCAGTAATAGCCTGATCTTAGAAACTTTTTAGCCATTGCATGCCCTCCAGCATGGGTACCAAAGGATCCTTCGTGCACCTCGTGCATCAACAAGTCTTCTTCTGTTCTATCAACGCATGTGAGGAGTACCATATCAAAGTTTCTCTTGTACAGGGAACCATCAGCATTCAGGAAGAAACTACTAGCTAGCCTTCTGTAAACACCCCAAATTTGCCCTCACCCATTCACACCATGGCTTGTGATCTTCTCATATGCATAAACACAATCATAGCTTCTCATGACACATTTTTGATTCACTGCATAGATTCAAAGTCATCTGCATCTAGGGTTTGTGATCTGAGCAATCCAGGAGCTCCTTGAGCCACTCCAAAGGCCAGCAATCACTTCAAAGGGATCCATGTGTGTTCTTATATCATATTACATCCTCTCAAAGTCAAAAATGACAAGGAATCACAAGAACTGGGATTGGTGTGAATGCAGAGCCAAGTTTGACTGCACAGTTGACCTAAAATTAGGGTTTTGGTTTCAGAGGCCATAACTCCAAATTTTTTGGTCATTCTTGTTTCCATTGGTCTCTATATGGTATAGGGAGTATGCATATCAATTTTCATGAAGAAATTCCATGGGGAAGTCATCTGATCAAGAGTTGACTTTTCAGACAAGTCAGTGCAAAATCAGGGCATCTGAGGCCCCCAATGACCCAACCAAAGGGCATTCTTCATCATTTTGAGTGTATATGATCTTTATTTGATCATGGAAGAAGGTTGAAGTTCACAAAATTCAAGAATTTGAAGTTTTTGCAAAGTTGACTTTTTAGGGCATAGTTGACTTTTAAGGAATTTGTCAATTTAGGTCACTTTTCAAACCTTACTTTTTGATCCAAAAATGCTTCAAATGGAAAAACTTTGGTCATGAAAGTTGTAGATTACATTTTTCCCTTTTCAAAAAGTACAAGAACATGACCTAATTCATTTTGGATCAAAAGTTATGGTGTGTCAAAGTTGGCAAAAATCATTAATTTTCAAGATGTGCACCAAATGAGAAACTTGCAAGAACTTTGTACCAAGGCATTTGTGACTTCTAGTTCATATCAAACCAATGCACAAACATTCTATGTGACCTAAAAATCAGATTTGAACCAAAGCTTCTCATGTTTCATGGCTTGTGGAATGAGAAAATTTCATGTGAACCAAAAAGAACCAACTTGCAAAACTCATGATCACACTTCACCCACTTGCTACATTGGATGCTGAACCATGCTAGCCTTCCACACACACCTTGCTGCGCAGCCCATGCCTCTTGTACCAAGCTAGAACTTAGCCCATGCCCTCCTTACAACAAAGTGGACTTTTTGCAAAAGTGAACATCCCAATCACAGCAGGCCAGGTCACATCATCTGACCAATAGGAGTCTTTTATGCAAAGCAAATGCTAGCCATTTCATACATGAAGCAGGGCTGAAACACACAAGAACTCACCATTCACAAAAACACTCCCTCAAGCATTTCTCTTCGAATCTCTCTGCACAACTCAAAAACATTCAAACCAATTCCACACATCAACTCACCTTGCTTCACTGAGCAAAAACCAACAAGACACAAGCCTGAATCAAGCAAGAACACCTCATTCCCCTTTTCACTCCAACCTGCATTTTCCTTCGAAACATCTTCCACAGCTCACAAACACAAAAACAAACTTCATAGGTCAACTCAACTCATCTCCCTGGTCACAAAGAAACCATCATCACAGCCTGAAACCTTCAGAATCCCAAACACGATTCCTGCCCTTCATTGAACAGAACTTGTTCAAGCTTCAGAACCAGCCATCATAAACTCTTTCCAAGCATTGAAAGCTTCTTAGGAGGTCAAGTGGAGTAGATTGCAAGCAGGAAACTAGCCAGAAGGTGCCAGAGATCAAAGCTCCAGTTCAGGTGAGCTTCATGAACATTTTTTCCAGGAGCTCATTTTTAAGTTCTTAAATGGTTCTCTATGTCCCACTGATCATGATGACATGTTTGGTTTCGAAAATCATTGAGTTTTAAGCATGTATGGTGTTCCTGAAATTTTTTGACCTAAACCCCTTTTGCTTCGATTCAGCCTTATTATGTAAAATAAATGTGTTTTGGCTTTTGATTCTTGCTCTATGATGTTTGGGGATGGTTTCTGGGCAGAGAAATTAGGTTTTAGTGAGCTAGGGTGAAAGTTAGCATTTTTCAGGGAGGGTGCTGGCCGGAGAAGACGACCGGAAGTCTTCTCCGGCAGCCTGAAAGTCATTAATATGTAATTAGGGTTAGGGCTTCCAGTTTGAATTTCAGGCGTTGGATGAGTTGACTGAGTCTTTTCCCGCGCGCATCCAATGGCTCAGATCATGTCATTAGTTTAATTAGGTTTAATTTAATTAATTAATTAAGTTTAGCCCAGTTTGAATGTGGGCCACAAGATCTGGCGCGCAGTCAATGCTTCCAAGCCCAGAATGAATCCTGGCCTTCCATCCTGCATACTTCAGTTTATTTTATTTTTTATTTCATTTTCTTTCATTTAACTTGCATAATTTATTTAAAATAGTAAAAATTGTCTAAAAATTATGAAACTTTTTCTCAAGAGTTTCATTAATTTTTAAGACACAAAAATATTTTTATTTTCATTTTTAGCATTTAAAATGTATTTTTAAATATTTAAAAGTTTATTTTTAATTGATTAATGGAAATTAATTTATTAAAAATACTTTTAGGTATTTAAAAATCACCAAAAAATTCATGAAATGTTCTAAGACATTTAGAAACATTGTCCAACCTTCAAACCAAATTTATTTTTTGATCTTGATGCATTTTAAGAATTTTTCATTGATTTAAAATCATTTTTATGCATTAATTTGATCCAAAGTTCAAAAAAATCATTTCTGCCTATCCATGAGGAGTTGGACATTGATTCTTTTTGCATTGCATTGTGTTTAGCATGTAGTTTGTGAGATTAAATGGCCATGATTTGATATTTCATTTTCAATTTGTTTGACATTTCTTTTGTTTGGAAACCCTAAAACCCTAGCAAACTTGTAAAAACCATAACTTGAACTTGGTTAAGAGTTGAAACCTCTCCTTTGGGCATTGGGTTAGTATAGGATTAGGGGTCCTTTGTGTGGCATTTTCAATTTTTTATCTTGATGTTTGCTTCTGATTTTGGTTTTTGTTTGTGGTATTGTTCATAAACCCTAATTTGGGCTTCCATATGCATCCATCTTACATTCTCTTGTATAACATGACTTGCCATGACATTCCATGCCTCCATTTGATTTATTTAACATCATAAGACATATTGAAAGCATGTTTGATCATTGCATCTTTCATTTTCCATGTTGTATGCCATATGCATCTCATAACTTTTCATGTATGTTCATGGTTCCTAACTTGCTTCATTTGCATTCATGAACTTGCATGATCATCCCCATGTGCTGCCTCATGTTTGTAGCATCTCATAGCATCATTAGCATCATGTAAATGCTTCTGGTTTTGTTTCTCATCATGTCATCTCATCCCATTTTGCATTGCATTGCATTTCTTTTCTAACCTTTCAGGTGGTAAGTGATGTTGAGAAGTGAATTTGCCTTCACTTCTCATAACTTTTCTTTTCATCTCTCTTGCATCCATGCTGCATTTTTGTATGTGTTTGAGTTTGAGCTTGCTCATTCTTCTTCTTCCCACTTTCTTTCTTCAAGTGACTTGACTTCTTGAATGAAGCAAGTCACTTTGCTTCTCTTGATCCTTTCATCTGCTTCCTGGTGGTTCCATTGAAGACTTCTCTTGTAAACCTCACAAACCTTAGGAACAACCAAGCATGACAATGATTAGGGTTTTGATTAGTCTCCCCTCTTAGTTTTACCTTTGTGTCTCTTTTGAGTCTTCTCTTCTCATCTCATAATCAGGGACTAAACGCTAAAGGCTTTAAGGCTTTGTGATTGAGCTTATGCCTGCATCCTTCTCTTAGGATGGAGTGTATAACTTTAATCCTAAGTGTTAAACCCTTAATGTGTTTAACTCCTTTAATCAATTCACTTAATAAGTATCAAGACATCACACTTGTAACTTGGGCCTTGCATTAAGGTTCTAATTCTTCCTTAATTGGTTAAGAAGGACTAACCCTAGTGTTAATGGACAAGTCCCCCTCAAGTTGTCTTACAAACCATAAAAATCACTTCATCATCTTATCATTAACTAAAATCCACTTAATAAGGGCTTTGTTTTGTCATGAGTTTAATCCCTAATCATGGATTAAGTTGAGGAGCTTTCCTCAGCTTAAACATTCTCATCTATTATCCTTCTATTAGGATGGTGTAATGAGTCTGTTTAATCCTTGATTATGGCTTAACCTCATTACTCAACACTAAACAAAACACCAAAAACATCTAAATAATCACAAGTAGGTTAATGATCTTAACTCTACATCAAAAGGTGATTAAGTGTGAGAATCTGACTTCACACTTAAGGTATTCTCATTACCCCTAATCAGAGGGAAGATGTGATGAGTTTACTAACCCATTGGTTTAGACTTAAGCTCATTAACTTATGACAAACTTTCAAAAAGCAATAAAAGACTGAAAACTCAAAAACAAACAATAATCGTCTCCTCCGGGATTCTTTTCTCATCTCATTCACTCACAACCGAGAACTTGCTTCTTCCGTCTAATGCAAGACAGTTAGCATCTGTGCCAGACAGATCATACACTTGAGCATAGGCAAGCAAGCAGTTCACAAGTCAATTCATCTTTCAGTCTCTTTGGGTCGAACTACGGTGTTCTGACTTCCTCATTGCACGAGAGGATACGTAGGCATAACTTAACAGTTATCGAACAAAAGTCTCTGTATATTCCCCCCCTTTCCAGCCTCATTCTTTTAGCCTCATGATCTTGAGCATCTTATTCCTTTCCTTACACTGACACTGTACATTATACACTCTCACTTCCTCTACACTGACACCTGTACATCCTTTTCCAGCTATTTTATACACAAATTGCACTGACACTACCCCTTTAAAACACAAATCTTTCAAGCGTGGATCCCGTCGAGTACGGAGGACAATCTGGGTGCTAATACCTTCCCAGGTTGTAACCAACCCCCTTTCTCAGTCTCTCTGGTTCGCAACCGTCTTATCCATCTTTTTTCTAGGCCTATGCAGCATTGCCTTTCCTCCGGGATAAAAATGCCTAGCTGGCGACTCTATTCATCTCTAGTGAGTTCACGGCTGTGTGTTCTCATTGTCCCTCTCGCCGACCGTTCGCGTCTGTACCTTTATCTGGGCCGGTCCCATTTATCGGGAGCGACAACTTGGCGACTCTGCTGGGGAACCTTATACTGTAACTAGGGCTTCTGGTTCTTTTTGTGGGTTCCTCCTAGCGCTTGATTGATTTGTGTTTACTGGGGTGTTATGTGCTTATTTGTGTTTATATTTGTATTTATTTTTGCTTTATGTACAGTTGTTTATTTGCTTTCTTTACTGCTTTACATATATCATACTGTCATGCTATCTTGCTGGATCTGTTGTTTGCTTTGGTGGGTGGGTGTTCCACTGAGAGTTAAGATCCTATACCTGGGATCTGAGTGACACCTAGGCTAGAGTGGTTCATATTCTTTCCCATTCCATCTCGGTCTGGTGCGGGAATATGAAACACAGTTCAGATATGGGTTTCTTCTTGAGAACTCTGTGTTGCAGATTTCCTGCAATACTAGGGCTATCTGGGAAGCCTGCTAAGTGTGGATGACCTTTTAGTATTGACCTTCAGAAACTGAGGTGAATTAGAGGAGGAACTTTTATGGTTATTGTAAACACTGTACCTCCGGGTTAGAAGTGTTTACACTTCTCATAACTGATCCAAGTCTGAGGATCCTTGTTCTAGAACACCACCTGTGAGGGGGTTGGGTTGTTTACAGGTTTGCAGGTACCTTGGCCTCAGAATACCCTGTCACTTTGATTTGATTAAGAATACTCCATGTTGGAACAGTTCTTGTGATTCTAAACCCTGGACATGTGGCTCTTTATTTGAGCCCCCCCACCTTGGTTACTGGATTTATAGACCTCCATCTGGATTTCTTGAATATACTTGGACTTATATCAGAGCATTTGATCAGATCCAGCTCAGTCACAAACCCTTGCATATCATTTGCATACATAATCATTGCATCATATTGACATTTGCTTATTTGTGTTTCAGGGTATCCATCTTCATTTGGTTTTGGTTTTGACCCTATCTTCAGTATTGACCTATCTTCATCAGCGCCTGCTTCAGCTATTATCTGTCTATTTCAGTCACCTGCACCAGCCAATCAGTGGCCCAATTCTTCAGTGTTATCATCAGCACCTGTCTCCACTCATCTTCAACAACATGGCTCCTAAAAAGAGCAACATCACCTACCACTTCTTCCAGCCAGATTTAGCTGACATCAGGAGGATTCAGACCCTGATCACTCCAGACCATATACCACTGTTCAGGGAACACCATGGAGATATACTTGATGTGGTTATGGATCTGGACCCTTCGCAGAGAAGCCTGATCCACACTTGCATTCAGTTTTATGATCCCCCACTGAGGTGCTTTACTTTTCAGGACTTTCAGTTGGGCCCTCTATTGGAAGAATACTCATCATTGATTGGTATGCCTATCAGGGGTGGAATCCCTTTCAACCCTGAGATGGTCTTTCCTGGTAATGAAGAAGTAGCAAAGGCTTTGCATCTGGAAGCAGTTTTGATAGGGCAGCATATGACTTCTAAGGCTGGAATCCCTGGCTTGCATCTGGATTTCTTGATCTCTCAAGCTACCCTGAAAGCTTCTTTAGGAGAGTGGAAAGCAGTCTGTGCTTTATTGGCCTTGAGCATATATGGGATCATACTATTTGCAGATGAGCCTCGATTTGTTAGCAAGAATGCAATCCATCTGTTCATTCTAAAGAACCCAGTGCCAACTTTATTGGGGGATCTCTATTACTCAGTGCATCAGAGGAATGAAAAGCAGAGGGGAAGATTAGTGAAGTGCTGTGCTCCATTGTTCCACACTTGGCTTCTCAGGCATCTACCCAGGACAGATGCATTTTTGAATCCTCATCAGCAGAGAAACTGGGCTAAGAGACTCACCACTCTAACTTCAGCTGATATCAGGTGGTGCACTCAAAGCACCAAGGGCAGGGATATCATCACCAGCTGTGGGCATTTTTCCAATGTGCCCCTAATAGGAGTTAAGGGTAGTATCAATTACAATCCTCTGTTGTTCAGAAGGCAACTGGGCTATGCACTGGTCCACACTCCTAAGGCACAGGACTTGGTTGAGACTCTTTATTGTGAGAACAAGCCTAATCTGGCTATTGTTAGGCAGGTAGCTTGGGCCTGGGACAATGTTCAAACCAAGGGAGTAACCATTCTGGGGAAGTGCAACAATGTGGCATCAGCACAATATTATGAGTGGTCTCGTGCCAGGGCTCAGTTCTCTGGAATGCCCTTTACCATAGAAGATATGCCTGAATCATCTTCAGCACCACCCCCTGCCACTATCAGTTTGGAGGAGTTTGAGAGCTTGAAAGAAAGAAATGAGAAGTTGACTCAAGCTTTGCAGAAGACCCTCCGGGAGAGGAGTGATGGCAGGTTGGATATTGAGAGGTTAGAGAAGTTGAGAGTGGAGCATCTGGCTAAGATTGAAAAGTCTGGGGATTATATCAAGAAGTCTAAAGCTGGAGAGCAGATTCTGAAGAATGCTTGCAAGGAAGCCCAGTTCCAGAGAGCAAGGACAGACTTGTATCTGAAGGAGAGTCAAGCTAGGTGGGTCAGGATCACCGAGGCTCGTACTCTGGAGGACAAGAGAGTCCAAGACAAGATGAAGCAACTGGAAGCTAGTGCAAAAAAGCAGCAAGAAGCCCTGGCAGCAGCCCAGAGGGAGATATCAGAGCTGAAGATCAAAGCCGGAGTGAAGAGGTCAAAGGACCAAAGTCAGCACAAGAAGCTAACTGCAGCTGTTACAACCCGGAATCTCCTTATCAGGAATCTCACGGAGCGTCCAGCTGATCCTGTGACCGAAGCACTTCTCAAGGAAGTTCGGGAGGATGAGTTTGGTCTTGGTGTTTGACCATTTGTTTGTTGCTGCTTTCATTCCATGTACTTTTGTTTTCCTGTAATGTATTTTGACCCCTCAGAGGGCTTGTATTTGTAAACAAACTATGTACCATTTGCTTTTGTAATATATGTATTAGTTTGTTCCATCCGAGTTTATTTCGAAAGCAACATTAACAACATCTTCAGGGGTCTGGAAGGGTCAAAACCGAATGCCAAGCCGGATACCTTGAAAACAAATAAGCATACTGCATTGCATGCTAACCGTTTGTTTGTTTTGTAGGTTTTTGCTTTATTGCTGCTAACTCTGTTGTAATGTTCAGGAACTATTGCTCGGCGCCGGGTATTTCCCCTCAACCGTCTGCACCGTTATCCAACCCGTAACAATCTTCCGGGCATACAAATGGATCAGGTACAGCAGGACCTTGCGGAGGTCAGAAATCAAATGGCAAACGAAAGATTGGAAATGAGGAACCAGATGACTCAGTTTATGGAAGTGATGAACAACATGGCTCAGAGCCAAGAAAGATTGAGAGCCATGGTGGAAAGGCAAAATCAAGAGGATCCACATATAGGGACTGCCGGCACAAGCAACGACGAAAGGGTCCAACCTCACGTTAACCCCCCTGTATTCGGCCCCCATCTTCATCCAGAGGTCAATATTCCTGCAAATGTTCAGGGGACTGCCACTGCAGGCAGGGTACTGCAAGAAGACCCCCAAGAGGATCAATTCACAGTAATGGGTGCTGGGGAAGAAGCTTATGATAGAAGGCTGGATGAGATAGCTGAGAAATTAAGATCCTTAGAGTCTCAAAACTCTTTGGGTTTTGATGTTATGGACATGGGCTTGGTAGATGGGGTCAGGATTCCCCACAAGTTTAAGCCACCATGCTTTGAGAAGTATAATGGGACTTCCTGTCCCCGAACCCATCTACAATCTTTTCTCGGGAGGTTAAAAGCCTATACCATGGACGAGAAGCTGTGGATGTTCTATTTTGAGGATAGCTTGACTGGAGCTTCGAGGGAATGGTATTCCCATCTGACAAGAGCAAGTATTAGATGCTGGAAGGACCTGGCAGAGGCCTTCATCAGACAGTATTAGTATAACTTAGACATGGCACCCAACAGGACCCTCCTAATGGGAATGTCACAGTCTTCGAGGGAAAGTTTCCGAGAATATGCCCAGAGATGGAGGCAATTGGCTACTGCTGTTCAGCCACCTATGTCTGAGAGGGAAATGGCAGATATGTTTATGAACACCCTCCAGGGAACATATATTGATAGGCTGGCTGCTTTCTCTTCCACTAGCTTTGCAGATGTTGTCATAGCTGGGGAGAGAATTGAGAGCCTGTTAAAAATGGGCAAGATTACTGATAATGGTGCCAGCTCGTCCAGCAACACAAGGAAGCCTTTTGCAGGCCCAAGAAGAGCTGGCGAGACCAATGCCATCCACACCAACAGGGGCAGACCTCCATATGTTCACAGGTCAGTGGCAGCAGTCACCATTCCCGCTCCAGCTCATCCTCAACCAGTTTATCAACCTCCGCAGCAAAACTATCAGCAACAACCTCAGTACCATCAACAAAATCAGTATCCTCCAAGAAATTACAACAATAACAACACCAACAACAATAATCAGCAAAGGCCATTTCAGCAGAGGCCATCTCAAGCCAATAGGGTGATCGATCCGATCCCTATGCCATATGCTACGTTGCTGCCACAACTCCTGAAACTCAACCTAGTTGAGCTAAGGACGTTGGCACCTCCAGATCCCAATAGTCTGCCAAGAAATTATGACTCCAACGCCAGATGTGCTTTTCATTCAAATGCACCTGGCCACAGTACAGAAAAGTGCAGAGCCTTGCACATGAAGGTACAAGACCTGGTAGACTCAAAAGCTCTGAATTTCGCACCACCACCCAATGTCAATAAGAACCCCATGCCAAACCACGGTGGTCCCAGAATTAACGCTATTGAAGAAGACAAGTCGTCTTATTTAATAACCAGTGTGGGTCAGATCCGGACACCGTTGGTGGAAATCAAGGCTCAACTCCTCGAATGTCAAATGTTCCCGGGGTGTGAGTTAGGGTGTGCTTACTGCAATATTTCAGTAAATGGGTGCGATAACTTGAGGAATGGCATAGACAGTCTTATTCAGAGTGGCCAGCTTCAAATCACCACATCATTTCCAACAAATCCAGCAATCTCATCAGCAACAACTCCAGCAACTCCTACAACTGCAACAACCGTTGTTCCTGACAATTCTTCAGTTTCATCAACAAGTACTTCATCTGTCTTCTCAACTGATCAGTTATCAACAATTTTTCCTGCTACAACTTCAGCATCACTCCATTTTGAGTCTCCTACAACAACAACATCCATCCTCCCGACAATGTCTCCTACAACTCCAGCAACAAACTCTGAAGACGTCTCAACTGTCACAATATTTTATGATCCTGAAAACAACTCTGCCTACAACTCAGAAGGTGCTGCTCCCATCAGAGCACCAGTCACAATTTATTATGATCCACAGACTATCACAATTCCTTCTGCAGCTGCAATCAATCCAGTCACTATCACGGTGCCTGGACCAATACCTTATGAAAGCAGTAATGCCATCCCCTGGCATTACGGCTCTGACCTGTACTGTGAAGGACAAAAAACCACTTTTGAATCATCAACCCCTGCACCACAAGTAGACAATGTGGGAGGAGGCGGAGGCTTCACTCGAAGCGGACGTCTCTTTGCTCCACAAATTCAGAGACCCACTGCCGAAGCAGAAGCTACTGCCAAGGCAAAAGGAAAGAGCCCGGTGCAGGAAGATCAAGCTGTTAAGGAAGCTTTGAAAACACCATTTGATCAAGAGGTTGATGAGTTCATGCGAATCATCAAGAAGAGTGATTATAAAATAGTGGATCAGCTTCATCAGATGCCTTCCAAGATCTCAATCCTATCATTGCTTATGTGCTCCGAAGCCCATCGAAATGCACTACTTAAAGTCTTGCACGCAGCTTACGTGCCTGAAGAGATCACTGTCAATCAGTTGGAAACCGTGGTTGGAAATGTTAATGCTAGTCATGGACTAGGGTTCACCAACACTGATTTGACAACGGAAGGCCGCAACCATAACAAGGCCTTGCACATCACCATGGAATGTAAAGGTGCAGTCCTTTCCCATGTGCTGGTAGACACAGGGTCATCCCTTAATGTCTTACCCAAAAAGGCCCTGGTGAAGCTAGAATATGACGGATTGGCATTAAGACCCAGCAACCTGGTGGTGAGAGCCTTTGATGGTTCTAAGAGATCGGTTCTAGGAGAGATTGAGTTGCCAGTAACGATTGGCCCGCAGACTTTCAAAACGACCTTCTACGTGATGGATATACAGCCCGCCTACAGCTGTCTATTGGGTAGGCCATGGATTCACGCCGCTGGCGCCGTGAACTCTACCCTTCACCAGAAGTTAAAATTCGAGTGGGAAGGTCAAGTCGTTACAATCTGTGGAGAGGAGGATATTTTTGTCAGCCACCTGGCTACCTATAAATACATTGAGATGGATGGGGATATCCATGAAACAATGAGTCAGGGGTTCGAAGCTTTGAACGTGAATGAAACATCTGCTGTACCTGGAACTTCAATGACATCATACCAACAAGCCCGGAAGGTTGTTGAGGGAGGAAACGCCCAAGGCTGGGGCAAACTGTTATCGGTGGAGAAGAAAGAGGATAGATTTGGGTTGGGTTACAAACCAACTCAACAAGATCAAGCAGAGGCTGCGAAAGAGCCCAACTTTGTGAGTGGGGGGATGCTCACCCCTGATGCTGTCAACTGTCTGGAAGACGAGCTGGAAGAAGAACGCAACCTGGAAAGCTGGATTCGTCCAAAGATCCCGGGGAGCAGTATCTCAAACTGGTCTTCCCAGGAAATTATAAGAGTTACTCGTGCAGAGTAATTATTATTTCCTGTATTTTTATAGCATGCATCAAAGTCTTGCATCTTGCCCAAGATGACAAGACTCATTTTGTAATCGGGCCATCTGTACTTTTTGTGCAACAAGATTAATCAATGAAATATCAGACATCTTTTTGCAAACGAGTCTTTTCTTTTCCGCTCACTGTTTTTCCATTTTTCTTTTTGTACAAAAAATAAATGGCAGTGTTTTCAAAATGACAACTTTATTTCACTTTTCTAAACAAGATTAAAATCAAATCACTAAAATGAACAAACTGAACCCTTGCAGAGAGTGCCTTCCAGACCGCACCGACAACAGCACGGCTATGACTTCGTATGACTTTGACAATCCAATCAATCAAGCTGATGAAGGGGTTGAAGAAGAATATGAGCTTCCTGAAGAGCTAGCCAGGTTGTTAAGACAAGAGGAAAAGGTTATTACTCCTCACCAGGAGGAGGTTGAAGTGATCAATCTTGGTACAGATGAAGACGTGAAAGAAGTTAAAATCGGGGCCTGCTTACAAGACTCAGTGAAGAGACAACTGATTGACCTGCTTCGAGAGTATGTGGACGTGTTCGCTTGGTCTTATCAAGATATGCCAGGGTTGGATACCGACATTGTTGTGCACAAGCTGCCTTTGAGAGAAGAATGCCCGCCGGTTAAACAGAAACTGCGCCGTACTCGTCCGGACATGGCAATGAAAATCAAGGAAGAGGTACAAAAGCAATGGGACGCCGGTTTCCTTGCCGTAACTAGCTATCCGCCGTGGGTTGCTAATATAGTACCTGTGCCTAAGAAAGACGGAAAAGTGAGGATGTGCGTTGACTACCGGGATCTGAACAGAGCCAGCCCAAAAGATGACTTCCCATTACCTCACATTGATGTATTGGTGGATAACACGGCTCAGTTCTCGGTATTCTCCTTCATGGACGGATTTTCAGGATATAATCAGATTAAGATGTCACCTGAAGACATGGAGAAGACAACATTCATTACACCTTGGGGCACGTTCTGTTACAAAGTGATGCCATTCGGACTGAAGAATGCTGGTGCCACATATCAACGGGCTATGGTAACATTATTCCACGATATGATCCATAAGGAAATCGAGTGTTATGTGGATGACATGATTGCCAAGTCCCTTACAGAGGAAGATCACCTGGTGAATCTGCTGAAGTTGTTCAAGCGTCTGAGGAAGTACCAACTAAAGCTGAATCCCAACAAATGCACATTCGTGGTGCGATCTGGTAAGCTGCTGGGCTTTATTGTAAGCGAGAAAGGGATTGAAGTTGACCCTGATAAAGTCAAAGCCATCCAAGAGATGCCTGCACCGAAGACTGAGAAGGAAGTTCGAGGGTTCTTAGGTCGATTGAACTACATTTCACGGTTCATATCTCACCTTACAGCAACCTGTGAACCTTTGTTCAAGCTGTTAAGAAAAGAGCAGACGGTCAGGTGGAATGAAGACTGCCAAAGGGCTTTTGACAAGATCAAGGAGTACTTACAAGAGCCTTCAATCCTCATGCCTCCAGTTGAAGGGAGACCTCTGATAATGTACTTAACCGTATTAGAACAGTCGATGGGGTGTGTGCTGGGCCAGCATGACGAGTCTGGTCGAAAAGAGTATGCAATATACTACCTAAGCAAAAAGTTTACCGACTGTGAACAACGTTATTCACTGCTCGAGAAAACTTGCTGTGCTTTAGCGTGGGCTGCTCGCCGACTGAGACAGTATATGTTGACCCACACTACCTTGTTGATCTCAAAAATGGACCCAGTCAAGTACATATTTGAGAAGCCAGCACTTACCGGACGGGTTGCAAGATGGCAAATGATCCTTACAGAATATGACATCCAATACACATCTCAGAAAGCCATCAAGGGCAGTGTATTGTCTGAATATCTTGCTGAGCAACCTATTGATGATTACCAGCCTATGAGATTCGACTTCCCTGATGAAGACATCATGTTCATAAAAGCAAGAGATCACGAAGAGCCTGTTCACACTGAAGGGCCTGACCCGGAGGAAGAGTGGACTATGATGTTTGATGGGGCTGTTAACATGAATGGTCGTGGTGTTGGTGCAGTACTCATTACACCTAAAGGAGTTCACATGCCTTTCTCGGCAAAACTCACTTTCAACTGCACTAACAACGAAGCTGAATACAAAGCTTGCATTATGGGTCTTGAGGAAGCTATTGACCTCAGGATCAAGACATTGACTGTATTCGGAGATTCAGCTCTGGTAGTTAATCAAACCAACGGCAAATGGTACACTCACCAGGACCATCTGATACCTTACAGGGATTATACAAGGAGGTTATTGACTTTCTTCACAACAGTCAAGCTTGAGTATATCCCTCGGGACGAGAATCAGTTTGCAGATGCTCTGGCTACCATTTCATCCATGATCAAAGTTCAAGCTGCTAACTTTGTACCGCAGATTTCAGTGTCCAGACTTGATAGACCAGCATATGTGTTTGCAGCAGATGTTGTCAAAGATGATAAGCCTTGGTTCCATGACATCAAGTGCTTCTTGGAGGATCAAACATACCCACCTGGGGCATCTTCCAATGATAAGAAGACTTTGAGAAGGCTTGCTGGTAGTTTCTTTCTGAACACTGATGGGTCTTTATACAAGAGGAACTTTGATATGGTACTCCTCAGATGTGTTGACAAGACGGAAGCAGATTTGTTGATGCATGAAGTGCACTAAGGATCCTTTGGTACCCATGCAGGAGGGCATGCCATGGCTAAGAAGTTGTTAAGATCAGGTTATTACTGGATCACAATGGATGCGGACTATTGTGCCTACGCCAGAAAATGCCATAAATGCCAGATCTATGCAGATAAGGTGCATGTGCCTCCCAATCCTTTGAACATCATGTCTTCACCATGGCCCTTTGCCATGTGGGGCATTGATATGATTGGCAAGATTGAGCCAACTGCTTCGAACGGCCACAGATTCATCCTGGTTGCCATTGATTATTTCACCAAGTGGGTCGAAGCAGCTTCCTATGCCAATGTTACAAGACAAGTGGTAGCCAGATTTCTGAAGAGAGATATCATCTGTCGATATGGAGTTCCCGAGCGAATCATTACTGACAATGGTTCCAATCTAAACAACAAAATGATGGCTGAGTTATGCCGGGACTTCAAGATCCAACATCACAATTCTTCTCCTTACAGGCCAAAGATGAATGGCGCTGTTGAGGCGGCTAACAAGAATATCAAGAAGATTGTGCAGAAGATGGTAGTCACTTACAAAGACTGGCATGAAATGCTACCATTTGCCTTGCATGGGTACCGCACATCAATCAGAACATCCACTGGGGCAACACCGTATCAGCTTGTGTATGGTATGGAGGCAGTCCTACCTGTTGAAGTTGAATTACCCTCTCTACGGGTACTGATGGATGTTAAGCTGAACGAAGCAGAATGGGTTCGGGCCCGATACGGACAACTGAGTCTGATCGAAGAGAAAAGATTGGCTGCAATCTGTCATGGGCAGTTATATCAGAAGAGAATGAAGAAAGCCTTCGATCAGAAAGTCCGGCACCGAGAGTACCAAGTGGGAGATCTTGTGCTGAAAAGAATTCTCCCTCCTCATACAGACCACAGGGGCAAATGGACTCCAAATTATGAAGGACCATTCGTAGTAAAGAAAGTTTTCTCTGGTGGAGCACTGATGCTCGGCACCATGGATGGTGAAGACTTCCCGTCCCCTGTGAATTCAGATGCAGTTAAAAAATACTTCGCATAAAAATGACCCGCTGGACACAAAAACAGAATGTAAGTCCAGGCAAAAATAGGGCATCCCGGCGAGTCAAAAACAGAATAAAAGACTCGGGCAAAAATAAGGGAAAATAAACAAAAAATGTATACCCGCTGAGTTGAAAAGCCGTATTGGACAACTCAGGAAAAAATGGGTATCCCGATGGATTGAAAACCCGAAAGGGCGATCCATGCAAAAATAAGGGAATAAGCGAACAATTGCACTCTGAATTCGTCTGTATCTCCTACAACTTGGTAAGCTTCGAAAGGTTCAAGCTTCAATCAGAATCAACATTCTTCAGAAAGCCAGATGAGAAGAACGTCAAAAGTCATACGAGTCATAGTAAAGGGGAAGCTCCTTAAAGCGTCATCAACATTGCCAGCATTTTATTTCTTAATTTGTAACAATCTCCTCATTCCAGGGGATTTGTTTCTTTGACTGTATCTCGCCAAGTCAGGGCATATGAGTTAATAAAATCAGATTTTCAGTCATGTCTCGTTTTGTACATTTTCATTTATTTGCAAAAATGTCTGATGTCTAAAAAGAAACTGATTGCATAAAATACAGATGTTTATCTTCAAACGAAAACATGCTTGCAAGAAATATACTTACTCTCAGAAGTGCCTAACTCCTATGACGGAATCCAGTAAGGGATACCTCGGGATTATCTTGTGCGTTTCTCTATCTTTTTCAGGATTGCAGGTATCCGGGACGCAACTTGGGGCATGTTAGCTTCATCTCAGCAAGCTGGAAAATCAACACTCAATTTTAGCACCCGAAGTGCTCTCTCCCCAGCTGAGTTGCTTCTCGTGACTTTCCCCCAGCTGATTTGCCACTTATTACTTATCCCCCATCAGAGTTGCCAGGCATCACAGAAGACGCCTATATCCCCGGCTGAGTCAAGGATCCTCTCCAACAGAATCCCTAGGGAGGTCTCTCAATGATCTCTCTCCCTCCCCAGCCCAGTGGCCATTTCATCCTCAGTCGGGTACAAAAGTCCGAGAGCTATCTCCCCACAGAGCTCCAGCCTCTGTCCAGAGGAGCAGCGCATAGAAGATCACAACAGAATGAAGAAAGCTTCTACAAACCCCTGTTGGGTCTCTCATTTATAAGGATAGGTCTATCAATGACCCATATCCCCAAGCAGATATCATCTCATCAGAACTATCAATGATCTCATCCCCAGCTGGGATGCCCATTTCAACAGATCGATCGAAGATCTTCGCAGCAACGGGACCCGGATCCCGGTTTGGTATCTTTGCATAATCATGACATTTGCATCATATTCACCCACAAAGCGTAGCATTCCGTCTAATACGGAGCATTACGGCAAAAATCAAACACATAGCATAATCATAAGCCATGTTGTGGATCGAACACTTGTGAATAATGACAGTTTGTCAATGTACACAAAAATCCCCACCAGAGTCCCCAGCAAAAGCAGCTGCCTCACAATCACAAACATCAGTATATACTCATTTTGACACCCGTCCGTGCCATCTTTCCCCAGTAAAGTCGCCTGAACACTCTTTACAAACAAGATCACCCGTATTACAGATACTTCCTGACACCCGTCCTTGTCATGCCACCAGCAGAAAGCCAAGGACATCATCTTTGCACTCACCTACTTGTATATACATTTTCTCGACACCCGTCCGTGTCATATCCCCAGCGCAGTCGCTTACATTTTACAACCCATATACTTGTCGATAATATACTTTCCTCCTTTTGACACTCGTCCGTGTCACTCTCCCCAGCAGATAAACACTCATCTATACAATACTCATACTCACCACTCATGCTCATACAGATACTCGTCCGTATCTTGTATATACCATTCATATCCCCACATATTCAACACTCGTCCGTGTTCTTTGTTAACCAGATGGTACTCGTCCGTATCATCATCTCAGAGCATGCGTCAAGCGTTTGTTTCTACCTGATACTCGTCCGTATCATAGTCTTAAGGATGCTCGTCCGCATCTTTAATCCATACACTGTGTCAAACACTTTTGCCTTCTTGAACATAGATACTCGCCTGTGTCTGTCATTCCCCAGAAGAATCCTCCCAGATTCAACACTCGTCCGTGTTCTCTGTTAACCAGTTGGTACTCGTCCGTATCATCATCTTTGAACACGTGTCAGTTTGTTTCTACCCGATACTCGTCCGTATCGTAGTCTTAAGGATGCTCGTCCGCATCTTTAATCTATAAATACCAAACACTTATACCTTTTGTTTCTTGGATGTAAACGCTCGTCCGTGTTTACTATTCCCCAGTAGATCGCCAACAAAACAAAATTCTCCTTCTTATCTGACGCTCGTCCTGTGTCATGATAAACCCTGAGAGCAGTCGTACCCTGCTAGGTGGTCGTCCTCCACCTCTTGATGGTCGTCCTCCATCATGCTCATCCGATGGCCATCCCCATCGTTGATATTTAGCAGCCGTCCCCTGCTAGGTGGTCGTCCTCCACCCCTTTGATGATCGTCCTTCATCATTTTTATCCAATGGCCGTCCCCATTGTTGATTTTGGTTATCTGGCATTCGTCCTATGTCATGACAAACCTTGAGAGCAGCCGTCCCCTGCTAGGTGGTCGTCCTCCACCTCTTGATGGTCGTCCTCCATCATGCTCGTCCGATGGCCGTCCCCATCGTTGACCTTTTATCCGATGGCCGTCCCCATCGTTGATATTTTCGGCAGCCGTACCCTGCCAGGTGGTCGTCCTCCACCTTTGATGGACGTCCCCATCCCAATTCCTTTATTCCCCAACAGAGCAGCCGTCCCCTGCTAGGTGATCGTCCTTCACCTTTGAGGACCGTACCTCATCATCTGTTTATTTCATTTATTCTTTAACCCGATGGCCGTCCCCGTCGTGGTCCCTTTTCTTTTAGCCCGATGGCCGTCCCCATCGTCGGTTACTTTGCTTTATGAACTTGATGGCCGTCCCCGTCATGTTTCATTAATTCCCAGAGAATCTTACAACTTTATCCTGATGGCCGTCCCCATCATAAATCTTATTTTTCCCAGCTAGTCGGCCGTCCCCGTCTTGGATTTACCTTTTATCCCCAGCATGTCGGCCGTCCCCGTCATTGCTTTATTTCCCACAATTTTCCCAGCATGTCGGCCGTCCCCGTCATTGCTATTTACCCAGCAGTCGTCCTCTGCTCGACGGTCGTCCTCCGTCGCCCACACTTTACAATATACTTTATTTTCCTTTTACAATCTATATCCCTTTTCTTCTTCATTCTGTGAGTGCAAATTTTGGACTGTCTTTGGTATTCAACCACAAGTTATCTTGTTTGCCTGATAAGCCGTCGCTTACAACCTGCACAGCTAACTCATGTTTGAATAGGGGCAGCTGTAAACACCCCAAATTTTCCCTCACCCATTCACACCATGGCTTGTGATCTTCTCATATGCATAAACACAATCATAGCTTCTCATGACACATTTTTGATTCACTGCATAGATTCAAAGTCATCTGCATCTAGGGTTTGTGATCTGAGCAATCCAGGAGCTCCTTGAGCCACTCCAAAGGCCAGCAATCACTTCAAAGGGATCCATGTGTGTTCTTATATCATATTACATCCTCTCAAAGTCAAAAATTACAAGGAATCACAAGAACTGGGATTGGTGTGAATGCAGAGCCAAGTTTAACTGCACAGTTGACCTAAAATTAGGGTTTTGGTTTCAGAGGCCATAACTCCAAATTATTTGGTCATTCTTGTTTCCATTGGTCTCTATATGGTATAGGGAGTATGCATATCAATTTTCATGAAGAAATTCCATGGGGAAGTCATCTGATCAAGAGTTGACTTTTCAGACAAGTCAGTGCAAAATCAGGGCATCTGAGGCCCCCAATGACCCAACCAAAGGGCATTCTTCATCATTTTGAGTGTATATGATCTTTATTTGATCATGGAAGAAGGTTGAAGTTCACAAAATTCAAGAATTTGAAGTTTTTGCAAAGTTGACTTTTTAGGGCATAGTTGACTTTTAAGGAATTTGTCAATTTAGGTCACTTTTCAAACCTTACTTTTTGATCCAAAAATGCTTCAAATGGAAAAACTTTGGTCATGAAAGTTGTAGATTACATTTTTCCCTTTTCAAAAAGTACAAGAACATGACCTAATTCATTTTGGATCAAAAGTTATGGTGTGTCAAAGTTGGCAAAAATCATTAATTTTCAAGATGTGCACCAAATGAGAAACTTGCAAGAACTTTGTACCAAGGCATTTGTGACTTCTAGTTCATATCAAACCAATGCACAAACATTCTATGTGACCTAAAAATCAGATTTGAACCAAAGCTTCTCATGTTTCATGGCTTGTGGAATGAGAAAATTTCATGTGAACCAAAAAGAACCAACTTGCAAAACTCATGATCACACTTCACCCACTTGCTACATTGGATGCTGAACCATGCTAGCCTTCCACACACACCTTGCTGCGCAGCCCATGCCTCTTGTACCAAGCTAGAACTTAGCCCATTCCCTCCTTACAACAAAGTGGACTTTTTGCAAAAGTGAACATCCCAATCACAGCAGGCCAGGTCACATCATCTGACCAATAGGAGTCTTTTATGCAAAGCAAATGCTAGCCATTTCATACATGAAGCAGGGCTGAAACACACAAGAACTCACCATTCACAAAAACACTCCCTCAAGCATTTCTCTTCGAATCTCTCTGCACAACTCAAAAACATTCAAACCAATTCCACACATCAACTCACCTTGCTTCACTGAGCAAAAACCAACAAGACACAAGCCTGAATCAAGCAAGAACACCTCATTCCCATTTTCACTCCAACCTGCATTTTCCTTCGAAACATCTTCCACAACTCACAAACACAAAAACAAACTTCATAGGTCAACTCAACTCATCTCCCTGGTCACAAAGAAACCATCATCACAGCCTGAAACCTTCAGAATCCCAAACACGATTCCTGCCCTTCATTGAACAGAACTTGTTCAAGCTTCAAAACCAGCCATCATAAACTCTTTCCAAGCATTGAAAGCTTCTTAGGAGGTCAAGTGGAGTAGATTGCAAGCAGGAAACTAGCCAGAAGGTGCCAGAGATCAAAGCTCCAGTTCAGGTGAGCTTCATGAACATTTTTTCTAGGAGCTCATTTTTAAGTTCTTAAATGGTTCTCTATGTCCCACTGATCATGATGACATGTTTGGTTTCGAAAATCATTGAGTTTTAAGCATGTATGGTGTTCCTGAAATTTTTTGACCTAAACCCCTTTTGCTTCGATTCAGCCTTATTATGTAAAATAAATGTGTTTTGGCTTTTGATTCTTGCTCTATGATGTTTGGGGATGGTTTCTGGGCAGAGAAATTAGGTTTTAGTGAGCTAGGGTGAAAGTTAGCATTTTTCAGGGAGGGTGCTGGCCGGAGAAGACGACCGGAAGTCTTCTCCGGCAGCCTGAAAGTCATTAATATGTAATTAGGGTTAGGGCTTCCAGTTTGAATTTCAGGCGTTGGATGAGTTGACTGAGTCTTTTCCCGCGCGCATCCAATGGCTCAGATCATGTCATTAGTTTAATTAGGTTTAATTTAATTAATTAATTAAGTTTAGCCCAGTTTGAATGTGGGCCACAAGATCTGGCGCGTAGTCAATGCTTCCAAGCCCAGAATGAATCCTGGCCTTCCATCCTGCATACTTCAGTTTATTTTATTTTTTATTTCATTTTCTTTCATTTAACTTGCATAATTTATTTAAAATAGTAAAAATTGTCTAAAAATTATGAAACTTTTTCTCAAGAGTTTCATTAATTTTTAAGACACAAAAATATTTTTATTTTCATTTTTAGCATTTAAAATGTATTTTTAAATATTTAAAAGTTTATTTTTAATTGATTAATGGAAATTAATTTATTAAAAATACTTTTAGGTATTTAAAAATCACCAAAAAATTCATGAAATGTTCTAAGACATTTAGAAACATTGTCCAACCTTCAAACCAAATTTATTTTTTGATCTTGATGCATTTTAAGAATTTTTCATTGATTTAAAATCATTTTTATGCATTAATTTGATCCAAAGTTCAAAAAAATCATTTCTGCCTATCCATGAGGAGTTGGACATTGATTCTTTTTGCATTGCATTGTGTTTAGCATGTAGTTTGTGAGATTAAATGGCCATGATTTGATCTTTCATTTTCAATTTGTTTGACATTTCTTTTGTTTGGAAACCCTAAAACCCTAGCAAACTTGTAAAAACCATAACTTGAACTTGGTTAAGAGTTGAAACCTCTCCTTTGGGTATTGGGTTAGTATAGGATTAGGGGTCCTTTGTGTGGAATTTTCAATTTTTTATCTTGATGTTTGCTTCTGATTTTGGTTTTTGTTTGTGGTATTGTTCATAAACCCTAATTTGGGCTTCCATATGCATCCATCTTACATTCTCTTGCATAACATGACTTGCCATGACATTCCATGCCTCCATTTGATTCATTTAACATCATAAGACATATTGAAAGCATGTTTGATCATTGCATCTTTCATTTGCCATGTTGTATGCCATATGCATCTCATAACTTTTCATGTATGTTCATGGTTCCTAACTTGCTTCATTTGCATTCATGAACTTGCATGATCATCCCCATGTGCTGCCTCATGTTTGTAGCATCTCATAGCATCATTAGCATCATGTAAATGCTTCTGGTTTTGTTTCTCATCATGTCATCTCATCCCATTTTGCATTGCATTGCATTTCTTTTCTAACCTTTCAGGTGGTAAGTGATGTTGAGAAGTGAATTTGCCTTCACTTCTCATAACTTTTCTTTTCATCTCTCTTGCATCCATGCTGCATTTTTGTATGTGTTTGAGTTTGAGCTTGCTCATTCTTCTTCTTCCCACTTTCTTTCTTCAAGTGACTTGACTTCTTGAATGAAGCAAGTCACTTTGCTTCTCTTGATCCTTTCATCTGCTTCCTGGTGGTTCCATTGAAGACTTCTCTTGTAAACCTCACAAACCTTAGGAACAACCAAGCATGACAATGATTAGGGTTTTTATTAGTCTCCCCTCTTAGTTTTACCTTTGTGTCTCTTTTGAGTCTTCTCTTCTCATCTCATAATCAGGGACTAAACCCTAAAGGCTTTAAGGCTTTGTGATTGAGCTTATGCCTGCATCCTTCTCTTAGGATGGAGTGTATAACTTTAATCCTAAGTGTTAAACCCTTAATGTGTTTAACTCCTTTAATCAATTCACTTAATAAGTATCAAGACATCACACTTGTAACTTGGGCCTTGCATTAAGGTTCTAATTCTTCCTTAATTGGTTAAGAAGGACTAACCCTAGTGTTAATGGACAAGTCCCCCTCAAGTTGTCTTACAAACCATAAAAATCACTTCATCATCTTATCATTAACTAAAATCCACTTAATAAGGGCTTTGTTTTGTCATGAGTTTAATCCCTAATCATGGATTAAGTTGAGGAGCTTTCCTCAGCTTAAACATTCTCATCTATTATCCTTCTATTAGGATGGTGTAATGAGTCTGTTTAATCCTTGATTATGGCTTAACCTCATTACTCAACACTAAACAAAACACCAAAAACATCTAAATAATCACAAGTAGGTTAATGATCTTAACTCTACATCAAAAGGTGATTAAGTGTGAGAATCTGACTTCACACTTAAGGTATTCTCATTACCCCTAATCAGAGGGAAGATGTGATGAGTTTACTAACCCATTGGTTTAGACTTAAGCTCATTAACTTATGACAAACTTTCAAAAAGCAATAAAAGACTGAAAACTCAAAAACAAACAATAATCGTCTCCTCCGGGATTCTTTTCTCATCTCATTCACTCACAACCGAGAACTTGCTTCTTCCGTCTAATGCAAGACAGTTAGCATCTGTGCCAGACAGATCATACACTTGAGCATAGGCAAGCAAGCAGTTCACAAGTCAATTCATCTTTCAGTCTCTTTGGGTCGAACTACGGTGTTCCGACTTCCTCATTGCACAAGAGGATACGTAGGCATAACTTAACAGTTATCGAACAAAAGTCTCTGTATATTCCCCCCCTTTCCAGCCTCATTCTTTTAGCCTCATGATCTTGAGCATCTTATTCCTTTCCTTACACTGACACTGTACATTATACACTCTCACTTCCTCTACACTGACACCTGTACATCCTTTTCCAGCTATTTTATACACAAATTGCACTGACACTACCCCTTTAAAACAAAAATCTTTCAAGCGTGGATCCCGTCGAGTACGGCGGACAATCTGGGTGCTAATACCTTCCCAGGTTGTAACCAACCCCCTTTCTCAGTCTCTCTGGTTCGCAACCGTCTTATCCATCTTTTTTCTAGGCCTATGCAGCATTGCCTTTCCTCCGGGATAAAAATGCCTAGCTGGCGACTCTATTCATCTCCAGTGAGTTCACGGCTGTGTGTTCTCATTGTCCCTCTAGCCGACCGTTCGCGTCTGTACCTTTATCTTGGCCGGTCCCATTTATCGGGAGCGATAGCTTCTTAATGTCTTCTTATCATTGGAAGATTCCCCAGGTGGGTATGTTTGATCCTCCAAGAAGCATTTGATATCATGGAACCAAGGCTTATCATTTTTAACAACATCTGCTGAGAACACATATGCAAGTCGGTTAAGTCTGGACACTGAAATTCGAGGTACAAAGTTAGCAGCTTGAACTTTGATCATGGATGAAATGGTAGCCAGAGCATCTGCAAACTGATTCTCGTCTCGAGGGATATACTCAAGCTTGACTGTTGTGAAGAAGGTCAACAACCTCCTTGTATAGACCCGATAAGGTATCAGATGATCTTGGCGGGTGTACCATTTGCCGTTGGTATGATTAATTACCAGAGCCGAATCTCCGAACACAGTCAACGTCTTGATCCTGAGGTCAATGGCTTCCTCAAGACCCATAATACAAGATTCGTATTTAGCTTCGTTGTTAGTGCAGTTAAAGGTGAGTTTTGCTGAGAAAGGCATGTGAACTCCCTTAGGTGTAATGAGTACTGCACCAACACCACGACCATTCATATTAACAGCCCCATCAAACATCATAGTCCATTCTTCTTCCGGGTCGGGTCCTTCAGTGTGAATAGGCTCTTCATGATCTTTCGCTTTTACGAACATGATGTCTTCATCAGGGAAGTCAAATCTCATAGGCTGGTAATCATCAATGGGTTGCTCAGCAAGATAATCAGACAATACACTGCCCTTGATGGCTTTCTGAGATGTGTACTGGATGTCATATTCTGTGAGAATCATTTGCCATCTTGCAACCCGTCCGGTAAGTGCTGGCTTCTCAAAAATGTACTTGACTGGATCCATCTTTGAGATCAATAAAGTAGTGTGGGTCAACATATACTGCCTTAGTCGGCGAGCAGCCCACGCTAAAGCACATCAAGTTTTCTCGAGCAGTGAATAACGTTGTTCACAGTCGGTAAACTTTTTGCTTAGGTAGTATATTGCATACTCTTTTCGACCAGACTCGTCATGCTGACCCAACACACACCCCATTGACTCTTCTAATACTGTCAAATACATGATTAGAGGTCTTCCTTCAACTGGAGGCATAAGGATTGGAGGTTCTTGTAGGTATTCCTTGATTTTGTTGAAAGCCCTCTGGCAGTCTTCATTCCACCTGACCGTTTGTTCTTTTCTTAACAGTTTGAACAAAGGTTTACAAGTTGCTGTAAGGTGAGATATGAACCTTGAAATGTAGTTCAATCTACCTAGGAACCCCCGAACTTCTTTTTCAGTCTTCGGTGCAGGCATTTCTTGAATGGCTTTGACTTTATCAGGGTCAACTTCAATCCCTTTTTCACTTACAATAAATCCCAGCAGCTTACCGGATCGCACCCCGAATGTGCATTTGTTGGGGTTTAACTTCAATTGGTACTTCCTTAGACGCTTGAATAACTTCAATAGATTCACCAGGTGGTCTACTTCTGTGAGGGACTTGGAAATCATGTCATCCACATAACATTCAATTTCTTTGTGGATCATGTCATGGAATAACGTTACCATAGCCCGCTGATAAGTGGCACCAGCATTCTTCAGTCCGAATGGCATCACCTTATAACAGGACGTGCCCCAGGGTGTGATGAAAGTTGTCTTCTCCATGTCTTCAGGTGACATTTTGATCTGATTGTATCCTGAAAATCCGTCCATGAAGGGGAATACCGAGAACTGAGCCGTATTGTCGACCAATACATCAATGTGAGGTAAAGGGAAGTCATCTTTTGGGCTGGCTATGTTCCGGTCCCGATAATCCACACACATCCTCACCTTGCCGTCTTTCTTAGGTACATGTACAATATTAGCAACCCACGGCGGATAACTAGTCACAGCAAGGAAACCGGCGTCCCACTGTTTTTGTACCTCTTCCTTTATCTTCATTGCCATGTCCGGGCGAGTACAGCGCATCTTCTGTTTTACTGGCGGGAAATCTTCTTTCAGAGGTAGCTTGTGCATGACAATGTCAGTGTCCAACCCTGGCATATCCTGATAAGACCAAGCAAAAACATCCACATATTCCCGAAGCATATCAATCAGTTGCTCTTTTACTGAATCTTGCAGGCAGGCCCCGATCTTAACTTCTTTCACGTCTTCTTCCATACCAAGATTAACCGTTTCAATCTCCTCCTGATGATGAGTGATAACCTTCTCCTCTTGCCTTAACAACCTGGCTAGATCTCCAGGTAGCTCATAATCTTCTTCAACCCCTTCATCAGCTTGATTGATTGGATTGTCAAAGTCATACAAAGTCATAGCAGTGTTGCTGTCGGTGCGATCTGGAGGGAACTTTCTGCAAGGGTTTAGATTAGTTTATTTTAGTGATCAATTTTAATCTTGTTTAGAAAAAGTGAAAATGAAGTTATTTATTTTGAAAACATTGCCATTTTATTTTTTTGTACAAAAGTGAAAAATGAAAAGACAGTGAGCGAAAAAGAGACTCGTTTGCAAAAGATGTCCGATATTCATTGATTAATCCATTTGCACAAAATTACAAGATGGCCCGATTACAAAATGAGTCTTGACATCTTGGGCAAGATGCAAAACTTGATGCATGCTTTAAAATACAGGAAATAATAATTACTCTGCAGGAGTAACTCTTATAATTTCCTGGGAAGACCAGTTAAGGACTTGGCTCCCCGGGATCCTTGGACGTATCCAGCTCTCCAGGTTGCGGTCGCTTTCCTCCTCGTCTTCCAAATTGTTCACAGCATCCGGGGTGAGCATTCCCCCGCTGACAAACTTGGGCTCCTTGGCAGCCTCTGGTTGATCTTGTTGAGTTGGTTTGTAACCCAACCCAAATCTGTCTTCTTTCCTTTCCACGGGCAACAGCTTGCCCCAGCCTTGGGCGGTACCTTCCTTAACAACCTTCCGGGCTTGCTGGTACGATGTTATGGAAGTTCCCAGTACAGTAGATGCTTCATTAATGTTCAGGGCCTCAAACCCCTGGCTCATGGTTTCATGGATTTCTCCGTCCATTTCTATGTACTTATACGTAGCCAGATGGCTAACAAAGATGTCCTCCTCCCCACAGATGGTGATGATCTGGCCTTCCCACTCGAATTTCAACTTCTGGTGAAGGGTAGACGTAACAGCGCCAGCGGCGTGGATCCAGGGTCTACCCAACAGACAGCTGTAGGCCGGCTGAATGTCCATCACAAAGAAAGTAGTTTTAAAAGTCTGCGGGCCAATCATCACAGGCAGATCAATCTCCCCAAGCACTGATCTTTTAGAGCCATCAAATGCTCTCACCACCAAATTACTCGGACGCAGTGCCAAGCCATCATACTCCAGCTTCACTAAGGCTTTCTTTGGCAGAACATTGAGTGATGACCCAATGTCTACCAGTACATGAGATAGAACAACACCCTTGCATTCCAAGGTGATATGCAAAGCCTTATTATGGTTGCGTCCCTCTGTTGTTAAGTCAACATTGGTAAAGCCGAGTCCATGACTAGTGTGGACATTTGCCACCACAGTCTCTAGCTGATTAACAGTGATCTCCTCTGGCACGTATGCTGCGTGAATGACTTTCAACAATGCGTTCCTATGAGCTTCAGAACACATCAACAAGGATAATATGGAGATTTTTGAGGGAGTTTGGTGAAGCTGATCCACCACCTTGTAATCACTTCTTTTTATGATTCTCATGAACTCGTCTACATCTTGTTCAAAAGATGTCTTCTGAGTTTCTTTGACAGTTGGCTCTTCAGATACCACACTCTTTCCTTTGGCTTTGGCATCAGCTTCTGCTTCAACATTAGGTTTTTGTGTTTGTGAGGCAAAAAGGCGTCCGCTTCTGGTGAAGCCTCCGCCTCCCCTAACATTATCAATTTATGGAGAAGAGGTTGATGAATCCAAAGTGATTTTCTCCCCGTTGCAGTAGAGATCAGAGCCATAATGCCAAGGTATGGAATTACTGCTTTCATAAGGGACCGGTCCAGGCACTGTAATCGTGACTAGACTGATTGCTGCAGAAGAGGGTGCTGTGACAGTATGCGGATCATAGTAAATCGTGACTGGTGACCTGGCAGGAGGTGCCACTGTTTGTTGTTGGAAATTGCTGCTGGGAGGAACATTTGATGGGTCATAGTAAATTGTAACTGCTGAGACATCTTCATTAATTTTTGCTGGCGTTGTAGAAGCTTCTGCTAATAACATGGATGTTGATGTTGTAGAAGAAATGGTTGTTGAAATCTGATTTGTTGAAGCGATGGAAGGAGCCATTGCTGATGATATTGATGAATCGGTAGGAATGATTGTTGTTGCTGTTGTAGAAGAATCGAGAATTGTTGTTAAAGGAATTGCTGGATTTGTAGGCGCCGTTGTTGAAATCTGAAGGATACCATCCTTAATAAGACCGTCTATGCCGTCTCTCAACCTTTCACACCCGTTGATGGCAATGTTGCAATACCCACAATCGAGCTCACACCCGGGGAACACCTGGCACTCTAGAAGCTGAGTTTTAATTTCGACCAATGGTGTTCGAATTTGTGAAACACTGGTGATCAAGGTAGATGGCCTGTCTTCCTCAATAGCATTAATCCTTGGCCCTCCATGATTAGGCATAGGATTTCTGTTGACATTCGGAGGAGGTACAAAGTTGAGGGCTTTAGAATCCACCAGATCTTGGACTTTCATTTGTAAGGCCCTGCATTTTTCAGTATTGTGGCCAGGTGCATTGGAGTGGAAAGCACACCTGGCGTTGACATCATAATTCCTTGGGAGATTGAGGGGATATGGTGGTGCCAACGTCCTTAACTCAACCAAGTTAAGCTTTAGGAGTTGTGGCAATAAGGCAGCATAAGGCATAGGGATAGGGTCAATCACCCTGTTTGCCTATGATGGTCTTTGTTGGAAGGGTCGTTGTTGTTGATTGCTATTGTTGTTGTTGTAGGTTCTCTGTTGCGGATACTGAACTTGCTGTTGATACTGTGGTGGTTGTTGTTGTTGATATGCTGATTGCTGAGGAATCGGAGCTGGAATAGTGACAGCTGCTACTGATCTGTGGACATACTGAGGTCTGCCCCTGCTGGCATGAATGGCATTTGTCTCACCGGTCCTTCGGGGTCCCACAAAAGGCTTCCTGGGATTACTGGATGAACTTGCACCATTATCAGAAATTTTGCCCATTTTCAAAAGGCTTTCAATCCTTTCCCCGGCTATAACTACGTCAGCAAAACTGGTGGAGGAAAAGGCAGCCAGTCTATCAATATATGTTCCTTGCAAAGTATTCATGAACATATCGGCCATTTCTCTTTCCGACATGGGTGGCTGGACAGCAGCAGCAAGCTGTCTCCACCTTTGGGCATATTCCTTGAAGCTTTCTCTGGAAGATTGAGACATTCCCATAAGAAGGGTCCTGTTAGGAGCCATGTCCAAATTATATTGATACTGCCTGATGAAGGCTTCAGCTAAGTCCTTCCAGCATCTAATGGCAGCTCTGGTCAAGTGTGAATACCACTCTCTTGAAGCTCCAGTCAGACTGTCTTCAAAGTAGAACATCCATAGCTTCTCATCCATAGTGTAAGCTTTAAGTCTTCCTAGAAAAGACTGCAGGTGAGTTCGTGGACAAGAGGTTCCATTATATTTCTCAAAGCACGGGGGTTTGAATTTGTGGGGAATTCTCACCCCATCCACTAGTCCCATATCCATTACATCGAAGCCCAAGGAATTCTGGGACTCCAATGATCTCAACTTCTCAGCAATTTCATCTAACCTCCTATCATAAACTTCATCCCCATCTCCCATAACAGTAAACTACTCTTCCTGGGGGTCTTCTTGCAAGATTCTCCCCCCAGCAGTATTTCCTTGCACATTTCCCGGGATGTTGACTTCCGGATGTAGATGAGGTCCAAATACTGGTGGATTAACATGAGGCTGACCCCTTTCATTATTACTAGTTCCTCCAGTTCCAAGATGAGGTTCCTCGGGAGTTTGTCTCTCCACTAGTTCCCTTAACCTTTCTTGGCTCTGGGCCAAGCCAGTCATTACAGCCATGAATTGAGTTATTTGGTTTCTCATCTCCACTATTTCATTAGCCATCTGAGTTCTGACCTCTGTCAGGTCCTGCTGTACTTGCTCCATTTGGATACCAGGAAGGTTGTTGCGAGTAGGGTACCGGTGCGCGTGGTTGACAAGGAACACTCTTCTGCGAGCAATGTTTCCTGATACCACAACAAAGTTAGAAACAAAGATAATAACAAAACCTACAAAACAAAACAAAAGTTAGTATGCAATGCAGTATGCTTATTTGTTTTCCAAGGTATCCAGCTTGGTTCTTGGTTTTGACCTTTCCAGACCTCGAGGAAGATGCTTGATGTTGTTGAGAAAAGAAACCCAATGAAAGCAAACTAATACATTACAAATGATGAACCATACATAGTTTGTTTTACAACACATGCCCCTGGAGGGTCAAAATGCAACAAAAAGAAAAGTACATCAAATGGAAATGAACAACAAGCAAAGAAGTCAAACATCCAATCCAAACTCATCCTCCTTAACCTCCTTCAGGAGTGCCTCAGTCACTGGACCAGCTGGGTGCTCTGTAATGGTCCTAATGAGGAGGTAATTGGTAGCAATGGCAGTGGTCAGCTTCTTGTGCCTGTCCTGGTCCTTTGATCTCTTTAATCCAACTCTGAGCTTTAACTTGAAATCTCCTTCTGGGCTGCCAACAAAGCCTTCTGCTGCTTCTTCTCATTGGCCTCTAACTGTTCAATCTTGGCTTGAGTTCTCTAATCTTCTTGTGTCTGGGCTTCAGTGATCCTAACCCACCTAGCCTGAGTTTCTTGCAGATAGAGCTCATTCCTAGCCTTCTGAATCTTGGCCTTCTTACAGGCATTCTTCAATATTTGTTCCCCAACTCTTGCTTTCCTGATGTAATCCTCTGTCTTCTCAATCTTGGCCAGATGCTCCACCCTAAGCTTCTCCAGCCTCTCAATGTCCAAACGACCATCACTCCTTTCCCAAAGAGTCTTCTTCAGAGCTTGAGACAGATTCTCATTCCTTTCCTTCAGCTTCTCAAATTCTTACAGGCTGACAGTTGTTGCTGGTTGTACTGTAGATGGCCCAGGTATATCCTCCAAGGTGAAGGGCATTCCAGTAATTTGAGCTCTAGCATGGGACCAGTCGTAGTACTGAGCTGAAGCAACATTATTACACCTCCCAATAATAGCCATCCCTTTTGTCTGGATGTTGTCCCAAGCCCAGGATGCTTGTCTGACAGCAGCTGAGTTAGGCTTCACTTCACAATACAGGGTCTCAGCTAAATCTTGTACTCTAGGAGGGTGAACCAAAGCATAGCCCAGTTGTCTCTTAAACAACAAAGGATTGTAATTGATGCAACCCTTTACTCCTATCAGAGGCACATTTGGATACTGCCCACAGCTGGTGATAATGTCCTTGCCCTTGGTGCTCTGGGTGCACCATCTAATATCATCTGAAGTCAAAGCAATGAGCCTCTTGGCCCAATTCTTCTGTTGGTGAGGGTTCAGGAAGGTATCTGACTTAGGCAGGTGTCTGAGCAGCCAGGTGTGAAACAAAGGAGCACAACATCTCACCAACTTCCCTCTTTGTTTCTCATTCCTCTGATGAATGGAGTAGTAAAAATCTCCCAGCAATGTGGGTACTGGGTTCCTCAGGAGGAAAAGATAAATGGCATTCTTGCTGACAAATTTGGGCTCATCTGCAAATAGTATAACCCCATATATGCTAAGGGCTAACAGTGCACAGACTGCCCTCCACTCTCCCAAGGAGGCTTTCAGGATGGCCTGAGAAATCAAAAAGTCCAAGTGCAAACCAGGGATCCCAGCCTTTGTTGTCATGCTTTGCTCAATCAAAGCAGGCTCTAGGTACAATGCTTTTGCTACTTCTCCATTGCTGGGAGCTGGCATCTTTGGGTTGAAGGGGACTCCACCCCTAACAGGCACTCCAATCAATGATGAAAACTCCTCTAGCAGAGGTCCCAACTGAAAGTCTGGAAATGTGAAGCATCTCAAAGGAGGGTCATAAAACTGTAGGCAGGTGTGGATCATGCTCCTCTAAGAAGGTTCAAGGTCCATAACCATATCCAAGATGCCTCCATAGTGCTCTCTAAACAATAGGATGTGGTCTGGTGTGATAAGTGACTGGACCTGCCTGATGCCAATCAACACAGGCTCAAAGAAATGATAGGATATATTACTCTTCCTGGGAGTAGTCATGAATGTTGCTGAAGAAGATGAAGGTAGGTGTTGATGAAGATCAAGACTGATACTAAAGATGAACCACTGATAGGCTAATGCTGGTGATGGTGAAGATAGCTGAAACAGATAACTGATGAAGCAGAGGTCTATGCAGGAGAAGGGGTCAAAACCAAGCCAGATATAATGTGGATACCCTGAAAAAACAAATAAACAAATGTTAAATGATGCAAATGATGAGTATGCAAATGATATGCAAGGGTTTATGATCAAGATGGATCTGATTATCTGTCTTGATATAAGTCCATGTATGTTCAAAGAGTCCAGATAGAGGTTCAGAAATCCAGTAACCAAGGTGGGGGACTCAAATAAAGAGTCACATGTCCAGGGTTAATCACAAGAACTGACCAAAATGAGGTACTCTAAAACCAAATAGGTAACAGGGTATGACGTGGCCAAGGGTACCTGCAAACCTGTAAACAGCCCAACCCCCTCACAGGTAGTGTTCTAGAACAAGGATCCCCAGACTTGGATCAGTTATGAGAAGTGTAAACACTTCTAACCTGGAGGTACAGTGTTTACAATAACCATAAAATATCCTCCTCTAATTCACCTTAGTTTCTGAAGGTCATAATAAAGGTCATCCAGACTTAGCAGGCTTCCTAGATAGCCCTAGCACTACAGGAAATCTGTAGCACAGAGTTCTCAAGAAGAAACCCACATCTGAACCGTGTTTCATATTCCCGCACCAGACCGAAATGGAATGGGAAAGAACATGAACCACTCTAGCCTAGGTGTCACTCAGGTCCCAGGTATAGGACCTTAAACTCTTAATGAAACCCCACCCACCAAAACAGGAACCAGATCCAGCAATGATAATGACAGTATGAAAAATGTAAAACTGTAAAGAAAGCAATAGATAAAGTTGTACATAAAGCAATAAATAAAGCAAACATATAAACACAATTAGCACATAACACCCCAGTAAACACAAATCAAACAAGAGCTAGGAGGAACCCACAAAAATAACCAGAAGCCCTGGTTACAATATAAGGGTCCCCAGCAGAGTCACAAAGCTGTCGCTCCCACCTGATGACACGGGGCCAAGAGGGGTACAAACGCGAGCGGTCGGCGAAAAGAGGGGAAGAGAACACACAAGGGTGAACTCAAAAGGAAAGAGTCGCCAGCTATGCATTTTTATCCCGGAGGAAAGGTAATGCTGCATAAACCTAGAAAGATATGGATAAGACGGTCGCGAACCAGAGAGACTGAGAAAGGGGGTTGGTTACAACCTGGGAAGGTATTAGCACCCAGATTGTCCGCCGTACTCGACGGGATCCACGCTTAAAAGATTTGTGTTTTAAAGGGGTAGTGTCAGTGCAATCTATGTATCAAAGCTGGAAAAGAATGCAAGTGTCAGTGTAAAAGAAAAGTGAAGTGTATAAGAGAAGTGTCAGTGTAAGGAAGGAGTGCAAAGCTCAAGACTATGAGGCTTAAAGAACAATGCTGGAAAGAGGGGGGATATACAGAGACTTTTGTTCGATAACTGTCAAGTTATGCCTACGTATCCTCTCGTGCAATGAGGAAGTCAGAACACCGTAGTTCGACCCAAAGAGACTGAAAGATAATTGACTTGTGAACTGCTTACTTGTCTATGCTCAAGTGTATGACCTGTCTGGCTCAGGTGCAAACTGTCTTGCATTAGACGGAAGAAGCAAGTTCTCGTTTGTGAATGAAGATGATGAGAAAAGAATCCCGAAGGAGACAATTATTGTTTGTTTTTTGTGTTTTCAGTCTTTTATTGCTTTTTGGAGTTTGTCATAGGAAAATGAGCTTAAGCCTAAACCAAGGGTTAGTAAACTCATCACATGCTCCCTCTGATTAGGGGTAATGAGAATACCTTAAGTATGAAGTAAACACCTCACACTTGATCAACATGATGTAGGATTAAGATCATTAACCTACTTGTGATTATTTAGATGTTTTTGGAGTTTTTGTTTAGTGTTAAGTAATGAGTTTAAGCCATAATCAAGGATTTAATGGGCCCATTACACCATCCTAATAGAAGGATAATAGATGAGAACATTTAAGCTGAGGAAGACTCCTCAACTTAATCCATGATTAGGGATTAACCTCATGACAAAACAAAACCTTTATTAAAGTGGATTTTAGTTAATGATAAGATTAAGAAGTGAATTTTATGGTTTGTAAGACAACTTGAGGGGGACCTGTCCATTAACACTAGGGTTAGTCCTTCTTATCCAATTAAGGAAGAATTAGAACCCTAATGCAAGGCCCAAGTTACAAGCTTATTGTCTTAGTGATTATTAGATGGATTGATTAAGAGATTTAAACACATTAAGGGTTTAACACTTAGGATTAAATTTATACACTCCATCCTAATAGAAGGATGCATGCATAACCTTAATCACAAAGCCTTAAAACCTTAAAGGTTTAATCTCTGATTATGAGATGAGAAGAGAAGACACAAAGAGATGACACAAAGGTAAAACTAATGGGGGACTAATCAAACCCTAATTGTGGTCACGCTTGGGTGTTCCTAGGGTTTATGAGGCTTGCAAAAGATCTTCAGGGGAAAAGCCACCAGGAAAGAAGCAGAGAGAAGCAAGACAACTTGCTTCACTTAAGAAGACAAGTTGTTTGAAGGAAGAAAGTGAAGAGGGAACATGAGTGAGCAAGCTCAATCTAATACAAAGATAAAATGCAAAAATGATGCATAAGAGAGAGGAGAAGAGATTGTGAGAACTGAAGGCAAATTCACTTCTCAAAACAACTTACCACCTGAAAAGTTAGCAAAGGAAATGAAATGAAATGAAAATGAGATAAAATGCAATGATGCAAACCAAAGTAAGAAGCATAAACATGATGCTAATGATGCTAAGAGATGATTCAAACACATGTCAAGAGTTGTGGATGCTCACACAAAGATGAAGATGCAAGTGAAGCATGTTTTGGACCATGAAAGTTCATGAAAGTTTATGGAATGATATGAATGCATAACATGGCAAATGAAAGATGAAATGATCAAAAATGATTCTAATATCTTCTAAGATGTCTTATGTGTCATGTTGATGCACAAAATGTCATGGCAAGTTCATGTATGCAAGCAAATGAGAGATGGATGCAAAGGAAGACAAGAATTAGGGGTTACACACAATATGCAATGCAAAATTCAAAATCAGAAGCAAATGACAAGATAAAAAATTGAAAATGGGATCAAAGGAACCCTAACCCTACATAAGCTCACTGCCCAAAGGAGGGGACCTAAGTCTTAACCTAATGGGAGTTATGATTTTTCTAAGTCGACTAGGGTTTCAAGGCACATCAAAAGGAAAAATGCTCATCAAATTGAAAATGAAATATAAATTCAAACCAATTTTACTCTAGAAACTAAATGATATGAAGGATGCAATGCAAGAAGAACCATCATCAAATTCTTCATGGTTAGGCAGAATGAATTATTTCAAGTATGAACAAAAATATTTCCTTTAAACAACTTTTATTCTAATGAAAATTGTCAAAATGCATCAAGGACCAAAAAGAAATTTGTTTTGAGAGTTTGATAATGTTTCTAAATGTTTTAAAATGCAATGTGAATTTTTTGGTGATTTTTAAATACCTAAATGCATTTTTAATTAATTAATTTCCAATAACTAATTAAAAATAAACATTTAAATGATTTAAAAATAATTTTTAATGCAAAAAATGAAAATAAAAATACTTTTGGGTTCTAAAAATTAATAAAAGGTTTGACAAAAAATTTCAGAATTTTTTAATATGTTTTGCTATTTTTAAAAATTCGTGTAAATAAAATGCAAATAAAATGAAATAAAAATAAATAAATGAAGAAGTAATCAGATCCAAGAGCCAGGATTTGAACTGGGGTGAAATTGGTTGACTGGCGCGTCATCCAAGGGCTGAGGCTTATCCTGATTAAATTAATAAATGAGGATTAGGGCCACTGAAAACGCGCGCGCATCTCACATCCAACGCGCACGCATCTCACATCCAACGCTCCACATTCAAACTTGGCTAATCACCTGAGATTAGCCCTAATTACTCTCAGATGACCGGAATAGTGCTCCTGTCATCTTCTCCGGCAGCTCAAAACGCTATCTCTCTCCCTAAGACTCTAAAACCTAATCTCTCTGCCCAGAATCAAACCCTACGCATCACTCAACAAGAATCACCCACTAAAACAAATTTATTTCACATATTCAAGCTGGATCGAAGCAAATTAGTTCTAGGTCAAAAAAATTTCAGAGGGCTCATACATGCTTAATGCTTTATCATTTTCAAAACTAAACATATCAGAATCATCAGTGAATCATGGAGAAACTTTTAGGAACTTAAAAACGCGATTCTGGAAAAAAAGTTCATCTTGTTACCTGAGATGGAGCTTTTGCTTTTGGAGCTTTCTGGCCATTTCCTTGATTCAAAGTCCCTCCAATAATCTCCCTGAAGATGCTTTGAGGCTTAGTTGGAGTGTATTATGGCTGGTTTTTGAGATTGATGAAGTTCTGTCCAAAGGGAGTGGAAAATCGTATTTCTGTTTGGGATGGTTTCAGGATCAAATGATGGTTGGGAAATGATCAGAGGATCATGGTGAGTGATTTTGTGAAGTTTGTTTTAGGGTTTTAGGCTTGTGTATTGAGATTCAAAGAAAAAATGCATAGAGGAGAGTTTTGGTGGTTGCTGACTTGTGGGAGGATTCAGGCTTGCCTCTTGTGTGTTTTGAGTCTCATTTTGTCCACTTATCAAACTGTGATAGGGCAGAGGGTTGGTGGTGGCACAGTGTTATTGGCATGGCCCCTTTTGCAAAAAGTCAAGTCTATGTGTCCTTTGAGGTATGGGCTGTTTTAGGGCTAGAGGAAAAGCATGTCTACTGCAGCTTGATTCAAGGATGACCATGGAAATGAGATTGAGGCCAATTAGCAAGTTTGTGAGAAGTTGTGGGAGGTTTTGCAAAATTCACTAAGTTTGGCCCTTTTGAAGTTTCTTAATGATCAAGGCATGTAAATGAGCAATTCTTTGGTGCATTCTGAATTTTAGGTCATGACTTATGTTTGTGTAATGCTTAGAAGTTGATTTGAAGTCATGAGAATGCTTGGTATGTGAAATTGCAAGTTTCCCTCTTTGGTGCAAAAGTGAAATATAAGTGATTTTTCCCAACTTTGACAAGCCATAACTTTTGATCCAAAATGAATTAGAATGAGTTCTTGTACTTTTTGAAAATGGGAGGATTCAATCTACAACTTTCATGACCAAAGTTTTCTCATTTGAAGCATTTTTGAATCAAAAAGAGGAGGTTGAAAAACTTTCCCAAAATGGCAAGTTTTCATTATAAGTCACTTTCCCAAAAAGGAAACTTTGCAAATGGCTTGAGATTCTTCAATTTTATGAACTTCTAACATCTTCTATGATCAAATAAAGATCATACACATTCAAAATGATGGAGAAACCCCTTTGGTTGGGTCACTGGGGGCCTCAGATGCCCTGGTTTTGCACTGACTTGCTCAAGAAGTCATATCTTGATCAGATGCCTTCCCCATTGAATTTCTTCATGAAAATTGATATGCATGATACTCATAACATATAGAGACCAATAGAAACAAGAATGACCAAAAAATTTTGAGTTATGGCCTCTGAAACCAAAACCCTAATTCTAGGTCATATGTGTAGTTAAACCTGGCTCTGCTTCCATGCCTTTCTCAGTTCTTGTGATTCTTTGACTTTCTTGACCTTGTGAGGATATAATATGATGCTTGAACATACATGGACCCTCTTGAGGTGATTGAAGACCTTTGGAGTGGCTCAAATGGCTCAGGGATGGCTCAGATCACAAACCCTAGATGCAGATGGCTTTGAATCAATGCAGTGAAGTAAAAATGCAATATGAGATGATATGACTGAACCTATGCAAATGAAAAGAATCACAAGCCATGGTGAAATGAGTGAGGGCAAATTTGGGGTGCTTACAAAAATGATGAGAAAAGAATCCCGGAGGAGACGATTATTGTTGGTTTTTGATGTTTTCAATCTTTTATTGCTTTTTGAGGTTTGTCATAAGAAAATGAGCTTAAGCCTAAATCGAGGGTTAGTAAACTCATCACATCCTCCCTCTGTTTAGGGGTAATGAGAATACCCTAAGTATGAAGTAAACACCTCACACTTAATCACCATGATATAGGATTAAGATAAGAATGAAAGGAGGAAGAAAAAGAAGAAGAAGCAAGGCAACTTACTTCACTTAAGAAGATAAGTTGCTTGAAGAAAGAAAAGGGGAGGGATCATGAATGAGCAAGCTCACTATAATCCACAAATACAAAATGCAGCAATGATGCATAAAAGAGATGAGAAGAGATTATGAGAAGTGAAGGAACGTTCACTTCTCAAACACTTACCACCTGAAAAGTTAGCAACAAGGAATGAAATGAAATGAGAATGAGATAAGATGCAAAGATGAACACCAAAGTCAGAAGCAAATTAAGATGTAAATGATGCTAAGAGATGATGCAAATGGTATACATGAGGTGTGGATGATCATACAAGAGATGGGAATGCAAATGAGACTAGTAAGAAGCATGAAAGTTCATGAAAACATATGACATGTAATGAAAGCAAAAACATGGCAAATGAATGATGCAATGATCAAACATGATTCTAATGTGTCCTAAGATGTCTCATATGACATATGAATATACAAAATGTCATGGCAAGTTCATGTATGCAAGCATATGAAGAATGAATGCAAATGAACGCAAAAAATTAGGGTTTATACATAACATGCAATACAAAATTCAAAACCAGAAGCAAATGACATGATAAAAAATTGAAAATGGAATCAAAGGAACCCTAAACCTATACAAGTTTACTGCCCAAAGGAGGAGACCTAACTCTTAATCTAATGGAAGTTATGATTTTCTCAAGATTGCTAGGGTTTTAAGGTACCTCTCAATGATAAATTCAAAACAAATTGAAAATGAAGAATAAATTCAAACCATTTTTATCCTAGAAACTACATGACATGAGGAATGCAATGCAAAAAGAACCATCATCAAACTCTTCATGGTTAGGCAGAAAGGATTTTTCTAAGTTAGAGTAAAAAATATTGACTTTTAAGAACCCTAAATCCAAAGAAAAATGTCAAAATAGGTCAAGAACCCAAAAGAAATTTGTGTGAAGGGTTTGATAATGTTTATAAATGTATCAATATGAAATTAGAGGTCACATTTGGCTTTGGCAAGTGTTTTTGCAAACTTCCCTCTTTTGTGCATAACTTGAGTTCTATGATGAATTAGATCAAGTTCTTGTACTTTTTGAAAAGGGAATGATCCAATCTACAACTTTCATGACCATCATTTGAAGCATTTTTGAATCAAAAAGAGGAGGTTGAAAAACTTTCCCAAAATGGCAATTTTGCATTACAAGTTACTTTCCCAAAATGGCAACTTTGCAAATGGCTTGAAATTCTTCAATTTTGTGAACTTCTAATCTCTTCTAAGATCAAATAAAGATCATATACACCCAAAGTGATGGAGAAGCCCCTTTGGTTGGATGGTTGGGGGCCTCAGATGCCCTGATTTTGCACTGACTTGCTCAAGAAGTCATCTTTTGATCAGATGCCTTCCCCATTGAATTTATTCATGAAAATTGGTATGTATGATCCTTACATAATATAGAAACCAATAGAAATAAGAATGGCCCAAAATATTGGAGTTATGGCCTCTGAAACCAAAACCCTAATTTTAGGTCATCTGTGCAGTCAACCCTGGCTCTACTTCCATGCTTTCCTCAGTTCTTGTGATTTTCTGACTTCCTTGATCTTGGGAGGATACAAAATGATATTTTAACATACATGGACCCTCTTGAGATGATTGTAGACCTTTGGAGTGGCTCAGATAGTTCAGGGATTGCTCAGATCACAAACCCTAGATGCAGATGACTTTGAATCAATGCAGTGAAGCAAAAAATGCAATATGATATGATATGATTGAAATTATGCAAATGAAAAAGAATCACAAGCCATGGTGAAATGATTGAGGGCAAATTTGGGGTGTTTACAGTTGCCCCTATTCAAACATGAGTTAGCTGTGCAGGATGTAAGCAACGGCTTAATAGGCAAACAAGATAACTTGTGGTTGAATACCAAAGACAGTCCAAAATTTGCACTCACTGAGTATGAAGAAGAAAAGGGATATAGATTGTAAAAGGAAAATAAAGTATGATTATAAAGTGCGGGCGACGGAGGACGACCGTCGAGCAGAGGGCGACTGCTGGGGATAAAGCAATGACGGGGACGGCCGACACGTTGGGGAAATGGAGGTATCATGATGGGGACGGCCATCAAGTAAAGGAACAAAACTCTCTGGGGATTAAAGGTAAAGTAAATGACGGGGACGACCATCAGGTACAAAGCATAAATGAAATAAATGATGAGGTACGGTCATCAAAGGTGAAGGACGATCACCTAGCAGGGGACGGCTGCTCTGTTGGGGATAAGGATGAGGGACGGTCATCCAAGGTGTAGGACGATCACCTGGCAAGGTACGATTGCCGAAAACATCACGACATAAGACGAATGTCGGATAGAAAGAGTCGACGATGGGGACGGCCATCAGATAAGTATGATGAAGGACGATCATCAAGAGGTGAAGGACGATCACCTAGCAGGGGACGGCTGCTCTGTATCACGACATAGGACGAATTCCGGATAGGAAAGGTTTCCAATAATGGAGACTCCGCCGGGGGAATGATGAAGGACGATCATCGAAAAGGTGAAGGACGATCACCCGACGAGGTGCGGTTGCCGAAAAGTATGATGACATAGGACGAATGTCAGATAAGAAGAAAATTTGCTTTTTACTGGGGATTTGCTGGGGGACTCCTCTGAGGAGTGGTAGACACAGACGAATGTCTAAATTCAAGAAGATATAAGTGTTTGAAACTGCGTATAGATTAAAGATGCGGACAAGCATCCTTGGGACCATGATACAGACTAGTATCGTTAGAAACAAACGCTGACGCATGTTCAGAGATGATGATACGGACGAGTACCAACTGGTTAACAAAGAACACGGACGAGTGCCGAATCTGGGGAAGATAAGTGGTGTATAAAAGATACGGACGAGTATCTGTATGAGTAAAAAAAAGTAAACATGAGTGAGACACAGACGAGTGTTCAACTTGCTGGGGAGAATATGACACAGACGAGTATCATAAGAGAAAGTGTATAAGTTATGAACTTATAAACGTAAAAGGTGTTTGATGACCCGTGGGGATAGGATGACACGGACGAGTGTCTGGAAAGTAATATAAGTGAGGTTTTAAGCAACTGTGCTGGGGATATGACACAGACGAGTGTCAAGAAGTATCCGTTAAGTGGAAGTATCTGTTTCTGGAGAATGTTCTGGCGACTTTACTGGGGAATGATGACACGGACGAGTGCCAAAAGGAGCATGTATATGTATATGAGAGTGCAGAGAGGATGCTTTGGCTTTCTGCCGGGGAATTTTGAGAGGTATTTTGTATATTGTTGATGTGGTATTTACAGGTGTTTGATTCAAGACATGGCTTATGATTATGTAATATGTTTGATTTTTTCCGTAATGCTCCGTTTTTAGACGGAATGCTACGCTCTGAGGGGAAATATGATGCGAATGCTATGATTTATGCAAAGATACCAATCCGGGATCCGGATCCCGTTGCTGTGAAGATTTCTAGCTAATCTGCTTGAAAGAATGTCCCAGCGGGGGAAAAGATCATTGGTAGATCTGATAAGATGTATGACTGCTTGGGGAAACAGGTCACTGATAGACCTATCTTTGGTGATGAGGAGTCCAGCTGGGGTCCGTGGAAGCTTTTGTTACTTTGTTGTGAGATCTTCAGACATTGCTCTTCTGGATAGAGGTTGAAACTTTGCGGGGAAACGGTTCCCTGTCTTTGCACTTGGCTGGGGAGGAATGATCACCTGCAATCCTGTTATGACAAAAAAACATACAAGTATCCCGAGGTATCTCTTACTGGATTCCATCATAGGAGTTCAGACACTCCCGGGAGCAAATCTATTTCCTGTAAGCACGTAATTTAGAAAAGACGCATTTGTATTAATACAATCAATATTTATAAGGACATCAGACACTTTTGCAAATGAAAATAAAATGTACGAGACGAAACGTGACTGAGAATCTGATTTTATTAATTTGTGTGCCCTGAATTGGCAAGTACAGTCAAAGAAAAAGATCCCCTAGAATGAGGAGATTGTTACAAATTAAGAAACAAGAAGGATGCTGGCAATGTTGATGACGCTTCAGTGCTTCCCTTTTGCTATGACTTGTATGACATTGACGTTCTTCTCATCCCGCTTTTGAAGAGGCTGATTCCGACCGACACTCGAACCTTTCGAAGCTTGCCATGTTGTAAGTGATACAGACGAATTCAGAATGTCGTTGTTCGCTTATTCCTTTATTTTGCGTGGATCGCCCTTTCGGGTTTTCAATCCACCGGGATACCCATTTTTGCCCAAGCTGTCCAATGTGGCTTTTCAACTCAGCGGGTGTACATTTTTCTTATTTATTTTCCCTTATTTTTGCCCGAGTCTTTTATTCTGTTTTTGACTCGCCGGGATGCCCTATTTTTGCCTGGACTTACATTCTGTTTTTATGTCCAGCGGGTCATTTTATGCGAAGTATTTTTTAACTGCATCTGAATTCATAGGGGATAAGAAATCTTCACCATCCATAGTACTGAGCATCAGTGCTCCACCAGAGAATACTTTCTTTACTATGAATGGACCATCGTAATTCGGAGTCCACTTGCCCCTGTGGTCTGTATGAGGAGGAAGGATTTTTTTCAGCACAAGATCTCCTACTTGGTATTCCCGAAGCCTGACTTTCTGATTGAAGGCTTTCTTCATTCTCTTCTGATATAACTGCCCATGACATACTGCAGCTAATCTCTTCTCTTCGATCAAATTCAATTGTTCGTACCGGGATCAGACCCATTCCGCTTCATTCAACTTGACATCCATCAGTACCCGCAAGGAGGGTAATTCCACTTCAACAGGTAGGACTTCCTCCATACCATACACAAGCTGATACGGTGTTGCCCCAGTGGATGTTCTGATTGATGTACGGTACCCATGTAAGGCAAATGGTAGCATTTCATGCCAGTCTTTGTAGGTGACCACCATTTTCTGCATAATCTTCTTGATATTCTTGTTAGCTGCCTCCACCGCGCCATTCATCTTTGGCCTGTAAGGAGAAGAATTGTGGTGTTGGATTTTGAAGTCCCGGCATAGTTCTGCCATCATTTTGTTGTTCAAGTTGGAACCATTATCAGTAATGGTTCGCTCGGGCACTCCATACCGACAGATGATGTCTCTCTTCAGGAATCGGGCTACCACTTGCCTGGTGACATTTGCATACGAAGCTGCTTCGACCCACTTGGTAAAATAATCAATGGCTACTAGGATGAATCTGTGGCCATTTGAAGCAGTCGGTTCAATCTTGCCAATCATATCAATGCCCCACATGGCGAAGGGCCAAGGTGAAGACATCACATTTAAAGGATTTGGAGGCACATGCACTTTATCTGCGTAAATCTGGCATTTATGGCATTTCCTAGCATAGGCACAACAGTATGCATCCATTGTGAGCCAGTAGTAGCCTGATCTCAACAACGTTTTAGCCATTGCATGCCCGCCCGCATGGGTACCAAAAGATCCTTCGTGCACCTCGTGCATCAACAAGTCTGCTTTTGTCTTATCAACACATCGGAGGAGTACCATATCAAAGCTTCTCTTATACAAGGAACCATCAGCATTCAGGAAGAACTTACCAGAAAGCCTTCTTAATGTCTTCTTGTCATTGGATGATGCCCCAGGTGGGTATGTTTGATCCTCCAAGAAGCATTTGATATCATAGAACCAAGGCTTATCATCCTTAGCAAGGTCTGCTGAGAATACGTACGTTGGTCTGTCAAGTCTGGATACTGAAATCCGAGGCTCAAAGTTGGCAGCTTGAACTTTGATCATGGATGAAATGGTAGCCAGAGCATCTGCAAACTGATTTTCATCTCGAGGGATATACTCAAGTCTGACTGTTGTGAAGAAAGTCAGTAATCTCCTTGTATAGTCCCGGTATGGAATCAGATGATCCTGGTGAGTATACCATTTGTCGTTGGTTTGATTGATTACTAGAGCTGAATCTCCGAACACAGTTAAAGTCTTGATCCTGAGGTCAATGGCTTCCTCAAGACCCATAATACAAGCTTCGTATTCAGCTTCGTTGTTAGTGCAGTTAAAGGTGAGTTTTGCCGAGAAAGGCATGTGAACTCCCTTAGGTGTAATGAGTACTGCACCAACACCACGACCATTCATATTAACAGCCCCATCGAACATCATAGTCCATTCTTCTTCTGGGTAAGGCCCTTCAGTGTGAATAGGCTCTTCATGATCTTTTACTTTTATGAACATGATGTCTTCATCGGGGAAGTCAAATCTCATAGGCTGGTAATCATCAATGGGTTGCTCAGCAAGATAATCAGACAACACACTGCCCTTGATGGCTTTTTGAGATGTTTATTGAATGTCATATTCTGTGAGAATCATTTGCCATCTTGCAACCCGTCCGGTAAGTGCTGGCTTCTCAAAAATGTACTTAACTGGGTCCATCTTGGAGATCAATAAAGTGGTGTGGGTCAACATATACTGCCTTAGTCGGCGAGCAGCCCACGCTAAAGCACAACAAGTTTTCTCGAGCAGTGAATAACGTTGTTCACAGTCGGTAAACTTTTTGCTTAGGTAGTAAATTGCGTACTCTTTTCGACCAGACTCGTCATGCTGGCCCATCACACACCCCATTGATTCTTCTAATACTGTCAAGTACATTATTAGAGGTCTTCCTTCAACTGGAGGCATAAGGATCGGAGGCTCTTGTAAGTATTCCTTGATTTTGTCAAAAGCCTTTTGGCAATCTTCATTCCACCTGACCGTTTGTTCCTTTCTTAACAACTTGAACAAATGTTCACAGGTTGCTGTTAGGTGAGATATGAACCGTGAAATGTAGTTTAATCTACCTAGAAATCCCCGAACTTCTTTTTCAGTCTTCGGTGCAGGCATCTCTTGAATGGCTTTGACTTTGTCAGGGTCAACTTCAATTCCTTTCTCACTTACAATAAATCCCAGCAGCTTACCGGATCGCACCCCGAATGTGCATTTGTTGGGGTTCAACTTCAATTGGTACTTCCTCAGACGCTTGAATAGCTTCAACAGATTCACCAGGTGGTCTTCTTCTGTGAGGGACTTGGCAATCATGTCATCCACATAACACTCAATTTCTTTGTGGATCATGTCATGGAATAACGTTACCATAGCCCGTTGATAAGTGCCACCAACATTCTTCAATCCGAATGGCATCGCCATATAACAGAACGTGCCCCAGGGTGTGATGAAAGTTGTCTTCTCCATGTCTTCAGGTGACATTTTGATCTGATTATATCCTGAAAATCCATCCATGAAGGAGAACACCGAGAACTGAGCTGTATTGTCGACCAATACATCAATGTGAGGTAATGGGAAGTCATCTTTCGAGCTGGCTCTGTTCAGATCCCGGTAATCCACACACATCCTCACCTTGCCATCCTTCTTAGGCACATGTACAATATTAGCAACTCACGGCGGGTAACTGGTCACAGCAAGGAAACCAGCATCCCACTGTTTTTGTACCTCTTCTTTTATCTTGGTTGCCATATCCGGGCGAGTACGGCGCAACTTCTGCTTTACTGGCGGACAATCTTCTTTCAGAGGCAGCTTGTGCATAACAATGTCGGTGTCCAACCCTGGCATATCTTGATAAGACCAAGCAAAAACATCCACATACTCCCGAAGCATGTCAATAAGTTGCTCTTTTACTGAATCTTGCAGACAGGCCCCGATTTTAACTTCCTTCAAGTCTTCTTATGTACCAAGATTAACCGTTTCAACCTCCTCCTAATGAGGAGTTATAACCTTCTCCTCTTGTCTCAACAACCTGGCTAGCTCCTCTGGTAGCTCATAATCTTCTTCAACCCCTTCATCAGCTTGATTGATCGGATTGTCAAAGTCATACAAAGTCATAGCAGTGTTGTTGTCGGTGCAGTCTGGAGGGCACTCTCTGCAAGGGTTTAGATTTGTTCATTTTAGTGATCAATTTTATCTTGCTTTAGAAAAAGTGAAAATGAAGTTATTATTTTGAAAAACATTGCCATTTTATTTTTGTACAAAAAATGAAAAATGAAAAACAGTGAGCGGAGAAAGAAAAAGACTCATTTGCAAAAGATGTCCTGATATTCATTAATTGATCTTTGCACAAAATACAAGATGGCCCAATTACAAAATGAGCCCTGACATCTTGGGCAAGATGCAAGACTTGATGCATGCTTTAAAAACAGGAAATAATAATTACTCTGCAGGAGTAACTCTTATAATTTCCTGGGAAGACCAGTTTTAGACATGGTTCCCCGGGATCCTTGGACGTATCCAGCTTTCCAGGTTGCGCTCGTCTTCTGACTCATCTTCCAAGCTATTCACAGCATCCGGGGTGAGCATTCCCCCGCTGACAAACTTGGGCTCGTTTGCAGCCTCTGGTTGATCTTGTCGAGTTGGTTTGTAACCCAACCCGAATCGGTCTTCTTTCTTCTCAACTGGAAGCAGCTTGCCCCAGCCATGAGCGGTACCCTCTTCAACAACCTTTCGGGCTTGTTGATATGATGTGATGGAGGTCCCAGACACAGCAGATGTTTCATTGATATTCAAGGCCTCAAACCCCTGACTCATGGTTTCATGGATCTCCCCATCCATTTCAATGTATTTGAAAGTAGCCAGCTGGCTAACAAAAATATCCTCCTCCCCACAAATAGTAATGACTTGGCCCTCCCATTCGAATTTTAACTTCTGGTGAAGGGTTGACGTCACGGCGCCAACGGCGTGGATCCATGGTCTACCCAATAGACAGCTGTAGGCAGGCTATATATCCATCACAAAGAAGGTTGTTTTGAAAACCTGTGGGCCAATCATTATAGGCAATTCTATCTCTCCCAGAACTGATCTTTTAGAACCATCAAAGGCTCTCACTACCAAGTTGCTTGGGCGTAGTGCCAATCCATCATGTTCCAGCTTCACAAGGGCTTTCTTGGGCAGGACATTGAGAGATGACCCTGTGTCTACCAGTACGTGAGAAAGAACTGCACCCTTACATTCCAAGGTAATGTGCAATGCCTTGTTGTGATTGTGACCTTCCACTGTCAGATCAGTGTTGGTAAATCCTAGTCCATGACTAGCGTTGACATTTCCAACCACAACCTCTAACTGATTGACGGTAATCTCCTCCGGCACATAAGCTGCGTGCAGGACTTTTAATAGTGTGTTCCGATGAGCCTCGGAGCACATTAGCAATGATAGTATGGAGATTTTGGAAGGTGTTTGGTGAAGCTGGTCCACCACCTTGTAATCACTTTTCTTTATGATTCTCATGAATTCATCAACCTCTTGATCAAAAGGAGTCTTCAGAGTTTCTTGAGCAACTGGTTCTTCTTGCACCATGCTTTTCCCTTTTGCCTTAGCAGCAGCATCTGCTTCAGCAATGGGTCTTGGTATTTGCGAGGCAAAGAGACGTCTGCTTCTAGTGAAGCCTCCGCCTCCCCTCACATTATCAATTTGTGGCGAAGAAGTTGATGATTCTAAAGTGATTTTCTACCCCTCGCAGTATAGATCTGAGCTATAATGCCAAGGGATGGAATTACTGCTTTCGTAAGGAACTGGCCCAGGCACTATGATAGTAACTGGACTGATAGCAGCTGCAGAGGGGACCACGATTATGTGTGGATCATAGTATATGGTAACTGGAGTTCTGACAGGAGTAGTAATTTGTGAATTGTTGGAAGGAATATTTGCGGGATTGTAGTATATCGTAACCGTTGAGACGCTTTAATTAACTGTTGCTGATGTTGTAGAAGGTGTTGAAGTTGTAGCAGGAACTGATGGAATAATGGGTGTTGTCGTTGTAGAAGGAATGGTGACTGAACTTGTATCCGTTGAAGTGATTGATTGAGCAGTTGTTGGAGTTGTAGTAGAATCTGTTGGAACAATGGTTGCTGACGTTGTAGGAGTATCTGTGATGGTTGGTGAAGGAATTGTTGGAGTTGTAGTTACTGTTGTCATAATCTGAAGAATATCATCCTTAATGAGACCATCTATGCCGTTTCTCAGTCTTTCACATCCATTAACAGCAATGTTTCAATACCCACAGCCGAGCTCACATCCGGGGAACACTTGGCATCCTAACAACTGAGCTTTGATTTCAACCAGAGGTGTTCGGATTTGTGCAACACTGTTGATTAATGTGGATGGTTTTCCCTCCTCAATAACATTAATCCTTGGCCCGTTGTGACTAGGCATTGGATTTCTTGTAACATTTGGGGGGGGGGGTGCAAAATTGAGAGCTTTTGAGTCCACCAGATCCTGGACTTTCATCTGTAAGACCCTGCATTTTTCAGTATTATGCCCCGGTGCGTTTGAGTGGAATGCACACCTGGCATTTGCATCATAGTTCTTTGGAAAATTGAGAGGATTTGGAGGAGCCAACGTCCTAAACTCAACTAGGTTGAGCTTTAGGAGTTGTGGCAAGAGTGCAGCATACAGCATTGGGATTGGGTCAATTACCCTATTTGCTTGTAATGGCCTTTGTTGGAAAGGACGCTGTTGTTGATTACCATTGGTGTTGTTATACGACCTTTGTTGCAGATAATGAGCTTGTTGTTGATACTGTGGTTGTTGTTGCTGAGGATACAATGGTTGTTTTGGAATTGGAGCTGGGATGGTAACAGCTGCTACTGACCGGTGAGAATATTGAGGCCTGCCCCTGCTTGTATGAATAGAATTAGTTTCACCCGCCCTTCGTGGTCCTGCAAATGGGTTTCTTGGATTGCTGGAAGAACTAGCACCACTGTCGGAGATCTTATCCATCTTTAAGAGACTTTCAATCCTTTCACCTACTATGACCACATCAACAAAACTGGTAAAGGAGAAAGCAGCCAGTCTATCAATATAAGTCCCTTGCAATGTATTCATGAACATGTCATCCATTTCCCTTTCCGACATGGGTGGTTGGACAGCAGCAGCAAGCTATCTCCATCTCTGAGCATACTCCCGGAAGCTCTCTCTAGAAGATTGAGACATTCCCATCAAGAGGGTCCTATTGGGAGCCATGTCCAGGCTGTACTGATATTGCCGGATGAAAGCCTCGGCCAAATCCTTCCAGCATCTTATGGTGGCTCTAGACAAATGTGAATACCACTCCCTCGAAGCTCCGGTCAGACTGTCCTCAAAGTAGAACATCCACAACTTTTCATCCATAGTATAGGCTTTGAGCCTTCCCAAGAAAGACTGTAGGTGAGTGCGTGGACAGGAGGTACCATTATATTTTTCAAAGCATGGGGGTTTGAATTTGTGGGGAATTCTCACCCCATCCACTAAGCCCATGTCCATCACATCGAAGCCCAAAGAATTCTGAGATTCCAAAGATCTTAAATTTTCAGCAAGCTCATCCAATCTCCTGTCATATACCTCATCTCCAGCTCCTATGACAGTGAACTGTTCTTCCTGGGGATCCTCCTGCAGGATTCTGCCCCCAGTAGTATTACCTTGCACATTCCTCGGGATGTTAACCTCATGATCCAGATGAGGTACATATACTGGTGGGTCAATACGAGGCTGGCCCCGTTCATTGTTGCTAGTTCCTCCTATTCCAAGATGAGGCTCCTCAGGAGTTTGTCTTTCCACCAGCTCTCTTAACCTTTCTTGACTCTGGGCTAAGCCAGTCATTACTGCCATAAACTGAGACATCTGATTTCTCATATCTAACCTCTCATTTGCCATCTGGTTTCTGACCTCTGACAGGTCCTGCTGTACTTGTTCCATTTGAATGCCGGGAAGGTTGTTACGAGTTGGGTACCAGTGCGCGCGGTTGACAGGGAACACTCGGCGACGAGCAATGTTTCCTGAAGTCACAACAAAGTTAGAAACAAAAATAATTACAAAACCTACAAAACAAAAACAAAGTTAGTATGCAATGTAGTATGCTTATTTGTTTTCCAAGGTATCCGGTTTGGTTCTTGGTTTTGACCTTTCCAGACCTCGAGGAAGATGTGTAATGTTGCTGAGAGAAAAACCCAAATGAAAACAAACTAAAATATATTACAAATGGTGAACAATAAATAGTTTGTTTTACAATACATGCCCATGAAGGGTCAAAATACAACAAAAGAAAAGTATATCAAATAGAAACAAACAACAAGCAAAGGATCAGACATCCAGTCCAAACTCATCTTCCCTGACCTCCTTTAGGAGGGCCTCAGTCACTGGACCAGCTGGGTGCTCTGTAATGGTCCTAATGAGGAGGTTCCTGGTAGCAATGGCAGTGGTCAGCTTCCTATGTCTGTCTTAGTCCTTTGATCTCTTCAAACCTGCTCTGAGCTTCAATTCTGACATCTCCTTCTGAGCTGCCAACAAAGCTTCCTGATGCTTCTTCTCATTAGCCTCCAACTGATCAATCTTGGCCTGAGTCTTCTGGTCTTCTTGTGTACAGGCTTCAGTGATCCTGACCCACCTAGCCTGACTCTCTTGCAAATAGTGCTCAGCCCTAGCTTTCTGAATCTTGGCCTCCTTACAGGCATTCTTCAATATTTGTTCCCCAACCATTGCTTTCCTTATGTAGTCCTCTGTCTTCTCAATTTTGGCAAGATGCTCCACCCTGAGCTTTTCCAATCTCTCAATATCCAGACGACCATCACTTCTTTCCCAAAGAGTCTTCTTCAAGGCTTGAGACAGCTGCTCATTCCTTTCCTTCAACTTTTCAAATTCTTCCAGGCTAACTGTTGCTGCAGGCTGTACTGTGGATGGCCCAGGTATGTCTTCCAAGATGAAAGGCATTCTGGTTGTCTGAGCTCTAGTATAGGACCAGTCTAAATATTGAGCTGAAGCAACATTGTTACATCTTCCAAGGATAGCTATCCCTTTTGTCTGGATGTTGTCCCAAGCCCAGGATGCTTGTCTGACAACAGATGAATTAGGTTGCACTTCACAATATAGGGTCTCAGCTAAGTCCTGTCCTCTGGGAGGGTGAACCAAGGCATAGCCCAGTTATCTCTTAAACAGTAAAGGGTTGTAGTTGATGCAACCCTTCACTCCTATCAGAGGCACATTTAGGTATTGTCCACAGCTGGTGATAATGTTCTTACCCTTGGTGCTCTGGGTGCACCATCTAATATCATCTGAAGTCAAGGCAATGAACCTCTTGGCCCAATTCTTCTGCTGGTGTGGGTTTAAGAAGGCATCTAACTTAGGCAGGTGTCTGAGCAGCCAGGTGTAAAAGAAAGGAGCACGACATCTTACCAACTTTCCCCTTTGTTTCTCATTCCTCTGATGAATGGAGTAGTAAAAATCTCCTAGCAATGTGGGTACTGGGTTCTTCAGAAGAAATAGATCGATGGTATTCTTGCTGACAAATTTAGGCTCATCTGCAAACAGTATAGCCCCATATATGCTGAGGGCTAACAGTGCATAGACTGCCCTCCACTCTCCCAATGAAGCCTTCAGGATGGCCTGAGAAATCAAGAAGTCCAAATGCAAACCAGGGATCCCAACTTTTGTTGTCATACTCTGCTCAATAAGGGAAGGCTCCAAGTATAATGCCCTTGCTATCTCTTCATTTCTGGGAGCAGTCATCTCTGGGTTGAAGGGGATTCCACCTCTGATAGGTACTCCAATCAATAAAGAAAATTCTTCCAGCAAAGGCCCTAACTGAAAGTCTGGAAAGGTGAAACATCTCAAAGGAGGGTCATAAAATTGCAAGCATGTGTGAATCATGCTCCTCTGAGAAGGATCAAGGTCCAAAACCATGTCCAGGATACCTCCATAGTGCTCTCTGAACAGTGGGATGTGGTCAGGTGTGATGAGTGACTGGACATGCCTGATGCCAGTCAACACAGGCTCAAAGAAATGATAAGATATGTTGCTCTTCTTGGGAGTAGTCATGAGTGCTGCTGAAGAAGCTGAAGATAAGTGCTGATGAAGATCACAGACTGAAGTACTGAAGGTGGACCACTGACAGACTGGTGCTGGTGAGGACGGAGACAACTGAAGCAGATAACTGATGAAGACAGCTGAAGGAGAGGTCTATGCAGAAGAAGAGGTCAAAACCAAAACCAAGATACAATGAAATGGATACCCTGAAAAGCAAATAAACAAATGTTAAATGATGCAATGATAATATATGCAAATGATATGCAAGGGTTTATGATCAAGCTGGATCTGATTGTCTGTCTTGATATAAGGCCCAAGTATGTTCAAAAGCCAGATGGAGGTTCAGAAATCCAGTAACCATGGTGGGGGACTCAAATAAAGAGTCACATGTCCAGGGTTAATCACAAGAACTGTCCAAAGTGGAGTATTCTTAAACAGTACATTAACAGGGTATGATGTGGCCAAGGGTTCCTGCAAACCTGTAAACAGCCCAACCCCCTCACAGGTAATGTTCTAGAACAAAGATCCTCAGACTTGGAACAGTTATGAGAAGTGTAAACACTTCTAACCCGGAGGTACAGTGTTTACAATAACCATAAAAGATCCTCCTCTAATTCACCTCAGCTTCTGAAGGTCATAATAAAGGTCATCCAAACTTAGCAGGCTTCCCAGATAGCCCTAGCACTACAGGAAATCTGTTGCACAGAGTTCTCAAGAAGAAACCCACATCTGAACCGTGTTTCATATTCCCGCACCAGACCGAAATGGAATGGGAAAGAACATGAACCACTCTAGCCTAGGTGTCACTCAGGTCCCAGGTATAGGACCTTAAACTCTCAATGGGACCCCACCCACCAAAGGAAACCAGATCCAGCAAATGACAGTATGACAATATGATGTATAAAACTGTAAAGAAATCAATAAGTAAAGATGTACATAAAGCAATAAATAAAGAAAAATAAAATAAACACACATAGCACATAACACCCCAGTAAACACAAATCAAACAAGCGCTAGGAGGAACCCCCAAAAAGAACCAGAAGCCCTGGTTGCAGTATAAGGTTCCCCAGCAGAGTCGCCAAGCTGTCGCTCCCAAAGATTTGCATCCCGGTACAAGCGCGAACGGTCAGCGAAAAGAGAAATGAATAGAGTCGCCAGCTAGGCATTTTTATCCCGAAGGAAAGGTAATGCTGCATAAACCTAAGAAAAGATGGATAAGACGGTCGCGAACCAGGGAAACTGAGAAAGGGGGTTGGTTACAACCTGGGAAGGTATTAGCACCCAGATTGTCCATCGTACTCGACGGGATCCACGCTTAAAAGATTTGTGTTTAAAGGGGTGGTGTCAGTGCTATTTAGTGTGCAAAAGCTGGAAAAGAACGCAAGTGTCAGTGCAAAATGTGAAGTGAATAAAAGAGGTGTCAGTGCAAGGAAATAATGGAATGCTCAAGACCAGGGAAATAATAGAAGGATACAGGCATAACCCTAATCACAAAGTCTTAAAACCTTTAAGGTTTAGTCCTTGATTAAGAGATGAGAAGAGAAGACACAAAGATGACACAAAGGTAAAACTAATGGGGGGACTAATCAAACCCTAATTGTGATCATGCTTGGGTGTTCCTAGGGTTAATGAGGCTTGCAAGATATCTTCAAGAGAATAGCCACCAAGGAAGAAGCAAATGAAAGGAGGAAGAAAAAGAAGAAGAAGCAAGGCAACTTACTTCACTTAAGAAGATAAGTTGCTTGAAGAAAGAAAAGGGGAGGGAGCATGAATGAGCAAGCTCACTCTAATCCACTAATACAAAATGCAGCAATGATGCATAAAAGAGATGAGAAGAGATTATTAGAAGTGAAGGCAAGTTCACTTCTCAAACACTTACCACCTGAAAAGTTAGCAACAAGGAATGAAATGAAATGAGAATGAGATAAGATGCAAAGATGAACACCAAAGTCAGAAGCAAATTAAGATGTAAATGATGCTAAGAGATGATGCAAATGGTAGAAATGAGATGTGGATGATCATACAAGAGATGGGAAATGCAAATGAGACAAGTAAGAAGCATGAAAGTTCATGAAAACATATGACATGCAATGAAAGCAAAAACATGGCAAATGAATGATGCAATGATCAAACATGATTCTAATGTATCCTAAGATGTCTCATATGCCATATGAATATACAAAATGTCATGGCAAGTTCATGTATGCAAGCATATGAAGAATGAATGCAAATGAAGGCAAACAATTAGGGTTTATACATAACATGCAATACAAAATTCAAAACCAGAAGCAAATGACATGATAAAAAATTGAAAATGGAATCAAAGGAACCCTAAACCTATACAAGTTTACTGCCCAAAGGAGGAGACCTAACTCTTAACCTAATGGAAGTTATGATTTTCTCAAGATTGCTAGGGTTTTAAGGTACCTCTCAATGATAAATGCAAAACAAATTGAAAATGAAGAATAAATTCAAAGCAATTTTATCCTAGAAACTACATGACATGAGGAATGCAATGCAAAAAGAACCATCATTAAACTCTTCATGGTTAGGCAGAAAGGATTTTTCTAAGTTAGGGTAAAAAATATTGACTTTTAAGAACCCTAAATCCAAAGAAAAATGTCAAAATAGGTCAAGAACCCAAAAGAAATTTGTGTGAAGGGTTTGATAATGTTTCTAAATGTATCAAGATGCAATGTGATTTTTTTGGTGAAATTTAGAAACTTAAATGGTATTTTAATTAATTAATTCTCATTAATTAATTAAAATAAACATTTAAATATTTTAAAAATACGAAATTTATGCAAAAAATAAAATAAAAATTATTTTCAGAATGAGAAAAATATTTTAAGTCATGATGCAAAAAATGAAATTTTTTAGAAGTGTTTTGCTATTTTTAATAGAATGTAGAAAGAAATGCAATTAAAATGAAAATTAAATGAATTAAAATGAAAGTCAACTGATCCAGTGGTCCAGATTTGAATGAGAAAGGGAGGGAATTGACCAGCGCGCGCATCTGGATGGCTGAGATTCAAACTACACTAATTACGTCATTAAGCCCTAATCTGAACCCTAAACACTTTCAGGTGACCGAAACAGTGTTCCGGTCATCTTCTCCGGCTACCCTCTCAAGCTATCTCACTCAATACGCAACCCCATGCCCTAAAACTCTCCAGAAATGATCCTCACATCAACCCCAACAAGAATCAGCCATCAAAATTCATTTATTCATCACCAAAAACATGAATCAAAGCAAAACGGAAAACATCTCAAAAATTTCAGAAGCTTATGAAATGCTTATTTCTCAACTATTTTCGAAACCAAACATATCATGACAATCAGGGGAACACATAGAATCATTCTATAACATAAAATGAAGGTTCTGGAAAAATAAATGCCATGGCTACCTGAAGTTGAGCTTTCAAACCAGGAGCTTTCTGGCCAGTTCTTTGCCTCAAATCCACTCCGATGACTCCCCTCAAGAGCTTGTGATGCTTGGTTGGAGTTTAAATGGCCTCAAAATGAAGTTGGCAGAAGTTCAGTTCATGAAATGTCAAAATCGTGTTTTTGATTCTGGATGTTTTAGGGCAAAATGAAGGGTGGGAAATGATCAGCAATGAGTGTGTAGTTGAATGGTGGAAGAAGTTTTGATATTTGTTGGCTGAGTTATGAGATTCGATGGCTTTTACAAATTTGGGGAATTTTGTGTATGCTGTGTTCTTGGAGGTTTCAGCTTGTGTTATCTTATGGAATGGCTTGCTTTTGGTACACATATCATGTTGGGATAAGTCAGAGGGTGGGTGCTGGCCTATGTTGATTGGTATGGGCAAGTTGCCAAAATGTCAAGAGTTGGTGTACTTGAGGTATGGGCTAGTTCAGTGGCTGTTTCAAGGTATGGCTTGAGTCATCTTGGTTCAAGGATAACCATGGAAAAGGTTTTGTGGTTATTCAGCAAGTGTGTGAGAGGTTTTGATCCATTTTGCAAATTCATGAAGTTTTGGCCCCTTTTGGATTTTGTAAAGTTCAAGGCATGAAACTTGGAATTTATTTGGGCAATTCTGAATTTTATGTCATGTATGATGTTTGTGCAATGCTTAGAAGTCAATTAGAGGTCACATTTGGCTTTGGCAAGTGTTTTTGCAAACTTCCCTCTTTGGTGCATAAGTGAAATTTTGTGATTTTTCCCAACTTTGCAAGGCCATAACTTGAGTTCTATGATGAATTAGATCAAGTTCTTGTACTTTTTGTAAAGGGAATGATCCAATCTACAACTTTCATGACCAAGAATTTTTCATTTGAAGCATTTTTGAATCAAAAAGAGGAGGTTGAAGAACTTTCCCAAAATGGCAATTTTGCATTACAAGTTACTTTCCCAAAATGGCAACTTTGCAAATGGCTTGAAATTCTTCAATTTTGTGAACTTATAATCTCTTCTAAGATCAAATAAAGATCATATACACCCAAAGTGATGGAGAAGCCCCTTTGGTTGGATGATTGGGGGCCTCAGATGCCCTGATTTTGCACTGACTTGCTCAAGAAGTCATATATTGATCAGATGCCTTCCCCATTGAATTTCTTCATGAAAATTGGTATGTATGATCCTTACATCATATAGAAACCAATAGAAACAAGAATGGCCCAAAAAATTGGAGTTATGGCCTCTGAAACCAAAACCCTAATTTTAGGCCATCTATGCAGTCAACCCTGGCTCTGCTTCCATGCTTTCCTCAGTTCTTGTGATTTTCTGACTTCCTTGATCTTGGGAGAATACAAAATGATATTTGAACATACAATGACCCTCTTGAGATGATTGTAGTTCTTTGGAGTGGCTCAGATAGCTCAGGGATTGCTCAGATCACAAACCCTAGATGCAGATGACTTTGAATCAATGTAGTGAAGCAAAAAATGCAATATGATATGATATGATTGAACTTATGCAAATGAAAAAGAATCACAAGCCATGGTGAAATGAGTGAGGGAAAATTTGGGGTGTTTACACCTTGGTGGGAGAGGTATCTCTGTGAACAAGGTTCCACATCAGGAGCCTGAGTGACACATAGGATTAGAGTGGCTTCATATTCTTTCCCATTCCATTTCGGTCTGGTGCGGAAATATGAAACACGGTTCAGACATGGTTTTCTTCTTGAGAACTCTGTGCTACGGATTTCCTGTCGTACTAGGGCTATCTGGGAAGCCTGCTAAGTCTGGATGACCTTTTTAGATGACCTTCAGCATCTGAGGTGAATTAGAGGAGGATTCTTTATGATTAGGGTAAACACTGTACCTCCGAGTTAGAAGTGTTTACACTTCTCATAATAGATCCAAGTCTGAGGATCCTTGTTCTAGAACAATACCTGTGAGTGGGTTGGGATGTTTACAGGTTTGTAGGAACCCTCGACCTCAATATACCATGTTACTGATATTGTTTTAAGGTTACACTATTTTGGACTGATCTTATGAAACCCTAGACTTGTGACTCTTTATTTGAGTCCCTCACCTGGTTACTGATTCTCTAACCTTCTCTAGATTTCTGAACACTCATGGACCATATCAAAGCAAAATGACAAATCCAGCACCTGATCACAAACCCTTGCATATCATTCTGCATACATCATTTTGCATCATTTAACATTTGTCTATTTGTTTTACAGGGTATCCACATTATCTTTGGTTTGGTTTTGACTGTTCTTCTGCTCAACCATCTTCATCAGTTATCTTCATCAGAGATCTTCTTCAGCTGATATCTTCTCCACCTGTCTTCATCATTATTTCTCCTCAGTTATCTTAATCAGCATCCATTGTCAGTATGGACTCATCCAGGAAGAGCAACATTACTTATCATTTCTTTGAGCTCTCCCTAGCATGCATCAGGCAGATTCAGACACTTATCACTCCTGATCATGTCCCTTTATTCAGGGAACATTATGGTGGTATTATGGACATGATCATGGACTTGGATGCATCACAGAGGAGCATGATCCACACTTGTCTTCATTTCTATGACCCTCCTCTCAGATGTTTCACTTTCCCAGACTTTCAGATGGGTCCTTTGTTGAAAGAGTTTTCCATGTTGTTGGGTGTCCCTATCAAGAGGGGAATCCATTTTAACCCTGAGATGACTGCTCCTAGGAATGAAGACATAGCTAAGGCCCTGTACTTGGAAGCCACCCTCATTGATCAGCATATGACCACCAAGGTTGGAATCCCAGGCCTCCATTTGGACTCCTTGATCACTCAGGCCACCAATCATGCTGCAGCAGGGAAGTGGGAAATTGTTTGTCCTCTCTTGGCTCTTAGTATATATGGGATCATCTTGTTTGCAGACGAGCCTAATTTTGTAAGCAAGAGTGATATTCACATATTCCTGCTGAAGAATCCAGTTCCTACCTTGCTAGGGGATTTCTATTACTCGGTGCATCAGAGAAATGAGAAGCAGAGGGGAAGGTTAGTCAGATGTTGTGCACCTCTCTTCTACTGTTGGTTATTGAGACACCTGCCAAAGATAGAAGCTTTCCTGAATCCTCATCAGTCAAGAAATTAGGCTAAGAGAATGATTGCTCTCACTTCAAAAGACATCAGGTGGTGTACTCAGAGCACCAAGGGCAGGGACATGATTACAAGCTGTGGGCAGTATCCTAATGTACCTCTTATTGGAGTGAATGGTTGCATCAACTATAATCCTTTTCTTTTCAAAAGGCAGCTAGGGTATGCTTTAGTACATCCACCAAGAAAGCAGGATTTAGCAGAGACCCTTTACTGTGATGTTCAGAATAATCATGCCATCATCCGACAAGCAGCCTGGGCTTGGGATAACATATAGACAAAAGGGACTGCTATCCTTGGCAAGTGCAACAACATAGCTTCAGCTCAGTACATTGATTGGTCTCGCATCCGAGGAAAGATCACCCACATGACATTCATCCTAGAAGATGTGCCAGGGCCATCAGTAGTAGAGCCTGTAGCTACAGTCAGTTTAGAGGAGTTTGAGAAGTTGAAAGAGAGGAATGCTCAGCTTTCTGAAGCTCTAAAGAAGACCCTTTAGGAGAGGAATGATAGTCGTCTGGACAATGAGAGGTTAGAGAAGCTCCGTATCGAGCATGTGACCAAGATAGAAAAGACAGACGATTACATCAGAAAAGCCCGAGCTGGGGAGTTGTTATTGAAGAATGCTTGCAAAGAAGCTAAGATTCAGAAAGCTAGAGCTGAGCACTACTTGGAAGAGAGTCAGGCTAGGTGGATCAGGATCACTAAGGCTCGTTTGCAAGAAGATCAGAAGACCCAGGCTAGGATGGAGCAGCTGGAAGCTAATGGGAAGAAGAGTCAGGAAGCCTTGTTAGCAGCACAGAAGGAAATCTCTGAGTTGAAACTCCGGGCGGGGTTGAAGAGATCAAAAGACCAAGACAACTACCAGAAGTTGACAAGTGCCATTACCACCAGGAACCTTCTTATCAGGACCATCACAAAGCATCCAGTTGGACCAGTGACTGATGCTCTTTTGAAGGAAGTCAAGGAGGATGACTTTGGGCTGGATGTTTGATTTCTTTGTACTTGTATTTATTTTGTTTGTACTTTATTTCTCATGGTGATTCTGTTGTATTTCTTGGATTAATTGTATTTTTGACCCACCATGGGAACTTGTTGTAATCATAAACTATGTATCTTTTGCATTTTTAATATATGGTTTATGTATTACTTGGATTTTCTGATGGGCTTTGATTTCTCTTCAACATCTTCATCATTCCTAGAGGTCTGGAAGGTCAAAACCAAAGAACCAAACCGGATACCCTTGGAAGACAAATATACATACTGCATTGCATACTAACCTCATTCTTTGTTTTGTAGGTGTTTTTGTTATTGTTTTCTCACTTTGCTGTTGTTTCAGGAAACATTGCTCGTAGGAGGGTTTTCCCCATCAACAGAGTTCACTGGTATCCTACAAGAAACAAACTTCTGAGCTTACAGATGGACCAAGTTCAGCAAGATTTGTCTGACGTGAGAACTCAGATGGCTAATGAGAGAACTGAGATGAGGGCTCAGATGAACCAGTTCATGGTAGTAATGACTGGTTTGGCCCAAAACCAAGAAAGATTAAGAGAGTTAGTCGAGCGGAAAACTCTAGAAGATAATCATCCAGGTACAAGAGGTACTAGTAACAATGATCACAGGCAGCCACGAACAGATGCGCTAGAGTTTGGGCCTCACCTCAATCCTAAAGTAAATGCTATCAGAAATACTCAAGGAAACACGCCTTACAGGAGGACCCTCAAGAGGAACAGTTTACAGTAATTGGTGCTGGGGATGAAGCCTATAATCTTCGTCTGGACGAAATAGCAGAAAAGCTGAGATCTTTGGAGTCCCAAAACTCTTTGGGATTTAATGTAATGGACATGGGTCTAGTTGAGGGAGTCAGGATTCCTCACAAATTCAAGCCTCCTTTCTTTGAGAGATATAATGGTACCTCCTGTCCACGTACTCACCTGCAGTCCTTTCTGGGGAGACTGAAAGCTTATACCATGGATGAAAAGTTGTGGATGTTCTACTTCGAAGACAGTCTGACCGGGGCATCCCGTGAATGGTATTCTCACCTTTCTAGAGCAACTGTCAGAAATTGGAAGGATTTGGCTGAAGCTTTCATACGCCAGTATCAATATAACTTGGACATGGCTCCCAACAGGACCCTCATAATGGGTATGTCTCAGTCTTCAACAGAAAGCTTCAGGGAATATGCCCAAAGGTGGAGACAGCTCGCTGCTGCTGTCCAGCCTCCGATGTCGGAAAGAGAAATGGCCGACATGTTTATGAACACGTTGCAAGGAACATACATCGACAGACTTGCTGCTTTCTCTTCCATTAGCTTTGCCGATGTGTAAACACCCCAAATTTGCCCTCACTCATTCACACCATGGCTTGTGATCTTTCTCATACACATAAACACAATCATATCATCTCACATCTCATTTTTTATCCACTGCATAGCTTTCAAGGCATCTGCACCTAAGGTTTGTGATCTGAGCAATCCCAAAGCATCTTGAGCCATTCCAAAGGCAACCAATCAACTCAAAGGGGTCCATGTGTGTTCTTATATCATATTTCATCTCCTCAAAGTCAAAAATGCAGAGGAATCACAAGAGCTAGGGTTTAAGTGGATGCAGAGCCAGGATGAACTGCACAGTTGACTGAAAATTAGGGTTTTGGTTTCAGAGGCCATAACTCCAAATTTTTTGGTCATTCTTGTTTCCATTGATCTCTATATGATATAGGGAGTATGCATATCAATTTTCATGAAGAAATTCCATGGGGAAGTCATCTGATCAAGGGTTGACTTTTCAGACAAGTCAGTGCAAAATCAGGGCATCTGAGGCCCCCAATGACCCAACCAATGGGTGATCTTCATCATTTTGAGTGTGTATGGTCTTTATTTGATCATGGAAGAAGATTGAAGTTCATAGAAATCAAGAATTTAGGGTTTTTGCAAATGTTGACTTTTTGGGCATAGTTGACTTTTCAAGAATGCATCATTTTATGTCATTTTTCAAGCCATGATTTTGGATCCAAAAATGCTTCAAATGGAAAAACTTTGGTCATGAAAGTTGTAGATCTCATCTTTCCCTTTTCAAAAAGTACAAGAACATGATCTAATTCATCTTGGATCAAAAGTTATGGTTTGTTAAAGTTGGCAAAAATCACTAAAATTCAAGTTATGCACCAAATGGGAAAACTTGCAAAATCATACACCAAGTCAAATTGCAACCTCTAATTGGTATCAAACCAGCACATAAGCATTCTCTAAGTCCTAAAAGTCAAGTTTGAACCAAGATCACATGTTGTTTAGTTCATGTAACAAGGCATTTTTCATGAAAATCCACAAAGTAACCAAGTTGCAAAATTCATGATCATGCTTCACCAACTTGCTGCATTGGTCCTTGAATCAAGCCAGCCTCACACACTCACCATGCTGCGCCAGCCCTAGCCCTTGTACTTGCCTAGAACCAAGCCCATGCCTCTCTTACAACCAAGTTGACATTTTGCAAAAGTAAACATCCCAATCAATAAAGGGCAGGTCACATCATCTGACCAATGAGAGAGGTTTATGTGGACAAAGGGCAAGCCATTCCATACATCTAGCAAGGCTAAAAACACTTCATTCACAACATACACAAAATCCCTTCACATTGCAAAAGCCTTCGAATTTCTCTATACAGCCTGAAAACACTCAAACTAACATCATCATCCAACTCAACACACTTCATAGACCTCAAACCACCCAAAGCACAAGCCTGAAACAGCCAGATTACTCCATAACCATTTCACACCCCAAGCTGCAAGTTCCTTCGAATTTCTCTATACAGCTTGCAAACACACAAACAAACACCATAGACCTTCTCCATTCACCCTCAGGATCATAAACAACCCCTCACCATGACCTGAAAGTGCCTATTTCACCATTGCCATTTCTGATCAAGCTTGAACAGAAGCTTTCGAAACTCATCAACCATCCAACTTAAACTCCATTTGAGCATTCAAACATCATCAAGAGGTTCTAAGGAGTAGATTGCACAAGGAGAGGTGGCCAGAAAGTTCCTAAACTGAAAGCTTCAAATCTCAGGTAGCTCGAAAATTATTTTTCCAGAAATCATTTTTCTTGTTACAAGCTTGTTCTTTGTGTTATCCTGATCATTCTGGTACCTTTAGTTTTTGAAATGGTTGTGATATAAGCATTTAATTTATGTCTGAAGCTTGCGTGACCTAGAACTTATTTTCTTCGATTCAGTTGATTTAGGAAATATAAATGTGTTTTAGGATGGGGGTTTGATTCGTGAGGATGTGAGGATCATTTCCCAGTTCTTGCTTTTCATTTTTGATGCATTTTGAGGGATTTGGGTAGTTCTCAGGTGAGAGCTGGCCGGAGAAGACGACCGGAAGTCTTCTCCGGCCACCTGAAAGTCATTTGTGCCCTAATTGCATAATTAATGTTAGTTTGAATTTGGACCCTTGATTGCGTTGATTTGTTTGACTTCGCGCGCAGATAGAAGGCCAGGATCTCTTCATTAGCCCTAATCCACTTATTTAACTTTAATTAATTCGTAATTAATTTAATTGAGTCAGATGCAATCTCCACCATCCATTCACGCGCCAGTCAACCATTTTGAATCCAGAGCCCATCCTGGCCATCCATCCTGATTACTTTTATTTTATTTGATTTTTAATTCATTTTTATTTCATTAACTTACATAATTATTTAAAAATAGCAAAAATGTCTTAAAAATTATGAAACTTTTTCATGAAAGTTTTATTAATTTTTAAGACCTAAAAATATTTTCATTTTATTTTTTACCATTAAAAGAGTATTTTTAAATATTTAAAAGATTATTTTTAATTGATTAATGAGAATTAATTAATTAAAAATACTTTTAGGTATTTAAAAATTACAAAAAAATTCATGAAATGTTCTAAGACATTTAGAAACATTGTCCAACCTTCAAACCAAATTTCTTTTTTGATCTTGATGCATTTTAAGAATTTTTCATTGAATTAAATCATTTTTTATGCATTATTTTGATCATGGATTCAAAAATTCATTTCTGCCAATTGGTGAAGGTTGAGACATTGATTCTTCTTGCATTGTCTTTTGTTTTGCATGTAGTTTCAAAGATAAAAAGGCCATGATTTGTCCTTGCATTTTCAAATTGTTTGGCATTTGTTTTGTTAAGAACCCTAAAAAACCCTAATAACTTGTGAAAATCATAACTTGAGTTTGGTTGAGAGTTGAGAGCTCCCCTTTGGGCAGTGGTTCATCATAGGCCTAGGGTTTCTTTGAGTGCCATTTTCCATTTTTTTACTTTAGGGTTTTGCTTCTGTTTTTGGTTTGTGTTTGATGTTTGATCCATAAACCCTAATTTGGGCTTCCATTTGCATCCTTCTTGCATTCTCTTGCATAACATGACTTGTCTTTGCATTTTGTGCATGTTTATGATTCATTTGACATCTTAAGACATGTATAAAGCATCTTTGATCATTGCATCCCATATTTGCCATGTCATTTGCCTTGTTTGCTTCATAACATTTCATGTTTGTTCATGCTCCTTAGCTTGCATCATTTGCATTCATAAGCTTGTATGAACATCCCCATTGTTTTGCCTCATGTTTGCAGCACCTCATAACATCATTAACATCATGTGCATGCTTCTGGTCTTGCTTTGCATCATACCATTTCATCTCATCTTGCATTGCATTGCATTTCTTTCTAACATTGCAGGTGGTAAGTAAACTTGAGAAGTGGATTTGCCTTCACTTCTCATAACTTTTCTTTTCATCTCTCTTGCATCCATTGCTGCATTTTATATGTGTTTGAGTTTGAGCTTGCTCATTCTTCTTCCTCCCACTTTCTTTCCTCAAGTGACTTGACTTCTTGAATGAAGCAAGTCACTTTGCTTCTCTTGATCCTGTTCATCTGCTTCCTGGTGGTTCTTCTGAAGATTGTTCTTGCAAACCTCACAAACCTTAGGACCAACCAAGCATGACAATGAATTAGGGTTTTGATTAGTTCCCCCCATAGTTTTTACCTTTGTGTCTCTCTTTGAGTCCTCTCTTCTCACCTCATAGTCAGGGACTAAACCCTAAAGGCTTTAAGACTTTGTGATTAAGCTTATGCCTGCACCCTTCTCTTAGGATGGAGTGTATAACTTTAATCCTAAGTCTTGAACCCTTTATGTGTTTAAATCTCTTAATCAATCCATCTAATAATTATCAAGACATTACACTTGTAACTTGGGCCTTGCATTAGGGTTCTAATTCTTCCTTAAGTGGTTAAGAAGGACTAGCCCTAGTGTTAATGGACAAGTCCCCCTCAAGTTGTCTTACAAATCATAAAAAAACACTTCATCATCATATCATTAACTAAAATCCACTTAATAAAGGCTTGTTTTGTCATGGGTTTAATCCCTAATCATGGATTAAGTTGAGGAGTTTTCCTCAGTTTAAACACTCTCATCTATCATCCTTCTTTTAGGATGGTGTAATGGGTCTGTTTAATCTTTGATTATGGCTTAACCTCATTACTCAACACTAAACAAAATCACAAAAACATCTAAATAATCACAAGTAGGTTAATGATCTTAATCCTACACCAAAGGTGATCAAGTGTGAGAATCTGACTTCACACTTAAGGTATCCTCATTACCCCTAATCAGAGGGAAGATGTGATGAGTTTACTAACCCATTATTTTAGACTTAAGCTCATTATCCTATGACAAACTTCCAAAAGCAATAAAAGACTGAAAACTCAAAAACAAACAATAATCGTCTCCTTCGGGATTCTTTTCTCGTCATCTTCACTCACAATCGAGAACTCGCTTCTTCCGTCTAATGCAAGACAGTAAGCACCTGAGCCAGACAGGTCATACACTTGAGCATAGACAAGCAAGCAGTTCATCAGTCAATTCATCTTTCAGTCTCTTTGGGTCGAACTACGGTGTTCTGACTTCCTCATTGCACGAGAGGATACGTAGGCATAACTTAACAGTTATCGAACAAAAGTCTCTGTATATTCCCCCTCCTTCCAGCTCTATTCTTTAGCCTCATGATCTTGAGCATATTATTCTTGTTCCTACACTGACACTGTACATATCACACTTCATTTCTTTACACTGACACTTGTACATTCTTTTCCAGCTATTTTATACACAGATTGCACTGACACTACCCCTTTAAAACACAAATCTTTTAAGCGTGGATCCCGTCGAGTACGACGGACAATCTGGGTGCTAATACCTTCCCAGGTTGTAACCAACCCCCTTTCTCAGTCTCTCTGGTTCGCAACCGTCTTATCCATCTCCTTCTAGGTTTATGCAGCATTACCTTTCCTCCGGGATAAAAATGCCTAGCTGGCGACTCTATTCATCTCCAGTGAGTTCACGGCTGTGTGTTCTCATTGTCCCTTTCGCCGACCGTTCGCGTCTGTACCCTTATCTGACCTGGTGTCACTTATCGGGAGCGACAGCTTGGCGACTCTGCTGGGGAACCGTATATTGCAACCAGGGCTTCTGGTTCTTTTTGTGGGTTCCTCCTAGCGCTTGATTGATTTGTGTTTACTGGGGTGTTATGTGCTTATTTGTGTTTGTATATTTGTATTTTGTTTATTGCTTTATGTACAGTTGATTTATTGCTTTCTTTATAGCTTTATATTTTTTTTCATACTGTCATACTGTGCTGGCTGGATCTGGTTTTTCTTTGGTGGGTGGGTGTTCCATTGAGAGTTAAGGTCCTATACCTGGGACCTGAGTGACACCTAGGCTAGAGTGAATCATATTCTTTCCCATTCCATTTCGGTCTGGTGCGGGAATATGAAACACGGTTCAGATATGGGTTTCTTCTTGAGAACTCTGTGTTGCAGATTTCCTGCAATGCTAGGGCTATCTGGGAAGCTTGCTAAGTCTGGATGACCTTTTAGTATTGACCTTCAGAAACTGAGGTGAATTAGAGGAGGAATTGTTATGGTTATTGTAAACACTGTACCTCCGGGTTAGAAGTGTTTACACTTCTCATAACTGATCCAAGTCTGAGGATCCTTGTTCTAGATCACTACCTGAGAGGGGGTTGGGCTGTTTACAGGTTTGCAGGTACCTTGACCTCAGAATACCCTGTTACTTTGACTTTGTTAAGAATGCTCCATGTTGGACAGTTCTTGTGATTCTAAAACCCTGGACATGTGGCTCTTTATTTGAGTCCCCCCACCCTGGTTACTGGATTTTTAGACCTCCACCTGGAATTCTTGAACACACATGGATCTATACCAAGGCAGTTAATCAGATCCAGCTCAGTCACAAACCCTTGCATTTCATTTTGCATACATACTCATTGCATCATATTAACATGTGCTTATTTGTGTTTCAGGGTATCCATTTTCATCTGGTTTTGGTTTTGACCCCATCTGCAGTATTGACCTATCTCCACCAGCACTTGCTTCAGCCTATCAGCCATATACTTCAGTTGCTTGCACTAGCCAGCCAGTGGCCCACTCCTCAGCATCTTCCTCAGCACTTACTCTACTCAGTCTTCAGCATTATGGCTCCAAAGAAAAGCAACATCACCTATCATTTCTTCCAACCAGACTTGTCAGACATCAGGAGGATCCAAACCCTGATCACTCCAGATCATATACCCTTGTTCAGGGAGAGTTATGGAGATATACTGGACATGGTTATGGATCTGGACCCTTCTCAGAGGAGCCTCATCCACACTTGCATTCAGTTCTATGACCCCCCATTGAGATGTTTTACCTTTCAAGACTTTCAGTTGGGGCCCCTATTAGAGGAATACTCATCATTGACTGGTCTGCCCATCAAAAGAGAAATCCCTTTCAACCCTGAAATGGTCTTTCCCAGCAATGGAGAGGTAGCCAAAGCTTTGTATCTGGAGCCTGTTTTGATTGAACAGCATATGACCTCTAAAGCTGGGATCCCTGGATTTCATCTGGACTTCCTGATTTCTCAAGCTAGTTTGAAGGCCTCCTTGGGGGAGTGGAAAGCTGTTTGTGCTCTGTTGGCCTTAAGTGTATATGGAATTGTGTTGTTTGCAGATGAGCCTCGATTCATTAGCAAAAATGCAATCCATCTGTTCATCCTGAAGAACCCAGTGCCAACTTTACTGGGTGATCTCTATTACTCAGTCCATCAGAGGAATGAGAAGCAGAGGGGAAGACTAGTGAGGATTTGTGCTCCATTATTCCATGCTTGGCTTCTCAGGCATCTACCCAGGACAGATGCATTTCTAAATCCTCATCAGCAAAGCAACTGGGCTAAGAGACTCACTGTCCTAACTTCAGCAGACATCAGATGGAGCACTCAGAGCACCAAGGGCAGAGATATGATCACCAGCTGTGGGCACTTTCCCAATGTGCCCTTAATAGGAGTTAAGGGAAGTATCAATTACAACCCTCTGCTGTTCAGAAGGCAACTGGGCTATGCACTGGTCCACACTCCCAGGGAACAAGATTTGGTGGAGACCCTCTACTGTGAGAACAAGATTAGTTTGGCTGTTGTTAGGCAGGCTGCCTGGGCCTGGGATCATGTTCAGACTAAGGGAATCACCATTCTGGGGAAGTGCAATAATGTGGCATCAGTCCAATATTATGAGTGGTCCCATGTTAGGGCCCAATTCTCTGGAATGCCCTTCACCATAGAAGACATGCCTGAGTCATCTTCAGCACCACCCCCTGCCACTATCAGTTTGGAAGAGTTTGAGAGCTTGAAGGAAAGAAATGAGAAGTTAACCCAGGCTTTGCAGAAGACCCTCCGGGAGAGGAGTGAAGGTGTGAGGGAGATTGAAAGATTGGAGAAATTGAGGGTAGAACACTTGACTAAGATCGAGAAGTCTGGAGATTATATCAACAAGTCCAAAGCTGGTGAGCAAATTCTGAAAAATGCTTGTAAAGAAGCCCAGTTCCAGAGAGCAAGGACATACTTGTATTTAAAAGAGAGTCAGGCCAGGTGGGTCCGGATCACTGAGGCCCGTACTCTAGAAGACAAGAGAGTTCAAGATAAGATGGAACAGATGGAAAAAGCCCTGGCAGCAGCCCAGGAGGAGATATCAGAGCTGAAAATCAAAGCAGGATTGAAGAGGTCTAAGGACCAAAGTCAGAGCAAGAAATTGACTACAGCTGTTGCAACAAGAAACCTTCTCATCAGAAGTCTCACGGAGCATCCGGCTGATCCTGTGACCGAAGCACTTCTCAAGGAAGTTCGTGAGGATGAGTTTGGCCTTGGAGTTTGATCATTTGCTTGTTGTTGTTCTTATTTCATGTACTTTTGCTTTTTGTGATGTATTTTGGCCCCTTTGAGGGTTTGTGTTGTAAAATGAACAAGTTGTATTATTTCACCTTTGTAATATATTTGTGTTGGTTTCTATCTGGATTCACATCAAAAGCAACTTCAACAGCATCATCTTCAAGGGTCTGGAAGGGTCAAAACTGAAGGCCAAACCGGATACCTTGAGAACAAATAAGCATAACTGCATTGCATGCTAACCCTTTTGTTTGTTTTGTAGGTTTTTGTTTTGTTGTTGCTAACCTCTGTTGTGATGTTCAGGAATTATTGCTCGCCGCCGGGTATTTCCTCTCAACAGGCCTCACAGGTACCCAACTAGAAACAACCTTCCGGGAATTCAGATGGATCAGATGCAACAAGACCTTACGGAGGTCAGAAACCAGATGGCAAACGAAAGGTTAGAGATGAGAACGCAGATGACGCAGTTCATGGAAGTTATGAACAACATGGCTCAGAGCCAGGAGAGACTGAGGGCCATGGTGGAGAGGCAAAATCAAGAGGAGCCTCATGTAGGAACTGCAGGCACCAGTAATAATGAAAGGGTGCAACCACATGTCAACCCCCCTGTGTTTGGTCCACATCTACATCCTGAGGTTAACATCCCTGCAAATGTTCAAGGAACAGCCACTGCAGCCAGAGTACTTCAAGAAGATCCTCAGGAGGACCAGTATACAGTAATGGGTGCTGGAGAGGAAACATATGACAGACGATTGGAAGAAATAGCTGAGAAGTTGAGGTCCTTAGAATCTCAAAATTCTTTGGGTTTCGACGTCATGGACATGGGTTTGGTAGAAGGGGTCAGGATCCCCCACAAGTTCAAGCCTCCATGTTTCGAAAAGTATAATGGGACTTCATGCCCCCGAACGCATTTGCAATCATTTCTGGGAAGGCTGAAGGCCTATACAATGGATGAGAAATTGTGGATGTTCTATTTTGAAGATAGCTTGACTGGAGCATCGAGGGAATGGTATTCCCATTTGACAAGGGCAACTATTAGATGCTGGAAGGACCTGGCAGAGGCCTTCATCAGACAGTATCAGTATAATCTAGATATGGCACCCAACAGGACCCTCCTAATGGGAATGTCACAGTCGTCCAGGGAGAGCTTCAGAGAATATGCTCAGAGATGGAGGCAACTGGCTGCTGCTGTTCAACCGCCAATGTCCGAGAGAGAAATGGCAGACATGTTTATGAACACTCTTCAGGGAACCTATATTGACAGGTTGGCTGCTTTCTCTTCCACTAGCTTTGCGGATGTTGTTATAGCCGGGGAGAGAATTGAAAGCCTGTTAAAAATGGGAAAGATCTCAGACAACGGTGCAAGCTCGTCCAGTAGTACAAGAAAGCCTTTTGCAGGCCCGAGAAGAACTGGCGAGACCAATGCCATTCACACCAACAGGGGTAGGCCCCAATATGCTCAGAGGTCAGTAGCAGCAGTCACCATCCCTGCTCCAGCTCATCCACAGCCAGTCTATCAACCTCCTCAACAAAACTTCCAACAACAACCTCAGTATCATCAGAATCAATACCCTCCAAGAAACTACAACAACTCCAACAACAACAATCAACAGAGGCCATTCCAACAAAGGCCATCCCAAGCTAACCGAGTGATCGACCCGATCCCAATGCCGTATGCTGCCTTGCTGCCACAACTTCTGAAACTCAACCTGGTTGAGCTAAGAACGTTGGCACCTCCGGATCCCAACAGTCTACCAAGGAACTATGACTCCAATGCTAGGTGCGCTTTTCATTCCAACGCACCTGGTCACAGTACAGAAAAATGCAGAGCTCTGCATATGAAGGTACAAGACTTGGTAGACTCCAAGGCTCTGAATTTTGCACCTCCGCCCAATGTCAATAAAAACCCAATGCCAAACCATGGTGGTCCCCGAATTAACGCTATTGAAGAAGACCCACCATCTTATTTGATAACTAGTGTGGATCAGATCAGGACACCATTGGTGGAAATCAAAGCTCAACTCCGTGAAAACCAGATATTTCCGGGGTGTGAACTAGGGTGCCCCTATTGCAATATCTCATGGAATGGGTGTGAGGACCTCAGGAATGGCATTGACAGCCTTATTCAGAGTGGCCTACTACAGATCACTACATCATTTCCGACAAATCCGACAACTTCATCAACAACGGTTACAGAACCTCCTACAACTACAGCAACTATTGTTCCCGACAATTCATCAGCACCATCAACAAGTACTTCACCTGTCTTTCCAAATGATCAGTTTTCAACAGTTTCTCCTGCTACAACTTCAGCTTCATTCCATTTCGACTCTCCATCAGCAACAACAACAGTCCTTCCAACGGAACCTCCTACAGCACCAGCGATCAATCATGAAGATGTCTCTACCGTCACCATATTCTACGATCCTGAAAGTAATTCTGCCTACCATTCAGAAGGTGCTGCTCCCACCAGAGCACCAGTTACAATCTTCTATGATCCACAAACAATAACAGTCCCTTCAGCAGCAGCAATCAGTCCAGTCACTGTCACGGTGCCTGGACCAGTACCATATGAAAGCAATAGGGCCATCCCTTGGCACTATGGCTCTGACATATACTGCGAAGGAAAAAGAATCACTCTGGAAACATCAACACCTGCACCACAAGTAGATAATGTGGGGGGAGGCGGAGGCTTCACTCGAAGCGGACGTCTCTTTGCTTCACAAGTTCAAAGACCTACAGCCGAAGCAGAAGCTGCTGCCAAGGCAAAGGGTAAAGGCCCGGTGCAGGAAGATCCAGCTGCCAAAGAAGCCCTGAAGACTCCATTTGATCAGGAAGTTGATGAGTTTATGCGGATCATCAAAAAGAGTGATTACAAAATTGTGGATCAACTTCACCAGACGCCATCCAAAATCTCTATCCTCTCACTGCTTATGTGCTCCGAAGCCCATCGGAATGCACTACTCAAAGTCTTGCACGCAGCTTACGTGCCTGAAGAGATTACTGTCAACCAGTTGGAGACCGTGGTTGGAAATGTTACTGCTAGCAATGGGCTAGGGTTCACCAATACTGACTTGACAGCGGATGGCCGCAATCACAACAAAGCCTTGCACATAACCCTGGAATGCAAAGGAGCTGTCCTTTCTCATGTGCTGGTGGACACAGGTTCTTCCCTGAATGTCTTACCAAAGAAGGCTCTGGTGAAGCTTGAATACGATGGATTGGCATTGAGACCCAGCAACCTAGTAGTAAGAGCCTTTGATGGTTCTAAGAGATCGGTTCTGGGAGAGATCGAGCTGCCTGTGACAATTGGCCCACAGACCTTTAAAACTATCTTTTATGTGATGGACATTCAGCCTGCCTACAGCTGTTTGTTGGGTAGACCCTGGATTCACGCCGCCGGCGCAATAACGTCTACCCTTCACCAAAAGTTAAAATTTGAGTGGGAAGGCCAAGTTGTCACAATCTGTGGAGAGGAGGACATTTTTGTCAGCCATCTGGCTACTTATAAATACATTGAAATGGATGGAGAGATCCATGAAACAATGAGCCAAGGTTTTGAAGCCTTGAATGTGAATGAAGCATCTGCTGTATCTGGTACTCCAATGTCATCTTACCAACAAGCCCGGAAGGTTGTTGAAGAAGGAACTGCCCAAGGCTGGGGCAAGGTCTTAGCTGTGGAGGAGAAGAAGGACAAATTTGGGTTGGGTTACAGACCAACTCCACATCAAGCAAAGGCTGCTGCAGAGCCTGGTTTTGTCAGTGGGGGGATGCTTACCCCTGATGCTATCAACTGTTTGGAAGACGAGCTGGAAGAGGAGCGCAATCTGGAGAGTTGGATTCGTCCAAAGATCCCGGGGAGCAGTGTCTCGAACTGGTCTTCCCAGGAAATTATAAGAGTTACTCATGCAGAGTAATTATTATTTCCTGTATTTTTATAGCATGCATCCAAGTCTTGCATCTTGCCCAAGATGACAAGACTCATTTTGTAACCAGGGCCATCTGTACTTTTGTGCAAACAAGATTAAATTAATGAAATATCAGACGTCTTTTTTTGCAAACGAGTCTTTTTCTTTTCTGCTCACTGTTTTTCCATTTTTCTTTTTGTACAAAAATAAATGGCGGTGTTTTCAAAATGATGACTTCATTTCACTCTTTTCTAAAGCAAGATTAAAATCAATCACTAAAATGAACAAACTTAACCCTTGCAGAGAGTGCCTTCCTGACAGCACCGACAACAGCACGGCTATGACATCGTATGACTTTGACAATCCAATCAATCAAGCTGATGAAGGGGTTGAAAAAGAATATGAGCTTCCTGAAGAGCTAGCCAAGTTGTTGAGACAAGAGGAAAAGGTCATCACTCCTCATCAGGAGGAGATTGAAGTGATCGATCTTGGTACGGAAGAAAATGTGAAAGAAGTTAAAATCGGGGCCTGCCTGCAAGACTCGGTGAAGAGACAGTTGATAGATCTGCTTCAAGAGTATGTTGATGTGTTTGCTTGGTCGTATCAAGATATGCCAGGGTTGGATACCGACATTGTTGTGCACAAGCTGCCTTTGAGGGAAGAATGCCCACCAGTTAAACAGAAGCTGCGCCGAACTCGCCCAGACATGGCTATGAAAATCAAGGAGGAGGTACAAAAGCAATGGGACGCCGGGTTCCTTGCTGTAACTAGCTACCCGCCGTGGGTTGCTAACATAGTACCTGTGCCTAAGAAGGATGGCAAAGTAAGAATGTGTGTTGACTACCGGGATCTGAACAGAGCCAGCCCGAAAGATGACTTCCCATTACCTCACATTGATGTATTGGTGGATAACACGGCTCAGTTCTCGGTATTCTCCTTCATGGATGGATTTTCAGGATATAATCAGATCAAGATGTCACCTGAAGACATGGAGAAGACAACATTCATTACACCTTGGGGCACGTTCTGTTACAAAGTGATGCCATTCGGACTGAAGAATGCTGGTGCCACATATCAACGGGCTATGGTGACATTATTCCATGATATGATCCACAAGGAAATAGAATGTTATGTGGACGATATGATCGCCAAGTCCCTTACAGAGGAAGATCACCTGGTAAATCTGCTGAAGTTGTTCAAGCGTCTGAGGAAGTACCAACTAAAGTTGAACCCCAACAAATGCACATTCGGGGTGCGATCCGGTAAGCTGCTGGGCTTTATTGTAAGCGAGAAAGGGATTGAGGTTGACCCTGATAAAGTCAAAGCTATCCAAGAGATGCCTGCACCGAAGACTGAGAAAGAAGTTCGAGGGTTCTTAGGTCGATTGAACTACATTTCAAGGTTCATATCTCACCTTACAGCAACCTGTGAACCTTTGTTCAAGCTGTTAAGAAAGGAACAAACGGTCAGGTGGAACGAAGATTGCCAGAAGGCTTTTGACAAGATCAAGGAGTATCTGCAAGAACCTCCAATCCTCATGCCGCCAGTTGAAGGAAGACCTCTGATTATGTACTTGACAGTGCTAGAAGAGTCAATGGGGTGTGTGCTGGGCCAACATGACGAGTCTGGTCGAAAAGATTATGCAATATACTACCTAAGCAAAAAGTTTACCGACTTTGAACAGCGTTATTCACTGCTCGAGAAAACTTGCTGCGCTTTAGCGTGGGCTGCTCGCCGACTGAGACAGTATATGCTGACCCACACTACCTTATTAATCTCAAAAATGGATCCAGTTAAGTACATTTTCGAGAAGCCAGCTCTTACCGGACGGGTTGCAAGATGGCAGATGATTCTCACAGAATACGACATACAGTACACCTCTCAGAAAGCCATCAAGGGCAGTGTACTATCTGAATATCTTGCTGAGCAACCCATTGATGATTACCAGCCAATGAGGTTTGACTTCCCTGATGAAGACATCATGTTCATTAAAACAAAAGATCGCGAGGAGCCTATTCATACTGAAGGGCCCGACCCGGAAGAAGAATGGATTATGATGTTTGATGGGGCTGTTAACATGAATGGTCGTGGTGTTGGTGCAGTACTCATCACACCCAAAGGAGTTCACATGCCTTTCTCGGCAAAGCTCACTTTCAACTGCACTAACAACGAAGCTGAATACGAAGCTTGCATTATGGGTCTTGAGGAAGCCATTGACCTCAGGATCAAGACATTGACCGTATTCGGAGATTCAGCTTTGGTAGTCAATCAAACCAACGGGAAATGGTACACCCACCAAGATCATCTGATACCTTACAGGGATTATACAAGAAGGTTACTGACTTTCTTCACAAGAGTCAAGCTTGAGTATATCCCTCGAGACGAGAATCAGTTTGCAGATGCTCTTGCTACCATTTCGTCCATGATCAAAGTTCAAGCTGCTAACTTTGTACCTCAGATTTCAGTATCGAGACTTGACAGACCAGCATATGTATTCGCAGCAGATGTTGTCAAAGATGATAAGCCTTGGTTCCACGACATTAAGTGCTTCTTGGAGGATCAGACATACCCACCTGGGGCATCTTCCAATGATAAGAAGACTTTGAGAAGGCTTGCTGGTAGTTTCTTTCTGAACGCTGATGGGTCTTTATACAAAAGGAACTTTGATATGGTACTCCTCAGATGTGTTGACAGGACGGAAGCAGATTTGTTGATGCATGAAGTGCACGAAGGATCTTTTGGTACCCATGCTGGAGGGCATGCCATGGCTAAGAAGTTGTTAAGATCAGGCTATTACTGGATCACAATGGATGCAGACTGTTGTGCTTACGCCAGAAAATGTCATAAATGCCAGATCTACGCAGATAAGGTGCATGTGCCTCCCAATTCTTTGAACATCATGTCTTCACCATGGCCCTTTGCTATGTGGGGCATTGATATGATTGGCAAGATTGAGCCAACTGCTTCAAACGGCCACAGATTCATCTTGGTCGCCATTGACTATTTCACCAAGTGGGTTGAAGCAGCCTCATATGCAAATGTTACAAGACAAGTGGTAGCCAGATTTCTAAAGAGAGATATCATCTGTCGGTATGGAGTGCCCGAGCGAATCATTACTGATAATGGTTCTAATCTAAACAACAAAATGATGACAGAGCTGTGTCGGGACTTCAAGATCCAACATCACAATTCTTCTCCTTACAGGCCAAAAATGAACGGCGCTGTTGAGGCAGCGAATAAGAATATCAAGAAGATTGTGCAGAAGATGGTAGTCACGTACAAAGACTGGCATGAAATGCTACCGTTTGCCTTGCATGGGTACCGCACATCAATCAGAACGTCCACTGGGGCAACACCGTATCAGCTTGTGTATGGTATGGAAGCAGTCCTACCTGTTGAAGTCGAACTACCCTCGTTACGGGTGTTAATGGATGTTAAACTGAGTGAAGCAGAATGGGTTCGGTCCCGATTCGAACAACTGAGTTTGATCGAAGAGAAAAGATTGGCTGCAATCTGTCATGGGCAGCTATATCAGAGGAGAATGAAGAGAGCCTTCGATCAGAAAGTCAGGCACCGAGAGTACCAAGTAGGGGATCTTGTGCTGAAAAGAATCCTACCTCCTCATACAGACCACAGGGGCAAATGGACTCCAAATTATGAAGGACCATTTGTTGTAAAGAAAGTTTTCTCCGGTGGAGCACTGATGCTCAGCACCATGGATGGTGAAGATTTCCCATCCCCTGTGAATTCAGATGCAGTTAAAAAATACTTCGCATAAAAATGACCCGCTGGACATAAAAACAGAATGTAAGTCCAGGCAAAAATAGGGCATCCCGGCGAGTCAAAAACAGAATAAAAGACTCGGGCAAAAGTAAGGGAAATGAATAAAAAATGTACACCCGCTGAGTTGAAAAGCCGCATTGGACAGCTCAGGCAAAAATGGGTATCCCGATGGATTGAAAACCCGAAAGGGCGATCCATGCAAAATAAGGGAATAAGCGAACAACTGCATTCTGAGTTCGTCTGTATCACCTACAACTTGGTAAGCTTCCAGAGGATCAAGCTTCAATCAGAATCAACTCTCTCCAGAAAGCAAGACGAGAAGAACGTCATTGTCATACGAGTCATAGCAGGAGAGGAAGCTCCTTGAAAGCGTCGTCAACACCGCCAGCACTTTATTTCTCGATTTGTAACAATCTCCTCATTTCAGGAGATGTGTTTCTTTGACTGTATCTTGCCAATTCAGGGCACATGAATTAATAAAATCAGATTTTCAGTCATGTTTCGTCTTTTACATTTATGTTTTGCAAAGAGTCGTCTGATATCTCTAAAAATACAATTGCATAAGTACAGATGCCTTTCTCTAAAAACAAAGCACATGCTTACAGGGAATATACTTACTCTCGAAAGTACTTATCTCCTATGACGGAATCCAGAAAGGGATACCTCGGGACCTTTTGTACGTTCCATTATCTTTGCAGGATTGCAGGTATCCAGAACGCAACCTGGGGCATGCAGGTTACGTCTCAGCAAACTGGCGAATCATTATCAACTCACATGGCATTGGAAGGTGCCCGTTTCCCCAGCGGAGCTGCCAAATCAGCATACACTCAATCTCAGCATCCGAAATGCTCTATTCCCAGATGAGTTGCTCCCCATTGCTTCCCCCAGCAAAGTTGCCAAATCAACTAACAGGTTGAACACTCAGGATGTTTTCTCGCCAGCCGAGTTGCCTCTCATTACTCTCCCCAGCTGAGTTATCAACAGCATTCCCCAGCCGAGTTGCCATTCTTCCTCAACAGAATACAGAAATCAGGGAATCATCTCCCCACAGAGTTCCAGCCTCTATCCAGAAGAGCAACGCGCGAAGAGATCACAACAGAGTGAAGAAAGCTTCTACAAACCCCAGCTGGGTCCCGTATTATAAGGATATGTCAACCAGTGACATATATCCCCGAGCAGATACATCATCAGATCTACCAATGATCTCATCCCCAGCTGGGATGTTCACTTCAAGCAGATCAACCGGAGATCTTCGCGGCAGCGGGATCCGAATCCCGTATCTGTGCCCCTTTGCATAATCATGGCATCCGCATCATATTCACCCCCCAGAGCGTAGCATTCCGTCTAACACGGAGCATTACGGCAAAAATCAAATGCATAGCATAATCATAAGTCATGTTGTGAATTGAACGCTTGTGAATACAGATTATTTTCCCCAAGAGTCCCCACCAGAGTCCCCGGCAAAAGCAGCTGCCCTTTCAAATCTCAAACACCAGTATATACACCTTCTGGCACCCGTCCGTGTCGTCTTTCCCCACAGGTCGCCTGAACACCCTCTACAAACAAATCACCCTCATCACAGATACGTCCTGACACCCGTCCGTGTCATATCCCAGCAGAAAGCCAAAGGCACCCTCTTTGCACTCACATGTACTTATATACACTTCCCTGACACCCGTCCGTGTCGTATCCCCAGCGCAGTCACGTACACTTTCATCAACCCACATACTTGTTAATATTATACTTTTCTCTCTCGACACTCGTCCGTGTCACTCTCCCCAGCAGATAAACACTCATCTATACAATACAATACTACTCATGGTACTCGTCCGTACCTTGTATACATCATCACTCATAACCCCACAGATTCGGCAGTAGTCCTTGTTCTTTGTTGACCAGTTGGTACTCGTCCGTACCATCATCTCAGAACATGGCGTCTAGTGTTTGTTTCTACATGATACTCGTCCGTATCATAGTCTTAAGGATGCTCGTCCGTATCTTTAATCCATACGCCGTGTCAAACACTTATGTCTTCTTGAATATAGATACTCGTCCGTGTCTATTGTTCCCCAGAAGAATCCTTTCAGAATCAACACTCGTCCGTATTCCTTGTTAACCAGTTGATACCCGTCCGTATCATCATCTTTGAACATGTGTCAGCTTGTTTCTACATGATACTCGTCCGTATCATAGTCTTAAGGATGCTCGTCCGCATCTTTAATCTATACACAATACCAAACACTTATACCTTTTGTTTCTTGGATGTAAGCACTCGTCCGTGGTTACTATTCCCCAGTAGATCACCAACAAAACAAAATTCTCCTTCTTATCTGACACTCGTCCTGTGTCATGATAAACCCTGAGAGCAGCCGTACCCTGCTGAGTGGTCGTCCTCCACTTCTTGATGGTCGTCCTCCATCATGCTCATCCGATGGCCGTCCCCATCGTTGATTTTAGCAGCCGTCCCCTGCTAGGTGGTCGTCCTCCACCTTTTGATGATCGTCCTTCATCACTTTATCCAATGGCCGTCCCCATTGTTGATCTTGGTTATCTAACACTCGTCCTGTGTTATGATAAACCCCGAGAGCAGCCGTCCCCTGCTGGGTGGTCGTCCTCCACTTCTTGATGGTCGTCCTCCATCTTGCTCGTCCGATGGCCGTCCCCATCGTTGACCTTTTCTATCCGATGGCCGTCCCCATCGTTGATATTTTCGGCAGCCGTACCCTGCCAGGTGGTCGTCCTCCACCTTTGATGGCCGTCCCCATCATATTTTATTTCCCCACAGAGCAGCCGTCCCCTGCTAGGTGATCGTCCTTCACCTTTGATGGCCGTACCCCATCATCTGTTTATTTCATTTATTCTTTAACCCGATGGCCGTCCCCGTCGTGGTCCCTTTTCCCCTTTAACCCGATGGCCGTCCCCATCGTCGGTTACTTTACCTTTATGAACTTGATGGCCGTCCCCGTCATGTTTCATTAATCCTCAGAAATTTTACAGTTTTATTGTGATGGCCGTCCCCATCATGATTTTATTTTCCCCAGCTAGTCGGCCGTCCCCGTCTTAGCTTTACCTTTTATCCCCAGCATGTCGGCCGTCCCCGTCATTGCTCCTTACCCAGCAGTCGTCCTCTGCTCGACGGTCGTCCTCCGTCGCCCATACTTTACAATATACTTTGTTTTGCTTTTACAATCTATATCCCTTTTCTTCTTCATTCTGTGAGTGCAAATTTTGGACTGTCTTTGGTATTCAACCACAAGTTATCTTGTTTGCCTGTTAAGCCGTCGCTTACACCCTGCACAGCTAACTCATGTTTGAATAGGGGCAGCTGTAAACACCCCAAATTTGCCCTCACTCATTCACACCATGGCTTGTGATCTTTCTCATACACATAAACACAATCATATCATCTCACATCTCATTTTTTATCCACTGCATAGCTTTCAAGGCATCTGCACCTAAGGTTTGTGATCTGAGCAATCCCAAAGCATCTTGAGCCATTCCAAAGGCAACCAATCAACTCAAAGGGGTCCATGTGTGTTCTTATATCATATTTCATCTCCTCAAAGTCAAAAATGCAGAGGAATCACAAGAGCTAGGGTTTAAGTGGATGCAGAGCCAGGATGAATTGCACAGTTGACTGAAAATTAGGGTTTTGGTTTCGGAGGCCATAACTCCAAATTTTTTGGTCATTCTTGTTTCCATTGATCTCTATATGATATAGGGAGTATGCATATCAATTTTCATGAAGAAATTCCATGGGGAAGTCATCTGATCAAGGGTTGACTTTTCAGACAAGTCAGTGCAAAATCAGGGCATCTGAGGCCCCCAATGACCCAACCAATGGGTGATCTTCATCATTTTGAGTGTGTATGGTCTTTATTTGATCATGGAAGAAGATTGAAGTTCATAGAAATCAAGAATTTAGGGTTTTTGCAAATGTTGACTTTTTGGGCATAGTTGACTTTTCAAGAATGCATCATTTTATGTCATTTTTCAAGCCATGATTTTGGATCCAAAAATGCTTCAAATGGAAAAACTTTGGTCATGAAAGTTGTAGATCTCATCTTTCCCTTTTCAAAAAGTACAAGAACATGATCTAATTCATCTTGGATCAAAAGTTATGGTTTGTTAAAGTTGGCAAAAATCACTAAAATTCAAGTTATGCACCAAATGGGAAAACTTGCAAAATCATACACCAAGTCAAATTGCAACCTCTAATTGGTATCAAACCAGCACATAAGCATTCTCTAAGTCCTAAAAGTCAAGTTTGAACCAAGATCACATGTTGTTTAGTTCATGTAACAAGGCATTTTTCATGAAAATCCACAAAGTAACCAAGTTGCAAAATTCATGATCATGCTTCACCAACTTGCTGCATTGGTCCTTGAATCAAGCCAGCCTCACACACTCACCATGCTGCGCTAGCCCTAGCCCTTGTACTTGCCTAGAACCAAGCCCATGCCTCTCTTACAACCAAGTTGACATTTTGCAAAAGTAAACATCCCAATCAATAAAGGGCAGGTCACATCATCTGACCAATGAGAGAGGTTTATGTGGACAAAGGGCAAGCCATTCCATACATCTAGCAAGGCTAAAAACACTTCATTCACAACATACACAAAATCCCTTCACATTGCAAAAGCCTTCGAATTTCTCTATACAGCCTGAAAACACTCAAACTAACATCATCATCCAACTCAACACACTTCATAGACCTCAAACCACCCAAAGCACAAGCCTGAAACAACCAGATTACTCCATAACCATTTCACACCCCAAGCTGCAAGTTCCTTCGAATTTCTCTATACAGCTTGCAAACACACAAACAAACACCATAGACCTTCTCCATTCACCCTCAGGATCATAAACAACCCCTCACCATGACCTAAAAGTGCCTATTTCACCATTGCCATTTCTGATCAAGCTTGAACAGAAGCTTTCGAAACTCATCAACCATCCAACTTAAACTCCATTTGAGCATTCAAACATCATCAAGAGGTTCTAAGGAGTAGATTGCACAAGGAGAGGTGGCCAGAAAGTTCCTAAACTGAAAGCTTCAAATCTCAGGTAGCTCGAAAATTATTTTTCCAGAAATCATTTTTCTTGTTACAAGCTTGTTCTTTGTGTTATCCTGATCATTCTGGTACCTTTAGTTTTTGAAATGGTTGTGATATAAGCATTTAATTTGTGTCTGAAGCTTGAGTGACCTAGAACTTATTTTCTTCGATTCAGTTGATTTAGGAAATATAAATGTGTTTTAGGATGGGGGTTTGATTCGTGAGGATGTGAGGATCATTTCCCAGTTCTTGCTTTTCATTTTTGATGCATTTTGAGGGATTTGGGTAGTTCTCAGGTGAGAGCTGGCCGGAGAAGACGACCGGAAGTCTTCTCCGGCCACCTGAAAGTCATTTGTGCCCTAATTGCATAATTAATGTTAGTTTGAATTTGGACCCTTGATTGCGTTGATTTGTTTGACTTCGCGCGCAGATAGAAGGCCAGGATCTCTTCATTAGCCCTAATCCACTTATTTAACTTTAATTAATTCGTAATTAATTTAATTGAGTCAGATGCAATCTCCACCATCCATTCACGCGCCAGTCAACCATTTTGAATCCAGAGCCCATCCTGGCCATCCATCCTGATTACTTTTATTTTATTTGATTTTTAATTCATTTTTATTTCATTAACTTACATAATTATTTAAAAATAGCAAAAATGTCTTAAAAATTATGAAACTTTTTCATGAAAGTTTTATTAATTTTTAAGACCTAAAAATATTTTCATTTTATTTTTTACCATTAAAAGAGTATTTTTAAATATTTAAAAGATTATTTTTAATTGATTAATGAGAATTAATTAATTAAAAATACTTTTAGGTATTTAAAAATTACAAAAAAATTCATGAAATGTTCTAAGACATTTAGAAACATTGTCCAACCTTCAAACCAAATTTCTTTTTTGATCTTGATGCATTTTAAGAATTTTTCATTGAATTAAATCATTTTTTATGCATTATTTTGATCATGGATTCAAAAATTCATTTCTGCCAATTGGTGAAGGTTGAGACATTGATTCTTCTTGCATTGTCTTTTGTTTTGCATGTAGTTTCAAAGATAAAAAGGCCATGATTTGTCCTTGCATTTTCAAATTGTTTGGCATTTGTTTTGTTAAGAACCCTAAAAAACCCTAATAACTTGTGAAAATCATAACTTGAGTTTGGTTGAGAGTTGAGAGCTCCCCTTTGGGCAGTGGTTCATCATAGGCCTAGGGTTTCTTTGAGTGCCATTTTCCATTTTTTTACTTTAGGGTTTTGCTTCTGTTTTTGGTTTGTGTTTGATGTTTGATCCATAAACCCTAATTTGGGCTTCCATTTGCATCCTTCTTGCATTCTCTTGCATAACATGACTTGTCTTTGCATTTTGTGCATGTTTATGATTCATTTGACATCTTAAGACATGTATAAAGCATCTTTGATCATTGCATCCCATATTTGCCATGTCATTTGCCTTGTTTGCTTCATAACATTTCATGTTTGTTCATGCTCCTTAGCTTGCATCATTTGCATTCATAAGCTTGTATGAACATCCCCATTGTTTTGCCTCATGTTTGCAGCACCTCATAACATCATTAACATCATGTGCATGCTTCTGGTCTTGCTTTGCATCATACCATTTCATCTCATCTTGCATTGCATTGCATTTCTTTCTAACATTGCAGGTGGTAAGTAAACTTGAGAAGTGGATTTGCCTTCACTTCTCATAACTTTTCTTTTCATCTCTCTTGCATCCATTGCTGCATTTTATATGTGTTTGAGTTTGAGCTTGCTCATTCTTCTTCCTCCCACTTTCTTTCCTCAAGTGACTTGACTTCTTGAATGAAGCAAGTCACTTTGCTTCTCTTGATCCTGTTCATCTGCTTCCTGGTGGTTCTTCTGAAGATTGTTCTTGCAAACCTCACAAACCTTAGGACCAACCAAGCATGACAATGAATTAGGGTTTTGATTAGTTCCCCCCATAGTTTTTACCTTTGTGTCTCTCTTTGAGTCCTCTCTTCTCACCTCATAGTCAGGGACTAAACCCTAAAGGCTTTAAGACTTTGTGATTAAGCTTATGCCTGCACCCTTCTCTTAGGATGGAGTGTATAACTTTAATCCTAAGTCTTGAACCCTTTATGTGTTTAAATCTCTTAATCAATCCATCTAATAATTATCAAGACATTACACTTGTAACTTGGGCCTTGCATTAGGGTTCTAATTCTTCCTTAAGTGGTTAAGAAGGACTAACCCTAGTGTTAATGGACAAGTCCCCCTCAAGTTGTCTTACAAATCATAAAAAAACACTTCATCATCATATCATTAACTAAAATCCACTTAATAAAGGCTTGTTTTGTCATGGGTTTAATCCCTAATCATGGATTAAGTTGAGGAGTTTTCCTCAGTTTAAACACTCTCATCTATCATCCTTCTTTTAGGATGGTGTAATGGGTCTGTTTAATCTTTGATTATGGCTTAACCTCATTACTCAACACTAAACAAAATCACAAAAACATCTAAATAATCACAAGTAGGTTAATGATCTTAATCCTACACCAAAGGTGATCAAGTGTGAGAATCTGACTTCACACTTAAGGTATCCTCATTACCCCTAATCAGAGGGAAGATGTGATGAGTTTACTAACCCATTGGTTTAGACTTAAGCTCATTATCCTATGACAAACTTCCAAAAGCAATAAAAGACTGAAAACTCAAAAACAAACAATAATCGTCTCCTTCGGGATTCTTTTCTCGTCATCTTCACTCACAATCGAGAACTCGCTTCTTCCGTCTAATGCAAGACAGTAAGCACCTGAGCCAGACAGGTCATACACTTGAGCATAGACAAGCAAGCAGTTCATCAGTCAATTCATCTTTCAGTCTCTTTGGGTCGAACTACGGTGTTCTGACTTCCTCATTGCACGAGAGGATACGTAGGCATAACTTAACAGTTATCGAACAAAAGTCTCTGTATATTCCCCCTCCTTCCAGCTCTATTCTTTAGCCTCATGATCTTGAGCATATTATTCCTGTTCCTACACTGACACTGTACATATCACACTTCATTTCTTTACACTGACACCTGTACATTCTTTTCCAGCTATTTTATACACAGATTGCACTGACACTACCCCTTTAAAACACAAATCTTTTAAGCGTGGATCCCGTCGAGTACGACGGACAATCTGGGTGCTAATACCTTCCCAGGTTGTAACCAACCCCCTTTCTCAGTCTCTCTGGTTCGCAACCGTCTTATCCATCTCCTTCTAGGTTTATGCAGCATTACCTTTCCTCCGGGATAAAAATGCCTAGCTGGCGACTCTATTCATCTCCAGTGAGTTCACGGCTGTGTGTTCTCATTGTCCCTTTCGCCGACCGTTCGCGTCTGTACCCTTATCTGACCTGGTGTCACTTATCGGGAGCGACACGATGTAGTTATAGCTGGTGAGAGAATTGAGAGTCTTTTGATGATGGGCAAAATTTCAGACAATGGAGCTAGTTCCAGCAATACGAGAAAAACTTTCTCAGGACCTCACAGGACAGGAGAGACCAACTCAATACACATGGGCCGAGGTAGGCATCAGTACATGCCAAGATCAGTAGCTGCTATCACTATTCCAGCTCCAGCACCTCAACAACAGTATCCTCCACAACCACAACACTTCCCACCACAATAACAATTTCCTCAACAGAGATCTTACAAAATTAACAATCAGCAGCAACGTCCGTTTCAACAAAGGACTTCACAAATCAATAGGGTTATCGATCCCATTCTGATGCCCTACGCTGCCTTACTCCCACAGTTATTAAAGCTCAATCTGATTGAATTGAGGACTTTGGCCCCACCAGATCCCCAAAATCTTCCAAGAAACTATGATGTTAATGCCAGATGTGCCTTCCACTCCAATGCACCTGGCCATACAACAGAAAAGTGCAGAGCCTTACACATGAAGGTTCAAGATTTGATTGATTCTAAGGTAGTCAACTTTGCACCCCCTCCAAGTGTTACCAAAAATCCTATGCCTAGCCATGGTGGGCCTAGGATGAATGCCATTGAGGAGGATCAACCAGTGAACCAAATTGATAGTGTTGTAAGTATTCAAACACCTTTGACCGAGGTTAAAGCCCAACTTTTGAAATGCCAAGTGTTCCCGGGTTGTGAGGCCCATTGCGAAGCTTGTAAGACTTCTATCAATGGTTGTGCAAATTTAAAGGCCGGTATCAACAATCTTATCAAAGAAGGCACTTTACAGATCACTTCAACAGTTCTAGCTCCTACAACATCAACAACCATTCCTCCTACAACTCCAGCACATGTCATTCCATCAGATGTAACATATATCACTTCTACAACTTCAACAACAATCATTCCAACAGATTCTTCTACAACATCAACAATCATCCCTTCCTCAACTTCAACAGATATCAATTCAACACATCCTTCTACAACAACAACAACCATCAATGAAGACATTTCCATAGTTACCATTTACTATGATCCGGCAACAATCCAAGTTCCAGATTCTTTCAACAACTCACAGCAACATCTCCACCAACATCATCATCTTTCATCACATGCACCATCTCTGGTCAGACCTCCTATCACAATTTATTACGAACCTCAGACTGTTTCAATTCCTTCGTCTGCAACAATCAGTCTGGTTACTATCACGGTACCAGGACCAGTTCCATATGACAGCAGCAGTGTCGTGCCTTGTCATTATGGCTCATATTTATATTGCGACGGAAATAAAGTCACTCTTAACACTTCTACACCACAGATGGATAATGTGGGGGGAGGCGGAGGCTTCACTCGAAGCGGACGTCTCTTTGCCTCACAATTCCAAAGAACTAATGCTGAAGCAGAAGCTCCTGCCAAGGCTAAGGGCAAGAGTGTGGTGCCTGAAGAACCTATTGCCAAGAAAGCTCAGAAGACATCCTTTGACAAGGATGTGGACGAGTTCATGAGAATAATCAAGAAGAGTGACTATAAGGCTGTGTACTAGCTCCATCAGACACCCTCCAAAAAATCCATTCTATCACTGCTAATGTGTTCCGAAGCTCACAGGAATGCACTTCTCAAAGTCCTGCACGCAGCTTACGTGCCAGAAGAGATTATAGTTAATCAGCTAGAAACGGTGGTTTCCAATGTCAACACTAGTCATGGACTAGGGTTCACTGATGCTGATCTAACTACGGAGGGTCGTAACCATAATAAGGCTTTACATACCACCTTGGAGTGTAAAGGTGTTTTTCTCTCTCATGTCTTGGTTGACACTGGGTCCTCAATCAATGTTCTTCCAATGAAAGCCTTGGTCAAGATGGAATATGATGGTCTTGCACTACGTCCAAGTAACCTGGTGGTGAGAGCCTTTGACGGTTCTAAAAGATCGGTTCTTGGGGAAATTGAGCTGCCTGTGGTGATTGGCCCACGGATCTTCAAAACTATCTTCTACGTGATGGACATTCAGCCTGCCTATAGCTGTTTGTTTGGTAGGCCATGGATTCATGCTGCTAGCGCTGTAACGTCGACCCTTCACCAGAAGTTAAAATACGAATGAGAGGGCCAAGTTATCACAATCTGTGGGGAGGAGGATATTTTCGGCAGTCATCTAGCTACTTACAAGTATATTGAGATGGAAGGAGAGATCCATGAGACAATGAGCCAAGGGTTTGAGGCCCTCAATGTCAATGAAGCAACAACTGAAGTGTCTGGTACTTCGATCTCCTCTTATAAGCAATCTCGGAAGGTTGTTAAAGACGGGAATGCCCAGGGCTGGGGCAAGCTGCTGCAAATTCAGATCAAGGAAGACAAGTTCGGGTTGGGTTACAAACCATTCCAACAAGTCTAAGAGGAGGCTGCTGAAGCTCCCAAATTTATCAGTGGGGGTATGGTGACCCCGAATGCAATCAACAATATGGATGACGAGGATGAAAGTGACTTCAACCTGGAAAGTTGGATTCGTCCAAGAGTCCCAGGCCAACAAGTCCTCAATTGGTCTTCCCAGGAAATTATAAGGATTACTTTTGCAGAGTAATTATTATTTCCTGTTTAAGCATGCATCAAGTCCTGCATTTTTCCCAAGGTGTCAGGACTCATTTTTTAATAGGGCCGTATTTGTATTTTGTGCAAATGAATGATTAATGAACAAATGGTCATCTTTTGCAAACGATCTTTTTTCGCCTACTGTCTTTTTATTTTTGTTATTTTCGCACAATGCAATAAATGGCAATGTTTTTCAAAATAATAACTCCATTCACACTTTTTCTATATAAAATAAAATCAATCACTAAAATGAACAAGTCTCAACCCTTGGAGAGATAATCCTCCAGATTGCACCGACAATGACACTGCTATGACCTTGTATGACTTCGACAATCCAATTAATCAAGCAGATGAAGGGGTTGATGAAGACTATGATTTTCCTAAAGGGTTGGCTAGGTTGTTGAAACAAGAGGAAAAAGTGATTGCTCCTCATCAGGAGGAAGTTGAAACTGTCAATCTTGGTACCGAGGAAGATGTGAAAGAGGTGATGATCGGGGCTAGTCTGCAAGCTCCAGTGAAAGAACAACTCATCAGTATGCTTCGGGAATATGTTGACGTGTTCGCTTGGTCCTATCAACATATGCCAGGTCTGGATACGGATATTTTCATGCACAGATTGCCATTGAGAGAAGATTGTCCGCCGGTTAAACAGAAGCTACGCCGTACATGCCCAAATATGGCCATGAAGATTAAAGAAGAAGTACAAAAGCAGTGGGACGCCAGTTTTATTGCTGTAACTAGTTACCCGCCGTGGGTTGCTAACATTGTACCCGTACCTAAGAAGGATGGCAAGGTACGTATGTGTGTCAACTACCGGGATCTGAATAGAGCAAGCCCGAAAGATGACTTCCCATTACCTCACATTGATGTATTGGTGGACAACACGGCTCAGTTCTCGGTATTTTCTTTTATGGATGGATTCTCCGGATACAATCAGATTAAGATGTCACCTGAAGACATGGAGAAGACAACTTTCATCAAACCTTGGGGCACGTTTTGTTACAAGGTAATGATGTTTGGTCTGAAGAATGCCGGTGCAACATATCAACGGGCTATGGTGACATTATTCCATGATATGATCCATAAAGAAATCGAGTGCTATGTGGATGATATGATTTCCAAGTCCCTTACAGAGGAAGATCATCTGGTGAATCTGCTGAAATTGTTCAAGCGTCTGAGAAAGTATCAGTTGAAGTTGAACCCCAACAAATGCACATTCGGGGTGCGTTATGGTAAGCTGGTGGGTTTTATTGTAAGTGAAAAAGGAATTGAGGTTGATCCCGATAAAGTCAAAGCTATTTAGGAGATGCCTGCACCTAAGACGGAGAAAGAAGTTCTAGGGTTCTTAGGTACATTGAACTACATCTCAAGGTTCATATCTCATCTCACTGCAACCTGCGAACCTTTGTTCAAGCTGTTAAGAAAAGAACAAACAGTCAGGTGGAACGACGGTTATCAGAGAGCTTTTGACAAAATCAAAGAATATCTGCAAGAACCTCCAATTCTCATGCCTCCAATCGAAGGAATACCTCTAATCATGTACCTGACAGTATTAGAAGAGTCAATGGGGTGTGTGTTGGGCCAGCATGACGAGTCTGGTCGAAAAGAGTATGCAATATACTACCTAAGCAAAACGTTTACCGACTGTGAACAACGTTATTCACTGCTCAAGAAAACTTGTTGTGCTTTAGCGTGGGCTGCTCGCCGACTAAGACAGTATATGTTGACTCATACTACCTTGTTGATCTCAAAGATGGATCCAATCAAGTACATATTTAAGAAGCCAACACTTACCGGAAGGGTTGCAAGATGGCAAATGATTCTAACAGAATATGACATTCAGAACACCTCTTAGAAAGCCATCAAGGGCAGTGTATTGTCTGACTATCTAGCTGAGAAACCCATTGATGATTACCAACCTATGATATTTCACTTCCTTGATGAAGACATCATGTTCTTAAAAGCAAACGATTGTGAAGAGCCTATTCACACTGAAGGGCCTGACCCAGAAGAAGCATGGACTATGATGTTTGACGGGGCAGTTAATTGCAACGGTCGTGGGGTTGGTGCAGTACTTATCACACCCAAGGGAGTCCATATGCCTTTCTCAACAAAACTCAACTTTGCTTGCACTAACAACGAAGCAGAATACGAAGCTTGTATCATGGGTCTTGAGGAAGCCATTAACCTCAGGATCAAAACCTTGAATGTATTCGGAGATTCAGCTTTGGTAATCAACCAGACCAACGGCAAGTGGTACACTCATCAGGAGTACCTGATTCCATACCGTGACTATACAAGGAGATTGTTGACCTTCTTCACAACAATTAAGCTTGAATACATCCCTCGAGATGAGAATCACTTTGCAGACGCTTTGGCTACCATTTCATCCATGATCAAAGTACAAGCTGCCAACTATGTACCTCAGATTCTGGTATCCAGACTAGATAGACCGACATATGTATTCTCTGTGGACACTGTCGCTGATAATAAGCCTTGGTACCATGACATCAAATGCTTCTTGGAAACTCAGACATACCCTCTTGGGGCATCGTCTAATGATAAGAAGACATTAAGAAGGCTAGCCGGCAGTTTCTTCCTCAATACTGATGGTTCTTTGTACAAGCGAAACTTCGACATGGTCTTGCTCAGATGTGTTGACAAGAAGGAAGCAGACCTACTGATGCACGAAGTATATGAAGGTTCTTTCGGTACCCATGTCGGAGGACATGCAATGGCAAATTAGTTGTTAAGATCGGGCTACTACTGGATCACAATGGATGTAGACTGTTGTGCTTACACCAGAAAATGCCACAAATGCTAGATCTACGTAGATAAAGTGCATGTGCCCTGAATACTTTGAATGTAATGTCTTCACCTTGGCCTTTCGCCATGTAGGACATCACTATGATTGGAAATATTGAACAGACTGCTTCGAATGGTCACAGATTCATCCTGGTAGCCATTGATTACTTCACCAAATGGGTTGAAGCAGCTTCGTATGCAAATGTCACCAGGCAAGTGGTAGCTCAATTTCTGAAAAGGGATATCATCTGTCGATATGGGGTTCCTGAGCAAATCATTACTGATAATGGTTCCAATTTGAACAACTAGATGATGGCAGAGTTATGTCGGGACTTCAAAATTCAACATCACAACTCTTCTCCTTACATTCCAAAGATAACTGGCGCTGTTGAGGCAGCTAACAAGAATATCATGAAGGTTGTGTAGAAGATAGTAGTTACCTACAGAGACTAGCACGAGATGCTACCATTTTCCTTGCATGGGTACCGAACCTCTATCAGAACATCTACTGGGGCAACACCTTATCAGCTTGTATACGATATGGAAGCAGTCCTACTTGTTGAAGTTGAAATACCCTCCTTACGGGTAATGATGGATGTGAAACTGGATGAAGTAGAATGGGTCTGATCTCGATACAATCAACTGAATTTGATTGAAGAGAAGAGATTAACAGCAATTTGTCATGGGCAGTTGTATCAGAAACGAATGAAGAAAGCCTTCGATCAGAAAGTCAGACCTCGGGAATACCAAGTGGGAGAGCTCGTTCTGAAAAGACTTCTTCCTCCTCATACAGACCACAGGGGAAAATGGTCGCCAAACTACGAAGGCCCATTCATAGTAAAGAAAGTCTTCTTTGGTGGGGCACTGATGCTCACTACTATGGATGGCGAGGACTTCCTATCGCATGTGAATTCAGATGCAGTTAAAAAATACTTCGCATAAAATGACCCGCTGGACACAAAAACAGAATGTAAGTCCAGGAAAAAATAGGGCATCCCGGCAAGTCAAAAACATAATAAAAGACTTGGGAAAAAATAAGGGAAAATAAAAAAATATGCACCCGCTGAGTTGAATAGCCACATCGGACAGCTCAGGCAAAAATAGGTATCCCGGTGGATTGAAAACCCGAAAGGGCGATCCACGCAAAATCAGGGAATAAGCGAACAACTGCATTTTGCATTCGTATGTATTACACTCACAACATGGAAAGCTTCGAAAGGATAAAGCATCGGTCAAAATCAACCTTCTTCAGAAAGCAATATAAGAAGAACGTCAAGGTCATACGGGTCATAGCAAAGACGCTCACTGGAACATCATCTTCAACATTGCCAACACTTTTATTTTCTCAATTTACAGCAATCTCCTCCTTTCAGGGGATTCACTTCTTTGATTGTACTTGCCTATTCAGGGTACACAAATCAATAAAATCAGAATTTTCAGTCACGCTTTGTTTTGTACATTTTTGTTTCGTTTGCAAAATGTCCAAAGTTCATGATACAACACTTGCATGAAAACATATAAGCCATTTTCAATATATGCTTGCAAGAAATATGAATTCTCAGACAAATCTAACTCCTATGACGGAATTCGGTTGAGGATGCCTTGGGACACTTGTGCGTTTCCTTTATTTTAACAGGTCACAGGTACTCAAGGAAGACCATTTCACAACATGGGGCATATCAAGCATAGTATCCCCAGCCAAGTCATCAATCACATCATCAGCAGGACTCCTTGGCAAGAAGTATTTCCTCACAAAATTTTTATCCCCCAGTGGATCCCTTGAGGAATTCATCAATCCCCAGCGTATTACTTCCCCGAAGTTATCTCCTCCCCAAGCAGGATCTCCCGAACAATGCCTGACGGCTCTTCCCCAGCAAAGTGGTCAAGAACTTTCTATTCCCTAACAGAGTTGCCAAGATTCTCTCATCCTCAGTGGAGTCGGTGGAATTGCTTCCCACAGAGTTGTCGTTCTCTCCCAAGTAGAGCAATACATGAAATACTTCCCCAACGGAGTTGCTGAAACTTCCTCATCCCCAGCGGAGTTCTCCCTCCGGACAAATAAACCAGAGATCTTTATCCATGCAGGATCCGGATTTCGGATCGGGTTTCTCTTTTGCATAATCATAGCATTCATATCATATTCACCAAAATAAGCGTAGCATTCCGTCTAAAATGGGGCATTATGGAAAAAATTAAACATTTTCATGATCATAAGCCAGGTTCGAGCCAATCACCTGCAAATACCATATTCACTTCACCAGCAATATACAAAACTTATATCCCCCGCAGATAAAAGCCAAAGCATCCCTTTCGCGCTCTCAAGTACAGATGCCTGTTTATATCTATACATGCTCTTTTCGGAACTCGTCTGTGTCATCTTTCCCCAGCAAGTCAAACACTCGTCCGTGTCCCTTGCCCAATCTTTTGACACTCGTCCGTGTCTTGCACATACTTCACCAGCATATCATACTTGTGCATGCTTATACAAAAGTCTTTGATACTCATCTGTATCTTGTATATATCACCCCTCAGCAGATCAACATCCGTCCGTGTTCTTTGCTCTACCGATTGATACTCGTCCGTATCATCACCCTTAAACACGGGTCAACGTTTATTTCTATCGATACTCGTCCGTGTCTTGGTCCTAAGGATGCTCGTCTGCATCTTTAGTCTATACACACCGTCAAACACTTATACCGTTTATTTCAAAAGCGTAAGCACCCGTCCGTGTTTACATCCCCACAGAAACAAAAACAACTTTTTCTATTCGACATTCGTCCTATGTCATGATATGTTTTTGGAAACCGTCTGTAAACACCCCAAATTTTCCCTCACTCATTTCACCATGGCTTGTGATTCTTTTCATATTGCATAAGTTCAATCATATCATCACATATTACATTTTTGCTTCACTGCATTGATTCAAAGTCATCTGCATCTAGGGTTTGTGATCTGAGCAATTCCTGAGCTATCTGAGCCACTCCAAAGGTCTCCAATCATCTCAAGAGGGTCCGTGTATGTTCAAGCATCATATTATATCCTCCCAAGATCAAGGAAGTCAGAAAATCACAAGAACTAAGAAAGGCATGGAAGCAGAGCCAAGTTTGACTACACAGATGACCTAAAATTAGGGTTTTGGTTTCAAAGGCCATAACTCCAAATTTTTTGGTCATTCTTGTTTCTATTGGTCTCTATATGGTATAAGGATCATACTTACCAATTTTCATGAAGAAATTCAATGGGGAAGGCATCTGATCAATAGATGACTTCTTGATCAAGTCAGTGCAAAATCAGGGCATCTGAGGCCCCCAAACACCCAACCAAAGGGTCTTCTCCATCATTTTGATTGTGTATGATCTTTATTTGATGTTAGAAGAAGTTAGAATTTCACAAAATTAAAGAATTTCAAGCCATTTGCAAAGTTGCCATTTTGGGAAAGTGACTTATAATGCAAACTTGCCATTTTGGGAAAGTTTTTCAACCTCCTCTTTTTGATTCAAAAATGCTTCAAATGAAAAATTCTTGGTCATTAAGTTGTATATTGGATCCTCCATTTTCAAAAAGTACAAGAACTTGATCTAATTCATCCTGGAACTAAAGTTATGGCTTTGCAAAGTTGGGAAAAATCACAAAAATTCACTTATGTGCCAAAGAGGGAAACTTGCAAATTCTTGTACCAAGGCAATTTGTGACTTCTAATTGATTTCTAAGCATTACACAAACATCATACATGACATAAAATTCAGAATTGCCCAAAGATTTCTCAAGTTTCATGCCTTAAACTTCAAGAAATTCAAAAGGGGCCAAAGTGGTACAAAATTGCAAAATGATCCAAATCTCTTCATCCACTTGAGCCAGCTCACTAAATCATTTCTCATGGACCTCCTTGAAGTTGGCTGACTCGAGCCATGCCCCTAAACCAGTCTGCCATGAGCCCATACCCCAAGTACACCAACTTTTGACATTTTGGCAACTTGCCCATACCAATCAACATAGGCCAACACCCACTCTCTGACCTATCACATTTCATTATGTGGATCAAAACCAAGAAAAAGCACACAACATTGCAGCCTAACACTTGAGAATACATAACACACTCAAAAATCCCCAAATCTGCAAAAGCCTTCGAATCTCTTAACTCAACCATCAAACCTCCAAACTTTTTCCACCATTCAACTCCATAAACATCTCTGATCATTTCCCACCCTTCATTTTGCCCTAAAACACTCAGAATCAAAAACACGATTTTGACATTTCATGAACTGAACTTCTGCCAACTTCCTCTTGAGGCCATTTAAACTCCAACCAAGCATCACAAGCTCTTGGGGGGAATCATTGGAGTGGATTTGAAGCAAAGAATTGGCCAGAAAGCTCCTGTTTCGAAAGCTCAACTTCAGGTAGCCATGGCATTTATTTTTCCAGAACTCTCATTTTATGTTATAGAATGATTCTACATGTTTCACTGATCACCATGATGTCTTTACTTTTGAGAATAGTTGAGAATTGAGCATTTCATAAGCTTCTGAAATTTTTGCCATGTTTTCCGTTTTGCTTTGATTCGTGCTATTGATGATGAACAAATGATTTTTGGTGGTTGATTCTTGTTGGGGTTGAGGAGAGGATCATTTCTGGAGCTTTAGGGGTCTTGGGTTTGCGTTTTGAGGGAGATTGAGTGATGGGCTAGCCGAAGAAGATGACCGGAACACTGTTCCGGTCACCTGAGAGTAATTAGGGTTCAGATTAGGGTTAATGACATAATTAGCGTAGTTTGAATGTGGGCCGTCCATTTGCGCACGCTGGTCAATTCCCTCCCCTTTTATTTTGAATCTGGGCCTTTGGATCTGAATACTTTCATTTTAATTCATTTTAATTTCATTTTTATTACATTTCTTTCTACATTTTATTTAAAATAGTAAAACATTTCTAAAAAATTTCATTTTTTGCATCATGTCTTAAAATATTTTTCTCATTCTGAAAATAATTTTTATTTTATTTTTTGCATAAATTTCGTATTTTTAAAATATGTAAATGTTTATTTTAATTAGTTAATGAGAATTAATTAATTAAAATAGCATTTAAGTTTCTAAAAATCACCAAAAAAATCACATTGCATCTTGATACATTTAGAAACATTATCAAACTCTTCACACAAATTTCTTTTTGGTTCTTTGTAAACACCCCAAATTTTCCCTCACTCATTTCACCATGGCTTGTGATTCTTTTCATTTTGCATAAGTTCAATCATATCATCTCATATTATATTTTTGCTTCACTACATTGATTCAAAGTCATCTGCATCTAGGGTTTGTGATCTGAGCAATTCCTGAGCTATCTGAGCCACTCCAAAGGTCTCCAATCATCTCAATAGGGTCCATGTATGTTCAAACATCATATTATATCCTCCCAAGAGCAAGGAAGTGAGAAAATCACAAGAACTGAGGAAGGTGTGGAAGCAGAGCCAAGTTTGACTACACAGATGACCTAAAACTAGGGTTTTGGTTTCAAAGGCCATAACTCCAAATTTTTTGGTCATTCTTGTTTCTATTAGTCTCTATATGATATGAGAATCATGTACACCAATTTTCATGAAGAAATTCAATGGGGAAGGCATCTGATCAAAAGATGACTTCTTGAGCAAGTCAGTGCAAAATCAGGGCATCTGAGGCCCCCAATCATCCAACCAAAGGATTTTCTTCATCATTTTGGATGTGTATGATCTTTATTTGATCTTATAAGATGTTAGAAGTTCACAAAATTGAAGAATTTCAAGCCATTTGCAAAGTTGCCATTTTGGGAAAGTGACTTGTAATGTAAACTTGCCATTTTGGGAAAGTTTTTCAACCTCCTCTTTTTGATTCAAAAATGCTTCAAATAAAAAATCTTTGGTCATGAAAGTTGTAGATTGGATCCTCCCATTTTCAAAAAGTACAAGAACTTGACCTAATTCATCATAGAACTCAAGATATGGCTTTGCAAATTTGGGAAAAATCATAAAATTTCACTTATGCACCAAAGAGGGGAACTTGCAAAAACACTTGCAAAACCAATTTGTGACCTCAAAGTGACTTCTAAGCATTACATAAACATAACACATGACCTAAAACTCAGAATGGCCCAAAGAATCACTCATTTTCATGCCTTGATCATTAAGAAATCCAAAATGGGCCAAACTTCATAAAAATTGCAAAAGGGCACATAACCTTTCACAAGCTTGCTGAATCACCTCAATTTCAAATCTATGGCTCTCCTTGATCTATGCTGAGCCAGGACAAGCCAAAAGCCAGCTGCAAAACCAGCCCATACCTCAAGTACAAAACTTTTGACATTTTTGCAACTTGCCCATACCAATCACCATAGGCCACCAACAACTCTCTGACCTATCAGAAATTGATACATGGACCAAAAGCAACTCAACACACCACACAACACAAGCTGAAACCTCCCACAATACAGAATTCACCAAAATCCCCTCTTATGCATTTTTCTTCGAAACTCAGCACACAAGCCTCAAACCTCAAAACAAATTCCACAGAACAACTCACCATAACCCTCTGATCATTTCCCAACCATCACTTTGCCCTAAAAATCCCAGAATCAAAAATACGATTTTCACACTTCATGAACTGAGCTTCTGCCATTTTCATTTTGGGGCATTTTAAACTTCAACCAAGCATTGCAAACTCTTGAGGGAGATCATTGGAGAGATTTTGAAGCAAAGAAGCAGCCAGACAGTGCCATTTTCGAAAGCTTCAGTTCAGGTAACCTCAAGAACAAATTTTCTAGAAACTTGATTTTAGGTTATAGTTTTGTTCTTCATGTTGCACTGATCAGGCTGATGCTTTTCTTTTTGAAAATGGTTGAGTTTTAAGGATTTTATGTTGCTCTGAAACTTTGCCCGTGAAATGTGTTTTGATTCGATTCTCATGATTTAGGAAAAATAAATGAGTTTTGTTGTGTGGTTTGAGTTTAATGATGTTCAAGGATTGATTCTGGAGAGTTTGATGAGTTTTTGTGGCGTTTTGAGAGAGATTGAGTGAGGAGCTGGCCAGAGAAGATAAAGAGTTCAGATTAGGGCTTAATTGCGTAATTAGTGAGTTTGAATGTGGGTCGTCCATTAGCGCGCGAAGTCAATTCCCTCCCGTTTCCTTTTGAACCTCAGCCACTGGATCTGATTACTTTCATTAATTCTGATTTTAAATTCATTTTAATTGCATTTTCTTTATCATTTTATTAAAAATAGTAAAACACTTTCAAAAAATTTTATTTTTTGCATCATGACTTAAAATATTTTTCTCATTCTGAAAATAATTTTTATTTTATTTTTTGCATAATTTTCGTATTTTAAAAATATTTAAATGTTTATTTTAATTAGTTAATGAGAATTAATTAATTAAAATAGCATTTAAGTTTCTAAAAATTACCAAAAAAATCACATTGCATTTTGATACATTTAGAAACATTATTAAACTCTTAAAACAAATTTCTTTTTGGTTCTTGACCTATTTTAACATTTTTCTTTGGAATTAAACTTCTTAAAAGGCAATATTTTTGTCCTAACTTAGAAAAATTCATTCTGCCTAACCATGAAGAGTTTGATGTTAGTTCTTTTTGCATTGAATTCTTCATATCATTTAGTTTCTAGGGTAAAATTGGTTTGAATTTATCTTTCATTTTCAATTTGATGTGCATTTTTCCTTTTGAAGTGCCTTGAAACCCTAGCCAACTTGAGAAAATCATAACTCCCATTAGGTTAAGAGTTAGGTCCCCTCCTTTGGGAAGTGAACTTATGTATGGTTAGGGTTCCTTTGATCCCATTTTCAAATTTTTATCATGTCATTTGCTTCTGGTTTTGATTTTTGTATTGCATGTTATGTATAAACCCTAATTTTTGCCTTCATTTGCATTCATCTCTCATTTGCTTGCATACATGAACTTGCCATGACATTTTGTACATTCACACGACTCCTAAGACATGTTAGGACACAATAGAATCATGTTAAGTCATTTCTTCATCCATTTATCATGTTATACCTCCATTGCATTTCATAAACTTTCATGAACTTTCATGGTTCAAAACATGCTCCATTTGCATCCTTATCCTTGCATGATCATCCACAACTCTTGTCATGTGTTTCAATCATCTCTTAGCATCATTAAAATCATGTTTATGCTTCTAACTTTGGTTTGCATCATTTCATTTCATCTCATTTTCATTTCATTTCATTTCTTGTTACTAACTTTTCAGGTGGTAAGTCATTGAGAAGTGAATTTGCCTTCACTTCTCATCAATCTCTTCTCATCTCTCTTATGCATCATTTCTGCATTTCACTTGTGTATTAGAGTGAGCTTGCTCATTAATGTCTCCTTCTCACTTTCTTTCTTCAATCAACTTATCTTCTTAAGTGAAGTAAGTTGACTTGCTTCTTGTTGCTTCTTTTCCTTCCATCCTGCTTCTTCCTTGGTGGATCTCTTGAAGATCTTCTTGCAAGCCTCACAAACCCTAGGAACACCCAAGCATGATCATAATTAGGGTTTGATTAGTCCCCCATTTAGTTTTACCTTTGTGTCATCTTTGTGTCTTCTCTTCTCATCTCATAATCAAGGAATAAACCTTAAAGGTTTTAAGGCTTTGTGATTAAGTTTATGCCTGCATCCTTCTATTAGGATGGAGTGTATAACTTTAATCCTAAGTGCTAAACCCTTAATGTGTTTAAATCCTTTAATCAATTCACTTAATAATCACTAATACATCAAGCTTGTAACTTGGGCCTTGCATTAGGGTTCTAATTCTTCCTTAATTGGTTAAGAAGGACTAACCCTAGTGTTAATGGACAAGTCCCCCTCAAGTTGTCTTACAAACCATAAAAATCCATTTCTTAACCTTATCATTAACTAAAATCCATTTAATAAAGGCTTTGTTTTGTCATGAGGTTAATCCCTAATCATGGATTAAGTTGAGGAGCCTTCCTCAGCTTAAATGTTCTCATCTATCATCCTTCTATTAGGATGGTGTAATGAGTCCATTAAATCCTTGATTATGGCTTAAACTCACTACTTAACACCAAACAAAAACACCAAAAACATCTAAATAAATGCAAATAGGTTAATGATCTTAATCCTACATCATGGTGATTAAGTGTGGGGTGTTTACTTCATACTAAAAGTATTCTCATTACCCCTAATCAGAGGGAAGATGTGATGAGTTTACTAACCCTTGGTTTAGGCTTAAGCTCATTTCCTTATGACAAACTCCAAAAGCAATAAAAGACTGAAAACACAAAAACAAACAATAATCGTCTCCTCCGGGATTCTTTTCTCATCATATTCACTCACAAATGAGAACTTGCTTCTTCCGTCTAATGCAAGACAGTTTGCACCGGAGCCAGACAGGTCAAACACTTGAGCATAGACAAGAAGGCAGTTCACAAGTCAACTTCATCTTTCAGTCTCTTTGAGTCGAACTACAGTGTTCTGACTTCCTCATTGCACAAGAGGATACGTAGGCATAACTTAACAGTTATCGAACAAAAGTCTCTGTATATTCCCCCCTCTTCCAGCATTATTCCTTAAGCCTCTTAGTCTTGAGCTTCATACTCCTGTTTTTACACTGACACTTCTTTTATTCACTTCACATTTCTTTTGCACTGACACCTGCATTCTTTCCAGCTTTGATACACAGATTGCACTGACACTACCCCTTTAAAACACAAATCTTTTAAGCGTGGATCCCATCGAGTAGGACGGACAATCTGGATGCTAATACCTTCCCAGGTTGTAACCAACCCCCTTTCTCAGTTTCTCTGGTTCGCGACCGTCTTATCCATCTTTTCTTAGGTCTATGCAGCATTACCTTTCCTTCGGGATAAAAATGCCTAGCTGGCGACTCTTTTCATTCTTCTCCTTTTGCCGACCGTTCGCGTTTGTACCCCTCTTGGCCCTGTGTCATCAGGTGGGAGCGACAGCTTGGCGACTCTGCTGGGGACCCTTATATTGCAACCAGGGCTTCTGGTTCTTTTTGTGGGTTCCTCCTAGCGCTTGTTTGATTTGTGTTTACTGGGGTGTTATGTGCTATGTGTGTTTATTTATTGTGCTTTATTTATTGCTTTATGTACAGCTTTATTTATTTCTTTCTTTTACAGTCTTATACATATTTCATACTGTCACTGTCATTGCTGGATCTGGTTTCTGTTTTGGTGGGTGGGGTTCCATTGAGAGCTTAAGGTCCTGTACCTGGGACCTGAGTGACACCTAGGCTAGAGTGGTTCATGTTATTTCCCATTCCATTTCGGTCTGGTGCGGGAATATGAAACACGGTTCAGATGTGGGTTTCTTCTTGAGAACTCAATGCTACAGATTTCCTGTAGTGCTAGGGCTATATGGGAAGCCTGCTAAGTCTGGATGACCTTTATTATGACCTTTGGAAGCTGAGGTGAATTAGAGGAGGATATCTTATGGTTATTGTAAACACTGTACCTCCGGGTTAGAAGTGTTTACACTTCTCATAATTGATCCAAGTCTGAGGATCCTTGTTCTAGAACACTACCTGTGAGGGGGTTGGGCTGTTTACAGGTTTGCAGGTACCCTTGGCCACATCATACCCTGTTACTATTTGGTTTAAGAGTACCTTATTTTGGGCCATTCTTGTGATTAAACCCTGGATATGTGACTCTTTATTTGAGTCCCCCACCCTGGTCACTGGATTTCTAAGCCTTCATCTGGACCTTTGAACACACTTTGACCTATATCAAGACGGATAATCAGATCCAGCTTGATCACAAACCCTTGCATATCATTTGCATATATCATCATTGCATCATTTAACATTTGTTTATTTGTTTTTCAGGGTATCCACATCATATATGGTTTGGTTTTGACCCCTTCTTCTGCATAGACCTTTGCTTCATCAGTTATCTGCTTCAGCTATTTTCACCTTCACCAGCATCAGTCTGTCAGTGGCTCATTTCCAGCAACAGTCTGTGATATTCATCAACACCTATCTTCAGTTTCTTCTGCAACATTCATGACTACTCCCAGGAAGAGCAACATATCCTACCACTTCTTTGAGCCTGTGTTGACTGGTATCAGGCAGGTCCAGTCACTTATCACCCCTGACCACATCCCTTTGTTTAGGGAACACTATGGAGGTATCCTGGATATGGTTATGGACCTTGACCCTTCTCAGAGGAGCATGATTCACACATTCCTGCAGTTCTATGACCCTCCTTTGAGATGCTTCACATTTCCAGACTTTCAGTTAGGGCCCCTGCTGGAAGAATTTTCCTCATTGATTAGAGTACCTATCAGAGGTGGAATTCCTTTCAACCCAGAAATGTCAGCTCCCAGAAATGAAGAAATAGCAAAGGAATTATACCTGGAGCTTGCCTTGATTGAGTAAAATATGACAACAAAAGCTGGGATCCCCGGTTTTCATTTGGACTTCTTGATTTCTCAGGCCATCCTGAAAGCTTCATTAGGAGAATGGAGGGCAGTCTGTGCACTATTAGCCCTCATCATATATGGGGCTATACTGTTTGCAGATGAGCCCAAATTTGTCAGAAAGAATGCCATCCATTTGTTTCTCCTGAAGAACCTAGTGCCCACATTGCTAGGAGATTTTTACTACTCCATTCATCAGAGGAATGAGAAACAAAGGGGGAAGTTGGTAAGATGTTGTGCTCCTTTGTTTTACACCTGGCTGCTCAAACACCTGCCTAAGTCAGATGCCTTCCTGAATCCCCACCAACAGAAGAATTGGGCCAAGAGGCTCATTGCCTTGACTTCAGATGATATTAGATGGTGCACCCAGAGCACCAAAGGCAAAGACATTATCACCAGTTGTGGACAATACCCAAATGTGCCTCTGATAGGAGTAAAGGGTTGCATCAATTACAATCCTTTGCTGTTTAAGAGACAACTGGGCTATGCTTTGGTTCATCCTCCCAGAGGACAAGATTTAGCTGAGACCCTGTATTGTGAAGTGAAACCTAATTCAGCTGTTGTCAGACAGGCATCCTGGGCTTGGGACAACATCCAGACAAAGGGGATAGCTATCCTTGGAAGGTGTAATAATGTTGCTTCAGCCCAATACTATGACTGGTCCCGTTCTAGAGCTCAAATTACTGGAATGCCTTTTACCTTGGAGGACATACCTGGACCATCTACAGTACAGCCAACAGCAACTGTCAGCCTAGAAGAATTTGAGAAATTGAAAGAGAGGAATGAGAACCTATCTCAAGCCTTGAAGAAGACTCTTTGGGAAAGAAGTGATGGTCGTCTGGACATTGAGAGATTGGAATAGCTCAGGGTGGAGCATCTTGCCAAAATTGAGAAGACAGAGGACTACATCAGGAAAGCAAGAGCTAGGGAACAAATATTGAAGAATGCCTGTAAAGAGGCCAAAATTCAGAAGGCTAGGACTGAGCTCTATCTACAAGAGAGTCAGGCTAGGTGGATTAGGATCACCAAGGCCCGTACACAAGAAGACCAAAAGACTCAAGCTAAGATTGAACAGCTAGAGGCCAATGAGAGGAAGCAGCAAGAAGCTTTGCTGGCAGCCCAGAAGGAGATCTCAGAGTTGAGGCTTAGGGAAAGATTGAAGATATCAAAGGAACATGACAAGCATAAGAAGCTGATCACTGTCATTGCTACCAGGAATCTCCTCATTAGGACCATTACAGAGCACCCAGCTGGTCCGGTGACTGAGGCACTCCTAAAGGAGGTCAGAGAGGATGAGTTTGGACTGGATGTCTGATTGTTTGTTTGTTGTTATATCCATTTGATGTACTTTTCCTTTTATTGTATTTTGACCCTCCGTGGGCATGTGTTGTAAAACAAACTATGTATTGTTCACCATTTGTAATATATTTTAGTTTGTTTTTATTTTTGGGCTTCTCAACAACATCAAGCATCTTCCTCGAGGTATGGAAAGGTCAAAACCAAGAACCAAACCGGATACCTTGGAAAGCAAATAAGCATACTGCATTGCATACTAACTTTTGTTTTGTTTTGTAGGTTCTATTATTATTGTTTCTAACTTTGTTGTGATCTCAGGAAACATTGCTCGTCGCCGAGTGTTCCCTGTCAACCGCGCGCACCGGTACCCGACTCGTAACAACCTTCCCGGTATTCAAATGGAACAAGTACAGCAGGATCTGACTGAGGTCAGAAATCAGATGGCTAATGAAAGAGTGGAGATCAGAAATCAGATGACTCAATTCATGGCTGTGATGACTGGCTTGGCCCAGAGTCAAGAAAGGTTAAGGGAACTAGTGGAAAGACAAACTCCTGAGGAGCCTCATCTTGGAACAGGAGGAACTAGTAACAATGAGCAGGGCCAGCCTCGTATTGACCCACCAGTATTTGGACCTCATCTGGATCCAGAAGCTAACATCCCGAGGAATGTACAAGGTAATACTGCTGGAGGGAGAATCTTGCAAGAGGATCCCCAAGAAGAGCAGTTTACTGTTTTGGGAGCTGGAGATGAATTCTATGACAGGAGATTGGATGAAATTGCTGAGAAGTTGAGATCTTTGGAGTCTCAGAATTCCTTAGGCTTTAATGTGATGGATATGGGACTAGTGGATGGGGTGAGAATTCCCCACAAATTCAAACCCCCGTGCTTTGAGAAATACAATGGAACCTCTTGTCCACGAACTCACCTGCAGTCTTTCCTGGGAAGACTTAAAGCTTATACTATGGATGAAAAGGTGTGGATGTTCTACTTTGAAGACAGTCTGACTGGGGCTTCAAGAGAGTGGTATTCACACTTAACCAGAGCTACCATTAGATGCTGGAAGGACTTAGTTGAAGCCTTCATCCGGAAATATCAATACAACCTGGAGATGGCTCCCAACAGGACCCTCCTAATGGGAATGTCCCAGTCTTCCAGAGAAAGCTTCAGGGAATATGCCCAAAGGTGGAGACAGCTTGCTGCTGCTGTCCAACCACCCATGTCAGAGAGGGAAATGGCTGACATGTTCATGAATACATTGCAAGGGACCTATATTGATAGATTGGCTGCCTTCTCCTCTACCGGTTTTGCTGATGTGGTCATAGCTGGTGAAAGGATTGAAAGTCTCTTGAAGATGGGCAAAATTTACGACAGTGGTGCAAGTTCATCCAGTAATCCCAGGAAGTCTTTTGTGGGACCCCGAAGGGCCGGTGAAACTAATTCCATTCATGCAAGCAGGGGCAGGCCTCAGTATGTTCACCAGTCAGTAGCCGCAGTTACCATTCCTGCTCCGATTCCTCAACAACCAGCATATCCTCAACAATAACAACCACAGTATCAACAACAAGTTCATTATCCGCAACAGAGAACCTACAACAACAACAACAACCAACAACAGTGTCCTTTCCAACAAAGACCATCACAGGCAAACAGGGTGATTGACCCAATCCCAATGTCGTATGCTGCACTCTTGCCACAACTCCTGAAACTCAACCTAGTTGAATTAAGGACATTGGCACCTCCAGATCCCACCAATATGCCAAATAACTATGACGCCAATGCCAGGTGTGCGTTCCACTTAAACGCACCAGGGCATAATACTGAAAAATGCAGGACCTTACAGATGAAAGTCCAAGACCTGGTGGATTCAAAAGCTCTTAACTTTGCACCTACTCCGAATATCACAAGGAATCCGATGCCTAGTCACAACGGGCCTAGGATTAATGCTATTGAGGAAGGCAAACCATCCACCTTAATCACCAGTGTTGCACAAATTCGAATAACTTTGGTTGAAATCAAAGCTCAGCTTTTAGAATATCAAATGTTCCCCGGGTGTGAGCTCGGCTGTGGGTATTGCAATATTGCAGTCAATGGGTGTGAAAGGTTGAGAAACGGCATAAATGGTCTTATTAAGGATGGTATTCTTCATATTACGACAACAGCGCCTACAACTTCAACAATTCCTTCATCAACAATCCCAGATACTCCTACAACGTCAGCAACCATTGTTCCAACGGATTCTACTACAACTCCAACAACTGCTCAATCAATCACTTCAACGAATGCAAGTTCAGTTACCATTCCTGCTACAACTGCAACACCCATTCAGACAGCGGTACCTTCTACAACATCAACAACATTTAATGAAAGCGTCTCAACGGTTACAATTTACTATGATCCCGCAAATGTTCCTTCCAACAATTCACAGCAAAACGCTACTCCTGTCAGAGCACCAGTTACCATATACTATGATCCACACACCATTGTGGTCCCCCCTGCAGCTGCTATCAGTCCAGTTACTATCACAGTGCCTGGGCAAGTTCCTTACGAAAGCAATAATGCCATCCCTTGGCATTATGGCTCAGATCTGTACTGCGAGGGGCAGAAAATCACTTTGGAATCGTCAACTTCTTCACCTCAGATAGACAATGTGGGGGGAGGCGGAGGCTTCACTAGAAGCGGACGTCTCTTTGCCTCGCAAATTCCAAGACCCATTGTCGAAGCAGAAGCTGCTGCCAAGGCAAAAGGGAAGAGCATGGTGCAAGAAGAACAAGTTGCTAAAGAAGCTTTGAAGACTCCTTTTGATCAAGTGGTTGATGAATTCATGAGTATCATAAAGAAAAGTGATTACAAGGTGGTGGACCAGCTTCACCAAACGCCTTCCAAGATCTCCATACTATCATTGCTAATGTGCTCCGAGGCTCACCGGAATGCACTATTAAAGGTCCTGCACGCAGCTTATGTGCCGGAGGAGATTACCGTCAATCAGTTAGAAGCTGTGGTGGGAAATGTCAACGCTAGTCATGGACTAGGTTTTACCAACACTGATTTGACGGTGGAAGGTCACAATCACAACAAGGCTTTACACATTACCTTGGAGTGTAAGGGTGCAGTTCTTTCTCACGTATTGGTAGACACAGGTTCATCCCTCAATGTCCTACCCAAGAAAGCCCTTGTGAAGCTGGAGTATGACGGATTGGCACTACGCCCAAGTAATTTGGTAGTGAGAGCCTTTGACGGTTCTAAAAGATTAGTTCAGGGAGAGATAGAATTACCAATAATGATTGGCCCACAAGTGTTCAAAACAACCTTCTTTGTGATGGATATTCAGCCTGCCTACAGTTGTCTATTGGGTAGACCATGGATACACGCTGCTGGCGCCGTGACATCAACCCTTCACCAGAAGTTAAAATTCGAGTGGGAGGGCCAGGTCATTACTATTTGTGGGGAAGAGGATATTTTTGTTAGCCAGTTGGCTACCTTCAAGTACATTGAGATGGATGGGGAGATCCATGAAACCATGAGCCAAGGGTTTGAGGCCTTTAATGTTAATGAGACATCTGCTGTGCTGGGGACCTCCATTACCTCATACCAACAAGCCCGGAAGGTTGTTGAAGAGGGTACTGCTCAAGGCTGGGGAAAGCTGCTGCCCGTGGAAAAGAAAGAAGACCGATTCGGGTTGGGTTACATACCAACTCGACAAAATCAACCAGAGGCTGCAACGGAGCCCGAGTTTGTTAGCAGGGGGATGCTCACCCCGAATGCTGTGAATAGTTTGGAAGATGAGTCAGAAGACGAGCGCAACCTGGAAAGCTGGATACGTCCAAGGATCCCGGGGAACCATGTCTCAAACTAGTATTCCCAGGAAATTATAAGAGTTACTCCTACAGAGTAATTATTATTTCCTGTTTTTAAAGCATGCATCCAGTCCTGCATCTTGCCCAAGATGACAGGGCTCATTTTGTAATCGGACCATCTTGTATTTTGTGCAAAGATCAATTAATGAATATCAGGACATCTTTTGCAAATAAGTCTTTTTCGCTCACTATTTTTCATTTTTCATTTTTTGTACAAAAATAAAATGGCAATGCTTTTCAAAATAAATAAACTTCATTTTCACCTTTTCTAAATAAGATAAAACTGATCACTAAAATGAACAAATCTAAACCCTTGCAGAAAGTGCCCTCCAGACTGCACCGACAACAACACTGCTATGACTTCGTATGACTTTGACAATCCGATTAATCAAGCCGATGAAGGGTTGAAGAAGATTATGAGTTACCTGAAGAGCTAGCCAGGTTGTTGAGACAAGAGGAGAAGGTTATCACTCCTCATCAGGAGAAGGTCGAAACGGTTAATCTTGGTACAGAAGAAGACTTGAAAGAAGTTAAAATCGGGGCCTGCCTGCAAGATTCAGTAAAAGAGCAACTGATTGACATGCTTCGGGAGTATGTGGATGTTTTTGCTTGGTCTTATCAGGATATGCCAGGGTTGGACACTGACATTGTCATGCACAAGCTTCCTTTGAAAGAAGATTGTCCGCCAGTAAAACAGAAGTTGCGTCGTACTCGCCGAGATATGGCAATGAAGATAAAAGAAGAGGTACAGAAACAGTGGGACGCCGGTTTCCTTGCTGTGACCAGTTACCCGCCTTGGGTTGCTAACATTGTACCTGTGCCTAAGAAGGATGGCAAAGTAAGGATGAGTGTGGATTACCGAGATCTGAACAGAGCTAGCCCGAAAGATGACTTCCCATTACCTCACATTGATGTATTGGTTGATAATACGGCTCAGTTCTCGGTGTTCTCCTTCATGGATGGATTTTCAGGATATAATCAGATCAAGATGTCACCTGAAGACATGGAGAAGACAACTTTCATCACACCCTGGGGCACATCCTGTTATAAGGTGATGCCATTCGGACTGAAGAATGCGGGTGCCACTTATCAACGGGCTATGGTTACATTATTCCACGACATGATCCATAAAGAAATTGAATGTTATGTGGATGACATGATCGCCAAGTCCCTTACAGAAGAAGACCACCTGGTGAACCTATTGAAGCTATTCAAGCGTCTGAGGAAGTACCAACTGAAGTTAAACCCCAACAAGTGCACATTCGGGGTGCGATCCGGTAAGCTGCTGGGTTTTATTGTAAGTGAGAAGGGAATTAAAGTTGACCCTGACAAAGTTAAAGCCATTCAAGAAATGCCTGCACCGAAGACAGAAAAAGAAGTTCGGGGGTTCTTAGGTAGATTGAATTACATTTCACGGTTCATATATCACCTTACTGCAACCTGTGAACCTTTGTTCAAGTTGTTAAGAAAAGAACATACAGTCAGGTGGAACGAAGACTACCAGAAGGCTTTTGACAAAGTCAAGGAATACTTACAAGAGCCTCCAATCCTTATGCCTCCAGTTGAAGGAAGACCTCTAATCATGTACTTTACAGTATTATAAGAGTCAATGGGGTGTGTGCTGGTCCAACATGACGAGTCTGGTCGAAAAGAGTATGCAATATACTACCTAAGCAAAAAGTTTACCGACTGTGCACAACGTTATTCACTGCTCGAGAAAACTTGATGTGCTTTAGCGTGGGCTGCTCGCCGACTAAGGCAGTACATGTTGACCCACACTACTTTGTTAATTTCAAAGATGGACCCACTCAAGTACATTTTTGAGAAGCCAGCACTTACCGGACGGGTTGCAAGATAGCAAATGATCCTCACAGAATATGACATTCAATACACATCTCAGAAAGCCATCAAAGGCAGTGTATTGTCTGATTATCTCGCTGAGCAACCCATTGACGATTACCAGCCGATGAGATTTGACTTTCCCGATGAAGACATCATGTTCATAAAAGCAAAAGATCATGAAGAGCCTGTTCACACTGAAGGGCATGACCCGGAAGAAGAATAGACTATGATGTTTGATGGGGCTGTTAATATGAATGGTCGTGGTGTTGGTGCAGTACTCATTACACCTAAGGGAGTTCACATGCCTTTCTCGACAAAACTCACCTTTAACTGCACTAACAACGAAGCTGAATACGAAGCTTGTATTATGGGTCTTGAGGAAGCCATTGACCTCAGGATCAAGACTTTGACTGTGTTCGGAGATTCAGCTCTGGTAATTAATCAAACCAACAGCAAATGGTACACCCACCAAGATCATCTGATACCTTATCGGGATTATACAAGGAGGTTGTTGACCTTCTTCACAACGGTCAAGCTTGAGTATATTCCCCGAGATGAAAATCAGTTTGCAGATGCTCTGGCTACCATTTCATCAATGATCAAAGTTCAAGCTGCCAACTTTGTGCCTCGGATTTCAGTATCCAGACTTGACAGACCAGCATATGTATTCTCAGCAGACCTTGCTAAAGATGATAAGCCTTGGTTCCATGACATTAAATGCTTCTTGGAGGATCAAACATACCCACTTGGGGTATCTTCCAATGATAAGAAGACATTAAGAAGGCTGGCTGGCAGTTTCTTCCTGAATGCTGATGGTTCCTTGTACAAGCGGAACTTTGATATGGTACTTCTCAGGTGCGTTGATAAGACAGAAGCGGACTTGTTGATGCACGAGGTGCACGAAGGGTCTTTTGGTACCAATGCTGGGGGCATTATATGGCTAAAAAGTTGTTAAGATCAGGCTATTACTGGATCACAATAGATGCAGACTGTTGTGCTTATGCCAGGAAATGCCATAAATGCCAGATTTACGCAGATAAGGTGCATGTGCCTCCAAACCCTTTGAATGTGATGTCTTCACCCTAGCCTTTTTCCATGTGAGGCATTGATATGATCGGTAAGATTGAGCCGACTGCTTCAAATGGCCACAGATTCATCCTAGTAGCCATTGATTATTTCACCAAGTGGGTTGAAGCAGCTTCCTATGAAAATGTTACCAGGCAAGTGGTAGCCCGATTCTTGAAGAGAGACATCATCTGCCGTTATGGAGTGCCCGAGCGAATCATTACTGATAATGGTTCCAACTTAAACAACAAAATGATGGCAGAACTATGTCGGGACTTCAAAATCCAACACCACAATTCTTCTCCTTAGAGGCCAAAGATGAATGGCGCTGTTGAGGCAGCTAACAAGAATATCAAGAAGATTGTGCAGAAGATGGTGGTTACCTATAAAGACTGGTATGAAATGCTACCATTTGCCTTGCATGGGTACCGTACGTCAATCAGAACATCCACTGGGGCAACACCGTATCAGCTTATTTATGGTATGGAGGCAGTCCTACCTGTTGAAGTTGAATTACCCTCTTTACGGGTATTGATGGATGTTAAGCTAAACGAAGCAGAATGGGTCCGATCCCGATACGAACAACTGAATCTGATTGAAGAAAAGAGATTAGCTGCAATCTGTCATGGGCTTTATATCAGAAGAGAATGAAGAAAGCCTTCGATCAGAAAGTCAGGCTTCGGGAATACCAAGTAGGAGATCTGGTGTTGAAAAGACTCCTTCCTCCTCATACAGACCACAGGGGCAAGTGGACTCCGAATTATGACGGTCCATTCATAGTAAAGAAAGTTTTCTCTGGTGGAGAACTGATGCTCAGTACTATGGATGGTGAAGACTTCCTGTCCCCTGTGAATTCGGATGCAGTTAAAAAATACATCGCGTAAAAATGACCCGCTGGACATAAAAACAGAATGTAAGTCCAGGAAAAATTAGGGCATCCCGGCGAGTCAAAAACAGAATAAAAGACTCGGGCAAAAATAAGGGAAAATAAATAAAAATGTACACCCATTGAGTTGAAAAGCCACATTGGACAACTCAGGCAAAAATGGGTATCCCGGTGGATTGAAAACCCGAAAGGGCGATCCACGCAAAATCAGGGAATAAGCGAACAACAGCATTCTAAATTCGTCTGTATCACTTGCGACATGGCAAGCGCCGAAGGATTCAAGCATCGGTCAAAATCAGCCTTCTTCAAAAGCAAGATGAGAAGAACGTCAATGTCATACGAGTCATAGCGAAAAGGAAGCACACTGAAGCGTCATCAACATTGCCAGCACCTTTTTGTTTCTCAATTTGTAACAATCTCCTCATTTCAGGGGATTTGCTCCTTTGACTGTACTTGCCAATTTAGAGCACGCAAATCAATAAAATCAGATTTTCAGTCACATTTTGTCTCGTACATTTTATTTTTCATTTGCAAAAATTTTTGATATCCTTAAGTTATTGATTGCGTAAACACAGATGCGTCTTTTCTAAATTACATGCTTACAGGAAATATATTTGCTCCCGGGAGTGTCTAACCTCCTATGAAGGAATCCAGTAAGGGATACCTCGGGATACTTGTACGTTTCTTTGTCATAACAGGATTGCAGGTATTCAGTGCAACATGGGGCATGAAAGCCTCTCCCCAGCAAGCTGACAAATCATTATTTCCTCCATATGTCTTCCAAACAACACCAGTAAATGTTCATTTCCCCAGCTGAGTTGTCAAGCACCCTCATCTCTAGTTGTCTCCCCACAGAGTCCCGACCTCTGTCCGGGAGAGCAATGTCTGAAGATCTCACAACAAAGTGACGAAGACTTCCATAGACCCCAGCTAGGCTCCTCATCACCAAGAATAGGTCTATCAGTGACTTATTCCCCCAAACAAAGTCATATATATCAGATCTACCAATGATCTCATGCCCAGCTAGGACATTCCCTTCAAGCAGATCAGCCAAGAGATCTCCACCAGCAACGGGACCCAAATCCCAAATCGGTATCTTTGCATAATCATAGCATTCACATCATATTTTCCCCCCAGAGCATAGCATTCCATCTAATACGGAGCATTATGGCAAAAATCAAACATATTGCATAATCATAAGCCATGTCTTGAATCAAACACCTGTAAATACCAACGATACCACCTCAGCAATACACAAATACCTCTCAAATTCCCCGGTAGAATATCAAAGCATTTTCTTTACATTCCCAGAATATAGATGCATGCTCCTTTTGGCACTCGTCCGTGTCATCTTTCCCCAGAAAGTCGCCAGGATGTTTTCTACGAACAAATGTTTACACACAACGGATACATCTTGACACTCGTCTGTGTCATATCCCCAGCAGAAAGCCAAAGCATCCCCTTTGCACTCACAAATACATGTTCATATACCCACTCGACATTCGTCCGTGTCATATAAACCACAAATAGATACCTATTAATACACTCTCCTGACACCCGTCCGTGTCACCTATCCCCGGCACAGTTGCCTAAACCTTTGCTTATTATACTTTCCTGACACTCGTCCGTGTCATCCTATCCCGCAGGTCGTCAAACGCCTTTGATATTTATAAATTCATAACTTGTACACATCCTCTTATGATACTCGTCCGTATCATACCCTCCCCAGCAGGTTGAGAACTCGTCCATGTCTCACTCATACTTCCTTATTCATACAGATACTCGTCCGTATCTTATATACACCATCCATTTCCCCTCAGATTCAACGCTCGTCCGTGTTTCTTTGTTAACTAGTTGGTACTCGTCCGTACCATCATCTCTGAGCATGCGTCAGCATTTGTTTCTACCGATACTCGTCCGTATCATGTCCTAAGGATGCTCGTCCACATCTTTAATATATACACAGCGTCAAACACTTATACCTTTCTCTCATCAAATTTAGACACTCGTCTGTGTCTACCATTCCCTAGAAGAGATCTCAGCAAATCGCCAATAAAAAGCAAATTTCTTTTCTATCTGACATTTGTCCTGTGTCATGATACTTCCGGCAGCCGTACCCTGCCAGGTGATCGTCCTTCACATTTTGATGATCATCCTTCATCATCCCCAGCGGAGTCTCCATTATTGGAACCCTTCCCTATCTGACATTCGTCCTATGTCGTGATATTTTAGCAGCCGTCCCCTGCTAGGTGATCGTCCTTCACCTCTTGATGATCGTCCTTCATCACTTTTATCCGATGGTCGCCCCCATCATTGATTCTGTTATCTGACATTCTTCCTATGTCACGATAAACCCTGCTAGGTGATCGTCCTTCACCTCTTGATGATCGTCCTTCATCATTTTATCCGATGGCCGTCCCCATCGTCGACCTCTTTTATCCGGCGTTCGTCCTATGTCGTGATACTTTTGGCAACCGTACCTTGCCAGGTGATCATCCTTCACCTTGGATGACCGTCCCTCATCTTCCCCCCAATAGAGCAGTCGTCCCCTGCTAGGTGATCGTCCTTCACCTTTGATGACCGTACCTCATCGTTTATTTATGTGTTTAACCTGATGGTCGTCCCCATCATTGCCTTTACCTTTAATCCCCAGAGAGTCTTATTTCTTTGCTTGATGGCCGTCCCCATCATGATCCTTTATTTCCCCAGTATGTCGGTCGTCCCCGTCATTGCTTTATCCCCAGCAGTCGTCCTCTACTCGACGGTAGTCCTCTGTCACCCGCCCTTTATAATCATATTATATTTTCTGTCAAGATCTATATCCTTTTTCTTCTTCATTCAGTGAGTGCAAATTTTGGACTGTCTTTGATATTCAACCACAAGTTATCTTGTTTGCCTGTTAAGCTGCTGCTTACATCCTGCACAACTAACTCATGTTTGAATAGGGGCAGCTGTAAACACCCCAAATTTGCCCTCACTCATTTCACCATGGCTTGTGATTCTTTTCATTTTGCATAAGTTCAATCATATCATCACATATTACATTTTTGCTTCACTGCATTGATTCAAAGTCGTCTGCATCTAGGGTTTGTGATCTGAGCAATTCCTGAGCTATCTGAGCCACTCTAAAGGTCTCCAATCATCTCAAGAGGGTCCATGTATGTTCAAACATCATATTATATCCTCCCAAGAGCAAGGAAGTCAGAAAATCACAAGAACTAAGGAAGGTGTGGAAGCAGAGCCAAGTTTGATTGCACAGATGACCTAAAACTAGGGTTTTGGTTTCAAAGGCCATAACTCCAAATTTTTTGGTCATTCTTGTTTCTATTGGTCTCTATATGATATGAGAATCATGCACACAAATTTTCATGAAGAAATTCAATGGGGAAGGCATCTGATCAAAAGATGACTTCTTGAGCAAGTCAGTGCAAAATCAGGGCATCTGAGGCCCCCAATCATCCAAACAAAGGATTTTCTTCATCATTTTGGATGTGTATGATCTTTATTTGATCTTAGAAGATGTTAGAAGTTCACAAAATTGAAGAATTTCAAGCCATTTGCAATGTTGCCATTTTGGGAAAGTGACTTGTAATGTAAACTTGCCATTTTGGGAAAGTTTTTCAACCTCCTCTTTTTGATTCAAAAATGCTTCAAATGAAAAATCTTTGGTCATGGAAGTTGTAGATTGGATCCTCCCATTTTCAAAAAGTACAAGAACTTGACCTAATTCATCATAGAACTTAAGATATGGCTTTGCAAAATTGGGAAAAATCATGAAATTTCACTTATGCACCAAAGAGGGAAACTTGCAAAAACACTTGCCAAACCAATTTGTGACCTCAAAGTGACTTCTAAGCTTTACATAAACATAACACATGACCTAAAACTCAGAATGGCCCAAAGAATCACTCATTTTCATGCCTTTATCATTAAGAAATCCAAAAGGGGCCAAACTTCATAAAAATTGCAAAAGGGCACATAACCTTTCACAAGCTTGCTGAATCACCTCAATTTCAAATCTATGGCTCTCCTTGATCTATGCTGAGCCAGGACAAGCCAAAAGCCAGCTGCAAAACCAGCCCATACCTCAAGTACAAAACTTTTGACATTTTTGCAACTTGCCCATACCAATCACCATAGGCCACCAACAACTCTCTGACCTATCAGAAATTGATACATGGACCAAAAGCAACTCAACACACCACACAACACAAGCTGAAACCTCCCACAATACAGAATTCATCAAAATCCCCTCTTATGCCTTTTTCTTCGAAACTCAGCACACAAGCCTCAAACCTCAAAACAAATTCCACAGAACAACTCACCATAACCCTCTGATCATTTCCCAACCATCACTTTGCCCTAAAAAGCCCAGAATCAAAAATACGATTTTCACACTTCATGAACTGAGCTTCTGCCATTTTCATTTTGGGGCCATTTAAACTTCAACCAAGCATTGCAAACTCTTGAGGGAGATCATTGGAGAGATTTTGAAGCAAAGAAGCAGCCAGACAGTGCCATTTTCGAAAGCTTCAGTTCAGGTAACCTCAAGAACAACTTTTCCAGAAACTTGATTTTAGGTTATAGTTTTGTTCTTCATGTTGCACTGATCAGGCTGATGCTTTTCTTTTTGAAAATGGTTGAGTTTTAAGGATTTTATGTTGCTCTGAAACTTTGCCCGTGAAATGTGTTTTGATTCGATTCTCATGATTTAGGAAAAATAAATGAGTTTTGTTGCGTGGTTTGAGTTTAATGATGTTCAAGGATTGATTCTGGAGAGTTTGATGAGTTTTTGTGGCGTTTTGAGAGAGATTGAGTGAGGAGCTGGCCGGAGAAGATGACCGGAACAGTGTTCCGGTCACCTGAAGGTCATTAGGGTTCAGATTAGGGCTTAATTGCATAATTAGTGAGTTTGAATGTGGGCCGTCCATTAGCGCGCGAAGTCAATTTCCTCCCCTTTCCTTTTGAACCTCAGCCACTGGATCTGATTACTTTCATTAATTCTGATTTTAAATTCATTTTAATTGCATTTTCTTTATCATTTTATTAAAAATAGTAAAACACTTTCAAAAAATTTTATATTTTGCATCATGACTTAAAATATTTTTCTCATTCTGAAAATAATTTTTATTTTATTTTTTGCATAATTTTCGTATTTTAAAAATATTTTAATGTTTATTTTAATTAGTTAATGAGAATTAATTAATTAAAATAGCATTTAAGTTTCTAAAAATCACAAAAAAAAATCACATTGCATTTTGATACATTTAGAAACATTATCAAACTCTTAAAACAAATTTCTTTTTGGTTCTTGACCTATTTTAACATTTTTCTTTGGAATTAAAGTTCTTAAAAGGCAATATTTTTGTCCTAACTTAGAAAAATTCATTCTGCCTAACCATGAAGAGTTTTATGTTGGTTCTTTTTGCATTGCATTCTTCATATCATGTAGTTTCTAGGGTAAAATTGGTTTGAATTTATCTTTCATTTTCAATTTGATGTGCATTTTTCCTTTTGAAGTGCCTTGAAACCCTAGCCAACTTGAGAAAATCATAACTCCCATTAGGTTAAGAGTTAAGTCCCCTCCTTTGGGCAGTGAACTTATGTAGGGTTAGGTTTCCTTTGATCCCATTTTCAAATTTTTATCATGTCATTTGCTTCTGGTTTTGATTTTTGTATTGCATGTTATGTATAAACCCTAATTTTTGTCTTCATTTGCATTCATCTCTCATTTACTTGCATACATGAACTTTCCATGACATTTTGTACATTCACATGACTCCTAAGACATGTTAGGACACATTAGAATCATGTTAATTCATTTCTGCATCCATTTGTCATGTTATACCTCCATTGCATTTCATAAACTTTCATGAACTTTCATGGTTCAAAACATGCTCCATTTGCATCCTTATCCTTGCATGATCATCCACAACTCCTGTCATGTGTTTGCATCATCTCTTAGAATCATTAACATCATTTTTATGCTTCTGACTTTGGTTTGCATCATTTCATTTCATCTCATTTTCATTTCATTTCATTTCTTGTTACTAACTTTTCAGGTGGTAAGTCATTGAGAAGTGAATTTGCCTTCACTTCTCATCTCTCTTATGCATCATTTCTGCATTTCACTTGTGTATTAGAGTGAGCTTGCTCATTCATGTCTCCTTCTCACTTTCTTTCTTCAAGCAACTTATCTTCTTAAGTGAAGTAAGTTTACTTGCTTCTTGTTGCTTCTTTTTCCTTCCATCCTACTTCTTCCTTGGTGGCTCTCTTGAAGATCTTCTTGCAAGCCTCATAAACCCTAGGAACACCCAAGCATGATCATAATTATTTTTTGATTAGTCCCCCATTTAGTTTTACCTTTGTGTCATCTTTGTGTCTTCTCTTCTCATCTCATAATCAAGGACTAAACCTTAAAGGTTTTAAGGCTTTGTGATTAAGTTTATGCCTGCATCCTTCTATTAGGATGCAGTGTATAACTTTAATCCTAAGTGTTAAACCCTTAATGTGTTTAAATCCTTTAATCAATTCACTTAATAATCACTAAGACATCAAGCTTGTAACTTGAGCCTTGCATTAGGGTTCTAATTCTATCTTAATTGGTTAAGAAGGACTAACCCTAGTGTTAATGGACAAGTCCCCCTCAAGTTGTCTTACAAACCATAAAAATCCATTTCTTAACCTTATCATTAACCAAAATCCATTTAATAAGGGCTTTGTTTTGTCATGAGGTTAATCCCGAATCATGGATTAAGTTGAGGAGCCTTCCTCAGCTTAAATGTTCTCATCTATCATCCTTCAATTAGGATGGTGTAATGAGTCCATTAAATCCTTGATTATGGCTTAAACTCATTACTTAACACCAAACAAAAACACCAAAAACATCAAAATAAATGCAAATAGGTTAATGATCTTAATCCTACATCATGGTGATTAAGTGTGGGGTGTTTACTTCATACTAAAAGTATTCTCATTACCCCTAATCAGAGGGAAGATGTGATGAGTTTACTAACCCTTGGTTTAGGCTTAAGCTCATTTCCTTATGACAAACTCCAAAAGTAATAAAAGACTGAAAACACAAAAACAAACAATAATCGTCTCCTCCGGGATTCTTTTCTCATCATATTCACTCACAAACGAGAACTTGCTTCTTCCGTCTAATGCAAGACAGTTTGCACCTGAGCCAGACAGGTCATAAACTTGAGCATAGACAACTAGGCAGTTCACAAGTCAACTTCATCTTTCAGTCTCTTTGAGTCGAACTATGGTGTTCTGACTTCCTCATTGCACAAGAGGATACGTAGGCATAACTTAACAGTTATCGAACAAAAGTCTCTGTATATTCCCCCCTCTTCCAGCATTATTCCTTAAGCCTCTTAGTCTTGAGCTTCATACTCCTGTTTTTACACTGACACTTCTTTTATTCACTTCACATTTCTTTTGCACTGACACCTGCATTCTTTCTAGCTTTGATACACAGATTGCACTGACACTACCCCTTTAAAACACAAATCTTTTAAGCGTGGATCCCGTCGAGTACGACGGACAATCTGGGTGCTAATACCTTTCCAGGTTGTAACCAACCCCCTTTCTCAGTTTCTCTGGTTCGCGACCGTCTTATCCATCTTTTCTTAGGTCTATGCAGCATTACCTTTCCTTCGGGATAAAAATGCCTAGCTGGCGACTCTTTTCATTCTTCTCCTTTCGCCGACCGTTCGCGTCTGTACCCCTCTTGGCCCTGTGTCATCAGGTGGGAGCGACATTCTTGACATATTTTGACATTTTTCTTTGGAATTAGGGTTCTTAAAAGTCAATATTTTTGTCCTAACTTAGAAAAATCCTTTCTGCCTAACCATGAGGAGTTTGATTATGGTTCTTTTTGAATTGCATTCTTCATATCATGTAGTTTCTAGGATAAAATAGGTTTGAATTTATCTCTCATTTTCAATTTGTTGTGCATTTTTCCTTTTGAAGTGCCTTAAAACCCAAGCCAACTTGAGAAAATCATAACTTCAATTAGGTTAAGATTTAGGTCTCCTTTTTTGGGAAGTGAACTTGTGTAGGGTTAGGGTACCTTTGATCCCATTTTCAATTTTTTATCATGTCATTTGCTTCTGGTTTTGATTTTTGTATTGCATGTTATGTATAAACCCTAATTTTTGCCTTCATTTGCATCCATCTTCCATATGCTTGCATTCATGAACTTGCCATGATATTTTGTGCATCCACATGACTTCTAAGACATCTTAGGACATATTAGAATCATGTTTGATCATTGCATCATTCATTTGCCATGTTGTGCATTCATTTCATTTCATAAACTTTCATGAACTTTCATGGTTCAAAACATGCTTCATTTGCATCCTCATCCTTGTATGATCATCCACAACTCTTGACATATGTTTGCATCATCTCTTAGCATCATTAACATCATGTTTATGCTTCTGGTTTTGGTTTGCATCTTTGCATTCATTTCACATTCACTTCATTTCATTCCTTTTTGCTAACTTTTCAGGTGGTAAGTATTTGAGAAGTGAATTTGCCTTCACTTCTCATAATCTCTTCTCATCTCTCTTATGCATCCTTGCTGCATTTTACTTTTGTATTAGAGTGAGCTTGCTCACTCATGTTCCCTCCTCACTTTCTTTCTTCAAGCAACTTGTCTTCTTAAGTGAAGCAAGTTGTCTTGCTTCTTCTTGCTTCTCTTCCTTCATCCTGCTTCTTCCTTTGTGGCTTTTCTCTTGAAGATCTTCTTGCAAGCTCCATAAACCCTAGGAACCCCCAAGCATGATCACAATTAGGATTTGATTAGTCCCCCATTAGGTTTACCTTTGTGTCATCTTTGTGTCTTCTCTTCTAATCTCATAATCAAGGACTAAACCTTAAAGGCTTTAAGGCTTTGTGATTAGGGTTATGCCTGTATCCTTCTATTAGGATGGAGTGTATAACTTTAATCCTAAGTGTTAAACCCTTAAAGTGTTTAAATCCTTTAAATCAATCCATCTAATAATCACTAAGATATCAAGCTTGTAACTTGGGCCTTGCATTAGGGTTCTAATTCTTCCTTAATTGGTTAAGAAGGACTAACCCTAGTGTTAATGGACAAGTCCTCCTCAAGTTGTCTTACAAACCATAAAAATCCCTTTCTTAATCTTACCATTAACTAAAATCCACTCTAATAAAGGCTTGTTTTGTCATGAGGTTAATCCCTAATCATGGATTAATTTGAGGAGCCTTTCTAAGCTAAAATGTTCTCATCTATTATCCTTCTATTAGGATGGTGTAATGGGTCCATCAAATCCTTGATTATGGCTTAAACTCATTACTTAACACTAAACAAAAACTCCAAAAACATCTAAATAAAGGCAAGTAGGTCAATGATCTTAATCCTACATCATGGTGATCAAGTGTGAGGTGCTTACTTCACATTTAAGGTATTCTCATTATCCCTAATCAGAGGGAGGATGTGATGAGTTTACTAGCCCTTGGTTTAGGCTTAAGCTCATTTTCTTATGACAAACACCAAAAAAGCAATGAAATATTGAAAACACAAAAACAAACAATAATCGTCTCCTCCGGGATTCTTTTCTCACCTCCTTCACTCACAAACGAGAACTTGCTTCTTCCGTCTAATGCAAGACAATTTGCACCTGAGCCAGACAGGTCATACACTTGAGCATAGACAAGTAAGCAGTTCACAAGTTAATCTATCTTTCAGTCTCTTTGGGTCAAACTACGGTGTTCTGACTTCCTCATTGCACGAGAGGATACGTAGGCATAACTTAACGGTTATCGAACAAAAGTCTCTGTATATTCCCTCTCCTTCCAACATTATTCTTTAAACCCCATTGTCTTGAGCATTTCCTTCTTTCTTCACACTGACACTTCTTTTACTCACTTCACCTTTCCTTTACACTGACACTTGCATTCTTTCCAGCTTTGATTCACAGATTGCACTGACGCTACCCCTTTAAGCACAAATCTTTTAAGCGTGGATCCCGTCGAGTACGACGGACAATCTGGGTTCTAATACCTTCCCAGGTTGTAACCAACCCCCTTTCTCAGTTTCTCTGGTTCGCAACCGTCTTATCCATCTTTTCTTAGGTTTATGCAGCATTACCTTTCCTTCGGGATAAAAATGCCTAGCTGGCGACTCTATTCATTCCTTCTCCTTTCGCCGACCGTTCGCGTCTGTACCCTATCTGACCAGGTGTCATTTGGTGGGAGCGACAACTTGGCGACTCTGCTGGGGATCCTTATATTGCAACCAGGGCTTCTGGTTCTTTTTGTGGATTCCTCCTAGCGCTTGTTTGATTTGTGTTTACTGGGGTGTTATGTGTTATGTGTGTTTATTTATTTTGCTTTATTTACTGCTTTATGTACAACTTTATTTATTGCTTTCTTTACAGTTTTACATATTTCATACTGTCATTATCATTGCTGGATCTGGTTTCTGTTTTGGTGGGTGGGGTTCCATTGAGAGTTTAAGGTCCTATACCTGGGACCTGAGTGACACCTAGGCTAGAGTGGTTCATGTTCTTTCCCATTCCATTTCGGTCTGGTGCGGGAATATGAAACACGGTTCAGATATGGGTTTCTTCTTGAAAACTCTGTGCTACAAATTTCCTGTAGTGCTAGGGCTATCTGGGAAGCCTGCTAAATCTGGATGACCTTCATTATGACCTTCAGAAGCTGAGGTGAATTAGAGGAGGATCTTTTATGGTTATTGTAAACACTGTACCTCCGGGTTAGAAGTGTTTACACTTCTCATAACTGATCCAAGTCTGAGGATCCTTGTTCTAGAACACTACCTGTGAGAGGGTTGGGTTGTTTACAGGTTTGCAGGAACCCTTGGCCACATCATACCCTGTTACTATTTTGTTTAAGAGTACCTCATTTTGGATAGTTCTTGTGATTAACCCCGGACATGTGACTCTTTATTTGAGCCCCCCACCCTGGTTACTGGATTCTTAAGCCTTCATCTGGACTTTTGAACATACATGGGCCTTATATCAAGATAGATAATCAGATCCCGCTTGATCACAAACCCTTGCATATCATTTGCATATATCATCATTGCATCATTTAAAATTTGTTTATTTGCTTTTCAGGGTATCCATTTCACTGTATCTTGGTTTTGGTTTTGACCCCTTCTTCTGCATAGACCTCTGCTTCAGTTGTCTTCATCAATTGTCTGCTTCAGCTATCTCCATCCTCACCAGCATCAGTCTGTCAGTGGCTCATTTCCAGCAACAGTCTGTGATCTTCATCAGCACCTATTTTCAGCTTCTTCAGCAGCATTCATGACTACTCCCAGGAAGAGCAACATATCCTACCATTTCTTTGAGCCTGTGTTGACTGGTATCAGGCAGGTCCAGTCACTCATTACACCTGATTATATCCCTTTGTTTAGAGAGCATTATGGAGGTATCCTGGATATGGTTATGGACCTTGACCCTTCTTAGAGGAGTATGATCCACACATGCTTGCAGTTTTATGACCCTCCTTTGAGATGTTTCACATTCCCATACTTTCAGTTAGGGCCTCTGCTGGAAGAGTTTTCTTCCTTGCTTGGAGTATCTATCAAGGGTGGAATTCCTTTCAACCCAGAAATGCCAGCTCCCAAAAATGAAGAAATAGCAAAGGCATTGTACCTGGAGCCTGCCTTGATTGAGCAAAGCATGACAACAAAAGCTGGGATCCCTGGTTTGCATTTGGACTTCTTGATTTCTCAGGCCATCCTGAAGGCTTCATTGGGAGAGTGGAGGGCAGTCTGTGCATTATTAGCCCTCAGCATATATGGGGCTATACTATTTGCAGATGAGCCCAAATTTGTCAGCAAGAATTCCATCCATTTGTTTCTTCTGAAGAACCCAGTGCCCACATTGCTAGGAGATTTGTACTACTCCATTCATCAGAGGAATGAGAAACAAAGGGGGAAGTTGGTAAGATGTTGTGCCCCGTTGTTTTACACCTGGCTGCTCAGACTCCTGCCTAAGTCAGATGCCTTTCTGAATCCCCACCAACAGAAGAATTGGGCCAAGAGGATCATTGCCTTGACTTCAGATGATATTAGATGGTGCACCCAGAGCACCAAAGGCAAGGACATTATCACCAGCTGTGGACAATACCCAAATGTGCCTCTGATAGGAGTAAAGGGTTGCATCAACTACAATCCTTTGTTGTTTAAGAGACAACTGGGCTATGCTTTGGTTCACCCTCCCAGAGGACAAGATTTAGCTGAGACCCTGTATTGTGAAGTGAAGCCTAATTCAGCTGCTGTCAGACAAGCATCCTGGGTATGGGACAACATCCAGACAAAGAGGGTAGCTATCCTTGGAAGGTGTAATAATGTTGCTTCAGCTCAATACTATGACTGGTCCCGTACTAGAGCTCAAATTACCGGAATTCCTTTTATCTTGGAAGACATACCCGGGCCATCCACAATACAGCCAGCAACAACTGTCAGCCTAGAAGAATTTGAGAAGCTGAAGGAAAGGAATGAGAACCTATCTCAAGCCTTGAAGAAGACTCTTTGGGAAAAAAGTGATGGTCGTCTGGATATTGAGAGGTTGGAGAAGCTTAGGGTGGAGCATCTCACCAAAATTGAGAAGACAGAGGACTATATCAGGAAAGCAAGAGCTGGGGAACAAATATTGAAGAATGCCTGTAAGGAGGCCAAAATTCAGAAGGCTAGGACTGAGCTCTATCTGCAAGAGAGTCAGGCTAGGTGGAGGCTAAGACCAAAAGACTCAAGCTAAGATTGAACAGCTAGAGGCCAGTGAGAAGAAGTAGCAGGAAGCTTTGTTAGCAGCCCAGAAGGAGATTTCAGAGTTGAAGCTCATAGCAGGATTGAAGAGATCAAAGGACCAGGACGGGCATAAGAAGCTGACCACTGCCATTGCTACTAGGAACCTCCTCATTAGGACCATTACGGAGCACCCAGCTGGTCCAGTGACTGAGGCACTCTTGAAGGAGGTCAGAGAGGATGAGTTTGGACTGGATGTCTAATTGTTTGTTTGTTGTTATTTCCATTTGATGTACTTTTCCTTTTATTGTATTTTGACCCTCCATGGGCATGTGTTGTAAAACAAACTATGTATTGTTCACCATTTGTAATATATTTTAGTTTGTTTCCATTTGGGCTTTTCTCTCAATAACATCAAGCATCTTCCTCGAGGTCTGGAAAGGTCAAAACCAAGAACCAAACCGGATACCTTGGAAACAAATAAGCATACTGCATTGCATACTAACCTTTGTGTTTGTTTTTGTAGGTTTTGTTATTATCTTTGTTTCTAACTTTGTTGTGACTTCAGGAAACATTGCTCGTCGCCGAGTGTTCCCTGTCAACCGCGCGCACCGGTACCCGACTCGTAACAACCTTCCTGGTATTCAAATGGAACAAGTACAACAGGATCTGACTGAGGTCATAAATCAGATGACCAATGAGAGATTGGAGATGAGAAATCAGATGTCTCAATTCATGACAGTAATGACTGGCTTAGCCCAGAGTCAAGAAAGGTTAAGAGAGCTGGTGGAAAGACAAACTCTTGAGGAGCCTCATCTTGGAACAGGAGGAACTAGTAACAATGAGCGGGGTCAGCCTCGTATTGACCCACCAGTATTTGGATCTCATCTGGATCCAGAAGTTATTATCCCAAGAAATGTGCAAGGTAATACTGCTGGGGGGAGAATCTTGCAAGAAGATCCCCAAGAAGAACAGTTTACTGTTATGGGGGCGGGAGATGAAGTATATGACCGGAGATTGGATGAAATTCCTGAGAAATTAAGATCTTTGGAATCTCAAAATTCTTTGGGCTTCAATGTGATGGACATGGGACTAGTGGATGGGGTGAGAATTCCCCACAAATTCAAACCCCCATGCTTCGAAAAATACAATGGCACGTCCTGTCCTCGCACTCACCTACAGTCTTTCCTGGGAAGGCTCAAAGCATATACCATGGACGAAAAGTTGTGGATGTTCTACTTTGAAGACAGTCTGACTGGAGCTTCAAGGGAATGGTATTCACACTTGACCAGAGCTACCATCAGATGCTGGAAAGACTTAGCTGAAGCTTTCATCAGACAATATCAGTACAACCTGCACATGGCTCCCAACAGAACTCTTCTAATGGACATGTCTCAGTCTTCTAGAGAGAGCTTCAGGGAATATGCCCAAAGGTGGAGACAGCTTGCTGCTGCTGTCCAACCACCCATGTTAGAGAGGGAAATGGCTGACATGTTTATGAATACTTTGCAAGGAACCGATATTGATAGATTGGTTGCCTTCTCCTCTACCAGTTTTGCTGATGTGGTCATAGCTGGTGAAAGGATTGAAAGTCTATTAAAGATGGGCAAAATTTCCGACAGTGGTGCAAGTTCATCCAGTAATCCCAGAAAGCCTTTTGTGGGACCCCGAAGGGCCGGTGAAACAAATTCCATTCATGCAAGCAGGGGCAGGCCTCAGTATGTACACCAGTCAGTAGCAGCAGTCACCATTCCGGCTCTAACTCCTCAACAATCAGTATATCCTCAACAACAACAACAACTGTATCAACAACAAGTTCATTATCCGCAACAGAGAACCTACAACAACAACAACCAACAACAGCGTCCTTTCCAACAAAGACCATCACAGGCAAACAGGGTGATTGACCCAATTCCAATGCCGTATGCCGCACTCTTGCCACAACTCCTGAAGCTCAACCTGGTTGAGTTAAGGACATTGGCACCTCCAGATCCCACCAATATGCCAAAAAACTATGATGCCAATTCCAGGTGTGCGTTCCACTCAAACGCACCGGGGCATAACACTGAAAAATGCAGGGCCTTACAGATGAAAGTCCAAGACCTGGTGGACTCAAAAACTCTCAACTTTGCACCTCCTCCGAATGTCACAAGGAATCCGATGCCTAGTCACAACGGGCCTAGGATTAATGTTATTGAGGAAGGCAAGCCATCCACCTTAATCACTAGTGTTGCACAAATTCGAACACCTTTGGTTGAAATCAAAGCTCAGCTTTTAGAATGCCAAGTGTTCCCCGGGTGTGAGCTCGGCTGTGGGTATTGCAATATTGCAGTCAATGGGTGTGAAAGGCTGAGAAACGGCATAGATGGTCTTATTAAGGAGGGTATCCTTCAGATTACGACAACAGCGCCTACAATTCCAACAGTTCCTTCATCGACAATCCTAGATACTCCTACAACGTCAGCAACCATTGTTCCAACGGATTCTACTACAACTCCAACAACCGCTCAATCAATCACTTCAACGGATGCAAGTTCAGTCACCATTCCTGCTACAACTTCAGCACTTGTCCAGTCAACAGTATTTTCTACAAGATCAGCAGCAATTAGCGAAAGTGTCTAAATGGTTACAATATACTACGATCCTGCAAATGTTCCTTCCAACAATTCACAACAAAATGCTACTCCTGTCAGAGCACCAGTTACCATATACTATGATCCACACACCATTGTGGTCCCCTCTGCAGCTGCTATCAGTCCGATCACTATCACAGTGCCTGGGCCAGTTCCTTACGAAAGCAATAATGCCATCCCTTGGCATTATGGCTCAGATCTATACTGCGAGGGGCAGAAAATCACTTTAGAATCATCAACTTCTTAATCTCAGATAGACAATGTGGGGGGAGGCGGAGGCTTCACTAGAAGCGGACGTCTCTTTGCCTCGCAAATACCAAGACCCGTTGCTGAAGCAGAAGCTGCTGCTAAGGCAAAAGGGAAGAGCATGGTGCAAGAAGAACCAGTTGCCAGAGAAGCTTTGAAGACTCCTTTCGATCAAGAGGTTGATGAATTCATGAGAATCATAAATAAAAGTGATTACAAGGTGGTAGAGCAGCTTCACCAAACCCCTTCCAAAATCTCCATACTATCATTGCTAATGTGCTCCGAAGCTCATCGGAATGCACTATTAAAAGTCCTGCACGCAGCTTATGTGCCTGAGGAGATTACTGTCAATCAGTTAGAGGTTGTGGTTGGAAATGTCAACGCTAGTCATGGGCTAGGATTTACCAACACTGATCTGACAATGGAAGGCCACAATCACAACAAGGCCTTGCACATTACCTTGGAGTGTAAGGGTGCAGTTCTTTCTCACGTATTGGTGGACACATGGTCATCCCTCAATGTCCTACCCAAGAAAGCCCTTGTGAAGCTGGAGTATGATGGATTGGCATTACGCCCAAGTAACTTGGTAGTAAGAGCATTTGACGGTTCTAAAAGATCAGTTCTGGGAGAGATAGAATTACCAATAATGATTGGCCCACAGGTTTTCAAAACGACCTTCTTTGTGATGGATATACAGCCTGCCTACAGCTGTCTATTGGGTAGACCATGGATACACGCCGCTGGCGCCGTGACGTCAACCCTTCACCAGAAGTTAAAATTCGAGTGGGAAGGCCAAGTCATTACTATTTGTGGGGAGGAGGATATTTTTGTTAGCCAGCTGGCTACTTTCAAATACATTGAAATGGATGGGGAGATCCATGAGACCATGAGCCAAGGGTTTGAGGCCCTTAATATTAATGAAACATCAGCTGTGCTAGGGACCTCCATCACATCATATCAGCAAGCCCGGAAGGTTGTTGAAGAAGGTACCGCCCAAGGCTGGGGCAAGCTGCTGCCCGTGGAGAAAAAAGAAGACCGATTCGGGTTGGTTTACAGACCAACTCAACAAGATCAACCAGAGGCTGCAAAGGAGCCCAAGTTTTTCAGCGGGGGGATGCTCACCCCGGATGCTGTGAATAGCTTGGAAGATGAGTCAGAAGACGAACGCAACCTGGAAAGCTGGATACGTCCAAGGACCCCGGGGAGCCATGTCCCAAACTGGTCTTCCCAGGAAATTATAAGGGTTACTCCTGCAGAGTAATTATTATTTCCTGTGTTTTTAAAGCATGCATCAAGTCCTGCATCTTGCCCAAGATGTCAGGACTCATTTTGTAATCGGGCCATCTTGTATTTTGTGCAAAGATCAATTAATGAATATCAGGACATCTTTTGCAAATGAGTCTTTCCTTTTTTGCTCACTGTTTTTCATTCTTTATTTTTTGTACAAAAATAAAATGGCAATGTTTTTCAAAATAAATAACTTCATTTCCACTTTTTTTCTAAACAAGATAAAAATTGATCACTAAAATGAACAAATCTAAACCCTTGCAGAAAGTACCCTCCAGACTGCACCGACAACAACACCGCTATAACTTCATATGACTTTGACAATCCGATTAATCAAGCTGATGAAGGGGTTGAAGAAGATTATGAGCTACCTGAAGAGCTAGCCAGGTTGTTGAGACAAAAGGATAAGGTTATCACTCCTCACCGGGAGGAAGTTGAGACGGTTAATCTTGGTATAGAAGAAGACCTGAAAGAAGTTAAGATCGGGGCCTGCCTGCAAGATTCAGTGAAAGAGCAACTGATTGACATGCTTCGGGAGTATGTGGATGTTTTTGCATGGTCTTATCAGGATATGCCAGGGTTGGACACCGACATTGTTATGCACAAGCTGCCTCTAAAAGAAGAATGTCCTCCAGTAAAATAGAAGTTGCGCCGTACTCGCCCAGATATGGCAATGAAGATAAAAGAAGAGGTACAAAAACAGTGGGATGCCGGTTTCCTTGCTGTGACTAGTTACCCGCCGTGGGTTGCTAACATTGTACCTGTGCCTAAGAAGGATGGCAAGGTGAGGATGTGTATGGATTACCGGGATCTGAACAGAGCCAGCCCGAAAGATGATTTCCCATTACCTCACATTGATGTATTGGTCGACAATACGGCTCAGTTCTAGGTGTTCTCCTTCATGGATGGGTTTTCAGGATATAATCAGATCAAAATGTCACCTGAAGACATGGAGAAGACAACTTTCATCACACCCTGAGGCACATTCAGTTATAAGGTGATGCCATTCGGACTGAAGAATGCGGGTGCCACTTATCAACGGGCTATGGTAACATTATTCCATGACATGATCCACAAGGAAATTGAATGTTATGTGGATGACATGATTGCCAAGTCCCTCACAGAGGAAGACCACCTGGTGAATCTTTTGAAGTTGTTCAAGCGTCTGAGGAAGTACCAATTGAAGTTAAACCCCAACAAATGTACATTCGGGGTGCGATCCAGCAAGCTACTGGGATTTATCGTAAGTGAGAAAGGGATTGAAGTTGACCCTAACAAAGTCAAAGCCATTCAAGAAATGCCTGCACCGAAGACTGAGAAAGAAGTTCGAGGGTTCCTGGGTAGATTGAACTACATTTCAAGGTTCATATCTCACCTTACAGCAACCTGTGAACCCTTATTTAAGCTGTTAAGAAAAGAACAAACGGTCAGGTGGAACGAAGACTGCCAGAAGGCTTTTGACAAAATCAAGGAATACTTACAAGAGCCTCCAATCCTTATGCCTCCAGTTGAAGGAAGACCTCTAATCATGTACTTGACAGTATTAGAAGAGTCAATGGGGTGTGTGCTGGGCCAGCATGACGAGTCTGGTCGAAAAGAGTATGCAATATACTACCTAAGCAAAAAGTTTACCGACTGTGAACAACGTTATTCACTGCTCGAGAAGACTTGATGTGCTTTAGCGTGGGCTGCTCGCCGACTAAGGCAGTATATGTTGACCCACACCACTTTATTGATTTCAAAGATGGACCCAGTTAAGTACATTTTTGAGAAGCCAGCACTTACTGGACGGGTTGCAAGATGGCAAATGATTCTCACAGAATATGACATTCAATACACATCTCAAAAAGCCATCAAGGGCAGTGTGTTGTCTGATTATCTTGCTGAGCAACCCATTGATGATTACCAGCCTATGAGATTTGACTTCCCTGATGAAGACATCATGTTCATAAAAGCAAAAGATCATGAAGAGCCTATTCACACTGAAGGGCCTGACCCAGAAGAAGAATGGACTATGATGTTTGATGGGGCTGTTAATATGAATGGTCGTGGTGTTGGTGCAGTACTCATTACACCTAAGGGAGTTCACATGCCTTTCTCGGCAAAACTCACCTTTAACTGCACTAACAACGAAGCTGAATACGAAGCTTGTATTATGGGTCTTGAGGAAGCCATTGACCTCAGGATCAAGACTTTAACTGTATTCGGAGATTCAGCTCTAGTAATCAATCAAACCAACGGCAAATGGTACACTCACCAGGATCATCTCATACCCTACCGAGATTATACAAGGAGGCTATTGACTTTCTTCACAACAGTCAAGATTGAGTATATCCCTCGAGATGAAAATCAGTTTGCAGATGCTCTGGCTACCATTTCATCCATGATCAAAGTTCAAGCTGCCAACTTTGTGCCTCGGATTTCAGTATCCAGACTTGACAGGCCAGCATACGTATTTTCAGCAGATGTTGTTAAAGATGATAAGCCTTTGTTTCACGACATCAAATGCTTCTTGGAGGATCAAACATACCCACCTGGGGCATCTTCCAATGATAAGAAGACATTAAGAAGGCTTGCTGGTAGTTTCTTCCTGAATGCCGATGGCTCCCTGTATAAGAGGAACTTTGATATGGTACTTCTTAGATGTGTTGATAAGGCAGAAGCAGACTTGTTGATGCACGAGGTGCACAAAGGATCTTTTGGTACCCATGTGGGCGGGCATGCAATGGCTAAAAAGTTGCTAAGATCAGGCTACTATTGGATCACAATGGATGCAGACTCTTGTGCTTATGCCAGAAAATGCCATAAATGCCAGATTTATGCAGATAAAGTGCATGTGCCTCCAAATCCTCTGAATGTGATGTCTTCACCCTGGCCCTTCGCCATGTGGGGCATTGATATGATTTTCAAGATTGAACCGAATGCTTCAAATGGCCACAGATTCATCCTGGTAGCCATTGATTATTTTACCAAGTGGGTCGAAGCAGCTTCTTATGCAAATGTTACAAGGCAAGTGGTAGCCAGATTCCTGAAGTGAGATATCATCTGTCGGTATGGAGTGCCCGAGCGAATCATTACTGATAATGGTTCCAACTTAAACAATAAAATGATGGCAGAGTTATGCCGGGACTTCAAGATCCAACACCATAATTCTTCTCCTTACAGGCCAAAGATGAATGGCGTTGTGGAGGCAGCTAACAAGAATATCAAGAAGATTGTGCAGAAGATGGTGGTCACCTACAGAGACTAGCATGAAATGCTACCATTTGCCTTGCATAGGTACCGTACTGCAATCAGAACTTCCACTGGGGCAACACCATATCAGCTTGTGTATGGTATGGAGGCAGTCATACCTGTTGAAATTGAATTACCCTCTTTACGGGTATTGATGGATGTTAAGCTGAACGAAGCAGAATGGGTCCGATCCCGATACGAACAACTAAGTCTGATCGAAGAAAAGAGATTGGTTGTAATCTGTCATGGGCAGTTATATCAGAAGAGAATGAAGAAAGCTTCCGATCAGAAAGTTAGGCTTCGAGAATACCAAGTAGGAGATCTTGTGCTGAAAAGACTTCTTCCTCCTCATACAGACCACAGGGGCAAGTGGACTCCGAATTATGATGGTCCATTCATAGTAAAGAAAGTTTTCTCTGGTGGAGCACTGATGCTCAGTACTATGGATGGTGAAGACTTCCTGTCCCCTATGAATTCAGATGCAGTTAAAAAATACTTCGCATAAAATGACCCGCTGGACATAAAAACAGAATGTAAGTCCATGCAAAGATAGGGTATCCCGGCGATTCAAAAACAGAATAAGAGACTCGGGCAAAAATAAGGGAAAATAAATAAAAAAATGTGTACACCCGCTGAGTTGAAAAGCCGCATTGGACAACTCAGGCAAAAATGGGTATCCCGGTGGATTGAAAACCCGAAAGGGCGATCCACGCAAAATAGGGGAATAAGCGAACAACTGCATTCTGAATTTGTCTGTGTCACTTACAACACGGCAAACTTCGAAGGATTCAAGCATCGGTCAGAATCGGCCTTCTTCGAAAAGCAAGATGATAAGAACGTCAATGTCATACAAGTCATAGCAAAAGGGAAGCACTGAAGCGTCGTCAACATTTCCAGCATCTTTTTGTTTCTTAATTTTGTAACAATCTCCTCATTTCAGGGGATCCGTTCCTTTGACTGTACTTGCCAATTCAGGGCATGCAAATTAATAAAATCATATTTTCAGTCACGTTTCGTCTCGTACATTCTATTTTCATTTGCGAAAATGTCTGATGTCCTTAATATAATGATTGCATAAATACAGATGCGTCTTTTCTAAAAATTACATGCTTACAGGAAATATATTCGCTCCAGGAGTGTCTAAATTCCTATGATGGAATCCAGCAAGGGATACCTCGGGATACTTGTATGTTTCTTTGTCATAACAGGATTGCAGGTACTCAAAGCACAACATGGGACATGAAAGCTTCTCCCCAGTGAGCTGCCAAATCATTACTTACTCATCACATCTTCCCCATAACACCAGAGATATTTCTCCCTACAGGACTTTGGGAAGATCGTTCAGTGATCTTTTCCTCCCCAGCCAAGTGTTATACAGGGAACCATCTCCCCGTAAGAGTTCCAACCTCTGTCCATGAGAGCAATGTCTGAAGATCTCACAACAAAGTGATGAAGGCTTCCACAGGCCCCAGCTGGGCTCCTCATCACCAAGAATAGGTCTATCAATGACTTATTCCCCCAAACAGAGTCATATATATCAGATCTACCAATGATCTCATCCCCAGATGGGATATCACTTCAAGCAGATCAGCTAGAGATCTTCACCGCAACGGGATCCGAATCCCGGATCGGTATCTTCGCATAATCATAACATTGGCATCATCTTTTCCCCCAGAGCGTAGCATTCCGTCTAATACGGAGCATTACGGCAAAAATCAAACATATTGCATAGTCACAAGCCATGATTGAATCAATCCCCTGTGAATACTGACATACCATCAACAACATGCAGGATACCACTCAAATTCCCCAACAGAAAGCCAAAACGTCCTCTTTGCACTCACAAAAACATGTTAATACACTCTCCTGACACCCGTCCATGTCACTTATCCCCAGTACAGTTGCCTAAAACCTTGCTTATTATATCTTCCGACACCCGTCTGTGTCATCCTATCCCACGAAGCGTCGGAATATCTATTTGTACACTTTCTCTTATGATACTCATCTGTATCATGCTCTCCCTAGCAAGTTGAACACTCGTCTGTGTCTTACTCATACCTTTTTACTTATATAGATACTCGTCTGTATCTTGTATATATACCTATTTTCCCCTCAGAGGCAACACTCGTCCGTGTTCTTTGTTAACCAGTTGATACTCGCCCGTATCATCATCTCTGAACATGCGTCAGCATTTGTTTCTACCGATACTCGTCCGTATCATAGTTTTAAGGATGCTCGTCCGCATCTTTAATCTATACATAGCGTCAAATACTTATACCTTTTTCTTGAAATTAGACACTCTTCTGTGTCTACCCTTCCCCAGAAGAATCCCTAGCAAAATTTCTCTTCTATCTGACATTCGTCCTATGTCATGATACTTCCGGAAGCCGTACCCTGCCAGGTGATCGTCCTTCACCTTTTGATGATCGTCCTTCATCATTCTTCCAGCGGAGTCTCCACTATTGGAACCCTCTTTTATCCGACATTCTTCCTATGTCGTGATATTTTTAGCAGCCGCACCCTGCTAGGTGATTGTCCCTCACCCCTTGATGATCGTCCTTCATCATGTTTATCCGATGGCTGTCCCCATCGTGGACCTTTTCTATCAGGCATTCGTCCTATGTCGTGATACTTTCGGCAACCGTACCTTGCCCGGTGATCGTCCTTCACCTTAGATGATCTTCCCTCATCTTATCCCCGACAGAGCAACCGTACCCTACTAGGTGATCGTCCTTCACCTTTGATGGCCGTCCCCATCATAATCTCTTCATTTCCCTAGCATGTCGGTCGTCCCCGTCATTGCTTCATCCCCAGCAGTCGTCCTCTGCTCGATGGTCCTCCTCCATCGCCCGCACTTTATAAACATACTTTACTTCCTTTTACAATATATATCCCTTTTCTTCTTCATTCAGTGAGTGCAAATTTTGGATTGTCTTTGGTATTCAACCACAAGTTATCTTGTTTGCCTGTTAAGCCGTTGCTTACATCCTGCACAACTAACTCATGCTTGAATAGGGGCAGCTGTAAACACCCCAAATTTTCCCTCACTCATTTCACCATGGCTTGTGATTCTTTTCATATTGCATAAGTTCAATCATATCATCTCATATTACATTTTTGCTTCACTGCATTGATTCAAAGTCATCTGCATCTAGGGTTTGTGATCTGAGCAATTCCTGAGCTATCTGAGCCACTCCAAAGGTCTCCAATCATCTCAAGAGGGTCCATGTATGTTCAATCATCATATTATATCCTCCCAAGATCAAGGAAGTCAGAAAATCACAAGAACTAAGAAAGGCATGGAAGCAGAGCCAAGTTTGACTGCACAAATGACCTAAAATTAGGGTTTTGGTTTCAAAGGCCATAACTCCAAATTTTTTGGTCATTCTTGTTTCTATTGGTCTCTATATGGTATAAGGATCATACTTACCAATTTTCATGAAGAAATTCAATGGGGAAGGCATCTGATCAATATATGACTTCTTGATCAAGTCAGTGCAAAATCAGGGCATCTGAGGCCCCCAAACACCCAACCAAAGGGTCTTCTCCATAATTTTGAATGTGTATGATCTTTATTTGATCTTAGAAGAAGTTAGAAGTTCACAAAATTGAAGAATTTCAAGCCATTTTCAAAGTTGCCATTTTGGGAAAGTGACTTATAATGCAAACTTGCCATTTTGGGAAAGTTTTTCAACCTCCTCTTTTTGATTAAAAAATGCTTCAAATAAAAATTCTTGGTCATGAAAGTTGTAGATTGGATCCTCCCATTTTCAAAAAGTACAAGAACTTGATCTAATTCATCCTGGAACTAAAGTTATGGCTTTGCAAAGTTGGGAAAAATCACAAAAATTCACTTATGTGCCAAAGAGAGAAACTTGCAAATTCTTGTACCAAGGCAATTTGTGACTTCTAATTGATGTCTAAGCATTACGCAAACATCATACATGACATAAAATTCAGAATTGCCCAAAGATTTCTCAAGTTTCATGCCTTAAACTTCAAGAAATTCAAAAGGGGCCAAAGTGGTACAAAATTGCAAAATGATCCAAATCTCTTCATCCACTTGAGCCAGCTCACTAAATCATTTCTCATGGACCTCCTTGAAGTTGGCTGACTCGAGCCATGCCCCTAAACCAGCCTTCCATGAGCCCATACCCCAAGTACACCAACTTTTGACATTTTGGCAACTTTCCCATACCAATCAACATAGGCCAGCACCCACTCTCTGACCTATCACATTTCATTATGTGGATCAAAACCAAGCAAAAGTACACAGCATTGCAGCCTAACACTTGAGAATACACAGCACACTCAAAAATCCCCAAATCTGCAAAAGCCTTTGAATCTCTTAACTCAACCATCAAACCTCCAAACTTTTTCCACCATTCAACTCCATAAACATCACTGATCATTTCCCACCCTTTATTTTGCCCTAAAACACTCATAATCAAAAACATGATTTTGACATTTCATGAACTGAACTTCTGCAACTTCCTCTTGAGGCCATTTAAACTCCAACCAAGCATCACAAGCTCTTGGGGGGAATCATTGGAGTGGATTTGAAGCAAAGAACTGGCCAGAAAGCTCCTGTTTCAAAAGCTCAACTTCAGGTAGCCATGGAATTTATTTTTCCAGAACTCTAATTTTATGTTATAGAATGATTCTACATGTTTCACTGATCACCATGATGTCTTTACTATTGAGAATAGTTGAGAATTGAGCATTTCATAAGCTTTTGAAATTTTTGCCATGTTTTCCGTTTTGCTTTGATTCGTGCTATTGATGATGAACAAATGATTTTTGGTGGTTGATTCTTGTTGGGGTTGAGGAGAGGATCATTTCTGGAGCTTTAGGGGTCTTGGGTTTGCGTATTGAGGGAGATTGAGTGAGGGGCTAGCCGGAGAAGATGACCGGAACACTGTTCCGGTCACCTGAGAGTAATTAGGGTTCAGATTAGGGTTAATGACATAATTAGCGTAGTTTGAATGTGGGCCGTCCATTTGCGCGCGCTGGTCAATTCCCTCCCCTTTTATTTTGAATCTGGGCCTTTGGATCTGAATACTTTCATTTTAATTCATTTTTATTTCATTTTTATTACATTTCTTTCTACATTTTATTTAAAATAGTAAAACATTTCTAAAAAATTTCATTTTTTGCATCATGTCTTAAAATATTTTTCTCATTCTGAAAATAATTTTTATTTTATTTTTTGCATAAATTTCGTATTTTTAAAATATTTAAATGTTTATTTTAATTAGTTAATGAGAATTAATTAATTAAAATAGCATTTAAGTTTCTAAAAATCACCAAAAAAATCACATTGCATCTTGATACATTTAGAAACATTATCAAACTCTTCACACAAATTTCTTTTTGGTTCTTGACATATTTTGACATTTTTCTTTGGAATTAGGGTTCTTAAAAGTCAATATTTTTGTCCTAACTTAGAAAATCCTTTCTGCCTAACCATGAGGAGTTTGATGATGGTTCTTTTTGAATTGCATTCTTAATATCATATAGTTTCTAGGACAAAATTGGTTTGAATTTATCTCTCATTTTCAATTTGTTTTGCATTTTTCCTTTTGAAGTGCCTTAAAACCCAAGCCAACTTAAGAAAATCATAACTTCCATTAGGTTAAGATTTAGGTCTCCTCCTTTGGGTAGTGAGCTTGTGTAGGGTTAGGGTACCTTTGATCCCATTTTCAATTTTTTATCATGTCATTTGCTTCTGGTTTTGATTTTTGTATTGCATGTTATGTATAAACCCTAATTTTTGCCTTCATTTTCATCCATCTTCCATATGCTTGCATTCATGAACTTGCCATGATATTTTGTGCATCCACATGACTTCTAAGACATCTTAGGACATATTAGAATCATGTTTGATCATTGCATCATTCATTTGCCATGTTGTGCATTCATTTCATTTCATAAACTTTCATGAACTTCCATGGTTCAAAACATGCTTCATTTGCATCCTCATCCTTGTATGATCATCCACAACTCTTGACATAAGTTTTCATAATCTCTTAGCATCATTAACATCATGTTTATGCTTCTGGTTTTGGTTTGCATCATTGCATTCATTTCATGTTCACTTCATTTCATTCCTTTTTGCTAACTTTTCAGGTGGTAAGTATTTGAGAAGTGAATTTGCCTTCACTTCTCATCTCTCTTATGCATCCTTGCTGCATTTTACTTTTGTATTAGAGTGAGCTTGCTCACTCATGTTCCCTCCTCACTTTCTTTCTTCAAGCAACTTGTCTTCTTAAGTGAAGCAAGTTGTCTTGCTTCTTCTTGCTTCTCTCCCTTCATCCTGCTTCTTCCTTGGTGGCTTTTCTCTTGAAGATCTTCTTGCAAGCTTCATAAACCCTAGGAACCCCCAAGCATGATCAGAATTAGGGTTTGATTAGTCCCCCATTAGTTTTACCTTTGTGTCATCTTTGTGTCTTCTCTTCTCATCTCATAATCAAGGACTAAACCTTAAAGGCTTTAAGGCTTTGTGATTAGGGTTATGCATGTATCCTTCTATTAGGATGGAGTGTATAACTTTAATCCTAAGTGTTAAACCCTTAAAGTGTTTAAATCCTTTAAATCAATCCATCTAATAATCACTAAGACATCAAGCTTGTAACTTGGGCCTTGCATTAGGGTTCTAATTCTTCCTTAATTGGTTAAGAAGGACTAACCCTAGTGTTAATGGACAAGTCCTCCTCAAGTTGTCTTACAAACCATAAAAATCCCTTTCTTAATATTACCATTAACTAAAATCCACTCTAATAAAGGCTTGTTTTGTCATGAGGTTAATCCATAATCATGGATTAAGTTGAGGAGCCTTTCTCAGCTAAAATGTTCTCATCTATTATCCTTCTATTAGGATGGTGTAATGGGTCCATCAAATCCTTGATTATGGCTTAAACTCATTACTTAACACTAAACAAAAACTCCAAAAACATCTAAATAAAGGCAAGTAGGTCAATGATCTTAATCCTACATCATGGTGATCAAGTGTGAGGTGCTTACTTCACATTTAAGGTATTCTCATTATCCCTAATCAGAGGGAGGATGTGATGAGTTTACTAGCCCTTGGTTTAGGCTTAAGCTCATTTTCTTATGACAAACACCAAAAAAGAAATGAAAGATTGAAAACACAAAAACAAACAATAATCGTCTCCTCCGGGATTCTTTTCTCACCTCCTTCACTCACAAACGAGAACTTGCTTCTTCTGTCTAATGCAAGACAGATTGCACCTGAGCCAGACAGGTCATACACTTGAGCATAGACAATTAAGCAGTTCACAAGTCAATCTATCTTTCAGTCTCTTTGGGTCGAACTACGGTGTTCTGACTTCCTCATTGCACGAGAGTATACATAGGCATAACTTAACAGTTATCGAACAAAAGTCTCTATATATTCCCTCTCCTTCCAACATTATTCTTTAAAACTCATTGTCTTGAGCATTTCCTTCTTTCTTCACACTGACACTTCTTTTACTCACTTCACCTTTCTTTTACACTGACACTTGCATTCTTTCCAGTTTTGATTCACAGATTGCACTGACGCTACCCCTTTAAGCACAAATCTTTTAAGCGTGGATCCCGTCGAGTACGACGGACAATCTGGGTGCTAATACCTTCCCAGGTTGTAACCAACCCCCTTTCTCAGTTTCTCTGGTTCGCAACCGTCTTATCCATCTTTTCTTAGGTTTATGCAGCATTACCTTTCCTTCGGGATAAAAATGCCTAGTTGGCGACTCTATTCATTCCTTCTCCTTTCGCCGACCGTTCGCGTCTGTACCCTATCTGACCAGGTGTCATTTGGTGGGAGCGACACCGTCCCCTGCCATGTGATCATCCTTCACCTTTGGATGACCGTCCCTCATCCTTTCCCTAGTGGAATCCCCATTGTTGGAACTTTCTATCCGACATTCGTCCTATGTCCTGATATTTTTAGTAGTCGTCCCCTGCTAGGTGATCGTTCTTCACCTTTTGATGACTATCCCTCATCATTTATCTGATGGTCGTCCCCATCGTTGATCTTTGTTATCCAACATTCATCCTATGTCGCGATAATCCCCAAGAGCAGTCGTACCCTTCTAGGTGATCGTCCTTCAACTCTTGATGATTGTCCTTCATCATGCATATCCGATGGCCGTCCCCATCGTTGATCTTTTCTATCCGACATTCGTCCTATGTCGAGATAAAGAGCAGCCGTCCCCTGCTAGGTGATCGTTCTTCACCTTTGATGACCGTCCCTCATCAAATATTTCATTTATTCTTTAACCCGATGGTCGTCCCCGTCATGGTCCCTTTTCCCTTCCCTGGTGATCATCCTTCATCAAATTTTCCCGATAGGCCGTCCCCATCGTCGTTTACTTTACTTTCCAAGTCTGATGGCCGTCCCCATCAATGCTTTTCTCAATCCCCAGAGAATTTTATTTCCCTACCCGATGGCCGTCCCCGTCACAGTTTCTTTATTTCCCAGTATGATGGTCGTCCCCGTCATTGCTTTGCTTACCGTTTTACCCCCAGCAGTCATCCTCTTCTTGATGGTCGTCCTCCATCACTTTCATTTGATACTCATACTATACTATCTTTTACAATTTATATCCTTTTTCTTCTTCTCCCTAGTGAGTGCAAATTTCGGACTGTCTTTGGTATTCAACCACAAGTTATCTTGTTTGTCTGTTAAGCCAGGCGCTTACATCCTGCACAACTAACTCATGCTTGAATAGGGGCTGCTGTAAACACCCAAATTTTCCCTCAATTTTTCACACCATGGCTTGTGTTCTTTCATATAGCATAGCATAAGCATACCATCTCATATTGCTTATTTGTTTCATCTGCATAGTTCATTTCATCTGCATCTAGGGTTTGTGATTTGGTTAACCCAAGAAGTGATTTGAGCCATCCCAAAGGTCTTAAAGCTTACAAAGAGGGTCCATGTGTGTTCCATGATCATAATATGCTCCCCAAAGTTCATAAAAGTCAAGGGATCACAAGGCATGGCAAAGGCATAGAGGCAGACTGAAGATTTCCTACACGGATGACCTAAAATTAGGGTTTTGGTTTCAGAGGCCTTAATCCCAATTTATTTGGTAATTCTTGTTTCTAATGGTCTTAATATGTTATAAGGATCATGTTTACCAAGTTTGATGAAGAAATTCACTATGGAAGTCATCTGATCATTGGGTAACTTCTTGAGCAAGTAAAGTCAAAATCAGGGCATCTGAGGCCTCCATCAAGGGTACCAAAGGGTCATCATCATCATTTTGAGTCTCTATGATATTTATTTGATCTTATAATTGGTTGTAAGTTCACAAAGTTGAAGGATTTCAAGCCAAATGCAAACTTGCTATTTTTGGAAATGACTTGTAATGGAAACATTCCATTTTGGGAAAGATATTCAACCTATTCTTTCATGACCAAAACTGCTTCAAATGAAAAATTCTTGGACATGAAAGTTGTAAATTATGTCTTCCCATTTTCAAAAAGTACAAGAAAATGTCTTGATTCATCCTAGAACTCAAGATATGGCCTTTCAAAGTTGGCAAAAATTCTATAATTTTAAAGTGTGCACCAAAGAGGGATTTTTGCAAATTCAAGTTCTAAGAAATTTCATGACCTCTAATGGACTTCTAAACATCATACCAACACAGTGAAACATATTTGGACCAGAATTGTGCCTTGGATTGCAAGTTTCATTAAGCTATTTTCACAAAATCTTCAAAGTTGGAACTTTGCAAAATCTATGACATCTCTTGATCCAAGTGTTCCAGCTGCATAAACTTCATCCTAGGGCCATCCATGAATCAATATGAGGCCAAGACACCCCTAAAGCCAGCTCTAAACCATGCCCATACCTCAAGTACACAATGTTGACATTTTTGTAACTTGGCCCATACCAATCAAACTGAGCCACAACAACTCTCTGGACCAATCAATACCTCTTATGCTAACATTATGCAAGCCATTTCACACAACACACAAGCCTGAATCAACCCTAAGCTCAGAATCACCAAAAATTCCCCAAAAATTCATTCCTTCGAAACTCACTCCACAGAAGAAAAAAAATCACTGATTCTTTCACCAATCATCTCAACATCACTCAAGGATCATTTGCCACCCCTTGCCATGGCCTGAAACAAGCCCAAGCCCAAACACAAACACGATTTCTGCATATTCAGAACTAAAACTCATAAACCAAGCCATACAAAATTGTTTCAAGCCTTTCAGAAGCTTCAGGGAGTTCATTGGGGTGGATTAGCATCAAGGAGAGGTCCAGAAAGCTCAGATTGAGAAAGCTTCAACTCAGGTAACCATCAAGAACAATTTTTCCAGAACCTTTCTTTTAAATTCTTAAATGATTCTATGTGTCTCCCTGATCATGCTGATATGATTGTTTTTTAAAATGGTTGAGAAACCAGGATGTATTGATGTTTTGAAACTTTTTGATCTGAAAATGTTTTTGTTCGATTCATGAGTTTGATGCAAAATAAATGTTGTTTGGGGCCTGATTCTTGTTTAGAATTGTTTGGGGGTTGATTCTGGAGAGTTTGGGAGTTTGGGGTAGCCTAGGGAGAGAGATATCATGAAGAGCTTGCCGGAGAAGATGACCGGAGCTTGCTCCGGTCACCTGAAAATGTTTAGGGTTAGGATTAGGGTTAATCTCCCCAGTTTGAATTCAGGCCCTTGGATCTTGCTTAGCGCGTTTTTGAGTGGTTCAGATCATTTCATTAAAACCCTAATCTTTTAATTAATTAATTAGGATTAATTAAATAAAATGCCAGATTGAATCTTAGCCTTAGTATTACGCGTGCAGTCAACACTTTTTCCCTAAGTTTGAATCTGGACCACTGGATCTTCATACTTTTCATTTATTTCATTTTATTGTATTTCTTTTGTTCATTTTATTTAAAATAGCAAAAATCATCAAAAAATTATCAAACTTTGCATTTCTGTTTCAAATATTTTTCTTAATCTGAAAACATATTTTATTTTAATTTTTGCATTAAAAAATTACTTTTGAAAACATTTAAATGTTTTATTTAATTAATTAATTGATTTTAATTAATTAAATATGCATTTAGGTTTATAAAATTCACCAAAAAATTCATGAAGTATTCCAATAAATTTAGAAACATTTTCAAACTCACCATACAAATTTCTTTAGGTTTGATCACATTTTCACAATTTTCTTTGAATTAGGGTTCTTAAATTTCACATTTTTTAACCCTAACTTGAAAAATTCATTTCTGCCTAACCATGATAAGTTTGAACTTGATTCCTTGTGCATTGTTTCACATATTTCATATAGTTTATAGGTTATTTATCTCATATTTTTATCTTGCATTTTTAGTTTGATTTGCATTTTCCCTTTAAAAGCACCCAAAAAACTCTAGCAAACTTAGGAATTTCATAACTTTCACTAGGTTAAGCTTCTGACCTTCTCCTTTGGGGTGTGATCTTGTATAGGTTTAGGGTTTGTTTGAGCTCAATTTCAATTTTTTATCATGGTGATTGCTTCTATTTTGGTCATATGCATCTCATGTTGCCTTAAAACCCTAATTTTGCATCTTCATTTGCATTCTCCTTTGCATATCATGAAATTATGAACTTGTCATGCCATTCCATTCTTTTGTATGTCATCTTAGACATCTTAGGATATGTTTGAAACATTGCTTGATCATTGGTGCATCATTTTTGTATACTTTTCATCCATTACATTTCATGAACATCCATGTGTTTTCATGCTTCTAAACATGCTTCCATTGCATCTCATCCTTGTATGATCATTCATATGAATCTTGTATGACTTTTCATTCTCTCATATTCCATTTACATTGCATATTCACTTCTTACTTTGGACTTTGCACCTTAATTTGTTTTATTTCTTCTCATTTCATTCCTTATGCATTCATACTATCATTTCAGGTACTTTTGGTAAGTTATCTGGGAGGTGGATTTGCCTTCACCTCCCACATCTTCTTTCCTTTTCATATGCATTCTTATTTGTCTTTGAAGTGGACTTGTTTCACTTATGCTTCTTTCTTTTCTCCTAAGTTACTTATCTTCTTCAGGAAGTATGTAACTTATTCTTCTTCCTCCTTCTCTTTTCATCTGCTTCTTCCATGGTGGCCTTCTTGAAAATCTTTTCTCTTAAGCCTCACAAACCATAGGATATCTAAGAATGATAACTTTTAGGGTTGTATATAGTCCCCCCTAGCTTTTTACCTTTGAGTCTCCTTGAGTCTCTCTTCTCATCTCTTAATCAGAGGCTAAACTCTTAAAGCTTTAGGACTTTGAATTAGGGTTATGCCTGCATCCTTCTCTTAGGATGGAGTGTATAACTTTAATCCTAAGTGTTAAACCTTTAATTTGTTTACACCTCTTAATCAAAACAAATTAATAATCACTAATACTTTATCTTGTAACTTGGGCCTTACATTAGGGTTCTATCTCTTCCTTATGGTTAAGAGGGACTAACCCTAGTATTTAATGGACACGTCCCCCTCAAATTGTCTTACAAACCCTAAAATCCACTTCTTAATCTCATCCTTTAATTAAAATCTATTTAACAAAGGCTTGTTATCTAATGAATTTAGTCCCTAACCATGGATTAAGTTGAGGAGTCTTCCTCAGCTTAATTGTTCTCATCTATCATCCTTCTATTAGGATGGTGTAATGAGTTCACTAATCTGTGATTAGAGATTAAACTCATTACTTAACACTAAACAAAAACCCAAAAAACATCTAAATAATTACAAGTAGATTAATGATCTTAATCCTACATCATCATGGTAAATAAGTTGACATGCTTATCTCATACTTAAGTAGGCTCATTATCCCTAATCAGGGAGGATATAATGAGTTTACAACCTTTGATTTAGGCTTAAGCTCATAATCCTATGCAAAACACCAAAAACAATAAAAAACCGAAAACACAAAAACAAACAATAATCGTCTCCTTCGGGATTATTTTCTCATCACACTCATTCACAAACGAGAACTTGCTTCTTCCGTCTAATGCAAGATAGTTAACACTCGAGCCAGACGAGTCATACACTTGAGCAGAGACAAGTAAGCAGTTCACAGTCAATTTATTTCTCAGTATCTTTGAGTTGAACTACGGTGTTCTGACTTCCTCATTGCACGAGAGGATACGTAGGCATAACTTAAGAGTTATCGAACAAAAGTCTCTTTGTCATCCCTCCCCTCTTTCAGCATTCTTTCTAAAGCATCAGTTCCTGAGCAATTCACACCTTTTGCACTGACACCTGTATTTTCTTTCCTTAGCTTTTGCACAGAGATAGCACATACACTTACCCCTTTTAAACACAATCTTGTAAGCGTGGATCCCGTCGAGTACGACGGACGGTATGGGTGCTAATACCTTCCCAGGTCGTAATCAACCCCCTTTCTCAGTTTCCCTGGTTCGCAACCGTCTTATCCATCTCTCCATGTTTATGTAGCATTACCTTTCCTTCGGGATAAAAATGCCTAGCTGGCGACTCTATTCAATTCAACCTCCTTTCTCCTTCACCGACTGTTCGCGTCTGCACCGTGGGACCTTAGTGTCTCTCCCAGGAGCAACAGTAGGTTACGATCTGGGAAGGTATTAGCACCAAGATCATCCGTCGTACTCGACGGGATCCACGCTTACGTGATTGTGTTTAAAAGGGGATAATGTATGTGCTAAACTGTGTATAAAAGGTTAGGGAGAAAAGGATGTAAAGAGTGTCAGTGCAAAAAGAAAATTAATGCTCAAAACTGAGGCTGAGGAAAGAGAACTGGGTGGAGGAGAGGGGGGAGACAAAGAGACTTTTGTTCGATAACTGTTAAGTTATGCCTACGTATCCTCTCGTGCAATGAGGAAGTCAGAGCACCATAGTTCGACTCAAAGAGACTTGGATGTTTTTTTTGTTGTGAACTGCCTACTTGTTTATGCTCAAGTGTATGACTCGTCTGGCTCGAGTGCTAATTGTCTTGCATTAGACGGGAGAAGCGAGTTCTCGTTTTTAGAATGAGTGTGATGAGAAAAGAATCCCGGAGGAGGCGTTTATTGTTTTTTTTTTTTGTGTTTTCAGTTTTTTTAATTGTTTTTGGTGTTTTGTGTAACACGGTGGGAGAACTGACTTTAGTTATGTTGCGGATAGCAAGAGTCGCCACCGACTTTTATTTTATCCAAAAGGAAAGGGTATAAAAGAACAGGAAAGACCTTAAGAGATTTTTGGGTCCGGGGGGTAGGTTATGTAAAGGGAAGGTGTTAGCACCCTTTACATCCATGGTTATCCATGGGCTCTTAGTTACTTAGCTCACTTTAAATTGTTTTTGAAAGTGTAGTGTGTGAATAGAAAAATTTTCAGAATAGTTAATAATAATCCATGTACGGATGTGTAAAAACTTGTTTTTGAAAATTTGTTTGAAATTGTGAAGAGTTTGAAAAATGGAGTGAGCAAGTACATAAGAGGAACCTACCCTAAAGTTTAAAGTCTTTCTTGTTCTTTATCCTTTCATTGGTAAGACTATCCCTACTATTAAGGAGTAGGTAGTCATTACCTTGGATGTAAGGGACATGAGAGGGACATTTTGTTTTATGAAGGCAACTGTGGGGTGTAATAAGCATACTGGAGGGACTATCATCATGATTCGAAGGGACTCGATTCGTATAGGCAACCATGAGGGACTTGATGATTTTCTTTTTAAAGGGACTTGCTTTATACACCCCACTTAATCTTATTCATAGGCAACTTGAGGGATAACCTTAGAAAGTGAGATGGCGATTAAAATCGACTTACGTGTGTGAGTGTTTAATTTAATTATCTTATGATTAAAGTGATCTAATTTATTTTAAATAAAATACATATTAGCACTCCCTAATTACTAACCATAGCAAAAATAAATATATTCACAAATTTTACATCCAGGAAGCAATTACAACATAATTATAATAAGCAAAATAAATAAATAGCAAATTAAATAATAAGCAAATTAAAAAAATATATAAGCAAAATAGTAAGCAATAAATAAATAAATATTGGGTTAGTGATAAATAATAATAATAATAATTAGAAATAACAAACAAGGTTAGAAACATAATAATAAATAATAGCATGGTTAATAAATAATAAAGATTAATGACATATATAAAATTAATAAAGCAAGATAAATAATATGGTTAGTAATAGGGAGAGAAAAGAGTTTTATGCTTTGTCTTGAAAATCCAGAAAAAATAGAGAAACAAAAAGGCCTGGGGTGAGATTTGTACCCAGGACCTTATGAATGCAAGCAAGTACGCGTTACCGCCTGGCTGGGAGAGCCTACCTGCTAATGGATTGACAACAATACATAATATATTATGTATGTTTAATCTGGAAGAAATAAGGAAAAAAATGTACATGGCCTGGATTCGAACCCAAGCCAATCACCTAAACGCGCAGTAGCCTTACCACCAGGACAAGCATTGGCTTGTGATAGTAAACTGAAACAAAGTTATATTATTTTTAAACAAAAATTCAAATACAGATTTCGCGCCACCTAGCCTTCGTCTTCAACCTCCTGACCTTCAAAATTTGCTGCGAAATCTGCTAGGGTATTTCCTGCGAAAAAACAAATCCTAGCAAAACCTGCAAAACTCGATGACCAACCAAACTATGAAATTTCACAAAATTGAAAGCATAAATATAATCCAGAGGTCAATTCAAATCCAGCCATGGTTTTAAAAATCATTTATATTCATTGGATCATTAAACCCTAATATGGAGGTCATGAACCCTAAAATGGCACTACGGGATTCGGCCATGGTTTCTTCAATTAACCTGCCCAGAATTCATCACAAACATTCATACAACACAAATCATCAAACAAAACTTAATAATAATGCATAAATGTTCAAGAACGAAAAATCATGAAAGTGTGAAAAAGTTTGAATCGGATTTGTCCATATGTGATGTTATGAGGCAATGTAATGATCTGGTTATGTTCCATGATGATCAAGGAAGTCAACCATGTCCATAAGATACCTTGTAGTGCTCTGAATTTTCAAATCCGAATGTGACTTTTGGAAGAGTCTTTGAACAATGAACTTACACTTTTGGCTGCTGGAATTCGTGGCTGTGTGTTGCTTCATGTTGTGTACTTATAGTAGGCTCAATTAGGTCAAGAAATTTGATTGATTATGTGCAAGATTGGATTCAAAAAGATTCATCATGATAAGCTTTAAAAATCTCAATATTTTTGTACCAATGCTTTCTATTTCAAGCCATTCCACATAACTCTTGTATCAACTTGTTCCATATTGATTTTATGACTTTCTAGAATTAATAAATCAATTAAATCTTCACATTTAATATTTTATTTAAATTTAAAATGATTTTAAGAATAAAAAATCATAATAAATTAATTAAATAAAATAAAAATTATGAAAATATAATGGAAATTTCGTGCATGATGTTGTTGTATGGGTTGGGTCATAATTTGGCCAGCCCATTTGGAAAGAATTGCTTTTAGACCTCCATTTTCAACATAAACCATCACAAAATTTCCCAACTTTGCAAGGGCACATCTCCCTCAATTTTAAAGGTATGAGGGTGTTCTTGGACTTTTTGGAAAGCTTGAAGAGTCCTCTAAACAACCCCATTGGTTTCAGGTCCATATCATTTACCAATCTCAAGTTATTCCCTTTTGAAGTTGTTGACTTTTTGTTGACTTTTGAAATGACCTATAATGTCTTAGATCATATCTTTCAAATGAAGCATTTTTGGGCTTAACTTTCAACATCAAATTGTATAGAATTCAATTTCCTTCAAAATGAGCTTTGGATGGAGACTTGGTGATGAAGTATGTGAAAGTTATGGCTGGTCAAAGTTCAGTTGACTTTTACTGAGGAAACCCTAATTTAGAAACTCCTGATTATTGATGATCTGGAATCTCCTTGATGAATCATGATCAGCCCTTGATCAAATGATGAATTTTACTTCATATACTTGATGTTTGCAAAAAAATCATGAAGTTTGACTTTGGTTTGACCACAGTTGACCTCAGTTTGACTTTTTAACTGCATTGACTGATTTTGACTTATCTGATCATCTGACTGAGCAAACTTTTGAGAAAAGTCTTGAAACTTGACATGGGGGTTCTTACACACATATAAGATGTTATGAAACTCATTTGAGGTATTGGAAGTCCATTTAGCCTGATTAAAGTCAAAACCCTAGTTTTGGATGCACTGCTTAGGAGGTGCATTGTCTGAGGGAATTGTCAACTTCTTTGACCAATTGTGAACTTTGTGAACCTTGTGAACCATCATAAAATGTCTTGTGAACCTCATGGGAGGTATTGTGAAGCTTGTGAACCTTGTGAACCTCATGAAGTGGCTTTGTAGACCTCATGAACCTCAGGAAAACTTTGTAATCATTGTGAATCTTGTGAACCTTGTGAACCTTCAAGAAGTGACTTGTAGACTTCATGAACCTCATGAAAGGTTATGGACATGTTGAGAAACTTGTGAACCTTGTGAACCTTCAAGAAGTAACTTGTAGACTTCATGAACCTCATGAAAGGTTATGTAAATGTTGAGAAGCTTGTGAACCTCATGAAGTGGCTTTGTAGACCTCATGAACCTCAGGAAAACTTTGTAATCATTGTGAATCTTGTGAACCTTGTGAACCTTCAAGAAGTGACTTGTAGACTTCATGAACCTCATGAAAGGTTATGGACATGTTGAGAAACTTGTGAACCTTGTGAACCTTCAAGAAGTAACTTGTAGACTTCATGAACCTCATGAAAGGTTATGTAAATGTTGAGAAGCTTGTGAACCTCATGAACCTTCATAAAGTAACTTGTAGACTTCATGAACCTCATGAAAGGTGTTGAGAGCATTATGGAACTTGTGAACCTTGTGAACCTTCATAAAGTAACTTGTAGACTTCATGAACCTCATGAAAGGTCTTGTAAATGTAGAGAAACTTGTGAACCTTGTGAACCTTCTTAGAACACAAAGTCTTGTATTGTGAGGGCAAATTTTGGGGTGCAACAGCTGCCCCTGTTCAATTTTCTGAAATCTGAGGGGTTAGATTGGTATATTTGCCAGTCGTAACCTAGAAGGTTGAAGGGGATTGAACACAAAAGCCCAAAAATTTGCACTCACCAGTGCATTAGAGTGATACAGATGGCTAGTTGAATATGATTGAGTGGGCTTAAAGATGCCACTAGGGGAAAGTTCTTCAGATATATTTCTTGGAAAATAAAGCAGTCCAAAATATGGAGGTATAATGAAAGCTGTCAGGAGTCTGGAGCAGTCCTGAGGTATTGATGATATGCTTTCAGGGGACTGGAGTAATCCTAATGTGACAGTATGTCTTCAGGGGGAGTGAGAAGCTATCAGGAGGCTGGAGCTGTCCTGAGGTAACAATATAATTTCAAGAGGATAGAGCAATCTTTGATAATATGCTTTCAGGAGACTGGAGTAATCCTGATGTAACAGCATGTCTTCAGGAGGATAGAGCAATCAATAATGATAACCCTAAAGCAGTCTTGAAGTAATAATATAATTTCAGGAGGATAGAGCCATCAATAATGATAACTCTAAAGCAGTCTTGAAGTAATAAGATGATTTCATGAGGATAGAGCAATCAGTAGCTCTAAAGCAGTCTTGAAATAATAAGATGATTTCAGGAGGATAGAGCAATCAATAATGATAACTCTAAAGCAGTCTTGAAATAATAAGATGATTTCATGAGGATAGAGCCATCAATAATGATAACTCTAAAGCAGTCTTGAAGTAATGATTTCAGGAGGATAGAGCCATCAATAATGATAAATCTAAAGCAGTCTTGAAGTAATGATTTCAGGAGGATAGAGCCATCAATAATGATAACTCTAAAGCAGTCTTGAAGTAATGATTTCAGGAGGATAGAGCCATCAATAACGATAACTCCAAAGCAGTCTTGAAATAATAATGATTTCAGGAGGATAGAGCCATCAATAATGATAACTCTAAAGCAGTCTTGAAGTAATAAGATGATTTCATGAGGATAGAGCCATCAATAATGATAACTCTAAAGCAGTCTTGAAGTAATGATTTCAGGAGGATAGAGCCATCAATAATGATAACTCTAAAGCAGTCTTGAAGTAATAATGATTTCAGGAGGATAGAGCCATCAATAATGATAACTCTAAAGCAGTCTTGAAATAATAAGATGATTTCATGAGGATAGAGCCATCAATAATGATAACTCTAAAGCAGTCTTGAAGTAATGATTTCAGGAGGATAGAGCCATCAATAATGATAACTCTAAAGAAGTCTTGAAGTAATGATTTCAGGAGGATAGAGCCATCAATAATGATAACTCTAAAGCAGTCTTGAAGTAATGATTTCAGGAGGATAGAGCCATCAATAACGATAACTCCAAAGCAGTCTTGAAATAATAATGATTTCAGGAGGATAGAGCCATCAATAATGATAACTCTAAAGCAGTCTTGAAGTAATGATTTCAGGAGGATAGAGCCATCAATAATGATAACTCTAAAGCAGTCTTGAAGTCATGAGAAGTTATCAGGAGGATAAAGTAACCCTGAGGTAACAATAAAAGCCAGTCCCAAAGTAATAAGAACCTTATCAGGAGGATAAAGTAACCCTGAGGTTACGATAAAGCAGTCCCAAAGTAATAAGAAGCTTATCAGGAGGATAAAGTAACCCTGAGGTTACGATAAAGCAGTCCCCAAGATCGTAAGTTTGTTTGTTGGATAATTAACCTGAAAACAAGGCAGCATTTTGTATAATAACATTAGTTTATGCTTTATGTATGCATGTATGATATGATATACTCAAGTAATGTATTATGTGTCTATGGATATATATGCTATGGTATGATGATGTATGTATGATATGATACGGCCGAAAGCGTCTGGATATCTTCGTATAACAACTGCTGGCCAGGGAAAATAAATCCCGATTCGTTGCTGAAGAATATATAACCCTCTGTCTGCTGGGGATAACAGGGTATAGATAACCTCCCGTATGCTGGGGATAACAGGGTATAGATAACCTCCCGTATGCTGGGATAGTAAGGTATATATAACCTTCCGTCTTCGTTTGATGGTAGGGTAGAGATAGCATCCCGTCTTCGTTCGTCGTACCCTTATTGGAAAGTAAATTCCCGAATATCCATATGAGGATAAAAGAGATGGATATAAATTCCAGGGGAGATGAGACTTTATGAAGATGGATTCTTCCTACTGAGGGTTTGTAACTGTCTTGTAAAGGTGAACTGGCGAAGCTTCGTTGAAATCTTCCCCCCGTTCGTCCTTAGTAAATACTATTACTGCATTTTCATGCATTTCTGGTAAACATCAATCATATTCAAAAGCATAATACATTCAATCACAACCAATGGACGTTTTTGCTAGGGTAAAAGTAAATCTGGACTCAGAGGGAAAAGTAAAGCTGATTTTGAAAGCAGAATTGTTTCAACTTCGAGAGTGTACAGCCAATTGGATCTATAGCTCCTGAAATTCTTTAACTTTCCTGAGTACCTTCCCAGAAATCCTCATAGCTGGATCTGAAGACATGATACTAACACCATCTGATACTACTGGCATAGACAATTAATTTCCATCATGGTTTCAGCTGAGAATCAAGGTAATACAATGAGAGGAATGTGTCTTCAAATTGTAATGGACCATATACGCTCCAGGTATTAGATTTGAAGAGAAAGCATTGCCCCTTGGTTGAGGATGAATTGTCCCATAATGGAAGTATCTGTAATGAGCTACCTCAAGAGAAACCAGCAGAATGCCTCATAAGCATATGCCCCTGGCATTGTGAACTCTGTCATGTCACCTTTGGTAATTCACCTGTATGAGGAAAAATGCCCCTGGCTATTAAGCACGACTGAGTCTGGACCTAATTGCCCCAACTGAATTGAACAGTAACTTGGTATGCCTCTTGACTGGGAAACAGTGACTATACCCTTGGCATTATGAACTTTGTAATGTTACCCTTGGCACTTCAGATAGATGAGGAGATCTGCCTCCGGCTGCTTAAACATAGTTGAATCTTGTCCTGATTGCCCCAAATGAGTTAGGAAGTATCATGGCCTGCCCCATTGATTGGGAGATAATGACTATGCCCCTTTGTATACATGGACTTTGATCCAGGAAGCAACTTTGTTTATCGGAAGGACTTTGGTTCATTGAACATTCATCCTGTAAGCTTCTCCATTTGTCAAACATTCAGGTATATGCAAACAAATATATTCAAAAATGCAATGCTTATGTCTGTCTTGAAGTTTTGAAACAAGTTATTTTTAGAAAAACTGTTTTTTTTTTTTTTTTTTGAAAACTGTGATATTAACTCAAGTTTTATAATAAGCCCTAAAGGAGTCAGGATACCTTTTTGTAGCAGTATGCTTTTGAACTAACCATGCTTCAGTTAGGACTTTTAGAGGGTTATAATGTGGCCTGGTTCACGGTTTAAGAAACAAAGGATAAAGGCTCAAATTTTATTTGTACCCAACCCAATCTCCATGATGCTCTTCAGTCCTATGCTCAGTTAACTCATGCATTGAGGCTCAAAGGAATTTGGAATTGTAACACTGACATTTGTGATGGTTCAGAAACCAAAAATTTATTTGAATATCCAGTCATCTTTCTTTGTTAAGGATTCATAGTGACCTTTTTTTTTCTCTTTTGACTTTATTATCCCTTCTTTTTGCCTGAACTGCTTATTTCAAGATTACAGTCAGCGGGATGTCTTAATGTTTTACTAAGTCTCCTTCATAGGTTTTGACTTAGTGAATTGTTCTTTTGCTGGATATTGACTGTCAGGTTTCATGATTACAGAGAACCATCATTAGTTGTGTACAACACATATAATTGGCATATTTTGAGTTAACTGAGTAACTACCTTGCCCCAGGTTATGAATAAGGGTTTTAATTTGTGAGAATAAAAACTCCTACTTCATAGGCTCAAAAGGGTTGACTAGGGATTAACTTCCTTATATCTCCACTGTTTAGGAAATGAAACAATGCATGTACATCGTCAGCATAGTCTGTTCAAAAGCATACTGCCTAATATTATGGTATTGTTTTCGTCATCCTCCCTCTACAGGCTTATAGCTTTATCAAGAGTTAAATATCACAAGATAGAAATAAGAAGCATAATTCAAAATATAGTGGAACGAATGGATTAATTCAAGACAAACATATGCAATGCATTAATGAAAACAAAAGTTTAACATAATAGTAAGTGTTCAAACAAATAAAAGAAATTACAAATGAAAATTCAAATGTTCTCAAAGTCTCTTCCTCTAAACTTGTCACTCCAGTTATCTGGAAACTTTGATGCTTGATGGAAGATAGAAGAACTCAACCTGGCCTTCTGGCGTAACCTCGAGTATTCCTTCGTCAATTAGGTCTTGAATCTTATTCTTCAATGCCCAACAGTTACTAGTGTCATGTCCAAGACAGTTGGAGTGATACATACACCTTGCCTTGGGATTATAGCGAGGAGAAAAGGTATTAGGATTTTTAGGAGAATTTTCCAAGGAAATCATCTTCATCTCCAACAGGCATTGCAAAACTTGTGACATTGGAGTGCTGAACTTGATAAACTGCCTTCTACATTTCTGGCGTTGAGGTGGATTAACCTTATCAGGTCTTTCTTCTTCAATTGAAGAATAATCAATGGCAACCTGTCTCTTACCCTCTTTTATCCTCATCCTCCTTTCAACCAAATCAGCTTGTTTTAATGGAGGTTCACTGACAATTAGATCCCTGACTCTATTACTTTGAAGTTTGTGGATAAAGGTTCTTAGCTCTTCTTGCCCCTGAGCTAATCTTTGAATAAGAGCCACCTGGCCATTCATCTGGATCCTCATTCCTGTCATCTCAGCTTGTAGTTGTTTCAGCTGATCATCCTTGTTGTCCTCAGGATTCTTCTTCTTAGCCAGTAGTGTCTTCAATTCATCCTGCCCCTTGGTCAGGGTCAGGATCAGCTCTTGGAACTGTGCATTTTGTGCCTGGAGATCCTTAACTGTTTGCTCAAGAGCCATTGCTGAAATAAACAGCGAGAAGATAAGAAACCTGTGCACAATAAACCTGTGATGCAATGATATGATATGTGAATGCATATGCAATCTTTTCCAGGACCGCAGGATTTAAATTTGTTTAAACCAACAAGAGGGTAAACTTTTATTAGTAATAAATTTGTTTTGCCTCTTGAGCTTAGAGAAAATGAAATGAAATAAATACAAGAGATGGGGGTTTTAAGTCTCCCATGGACGTTTCCTCTTTGTGTTGAGGTATGAGTTGAGATTCCGTTCTTCGTGAAGTTGTTTTGTTAGTTCCAGGATTCTTTCTTGGATTTCTTTGTAATGAGCCTCGAAAGTATCCCTTTGCTCCTTCAGTTGGATCCAGGATCTCTGTAAATCTTTCATGTCAGTAGGCATGTCTGGGTGAAGGATGGTATAAGCAGTGTCTCCTTCAGCAACAGGTTCCATGGTAACTGGCAGGATAGCAGGATATGGCATTATGAGAGTCTGAGCACGAGATCGCACCCATCTGAGATAAGCTTCCATAGGAATAGTGTACTTAGGCTCCAGTGTCTTGCTGTCAACCCTGTTTACCTTTCCCCAAGCTCGTATGAATCTCTGACGGTAACCTTGAAGATCGTTGTCGTAATCAAACACAATGCCCTGAATCAACATGTCATGTGGTCCATTACTCCGAGCGTAACCAAACTGTCGTAAAGCTAGAGAAGGATTATAGGTGATGCCTCCTCTTATGCCTAGAAGTGGCACATTAGGAAACTCCCCACAACGGTCAATGATGGTGATATTCTCCATAAATCTGGAACACCAATGGATATCTGAATGCGAGAGTGACATGATCCTCTTGGACCATCTGAACCCTTGCTCATTCTTCATTACTGAGCGAGGAAGGTGAGAAATAAACCACCTAGAAAGTAGAGGTATGCAGCACATCAAAGTTCCCCTTGCCTTTGTAGTACGAGTATGGAGAGAATGTAGGATGTCTCCAAGCAATGTAGGTATTGGATTGTGACTCAGGAAAATGTTGATGGCATGAACATCTATGAACTGATCTGGATTGGGGAACAACACTAAGCCATAAATCAGCAAGGCTAGGATCTCCTCAAAAGCATCATGACTCATAGCCTTCAAGAATACTTGAGCCTTCTCTGTCAAAACCTTAGCAAGAATACTCTTAACTCCGCTTCTTGTTTCTAGAACAATGTATGACTTCTTTAGATGTAGAGCTGCAGTGATAACCTCAGGTTTAGGCTCTTTTTCCAAGCCTGTGAAGGGTCTTTGATCAAGAACAGGTATACCCAGAAGTTTAGAGAACTCTTCCATTGTAGGAACCAGCTGGTAGTCGGGGAATGTGAAGCAATGGTGTTTAGGGCCAAAGAACTGAAACAGGACACTCATCATGTCTTCACTGAACCCTGAAGTAACTAGATCCAATAGGTGACCATGTCTCTTGATGAACTGGGAATGATCAGGCACTTGGGAAACCAACTCTTTGAGTTTGGGAGGTATCCCTACAAAGTTGATCCTGATGGTGTTTCTACGAGCAGAAGCCATGACCTGCAACAAAGAACAAAAATAAATCCCTTGGTCCTTGAAATGGTTAGGGGAAATGATATGCTCATGATGCATGATGATGTCATGATGTTATGCTCAATCACAAACATGTGGCACACACAAACAAGTCACACCATAGCCCTAGGTTTAAAGGCTTGCATGAGGTTTAAGGTAAGTACCCTCCCCTGAAGTTAGATGGTTCATCCTGTCCTACAAAAGTAACCATGTTCTAAGGGATCTCAATATCATTGATCCTTCACAAGGGTGGTTGTTCAGTAGGCAACTTACTTGCCAACCAAAACCCTCCAAGTTTAAGATCTCAATGAGCGTAGTATCGAGTGTCAACCAACTTCAGTCTGCACCAAAGCCGGTTACCTCACTACTTTCTAAAGGCCAAGATGGGATAACTAGGGTTCTAAAAGTTAGTTAGTGCATTGACAACATATGGCAGCCTCATATTATCCTCAACTTGACTTAAGGAACATAAGCACCAACCAAGAAGTCGCACTAACTATGGCCACCAGATCAACCGTATTGATATACGTCGTACAGTTTCCTTGGTCTATTGCCATTTACCTAAGGTACACTAGGTCCGGGTTAGGACCTTTCACACATAAGAGCACCCCAACAATAATAATAAAGCAAACAAGGCAAACAATTTAAAGTGATCTTAATTCCTAAGGGTACCCCTCTTAAATTTAGATCCCCAGCAGAGTCGCCAGTTCTGTAACACGGTGGGAGAACTGACTTTAGTTATGTTGCGGATAGCAAGAGTCGCCACCGACTTTTATTTTATCCAAAAGGAAAGGGTATAAAAGAACAGGAAAGACCTTAAGAGATATTTTTGGGTCCGGGGGGTAGGTTATGTAAAGGGAAGGTGTTAGCACCCTTTACATCCATGGTTATCCATGGGCTCTTAGTTACTTAGCTCACTTTAAATTGTTTTTGAAAGTGTAGTGTGTGAATAGAAAAATTTTCAGAATAGTTAATAATAATCCATGTACGGATGTGTAAAAACTTGTTTTTGAAAATTTGTTTGAAATTGTGAAGAGTTTGAAAAATGGAGTGAGCAAGTACATAAGAGGAACCTACCCTAAAGTTTAAAGTCTTTCTTGTTCTTTATCCTTTCATTGGTAAGACTATCCCTACTATTAAGGAGTAGGTAGTCATTACCTTGGATGTAAGGGACATGAGAGGGACATTTTGTTTTATGAAGGCAACTGTGGGGTGTAATAAGCATACTGGAGGGACTATCATCATGATTCGAAGGGACTCGATTCGTATAGGCAACCATGAGGGACTTGATGATTTTCTTTTTAAAGGGACTTGCTTTATACACCCCACTTAACCTTATTCATAGGCAACTTGAGGGATAACCTTAGAAAGTGAGATGGCGATTAAAATCGACTTACGTGTGTGAGTGTTTAATTTAATTATCTTATGATTAAAGTGATCTAATTTATTTTAAATAAAATACATATTAGCACTCCCTAATTACTAACCATAGCAAAAATAAATATATTCACAAATTTTACATCCAGGAAGCAATTACAACATAATTATAATAAGCAAAATAAATAAATAGCAAATTAAATAATAAGCAAATTAAAAAAATATATAAGCAAAATAGTAAGCAATAAATAAATAAATATTGGGTTAGTGATAAATAATAATAATAATAATAATAATAATAATAATTAGAAATAACAAACAAGGTTAGAAACATAATAATAAATAATAGCATGGTTAATAAATAATAAAGATTAATGACATATATAAAATTAATAAAGCAAGATAAATAATATGGTTAGTAATAACAGTAATAAATAAAATTAACCAAAATTATAATAATAATAGATCAACAATTTTTAAGATAAACAATTATATTTAGAAGGAAAAAAAGAATATGAACAAACAATTATTTTAATTTACAAGATTTAATTTTTAATAGCATGAAATATATTTATATCTTATATGAGAAAAATAATTTATAATTATGTTTACAATATTTACATGAATCATACTAAATAAATAAATAAATATACATTATAATTATATTAATAATTAGAAAATAAAATTATTTAGAAAAAATAGAATTAGGTTTTATTTTAGAAAATATTTTTTAGGGTTTGAAAATTATGGTTTAATTATATACAAAATTTATTTTTAACCAACTATATAAAATTATCTTAACTAATAAAATTTAAGTTGAGAAATCAAGAGTTTTAGATTTTTTAGAAAATAATTTTAGGAATTGGAATACAATATATATACATATAGAAAATAATAATGTAATTTTAATTATTTAAATTAATTAATTTAAAAGAAGGAAAAGAAAATAACAAAAAGAAAGAAAGAAGAAAAAAAAACAAACCTGGTGGGGCTGGGGTTTGAACCCAGTCCCCTATGCTTGTAGCCAAGAGAACACACTACTGGGCTGCCTTCACGCGTGTGTCATCATAGGGAGAGAAAAGAGTTTTATGCTTTGTCTTGAAAATCCAGAAAAAATAGAGAAACAAAAAGGCCTGGGGTGAGATTTGTACCCAGGACCTTATGAATGCAAGCAAGTACGCGTTACCGCCTGGCTGGGAGAGCCTACCTGCTAATGGATTGACAACAATACATAATATATTATGTATGTTTAATCTGGAAGAAATAAGGAAAAAAATGTACATGGCCTGGATTCGAACCCAAGCCAATCACCTAAACGCGCAGTAGCCTTACCACCAGGACAAGCATTGGCTTGTGATAGTAAACTGAAACAAAGTTATATTATTTTTAAACAAAAATTCAAATATAGATTTCGCGCCACCTAGCCTTCGTCTTCAACCTCCTGACCTTCAAAATTTGCTGCGAAATCTGCTAGGGTATTTCCTGCGAAAAAACAAATCCTAGCAAAACCTGCAAAACTCGATGACCAACCAAACTATGAAATTTCACAAAATTGAAAGCATAAATATAATCCAGAGGTCAATTCAAATCCAGCCATGGTTTTAAAAATCATTTATATTCATTGGATCATTAAACCCTAATATGGAGGTCATGAACCCTAAAATGGCACTACGGGATTCGGCCATGGTTTCTTCAATTAACCTGCCCAGAATTCATCACAAACATTCATACAGCACAAATCATCAAACAAAACTTAATAATAATGCATAAATGTTCAAGAACGAAAAATCATGAAAGTGTGAAAAAGTTTGAATCGGATTTGTCCATATGTGATGTTATGAGGCAATGTAATGATCTGGTTATGTTCCATGATGATCAAGGAAGTCAACCATGTCCATAAGATACCTTGTAGTGCTCTGAATTTTCAAATCCGAATGTGACTTTTGGAAGAGTTTTTGAACAATGAACTTACACTTTTGGCTGCTGGAATTCGTGGCTGTGTGTTGCTTCATGTTGTGTACTTATAGTAGGCTCAATTAGGTCAAGAAATTTGATTGATTATGTGCAAGATTGGATTCAAAAAGATTCATCATGATAAGCTTTAAAAATCTCAATATTTTTGTACCAATGCTTTCTATTTCAAGCCATTCCACATAAATCTTGTATCAACTTGTTCCATATTGATTTTATGACTTTCTAGAATTAATAAATCAATTAAATCTTCACATTTATAATTTTATTTAAATTTAAAATGATTTTAAGAATAAAAAATCATAATAAATTAATTAAATAAAATAAAAATTATGAAAATGTGATGGAAATTTCGTGCATGATGTTGTTGTATGGGTTGGGTCATAATTTGGCCAGCCCATTTGGAAAGAATTGCTTTTAGACCTCCATTTTCAACATAAACCATCACAAAATTTCCCAAATTTGCAAGGGCACATCTCCCTCAATTTTAAAGGTATGAGGGTGTTCTTGGACTTTTTGGAAAGCTTGAAGAGTCCTCTAAACAACCCCATTGGTTTCAGGTCCATATCATTTACCAATCTCAAGTTATGCCCTTTTGAAGTTGTTGACTTTTTGTTGACTTTTGAAATGACCTATAATGTCTTAGATCATATCTTTCAAACGAAGCATTTTTGGGCTTAACTTTCAACATCAAAGTTGTATAGAATTCAATTTACTTCAAAATGAGCTTTAGATGGAGACTTGGTGATGAAGTATGTGAAAGTTATGGCTGGTCAAAGTTCAGTTGACTTTTACTGAGGAAACCCTAATTTAGAAACTCCTGATTATTGATGATCTGGAATCTCCTTGATGAATCATGATCAGCCCTTGATCAAATGATGAATTTTACTTCATATATTTGATGTTTGCAAAAAAATCATGAAGTTTGACTTTGGTTTGACCACAGTTGACCTCAGTTTGACTTTTTAACTGCATTGACTGATTTTGACTTATCTGATCATCTGACTGAGCAAACTTTTGAGAAAAGTCTTGAAACTTGACATGGGGGTTCTTACACACATATAAGATGTTATGAAACTCATTTGAGGTATTGGAAGTCCATTTAGCCTGATTAAAGTCAAAACCCTAGTTTTGGATGCACTGCTTAGGAGGTGCATTGTCTGAGGGAATTGTCAACTTCTTTGACCAATTGTGAACTTTGTGAACCTTGTGAACCATCATAAAATGTCTTGTGAACCTCATGGGAGGTATTGTGAAGCTTGTGAACCTTGTGAACCTCATGAAGTGGCTTTGTAGACCTCATGAACCTCAGGAAAACTTTGTAATCATTGTGAATCTTGTGAACCTTGTGAACCTTCAAGAAGTGACTTGTAGACTTCATGAACCTCATGAAAGGTTATGGACATGTTGAGAAACTTGTGAACCTTGTGAACCTTCAAGAAGTAACTTGTAGACTTCATGAACCTCATGAAAGGTTATGTAAATGTTGAGAAGCTTGTGAACCTCATGAAGTGGCTTTGTAGACCTCATGAACCTCAGGAAAACTTTGTAATCATTGTGAATCTTGTGAACCTTGTGAACCTTCAAGAAGTGACTTGTAGACTTCATGAACCTCATGAAAGGTTATGGACATGTTGAGAAACTTGTGAACCTTGTGAACCTTCAAGAAGTAACTTGTAGACTTCATGAACCTCATGAAAGGTTATGTAAATGTTGAGAAGCTTGTGAACCTCATGAACCTTCATAAAGTAACTTGTAGACTTCATGAACCTCATGAAAGGTGTTGAGAGCATTATGGAACTTGTGAACCTTGTGAACCTTCATAAAGTAACTTGTAGACTTCATGAACCTCATGAAAGGTCTTGTAAATGTAGAGAAACTTGTGAACCTTGTGAACCTTCTTAGAACACAAAGTCTTGTATTGTGAGGGCAAATTTTGGGGTGCAACATTTTGCATAAGATAATGAGCTTAAGCCTTAATCAAGGGTCGTAAACTCATTATATCACCCCTGATTAGGGATAATGAGCCTACTTAAGTATGAGATGAAAAGCTCAACTTAATTACCCTAATGATGCAGGATTAAGATCATTAACCTACTTGTGATTATTAAGTGTTTTTGGATTCCTGTTTTGTGTTAAGTAATGAGTTTAATCTCTAATCAGGGATTAGTGAACCCATTACATCATCCTAAGAGAAGGATAATAGATGAAAGCACTTAAGATGAGGAAGATACCTCAACTTAATCCATGGTTAGGGATTAAAATCATTATATAACAAGCCTTTATTAAAGTGGATATTAATTAAAGGTGGGATTAAGAAATGAATTTTATGTTTGTAAGAATAAACCTGAGGGGGACTTGTCCATTAAACACTAGGGTTAGTCCCTCTGAACCAACAGGCAGAGATGTAACCCTAATATAAGGCCCAAGTTACAAGCTTAAGTCTTAATGATTATTAGGTGTTTTGATTAGGAGGTGTAAACAACTTAAAGGTTTACCACTAAGTATTAAAGTTATACACTCCATCCTAAGATAAGGATACATGCATAACCCTAATACAGAGCCATAAAACTTTAACTGTTTAGCCTTTGATTATGAGATGAGAAGCATGGACTCAAGGAGACTCAAAGGTAAAAAACTAGGGGAGACTATGCACAACCCTAAAGTTATCATGCTTGGATATTCCTATGGTTATGAGGCTTAAGAAAAGATCTTCAGAAGATTCTTCAGATGGACACCAAGGAAGAAGAAGCAGATGAAAAGAGAAGAGAAAGGAGAATAGGTTACTTACTTCATGAAGAAGTTAAGTAACCTAAGAGAAAGAGAAGGAGCAAGAGAGGGCATAAGTGAGACAAACTCACTTCAAATACAAGTAAATATGCAAAAAAAGAGATAAGAAGAGGTCGGATGTGGAGGCAAATCCACATCCTAAACAACTTACCAGAAGCCCCTGAAATGGTTAGTATGAATGCAGAAGGTGAAACAAGATGCAATGAAGCAAATATGAAGATGCAATGATGCCAACCATAAGTGAATACATGATAAAAATGTTCCATGGAGAGATGCAAAATCAAATATAATGCATATGTATGATCATACAAGTGATGGATGCTAAAACAAGTTGGTTAGAAGCTTAAGAACACATGACCATACATAAGATGTAATGGATGCACAACATACCAAATGAAGGAAACAATGATCAACCAATATTCACACATGTTCTAAGACATCTAAGATGACATACAAATGCATGAGATGTCATGACAAGTTCACATGATGAAGGTATGCAAAGATGAATGCAAATGAACATGGAAAATTAGGGTTTTAAGAAAGTATGAGATGCATATGATTAAAACAGAAGCAAAACACATTATAAAAATTTAAATTGCAAGAAAATGAACCCTAAACACACATAAGATCACTCCCCAAAGATGGAAGTCAAAAGCTAAACCAAAGTCAAGTTATGGTTTTTCTAAGTTAAGCTAGGGTTTAGGGTACTTCTTCATAAAAATGCCAAACAAATGGAAAATGCAATGCAAAAATATGAGGTAAATACCATATATACTACATGCAAAGTATGAAAGAATTCAAAAAGAACCATACACAAACTCATCTTGGTTGATCAGAAATGAATTTTTGAAGTTAGGGTTAGAAAAATAGGAAACTTGGAAACCCTAATTCATGGTTAATTGTCAAAATATGATCAAACCCTAAAAGAAATTTGTAAAATGAGTTTTTAAATTGTTTTAAACATGTAAGAATGCTTCATGATTTTTTTGGTGGTTTTTAAATACCTAAAAGTATTTTTAATTAATTAAAATGAATTAATTAATTAAATAATACAATTAAATGAGTTAAAAATATTTTTTTAATGCAAAAACTAAAAATAAAAATGTTTTTGGGTTCTGAAAATTATTTAAAGTAAAAATCAAAAAATTGGAATTTTATAAAATGTTTACTATTTTAAATAAATAAAGAAAATAAAATGAAATAAAAATGAATAAAAATGCAAAGTATGCTAGATGAAGGGTTCAAATTGCGCAGGAGATGGATGGAGGGATGAGATTGAAAATCTTCTTGACCAAGGGTAAAAATATATAAGGGCCTGGATTTGAACTTATGTTTCGCGCGTGATCCAATGGCCATGATTTGAACTGAGTTAATTAATTACAATTAATTTAATTAATCAGGATTAGGGTTTAATGAATTATCTGAGTCGTTTGTTGCTTAAACTAAACACAATACAAAGGTCCTCATTCAATCTGGAAATCAAAATCCTAATTAATCTCAGATGACCGAAGATAAGCTCCGATCATCTTCTCCGGCAAGCCCCTCACCCCAACTTCACTTACAAGCTACTAAAACGCATAAAACCTTCCCAGAAATGATCCCCAAACATCATACAATTAAAATCAATCATCAAACATCATGAATCAAGAGAATCAAAGCAAAACATTTTTACGGGCAAACTTTCAGAACAACCATACATGCTCATTTCTCAACCATTTTCAATTCTAAACACATCAGAGTGATCAGCTAAACATATAGAATCATTTTATAACAAGAAAAAGAAGTTCTGGAAAATTTGTTCTTGATGAATACCTGAACTGAGCTTCTTCAAAATGGAGCTTTCAGGACCTCCCTCTTGTGCAAAGTGACTTCTTTGGACCTCCTGAAGCTGGTGGAGTGCTTAGAATGCTTTGAAAGTGGCTGGTTTTTGAGGTCCAGTTCTGATGAAGCAGAAATCGTGTTTTTGATATGTGGTGTTTCAGGCCATTTTGATGGTTGATTCTTGTTCTATGGATGATATGTGATTGATTGGTGAAGGAATTTTGGAATTTTGATGGCTTGTTTGAGAGAATCGAAGAGATGAAGCTTTGAGGGATTTCTTTTTGCAATTTGAGTGTATGGTTGCTTTCAAGGCTTGAAGTCTTGTGTTTTATGATCCTTAGGGTTTCTATAAACAATTGATATCAGTCAGTGGAGTGGATATGCACTATGGGATTGGTATGGTGTCATTGGCCAAAAAGTCAAAAGTTTGTGTAGTTGAAGCATGGGCCATGGCATAAGTGATTTGAGGTCTTAGGCTGCCTCAGCCGAGTTCAAGGAGCACCATTGGATCGAAATTGGTGAGCTGTATGGCTTGATTCATGAGTTTCCAAAGGTTTTGCATTTTCATATCTTTGTGCATTTTGAAGAAATTGTTCATGAAACTTGTGAAGCAAGGCATGAATTTTGGTCTTGAGATGTTTCTTATTAATGTTATGCAGTGTAGAAGTGAATTATAGGTCATTAGAATGCTTAAAAGTCCATTTTGCAAAATTCCCTCTTTGACATGAACTTGAAAATTACAAGATTTTTCCCAACTTTGACTTGCCATATCTTGAGTTCTAGGATGAATCAAGAGGAGTTCTTGTACTTTTTTAAAATGGGATGATCAAATCTACAACTTTCATGTTTTAGGAAAATTCATTTGAAGCCTTTTTGATCAAGAAAGAGGAGGTTGAAGATCTTTCCCAAAATGGAAAGTTTTCATTACAAGTCATGCCCAAAAATAGAAATTTTTCAAATGGCTCAAAATTCTTCAATTTTATGAACTTTCAAGCATTCCTAAGATCAAATAAAGATCATAGGACATCAAATTGATGATGATGACCCTATGGAGCCCTTGTTGGTGGCCTCAGATGCCCCGATTTTGACTTTTCTTGCACAACAAGTTACCATTTGATCAGATGACTTCCACAAGGAATTTTTGCTTCAAATTTGATACACATGCTCCTTATGACATATATAGACAAATAGAATCAAGAATGGCCAAAAAAAATTAGTATAAGGGCCTCAAACCCAAAACCCTAATTTCTAGGTCATCTGTGCAGGAGCCCTGAGCCTTCCTGGGAAACTGTGCAATCCTCTGAGATTTTGTGACTTCAAGGCAACCTTGGAGGTATAATATGATCATAGAACACTCATGGACCCTCTTGGCATGCTTTATGGCCTCTGAGATAGCTCAAACCACTTCTAAGATTCATCTGATCACAAGCCCTAGCTATGCAGCTATGCAATGAATGGCTAAAGGAAAAATATGCAATGTGAGATGTGATGCTTATGCAATGCAATATGTGTGATCACAAGCCAAGGCCTGAGAAAGTGAGAGGGAAAATTTGGGGTGTTTACAACTGCCCCTATTCAAGCATGAGTTAGTTGTGTCGGATGTAAGCGTCGGGCTTAACAGACAAACAAGATAACTTGTGGTTGAATACCAAGACAATCCAAAATTTGCACACTTTATTATAAGAAGAAAAGGGATATAAATTGTAATGGACAATATAGACTGAATATCAAAAATAGCGACGGAGGACAACCATCGAGCAGAGGACGACTACTTGGGGATAAAAATGGTGAGAAATGCACTGACTGGAGATTTAAAAGCACTAATGGGGACGACCGTCAGGCTGAAAAATAAAGAAACCGCGACGGGGACGACCATTGGGTGAAGAGTAAATAAATCAATGATGAGGGACGATCATCAAAAGGTGAAGGATGATCACCTAACAGGGTACAGCTGCTGAGGATATCACGACATAGGACGAATGTCGGATAAGAAGATCAACGATGGGGACGGCCATCGGATAAAATGATGAGGGAAGGTCATCAAAAGATGAAGGACGATCACCTAGCAGGGTACGGCTGCTGAAAAGATCACGACATAGGACGAATGTCAGATCGAAAGGTCAACGATGGGGACGACCATCAGATAAAATGACGAGGGACGATCATCAAAATAAATGATGAGGGACGGTCATCAAGAGGTGAAGGACGACCACCTAGAAGGGGACGGACGGCTGCTCTGTTGGGGATTATCGCGACATAGGACGAATGTCGGATAAAAAGATCGACGATGGGGACGACCATCAGATGAATGATTAGGTACGGTTATCGAAAGGTGAAACACGATCACCTAGCAGGGTACGGCTGTTAAAAGATATCACGACATAGGATGAACGTCGGATAGAAAGTTGTTTTGTTGGCGACTTCTGGGGAGAAATAAACATGGACGCGTGTTTAAGCCCTAAAAATAAAATGGTATAAGTGTTTCGACAATGTGTATAGACTAAAGATGCGGACAAGTATCTTTAGGACCACGATACAGACGAGTACCGATAGGGACAAACAATGACACATGTTTAAGGAGTGATGATACGGACAAGTATCAAATGTTTGAACAAGAAACACGGACGAGTGTTGATCTGCTGAGGAGATGCGTAAGATACGGTCGAGTATCAAAGAATTATGTATAAGTAGGATACAGACGAGTATCAGAAGGATTGTGTATAAGTATGTACAAGTATTTGTATTGAGAGTGCAAAAGGATATTTTGGATTTTATCTGCAGGGGACGAGTTTTTTACGTAATGCAGGAGGAGTGATTTTGGTATTTGCAGGTGACTGGCTCGAACTTGGCTTATGATCATACAAATGTTTGATTTTTTCCGTAATGCTTCGTATTAGACGAAATACTATGTTCTGTTTGGGGAGGAATGATGTGAATTCTATGATTATGCAAATGAGAGAAACGAGATCCGAGATCTGAAACCTGCTGGCGATCTGTGGGGAGAAAGGATCACTGAACGATCTTTCTGGAGAATTCTGGGGAAAGAACTTTGTGGGGATCCCATGTTGGGGATGAGAAGACATGGTAACTCTCTGGGGAAACGTGATCTAGGCATTGCTTTGGAGATCCTTCTTGGGAGGAGAGAACTTCTGGGAAGTAATCTTCCAGAGGGTTAGCTTACGGGGGATACTCTGAGGGGACAAAAGCTCCATGGGGGAATACTTTCGTCAAGTAGTCCTTCTGATGATGTGACTGCTGGCTTGGCTGGGGATATAGTGCCTGATATGCCCCATGTTGTGAAAGGTTGTCCGCCTTGAGTACCTGCAACCTGTCAAACCAAGGAAACGCACAAGTGCCCTGAGGTATCCTCAACCAGATTCCGTCATAGGAGTTAGGTTTTCTTAAGAGCACATATTTCCTGCAAGCATTTATTGAAAATGGCTTATATGTTTTCATGCAAATGTTGTATTTAGGAACTTTGGACATTTTGCAAACAAAACAAAAAGGTACAAAACAACGTGTGAATGAATATTTGACTTTATTGATTTGTGTGCCCTGAATATGCAAGTACAGTGAAGAAGCTAATCCCTGAAATGAGGAGATTTCTACAAAATTGAGAAAATAAAAGTCCTATTCGGCAATGCTGAAGTTGATGCTTCAATCTTCCTTTTGCTATGACCCTAACGCTCTTCTTATCTGGCTTTCTGAAGAAGGTTGATTCTGATCGACGCTTTATCCTTTCAAAGCTTGTCGTGTTACATGAGTGATATAGACGAATTCAGAATGCAATTGTTCGTTTATTCCCTGATTTTGCGTGGATCACCCTTTCGGGTTTTCAATCCACCGGGATACCTTTGTTTTCCTGAGCTGTCCGATATGGCTTTTCAACTCAGCGAGTGTACACACTTTTTTTTCCCATATTTTTCCCTTATTTTTGCCCGAGTCTTTTATTCTGTTTTTGAATTGTCGGGATGCCCTATTTTTGCCTGGACTTACATTCTGTCTTTATGTCTAGCGGGTACTTTATGCAAAGTATTTTTTAACTGCATCTGAATTCACAGGAGATGGGAAGTCTTCACCATCCATGGTTGCGAGCATCAGTGCTCCGCCCGAGAAGACTTTAGTTATCACATAGGGACCTTCATAGTTTGGTGTCCACTTTCCCCTGTGGTCTGTATGAGGAGGAAGGATTATTTTAATTACAAGTTCTCCCACTTGATATTCCCGAGGTCTGACTTTTTGATCGAAGGCTTTCTTCATCCGTTTCTGATATAACTGACCATGACAGATGGATGCTAATCTCTTTTCTTCAATCAGGCTCAGTTGGTTATAACGAGATCGGACCCATTCTGCTTCTTCCAATTTTACATCCATCATTACCCGCAAGGAGGGTAATTCAACTTCAACAGGTAGGACTGCTTCCATACCATACACAAGCTGATAAGGTGTTTCCCCGGTAGATGTTATGATGGAAGTTCGGTACCCATGCAAGGCGAATGGTAACATTTCATGCCAGTCTTTGTATGTGACTACCATCTTTTGCACAATCTTCTTAATGTTCTTGTTAGTCGCCTCAACAACGCCATTCATCTTTGGCCTGTAAGTAGAAGAGTTGTGATGTTGAATTTTGAAGTCTCGACAAAGCTCTGCCATCATCTTGTTGTTAAGGTTTGACCCATTATCTGTAATGATTCACTCGGGAACTCCATATCGACAAATGATATCCCTTTTCAGAAATCGGGCTACCACTTTCCTGGTGACATTTGAATACGAAGCTGCTTCAACCCACTTGGTGAAGTAATCGATGGCTACTAGGATGAATCTGTGACCGTTTGAAGCATTTGGCTCGATCTTTCCAATCATATCAATGCCCCACATGGAAAAGGGCCAGGGTGAAGACAATATATTCAAAGGATTGGGAGGCACATGCACTTTGTCTTCATAGATCTGGCATTTATGGCACTTTCTGGCATAGGCACAACAGTCTGCATCCATTGTGATCCAATAGTAACCTGATCTAAACAATTTCTTTGCCATTGCATGTCCTCCGACATGGGTACCAAAAGAACCTTCATGTACTTCGTGCATTAGTAGGTCTGCTTCCTTCTTGTCAACACATCTAAGCAAGACCATGTCGAAGTTCCGCTTGTATAAGGAGCCATCAGTATTGAGGAAGAAACTACCGGCTAGCCTTCTCAATGTCTTCTTATGATTAGACGATGCCCTAGATGGGTATGTCTGAGTCTCCAAGAAGCATTTGATGTCGTGGAACCAAGGTTTGTTGTCAGTAACAGTGTCCACAGAGAAGACATATATTGGTCGGTTCAGTCTGGATACTAAAATTCGAGGCACATAGTTGGCAATCTACACTTTGATCATAGATGGAATAGTGGCCAAAGCGTCTGCAAACTGATTCTCATCTCGAGGGATGTATTCAAGCTTGACTGTTGTGAAGAAAGTCAACAATCTCCTCGTATAGTCACGGTAGGGAACCAGATGCTCTTGATGAGTATACCACTTGCCATTAGTTTGGTTGACCACCAAAGCCGAATCTCCGAATACATTCAAGGTTTTGATCCTGAGGTCAATGGCTTCTTCAAGACCCATGATACAAGCTTTGTATTCTGCTTCATTGTTAGTGCAGGAAAAGGTAAGCCTTGCTGAGAAAGGCATATGAACTCCTTTGGGTGTAATAAGCACTGCACCAACTCCACGACCGTTACAATTAACTGCCCCATTGAACATCATAGTCCATGCTTCTTCTGGATCAGGCCCTTTAGTGTGAATAGGCTCTTTACAATCTTTTGATTTTAAGAACATGATGTCTTCATCAGGGTTATCAAATCTCATAGGCTGATAGTCATCAATGGGTTGCTCGGCCAGATAGTCAAACAATATACTGCCCTTGATGGCTTTCTGAGTGGTATACTGAATATCATACTCTGTTAAAATCATTTTCCACCCTGTAACCTTTCCAGTAAGTTCTGGCTTCTCAAATATGTACTTGACATGGTCCATCTTCGAGATGAACAAGGTAGTATGAGTCAACATATACTGTCTTAGTCGGCGAGCAGCCCACGCTAAAGCACATCAAGTTTTCTCGAGCAGTGAATAACGTTGTTCACAGTTGGTAAACTTTTTTCTTAGGTAGTATATTGCATACTCTTTTCGACCAGACTCATCATGTTGGCCCAACACACACCCCATCGATTCATCTAATACTGTCAGGTACATTATTAGAGGTCTTCCTTCGACTGGAGGCATGAGAATTAGAGGTTCTTGTAGATACTCCTTGATCTTGTCAAAAGCTTTCTGACAATCATCGTTCCACCTGACTGTTTGTTCCTTTCTTAGCAGTTTGAACAAGGGCTCGCAGGCTGCAGTGAGGTGAGATATGAACCTTGAAATGTAATTCAATCTTCCCAAGAACCCTCGAACTTCTTTCTCAGTCTTGGGTGCAGGCATTTCCTGAATTGCTTTAACTTTATCGGGATCAACTTCAATTCCTTTTCTACTTACAATAAAACCCAGCAGCTTACTAGAACATACCCCGAATGTGCATTTGTTGGGGTTCAACCTTAACTGATACTTCCTCAGACGCTTGAAAAGTTTCAACAAGTTTACCGAATTCTCTTCCTCTATTTGGGACTTGGCAATCATGTCATCTACGTAGCACTCGATTTCTTTGTGGATCATGTCATGGAATAATGTTACCATAGCCTGTTGATATGTTGCACCGGCATTCTTTAGACCAAACGAAATTACTTTGTAGCAGAATGTTCCCCATGGTGTGATGAAGGTTGTCTTCTCCATGTCTTCAGGTGACATCTTGATCTGATTGTATCCACAAAATCCGTCCATGAAGGAAAATACCGAGAACTGAGCCATGTTGTCTACCAATACATCAATGTGAGGTAATGGGAAGTTATCTTTTGGGCTTGCTCTGTTAAGATCCCGGTAATCAACACACATACGCACATTGCCATCCTTGTTAGGTACGGGTACAATGTTAGCAACCCACAACGGGTAACTAGTTATAGCAAGAAAACCGGCGTCCCACTGCTTTTGTACTTCTTCTTTGATTTTCATGGCCATGTCTGGACGAGTACGACACAACTTCTGTTTAACTGGAGGACAATCCGCTTTCAATGGACGCTTGTGCATGACAATGTCTGTATCCAAACCCGACATATCTTGATAGGACCATGCAAATACATCGACATATTCTTGCAGCATACTGATAAGTCATTCCTTTAACGGAGCTTGCAGACTGGCTCCGATCTTTACCTCTTTCACATCTTCCTTGGTACCAAGATTAATAGTCTCAACCTCCTCCTGATGAGGAGCAATCACCTTTTCCTCTTGTCTCAATAACCTAGCTAGCTCTTCAGGTAAATCGTAGTCTTCTTCAACCCCTTCATCTGCTTGATTTATCGGATTGTCGAAGTCATACGAGGTTATAGCAGTGTCGTTGTCGGTGCAATCTGGAGGGCTATCTCGGCAAGGGTTGATATTTGGTTCATTTTAGTGATTGATTTTATCTTATTTTAGAAAAAGTGAATGAAGTTTTTATTAAGAAAAACATTGCCATTTATTGTTTTGTGCGAAAATAACAAAAATGAAAAGACAGGGAGCGAAAAATATCGTTTGCAAAAAGATGTCCATTGTTCATTGATATTCAATTTTCACAAAATACATATGGCCCTATTACAAAATGAGTCCCGACATCTTGGGCAAAATGCAGGACTTTGATGCATGCTAAAAACAAGAAATAATAATTACTCTGCAACAGTAACCCTTATAATTTCCTGGGAAGACTAGTTGAGGACTTGTTGGCCCGGGACTCTCGGACGTATCTAGCTTTCCAGGTTGTAGTCGCTCTCAGCCTCGTCTTCCAAAGTGTTGACAGCATCCGGGGTCAACATTCCCCCACTTATGAACTTGGGAGCTTCAGCAACCTCCTCTGGAACTTGTCGTGATGGTCTGTAACCCAAACCAAATTTGTCTTCTTTCATCTGAACCTCCAGCAGCTTGCCCCAGCCTTGGGCATTCCCTTATTCCACAACCTTCTGAGCCTATTTGTAGGAAGCAATTGAGGTGCCCATATTTTCCTCTTGGGATGCAGCAAACACCTCTGTTGTAGCCTCGTTGATGTTCAAAGCTTCGAAACCCTGACTCATGGTTTCGTGGATTTCCCCATCCATCTCTATGTACTTGTATGTAGCTAGATGACTGACAAAGATGTCTTCCTCTCCACAGATGGTGATAATTTGGCCTTCCTACTCATATTTTAACTTCTGGTGAAGGGTTGACATTACTGCGCCGGCGACATGAATCCAGGGTCGACCCAACAAACAGTTGTAGGTAGGCTGTATGTCCATCACATAGAAGGTAGTTTTGAAAACTTGTGGGCCAATTACCACAGGAAGCTCAATTTCTCCGAGAACCGATCTCTTAGAACCATCAAAAGCTCTGACAACTAGGTTACTCGAACGGAGTGCAATACCATCATACTCCAACTTGACTAAAGCTTTCTTTGGCAACACATTAAGTGATGATCCGGTATCAACAAGGACATGAGAAAGTACAACACCTTTACATTCCAAAGTGATATGCAAAGCCTTGTTGTGGTTACGCCCCTCCATAGTCAAGTCAGCATTGGTGAAACCTAGTCCATGACTAGTGTTGACATTTGCGACCACCATTTCTAAGTGATTAACCGTGATCTCTTCAGGCACATAAGCTGCATGCAGGACCTTGCGTAGTGCATTCCAGTGAGGCTCAAAAGACATAAGTAGTGATAATATAGAGATCTTGGAGGGTGTTTGATGGAGCTGATCTACCACTTTGTAGTCACTTCTTTTGATAATCCTCATAAACTCGTCTACATCCTGATCAAAGAATGTCTTCTAAGTTTCTTTTGCAGCTGGTTCTCCTGGCACCATACTTTTGCCTTTTTCTTTGGCAGCAGCTTCTGCTTCAGCATTAGCTCTGGGAAACTGTGAAGCGAAGAGACGTCCGCTTCGAGTGAAGCCTCCGCCTCCCTCGAGATTGTCAATTTGTGGTGCAGGTATTGAGGAGTCGAGAGTGATCTTCCTTCCTTGATAGTAAAGATCTGAACCATAATTCCAAGGCACAACATTGTTGTTATCATAGGGAATTGGTCCAGGCACCGTGATGGTCACCGGACTAATTGTAGTAGAAGAGGGAGTAGTGATAGTCTGTGGATCATAATAGATGGTGACAAGAGGTTTGATTGAAGATGGTGCAGGTGCAGGAAGTTGTTGATGTGGATGTTGTTGAAAGTAATTGTTGAGTGATTCCGGAACATGGATGGTTGCTGGATCATAATAGATGGTAACCGTTGAGATGTCTTCACTGATGTTTTCTGTTGTTGTAATCAATTCTGTTGAAATGACTTTTGCTGGCGTTGTAGAAGAGATTTATGTTGCAGTTGTAGAAGATGAAACTGTTGATGTGATTTGCAGGATGCCTTCTCTGATAAGACTGTTGATACCATTCTTCAGTTTTGCACAACCATTGGTAGAAAGATTGCAAGCTTCACAATGGGCCTCATAACCCGGAAACACTTGGCACTTCAATAGCTGAGCTTTTACTTCGGCCAATGGTGTTTGAATACTTGCAATGTCATCAATCAGAATTGTTGGTTGGTCTTCCTCAATAGCATTAATCCTCGGCCCAACGTGATTCGGTATTGGATTCTTTGTGACATTTTGTGGAGGTGCAAAATTCAAAGCCTTGGAGTCGATCAAATCTTGGACCTTCATGTGCAGGGCCCTACACGTTTCTGTTGAATGACCAGGTGCATTGGAGTGAAAAGCACATCTGGCATTGACATCATAATTCCTTGGAAGATTCAGAGGATCTGGTGGAGTCAAAGTCTTTAGTTCAGTCAGGTTAAGCTTCAATAATTGTGGGAGCAAAACTACATAGGGCATCGGGATGGGATCGATCACCCTGTTAATCTTAGAAGGCCTTTGTTGGAAAGGAAGTTGTTGTTGGTTGTTGCTATTGCAAGGTCTTTGTTGCTATGGGGGGATACTGTTGTTGCTGTTGAGGAAACTGTTGCTGAGGTGCTGGAGTAGGGATGGTGACTGCAGCTACTGATCTTTGCAAGTACTGGGGTCTACCTCTATTAACATGTACTGCATTGGTTTCCCCTGTCCTTCGAGGTCCTGAGAAGGGTTTCTTTGCATTGCTGGAGCTAGCACCATTATCAGAAATCTTTCCCATCTTCAGCAAACTTTCAATTCTCTCTCCTGCTATGAACACGTTAGCAAAGCTAGTGGAAGAGAAAGCAGCAAGTCTATCAGTGTAGGTCCCTTGCAAAGTATTCATGAACATGTCATCCATCTATCTTTCTGACATAGGTGACTGGACAGCAACAGCGAGTTGTCTCCACCTTTGAGCGTACTCACGGAAACTTTCCCTCGAAGATTGAGACATTCCCATTAGGAGAGTCCTGTTTGGTGCCATATCCAGGTTGTACTGATATTGGCGTATAAAGGCCTCATCTAAATCTTTCCAGTTCCTGACAGTAGCCCTTGACAAGTGTGAGTAATATTCCCTGGATGCCCCGGTTAAACTGTCTTCAAAGTAAAACATCCACAGTTTCTCATCTATGGTATATGCTTTCAATCTTCCCAGAAAATATTGAAAATGGGTACGTGGGCAGGAGATACCATTATACTTTTCAAAGCATGGAGGCTTAAACTTGTGAGGAGTCCTTACCCCTTCAACTAGGCCCACATCCATCACATCAAATCCCAAGGTGTTCTGGGATTCCAGGGATCTCAGCTTCTCAGATATCTCGTCAAGGCGACGATCATAAGCTTCATTTGCCCCAGCACCCAGCACTGTGAACTGCTCATCCTAAGGGTCTTCTTGCAGAATACGATCTCCATTGTTCCTTTGGCCATTCCCAAGGATATTAACTTCAGGATTGTTGTGAGGTTCAAACAACACCGGATTCGTTTGCAGCTGATCGCGCGCATTGTTACTTGTACCCCCAGTTCCTGCATGGTTATCTTCTGGGGTTTTCCGCTCGACTAACTCTCTTAATCTTTCCTGAGTTTGTGCCAGTCCAGTCATCACAACCATGAATTGATTCATTTGAGTTCTCACTTCTGTCCTTACATCAGTCATTTGAGTTCTCACATCTGTCAGTTCCTGATGTAGCTGATCCATTTGCAGACTCGGAAGGTTGTGTCGAGTTGGATATCTGTGGATGCGATTGATGGGAAAGACCCTCCTACGAGCAATATTTCCTGAAACAATCAACAAAGTGAGAAGATGTAGAAGCAAGCCTTCAACCTCGAAGATTTTGATGAAGACAACACGGCGCATATCTTTCAGACCTGCAAAGTCAAGACCTCCAACTGATCAAGCTTCAAGCAACCGGCTTTGATATCAAGCTTCGTTTTGCATCATCGTTCAACTTCATGCTTGGATGCTTTTGGTTAGGTATATCAATCTCTCTTTTAAATTGATGTACAAGTGTTCACGCATTCAATCATATATTAACATATTGCATAAATTAATTTGATATATTTTTCAAACCGTTTAACACACTTTAAAAAACCTTTTGTTTCTGGTTTTAACAGTGTTAACCGGTTAACCATTTGGTTAACCGGTTAACGGGTTCAGTTTTTCAAAAGACCTGTTAACGTTCTTAGGCGTTAACCAGTTAACCATTTGGTTAACCGGTTAACACTGTAATATTTTGAAAAATATTTTCCTTTGAAATTCAAATTGCACCTTTTGATTATATGTCTTCAAAAATTATTTTGATTCATAATTTTCATACCTTTTCAAAAGGGTATCTTGTATAATATAAAATCTGAATTTTTTCAAATTCAAAAAACACCTCCTACAATTTTTGTAAAAAATCACTTGAATCAAATTCATCAATTTTTCAAATACTTTCATAATTTTTCAAAAGTGTTCATAAGATATTCATCTTTCATACTTCATGTTTGAACACTTGTATTGATATTTGAAAAGTGAATTGTGTACATAGGAGAAGATCTTTATTGATATTAAGTCTTTATATTACTCACTCAAAATTAAAAATATAGAAAGGTATTTCTATTGTGTGACTTGTGTTCCAAGGTTTGTTTGGACATAAGGGTAAGTGTGGCAAGAGGATTGTTCTTGCACACTTGTTTGTTAGTTTGTTAGAAAGTAGGCATCCCCATTGAAGGTGTGATAGGTTGTACTTTTTCTAAAAACTAATGGAAATCTCTTTCAAATTGAAAGGGGACTGGATGTACCTTCGGACTGTGAAGGGAACCAGGATAACTCTCTGTGTCACTTTTACTTTATGCCTTACTGTTTTCCTTCCATACAAAGTTACAAGAAAAATTTTATTCATCATAGAAAAGGAATCGAGAAAGATTATATACACCTAATTCACCCCCCCCCCCTTCTTAGGCGCATTCTGATCCTAAAATTGGCATCAGAGCAGGTTTAGGTAACCATTTCCTACAAAGATCCTATGGCTTCCACAAACTCGAATCCCGTTTTCAAAGATGGTGGAAGTAGCAACAAGCCTCCGCTCTTCTCCGACGAACACTTCGATTTCTGGAAAATCAGAATGAGGGCACATCTTGAAGCCCAAGGAGAAGGCATATGGGAAGCAATCGAAGAAGGTCCGCATAATCCCGTCAATGTAATCAACGGTGTTGGAACGGCGAAGTTGAAGAATATGTATGATGAAGATGATAAAAGAAAGATCCTAAATGAGAAGAAAGCAATCAACATACTTCAAAGTGCTCTTAGTATGGACGAATTTTTTCGTGTATCACAATGCAAATCGACAAAGGAGATTTGGGATACTTTGGTAGAAACACATGAAGGAACAACAGAAGTTAAAAGATCAAGGCTTAACACGTTAAGTCAAGAATACGAAATGTTCTGCATGCAGCCCGGAGAGTCTATTGTGGCGTTACAAAAAAGATTTGTTCATCTAACCAACCATTTGATTGCACTCAGAAATACCTTCACCAACGATGATCTTAATTTGAAAGTTCTAAGGTCTTTGACAAGGGAATGGCAACCGAAAGTGACCGCAATCTCGGAAAAGAAGAGTCGCTCAACAATGACATCCGCATCTCTATTCGGCAAACTTCAAGAGCACGAGTTGGAACTTGGAAGGCTCGAAAAGCATGAAAGTCAAGAGAAAAAGTCCAAAGGAATTGCCTTGAAGATTGACACGAAGGATGACAAAGATGACGAGATCTCCGAAGATGAGAACTTCATGCTTCTTGTTAAGAAGCTTGGTAAGTTTTGTAACAAAAATAATAATTCTTCTTTTCCTAAAAAGAATAAACATTTCAGGAATAAGGATGCGTCCACATCGAACCAAGAAGTTACATTCTATGAATGTGGAAAGCAAGGTCACATAAAACCGGATTATCCAAGACTTGCGAAGAAAGGAGGATTCAAAGGCAAGAAGGACTTCAAGAATAAAAAGGCTTATGTCGTGTGGGATGACAATGAAGTTAGTTCCTCATCGGAATCATAAAGCGACGAATGTGCAAATATGGCGTTAATGGCGTCACATCACTCTGATGAAGAAAATGACGAGGTTAGTAGTAATTTCTCAATTTATGAAAATGATGCACAAGAAGTCATAGATGAACTTCTTAAGGAATGTAAGACTCTGTACAAAAATATCTCATCCCAAAAGAAGAAAATATTATCTTTAGAAGAACAAAATGCATCTTTTGAAAAATACATTGAAGATGAAAAACAAAAGATAATGGATGAGAAACAAAGTCTTACATGTAAAAATTGTGAGTCATTGTCCTTTCAAATTGTTCAACTCAAAAGAGTTTTAGAAAGATATGAAAAAGGTCAAATTGGCTTGGAGGAAATTCTTAGGCACCAAAGATATCCAAATGATAAAAGTGGCCTAGGATATTCTAAGTTTTCCAAACCAAGCACAAGTGAAACCGTTTTCGTAAAAGCTAGTGAACAAATTGTTAAGGAAAAGACTAACAATGCTAAACCTATGAATCAAAGTCATAAAAAGAAAAGGAGTCTTAAGAAACAAAAATATGTTTCTAAATTCAAAAGTCAATTTCAACCTATTTGTTTTTATTGTGGAATAAAAGGCCATGCACCTAATGCTTTCTATGTGCGCAACATTGGTGTTGCTATAGGGCATTATGTGTGGGTTGAAAAGGGTACTAACTATCAAGGACCCAAAGCAATTTGGGTACCTAACAAAACCTGATTTTGTTTTGTAGGTATGCTTGAAAACAACTTCTACGCAATGGTATCTCGATAGCGGTTGTTCAAAGCATATGACGGGCGACATCAACAAATTTTCAAGTCTAACACTTAAGGCCAAAGGATACGTTACTTACGGTGATGATAATAAAGGAAGAATTCTTGGAGTTGGAACCATTGGTGCATCTCCTCATACAATCATCGAAGACGTCCTTTATGTGGAAGGCCTTAAACACAACCTTCTTAGCATAAGTCAATTGTGTGACAAAGGGTTCCGAATCAACTTCACAAAGGAGGAATGTTTGATAGAACACGAAGTCACTCATGAACTCTTGCTAAAAGGTAAACGATTTAATAAAATTTTTATGATTTCTTTTGATGACTCTCTCTTGAAGGTAAAGTGCTTAATGGCAAACAACAACGATGCATGGCTTTGGCATAAGAGGATTGCTCACATTCACATGGAGCATTTGAATAAATTATTAAAGCATGATCTAGTTGTTGGTCTTCCAAAGATGAAGTTTATCAAGGATAAGCTTTGTGACGCATGTCAAAAGGGGAAGCAAACCAAAACATCCTTCAAGACCAAGAAAGTGATATCTACTACAAGACCCCTCCAATTGTTACATATGGATCTTTTCGGTCCATCAAGAACAAAAAGCTTCGGAGGTAACGTTTTTGCACTAGTTATTGTTGATGATTTCTCTAGATATACTTGGACCTTGTTTTTAGTGCAGAAAAGCGATGCCTTTAAAGCATTCAAGAAGTATGCCAAGCAAATTCAAAATGAGAAGTCACTCTCAATTGTTTCAATAAGAAGCGACCATGGTGGCGAATTTCAAAATTCATCATTTGAAGATTTTTGTGAAGAGCATGGAATCTCTCACAACTTCTCCGCACCTAGGACTCCTCAACAAAACGGTGTCGTAGAAAGGAAGAATAAGGCACTAGTAGAACTTGCAAGGACAATGCTTAGCGACTCGAATCTTCCTAAATATTTTTGGGCGGATGCAGTTAGCACGGCTTGTTTGTAAGTAACTGTGTCAATATTCGACCTATTCTCAAGAAGACACCTTACGAGTTGTTCAAGGGAAGGAAACCCAAAATATCTTTCTTCCACATATTCGGATGCAAATGCTTCGTTCTCAACAACGGTAAGGATAACCTTGGTAAGTTTGATGAGAAATCCGATGAAGGTATTTTTCTTGGATATTCTCTATCAAGTAAAGCTTTTAGAATTTTCAATAAACGTACTCTTACCATTGAAGAATCCATACATGTTTCGTTTGATGAGACTAACCCCTCGAAAGAGGATAATATTATTATGGATGATGATGATGATGATGATGATGTAGATCTATCACAACAACAAAGGGAGATATCAAAAGAACAAGCAATATCACAAGAAGATAAGTCACCAACCATTGAAGAACATCAAGATCTTCCAAAAGAATGGAGAAATCATAGAGATCACCCGATAGATAAAGTGATTGGTGATATTAGCCAAGGCGTTGCAACTCGACTCAATCTCAAGGATGCTTGCCTCAACATGGCGTTCGTGTCTCAAATTGAACCAACAAAAATCGATGAAGCCTTAGGCGACGATCAATGGATAATAGCTATGCAAGAAGAACTCAATCAATTTGAAAGGAACCAAGTTTGGACTCTTGTACCAAGACCGGAAAACAAACATATCATAGGCACAAGATGGGTGTTCAAGAACAAACTTGACGAGAATGGAATCATAGTTCGTAATAAAGCAAGATTGGTCGCACAAGGCTACAACCAAGAAGAAGGAATCGACTTTGATGAATCATTCGCTCCGGTAGCAAGGTTAGAAGCAATTAGATTATTACTTGCTTACACTTGTTCTATGAATTTTTAGTTGTACCAGATGGATGTCAAAAGCGCTTTCCTAAACGGTTACATCAATGAAGAAGTCTACGTCAAACAACCTCCCGGTTTTGAAGACTTCAAGAACCCGTCTCATGTTTACAAGTTGAGGAAGGCTCTTTATGGCTTAAAGCAAGCACCAAGGGCTTGGTATGATCGACTCAGCAACTTCCTATGTGAGAAAGGTTTTACTAAAGGAAAGGTTGACAAGACTTTGTTCATCAAGAATCTTAAGGGTAACACCTTACTTGTTCAAGTCTATGTCGACGACATCATCTTCGGTTCAACAACCAAAGATCTTTGCGAAGAATTCTCTCTTATGATGCAAGGCGAATTCGAGATGTCCATGATGGGAAAGATGAACTACTTCCTTGGTTTACAAATCAAGAAAACAAAGGATGGCATCTTCATCAACCAATCCAAGTATTGCAAGGAGTTATTGAAAAGATTTGATATGGACAATTGCAAAGAGATGTCTACTCCTATGGGATCCGGAACGTATGTTGATCAAGATCTTTCCGGCACTTCAATAGATATTACAAAATATCAAGGTATGATCGGTTCACTCTTATATTTGACGGTGAGCCGTCCTGACATTATGTTTAGTGTTTGTTTGTGTGCCCGCTTTCAAGCTAATCTGAAGGAATCACATCTCACTGCCGTGAAGAGGATCATGAAGTATCTCAAAGGAACAACGCACGTCGGACTATGGTATCCTAAAGGTAGTAGTTGTTCTTTAATTGGTTATTCTGATGCTGATTATGCAGGATGTAGGACCGATAGAAAGAGTACAAGTGGTACTTGTCACATTCTCGGGAATGCACTAGTGTCGTGGGCATGCAAGAAGCAAGCATGCGTTGCACTTAGCACGGCCGAAGCGGAGTACATTGCAACAGGAAGTTGTTGTGCTCAAATCTTGTGGCTTAAACAACAACTTCTCGATTTCGGTATAGATCTCGGTTGTATCCCTCTCCGGTGTGACAACACAAGTGCCATCAATATCACAAAGAACCCAGTCATGCATTCAAGAACAAAGCACATAGATATCCGACATCATTTCCTTCGAGATCATGTTTTAAACGGAGATGTAGATGTTACGTTCGTGGATACACACAATCAACTCGCCAACATATTCACAAAACCATTGGCTAAGGAGCAATTTTTCAAGATTCGACGAGAACTTGGTATTCTCAATGAAGGTGACATCTAATCTTAACCTAAAAATTGATTGTTATATGTTTTTATTGCATTATGTGTGTTTATATGTGTTTTTTCTCACTTTAATGTCATAAAATGCTAGCATTCACATTTCACCGATTTCGGTTTTTCTCACTTTCGTATACCCGAAATCAATCGGTTTCAAAATATTTTTTGATCGAAAGTTGCGGAATGACAAGTGCTAACACTTTATGGAATTTTTTTTTGAAAATTACCTCCCATTTTTCCCCACCAAAGCTGCTGGTTTTTTAAAATTTTTTGAAATTCCGTTAACCGGTTAACGGATCGGTTAACCGGTTAACACCTTCAAAACAGCAGTCCCTGCCTGCATGACAGGATCTGTTCCTTTTAAAATTTTTTATTATTTTGTTATGTTGTCTTGTGTGTGTTATGTCTCATTGATGCATGGTATCTCAAGACACCTCATAAATCTATTCCTCTTCCTTTGACCTACCATTAAACTCCACTTACTCATTTTTCCAAACTTTTCATCTCCTCCATTAAAACCCACTACATTGTAACTCTCACAAAAACTCCATCTCCTTCACTTCACTCTTCACTACACCAAACCCTAATCCGAAAATACTCTCACTCACCCTCAACTTAAGCTTCATCTTCATGGCTTCAAGAAAGGGAAAAGCTCCAGTGTCAGCATCAAGGTCTAGCAGTGAAGAAGACATGCCTATGGAATCTACCAAGAAGAGACGATTGGATTTCCGTGTTCGGGTTTGACATCTTCTCAAGGGTAAGTATGTGAACCTGAAATCTTTTGAATCTTTTAAGTTTCCGGCACTACTAGAATATCAAGGAATGTTAGATTTTATTGCCGATAATGGAAAGGTGTATCCGGATTTGGTGAAGTCTTTCATGAATAACATGGTTCTCAATTGTGATGATAAGGATAAGCACCACCTTTTTGCTTCTATTAGAGATTGTGAGATTGAGGTTGACCTAGGTACTCTTGCTACCTCTTTGTCTTTACCATACTCGGGAGTGTTTCTCCGAAAGGGTGTCAACCATGATGAAGGCAAATGGGCCAACTATGATAAGATGGAATACTACTATCACATCTGTAGGTTTCCAAAGGCAGCCGTGATATCCGGCTAGCGTACCTCTCGGGTACTTTGCTATACGAAGAATCTCTCCGTGGATGACCGGATGCTTCATTATGTCATTTGCCATGTCTTGCTGCCCAAGGACTCCAATCAATCCCAAATCAATGATTTGGAGATGCAAGTGCTCTTTGCCATCAAGAACAAGATTAAGATTAATTGGCTTCCTACCATGCTATATCATTTGAAGCAACAACTCTCTTTGAAGACTCGCTTACCATATGGCCGCCTCCTTTCAAGGATTTTGGAACTTACCGATATGGAAATCGGTCGAGAACCGTTTATTGCTATGACTACTACGGGTAATGAAATCAACAGAGTCACAATCATCAAGAACACCTGCATTGTCCAAGCCAATGATGGAACTTATAAGTATGATGACGGATCCTCCACCTCCATTCCACCTATTCCGGAAACCGGCATTACCAATGACTTTCTCTACTCAACCATGATGTCACACCACCATGAAGCTATGCGTGCCATCAAAAGCCTTCGGAACCTTGTCCTAAGTTCCCGAACCACCACCGAGCATGTTGATGAGGATGTGGATGGTACCGAAGAAGAAGAAGAAGATGATGAGGATGTGTCGGATGAGGAATGAGGACCATGTCTCCATGTTGTTTTTATTATGTTGCTTTATCTTTTAAATCATGTTATGTTTTGTACTCTCAAACTAAAGTCCTAAGTTTTTAGGCATTTTTGGTTTACTTGCATTATGTTTGTGTTTTATATGTGCTTGCTTGTATGATTGCTTGTATGATGCTATACTTTTCATGTTCATGCTTGCTTGTTGGTCCCTTCCTTTTTGCTAATGCCAAAGGGGGAGAAGACCTTGTTTCTCTAATGACTCTCTATGCAGAATTTTTTTTCTCGCTACTGTTGCTATCATTTAGGGGGAGTTGTTGTCCATAGGGGGATAATTCGCTTAGAGAAACATTGATCAAAGCTCTCGCAGAATTTTCGGTTGTCATCATCAAAAAGGGGGAGAATGTAGAAGCACGCCTTCAACCTCGAAGATTTTGATGAAGACAACACGACGCATATCTTTCAGACCTGCAAAGTCAAGAGCTCCAACTGATCAAGCTTCAAGCAACCGGCTTTTATATCAAGCTTCGTTTTGCATCATCGTTCAACTTCATGCTTGGATGCTTTTGGTTAGGTATATCAATCTCTCTTTTAAATTGATGTACAAGTATTCACGCATTCAATCATATATTAACATATTGCATAAATTAATTTGATATATTTTTCAAACCGTTTAACACTCTTTAAAAAACCTTCTGTTTTTGGTTTTAACAATGTTAACCGGTTAACCATTTGGTTAACCGGTTAACGGGTTCAGTTTTTCAAAAGACCTGTTAACGTTCATAGGCGTTAACCGGTTAACCATTTGGTTAACTGGTTAACACTGTAATATTTTGAAAAATATTTTCCTTTGAAATTCAAATTGCACCTTTTGATTATATCTCTTCAAAAATTATTTTGATTCATAATTTTCATACCTTTTCAAAAGGGTATCTTGTATAATATAAAATCTGAATTTTTTCAAATTCAAAAAAACACCTCCTACAATTTTTGTAAAAAATCACTTGAATCAAATTCATCAATTTTTCAAATACTTTCATAATTTTTCAAAAGTGTTCATAAGATATTCATCTTTCATACTTCATGTTTGAACACTTGTATTGATATTTGAAAAGTGAATTGTGTACATAGGAGAAGATCTTTATTGATATTAAGTCTTTATATTACTCACTCAAAATTAAAAATATAGAAAGGTATTTCTATTGTGTGACTTGTGTTCCAAGGTTTGTTTGGACATAAGGGTAAGTGTGGCAAGAGGATTGTTCTTGCACACTTGTTTGTTAGTTTGTTAGAAAGTAGGTCTCACCATTGAAGGTGTGATAGGTTGTACTTTTTCTAAAAACTAGTGGAAATCTCTTTCAAATTGAAAGGGGACTGGATGTACCTTCGGACTGTGAAGGGAACTAGGATAACTCTCTGTGTCACTTTTACTTTCTGCCTTACTGTTTTCCTTCCATACAAACTTACAAGAAAAATTTTATTCATCATAGAAAAGGAATCGAGAAAGATTATATACACCTAATTCACCCCCCCTCTTAGGCGCATTCTGATCCTACAGAAGACAACAACAAAAACACCTGCAAAACAAAGAATATGAGATTAACATGTGATGCAATATGTCTATTTGTCTTTCGAGGGTATCCGATTTGGTTCTTGGTTTTGACCTTCCAGACCTCTCTTGAGAAGATGAAGATGTTGAAGCAAATGAAGTCCATGAGAAAATCCAATTCATAACCATACCAATCAAGTGGCAATGCCAAAGTACAAATAGTTCATGAATTACAACCAAACAAATAAATAAATACAAGTAAAGAAAATCAGACATCCAGTCCAAAAGCATCCTCCTTGACTTCCTTCTGGAGAGCATCAGTTACTGGTCCAATTGGGTGCTCTGTAATGGTCCTGATGAGAAGGTTTCTGGTTGCTATGGAATTTGTCATCTTCTAATACTTGTCTTGTTCTTTGGAACTCTTCAACCCCACCCGGAGCTTCAACTCTGAGATCTCCTTCTGAGCTGCTATCAGTGCCTCTTGGCTTCTTTTCTCATTGGCTTCCAACTGCTCTATCTTGGCTTGCATCTTCTGGTCTTCTTTCAGACGAGCCTCAGTTATCCTGACCCATCTATCTTGACTTTCCTGCAGATAATGCTCAGCTCTTGCCCTTTGAATCTTTGCTTATTTGCATGCATTCTTCAACACAAGCTCTCCTGCTCGAGCTTTCCTGATGAAGTCTTCAGTCTTCTCAATTTTGGTTACATGCTCGATGCGCAACTTCTCTAACCTTTCAATGTCTAGACGAGCATCATTCCTTTCCCAAAGGGTCTTCTTCAAAGCTTTAGCTAGCTGGGTGTTTCTTTCTTTCATCTTCTCAAATTCTTCAAAACTGACTGTGGCTATGGGCTCAACTGCTGATGGCCATGGCACATCTTCCAGGGTGAATGGCATACGAGTAATCTGTCCTCTGATGCATGACCATTCAGTGTACTGAACAGAAGCTATGTTGTTGCATTTCCCCATAATAGCAGTCCCTTTAGTCTGTATGTGGTCCCAAGCCCAGGCTACTTGTCGGATGGCATGATTGTTCTAAATAACACAATAAAGAGACTTTGTTAAGTCCTGCTCCCTAGGTGGATGTATCAAGGCATACCCCAACTGTCTCTTGAAAAGTAAAGGATTGTAATTGATGCAACCCTTTACTCCAATAAGTGGCACATTTGGGTATTGCCCACAGCTTGTTATTATGTCTCGACTTTTGGTATTCTGAGTACACCATCTGATATCTTCTGAAGTAAGAGCAATCATTCTCTTAACCCAATTCCTTGCCTGATGTGGGTTTAGGAAAGCTTCCGTCTTCGGCATGTGTTTCATCAACCAACTGTAGAAAAGAGGTGCACAACACCTCACCAGTCTTCCTCTTTGTTTCTCATTCCTCTGATGAACTAAGTAGTAGAAGTCTCCCAATAAGGTAGGAACCAGGTTCTTTAGTATGAAGATGTGGATAGCATTCTTGCTTACAAACTTAAGCTCGTCTGCAAACAAGATGATACCATAAATGTTGAGGGCTAGGAGAGCACAAACAGTTTCCCAATTCCCTACTGCAACATGCTTTGTAGCTTGAGTAACCAAGAAATCGAGATGGAGGCCTGGGATTCCAGCCTTGGAATTCATGTGCTCATCAATGATAGTCCTCCAGATGTAGTGCTTTGGCTATGTTTTCATTCTTTGGAGGAGTCATTTCAAGGTTGAAAGGAATTCCTCTTCTGATAGGGACACCCAATAGCATAGAGTATTCTTCCAACAAAGGACCTATCTGAAAATATGGGAAAGTGAAACAACGGAGAGGAGGGTCATAAAACTGAAGACATGTATGGATCATGCTCCTCTGTAATGTGTCCAAGTCCATGATCATGTCCAAGATTCCACCATAATACTCTCTGAATAAGGGAACATTATCAGGGGTGATAAGAGCCTATATCTGCCTGATGCCTGCTAGAGGATACTCAAAGAAGTGATAGGTGATGTTGCTTTTCCTGGTTGAATCCATGTTGAAGGTGGGTGCTTAAGGAGATAACTGAAGAAGATAATTGAGGAAGATAGATGAAGAAGTGTTGAAGCAGGTAAGCTAAGCAGAAGAACGGTCAAAACCAACCCAAGTCAAGATGGATACCCTGTAAAACAAATAGACAAATGTTAAATGATGAAATATGATGTATGCTTATGATATGCAAGGGTTTGTGATCATGTGTTGTATTATCCGTTTCCTTTGGCCGGATCCATGAGTGTTCAGAGTTTCAGATGGAAGTATGAGAACCGGTAACCAGGCGGGGAACTCAAATAAAGAGTCAACAATCCAGGGTTTTAAAGAACTAGTCCAAAATTGTACAACCTTAAGAACACATTCTAGTAGCAAGGTATGTAAAGGTCAAGGGTTCCTGCAAACCTGTAAATAACCCAACCCACTCACAGGTATTGTTCTAGAACAAGGATCCTCAGATTCAGATCTATTATGAGAAGTGTAAACACTTCTAACCCGGAGGTACAGTGTTTACCCTAATCATAAAGGATCCTCCTCTAATTCACCTCAGATGCTGAAGGTCATCTAAAAAGGTCATCCAGACTTAGCAGACTTCCTAGATAGCCCTAGCACTACAGGAAATCCGTAGCATAGAGTTCTCAAAAGGAAACCCATGTCTGAACCGTGTTTTCATATTCCCGCACCAGACCGAAATGGAATGGGAAAGAATACAAAACCACTCTAATCCTATGTGTCACTCAGGAATTTATGTTGAGCCTTCTCACTGGAATACCCCACCCACCAAGGTAATAACAATCCAGCACAGTGATGCAATAATAATAAATGAAATGCAGAAAGCAATAAATGAAAGCGATAAAGTAAATGCAATAAATAAAGCTGTACAGGAAACAATAAATAAAGCAAAAACATAAACACAAATAGCACATAACACCCCCAATAAACACAAACAAACAAGCGCTAGGAGAAACCCACAAGAGAACCAGAAGCCCTGGTTGCAAAGATCCCCACCAGAGTCGCCAAGCTGTCGCTCCTTGGATTTTCATCTCGGTGCAAATATGAACCGTTGGCGATGTTGGAGGCTGAGGTTGAATAGAGTCGCCAGCTAGGCATTTTTATCCCGAAGGAAAGGTAATGCTGCATACCTGGAAAGAGGTGGATAAGACGGTTGCGAACCAAAGAAACTGAGTAAGGGGGTAGGTTACGACCTGGGAAGGTATTAGCACCCAGATCGCCTGTCGTACTCGACGGGATCCACACTTACTTGATTGTGTTTAAAATGGGATAGTGTATGTGCTAAACTGTGTATAAAAGGCTAGGGAGAAAAAGGATGTAAATAGTGTCAGTGCAAAAAGAAAATGAATGCTCAAAACTGAGGCTGAGGAAAGAGAACTGGAAGGAGGGGAGGGGGGAGACAAAGAGACTTTTGTTCGATAACTGTTAAGTTATTCCTATGTATCCTCTCGTGCAATGAGGAAGTCAGAACACCGTAGTTCGACTCAAAGAGACTTGGATGTTTTTTTTGTTGTGAACTGCCTACTTGTCTATGTTCAAGTGTATGACTCATCTGGCTCGAGTGCTAACTGTCTTGCATTAGACAGGAGAAGCGAGTTCTCGTTTTTCGAATGAGTGTGATGAGAAAAGAATCCCGGAGGAGGCGTTTATTGTTTTTTTTTGTGTTTTCAGTTTTTTTATTGTTTTTGGTGTTTTACATAAGATAATGAGCTTAAGCCATAATCAAGGGTCGTAAACTCATTATATCACCCTTGATTAGGGAATGAGCCTACTTAAGTATGAGATGAAAATCTCAACTTAATTACCCTAATGATGCAGGATTAAGATCATTAACCTACTTGTGATTATTAAGTGTTTTTGGATTCCTGTTTTGTGTTAAGTAATGAGTTTAATCTCTAATCACGGATTAGTGAACCCATTACACCATCCTAAGAGATGGATAATAGATGAAAGCACTTAAGATGAGGAAGATACCTCAACTTAATCCATGGTTAGGGATTAAAATCATTATATAACAAGCCTTTATTAAAGGGGATTTTAATTAAAGGTGGGATTAAGAAATGGATTTTATGTTTGTAAGACTAAACCTGAGGGGGACTTATCCATTAAACACTAGGGTTAGTCCCTCTGAACCAACAGGCAGAGATGTAACCCTAATATAAGGCCCAAATTACAAGCTTAAGTCTTAATGATTATTAGGTGTTTTGATTAGGAGGTGTAAACAACTTAAAGGTTTAACACTAAGTATTAAAGTTATACACTCCATCCTAAGATAAGGATACAGGCATAACCCTAATACAGAGCCCCAAAACTTTAATTGTTTAGCCTTTGATTATGAGATGAGAAGCAGAGACTCAAGAAGACTCAAAGCTAAAAAAACTAGGGTAGATTATGCACAACCCTAAAGTTATCCTGCTTGGATATTCCTATGGTTTGTGAGGCTTAAGAAAATATCTTCAGAAGATTCTTCAAATGGCCACCAAGGAAGAAGAAGCAGATGAAAAGAGAAGAGAAAGGAGAATAGGTTACTTACTTCCTGAAGAAGTTAAGTAACCTAAGAGAAAGAGAAGAAGCAAGAGAGGGCACAAGTGAGACAAACTCACTTCAAAGACAAGTAAAGATGAAAATGAAGAGATAAGAAGAGGTTGGATGTGGAGGCAAATCCACATCCTAAACAACTTACCAGAAGCCCCATAAATGGTTAGTATGAATGCAGAAGGTGAAACAAGATGCAATGAAGCAAAGATGAAGATGCAATGATTCCAAACAGAAGTGAATACATGATGCAAATGTGCCATGGAGAGATGCAAAGTCAAATACAATGCATATGTATGATCATACAAGTGATGGATGCAAAAACAAGCAGGTTAGAAGCTTAAGAACACATGAACATACATAAGATGTAATGGATGCACAACATACCAAATGAAGGAAACTATGATCAACCAATGTTCACACATGTCCTAAGGCATCTAAGATGAGATACAAATGCATGAGATGTCATGACAAGTTCACATGATGAAGGTATGCAAAGATGAATGCAAATGAACATGGCAAATTAGGGTTTTAAGAAAGTATGAGATGCATATGATCAAAACAGAAGCAAAACATATGATAAAAAATTGAAATTGCAACCAAATGAACCATAAACACACATAAGATCACTCCCCAAGGATGGAAGTCAGAAGCTAAACCAAAGTCAAGTTATGGTTTTTCTAAGTTAAGCTAGGGTTTTGGGTACTTCTTCATAAAAATGCCAAACAAATGGAAAATGCAATGCAAAAATATGAGGTAAATACCCTAGATACTACATGCAAAGTATGAAAGAATCCAAAAAGAACCATACATAAACTCATCTTGGTTGATCAGAAATGAATTTTTGATGTTAGGGTTAAAATAATAGGAAACTTGGAAACCCTAATTCATGGTTAATTGTCAAAATATGATCAAACCCTAAAAGAAATTTGTAAAATGAGTTTGTAAATTGTTCTAAACATGTAAGAATGCTTCATGACTTTTTTTGGTGGTTTTTAAATACCTAAAAGTATTTTTAATTAATTAAAATGAATTAATTAATTAAATAATACAATTAAATGAGTTAAAAATATTTTTTTAATGAAAAAATTAAAAATAAAAATGTTTTTGGGTTCTGAAAATTATTTAAAGTAAAAATGCAAAAAATTGGAATTTTAAAAAATGTTTTACTATTTTAAATAAATAAAGAAAAGAAAATGAAATAAAAATGAATTAAAATGCAAAGTATGCTAGATGAAGGGTTCAAATTGCGCAGGAGATGGATGGAGGGATGAGATTGGAAGTCTGCTTGACCAAGGGTATGAAGATCTAAGGGCTTGGATTTGAACTTATGTTTCACGCGTGATCCAATGGCCATGATTTGAACTGAGTTAATTAATTACAATTAATTTAATTAATCAAGATTAGGGTTTAATGAATTATCTGAGTCGTTCGTTGCTTAAACTAAACACAATCTAAGGGTCCTCATTCAATCTGGCAATCAAAACCCTAATTAATCTTAGGTGACCGGAGATAAGCTCCGGTCATCTTCTCCGGCAAGCCCCTCACCCCAACTTCACCTACAAGCTACTAAAACGCATAAAACTTGCCCATAAATGATCCCCAAACATCATACAATCAAAATCAATCATCAAACATCATTTAAACTTCATGAATCAAGAGAATCGAAGCAAAACATTTTTACGGGCAAACTTTCAGAACAACCATACATGCGCATTTCTCAACCATTTTCAATTCTAAACACATCAGAGTGATCAGCTAAACATATAGAATCATTTTATAACAAGAAAAAGAAGTTTTGGAAAAAAAATTCTTGATGAATACCTGAACTGAGCTTCTTCAAAATGGAGCTTTCAGGACCTCCCTCTTGTGCAAAGTGACTTCTTTGGACCTCCTGAAGCCAGTGGAGTGCTTAGAATGCTTTGAAAGTGGCTGGTTTTTGAGGTCCAGTTCTGATGAAGCAGAAATCGTGTTTTTGATATGTGGTGTTTCAGGCCATTTTGATGGTTGATTCTTGTTCTATGGATGATATGTGATTGATTGGTGAAGGAATTTTGGAAGTTTGATGGTTGGTTTGAGAGAATCGAAGAAATGAAGCTTTGAGGGATTTTTTTTGCAATCTGAGTGTATGGTTGCTTTCAAGGCTTGAAGTCTTGTGTTTTATGATCCTTAGGGTTTCTATAAACAATTGAGATCAGTCAGAGGAGTGGATATGCACTGTGGGATTGGTATGGTGTCATTGGCCAAAAAGTCAAAAGTTTGTGTACTTGAAGCATGGGCCATGGTAGAAGTGATTTGAGGTCTTAGGCTGCCTCAGTTGAGTTCAAGGAGCACCATTGGATCGAAATTGGTGAGCTGTATGGCTTGATTCATGAGTTTCCAAAGGTTTTGCATTTTTCACATCTTTGTGCATTTTGAAGAAATTGTTCATGAAACTTGTGAAGCAAGGCATGAATTTTGGTTTTGAGATGTTTCTCATTAAAGTTATGCAGTGTAGAAGTGAATTATAGGTCATTAGAATGCTTAAAAGTCCATTTTGCAAAATTCCCTCTTTGACATGAACTTGAAAATTACAAGATTTTTCCCAACTTTGACTTGCCATATCTTGAGTTCTAGGATGAATCAAGAGGAGTTCTTGTACTTTTTTAAAATGGGAAGATCAAATCTACAACTTTCATGTTTGAGGAAAATTCATTTGTAGCCTTATTGATCAAGAAAGAGGAGGTTGAAGATCTTTCCCAAAATGGAAAGTTTTCATTACAAGTCATGCCCAAAAATAGAAAGTTTTCAAATGGCTCAAAATTCTTCAATCTTGTGAACTTCCAAGCATTACTAAGAACAAATAAAGATCATAGGACCTCAAATTGATGATGATGACCCTTTGGAGCCCTTGTTGGTGGCCTCAGATGCCCCGATTCTGACTTTTCTTATACAACAAGTTACCATTTGATCAGATGACTTCCACAAGGATTTTTTGCTTCAAATTTGATACATGTTCTCCTTATGACATATATAGACCAATAGAATCAAGAATGGCCAAAAGTTTTGAGTATAAGGGCCTCAAACCCAAAACCCTAATTTATAGGTCATATGTATAGGAGCCCTGAGCCTGCCTGGGCAACTGTGCAATCCTCTGTGATTTTGTGACTTCAAAGCAACCTTGGAGGTATAATATGATCATAGAACACTCATGGGATAGCTCAAACAACTTCTAAGATTCATCTGATCACAAATTCTAGCTATGCAGCTATGCAATGAATAGCTAAAGGAAAAATATGCAACATGAGATGTGATGCTTATGCAATGCAATATGTGTGATCACAAGCCAAGGCTTAAGAAAGTGAGAGGGCAAATTTGGGGTGTTTACACATAATAATCTACCGACTTTGTCCATCAACTTATCATTTCCATTGGAATAATTCCTTGTTCTCCATCATTTCCTCATCCAAATTCTACGCACTCCTCAAAATCGACCGATACGAATTCATGAGTCTAAGCTCTCGCCGGTCCACAACAACATATCTTCAACAATCTTGACCTTTTTCCATCCATATCAACTTGAACCGACTTCTACATACCAACAATACGTCCGGGAGCAAGCATCTCCCCCACTTAATTCCAAACCAACACCTGCAGGCAACTACTAGAAACTAATAAACAAGTGCCGACAGTGTTTCACACACATGTCGCACACCAAGGAATAAATGACAATTGACAAAATTGGTCGGACGGACCGACATGCTCTGATACTACTTATCTAACACCCCTTCTAACCCCATATAGAAATCATCCTATTTAACTGAAATAATCAGAGTACTCAAAGAAGGTGTCACATTTTCTTCATAAAACATCAATTCATAATTTTTTTTTATTAAATTAACATTTCCTCAAAAATCAAAACTTCACAGCGGAATCAATTATTCAAAATATTTCCTCTTATTTTATTAAAATATAAAGACCTTTTTGGTCAAAGTCAACAATCATCATTCTTCTCAATACAACAAATAACAACTCATAAACTCATCCTAACAAAGCGACAAATAAATCAATAAAGCATTTTACCGCCCGATGTTAAATCTACCAGAGCAAGACACCAGACACTCTAGAATTAAGCTAAACAGCTTCCCGTTAAGACTTCAAGCACCGCGAACTCATCTTGAATATCTGAATGTTACCCACGTAGAGGCAACATTCAAACAGGAAGGGTGAGTAATCATAATTCATTATACGAGATATAAGAAACAGATATCATATCTATAACAATTAAATCACCACAACATAATAGTCATATGTTTCACCCTCACAACAACAACATCATATTCATCATATTTAAACAATTCACTTATCACAAAACATCATGCAACGCCACAAACAATATAAATGCAACACCATGTGGACTCATGCATGCGGTACCAAAAACATCAATGATGACTTAGTCATCGTTATTCTCCAAAGATCCCAACTAATAGGATCGATTCCCGCTTGGAACCGGAGCATATCATCATCTGCACTTAATCCATACAATGGGATTAAGGCCATCATTGGACATTATCGTCCTACAATACTTCATTGGATCATCATCCTGTAAAACATCACTGTACTATTTGTCCTTAACAATGCTATGAATGCATGATGTGTAACAACAATTAAATACGACCATGGCTAGTCAAAACGCATCATCATTGATCAGGATATTGTCATGCATCTTAAGTAACATCTTAATCTTCATAATCATCATAAACATTTTTACTATCATATTCTCTTCGCATACTTCATACAAACACACGTCATAGAAAACACAACATCATTTATCAAATCATCATATTCTCTTCACATACTTCACATATACACATCCTAGAGAACACATAATCATATATCAAATCATTATATACTCTTCACATACTTCACATATACACAACACAGACAACACATCATCATATCATCATAACAATTACCAAACCATTCTCTTTGAAACGTCATCCTAAGAATTTGTATAAAAAAACATACGCACAACTAATTCATCACTTAGTCTTGTAACTCAAACTACTAAACAATCACTATATAACCACATCTTACGCTTCCTATTATTTTACCAGCAATTAGATCATTTTGGTATCTCTCCATCGCTTCAAACGATATGTAAAATCGGCTCACCATTCGAAAATTAAGAATCACACGTATCACATACTAACATACACAACTACATAAAATCATACTTCACAGTAACAATTCATCATAACAATTATGCAGCCATTAAAATTATATTATCTCAGGCAGTAGCAGTATTTTTATAACATACATTTCACCAATTATATATTTACAATTCTTTGTGTATTATGACAAACATTTCACTAACAATTCACTGAATTATCTAGACATTTTCTAGTAGTTCAGACTCTCTGTAAAACTGGGTTACTGTTTTGTTTCAGATAAACTAGCCAATTAATAAAACAGAGCAATATGACACTCGCCACATACAATTGTGGCACCCACCACCAAAGATTATATATATATATATATATATATATATATATATATATATATATATATTAAAAGATTCTGGCCACTTAAAATTTCCTATGTGGTGTACGCCACATAAAACCGATGGCTCTGGCCACCTAAAAGGGTGCATGTGGCGCATGCCACATTGTATGGTGGCATTGGCCAACTAATTACCACTTAGTGGAATCAGCCACATGTTTAGTGGCTCTTGCCACTTTATTCCTTTAAGGCTGGAGCTGGCCACAAGGTTTAGTGGCTCCTGCCACTTTCTTCTTCAATGGTGGCGCTAGCCACATGGTGTGATGGCATCTGCCACACATCCATACTAGGTAGCACTTAGCTACCAAGTGGCAGTCGCCACCTCCTAAGAACAACAGGGTGCCACTCGTCATCCTTTCTACATGGTTTCTCTTCCAGTTTTCATCCAGTCTATTACCGATTGTATTTCATTAACGAATAACCTGTTACATTCTCATCCAATTCTCTGATTATTCTCATTGATTTCCAGAAACCTAATAATTTACCAATATCTATTCACCGATTGATAATTACAAACCCCTTACGATTATAATTTCGACTCTTCATCGGCTTCGACGAAAGCCTTCATAAAAACAAACTCAAACAAACTATCGTTAACGATCGATTAAATATAGCACAATGGCGATAATTACACTTCAACAAAATCAGTAAGAACAACAACTTCATATACAACATAAAATTCTTCAAATTCATCATGGTTTCCCATAAACCCTAAAATCCTAAATCATTCATATAAATATATAATCTACTCCTTATATCAATTATAATGAAAGGTAATACTCCTCATACCTTAAATTCCAAACCCTGAATTCACTTTCCTCGAGGTCTTCAAGAAACCTCTGAATCCTCGTCTTTCTTCCTTCGTTTCTCGAAGCAGTTTTTCCAAAATATGATCGATCTCCCGACTTCTTCCAAAAATATGATTTTATGTTTTCCTCCTTTAACCTCCTGAACCTTATTATGTTGTTTCGATTTTAACCTCACTAATCCGACCAAAAATACCACTTTACCCTTAATCGTTCTCCTTTTATTTTAAATAATAATAATAATAATCCAAATAATATTATTTTATTATCATTATTAAAATAATTTTAGATAATCACTTAATTCCATCAATTTACACCTCGCTCATCATAAAAACATTTTTCACCACAATATCTCATCAAGTCGACGATAAATCCCGAATATTTATTAAAAACCAATCAAATAAATATTTTAATTGTTTTGGGGTGTTACAACTCTCCCCCACTTAGAATATTTTCGTCCTCGAAAATTCATCCAATACAACTACTCCAAATACTTATTCCATCCGACTAATCAACTCTCAACTCAGAAAGGCAACTCCACATATAATACAAACCATAACTCATAACATCAACGACAATAATAATACGAATACCACATAAGTAATACACTTGACAACTAGCATCACAACACAAGATAGTACCCAACTCAATAATTCAATGATTGAAGAACTAGAACACAACGACATAGGAACACAAAACTCCAACACAACATTAATACAATCGACCCCAACATCTTTGTTACTCACATACGAGCAACTATACTATGCCACGCGTTCGCTGCGCACTCTAATTACCTATAAGGTAGTAACTCCACCAAGTTCAACTTCCAACTTCCAATTATCATCAACACAACTACAACTTTACCATCTTGTAATAACACGTCGCTCAAAACTCATCTTAAACATGCAACATCATTACAACAACATAAGGTGCATGGGTCCAATACATTTCCACAAGATAACTAAATTTTTTTCGCTTCTAACCAAACCAACAAATCAAATCAGTAGTTTCTAGTCATACCGACACAATTCTTCATAAGCTCTCATCCGAATTAACACAGCCAAGTAACTCATCCTCCTTCCAACCAAAAATTGCACTTTAATAAACTAACTTACAACCTTACTCCTTTTAATACTTACAACTCATGTCTCAAATACTCTACGAACTCTTCTGTTGATTTTATAACAGCCCAAAACATCCACAACAAACACCATACCCAACCAAATATTCTTATATACGAATCTTCATCGACAATTCAAACAAACCACAAGCACTCGGCTTGACTTCAACCAATCCAACGTACATACTATACTAGTTTGCACGACACATCTATCCATCAATTACCATTTCGTCTACTATCTACAATAAATTAAGGGTGATCAGTTCCTCAATTGTCAATAGGCATCCGACAACCATAACGGTGGCATAAATCATCATTATCCAACACAATAGCATATTTCAACTCGTGCCCAAAGTCCGTAAGCATAATACCCTGCCAACTCTCTAAGGTTTACCAACCTCTTCTTAGTCTCCTTAACTCCTACTTCGTCAGTTGTACCAAAACGTCCAAAATCCAATACACAATGTCTTATACACGCTTGTAACATAACACAACTTTAAATATTCTGCTAACACCGGAGTCACTACACATCGAGCACAATCCAATTCGGTTCGCTCCAATTACAACTTTCTTCCAAGTTAAAATTTCTAACAATACTAATAAAACTTTCGTCTTACCCTCAATATTACCATCATATAACATCGTCACTTTAACCATCCTTATTCAACATAAATCGCATCTTTATGCATTTTCCGATACCGTCGTGAAATTCTGGCAACAACCACACAATGTTGAATACGATGTCACGAAACTTAACAACAATAAAACAGTAAATGACAGAGACAGAATATAAAAGACACAAAAAGTTGTTAATCCAGTTCGGTGCAATCACACCTACTCTGGGGGCTACCAAGCCAGGAAGGAACTTCACTATCCGTAGTATCAATTTAAAGATCCACAGCAAACACCTACAGTTTGTAATCTTTTCACTTAATCCCTACCCAATGACAGTTCTACCTAGGAACTCCTAGATATGAGACCCTCATCACTTCCTACACAATCACAGTCACTGATCTTAAATAAAAACACCAAGAAAACGAAGACACTCTTCAAAACAATCTTTGACCTTCTTAAAAGCTTAAGTTAAATACAAACATTCTTGCTTAAAAGCTTCGAGTGGAAAAAATACAAATGAACACCTAGTCCAAAATAATCATCAAAAGACAATTGCTTGATTCACAAGAAAAACTAACACACACGTGAAAAACACTGAAAATACAATCCTTATTTTCCACACGTTCACACTAGGGTTGAACAACCTTAAATAGAAACTCCAATGGGCATTGGGCCTGCTGAACTTGCACATAATTTAGAATAAATAGTTCCTTAATTATAGGAACAAAAATAGCAAGAACAAATGTTCTACTATAACAAATACAAATTGAATCCTCCTTTTCCTTTTGAAGCAAACGCACTACAAGCACAATAAAATCTCAGCAATAAAGACAACATGATGCACGCACAAATTAGGATTCAACTAGGTCTTCAGGCCCATTTTTCACTCCCTGGATTTCCATCCTGGTACAAACGCGAAAGTGGCGCGGAAGAGGGTAGAGTCGCCAGCCAGTCATTTTTATCCCGGAGGAACGGGAATGGTAATGCTGCACAAACCAGAAGAAAAGAAAAGGAAGGACAAAGGTCCTGCGAACCAAATAATCTGGGTTCGGGAGTCGGTTACGACCTGGGAAGGTATTAGCACCCCAGATCGTCCGTCGTACCCGACGGGATCCACGCTTGCAAAGGAACTATTTCAAAGGGTGAAAGAATGAAAGATGCTGCAAAAGTAAAGACTGAAACTGGATAAGAAAGAAAAGAAAAGGGGAAATGTAGGGAAAATAAAAGAGTGTGCTCGAACGGGCCCTACCCCACTGCCTACGTACCTCATCTGGACAATGAGGATCAGAGTCACCGTAGTTCCCCTAACTAGGGGTGAAAAAGAAATGATTGTGTTTTAAGCTTGAACTGCTTATGTCAATGCTCAGGTGTTGCAGACTCAGACGATGAGTGCATAACCGTCTTGCAAAATGACAAGTAGGAGCAAGTTCGCACGTAAAGAGTGAAGGTGATGAGAAAAGAAGTCCCAGAGGAGAGACGCTTATTGTTTGTTTGTATTTTTTAGAAGTCTTTTAGGAGTGTGGCATAAGGAAGTGAACTCAAGCTCTTTTGCATGGAATGTGTACTTGCTACTAAATTCCAAGATGGAATAATAGAACAAGCACACCAAGTAAGGGGAATTTATCCAAGACTTGTTTCCAATGATTAGGGCCTAAGCTCACTACGTTGTTTAACTTAATTAAGTGTCTTTATTGATTAAAATGAAGAAGTGTTTTTTATGATTTTCTTGATGAAGATAACCTCATGATCAGACTTGTGCATCATGCTAAACAAGTGTACTATTCCAAGATGGAATGAATACATATGCCCCATGGAATAAGGTTATACACAAGAAATCACTTCTTTCTTTATTAATGTGTTTTTTATGGTTTTTGTTTTGAGATTAGAAGAGAAAGAGAACTAAAGAGGAAATCAAAGGTAAAATCTAATGGGGAAAGTCTAATCCTAAAGTTATCATGCAAAGGTGGTCCTAGGTTAGTGAGGTTTAAACTATCCTAAGAAAGAAGAAGAAGAGAGGAAGAAAGTTAGAGAACAACTTACTCCTCTAAAGGAGGTAAGTTGCTTCTAAAGGGAGAATGAGAGAAGTTGAATCACAAGATGGCATAAGGCACATCAACAATCACAAAATAGAAGGAAAATTAAGAGAGGAGATGAAGAAATGAAATGTGGATAACATCCACATTTCACTTACCATGAGCCCCTGAAATGGTTAGAACTAATCACATATGACAAGACAAAACCAAACAAGATCAAGCGAGGCATAAACAAGCAAAGGATCAATTCCACACACCACAACCAGAAGTGATTCACCTCATTTAAATACTAAAATACCTCAAACAAAGCCGAAGAGAAAGTAGAGCAAACATGGAATCTCAAGGCAACATGAACTACTTATGAAAAAGGAAAGCATACATGAGATTATACACATCATTCAAGCCTAACAAGCATCATATATCTTAAGACCAGAATCACATCACCACAAGAATGTGTACAAACAACACAAAAGACCAAAGAAAGGATCATACAAGTTCAAACATAATCATCACAAGAATGAGAAGTGAAGTGAACATGTGCATAAGTGAGTAATCTTCAAAGGCAAGTAACACCAAAACATTTCAAAGCACAGACACCAATCAAAGACCAGGGGTATATCCTCATACAAAAAGATCTCTAAACATCCTATAGGAGTTGGCACAAGTACCCTACTACCCTAAGAACTAAGCATGTAACAAGAAAAGGCAAAAATTAGGGCAAGTACCTATGAAAATTCAAATCAAATCAAAACTTCACTCAAAAATTCTACAATTAAGCACAAGTGTTCATTAATCATGTGATGACATCATACCAAAAGATCAAGATCAGAATCAAAATCAAACTAGGTCAAAGGACCTCATGAACACAAACTAGGGTTTTGAAACTTCATACTCAAGTAACATCTCAAACACATTCATGCAAGCTTCTAAAAATCAGAAGAAAAATTATCAATAAACTACATCCTAATATGAATCAGATGCAAAAAGAACCAACCTAAAATTCAAATTAATGATCAAGGTATAAATTCTACAAGACATCGTGCATTTAAAGTGAATTAAAAACAACTAATAAAATCAAGAATTAATTCCAGCGTGACAATTAAAAATAAATGGAAAATAAAAATGCCAAAAATTAATAAAAACTAAAAGGATCAGTCATGAATTATTTTGGAATTTTTGGAAGCCTATTGCTATTTTTAAAAATTAAAAATCAAACTGAAAACAAAATGAAATAAAAAAATAAAAGGGAAGAGCCAGGGGTGCATTTAGTAAGCAAACATAGTTCAAAACAGTTGGGCTGAAGGGAGAGAGGGTGCGTATTGCAAGATAGGCCCACTGGGCACTCAGTCAACACAAGTATAGTATGCCAATCCAAGGGTTCTCATCAATAGTCAACACAAATGGTTTACACATCCAAAGGTCCATGCGCAATCAATTAATTTTAGTCATTCAATCCAGTGGCTAAGATTAGGTCAAGTTAACACAAAGTATGTCAATCCAAAGGCACACAAAGGATATCACAAAGTAAACACAGTTAACGCGCCAGATCCATAGTCAAACCCTAGGTCAAACTAATGTGTGGGTCAGATTGAAGGTCTATACACTCTACCATGTACTAACAAACAAAACAATTAATCAGAATTAAAACAAAATTACACGCGCACGTGAGAGGGAGTGTGACTTTTTTATGTGATGGCAACCTAATAACCCTCCAGATCAAATGATCCAACGCACACAACACCTTCTTCTTCATTCAAATAAAATCCAGAATCCGGTGACCGGAGCTAGGGCTCCGGCACCGGAAAACTCATAGCCATGAATACAAGTGAACAGAAACCACTCAAACACTCCAGATCCAATAATTCAAACATGCTGAACTCAAAAATCACATCAAAATTTTGATTAGATCCATGAATCAAACAAATTGAACACAAACAGTTTTGTACATCAAACTTCAAATCAACATAACAAACTTAATATCCACTCATTTTTCAATCTAAACACATCAGTGAGCTCAGAGAAACAAGTAGATCACATTGCAAGCATTTAATTTCATTTTTAGATCCAAAAGTTTCAGAGCATACCTGAAGTTGAAGATCTTCTAAAACTCCAAGAAAATGCTCCTACAGGTGCAAATCCACTCCTTCTAACCTCTCTTTGCAAAATAAATGCAAAAGAGAGCTTGAATCTTCCTAGATCTTGAGTTTCAAACCAAACTGCGCCACTACTGCACCTTATGAAATCCTGAGATCTAGCTTGAATTGAGTGTGGATTTGTGATCTTCGGGCCTCAAGGATCAAGAATATGAAGTTTGTTTGGGCAATGTGTGAGTGTATTCAGAGATTTGAATGGAAGAGAAAAATTGCAAGAGAGTTGAGGGTGATGAAATGGTGAGTAATTCTGGAGATTCACAAGCACATTTAGCTTATATATCATGTGAGATTTCACTAGCTAGGGTTTTAGAGGAATAACACGTGAGGATGGTATGAATGGAAAGAATTTTCATTTGTGCATGAAGTGTATGACCTGCTCATTTTCTCGTGCATTTCCCTCTCTCTTCTCACATGCTGATTATGCTTGATTCACCAATCCGTAAGTGGCTTAATCCTGGCCCTTGGATGCTTGTGTCATGCTTTGTGAATGATCATGCATTTTTGCACTTTAAAAATTACCATACACTCCATGCACGAATTCTGTGAATTTCCTTGAGCCAAACCTTCTTCATGCCATGCATTGTGATGTAGTGACCTAATTTTTTCCATAAAACAACTTGAAAACAAGATTCATGAGTTTTTGCACCGTGGTAGAAATTTGCATTTTAAATAAAACCCTAAAAATAAGTGAACTTCCAATGGCCATACTTTCAAACCATGAGGGCTATGATCATGTTCTTGTACTTTTTAGAAATGGGAGAGAATTTCCTACAACTTTCGTGTTCAAAGAGATTCCATTTGAGGTCATCTTGGTCATGAAAGAATGCCTTGAAATCTATGGCAAAACTTGCTAAATTTGGAAAGTTAGTTACATGCCTTATGCCCAAAAATAGAAACTCTTGCAAAAACCCTAGATTCTTGACTTTTGACTTTGCCAAGCCTCTTTTATGATCTTAAGGACATCCCTTGGCTTGAGAAATAGGATTGGAACCCTTGCATTGTCACAGTTGACTTTTCAAATAATCAGTTTGACCAATTTCTTCTTATGCAAGTAACTGATGAATTGACTGCCTTCCTCAATGAGTTTTCTCACCAAATTTCATCCATAGCATTCACATATCACATGAATGACTTTGCCCACAAGAAATGGCCAAAGTCACAAAGAATCCTTACTTGAAAATGAAACCCTAATTTCAATGCCATTTGTGTAGGAGCTTGCCCTTTCTTTGATCATCTGATAATCTCCAAACCTTTTGGGCTCTTGTAAAGGACCTTGAGCTTTTATATACCATGTAGACACTTCCTAGGACCTGGAAAAGGTCACTTGTCTTCTTGCTTTGACTTGTAAGGCTTCAAAGGCACCAATTATTGATCATATGCCCAATGCAAGTACATGAGAATGATAGGCTTCATCTTTCTATGCAAAGATGCTAAGAATATGACATGCTTATGATGATTATGATATGATGATGATGCTAGAAAGAAGAGGTAAAATTTGGGGTGTTACTGCTGCCCCTATTCAAGCAATTGTTAATCTGAAAAGGACGATAGCACGAGCTATCGACCGTTCAAGATAAACTGTGGTTGAATACCAAGAAAACCTGAAATTTGCACTCTGCTGGAGAATGAAGAAACGGGAAATAAACCCAACACTCTGGGTAATTGAAATGAAGACAAAGCAGACGAGCTCCTTCCAAATTTAATTGTTACGCCGGATAAGAAAAACTTAGACAGACAAGTCTTCTTCAAGCAAACCTGTTACGCCAGGGACGGGACATACGAGCCCTCTTCAAGTAAACCTATTTCGCCAGGAATGGACAGACGAGCCCTATTCATACATTTTACAAAAATATATGACTGGAGACAGACGAACCTCCCTCGGATAACCCGTTATGCCAGGACCGGTGATGCACTTAAGTCTGCGGGATAGACATGCATAATCAGGATAGACGAACCCTCTTCATATATCCTCCATAGATATATGGTCTAAAACAAACAAGTCTTCCTCGAACAAACATGTTACGCCAGGTGCGACATTAGGATTGGACGAACCCTCTTCACAAATCTTGCATAGATCAGTGGTATCTGAGGCAGACGAACCTCTTTCGAATAACCCGTTACGCCATGACCGATAACCATTTTGACATTTAATCCCACCGTCAGGACTTTAAACCACTTCAACGCAGACGAGTATTGGATGATCATCAAGAGAACACAGACGAGTGCCATAAGTCAATGATATAAACGAATATCAAACGATGATCTAAGAAATGCAGACGAGCGCTTCAGGCGATGATACAGACGAATATCATCCACTGACATATATGAATACCAGAAATCCAACACAGACGAGCATTTGGAGTAGCAATACATACGAGTACCAGAGTGATTATCAAATAAACATATATGGATATAAACCAACACAGACGAGTGGGAAGGATGATACATACGAGTATTGTGGAATGCAGACGAGCAACAAGAAAATATCAAACACAAACGAGTGTTAGGAAATGCAGACGAGCATCAAACAACTATCAAACACGGACGAATGTTGGGGAATGCATACGAGCACAAATATCAAACACAGACGAGTGTTGGGGAGTGCATACGAGCACAACAAAGTGCCCTGATTGGTAGTACAAATCACAACTCTGCATGGGAGAACAAGGTCAAGATGCTTTGACACTTAACTCTGGTTAGGGGATGAACAATTGTCTGTGTTATCACATTAGCCAAAAATAAATTGGCGACTTCTCTGGGGAATATTTCAATGATGGGAGTGAATTCCAAACATGGACTCTGTGGGGAAATCAGGCGTTCAGCTGCCTGCTGGGAATACTTCACTTGTGGAAAGATAATCCGCTTGGGGATAAGAGTTGTTCCATTAGCTTTGGAGTTCTGCTGGGGATGACACCTGCTCTAACTCAGCTGGGGAACATTCTCTGCTTGGGGAGACATGACACCCTCCTGTAAAACCTGTAACAACAGTATACACACATGTGCCCCGGGGACTTGCATGGTATGATCTGATCATCCATTGTCACCTGACACTCAAAGATAGTTTTAAATGTTTCCCTGCATGTCTTTTTTTTAGAAAATTACCATGTTTCAAATGCAATGTTCTTTTTGCCAAAAATTCAGGACATTTTTGCAAACAAAATAAATAAAACACAACACAGCTTTTGACCGAATATTCATTTATTGAGGGGCCTTTGAATAGGCAAAGTTTTACATCAGGAAGAAACTACCTGGAAAGAGGTAGCTACCATAAAAATTGAGAAAAAAAACTATCCTAATGGCAATGTATACGACATTCCAATGAGTTTCCTTCCTGCTATGACCAACATGTCTTCAATACTTTCCATTCTTGCCTTCGCTTTCTGAAGAGGAAGAAGAGATTAATTCCTACCCTTCTGATATTGCCAGGCTGTTTTAAACGGTGTTTTAGTTCAGATTACCCAGATCGCAGTTGTTCGCTTATTCCCTTGTTTTGCGTGGATCGCCCTTTCGGGTTTTCAATCCATCGGGATACCCTTTTTTTCCTGAGCTGTATGATGTGGCTTTTCAGCTCAGCGGGTGTACATTTTATTTATTTATTTTCCCTAACTTTTGCCCGAGCTTTTTATTCTGTTTTTAGCTCGTCGGGATGCCCTTTTCTTGCCAGGACTTTAATTATGTTTTTGTGTCCAGCGGGTCTTTTATGCGAAGTATTTTTTAACTGCGTCCGAGTTAACAGGGGATTGGAAGTCTTCTCCATCCATAGTAGTGAGCATCAGTGCCCCACCAGAGAAAACTTTCTTTACTATGAATGGGCCTTCGTAATTTGGGGTCCACTTGCCCCTATGATCTGAACCTGGAGGAAGAATCCTTTTGAGTACAAGCTCACCTACTTGATACTCTTGAGTACGTACTCGTTGGTCGAAAGCTCATTTAATTCTCCTTTGATAAAGTTAACCATGACAGATGGCCGCTAATTTCTTTTCCTCAATTAGGCTGAATTGATTATATCATAAAGCTTCACATCCATAATTACACGTAAGGAAGGAATTTCTACCTCAACAGGTAAGACTGCCTCCATGCCATATACCAGGGAGAAGGGAGTTTCCCCAGTTGACGTCCTGACTGATGTTCGGTACCCATGCAGCGCAAACGGTAACATCTCATGCCAATCTTTGTAAGTGACAACCATCTTCTGCACAATCTTCTTAATATTCTTTAGCTGCCTCTACCGCGCCATTCATCTTTGGCCGGTAAGGAGAAGAATTGTGATGTTGAATTTTGAAGTCCCGACACAATTCTGCCATCATCTTGTTGTTCAAATTGGAACCATTATCAGTAATGATTCACTCGGGCACTCCGTATCTGAAAATGATGTCTCTCTTTAGAAATCTGGCTACCACTTGGCGAGTGACATTGGCATAAGACGCCGCTTCAACCCATTTGGTGAAATAATCAATCGCAACCAAGATGAAACGATGACCGTTTGAAGCAGTAGGCTTTATCTTCCCTATCATGTCAATGCCCCACATAGAAAAGGGCCAAGGAGATGACATGACGTTGAGCGGGCTAGGAGGAACATGCACCTTGTCTGCATATATCTGGCATTTGTGGCACTTACGGGCGTACGAACAACAGTCTGCATCCATTATTAGCCAATAGTACCCTGATCTTAATAACTTCTTAGCCATAAAATGTCCTCCTACATGAGTACCGAAGGATCTCTCATGGACTTCCTGCATTAACATGCATGCTTCGTGTCTATCCTGGCATCTGAGCAAGACCATGTCAAAGTTCCTCTTGTACAGAACTCCATTTGCGTTCAAGAAGAAGCTAGCAACAAGTCGTCTCAAGGTCTTCTTGTTGTTGGATGATGCCCCAACTGGGTATTCTTGTTTTTCCATGAAAAACTTGATATCAAAGTACCAAGGTTTCTCATCAGACATTGCGTCTACAGAGAAAGCATAAGCTGGTGCGTCAAGCCTGGAAATGTCAATTATGGGCACATAGTTCCAACACAAGACTTTGATGGACGAAGAAAGAGTAGCCAAGGCATCGGCGAATTGATTCTCATCTCGTGGTATATATTGAAGCTTAACCATTGTGAAGAATGTCAATAGTTTTCTGGCATGATCCCTATAAGGAATTAAGTGCTCTTGATGCGTATACCACTTGCTGGTAATCTGGTTGATAACGAGGGTTGAATCTCCAAATACATCAAGGTTCTTAATCCGAAGATTAATAGCCCCCTCTATTCCTATTATGCACGCCTCGTATTCCGCTTCATTGTTGGTGCAACCAAAAGTAATTCTAGAAGCGAAGGGAAAATGAACACCTTCGGGAGTAATAAGAACAACACCAACTCCGCATCCGTTGATATTGACTGCCCCATCAAACATCAACTTCCATTTGGATTCAGGGTCAGGCCCCTCCTCCGGAAGTGGTTCCTTGCAATATTTTGCCTTGAGGTACATGATGTCCTCGTCAGGGAAATCAAACTTCATTGGTTGGTAGTCGTCTTCAAGTGGTTGTTGTGCAAGATAGTATGACAATACACTTCCTTTGATGGCTTTATGGGAAGTATATTGTATGTCATACTCTGTTAATATCATTTTCCATCTAACAACCCTTCTAGTTAATGCTGGTTTCTCAAAAATATATTTGACGGGGTCCATTTTTGAGATTAGCAATGTGGTATAGGTCAACATGTACTGTCTCAGTCGGCGAGCAGCCCATGCCAAAGCGCAACAAGTTTTCTTGAGCGGTGAGTAACGGGATTCACAGTCGGTAAACGTTTTGCTAAGGTAATAAATAGCATGCTCTTTTCGACCAGACTCGTCATGTTGGTCTAGAACACACCCATCGACCCTTCTAGCACAGTCAAGTACATGATAAGTGGCCGTCCTGGAACTGGAGGCATTAGAATCGGAGGCTGCTGCAAATATTCTTTTATCTTTTGAAAGGCTCATTGATATTCCTCATTCCACCTGACCGTTTGTTCTTTTCTTAACAATCTGAAAATTGGCTCGCATGTGGCAGTTAGATGAGATATACACCGAGAAATGTAGGTCAATCTCCCTAAAACCCCACACACTTCTTTTTCTGTTCTTGGTGCAGGCATGTCTTGTATTGCTTTTACTTTTGCAGGATCTACCTCGATACCACTTTGGCTAACAATAAAATCCAGCAGTTTACCGGAACGCACCCCGAAAGTGCACTTGTTTGGATTCAACCTCAATTTATACTTTCTTAACCTTTCAAACAGCTTTTTAAGATTGACCAGGTGTTCTTCCTGGTCATGGGACTTGGCAATCATATCGTCCACATAGCACTCAATTTCCTTGTGTATCATGTCGTGGAGCAAAGTTACCATAGCCCGTTGATACATTGCCTCGACATTCTTCAACCCAAAGGGCATAACCTTATAACAGAATGTACCCCACGGGGTAATTGTTAACACCCAAAATTTTCCCTCTCACTTTTATCATTCCTTGACTTATGTTTATCATCATTGTATAACCAATCATCACACTTCACAATACATAATCATTCTTAACATTTCATCTGCATAGCTGCATCTAGGGTTTGTGATCTGAGCAATCCAAGAAGTGGTTTGAGCTATCTCAAAGGCCTTGAAGCATGCCAAGAGAGTCCTTGAGTGGTCTATGATTATATTATAACCCCATGGGTCATTTAAAGTCAAGAAATGTCAAAGCACTGCAGAGGTATGGAAGCTGAGCTGAGCTCCTACACAGATGACCTGAAATTAGGGTTTTGGTTTCAGAGGCCTCACACCCAAAAATTTTGGTCATTCTTGATGCTATTGGTCCATATATATTATAAGGAGCATGTGTATCAAATTTCATGGAAAAATTCAATGTGGAAGTCATCTGATCAAATGGTCATTCATTATCATCAATTTGAGGTCCTTTGGTCTTTATTTGATCATTGGAATGCTTGGAAGGTCACAAAATTGAAGAAAAACGAACAAAGCCAAAACTTGCCAAAAATGGAAATGAGTTGTAATGTAAACTTTCTATTTTGGGAAAGGTTTTCAACCTCCTCTTTCTTGATCAAAAAGGTTTCAAATGAAATTTCTTCAAACATGAAAGTTGTAGATTGGATCCTCCCATTTTCAAAAAGTACAAGAACTCATTATAATTCATCCTAGAACTCAAGTTATGGCCTTGCAAAGTTGGCAAAAATCACATAAATTTCATGTTCATGTCAAAGAGGGATTTTTGCATATTGGCATTTTCAAGCTTCTAAGTGACTTCTAATGCACTCAAATGTATCATAACATGTTCAAGAAACTTCTAAAGATCAGAATTGGCCTTTGAACCTAGGGTTTTGATGGCTTGATTCTTAAGAAACTTCAAAATGGCAATTATGCATAAACCATGGGAACAGTTGATCAAGGCCATCCAGCTGCATAAACTTCATCCAATGGCCTTCCTTGAAGCTAGATGAGGCAATCCAAGCACAAAAATCTCCTCTGCCATGGCCCATACCTATAATACACAATATTTGACTTTTTAGCCAATCACCCCATACCATTCCCACAGTGCATATCTACCCTCCTGAATTGTTGGGATTGCTTTTGGATTGCCTCAAGGTCATAAAACAAGGAGGACAAAAGGCTCAGAAGACACACAACATCATATTTCACAAAATTTGCCAAAATCTTCTCTCCTTCGATTCTCTCTAACCATCCATCAAACTTCAAAGATTTTTTCACCATTCAATCATAAATCACCTCTAGAACACAAAGCAACCATCACCATGGTCTGAAACCTCATAAACCAAAGCTTCCATTTCGGCCATATCAGAATCGAGCCGCTCAAAATAGTCACTTTCACAGCATTCTAAGGATCCCAATAGCTTCAGGAGGATCAAAGGAGTTCATTTGCACAAGTGGGAGGTTCTGAAAGCTCACATTTGAAGGTTTCCAGCTCAGGTATACTCAAGAACATTTTTTCTCAAAGCTTTGATTTCTTGTTATAAAATGAAATTGCATTCTCTAAGGATCACTATGATGCTTTTAGAATTGAAAATGGTGAAGAAATGAACATTTCATGAACTTCTAAAAATTTGCCTGTGTTTAGGTTTTGCTTTGATTAAGCTTGTTTATGTGTTAGAAATTTTGTTTGATGATTGATTTGTGTTCCTAGGAGGGTGAGGATCATTTTTGGGCAGGTTAGAGGTTGTGAAATGGCCTAGGGAAGAAGTTGATGTTTTGGTTGGCCGGAGAAGATGACCGGAGCAATTTTCTGGTCATTTGAAAGTCATTAGGGTTAGGGTTCCCAGTTTAAATCATAACCCTTGGATCTTGATTAGTTTAAGTTTTGAATGGTCCAGATGCACCATTAGTTTTAAATCCTGATTAATTAATATAAAACTTAATTAAAATGCCAGATTGAATCCTAGACACTAGATGCTGCGCGCGTTTTTCATTTGAATTAGGGTCATAGGATCTGCATACCCCAAGTCAACAAGACTTTGAATCTGACACGTTGATCCCCCCCCCTTTCAATCACAACCACCCATTTGAATTACTTTCCATTTTATTTAATTTTTATTGCATTTTATTTTGTTTTCTTTTCTAAAAATCACAAAAAACAAATACTAAAAATCATTTTAAAAATCTGGAAAGTTTTGTCACCATTCAAATTAATTTTCAGAAACCAAAAATATTTTTATTTTTATTTTTTCATTAAAAGATACATTTTTAAATATTTTAATTTTATATTTTAATTAATTAATTCCATTTAATTAATTAAAAATACTTTAAAGTATCTAAAAATCACAAAAAAAAATTCAGAGAGGTTCTTTAAACATTTACAAACATTTACAAACGCATCCCACAATTTTCTTTTTGGTTTTAATTAAACTTTGCCAATTTTCTTTGAATTAGGGTTTCTAAATTTCTTATTTTTCAACCCTAACTTCAAAAATTCATAACTTTCAAACCAAGATGAGTTTGCATTTGATTCTTTTTGCAATATTTCACATTTGACCTCTAGTTTCCTAAAATATTTTTGTCACATTTTTATCTTGTATTTTCAAATTAATGTGCATTTTCCCTTTGAGAAGTATCCAAAACCCTAGCAAATTTTAGGATGACCATACTTGAACTTGGTAAACCTTTAGACTTCCCCCTTTGGAAGGGTATTTCATGAGTGCTTAGGGTCCCCTTGGATGCATTTTCAATTTTTTATCCCTTGATTTGTTTATGCTTTTGAATTTGTACATATCTCGCATTCAAACTAACCATTTCAGGTGCATTTGGTAAGTTAATCAGGATGTGGATGTGCATCCACATCCAACCTCTCTTTCTCTCTTTATTTTTACGCACTTTGTTTGTGTTTGAAGTGAATCTCATTCACTTATGTTTTCTCTTGTTCTTAGGTTACTTAAGTTCTTCATGAAGTAAGTAACCTAATCCTTCTCTCTCTCTATCTCTCTCTCTTTTCATCTGCTTCTCTTCCTTTGGTGGCTAACTTGAAGAATTCTCTTGATGCCTCACAAACCCTAGGAACATCCAAGCATGATAACTTTAGGGTTGTACATAGTCCCCCCTAGTTTTTATCTTTTGAGTCTCCTTGAGTCTCTCTCTCTCATCTCATAATCAAGGCTAAATAGTTAAAGTTTTGGGACTCTGAATTAGGGTTATGCCTGTATCCTTATCTTAGGATGGAGTGTATAACTTTGATCCTTAGTGATAAACCTTTAAGTTGTTTTCACCTTCAATCAAAAACACCTAATAATCATTAAAGACTTAAGCTTGTAACTTGGGCCTTATATTAGGGTTACATCTCTGCTTGGTGGTTCAGAGGGAGTAACCCTAGTATTCAAAGGACAAGTCCCCTTCATGCTAAAGTCTTGCAAACATAAAAACACTTATTCATCCAACCTTTAATTAATATTCACTTAATAAATGCTTGTTATATAATGAATTTAGTCCCTAACCATGGATTAAGTTGAGGTATCTTCCTCAACTTAAGTGTTCTCATCTATCATCCTTCTCTTAGGATGGTGTAATGAGTTCACTAATCTTTGATTGGAGATTAAACTCGTTACTTAAAACTAAACAAAAACCCAAAAAAACTTAATTACCAAAGTAGGTTAATGATCTTAATCCTATATCATCATGGTAATTAAGTTGGGATCTTCATCTCATACTTAAGTAGGCTCATTATCCCTAATCAGGGAGGATATAATGAGTTTACAACCTTTGATTTAGGCTTAAGCTCATCATCTTATGCAAAACACCAAAAACAATAAAAAATTGAAAACACAAAACAAACAATAAACATCTCCTCCAGGATTCTTTTCTCATCGCATTCACTCTAAAAACGAGAACTGGCTTCTTCCGTCTAATGCAAGACAGTTAGCACTCGAGCCAGACGAGTCATACACTTGAGCATAGACAAGCAAGCAGTTCACAACAAAAACTCTAAGTCTCTTTGAGTCAAACTACGGTGTTCTGACTTCCTCATTGCACGAGAGGATACATAGGCATGACTTAATAGTTATCTAACAAAAGTATCTTTGTCTCCCCCTCTCCTCTTTCCAGCTCTCTTTCCTTATCCCCAGTGTTTGAGTACTCATTTCCTTTTTGCACTGACACTTTGTACATCCTTTTCTCCCTAGCTTTTTATGCACTGTTAGCACATACATTATCCCGTTTTAAACAAAATCAAGTAAGCGTGGATCCCGTCGAGTACGACGGACGATCTGGGTGCTTATACCTTCCCAGGTCGTAACCAACCCCCTTTCTCAGTTTCTTTGGTTCGCAACCGTCTTATCCATATCCTTCCAGGTTTATGCAGCATTACCTTTCCTTCGGGGTAAAAATGCCTAGTTGGCGACTCTATTCAACCTCAACCTCCAACATCACCGACAGTTCGCGTTTGCACCGAGAAGAAAGTTCGGGGAGCGACAGCTTGGCGACTCTGCTGGGGACCTTTGCAACCAGGGCTTCTGGTTCTCTTGTGGGTTTCTCCTAGCGCTTGTTTGTTTGTGTTTATCTGGGGTGTTATGTGCTATTTGTGTTTATGTTTTTGCTTTATTTATTTGCTTCCTGTACAACTTTATTTATTGCATTTACTTTATCGCTTTCATTTACTGCTTTCTGCATTTCATTATTATTATTTTCATATCATTGTGCTGGATTTGTTGTTACCTTGGTGGGTGGGGTATTCCAGTGAGAAAGGCTCAACACAAAGGCCTGAGTGACACCTAGGATTAGAATGGTTTTTTATTCTTTCCCATTCCATTTCAGTCTGGTGCGGGAATATGAAAACACGGTTCAGACATGGGTTTCTTCTTGAGAACTCTGTGCTACGGTTTTCCTGTTGTACTAGGGATATCTGGGAAGCCTGCTAAGTCTGGATGACCTTTTTAGATGACCTTCAGCATCTGAGGTTAATTAGAGGAGGATCCTTTATGATTAGGGTAAACATTGTACCTCCAGGTTAGAAGTGTTTACACTTCTCATAATAGATCCGAATCTGAGGATCCTTGTTCTAGAACAATACCTTTGAGTGGGTTGGATTGTTTATAGGTTTGCAGGAACCCTTGACCTTATCATACCATCCACTGGAATTTGTTTTTAAGGTTGTACTATTTTGGACTGATTCTTTGAAACCCTGGACTTTCGACTCTTTATTTGAGTCCCCCACTCGGTTATTGGTTCTCAAACTTTCATCTGAAACTCTGAACACTCATGGATCCTACCAAAGGCAACTGATTATCCAGCACATGATCACAAACCCTTGCATATCATTAGCATATATCATATTGCATCATTTAACATTCGTCTATTTGTTTTACTGGGTATCCACTTTTCTTGGTTTGGTTTTGACCGTTCTTCTACTCAGCTTATCTTCTTCAGCACTTCTCCAGCTATCTTCTTCAACTATCTTCTTCAATTAGCTCCTTCAGCACACATCTTCAGCATGGATTCAACCAGGAAAAGCAACATCACCTACCACTTCTTTGAGTATCCTCTAGCAGGCATCAGGCAGATACAGGCCCTTATCACCCCTGATCATGTTCCCTTATTCAGAGAGCATTATGATGGAATCCTGGACATGATCATGGACTTGGATGCATCACAGAGGAGCATGGTTCACACCTGTCTTCAGTTTTATGACCCTCCTCTCCGTTGCTTCACTTTCCCAGATTTTCAAATTGGCCCTTTGTTGGAAGAATACTCTATGTTGTTGGGTGTCCATATCAGAAGATGAATTCCTTTCAACCCTGAGATGACCCCTCTGAAGAATGAAGACATAGCCAATGCATTACATATGGAGGTAACTATCATTGATGAGCACATGACTTGCAAGGATGGAATCCCAGGCCTCCATCTGGATTTCTTGGTTACTCAAGCTACAAAGCAAGCTGCAGTAGGGAATTGGGAAATTGTGTGTGCTCTCCTGGCTCTCAGTATTTATGGTATCATTTTGTTTGCAGACGAGCCTACGTTTGTAAGCAAAAATTCCATCCACATCTTCATGCTCAAAAACTCAGTTCCTACCTTATTGGGAGATTTCTACTACTCAGTTCATCAGAGGAATGAGAAACAGAGAGGGAGACTGGTGAGATGTTGTGCACCTCTCTTCTACAGTTGGTTGATGAAGCATATGCCAAAGACGGAAGCTTTCTTGAACCCACATCAGTCAAGGAATTGGGCTAAGAGAATGATTTCCCTTACTTCAGAAGATATCAGGTGGTGTACTCAGAACACCAAGGGCCGAGACATAATAACAAGTTGTGGGCAATACCCAAATGTTCCACTTGTTGGAGTAAATGGTTGCATCCACTACAATCCTTTACTTTTCAAAAGACAGTTGGGATATGCCTTGATACATCCACCTAGGGAGAAGGACTTAGCAGAGTCTCTTTATTGTGCTATTCAGAACAATCATGCCATTGTCTGACAATCAGCCTGGGCTTGGGACAATATACAGACTAAAAGGAATGCTATTCTGGGGAAGTGCAACAACATAGTTTCTGCTCAGTACACTGAATGGTCTCGCATTAGAGGACAGGTTACTCGTATGCCATTTACCCTGGAAGATGTACCAGGGCCATCAGCAAATGAGCCCATAGCAACAATCAGTATGGAAGAGTTTGAAAAAATGAAGGAAAGAAATGCCCAGCTAGCTGAAGCTTTGAAGAAGACCCTTTGGGAAAGGAATGATGGTCGTCTGGACATTGAGAGGTTGGAGAAGCTACGCATCGAGCATGCAACCAAAATTGAGAAGACTGAAGACTACATCAGGAAAGCCCAAGCAGGGGAACTTGTGTTAAAGAATGCATGCAAGGAAGCAAAGATTCAAAAGGTAAGAGTTGAGCATTATTTGGAATAAAGCCAGGATAGATGGGTCAGAATAACTGAGGCTCGTATGATAGAAGACCAGAAGATGCAAGCCAAGATAGAACAGTTAGAGTCAAATGAGAAAAGAAACCAAGAAGCACTGCTAGTAGCTCAGAAGGAGATATCAGAATTGAAACTCCGGGTGGGGTTAAAGAGATCCAAAGAACAGGACAGGTATCAGAAGATGACAAATGCCATTGCAACTAAGAACCTTCTCATCAGAACCATCACAGAGCATCCAGTTGGGCCACTAACTGATGCTCTCCTGAAGGAAGTCAAGGAGGATGCAAATGGATTGGATGTTTGATTTTATTTGTACTTGTATTTTGGCTCACCATGGTGATTTTGCTTGTTGTATTCTTGTATTTAATTTTATTTTGATTCACCATGGGAGTTTGTTTGTAATTCATGAACTATTTATATTTGGCATTGCCACTTGTTTTTATGGTTATGTATTTGATTTTCTTATGGACTTCGTTTGCTTCAACATCTTCATCTCCCAGAGGTCTGGAAGGTCAAAACCAAGAACCAAACCGAATACCCTCTGAAGACAAATAGACATATTGAATTGCATGTTAACCTCATATCCTTTGTTTTGCAGGTGTTTTGTTGTTGATTTCTCACTTTGCTGATTATTTCAGGAAATATTGCTCGCAGGGGGGTCTTTCCCGTCAATCGCATCCACATATATCTGACCCGTAACAACCTTCCGAGTCTACAAATGGATCAGTTACAGCAGGAACTGACAGATGTGAGAACTCAAATGACTGATGTGAGGACATAAGGGAGGACCCAAATGAATCAATTCATGGCTGTAATGAATGGTCTAGCACAGACCCAGGAAAGATTGAAGGAGTTAGTCGAGCGTCAGACTCTAGAAGATAACCATGCAGGCACTGGAGGTACTAGTAACAACGAGCACGGACAGTCGCGAACAAATCCACCAGAGTTTGGACCACATAACAACCTTGAAGTAAATATTATTGGAAATACCTAGAGAAACACTGAAGATCATGTTCTACAGGAAGATCCTCAGGATGAGCAGTTTACAGTATTAGGTGTTGGGGCAGATGAAGCTTATGACTGTCATTTGGATGAGATATCTAAGAAGTTGAGATCCCTAGAATCCCATAACTCTTTGGGATTTGATGTGATGGATATGGGCCTAGTTGAAGGGGTAAGAATTCCTCACAAGTTCAAACCCCCGTGCTTTGAAACGTATAACGGTACCTCATATCCTCGTACCCATTTGCAATATTTTTTGGGAAGACTGAAAGCGTGTACCATGGATGAGAAACTATGGATGTTTTACTTTGAAGACAGTCTAATCGGGACATCCAGAGAATGGTATTCACACTTGTCAAGGGATACTATCAGGAATTGGAAGGACTTAGCTGAGGCCATTATACGCCAATATCTGTACAACTTGGATATGGCACCCAACAGGACCCTCTTGATGGGTATGTCTCAGTCTTCAAGAGAAAGTATATATGAGTACGCTCAAAGGTGGAGACAACTTGCTGCTGCTGTTCATCCACCTATGTCTGAAAGGGAGATGGCTGATATGTTTATGAATACCTTGCAAGGGACTTATATTGATAGACTTGCTGCCTTCTCTTCTACCGGTTTTGCTGACGTGGTTATAGCGGGAGAGAGAATTAAAAGCCTATTGAATATGGGTAAGATTTCTGACAATGGTGCTAGCTCCAGCAATGCAAAGAAACCCTTCTCAGGACCTCGAAGGACATGAGAAACTAATGCAGTGCATGTTGGTAGAGGTAGACCTCAGTACTTGCAAAGATTAGTGGCTGCTGTCACCATTCCTACTCCAGCACCTCAGCAATAGTTTCCTCAACAACAACAATATCCTCCATAGCAACAAATATCTTACAACATAAACAACCAACAACAACGTCCTTTCCAACAAAGGCCTTCTCAGGTTAACAGGGTGATCGATCCCATCCCGATGCCCTATGCAGCCTTACTCCCGCAACTATTGAAGCTTAACCTGACTGAACTAAGGACTTTGGCTCCACCAGATCCTTTGAATCTTCCAAGGAATTATGATGTCAACGCCAGGTGTGCTTTTCACTCCAATGCACCTGGTCATTCAACAGAGAAGTGCAGGGCTCTACACATGAAAGTCCAAGATCTGATTGACTCCAATGCTTTGAATTTTGCACCTCCACCAAATGTCACAAAGAATCCAATACCGAATCACGGTAGGCCGAGGATTAATGCTATTGAGGAGGACCAACCAAAAATTCTGATTGAGGACATTACAAGTATTCAAACACCACTGGCCGAAGTAAAGCTCAGCTATTGAAGTGCCAAGTGTTTCCGGGTTATGAGGCCCATTGTGGAGCCTGCAGAGTTTCTACTAATGGATGTGCAAATCTGAAGAATGGTATCAGCAGTCTTATCAGAGAAGGCATCCTGCAAATCACATCTATAGTTCCATCTTCTACAAAGACAACAAAAATTTCTTCTACAACTCTAGCAAACATTATTCCAACAAAATCTTCTACAACGCCAGCAAAAGTCATTTCAACGGAAACGGCTACAACAACAACAAACCCCTGTGACGACATTTCAACAGTTACCATTTACTATGACCCAACAACCATTCAAGTTCCGGAATCTCTCAACAACGACTTTCAACAACAGCCACATCAACAACTTCCTGCACTTGCACCATTTTTAATCAGACCTCCTGTCACCATCTACTATGATCCACAGACTACCATAACTCCTTCTTCTGCTGCAATTAGTCCGGTGACCATCACGGTGCCTGGACCAGTTCCTTATGATAACAATAGTGATGTGCCTTGGCATTATGGTTCGTATCTTTACTGCCATGGAAAGAAGATCACTCTTGACTCCTCAATACCTGTACCACAAGTTGACAATGTTGGGGGAGGCGGAGGCTTCACTCGAAGCGGACGTCTCTTCGCTTCACAGTTCCCAAGAGCTAATGCTAAAGCAGAAACTGCTGCTAAAGCAAAAGGCAAAAGTGTGGTGCCAGAAGAATCAGCTGCAAAAGAAACTCAGAAGACACCCTTTGATCAGGATGTAGACGAGTTTATGAGGATTATCAAAAGAAGTGACTACAAAGTTGTGGACCAGCTCCACCAAACACCCTCCAAGATCTCCATACTATCTCTGCTCATGTGTTCCGAGGCTCACCGGAATGCACTACTTAAGGTCTTGCACGCAACTTATGTGCCGGCAGAAATCACGGTCAATCAGTTAGAAATGGTGGTCGCAAATGTCAATACTAGTCATGGACTAGGTTTCACCAATGCTGACTTGACTACGGAGGGGCGTAATTACAACAAGGCTTTGCATATCACTTTGGAGTGTAAAAGTGATGTACTTTCCCATGTCTTTGTTGATACCAGATCATCGCTTAATGTGTTGCCGAAGAAAGCTTTAGTCAAGCTGGAGTATGATGGTCTTGCACTCCATCCGAGCAACCTAGTTGTCAGACATTTTGATGGTTCTAAGAGATCGGTTCTCGGAGAAATTGAGCTGCCTGTGGTGATTGGCCCACAAATTTTCAAAACTACCTTCTACGTGATGGACATACAGCCTGCCTACAGTTATTTGTTGGGTCGACCCTGGATTCACTCCGTCGGCGCATTAACGTCAACCCTTCACCAGAAGTTAAAATATGAGTGGGAAGGCCAAATCATCACCATTTATGGAGAAGAAGACATCTTTGTCAGTCACCTGGCTACGTACAAGTACATAGAGATGGATGGGGAGATCCATGAAACTTGAGTCAGGGTTTTGAAGCCTTGAACATCAACGAAGCTACAATAAAGGTGTTTGCTGCATCCCAAGAGGAAAGGATGGGCACCTCAATTGCTTCCTACAAACAGGCTCGAAAGGTTGTGGAAGAAGGGAATGCCCAAGGCTGGGGTAAGCTGCTGAAGGTGGAGATAAAAGAAGACAAATTCGGTTTGGGTTACAGACCATCCCGACAAGTTCCAGAGGAGGCTGCTGAAGCTCCCAAGTTCATAAGTGGGGGAATGCTAACCACGAATGTTGTTAACACTTTGGAAGACGAGGCTGAGAGCGACTACAACTTGGAAAGCTAGATCCGTCCAAGAATCCTGGGCCAACAAGTCCTCATCTGGTCTTCCCAGGAAATTATAAGGGTTACTGTTGCAGAGTAATTATTATTTCCTGTGTTAAGCATCCATCAAAGACCTGCATCTTGCCCAAGATGTCAGGACTCATTTTGTAATAGGGCCATCTGTATTTTGTGCAAATTGAATATTAATGAACAATGGACATCTTTTTGCAAACAATCTTTTTTTTGCTCACTGTCTTTTCATTTTTGTTATTTTTGCACAAAACAATAATGGCAATGTTTTTCTCAATAATAATTTCATTCACTTTTTTCTAAATAAGATAAAATCAATCACTAAAATGAACCAAATCTCAACCCTTGGAGAGATAGCCCTCCAGATTGCACCGACAAAGACACTGCTATGACCTCGTATGACTTTGACAATCCGATTAATCAAGCAGATGAAGGGGTTGAAGAAGACTACGATTTACCTGAAGAGCTAGCCAGGTTATTGAGACAAGAGGAAAAGGTGATTGCTCCTCATCAGGAGGAGGTTGAGACTATCAATCTTGGTACCGAGGAAGATGTGAAAGAGGTGAAGATTGGGGCCAGTCTACAAGCTCCAGTAAAAGAACAACTTATTAGTATGCTGCGAGAATATGTTAATGTATTCGCTTGGTCCTATTAAGATATGTCGGGTTTGGATACAGATATCGTCACGCACAAGCTGCCATTAAAAGAAGACTTCCCGCCAGTTAAATAGAAGTTGCACCGTACTCGCCTGGACATTGCCATGAAAATCAAAGAGGAAGTACAAAAGCAGTGGGATGCCGGTTTTCTTGCTATAACTAATTAACCGCCGTGGGTTGCTAACATTGTACCCGTACCTAAGAAGGATGGCAAGGTGCGGATGTGTGTCGATTACCGGGATATGAACAGAGCAAGCCCGGAAGATGACTTCCCATTACCTTACATTGATGTATTGGTAGACAACACAGCTCAGTTCTCGGTATTTTCCTTCATGGACGGATTTTCTGGATACAATTAGATCAAGATGTCACATGAAGACATGGAGAAGACAACCTTCATCACGCCATGGGGCACGTTCTGCAACAAAGTAATGTCGTTTGGTCTGAAGAATGTCGGTGCAACATATCAACGGGCTATGGTAACATTATTCCACGACATGATCCATAAAGAAATTGAGTGCTACGTGGATGCCATGATTGACAAGTTCCAAACAGAGGAACAGCATTTGGTAAACCTTTTGAAATTGTTCGAGCGTCTGAGGAAGTATTAGTTAAGGTTGAACCCCAACAAATGCACATTCAGGGTACGTTCTGGTAAGCTGCTGGGTTTTATTGTAAGCGAAAAAGGAATTGAGGTTGATCCCGAAAAAGTTAAAGCAATTCAGGAGATGCCTGCACCTAAGACTGAGAAAGAAGTTCGAGGATTCTTGGGTAGATTGAACTACATTTTAAGGTTCATATCTCATCTCACTGCAACCTGCGAGCCCTTGTTCAAACTGCTAAATATGGAACAAACTGTCAGGTGGAACGATGATTGTCAGAAAGCTTTTGACAAGATCAAGGAGTATCTGTAAGAACCTCCAATTCTCATGCCTCCAGTTGAAGGAAGACCTCTAATAATGTATCTGACAGTATTAGATGAATCAATGGGGTGTGTTTTGGGCCAACATGACGAGTCTGGTCGAAAAGAGTATGCAATATACTACCTAAGCAAAAAGTTTACCGATTGTGAACAATGTTATTCACTGCTCGAGAAAACTTGTTGTCCTTTAGCGTGGGTTGCTCGCCGACTAAGACAGTATATGTTGACTCATACTACCTTGTTGATCTCAAAGATGGACCCCGTCAAGTACATATTTGAGAATCCAGCACTTACCGGAAGGGTTGAAAGGTGGAAAATGATCCTAACAGAATATGACATTCAGTACACCTCTCAGAAAGCCATCAAGGGCAGTGTATTGTCTGACTATCTGGCTGAGCAACCCATTGATGACTACCAGCCTATGATATTTGATTTCCCTAATGAAGACATCATGTTCTTGAAGTCAAAAGATTGTGAAGAGCTTGTTCACACTAAAGGGCATGATCCAGAAGAAGCAGGGACTATGATGTTTGATGGGGCAGTTAATTGTAACGGTCGGGGTGTTGGTGCAGTGCTTATTACACCAAAAGGAGCCCATATGTCTTTCTCAGCAAGGCTCACCTTTGCCTGCACTAACAATGAAGCAGAGTACGAATCTTGCATCATGGGTCTTGAGGAAGCCATTGACCTCAGGATCAAAACCTTGAATGTATTCGGAGAATCGGCTTTGGTGATCAACCAAACTAATGGCAAGTGGTATACTCATCAAGAGCATCTGGTTCCCTATCGTGACTATACGAGGAGATTGTTGACTTTCTTCACAACATTCAAGCATGAATACATCCCTCGAGATGAGAATCAGTTTGCAGACGCCTTGGCCACTATTTCATCTATGATCAAAGTACAGATTGCTAACTATGTACCTCGGATTTTAGTATCCAGACTAGACCGACCGACGTACTGTCGCTCCCCGGATTTCCATACTAGTACAATTGCGAAAGTGGCGCGGAAAAGGTTAGAGTTGCCAGCCAGGCATTTTTATCCCGAAGGAACGGGAATGGTAATGCTGCACAAACCAGAAGAAAAGAAAAGGAAGGACACGGGTCCTGCGAACCAAAGAGACTGAGTTCGGGAGTCGGTTACGACCTGGGAAGGTATTAGCACCCCAGATCGTCCGACGTACCCGACGGGATCCACGCTTGCAAAGAAATCTGTTTCAAAGGGTGAAGAAATGAAAGCTGCTGCAAAGAAAATGAACTGAACTAGATAAAAGAAAGGAAAAGGGAACTGAAAAAGAAATGAAAAGGAAAAATGTAGGGAAAATAAAGATTGTGCTCGAACGGGCCCTACCCCGCTGCCTACTGTCGCTCCCAAAGATTTTCATCCCGGTACAAGCGCGAATGGTCGGCGAAAGGGACAACGAGAACACACAGCCGTGAACTCACTGGAGATGAATAGAGTCGCCAGCTAGGCATTTTTATCCCGGAGGAAAGGCAATGCTGCATAGACCTAGAAAGATATGGATAAGGCGGTTGCGAACCAGAGAGACTGAGAAAGGGGGTTGATTACAACCTGGGAAGGTATTAGCACCCAGATTGTCCGTCGTACTCGACGGGATCCACGCTTAAAAGATTTGTGTTTTAAAGGGGTAGTGTCGGTGCAATTTGTGTATAAAGGGCTGGAAAAGGATGTACAGGTGTCAGTGTAAGAGAAAAGTGAAGTATATAAGTGAAGTGTCAGTGAAAGAACAAGAATGAAAAGCTCAAGAATATGAGGCTTAAAGAATAATGCTGGAAAGAGGGGAATATACAGAGACTTTTGTTCGATAACTGTTAAGTTATGCCTATGTATCCTCTCGTGCAATGAGGAAGTCAGAACACCGTAGTTCGACCCAAAGAGACTGAAAGATGAATTGACTTGTGAACTGCTTACTTGTCTATGCTCAAGTGTATGACCTGTCTGGCTCAGGTGCAAACTGTCTTGCATTAGACGGAAGAAGCAAGTTCTCGTTTGTGAGTGAATGAGATGAGAAAAGAATCCCGAAGGAGACGATTATTGTTTGTTTTTGAGTTTTCAGTCTTTTATTGCTTGTCATAAGAAAATGAGCTTAAGCCTAAACCAATGGGTTAATAAACTCATCACATATTCCCTCTGATTAGGGGTAATGAGAGTACCTTAAGTGTGAAGTCAGATTCTCACACTTAATCACCTTTGATGCAGGATTAAGATCATTACCCTACTTGTGATTATTTAGATGTTTTTGTTGTTTTTATTTAGTGTTAAGTAATGAGGTTAAGCCATAATCAAGGATTAAACAGACTCATTACACCATCCTAATAGAAGGATAATAGATGAGAATGTTTAAGCTGAGGAAAGCTCCTCAACTTAATCCATGATTAGGGATTAAACTCATGACAAAACAAGCCTTTGATTAAGTGGATTTTATTTAATGATATGATGATGAAGTGAATTTTATGATTTGTAAGACAACTTGAGGGGGACTTGTCCATTAACACTAGGGTTAGTCCTTCTTAACCGATTAAGGAAGAATTAGAACCCTAATGCAAGGCCCAAGTTACAAGTGATGTCTTGATGACTATTAGATGGATTGATTAAGGGAGTTAAACACATTAAGGGTTTAACACTTAGGATTAAGGTTATACACTCCATCCTAAGAGAAGGATGCAGGCATAAGCTTGATCACAAAGCCTTAAAGCCTTTAGGGTTTAGTCCCTGATTATGAGATGAGAAGAGATGACTCAAAAGAGACACAAAGGTAAAACTATGAGGGGGGACTAATCAAAACCCTAATCATTGTCATGCTTGGTTGTTCCTAAGGTTTGTGAGGTTTTTCAAGAGAAATCTTCAATGGAACCACCAGGAAGCAGATGAAAGGATCAAGAGAAGCAAAGTGACTTGCTTCATTCAAGAAGTCAAGTCACTTGAAGAAAGAAAGTAAGAAGAAGAGGAATGAGCAAGCTCAATCTCAAACACAAAGAAAAATGCAGCAATGGATGCAAGAGAGATGAAAAGAAAAGTTATGAGAAGTGAAGGCAAATTCACTTCTCAAAGTTACTTACCACCTGAAAGGTTAGAAAAGAAATGCAATGCAATGCAAAATAGGATGAGATGACATGATGAGAAACAAAACCAGGAGCATTTACATGATGCTAATGATGCTATGAGATGCTACCAACATGAGGCAGCACATGGAAATGATCATACAAGTTCATGAATGCAAATGAAGCAAGCTAGGAACCATGAAAACACATGAAAAGTTATGAAGTGCACATGACATACAACATGGCAAACACATGATGCAATGATCAAACATGCTTTCAATATGTCTTATGATGTCAAATGAATCACATGGAAGCATGGAATGTCATGGCAAGTCATGTTATGCAAGGGAATGCAAGATGGATGCATATGGAAGCCCAAATTAGGGTTTAATGAATCAAACATCAAACACAAACCAAAACCAGAAGCAAACCCTAAGATAAAAAATTGAAAATGCCACACAAAGGATCCCTAATCCCATACTAAACCACTGCCCAAAGGAGGGGTCTCAACTCCTAACCAAATTCAAGTTATGGTTTTTACAAGTTTGCTAGGGTTTTAGGGTTCCTAAACAAAAGAAATGTCAAACAATTTGAAAATGCAAGATCAAAACATGGCCATTTAATCTCAAAAACTACATGCTAAACACAATGCAATGCAAAAAGAATCAATGTCCAACTCTTCATGGATAGGCAGAAATGATTTTTTAAACTTTGGATCAAATTAATGCACAAAAATAATTTTAATTCAATGAAAAATTCTCAAAATGCATCAAGATCAAAAAGAGATTTGGTTTGAAGGTTGGACAATGTTTCTAAATGTCTTAGAACATTTCATGAATTTTTTGGTGATTTTTAAATACCTAAAAGTATTTTTAATAAATTAATTTCCATTAATCAATTAAAAATAATCCTTTAAATATTTAAAAATACCTTTTTTAATGCTAAAAATAAAAACAAAAATATTTTTGTGTTTGAAAAATTAATGAAACTCAGGATAAAAAATTTCATAATTTTTAAACAAGTTTTTCTATTTTAAATAAATTGGGCAAATAAAATGAAAAGAAATGAAATAAAAATGAATTTTAAATGAAGTCAACAGAAAGAATGGCTGAGATTGAATCTGGGGAGGGAGACATTGACCACGCGCCAGATCTAGTGGTCCTCATTTAAACTGGGTTAAATACAATTACGAATTAATTAATTGAGATTTAGGGCTAATGACTGCATCTGGACCATTCACATGCGCGCGAAGTCCACTGGTCAACGCAATCCAACGTGCCAAATTCAAACTCTCTTAATGACTGGGATTATGCCCTAATTATTTTCAGGTGGCCGGAGAAGACCTCCGGTCGTCTTCTCCGGTGGGAACCCCACCTGAAAATCCCTAAAAACTTCAAAACGCAACAAAAATGAAAACCAAGCATACAGAAATGATTCCCATGATCCACTGAATCAAAACCCCATCACAAACAACATTTATTTTTCCCCAGAATCATGAATCGAACAAAACATTTTTTAGGTCAACAGAGTTTCAGAAAGCAAATAAATTCTCATTTCATCACCATTTTCAAAACTAAAAGCACCAGGACAATCAGTGAAGCATGGAGAACAAGTTTAGAACTTAAAAATCCATTTCTGGAAAAAAAGTTCTTGAGCTACCTGAGATTCGAAGCTTTCACTCCAGCAACTTTCTGACCTCCCCTCCTTGTGAAATCCACTCCTTGTGACCTCTTGATGATGCTTGAATGCCTTGGAGAAGTTTATGCTGGCTAGATGAAGAGTTTGAACAGCTTCTGCTCAAGCTCAGTTGAAAATGGCAATGGTGATGCAGGCAGTTTCTGGCAATGGTGAAGGGTTGTTTGTGGTCAGGATGATGAGTGGAGAAGGTTTGTAGAGTTTGTTTGAGTGTTTGTGAGCTGTGGAGTGAGTTTCGAATGAAACTGCAAGTTGGAGTGAAAATGGAGAAGCAATGTTTTTGCTTGATTCAGGCTTGGTTCTTTGTTGGTTTAGGCTTAATGGAGTATGGTGAGATGATTAGTGAAGCTGGTTTGAATGTTTGTGAGCTGGGCAGAGAGATTCGAAGAGAAATGCAAATGGGGTGAGTTTTGTGTATGTGATGTTGTGGCCTGTTTCAGCTTGGCTTCTTCATATGTTTTGCTTGCTAAAGGATAGTATAAACAATTCCAAGTGGCCAGAGGATGTGACATGGCCTGCTGTGATTGGGATGTTTGCTTTTGCCAAAAGTCAACCTTTTTGTAAGAGAGGTATGGCTTGAGTTCTAGCTTGGTACAATGACTAGGGCTGGCGCAGCATGGTGTGGTGAGAGGCTAGCAAGGTTCAGCATCCAATGTAGCAAGTGGTAGGGAGTGTGATCATGAGTTTTGCAACTTGTTTCAACTTTGGTTCACATGTGATTTTCTCATTCCACAAGCCATGAAGCATGAGAATTCTTGGTTCAATTCTGACTTTTAGGACTTAGGTGATGTTTGTACATTGGTTTGATGTCAACTAGGAGTTACAAACAGCCTTGGTTCATGATTTTGCAAATTTCTCATTTGGTGCACATCTTGAAAATAAGTGATTTTTGGCAACTTTGTCACACCATAACTTTTGATCCAAGAAGAATTAGATCATGTTCTTGTACTTTTTGAAAAGGGAAAAATGTATTCTACAACTTTCATGACCAAAGTTTTTTCATTTGAAGCATTTTTGGATCAAAAATCAAGGCTTGAAAAATGACCTAAAATGACATATTCTTGAAAAGTCAACTATGCCCTAAAAAGTCAACTTTGCAAAAACTTCAAATTCTTGATTTTTGTGGACTTCAACCTTCCTCCATGGTCAAATAAAGATCATATACACTCAAAATGATGAAGAATGCCTATTGGTTGGGTCATTGGGGGCCTCAGATGCCCTGATTTTGCACTGACTTGTCTGAAAAGTCAACTCTTGATCAGATGACTTCCCCATGGAATTTCTTCATGAAAATTGATATGCATAATCCCTATACCATATAGAGACCAATGGAAACAAGAATGACCAAAAAATTTGGAGTTATGGCCTCTGAAACCAAAACCCTAATTTTAGGTCAACTGTGCAGTCAAACTTGGCTCTGCATCCATACCAATCCCAGTTCTTGTGATTCTTTTGCATTCTTGATTTTGAGAGGATGTAATATGGTATAAGAAGACACATGGACCCCTTTGAAGTGCTTGATGGCCTTTGGAGTGGCTCAGGAGGCTCTTGGATTGCTCAGATCACAAACCCTAGGTGCAGATGACTTAGAATCTATGCAGTGAATAAAAAATGAGATATGAGATGATATGATTGTGTTTATGCATATGAGATGATCACAAGCCATGGTGTGAATGGGTGAGGGAAAATTTGGGGTGTTTACACCTACGTACCTCATCCGGACAATGAGGATCAGAGTCGTCGTAGTTCCCCTAACTAGGGGTGAAAAAGATTGCTTGTGTCTTAAGGCTTGAACTGCCTATGTCAATTCTCAGGTGTTGCAGGCTTGGACGACGAGTGCGTAATCGTCTTGCAAAATGACAAGAAGAATCAAGTTCGCATACGGATCGAAGGTGATGAGAAAAGAAGTCCCGAAGGAGAGACACTTATTGTTTGTTTGTGTTTTTTAGAAGCTTTTATGAGTGTGTCACAAGGAAGTGAACTCAAGCTCTTTTCCATGGAATGTGCACTTGCCACCACATTCTAAGATGGAATAATGGAACAAGCACACTCAAGTAAGGAGAAGATCCCCAAAACATGACCCCAAAGAGTAGGGCCTAGGCTCACTAACTTATTGAATTTATTAAGTGTTTTTTTGTATTTTTTGAATGAAGAAGTGTTTTTTATGATTTTCTTGGTGAAGATGGTATCCTGATCAGACTTGTGCATCACAAGACAAGCTTGTACTATCCCAAGATGGGAAGACTACAAGTGTATCATGGAATAAGGCTATTGCTCAAGATATTAATTCAATCCTTATTAAATGACTTTTTAGGGTTTTGAGATGAGAAAAGAAGAAAAACAAAAGGATCACAAAGGTAAAAGTCTAATGGGGGACTAATGAATCCTAATTGTTATCATGCAAGGTAATCATAAGTTAGTGAGGTTTACTATCCTAAAGGAATAGAAGATTAGAAGAAGAGAAAGAGAAGAAAGAAGAATAGAAGAGGGAGGAGGTAAGGCCTAAGCCCCAGCAATCACAAGAATAGAATAAAAGGAGAAGAGATAAGAATTGGAGATGTGGGAATTACATCCACACCTCTCACATACCAAAGCCCCTGAAATGGTTAGTGACACAAGAATAAATGCAACACAAAATGAACATAACGTCAAACCAAAGTCACACAACCAGAAGTGAAGTCTTAAACACAAATGCCAAATGCAAATTCAAAGCACAAGAATGAGAAAAGAACTATACAACTCAACATGAAGCATTCTAAATCACCATGACAAAACAAAATAAACATGAGAGAATACAAAGCAAACTAGTCAAAGAAAATACCACAAAGTCCAAGACCAGAACCCTAACATGATAATATAGTGCCTAAGGATCATGTAATATGAAGAGAAGAAGCACACAAAGTCAAGTATTTACATAATGAGAAGTAAAGAAACAAAAGAAGTGGAGTGAACATGCATAAGAGTGAATGGACTTCAAAAATAAACAAACACAAAACTTTCTCAAGGCACAAGTATCAACCCAAGACCATAGGGGTATCAACATCCTAAGAAGGCTCTTAACAACTTAAATAAGTTGGCACAAGTGCCCTTCTAACCTAAGGAGTGACCATATGATCCAAAAGAAGCAAAAGGGAACAAGTAAGGAACAAAAATTCAAATCAATTCAAGTATACATCCAAAACTTCCACAAACTTGCATAAACAGTCTTCAATCATACAATACCAACATGCCAAAAGGAGGGGATCAAAATCAGAAGCTTAGCCATTAAAATAAAGGTTCAAACATGGATTGGGGTTAGAAGACTTCATGCACAAGTTAGAGACCAAAATCAATTAAGCAAACTTCTAAAAATTAGAACAAAAATCACCAACAAACTACATCTCATCATGAATCCATAGCAAAAAGAATCAGTTCCAAATTCAAATTAATGATTAAAATAGAAAATGAACAAGGCAGGATGCTTCAAAAATGAAATAAAAGCAATTAATTAAAAGAAACAATTAATTCCAACGTGGCAATTAAAAATAAATGAAAAATAAAAAATGCCAAAAATTAAATAAAACTAAAAGAATCATTCATGAATTTTTTTATAATTTTTGAAGACCTATTTCTATTTTAAAAATTTGAAAATCAAACTGACAATAAAAAAGAAATAATGAAATAGAATTAATGAGACCAGGGGGTGAAAACAGTAATCAAATTAGTGCGAAACCAGTTGGGCCCAGGACAGCGGGGGTGCGACTAGTAAACGGCCTTAGGCCCATACGAATTCCCAAAAACTTAACAAAAATTAGATTTATTCATTATTTACATGTGACTTATTTATTTTAAAACGAAATAACAAAATTCATGTAACATAAGATCAACTGGTCACATTAGGGTTTAAGTCACAAGAGGACAAAAATCACCACAGCCATTCACGACATCACACGTCATCATCTTCTTCCCTTGGCTTATGAAAAAAAATGAACAGAAGCAAGAAAACAGGACAAACTCAGCATCATCAACCACACTTCATAGCATCACAACTCCTCCATCTTTCCATGAAAATCAAAGGTATAAAAGCCAAAAATGAAGTCCAACATACAAGGATCATGAATATGCTATCATATTTTAAAAATGAGCCGTATTCAGAGCAGATCGAACAGCATAACATTCAACAAGAAAACTGTAAATCTCAAATTAAACTCAATCAAGGAACTCAAACACTTCAGTCATCTTAAATCCAACCTTAGCAAGTCAAAACAAGTGAAAACAAACCAAATCCGAAATGAAGAAGAGTAAATATTCAAACCTGCACTTGTGCTTTTCTTAAGATCTTCAGAAATCCAGAGATCAACAAAGCTTCCTTATGAACTCCTTTGTCTTGTTTGAGCCAAATAAAGGCTTGCAGATGTAAGATTGGGCAAAACAGAAAGATTCGAAGGAGATGTTGATCTTCAAAATGATCAACACATTCTATTAATGTCAAGCACAAACTGATGATTGTAGATAGAGGATGATGTTACTTATGGAATGAGGTATGGAGCAAGAAGATCCAGATTCGAGTTATGTGTGCAAGAGAAACAAAATGGAGGAGGTTGAGAGAAAAAGAGAATGAGAGAGAGGCTAAAGCATGTGAGGTAAAATGCTCTCTTGCAAGAATTGTGCTTGCTGCTGTTTATATATCAAGGGTGTCGAGTGCACTTTGTGAGGTGGTGAACCAAATTGGTTATTTTCCTCCTCACAACACAGAGCATGCGTTTGGCTCTCTTTTCAGCTTGCCTTTTTTGAAATGGATCCAATGCATGAGGGTTCACAAGTTGTGGTGTATTGCATGTGTTGGTGAATCATTATTGGTTGACGGAAAGAAATGAAAATGAGGTGGAGTTGTGATTGGCTGACTTGGGTGTGGTGCATGCTTGCATGGTCACGTGAACTCCATCTCTTTTCTCATTCTTGGTGGCGTCCGCGTGAGTGTGAGAGTGAACAAAATGTGTGACCTCAGGGCAAATGCAAGGGGGGTATGTGGCAGGCAGAGATTGGTTGGTCTCAACAATGCTGATTTTTTCACTTTTTCGTACACACCACCACTAAATGCCTCATCTTTGTACTATTTCACTTTTGGTCACACAAATTAATGCAATGGACCTATTATTAAAGGATTGTGAACAAACTAAATGCCACGCCACACATAACTTCATATAAACAATAAACTAATGACTACTTGACACGTGTCCACCAAAAACCCTAAAATGCTCCAAACTTCAAAAAATCATAACTTGAGTTCTAAAAATGCTATGAAAATGTTCTACGACTTTTCGGAAAGGGAAAATCGTGCTCTACAACTTTTGTGTTCACCGGAAAATCATTCGGAGCTTTTTCGCACATGAAATAGTAGCCTGAAGTTTAGGGACAAATAATTTCCAAAAATGGAAACTTCCAAATTTAGTAACTTTTCGCATACTCCCGATTTTTGACATGTAAGCTCAACTGAATTATTCCTTGACATGATATGACCTCAAAAATGATAATCCTGATTAAAAAAACTCTAAAATCTTCATGTTGACTTTTCTGACTGCACAATTGACTTTCTTGCTTCACCTTCAAGCAACTGAACCAAACCATGACTTCTTCAGTGAATTTTTGCCTCAAACTTCATACATAAGCCATGCATACCAAATAAAAGCCTTTTCCCTCAAGAAATGGTCAAAATTTAGAAAAGAGGAGGATCTGGCCCAAAACCCTAATCAGGATTTCCCTTATACAGGAGAAAAGTTGCATTTTTGAACTTCTGATGAAATAACTGACTTCCCTAAGGAATTTTCTCACCAAAATTCATCCCTAGGATCCTCTTGTCATATGTGAGACTTTGCCTAGATGAAATGGCCAAAGTCACAAAGTTTTCATGCTTGAATGTGAAACCCTAATTTGGGATCATTGTGTAGGAGCTTGCCCTAATTTGAATTTCCTAATGATCTCCCAACCTTCTGGGCTTTTGTGAATGATCTTGAACTTGTGAAAGCAATGTAGACCCCTCATAGGACTTGGACAAATCCAATGGGCCTCTTGTTATAGCTTGAAATGTCTCAAATCCCTCCACAGATGATTATATGCCTAATGCTAGGTCATGAGAATGTTATGCCTCATCTTTCCATGCAAAGATGCCAAGGATATGATATGCTTATGATGATTATGGTATGATGATGATGCTTAAAAAGGAGAGGGAAAATTTGGGGTGTTACAGCTGCCCCTATTCAAACAACGGTTAATCTGAAAAGGACGGTAGCACGGGCTATCGACCGTTCAAGATGAACTGTGGTTGAATACCAAGAAAACCTGAAATTTGCACTCTGCTAGAGAATGCAAGCACTGGGAAATAAACCCAACCAAATGACGCTTTGGTGACTGAAGCGGGAACAAAGCAGACGAGCTCCTTCCAAGCTGAAACTGTTATTTTGAATAAGAATACTTTGACAGACGAGTCTTCCTCGAACAATCCTGTTACGCCAGGAACTGGACATACGAGCCCTCTTCAACTAGACCTGTCACGCCAGGAACTGGACATACGATCCCTCTTATACTTTGCAAAATAAATGACTTGAGACAGACGAATCTCCTTCGGATAAACCTGTTACGCCAGGATCGGCGATGCACATAAGTCTGTGGGGTAGACATGCATAATTAGGATAGACGGACCTTCTTCATATATCCTCCGTAGATATATGGTCTAAGACAAACGAGTCTTATTCAGATAACCTGTTACGCCAGGTGCAACAATAATAAACGGTGATTGAGATAGACGAATCTCCATCGGATATACCTGTTACACCAGGACCGATAACCATTTTGACGTTTAATCCCACCGTCAGGACTTCGAACCTCTTTAACACATACGAGTATTGGATGATCATCAAGAGAAACACAGACAAGTGCCATAAGTCAATGATACAAACAAATATCATACGATGATCTAAGAAATACAGACGAGCGATTCAGGCGATGATACAGACGAATATCATCCACTGGTACAGACGAATACCTGAAACCCAACACAGACGAGCATTTGGAGTAGCAATACAGACGAGTACCAGAGTGATTATATGGATATAAGCTTACACAGACGAGTGTAAGAGATGATACAAACGAGTATTCAAACCTTGCATACGGGCTTTAAACAAACACAAACGAGTGCTGAGGGAATGCAGACGAGCAATAAGCAAACATCAAACGCAGATGAGTGTTGGGAAGTGCAGACGAGAAACAAGCAGATATCAAACACAGACGAGTGTTGGGAAGTGCAGACGAGCAACAACAAATATCAAACACAGACGAGTGTTGGGGAATGCAGACGAGCAACAACAATTATAACCATGGGTAACTATTGGGGAAGGCAAACGAGCAGTACCAAAGTGAGAACACAGACGCGTGTTGGGGAAATGCAGATGAGCAACCATAAGGTATGGACACAGACGAGTGTTGGGGAATGCAAACGAGCAATAGCAAATATCAAATACAGACGAGTGTTGGAGAATATTTCAATGATGGTTGTGTCTCAGTCATGAAACTCTGCGGGGGAATGACAATCTTCCAACACGCATGGGGAGATGCTTCCTCCAATATCCCATGCTTGGGAAGAAAAGTTTTGATAATTAAACTTTGTGGGGAATGGGCCTCCCACTGCCTGCTGGGCATACTCCACTTGTGGGAAAATAAACTGCTTGGGGATTTCACCTGCTCTGACTCAGCCGGGGAAAATCTGCTTGGGAGAATGTGACGCCATCCTGCAAAACCTGCAACCACAGAAAACACATATGTGCCCCGGGGACTTGCATGGTATGATCTGTTCATCCATCGTCACCCGACACTCAAAGAGGATTTCAAATGTTTCCCTGAAATGTCACTTTCTTTTTAGAAAATAAATCACCATGTTTTAAATGCAATGCTATTTTTTCCAAAAATTTAGGACATTTTGCAAACAAAAATAAACACAACACAGCTTTTTGACTGAATATTCCTTTATTGAAAGGCATCTGAATAGGAAAAGTTTTTTTTACATTAGGAAGAAATCTACCTGGAAAGAGGTAGCTACCATAAAATTGAGAAAATAAACTATCCTAATGGCAATGGACACGGCATCCCAATGAGTTTCCTTCTTGCTATGACCAGCATGTCTTCAAAACTCTCCATTCTTGCCTTTGCTTTCCGAGAAGATGAGGGGACTGATTCCTATCCTCCTGATATTGTCAAGCTGTACGAAACGATGATTTGGTTCAGATTACTCGGATCGCAGTTGTTCGGTTATTCCCTTGTTTTGCGTGGATCGCCCTTTTGGGTTTTCAATCCACTGGGATACCCTTTTTTGCCTGAGCTATCATATGTGGCTTTTCAACTCAGTGGGTGTACATTTTTTTTAAATTTATTTTCCCTAACTTTTGCCCGAGCTTTTTATTCCGTTTTTAGCTCTCCAGGATGCCCTTTTCTTGCCTGGACTTTAATTCTATTTTTGTGTCCAACGGGTCTTTTTTATGCGAAGTATTTTTTAAATGTGTCCGAGTTAACAGGGGATTGGAAATCTTCTCCATCCATAGTGGTGAGCATCAGTGCTCCTCCCGAGAAAACTTTCTTCACTATGAATGGCCCTTCGTAGTTTGGGGTCCACTTGCCCCTGTGATCTGAACCTGGAGGAATGATCCTCTTGAGCACAAGCTCACCTACTTGATACTCTCGAGTACATACTCGTTGGTCGAATGCTTGCTTCATTCTCCTCTGATAAGGCTGACCATGACAGATAGCCGCTAATCTCTTTTCCTCAATTAAGCATAGCTGATTGTATCGAGCACGTACCCATTCAGCCTCATCAAGCTTCACATCCATCATCACACGCAAAGAAGGAATTTCTACCTCAACAGGCAAAACTGCCTCCATACCATATACCAATGAGAAGGGAGTTGCCCCGGTCGACGTCCTGACTGACGTTCGGTACCCATGTAGTGAAAATGGTAACATCTCATGCCAATCTTTGTAAGTGACAACCATCTTTTGCACAATCTTCTTAATATTCTTATTTGCCGCCTCTACCGCACCATTCATCTTTGGTCGGTAAGGAGAAGAATTGTGATGCTGAATCTGGAAGTCCCGGCACAATTCTGCCATCATCTTGTTATTCAAATTAGAACCATTATCAGTAATGATTCTTTCGGGCACTCCGTATCTACAAATGATGTCTCTTTTCAAAAATCTGGCTACCACTTGACGAGTGACATTGGCATAAGACGCTGCTTCAACCCACTTAGTGAAGTAATCGATCGCGACCAGGATGAAGCGATGACCATTTGAAGCAGTATGATCTATTTTCCCGATCATGTCAATGCCCCACATAGAAAAGGGCCAAGGAGATGACATGACGTTGAGCGGGCTAGGAGGAACATGCACCTTGTCTGCATAAATCTGGCACTTGTGGCACTTGCGGACGTATGAACAACAATCTGCATCCATTGTCATCCAATAGTACCCCGATCTCAACAACTTCTTAGCCATTGCATGTCCTCCTGCATGAGTACCAAAAGATCCCTCATGGACTTCTTGCATTAACAAGCTTGCTTCGTGTCTATCCACACATATGAGCAAGACCATGTCAAAGTTCCTCTTATACAAAACCCCATCTGTGTTCAAGAAGAAGCTAGCAGAAAGTCGTCTTAAGGTCTTCTTGTCATTAGATGACGCCCCAGTTGGGTATTCTTGCTTTTCCAAGAAGAGATTGATATCAAAGTACCAATGTAAATCCTGGGCACATAGTTCCAACACAAAACTTTGATGGACGAAGAAAGAGTAGCCAATTCATCGGCAAATTGATTCTCATCTCGTGGTATATACTGAAGCTTAACCGTTGTGAAGAACGTCAACAGTCTTCTGGCATAATCCCTATCAGGAATTAAGTGTTCTTGATGTGTATACCACTTGCCGGTAATCTGGTTGATGACGAGGGCTGAATCTCCGAATATGTCGAGGGTCTTAATCCGAATATTAATAGCCTCCTCTATTCCCATTATGCACACCTCGTATTCCGCTTCATTGTTGGTGCAGCCAAAAGTAATTCTGGCAGCGAAGGGAAAGTGAACACCTTCAGGAGTGATAAGAACAACACCAACTCCATGTCCGTTGATATTGACTGCCCCATCAAACATCAACTTCCATTTGGATTCAGGGTCTGGCCCCTCCTCCGGAAGTGGTTCCTCGCAATCTTTTGCTTTGAGGTACATGATGTCCTCATCAGGGAAATCAAACTTCATTGGCTGATAGTCATCTTCAAGAGGTTGATGTGCAAGATATTCTAACAATAGACTTCCTTTGATGGATTTCTGAGAGGTATAATGTATGTCATACTCTGTTAAGATCATTTGCCACTTGGCAACCCTTCCAGTTAACGCTGGTTTCTCAATGATATACTTGACAGGATCCATTTTTGAAATTAGCAGTGTGGTATGGGTCAACATATACTGTATCAGTTGGAGAGCAACCCATACCAAAGCGCATCAAGTTTTCTCGAGCAGTGAGTAATGGGATTCACAGTCAGTAAACTTTTTTCTAAGGTAATAAATAGCGTACTCTTTTCGACCAGACTCGTCATGTTGGCCTAGGACACACCCCATTGACCCTTCTAGCACAGTCAAGTACATGATAAGCGGCCGTCTTGGAACTGGAGGCATTAGAATCAGAGGCATCTGCAAATACTCTTTTATCTTTTCAAAGGCTCTTTGACAGTCCTCATTCCACCTGACTGTTTGCTCTTTTCTTAGCAATTTGAATATTGGCTCACACGTGGCAATTAGATGAGATATGAACCGGGAAATGTAGTTCAACCTCCCTAAAAACCCACGCACTTCTTTTTCTATTTTCGGTGCAGGCATATCTTGTATTGCTTTTACTTTTGTAGGATCCACCTCGATTCCTTTCTGGCAAACAATAAAACCCAACAATTTTCCGGAACGCACTCCGAAAGTGCACTTTTTTGGATTAAACCTCAGTTTATACTTTATCAGTCTATCAAACAGCTTCTTGAGATTGACCAGATGCTCTTCTTCGTCTCGGGACATGGCAATCATGTCGTCCACATAACATTCAATCTCCTTGTGTATCATGTCGTGGAACAATGTAACCATAGCCCGCTGATACGTTGCCCCGACGTTCTTCAAACCAAAGGGAATAACCTTGTAACAGAATGTACCCCACGGGGTAATGAATGTTGTTTTCTCCATGTCTTCCGGTGCCATCTTAATCTGATTATACCCGGAGAAGCCATCCATGAAAGAAAATACCGAGAATTGAGCGGTGTTATCTACCAACACATCAATGTGAGGTAATGGAAAGTCATCCTTTGGACTTTCTCTGTTTAGCTCCCGATAATCAACGCACATCCGGACTTTGCCGTCTTTCTTTGGTACAGGCACAATATTATCTACCCAAGGTGGGTAACTTGTTACGGCAAAGAATCCGACATCCCACTGCTTTTGAACTTCCTCCTTGATATTCATCGCCATGTCAGGACGAGTTCTTCTCAGCTTTTGTTTCACAGGAGGAAAATCTTCTCTCAATGGTAGCTTATGCACAACAATGTCAGTATCTAGCCCTGGCATATCTTGATACGACCAGGCAAAGATATCCACATATTCATGTAGCATACCAATCAACTCTTTCTTTACCTCGGCCTATAGACTGGCCCCAATCTTTATCTCTTTCTTCACATCTTCAGTCCCGATGTTGATGATCTCTATTTCTTCCTGATGAGGCTGAATGACCCTTTCCTCTTGTTTCAACAATCTGACCAATTCTTCGGGGAGTTCACAGTCTTCCTCAACCCCTTCATCAGCTTGGTAGATATGATTGTCGAAGTCATGCGTGGTCATAGCAGGAACGTTATCACTAGAATCCGGATGATCCACACTGCACAGATGATGTGCTCATTTCAGAATCTGTTTTTTTTCAAAAGAGACGCAAACACACAAAAGGAAAAACACATTGCCATTTTGTTATTTTTTTTGTTTTGTGAAAAATTTAAAACGAAAGAAAGAGAACACAATTTGCTTGAAAAAATGCCCTTTATTTCATGGTAAAATATAAATGCATTAAAAGCATGGTGGCCCTACAAAAGGATCCGTGCACCTTGGGCAGAGTGCACGATTGACAATGCAGGGTGATAAAAAGGAAACAAGTAAATTACTTTGGTTGCCAAGTGACTTGAACAATGTCCTTAGCAGACCATTTCTTGAGCTCTTCCCCCGGTGCACACGGGTGAATCAGTTTATCCCAGTCGCAGTCACTGTCTCCTTCTTCGCTTGTTGCACATATGTGGTTGCGATCGAGCATCCCGGCACTTGTGAAAGTTATGGCCTTACCACTCTGAGGCTAGTTGGACCCACCAAGCTGATAACCGAGACCAAACTTGTCATCCTTCTTCTCTAACTCTAGCAACTTGCCCTAGCACTAGACGCTTCTGGATTGAACCACTTCTTTGGCCTGCTTATAGGAGTGAATACAAGTCCATTCCTTCTCATTGTTCCTCTCTGCCGGAGCCAAGATGCTGACATTAACCGCTTTGAAGGCCTGACATAATGTTTCATGGATCTCTCCGTCCATCTCTACATACTTGAAAGTTGATAAGTGGCTCACAAAGATATCTTCTTCCCCACACACCGTGATTACCTGGCCATCAACCATGTACTTCAACTTCTGATGCAAAGTGGATGTTACTGCTCCTGCAGCATGAATCCAAGGACGTCCCAGCAAGCAACTATATGCAGGTTGAATATCCATGACATAGAATGTGCTCTTGAACACCTGAGATCCTATCTTCAGAAGTAACTCAACTTCTCCGAACACAGACCTTCGTGACCCATCAAAATCTTTCACTATTAAATCACTGGGTCGCAAGACGATGCCATCAACATTCAACTTCATTAAGGATTTCTTAGGGAGTACGTTGAGAGAAGAGCCTATGTCAACCAGGACATGTGACAAAATAACACCCTTACATTCCATGGTAATATGCATTGCTTTGTTGTGATTGCGGCCTTCTGAAGTCAGATCTCTATCTGTAAAGCCCAACCCATAGCTTGCATTCACACTGCCCACTACAACCTCCAATTGATTAACAGTTATCTCCTGAGGAACGTATGCCATCTGCAACACTTTCAGCAAAGTTTCTCTATGAGCTGGAGAACACATCAGCAAAGACATAATTGATATTTTGGACGGCGTCTGATTCAACTGCTTAACTACCTTATAATTACTCTTCTTTATTATCCACGTAAATTCTTCTACTTCTTTCTCAAAGGTACCTTGTCCAGCAACATGAGTTGTCACTTCTTCGGTTGCTATTTTCTTTCCTTTAGCCTTTGCAACAGCTTCAGCTTCAGGATCTCCTCTCAGAGTTTGAGGAGCAAAAAGACGACCACTTCTTGTAAAACCACCAACCCCTTCGACGTTCACCACAGTTGGGTCAATTGTTACTGACTTACTCTCCACCTTCTGTCCTTCCACATACACATCTGAGCCATAATGCCATGGGATGGCATTATCATCAGTATAAGGAACAGGCTCGGGAACAGTAATAGTAACAGGACTGACTTCTGGAGCATATATAGTCACAGGCTCCCTCCTGGCAGGTACTTCAGCTGGATCATAGTAGATTGTTATAGTGGACACACAATCACCTCCATTATAAACTTTATCAAACTGCAACGACCCCTCATCAATCAGATATTGCAGCCCCACCTTCAAGTCTTCACAACCATCCACTGAACTCAAACACTTTTCACAATCAGAACCACATCCCGGAAACACTTGTCCTTTCAACAGCCTTTCTTTCACCATCAGCAGTGGAGTCTTCACTTCTTCTATGTTCAGAATCAAACTTAACTTCTCACCCCCGTCAACAGCATTTATTCTAGCCCCTCCATGGTTTGGAATAGGGTTTAACGTAACATTAGGCGGTGGTGCAAAGTTAATCGCCTTTGAGTCGATCAAATCTTGAACTTTATGATGTAGCGCCCTGCACTTCTCAGTTGAGTGCCCGGGTGCTCCTGAATGGAATGCGCATCTAGCATTGGCATCATACCCCACTGGAAGCTCTCCAGGTGGAGGTGGTGCTAATGTCCTCAGTTGTATCAAGTTCAAGTCTAACAACCTCTGCAGCAGTGCAGTATACGTCATGGGAATTGCTTCAAGCACCCTATTATCCGGACGAGCTTGTTTCGGTTGATAAGGTCTTTGCTGATAATTATTACGTTGTGGCTGTTGTTGTTGCTGTTGTGGTTGAGTCTGTACCTGTTGCACGTGACTTGAAGGGATAATGACAGCTGTCACTTGCTCATATGATCTTCTATATCCTCGGCCCCGTCCTCGGCCATACACAGCATTGGTTTCACCTTCTCTCCTTCTCGGAGGTCCGTTAAAAGCTTTTCTTACACCGCTCGAGCTGCTCGCACCAGTGTCCTGAATATTCCCCATCTTTAACAAAGTTTCGACCCTCTCGCCTGCTATTACTATATCATTGAACTTGGTTGCCGAACAAGATGCCAACCTCTCAATAAACACCCCTTGTAATGTTCCCATGAACATATCATCCATCTCATTCTCCAGCAATGGTGGTTGCACTCTGGCAGCAAGCTGACGCCACCTTTGAGCATACTCCTTAAACCCCTCCTTAGCATTTTGAGACATGGTCTGCAGTTGAGTGCGATTTGGAGCCATGTCCAAATTGTACTGGTATTGCTTCACGAACGCCTTTGCCAAGTCCTTCCAGCTCTTAATGTTAACCCTACTCAGCTTCATATACCACTCAAAGGAAGCCCCTACCAGGCTATCCTGGAAGTAATACATCCATAGCTTCTCGTCATCAATATGGGCAGCAATTCTTCCTACGAAGGACTGGAGGTGAGTCTTCGGGCAGGCTGTGCCGTTGTACTTCTCGAAAATAGGAACCTTGAACTTGTAAGGGATTCTAACCCCTAGAACCAAGCCCGAGTCAGTAATATCAAACCCCAAAGAGCTTTGAGATTGAATGGCCCTGATCTGCTCAGGCATCTCTTCAAACTTTCTGTCCATTTCAGCCCCTTGGCCTTCTGCTTCGTCCAGCAAGGTAAAATGTCCGTCTTGACCATCCATCTATACGTTGTTCAGTCCATCATTGATAATGGTGATCCCTGGCTGTGCCACAGGGATTTCAACTTGACGGGCACCAACACCATTGCGATTACCTCCACCAACATCCCCGTTGCTCCTGGCCTGACTATTTTCCACCATCTCACGTAAACGTTCCTGAGTCTGACCCATCCCTGCCTTAAGGGTCATGAAATTGTCCATTCTCAATCTCAAGTCAGCTAAATCAGCCTGCATTTGAGTCATCACTCTTTCTCTGTTGACTCTAGTGGGATATCTATGTACGATCGGCTGTTCTCGAACCTTCCTGGGAGCTATAGTTCCTGAAAGGACATAAACGTTAGAAACTAAAGAACTTCCTGCAAAACAAACAAACATGTTATATGCATGTAATGTAACTATTCATGTTTCCAAGTTTAGGCATTTATATGCCCCAGTTCTGGTATTTTCTCCAGATAACCACTTTAAGTATAAATTTTCAAACTTTCCCTTTGAAGAGTGTTCAGATCTTAGCAGTATCAGACAAACAAGCTTTGCATACTCAGAAATAGCAATTTGAATATTAACACTGCATAACATGGATAACCCACTGCTGGCCAAAAGTTGGAGCACAAACAACATTCCCCGGAGGGTTACAAGTTAATACATGAACAAAAGACAAAAGATAAAGCAAGACTCCTACAACAAGCCTGTAGGTAGTCTGAACAACATAAAGAAAATCTAAACTAAAGACCTAGGCTCTTCTGCAGCTATCACCTCTGTCCTGCTCTTCTTCACACCTGCTTTCAGCTTGAGCTCTTCAATCTCTTTCAATGCCTCCTCCAAGGCCATCTGGCTCTGTGCCAACTGCTGAGTCTTTTCCCTTCGTATGTTGTGGACTTGTTCCACTTCTTCTTTCTTGAAGGTCATCTGTACCTCGAAAAACTCTTCTTTTTCTTTATACTTCTTATGCTCCTGTTCCCTTTGGCCTTGCAACCAAACAATGGACTGACGAGTTTCTTTAAGAGTCTTCAAAGTCTTCTTATGCTCCGCTTCTCTTTTTGATTCCATCAGACCCAATATCTGAAAGTGAGTTTCCCTTCCAGCAAACTCTTTCTCTTTAGCTTCCAATGAGGCTTGCATCTTCTGTAGCTTTCCCTCTGCTTCATTTTTAGCACGGTTGGCAAGATGGTACAAGTTAACCATTTCAGCATTCTCTACCCGGACCTCGTGCAGCTGAGCTTCCAATTTCTTATATTCTTCAAGAGAGACAGTACTCTGACATGGCACTTCTTTGGGATACAATGGAGCTTCTACCAAAAATGGCATGAGCACTTCTTCCACACGTTTCTGCAACCATGTAGCAAAAGGAGGATATGTCTTGGGATCTACTCTGCCAAAGTCCTTCTTACCTTTCTTCAAACTGTGAGCCCAAGCATGAGATGCTTGTATGACTAACTCCTTGTTTCCCTCCACAGAAAAATACAAAGACTCAGCAAACTCTTCCATATTTGGTGGATCTCTCAGAGGATAGTCAAATTTCTTCCTGGCTAATTTTGGATGATAACTGATCACACCCTTTCTTCCTAGCAAAGGCACTCCAGCAAATCTTCCACAACTGACCAGCAACTCCTTTCCCAGCAAATCTCTGTCATATCCCCAAGCTATATCCTCAGAATTTAGCCCAATTAGCCTCCTAGACCACCTCCATTCATCTCTCATTTCCTTGAATGAGCCTGACTTTGGCAATTGCCTAGAAAACCACTCAGCAAATAATGAAGCACAACAGCCCACTGGTCCACCTCTGCCTTTCTCATTTCGGTAATGAACGTTGTAGTAGAAATCTCCCAACAAAGTTGGCACAGGATTGCCTTTAGCAAAGATGGAGATCACTTCCAAGCTCACAAACTCCTTTTCTCCCGGGAAAAGACTAGATCAATATACCATCAAAGCCACCACAACACCAAAGTCTCCCCACTTACCCTCTTTGGCATACTCTTCAGCCTCTGGTATAAGCACATTCCAAGGAAGTCCTTTGCCCTCATTGTCCTTCAAAGCCTTCTTGACCTTAGCAACTGGTAAACGACAGACTCTGGCTATGTCTTCTTCCTTGAGAACTACCTCAGACCCATAGTAAGGCAAAGTATCTCTGACTGGAACACCCAAAATGCTGGAAATCTCCTCCAAGGTAGGAGCCAAGATGTAGTCTGGAAATACAAAACACCGCAGTAATGGATCATAGAACTGAAGAAAAGTGTGCAAGCTATCCTTCTGGTCTGCAGTAGGTTTGTCCATGTACTTCAATATCTGACCATACCTCTTTCTGAAATTCCCTAAGACTTGGTCATTCATCAGCCCTGCTAACCTCTGAACACTCTTGACTTCAGGTTGGAGAAAAGTATAATGAACATTCTTTTTCCTTGTGATTCTCTTAACTTCTGCCATCTGGAGAGCTTATAATTACCAGAACTGGGTGCTAACTGTGAACAATAACCTGAAAAATGGAAACACAAATAGTTAATGCAAGTATGATGCAGTGCAAATGCAATGCAGGCATATGATCAATCTGGGACCATTTGGATACTAGACACTGGATACACGGACCCTCTGAATAACTGAAAACCAAAATCCTATGAGCCATAACCCTCTGATATAAACTCTCAGAACCATAAGACCAAGAAAACCAGAACCATAAGGACCAAATCATAACAAGGACCACACTGATAATGAGGGTATGTAGAGGCCAAGGGTTCCTGCAAACCTGTAAACCCCTCCCAATCTTATTGGTGTGCTCCGGGTCAGACATCACGCACTCTCAAAGCCGAATAGAAATAATACTTTCACCATTTCCGAGAAATGGCTCTTGACCAAATCAGGGAATCAGTTTGGCATTATATACTACGTAGGGAGGCCTCAGCTGAGTCCGGGAAAACAAGGTAATCCTATGTGAGTTCCAGGTGGGCCCTCGGGTGCGAATAGGTTTGCCACAAAATGTGGTCTGCCACTGTCACCACTAGAGAGGGATGTTTCCACAAGGTTCTCAATGATCGGTCCCCAGATGCACATAACTATCAAGGTTATGAAATGAGAGAGGGCGATCCAAAAATCAAGACATTTCCAAGACGGTCGCGAGTCTGGGCGTGGAACTCACTACTACCCTCATGACAAGATCTCATGAGGCCAAAGTGGAACCACTCTAAGTCCTAAGGTGCACTCGAGCTTTGGTAATGAGTTCATCTCACGGTAACAGTATCACCCAAGCCCACCAAACAAAAAATCCAGTCCAGACAGTCCAGTAACAATATGATGCAAAAAATAAATACTTAAAACTGTAAATAAAGCTGTAGATAAAACTGTAAATAAACAACAGTAAAAATACAACACACAAGACCAAGCAATCAACACCCAAAGAAACAGAAACACGCAAGCGCTAGGAGAGACTCTCAAGGGAACCAGAAACTCTGGGCTCTCTTCCCCACCAGAGTCGCTAGCTGTCGCTCCCTGGATTTCCATCCTAGTACAAACGCGAAAGTGGCGCGGAAAAGGTTAGAGTCGCCAGCAAGGCATTTTTATCCCGAAGGAACGGGAATGGTAATGCTACACAAACCATAAGAAAAGAAAAGGAAGGACATGGGTCCTGCGAACCAAAGAGACTAAGTTCGAGAGTCGGTTACGACCTAGGAAGGTATTAGCACCCCAGATCGTCCGTCGTACCCGACGGGATCCACGCTTGCAAAGAAATCTGTTTCAAAGGGTGAAGAAATGAAAGATGTTGCAAAGAAAATGAACTGAACTAGATAAAAGAAAGGAAAAGGGAACTGAAAAAAGAAATGAAAAGGAAAAATGTAGGGAAAATAAAGATTGTGCTCGAACGAGCCCTACCCCGCTGCCTACGTACCTCATCCGGACAATGAGGATCAGAGTCGTCGTAGTTCCCCTAACTAGGGGTGAAAAAGATTGCTTGTGTCTTAAGGCTTGAACTGCCTATGTGAATGCTCAGGTGTTGCAGGCTCGGACGACGAGTGCGTAACCGTCTTGCAAAATGACAAGAAGAAGCAAGTTCGCGTACGGATCGAAGGTGATGAGAAAAGAAGTCCCGAAGGAGAGACGCTTATTGTTTTTTTGTGTTTTTTAGAAGCTTTTATGAGTGTGTCACAAGGAAGTGAACTCAAGCTCTTTTCCATGGAATGTGCACTTGCCACCACATTCCAAGATGGAATAATGGAACAAGCACACTCAAGTAAGGAGAAGATCCCCAAAACCTGACCCCAAAGATTAGGGCCTAGGCTCACTAACTTATTGAATTTATTAAGTGTTTTTTTGTATTTTTTGAATGAAGAAGTGTTTTTTATGATTTTCTTAGTGAAGATGGTATCCTGATCAGACTTTTGCATCACAAGACAAGCTTGTACTATCCCAAGATGGGAAGACTACAAGTGTATCATGGAATAAGGCTATTGCTCAAGATATCACTTCAATCCTTATTAAATGACTTTTTAGGGTTTTGAGATGAGAAAAGAAGAGAAGCAAAAGGATCACAAAGGTAAAAGTCTAATGGGGGACTAATGAATCCTAATTGTTATCATGCAAGGTAATCCTAAGTTAGTGAGGTTTACTATCCTAAAGGAAGAGAAGATTAGAAGAAGAGAAAGAGAAGAAAGAAGAATATAAGAGGGAGGAGGTAAGGCCTAAGCCCCAACAATCACAAGAATAGAATAAAAGGAGAAGAGATAAGAATTGGAGATGTGGGAATTACATCCACACCTCTCACTTACCAAAGCCCCTGAAATTGTTAGTGACACAAGAATAAATGCAATACAAAATGAACATAATGTCAAACCAAAGTCACACAACCAGAAGTGAAGTCTTAAACACAAATGCCAAATGCAAATTCAAAGCACAAGAATGAGAAAAGAACTATATAACTCAACATGAAGCATTATGAATCACCATGACAAAACAAAATAAACATGAGAGAATACAAAGCAAACTAGTCAAAGCAAATTCCACAAAGTCCAAGACCAGAACCCTAACATGTTAATAAAATGCCTAAGGATCATGTAAGATGAAGAGAAGAAGCACACAAAGTCAAGTATTTACATCATGAGAAGTAAAGAAACAAAAGAAGTGGAGTGAACATGCATAAGAGTGAATGGACTTCAAAAACAAACAAACACAAAACTTTCTCAAGGCACAAGTATCAACCCAAGACCAGAGGGGTATCAACATCCTAAGAAGGCTCTTAATAACTTAAAGAAGTTGGCACAATTGCCCTTTTAACCTATGGAGTGACCATATGATCCAAAAGAAGCAAAAGGGAACAAGTATGGAACAAAAATTCAAATCAATTCAAGTATACATCCAAAAATTCCACAAACTTGCATAAACAATCTTCAATCATACAATACCAACATGCCAAAAGGAGGGGATCAAAATCAGAAGCTTAGCCATTCAAATAAAGGTTCAAACATGGATTAGGGTTAGAAGGCTTCATGCACAAGTTAGAGACCAAAATCAATTAAGAAAACTTCTAAAAATCAGAACAAAAATCACCAACAAACTACATCTCATCATGAATCCATAACAAAAAGAATCAGTTTCAAATTCAAATTAATGAATAAAATAGAAAATGAACAAGGCAGCATGCTTCAAAAATGAAATAAAAGCAATTAATTAAAAGAAACAATTGATTCCAGCGTGGCAATTAAAAATAAATGAAAAATAAAAATGCCAAAAATTAAAGAAAACTAAAAGAATCATTCATGAATTTTTTTATAATTTTTGAAGACCTATTTCTATTTTAAAAAATTGAAAATCAAACCGACAATAAAAAAGAAATAATGAAATAGAATTAATGAGACCAGGGGGTGAAAACAGTAATCAAATTAGTACGAAACCAGTTGGGCCCAGGACAGCGGGGGTGCGACTAGTAAACGGCCTTAGGCTCATACGAATTCCTAAAAACTTAACAAAAATCAGATTTATTCATTATTAAATGTGACATATTTATTTTAAAACGAAATAACAAAAGTCATGTAACATAAGATCAACTGGTCACATTAGGGTTTAAGTCACAAGAGGACAAAAATCACCACAGCCATTCACGACATCACATGTCATCATCTTCTTCCCTTGGCTTATGAAAAAAAACTAACAGAAGCAAGAAAATAGGACAAACTCAGCATCATCAACCACACTTCATAGCATCACAACTCCTCCATCTTTCCATGAAAATCAAAGGTATAAAAGCCAAAAATGAAGTCCAACATACAAGGATCATGAATATGCTATCATATTTTAAAAACGAGTCGTATTCAGAGCAGATCGAACAGCATAACATTCAACAAGAAAACTTTAAATCTCAAATTAAACTCAATCAAGGAACTCAAACACTTCAGTCATCTTAAATCCAACCTTAGCAAGTCAAAACAAGTGAAAACAAACCAAATCCGAAATGAAGAAGAGTGAATAATCAAACCTGCACTTGAGCTTTTCTTAAGATATTCAGAAATCCAGAGATCAACAAAGCTTCCTTATGAACTCCTTTGTCTTGTTTGAGCCAAATAAAGGCTTGCAGAAGTAAGAATGAGCAAAACAGAAAGATTCGAAGGAGATGTTGATCTTCAAAATTATCAACACATTCTGTTAATGTCAAGCACAAACTGATGATTGTAGATAGAGGATGATGTTACTGATGGAATGAGGTATGGAGCAAGAAGATCCAGATTCGAGTTATGTGTGCAAGAGAAAAAAAATGGAGGAGGTTGAGAGCAAAAGAGAATGAGAGAGAGGCTAAAGCGTGTGAGGTAAAATGCTCTCTTGCAAGAATTGTGCTTGCTGCTGTTTATATATCAAGGGTGCCGAGTACACTTTGTGAGGTGGTGAACCAAATTGGTTATTTTACTCCTCACAACACAGAGCATGCGTTTGGCTCTCTTTTCAGCTTGCCTTTTTTGAAATAAATCCAATGCATGAGGGTTCACGAGTTGTGGTGTCTTGCATGTGTTGGTGAATCATTATTGGTTGACGGAAAGAAATGAAAATGAGGTGGAGTTATGATTGGCTGACTTGGGTGTGGTGCATGCTTGCATGGTCACATGAACTTCATCTCTTTTCTCATTCTTGGTGGCGTCCGCGTGAGTGTGAGAGTGAACAAAATGTGTGACCTCATGGCAAATGCAAGGGGGGTATGTGGCAGGCAGAGATTGGTTGGTCTCAACAATGCAGATTTTATCACTTTTTCGTACACACCACCACTAAATGCCTCATCTTTGTACTATTTCACTTTTGGTCACACAAATTAATGCAATGGACCTATTATTAAAGGATTGTGAACAAAATAAATGCCACGCCACACATAACTTCATCTAAATAATAAACCAATGACTACTTGACACGTGTCCACCAAAAATCCTAAAATGCTCTAAACTTCAAAAAATCATAACTTGAGTTCTAAAAATGATATGAAAGTGTTCTACGACTTTTCGGAAAGGGAAAATCGTGCTCTACAACTTTCGTGTTCAGCGGAAAATCATTCGGAGCTTTTTCGCACATGAAATAATAGCCTGAAGTTTAGGGACAAATAATTTCCAAAAATGGAAACTTCCAAATTTAGTAACTTTTCGCATACTCCCGATTTTTGACATGTAAGCTCAACTAAATTATTCCTTGACATGATATGACCTTAAAAATGATAATCCTGATTAAAAAAACTCTAAAATCTTCATGTTGACTTTTTTGAATGCACAGTTGACTTTCTTGCTTCACCTTCAAGCAACTGAACCAAACCTTGACTTCTTCAGTGAATTTTTGCCTCAAACTTCATACATAAGCCATGCAGACCAAATAAAAGCCTTTGCCCTCAAGAAATGGTCAAAATTCAGAAAAATATGAGGATATGGCCCAAAACCCTAATCAGGATTTCCCTTATACAGGAGAAAAGTTGCCTTTTTGAACTTCTGATGAAATAATTGACTTCCTTAAGGAATTTTCTCACCAAATGTCATCCCTAGGATCCTTTTGTCATATGTGAGACTTTACCCAAATGAAATGGCCAAAGTCACAAAGTTTTCATGCTTGAATGTGAAACCCTAATTTGGGATCATTGTGTAGGAGCTTGCCCTAATTTGAATTTCCTGATGATCTCCCAACCTCCTGGGCTTTTGTGAATGATCTTGAACTTGTGAATGCAATGTAGACCCCTCATAGGACTTGGACAAATCCAATGGGCCTCTTGTTATAGCTTGAAATGTCTCAAATCCCTCCACAGATGATCATATGCCTAATGTTAGGTCATGAGAATGTTATGCCTCATCTTTCCATGAAAAGATGCCAAGGATATGATATGCTTATGATGATTATGGTATGATGATGATGCTTAAAAATAAGAGAGAAAATTTGGGGTGTTACACTCTGTGGACACTGTCATTGACAACAAACATTGGTTCCATGACATCAAATGCTTCTTGGAGACTCGGACATACCCACCTGGGGCATCGTCTAATGATAAGAAGACATTGAGAAGGCTCGCCGGTAGTTTCTTCCTCAATACTGATGGCTCCTTATACAAGCGAAAATTCGACATGGTCTTGCTCAGATGTGTTGACAAGAAGGAAGCAGACCTGTTGATCACGAAGTACACGAGGGTTCTTTCGGTACTCATGCCGGTGGACATGCAATGGCGAAGAAATTGTTGAGATCAGGTTACTATGGATCACAATGGATGCAGATTGTTGCGCATATGCTAGAAAGTACCATAAATGCCAGATCTACGTAGACAAAGTGCATGTACCTCCTAATCCTTTGAATATTTTGTCTTCACCCTGGCCCTTCGCCATGTGGGGCATTGATATGATTGGAAAGATTGAACCAACTGCGTCAAATGGTCACAGATTCATCCTGGTAGCCATTGATTACTTCACCAAATGGGTCGAAGCAGCTTCGTATGCAAATGTCACTCGCCAGGTGGTAGCCCATTTTCTGGAGAAGGATATCATTTGTCGATATGGAGTCCCTGAGCAAATCATTACTGATAATGGTTTGAACCTTAACATCATGGATGATGGAAGAACTGTGTCGAGACTTCAAAATTAAACATCACAACTCTTCTCCTTACAGGCCAAAGATGAATGGCGTTGTTGAGGCAGCTAACAAGAACATTAATAAGATTGTGCAAAAGATGGTAGTCACATACAAAGACTGGCACGAAATGCTACCATTTGCGTTGCATGGGTACCAAACTTCCATCAGAACATCTACCGGGGCAACACCTTATCAGCTTGTGTATGGTATGGAAGCAGTCCTACCTGTTGAAGTTGAATTACCCTCTTTGCGGGTAATGATGGATGTAAAGTTGGACGAAGCAGAATGGGTCCGATCTCGTTATAACCAACTGAGCCTAATTGAAGAAAAGATATTAGCAGCTATCTGCCATGGTCAGTTATATCAGAAACGGATGAAAAGAGCCTTCGATCAAAAAGTCAGACCTCGGGTATATCAAGTGGGAGAGCTTGTACTGAAAAGACTCTTTCCTCCTCATACAGACCACAGGGGCAAGTGGAGGCCTAACTATGAAGGTCCCTACGTGATAACTAAAGTCTTCCCAGGCGGAGCACTGATGCTCACAACCATGGATGTCGAAAAATTATTATCTCCTGTGAATTCAGATGCAGTTAAAAAATACTTCGCATAAATGACCCGCTGGACATAAAACAGAATGTAAGTCCAAGCAAAAATAGGGCATCCCGGTGAGTCAAAAACAAAATAAAGGACTCGGGAGAAAATAAGGGAAAATTAAAAAATGTACACCCGCTGAGTTGAAAAGCCACATCGGACAACTCAGGCAAAAAAGAGTATCCCGGTGGATTGAAAACCCGAAAGGGCGATCCATGCAAAATCATGGAATAAGCGAACGACTGTATTCTGAATTCGTCTGTATTACTCACATAACATGGCAAGCTTCAAAAGGACAAAGCGTCGACCAGAATCAACTTTCTTCAGAAAGCAAGATAAGAAGAGCATTCAGGTCATACATGTCATAGCAAAAGGGAAGATTGAAGCATCAACATCAGCATTGCCAAATAGGACTTTTATTTTCTCCATTTTGTAGCAATCTCCTCATTTCAGGGATTAGCTTCTCACTGTACTTGCCTATTCAGGGAACACAAATCAATAAAGTCAAATATTCACTCACACTTCGTTTTGTACCTTTTTGTTTTGTTTACAAAATGTCCAAAGTTCGTAATACAACATTTGCATGAAAACATATAAGCCATTTTCAATAGATGCTTGTAGGAAATATGTGCTCTTAAGCAAACCTAACTCCTATGACGGAATCCGGTTGAGGATACCTCAGGGCACTTGTGTGTTTCCTTTGTTTGACAGGTTACATGTACTCAAGGCAGACAACCTTTCACAGCATGGGGCATATCAAGCACTATATCCCCGGCCAAGCCGACAGTCACATAATCAGAAGGACTACTTAACGAAAGCATTCCCCCACAGAGCTTTTTATCCCCTCAGAGTATCCCCCACAAAGCTGATCCTCTGACAGATTACTTCCCAGAAGTTCTCTCCTCCCCAAGCAGGATCTCCAAAGCAATGCCTAAACCACTTGTGCCCAGCAAATTGTCAGATCTTCTCATCCCCGACATGGGATTCCCACAGAGTTTCTTCCCCCAGGGTTCTCCAGAAAGATCATGCAGTGATCCTTTCTCCCCACATATCGCCCAGTGATCTGTTCTCCCAACAGATTTCAGATCTCGGATCTCGTTTCTCTCATTTGCATAATCATAGAATTTGCATCATTTCTCCCCAAACAGAGCATAGAATTCCGTCTAATATGGAGCATTACAAAAAAAATCAAACATTTGCATGATCATAAGTCGGGTTCGAGCCAGTCACCTGCAAATACCAAAATCACTTCTCTAGCAGTACACAAAAACTTATCCCTTGCAGATAAAAGCCAAGATACCCTTTTACACTCTCAATACAAATACTTGTACATACTTATACACAATCCATCTAATACTCGTCCATATCCTACTTATACATAATTCTCTGATACTCGACCGTATCTTACGCGTCTCATCAGCAGATCAACACTTGTCTGTGTACCTTGTTCAAACAATTGATACTCGTCCGTATCATCACTCCTTAAACACGCGTCATTGTTTGTTTCTATCGATACTCGTCTGTATCGTGGTCCTAAGGATACTCGTCCATATCTTTAATCTATACACATTGTCGAAACACTTATATCATCTTATTTTTAGGGCTTAAACACTCGTCCGTGTTTATCTCTCCCCAGAAGTCACCAACAAAACAACTTTCTATTTGACATTCGTGATATCTTTTAGGTGATCATCCTTCACCTTTTGGTGACCGTACCTCATCATGTTATCCGATGGCCGTCCCCATCGTCGATCTTTTTTATCCAGTATTCGTCTTATGTCGAGATAATTCCCAACAGAGCAGTCGTCCCCTGCTAGGTGATCGTCCTTCACCTCTTGATGATCGTCCCTCATCATTTATTTTGATTACCTTCCCTCATCATTTTATCTGATGGCCGTCCCTATTGTTGATCTTTTTTATCCGACTTTCGTCCTATGTCGCGATAATTCTCAGCACCCGTCCCCTGCTAGGTGATCGTCCTTCACCTTTTGATGACCGTCCCTCATCATTCATCCGATGGCCGTCCCTATCGTCGATTTATTTATCCGACATTCGTCCTATGTCGCGATAACTCTCAGCAGCCGTACCCTGCTCGGTGATCGTCCCTCACCTTTTGATGATCGTCCCTCATCATTGATTTATTTATTCTTCACCCGATGGTCGTCCCCGTCGCGGTTTCTTTATTCTTCAACCCGACGGTCGTCCCCGTTAGTGCTTTTAAATCCCCAGTAAAGTCGCATTTCTTCCCCAACATGATGGTCGTCCTCGTCAATGCGTTTCTCACCGTTTCTATCCCCAACAGTCGTCCTCTGCTCGATGGTCGTCCTCCGTACCTATCATTTGATATTCAGTTTATATTGTCCATTACAATTTATATCATTTTCTTCTTATAAGAAAGAGTGAAAATTTTGGATTGTCTTGGTATTCAACCACAAGTTATCTTGTTTGTCTGTTAAGCCAGGCGCTTACATACTACACAGCTAACTCATGCTTGAATAGGGGCAGCTGTAAACACCCCAAATTTTCCCTCTCACTTTTATCATACCTTGACTTATGTTTATCATTATTGCATAACCAATCATCACACTTCACAATACATAATCATCCTTAACATTTCATCTGCATAGTTGCATCTAGGGTTTGTGATCTGAGCAATCCAAGAAGTGGTTTGAGCTATCTCAAAGGCCTTGAAGCATGCCAAGAGAGTCCTTGAGTGGTCTATGATCATCTTATGCCCCCATGGGTCATTTAAAGTCAAGAAATGTCAAAGCACTACAGAGGTATGGAAGCTGAGTTGAGCTCCTACACAGATGACCTGAAATTAGGGTTTTGGTTTCAGAGGCCTTACACCCAAAAAATTTGGCCATTCTTGTTTCTATTGGTCCATATATATTATAAGGAGCATGTGTATCAAATTTCATGGAAAAATTCAATGTGGAAGTCATCTGATCAAATGGTAACTTCTTGAGCAAGAAAAGTCAGATTTTGGGCATCTGAGGCCACCAACAAGGGTTCCAAGGGGTCATTATCATCAATTTTAGGTCCTTTGGTCTTTATTTGATCATTGGAATGCTTGGAAATTCACAAAATTTAATAAAATGAACAAAGCCAAAATTTTCCAAAAATGGAAATGACTTGTAATGTAAACTTTCTATTTTGGGAAAGGTTTTCAACCTCCTCTTTCTTGATAAAAAATGTTTCAAATGAAATTTCTTCAAACATGAAAGTTGTAGATTGGATCCTCCCTTTTTCAAAAAATACAAGAAGTCATTCTAATTCATCCTAGAACTCAAGTTATGGCCTTGCAAAGTTGGCAAAAATAACATAAATTTCATGTTCATGTCAAAGAGGGATTTTTGCATATTGGCATTTTCAAGCTTCTAGGTGACCTCCAATGCACTCAAATGTATCATAACGTGTTCAAGCAACTTCTAAAGATCAGAATTGGCCTTTGAACCTAGGGTTTTGATGGATTGATTCTTAAGAAACTTCAAAATGGCAATTATGCATAAACCATGGGAACACTTGATCAAGGCCATCCAACTGTATAAACTTCATCCCATGGCCTTCCTTGAAGCTAGCTGAGACAATCCAAGCACATAAATCTCCTCTGCCATGACCCATACCTATAGTACACAATTTTTGACTTTTTGACCAATCACCCCATACCATTCCCATAGTGCATATCTGCCCTCCTGAATTGTTGGGATTGCTTACGGATTGCCTCAAGTTCATAAAACAAGGAGGACAAAAGGCTCAGAAGACAAATAACATCAGATTTCACAAAATTTGCCAAAAACGTCTCTCCTTCGATTCTCTCTAACCATCCATCAAACTTCAAATATTTTTTCACCATTCAATCAGAAATCACCTCTAGAACACAAAGCAGCCATCACCATAGCCTGAAACCTCATAAAATAAAGCTTCCATTTCTACCATATCAGAATCGAGCTGCTCAAAATAGCCACTTTCAAAGCATTCTAAGCATCCCAATAGCTTCAAGAGGATCAAAGGAGTTCATTTTCACAAGTGGGAGGTTCTGAAAGCTCACATTTGAAGGTTTCTAGCTCAGGTATACTCAAGAACATTTTTTCTCGAAGCTTTTATTTCTTGTAATAAAATGAAACTGCATGATCTAAGGATCACTATGATGCTTTTAGAATTGAAAATGGTGAAGAAATGAACATTTTATGAACTTCTGAAAATTTGCTCGTGTTTAGGTTTTACTTTGATTCAGCTTGTTTAGGTGTTAGAAATTATATTTGATGATTGATTTGAGTTCCTAGGAGGGTGAGCATCATTTATGGGCAGGTTAGAGGTTGTGAAATGGCCTAGGGAAGAAGTTGATGTTTTGGTTGGCCGGAGAAGATGACCGGAGCAATTTTCCGGTCATCTGAAAGTCATTAGGGTTAGGGTTCCCAGTTTAAATCACAGCCCTTGGATCTTGATTAGTTTAAGTTTTGAATGGTCCAGATGCGCCATTAGTTTTAAATCCTGATTAATTAATATAAAACTTAATTAAAATGCCAGATTGAATCCTAGCCACTAGATCCTGTGCGCGTTTTTCATTTGAATTAGGGCCATATGATCTGCATACCCCAAGTCAACAAGACTTTGAATCTGGCACGTTGATCCCTCCCCCTTTCAATCACAACCACCCATTTGAATTACTTTCCATTTTATTTAATTTTTATTGCATTTTGTTTTGTTTTCTTTTCTAAAAATCACAAAAAATACTCAAAATCATTTTAAATATCTGGAAATTTTTGTCACCATTCAAATTAATTTTCAGAAACCAAAAATATTTTTATTTTTATTTTTTCATTAAAAGATACATTTTTAAATATTTTAATTGTATATTTTAATTAATTAATTCCATTTAATTAATTAAAAATACTTTAAAGTATCTAAAAATCACAAAAAAATTCAGAGAGGTTCTTTATACATTTAGAAACATTTACAAATTCATACCACAAATTCCTTTTTGGTTTTGATCAAACTTTGCCAATTTTCTTTGAATTAGGGTTTCCAAATTTCTTATTTTTCAACCCTAACTTCAAAAATTCATAACTTTCAAACCAAGATGAGTTTGCATTTGATTCTTTTTGCAGTCTTTTACATTTGACCTCTAGTTTCCAAATATATATTTGTCACATTTTTATCTTGCATTTTCAAATTAATGTGCATTTTCCCTTTGAGAAGTATCCAAAACCCTAACAAATTTTAGGATGACCATAACTTGAACTTGGTAAACCTTTAGACCCCCCCCCCCCCTTGGATGGTGATTTCATGAGTTCTTAGGGTCCCCTTGGATGCATTTTCAATTTTTTATCCCTTGATTTGTTTATGCTTTTGAAATTGTACATATCTTGCTTTCAAACTAACCATTTCAGGTGCATTTGGTAAGTTAATCAGGATGTGGATGTGCATCCACATCCAACCTCTCTTTATCTCTTTATTTTTATGCACTTTGTTTGTGTTTGAAGTGAATCTCATTCACTTATGTTTTCTCTTGTTCTTAGGTTACTTAACTTCTTCATGAAGTAAGTAACCTAATCATTCTCTCTCTCTCTCTCTCTCTCTCTCTCTCTCTCTAATTCATCTGCTTCTCTTCCTTTGGTGGCCAACTTGAAGACTTCTCTTGATGCCTCACAAACCATAGGAACATCCAAGCATGATAACTTTAGGGTTGTACATAGTCCCCCCTATTTTTTACCTTTTGAGTCTCCTTGAGTCTCTCTCTCTCTCTCTCTCTCTCTCTCTCTCTCTCTCTCTCTCTCTCTTATCTCATAATCAAGGATAAACAGTTAAAGTTTTGGGACTCTGAATTAGGGTTATGCATGTATCCTTATCTTAGGATGGTGTGTATAACTTTGATCCTTAGTGCTAAACCTTTAAGTTGTTTTCACCTTCAATCAAAAACACCTAATAATCATTAAAGACTTAAGCTTGTAACTTGGGCCTTATATTAGGGTTACACCTCTGCCTGGTGGTTTAAAGGGACTAACCCTAGTATTCAATGGACAAGTCCCCCTCATGCTAAAGTCTTGCAAACATAAAATACAGTTCTTCATCCAACCTTTAATTAAAATCCACTTAATAAAGGCTTGTTATATAATGAATTTAGCCCTAACCATGGATTAAGTTGAGGTATCTTCCTCAGCTTAAGTGTTCTCATCTATCATCCTTCTCTTAGGATGGTGTAATGAGTTCACTAATCTTTGATTGGAGATTAAACTCATTACTTAACACTAAATAAAAACCCAAAAACACTTAATTACCAAAGTAGGTTAATGATCTTAATCCTATATCATCAGGGTAACTAAGTTGGGATCTTCATCTCATACTTAAGTAGGCTCATTATCCCTAATCAGGGAGGATATAATGAGTTTACAACCTTTGATTTAGTCTTAAGCTCATCATCTTATGCAAAACACCAAAAACAATAAAAAACTGAAAACACAAAAACAAACAATAAGCGTCTCCTCCGGGATTCTTTTCTCATCACATTCACTCTGAAAATGAGAACTCGCTTCTTCCGTCTAATGCAAGACAGTTAGCACTCGAGCCAGATGAGTCATACACTTGAGCATAGACAAGCAAGCCGTTCACAACAAAAACTCTAAGTCTCTTTGAGTCGAACTAAGTGTTCTGACTTCCTCATTGCATGAGAGGATACGTAGGAATAACTTAACAGTTATCGAACAAAAGTCTCTTTGTCTCCCCCTCTCCTCTTTCCAGCTCTCTTTCCTTAACCTCAGTGTTTGAGTACACATTTCCTTTTTGCACTGAAACTTTGTACATCCTTTTCTCCCTAGCTTTTTATACACTGTTAGCACATACATTATCCCCTTTTAAACGCAATCAAGTAAGCGTGGATCCCGTCGAGTACGACTGACGATCTGGGTGCTAATACCTTCCCAGGCCGTAACCAACCCCTTTTCTCAGGTTCTTTGGTGCGCAACCGTCTTATCCATATCCTTCCAGGTTTATGCAGCATTACCTTTCCTTCGGGATAAAAATGCCTAGCTGGCGACTCTATTCAACCTCAACCTCCAACATCGCCGACGATTCGCGTTTGCACCGGGACGAAAGTCCGGGGAGCGACAGTAATGAACGTTGTTTTCTCCATGTCTTTCGTTGCCATCTTAATCTGATTGTACCCGGAAAAGCCATCCATGAAAGAAAATATCGAAAACTGAGCGGTGTTGTCTACCAACACATCAATGTGAGGTAATGGAAAATCATCCTTTGGACTTGCTCTGTTTAGATCCCGATAATCGACGCACATCCAGACCTTTCCATCCTTCTTTGGTACAAGCACAATGTTAGCTACCCAAGGTGGGTAACTAGTTACGGCAAGGAACCCGGCATCCTACTGCTTTTGAACTTCCTCCTTGATTTTCATCGACATGTCAGGGAGAGTTCTTCTCAGCTTTTGCTTTACAGGAGGGCAGTCTCCCCTTAGTGGCAGCTTGTGTACAAAAATGTTTGTATCCAACCCTGGAATATCTTGGTACGACCAGACGAAGATATCCACATATTCTTGTAGCATACCAATCAATTCTTTCTTTACCTCGTCCTGCAGACCGACTCCAATCTTTATCTCTTTTTTTACATATTCAGACCCGATGTTGATGATCTTTATTTCTTCCTGATGAGGATGAATGACCCTTACCTCTTGTTTCAACAACCTAGCCAATTCTTCCGGGATTTCACAGTCTTCCTCAAACCCTTCATCAGCTTGGTAGATAGGACTGTCGAAGTCATGCATGGTCATAGTAGGAACGTTATCACAGGAATCCGAATGATCAACACTGCACAAATGATGTGCTTATTTCAGAATCTGTTCTTTACAAAAGAGACACAAACACACAAAAACATTAGATAAGAAAAACATTGCCATTTTATTTGTTTTTTGTGAAACATTTTAAAACGAAAGAAAGATAACACAATTTGCTTGAAAATGTCCTTTATTTATGGTAAAAAATGCATTAAAAGCATGGTGACCCTGTCGCTCCCGGGATTTTCATCCTAGTACAAACGCGAAAGTGGCGCGGAAAATTTAGAGTCGCCAGCCAGACATTTTTATCCCGAAGGAATGGGAAAGGTAATGTTGCACAAACCTAAGGAAGAAGGAAAGGACGAGGCCTTGCGAACCAAATATCTGGGTCCGAAAGTCGGTTACGAATTGGGAAGGTATTAGCACCCCAATCTGTCCGCCGTACCCGACGGGATCCACGCTTATAAATCTGTTTCAAAGGGTGATAAATAATATGCTGTTTGAATGAAAGAATGGCTATTTGGAATGGAATGGAAATGAGATCGAAAAGAAAGGGGAAAATATAGGGAAAATAAAGATTGTGCTCGAATGGGCCATACCCCACTGCCTACGTACCTCATCGGGAAAATGAGGATCAGAGTCGCCGTAGTTCGTCTAACTAAGGCGGGAATGTGTTTGTGTTTTTTAGGATGACGTTGCCATAACTCTAGCTCAGGTGTTACCGGCTCTGACTCGAGGGTGTCTACCGTATCGCTGTTTGAACTGTTGAGACAAGTCATGTTCGTCCGCAAGGAGTATGAGATGAGAAGAGAAGACGTGATGTCTTGGTTTATTGTCTTTTAGAAGAAGTGTTTTTAATTTGTGTTTATTGTATGTACAACACTAAAGAATATGATACAAGAGCGAATACTTTCCAAGATCGCCCCCAATGGAACGTTTGTAAAGCATCCTAGAAGAGTGGAGGAGACCTCCACTAATCATTTCCCGTATATCTTAAGGCTCGTGGCGCATTGTACACATTTTCCTTTATTAAGTGTTTTGATTTTTCTTAAAGATGAGAAGTGAGACTCAAGTTGGAAAAGGAAAAAAACTCTAAGGGAAACTAGACTTTACCCTAAGTTAGTTGAGTTTAAGGGTGACCTATGGTTAGTGAGGTTTGAAAGATTAAATCTACCTAAGAGGATACTAAACTAGAAATGCGAGTACAAAAAGTAATAATGAATAACATAGCCCTCCTAAGTCATGGTGGGTAAAAACGTGTATGAAACGTAAATGGGATGAAACGATGGATCGGGTGGGTCGATTGCATGGTGCTGAGACGCACGACTTATGGTGTGCAACATACAAGGCTTGCTTTTGGTGTAATGGAGTGGAACGATGGTAATCGAGGAATCCTAAAGTCACATGAAACTTTATTTATTTATTTGAAAATTTACTCGACGTTGGATCGAGTATTTCTTTATTTTATTTTTGAGATTTGGTTTTCTATCGATTCATTTTATCTCTTCTAGCCTAATTATGAGAACTATACAAGCATAATAGTTCTAAGTTATTACATCACAAAGTACAAACCACAAAAATATAATCGAGACATAATAAACATAATCCAAGTCCATATGCATATGTAACAATATGATGGAAATTAATTAAGATAAAAAAAATACCAAAATTCATGGAAAAATATGAAATTAATTCCCTAGGGTCTCTAACTTGACTATAATATTGTGTTAAAAAATCTCCTAAAAATTCAAAATCTAACTATGTCACATGGCCACTTAAATCTACCTAAGGTTCAATCATAATTTTACACAAACCACACTACCAAAATAGTGGATAAAATGGCCTAAAAAATATACCAAAAAATATTATAGGTTCTATTATTTGTCCTCTAATCATAGAAAAAATAATGGGCCAAAAATATTATAGGAAGTGGGAGAAATAAAATGTACAAAATTATGTGTTCATGTGAGAATTCAATATAAAAGCAATTAAATGAAAAATCAAAATTAAATTGAAAAATGACAAAATTCAGAAAGTAAAAATGTAGAACATTTCTAAAATGAGTCATAAACCTCCTATAATTTTTGTGGAATTTTATTATTAATTTTAGTATTTTTTTACGTATTAAAATGAAAGCTATATGAAACAGGAATTAAAAACTAAGTAAATAGTAAAAAGGGGGTATTGGTAAAGTAAATTTGAAGTTAAAATAAAGAATTGGGCTAGAAATGGGGTGCGGATAGCAGAAACATTAGGCCCATTAGCGCGGGTTCAGAGGGTGTATGGTGGAGCTACAGTCAACGGATGTTGACTCCGCCTGGATCATTGGATCAACTTATTCCAAGGGTATTCACATCAGACGGTTTGCAAGGCGTGGGAGTATGGGTATTACAGTGAATGGCACGCAGGATCAACGGAAAGAGGTCCTACCGGACGGTGACACTTGTCACCGCCGGAATGGACCGAACTACAATCTCTTATCCTCAAAGGGCGGTAGACACTTAAGCATTCTTATAAGTTTTAATGATTTTCTTTATGTCTTCTAATGTAATTAACGGTGCAATTAACCACCAATTAAAAGTTTTTAATTTCCAAAATTAACTTAACCCAAGAATCAAATAAAAACAACAACAAGTTATGCGCTAAAATACCTCAACCCTCAGACTTCCCCTTGTGTATTCTCTTTCTTCCTCAAACAACTTCCTCTTCCCAAACTAAAACCCTAATCGCCGCTGGTGGTAATCTCCTCAGGTGGTTTCTCTCAAACTTCAATAGTAAACCTAAACCTCACCTTTTTTCCATGCCTAATCCCAAATCCGAACTCAAGTTCTCCTAAAATTCTCCCAAATTCTCAGATCGAACAATCAAAACACTACTCCAAACATTCTAATTCCAACGCGATAATAAAGAGAGAAGAGTTGTGTGTACCTGAATTGACGAAGACAACAGCTATCCAGAAACAACGACTTCACTTCATCATTCCCCTCCTCCGCCAATCCGAATATCGCCCTTTCTCTCTGTGAACCACCAAGAACGAGAACAACGTGATGAAAACCTAAAGCGATTGGACACTTTTCTTGAAAACTTATGGCGTCGTCGCTCCAGCTCGATTCGAAGACAACTGACGAAAGTCCGATCGGTCTGATGGATAGCGATGAAGCTTATGCCGCGATTGGTGCCAAGCGAGGCAAAACGATTTGATTCGGTTCTTGAAATAGATGGAGACTCGCTTCCGTTGATGAAATTGATGGAGACTAATGAAAATTCGGTGAAGTTTCTTGAAGGGGATGTGAAGATGATACAGATCAATTGAAGGTCAACGATGAAATGTGCAGTTTCAAAGGTTCAGGTATGCAATTTTGTGTTTGGCTTTTTTTTCTCTTCTGATTACGAATTCGCATTTTCGTGACCTATGTACTGTTGTGGATTTCTTATCATCGATGAACTAGTGATGATGAAACATTGTTGCAGGTTCAGAAGATAATTGAGATTGAAGAATTCATATTGAGATTGATTTGATGATGATGCATGCGGATTGAGATCGATGCATTTGTCTTGTTCTTGATGCAGGTCGGAATGATTGAAAAGAGAGGGATGAAGATCATGGTGGAGTTACTGCGGTATCATGATGTTGATGAAGATCTGAGAGTGATGAAGAATTGAAGATGAAAAACGTGTAAAATGTTGGTGGAGATTGAAGAGGCTAGAAGATGGTGACGGTGTGAGAAAATAAGAGAGAGTGAGGTGAGTGAAGAAGAAGATTGAAGAGTGAAGGAAAGGAAAAATCTTGAAGAATGAAGGAGATGTGATGAAGAAGAAGTTTAAAGAGAGGGATGGATAAAGAATGAGGGATTGAAGAAGAAGGAGGAGGTTAAGAAAACTGCAGAAAAATGAGAAACCTCCCTTTGAAGAATTGTTGAGATTAGATTTATAGGAGAAGGATTCAAGGTCTTCTTTTGTGTTGATTTCAGGTAAAAACCGACTTCACTTATGAGTATTATAAAGTTAGTTACAACTGAATTTTCTAACTGCCTTTTCTATTGAATTTTGTTAGATTATCCTTTAGCCTGAATCTTCATTATGCTATATCGGTTTTCCCCCTTTGTTACCGAGATTTGTCGACTTCTCTTATGCAGGGTTCTTGTTATGGGTGATGATGACCGTTTGATGATTCTTGGAGGTTCAAGATTGTTGCCAAATTTTCAATGAAGAAGAGTTTGAGGATGCGGTGTGTTGGATTGATGTGTTGAGGGATTCCGCGATCATTTTTGAAGGATTCAGAGAGGGTTTTTTTTAGATTGCAGGCATATGAAGTTAGCTCTCCCAACCGTTTTTCTTCGATTTTGTGATATATTATTTTTGTAACAGAACTTTTTGTAGCTGATTTTCTATAAACTGATTTTTTGTATTGATTTTTTTCTGGTTTTTTCAATGAAGATTTGTTCATTTGTTCATGTTAATTTATACATCTTAAATTGTATCAATATGTTGTTGAATGATATAATTTATTTTCGGTGGGAAAACTGATATTGAATTTGCGGTTATTGGTTGTGTCGTTCCTCTTGGGAATGAATGTGAGTAAGTGAGTCAGCTGGAAGTATATAGCAAATGGGCCTCTTTATTGTTGTATATATTTTTTTTTTAAATATGGATTATGTGCTCTTTTTCCTTTTGTAATAAATGGTAAATGGTTAGAACTATTAACCAGACATGGGCTTTTGAAAATGAATTGGTTCTTGAAATTGCTTATTACCTCGATTCTACTTACACCTCCCATATGGACTTTTTATGAATCAAAATGATCTTGATTTTTCTTGGCCTTAGATCACGCATGACGATCAAACTACCAATTGTTCACCATTAGTCCCATGGCCTTAGATCACGCATGACGATCAAACTACCAATTGTTCACCATTAGTCCCAGTAGATAGCCTTGAGAATGAATGGGATATACCTCATCAATAATTGATTAAAAAAAATCAATATCGATCACTTGCATTTTTTTCCATAAATTTGCATTAAGTAACTACAGAAGAAATAAAACCAAAGAAACAAATTGACTTATAATAATCAAATGAATCTTTTTTGAACCAAAAAATTCCTATCACCAGAAAAAGCCTGATCCCATGTTTTAGTGATTCCATCCCAATAAACAAAGGAAAAGTTATGGCCTACTAAAAATGCAGATGAAATCAAACACGAGCCATTTAGGTTAGTAATAAATAGGAGGGCAAATTTTGGGGTGTTACAGCTGCCCCTATTCAATCACTGTGGACGTGAATGGATGATAGCAGTTGCTTTCAGACGTTTAAGGTATGCAGGGATTGAATAATAGAAACAACCAGAAAATTTGCACTATGTGGCAGAAGAACAGGGAAATAAACTCAACCGAATGAACTCTGCTTGGATATAATGATAAGAATCATAAACAGGGGATGCCTTTTGAGTGATGCCAGAAGACTATTGGCTTGCCACACTGCGGGTGGACTTTGATATTCTGCAACAATGCCTTACTGATATCTTTCAGATGGGGTCAGACTACTAACGACTTGCAACTTTGCGGGTGGACTTTCACCAATTTGCGATTGAACTTTAAAATACTTTGCAACCCCGAGGATGGACTTTTGCCAGTCTGCGCTTGGACTTCAAGATACTTTGCCTCCCTAAGGATGGACTTTCGCCAATCTGTGGTTGGACTTCAAGATACTTCGTCACACTGCGGGTGGAATTCTGCTCACTACGGGAGACTTTTGCCAATCTGCGGTTGGACTTTAGATTTCCACACTACAGGTGGACTTTGGAAATCTGTCACACTGCGGGGACTGCTGCTCGCTACGGGAGACTTTTGGAAATTTGCCACCCGAAGATGGACTTTGGCCAGTCTGTGGCTGGACTTTTGCTCACTGCAGGAGACTTTTGCCCACAATGGGGGACTTTAAGAATTTTCCACCCGAAGATGGACTTTGGCAAGTCTGTGGCTGGTGTAACACCCATTTTTTCCCATTTCAAAATTATATAGACTATTCATAAAATCAGAGTTTAATCGACTAAAGTGAGCTGCTACATCAACAACCAAATATTTTTTTCATTTATTCTAAAACAAGCAGCGGAAATAATTGTTCAATCGAAATATGGTTTATTAACTCAAATACTTAATCATTAGGAAGTTTGCTAAAAATCAAAAGAAATGTGATAAAAATCCCCGTTCCCGTTACATATCAGAGCTCCTAGGACACTGACTTCAACATCAAGCACTCCTCAAGTACCTGAATTATCTGTACTTCCGAAGAAGCACAGACGCAACAAAACAAACAAAAGGGGTGAGAAATAGTTTCATAACATAGCGGTGCAAATAACACCTCAAAGGATAATCATAAATGCATACACATCAATTAACACCATCAATCCAACAAACAGATGCAATGTGACTCACTGACACAATGCAACAATGCGGTACCGACTTTCAACAATGGTTCATTAATTCGAACCCGGATGTATCGCTTACGCTCCAATGAGACACGATCATCCCTGCACCAACGATTCACAATGAATCCGAATGATCACTTACGCTCCACCGAGACATGATCATTCCACCAAATGTGTATGCATATGCAGACTCAAACACATACACCATAATACAAATACGCATGAAAACATTCATGCCTTCACGATCCACATGATCCCACCAATATTAATCACATCATTATATCATTCATGTTAAACATATTCCATAATCTCATAATTCAATAATTCATTTCATTACTAACAAACTTATGCTACTTATATAATCCTCACTATTACATTCATTAAAGTTTGGTTATCAAGTCCTATAGTTAGCACTAAACCTCAAGTTATCGTATTAGAACACTCATAGGAACTAATACTAACTAATGGATGACAAAAAATATCAAAATTTCACAAAATTCCAAGATACAGGGGCCTGACACGGCCACCCGTGTCCTGTGACACGGCCCGTGTCAGGTGCCCTGAACACGCACCTCTTAAACAACAAAATCAACCAAGACCAGGGGGCTGACACGGGTGCCCGTGTCGTGTGACATGGCCCGTGTCACACTCACTGATGCCCATTCTCCAAAATTCTTCCCCTCATCCTCTTCCAGTGGCCTGACACGGCCACCCGTATCCTGTGACACGACCCGTGTCAGGTGGCTACGTGAATTCTCCAACTTTTTCCAAAAATCTTCCTTTTCTTTCCCCTCTCACTCCAAACCAAAGCCAGTTCATTTTAACTTGATATTAGCATCCCTAAAAGTCAAATTTCAATACTTTATACCACCACACACTCATAACATCAATTATTCCTCAATTCACATAGCACACATTCAAGAACGGGTCATCCAAGATTACCTCATAACAAATTATTCTCATAATAATCATCATCAAATTATAAACACAATTCAATGATTCATAATCTATCACATACATATCACAATTTCATCAACTCCAAACCTTCACATATATGAACCCTAAGGGAGGAAGGATCTCCCAATTACCCTTATTGTGTTAATTCACCAATTATAAAACCCATTCTCCCCCCTTACCTCGAAATAGAGATGAGTTCTTCGAAATCTTGGTCTTGATGATCTACGATCCTTGACCTTGACTTTCTTCTCCTCTTTCTCCAGACTTCACTGTTCTTCGTCAAAAACACGATAAATGAAAACTGAATCCCTTATTCCACTTACATAAAACAATAATTCCACCTTTGCCCCTTAAACCTCTAACTAACCCTTTTTATTTTATTTTATTTAAATAATAACGATATTATAATAGTATACATTATTATATTATTATTATTCTCATAAAACATTTCTTCCAATTTATCCAAATATGCCATCAAATTATTAATATTTATTTCATAAAAATAAATATAAAATTAGGGCGTTACAACTCTCCCCCACTTAATTATTTTCGTCCTCGAAAATGTACCTGAATGGAATATCTCTGGATATGATTCCCGCATCTTGCTCTCCAGTTCCCAGGTAACACTTCCACCAGCAGCTCCTCCCCAAGCTACTCTCACAAGAGGTATTTCTTTGCCTCTTAGCTGCTTCATCTTACGGTCCTCAATTCTCAAAGGTAAGGCCTCCACTGTGAGGTTATCACGAACTTGTACTTCATCCCTCTAGATGACATGTGACGGATCAGATACATACTTCCTGAGTTGCGACACATGAAACACTTCGTGCAAATTCGAAAGTTCCGGCGGCAATGCCACTCTGTAAGCAACCTTGCCTACTCTCTGCATAATCTGATAAGGTCTGATAAACTTAGGATCCAACTTCTTAGATTTTAAAGCACGACCAACACCGGTCATCGGGTTGACTCTCAAAAACACATGGTCACCCTCACTGAACTCCAAGTCTTTTCTCCGGTTATCATGGTAACTTTTCTGTCGACTTTGAGATGCTTTCATTTTCTCTTTAATCATCTTGATAGTCTCAGTAGTCTGCTAGATAATCTCCGGTCCAAGCATAACATTTTCACCCGTCTCATACCAACATAGAGGTGTTCTACATCTCCTACCATAAAGAGCTTCAAACGGCGTCATTCCAATACTTGAATGGTAACTGTTATTATAAGTGAATTCAATTAGTGGCAAATGAGTATCCCACGTACCTCCTTTTTCTAACACACAAGTTCTCAATAAATCTTCCAGTGACTGAATAGTCCTCTCCGATTGCCCATCTGTCTGTGGGTGTTAAGTTGAACTCAATTTCAACCTAGAACCCAAAGCCTCATGCAAACTCTTCCAAAATTCTGAAGTAAACCGCGGATCTCTATCTGACACTATACTCGACGGTACCCCATGCAATTTCACCACAATTCGTATATAAATCTCTGCTAATTTAGTTAACGAAAAACTGATGTTAATTGGAATAAAATGTGCCGACTTAGTCAACCGATCTACAATTACCCAAATAGTATCAAAGCCTCTCACCGTATTCGGTAAATCACAAAATCCATAGCAATGCTGTCCCACTTCCATTCCGGAGTCTTTAACGGTTGCATCAGCCCCGAAGGCTTCTGATGTTCCACCTTAGATTTCTGACACACCAAGCAAGCATAAACAAATTGCGCGATATCTCTCTTCATACTGTGCCACCAAAACAATTTCTTCAAATCATGGTACATCTTTGTAGCTCCTGGATGGATACTCAAGCTACTTCGATGACTTTCTTCCAAAATTGCTTTCTTTAATTCAACGTTGTCAGGTACGCAAATTCTACCTCTGAATCTCAAAACACCATCATTATTCAAAACATAATCGCCTCCTTGGCCATTTCCTTCATTAGGCATTAAATCTACCAATTTTACATCTTGTCTTTGATTTTCCCTTATCACATCCAGAAATTCATTATTAATTCTCAACATACCCAGCTTAACACTTTCCGACGTTATTTCACATACCATACTTAAGTCTCTAAATTGCTCAATTAAATCCATTTCCTTCACCATCATAGCCGACATATGAATTGTCTTCCAGCTCAACGCATCTACTACTACATTCACTTTTTCTGGGTGGTAATTCAGATTAAAATTATAATCCTTCAAAAACTCTAACCATCTTCTTTGTCTCATATTAAGCTCCTTTTGATCAAACAAGTACTTTAAACTCTTGTGATCACTGAAAACTTCAAACTGTGAACCATACAAATAATGCCTCCAAATTTTCAACACGAATACCACTGCGGCCAATTTCAAATCATGAGTAGGATAATTCCTCTCATGTACCTTCAATTGCCTCGAAGCATAAGCTACAACTTTACCCACCTGCATTAGCACACCACCTAAACCTATTTTAGACGCGTCACAATAAACAACAAAAGCTTCACTCAGGTCCAGCAAAACTAGTACTGGTGTCGAAGTTAGCTTCTTCTTCAATTCCTCAAAACTTCTCTCAGAAGCTTCATCCCAAATAAAAGCTTGATTCTTCCGGGTCAATTGAGTCAAAGGTAACGCCAAACTAGAAAATCTTTCAATGAACCTTCGGTAATATCCAGCTAGGCCAAGAAAACTTCTAATTTCCGTTACCATCTTCGGAGGCTCCCAATCAAGCACAACACTGACCTTAGAAGGGTCCACTGCTATACCATCACCAGATATCACATGTCCCAAAAAGCTTACCGACTTCAACCAAAATTCACATTTGGAGAACTTGGCAAATAATTTATTATCCTTCAGTATCTGCAATGCAATTCTCAAATGTTTCGCATGGTCTTCTTCAGACTTCGAATATATCAGTATATTATCAATAAATACTACGATAAACTAATCCAAAAAAGAATGAAATATTCGGTTCATATACTCCATGAACACTCCTGGCGCGTTAGACACTCCGAAAGGCATCACAACATATTCGTAATGGCCGTATCGAGTTCTAAATGCCGACTTCTGGATATCTCCCTCCTTCACTCTTATTTGATGATATCCCGACCTCAAGTCAATTTTACTAAAAACACAAGCTCCCACAAGTTGATCCATCAAGTCATCAATCCTTGGGAGTGGATACTTGTTCTTAATTGTAACTTTATTCAGTTGCCGGTAATCAATACACAGACGCATACTACCATCCTTCTTCTTGACCAATAACACTGGTGCACCCCACGGCGATACACTGGGTCGAATGAACTTCTTGTCAAGCAAATAACCAATCTGCGATTTTAATTCAGCTAACTCAGCAGCAGACATCCTGTACGGTGCCATAGAAATAGGCTTAGTACCAGGAATCAAATCAATATTAAACTCCACCTCACGCATCGGAGGCAGTTCTGAAATATCACTTGGGAATACTTCAAGAAATTCATTCACCACTGGCAGCTCCTCAACAGCAACTTTCTCTTTGACCGATAACGAAGCAAACACAGCAAACATCTTTGCTTCGTCTTCGAACAAGGTTCTCAGTTCTTTAGCCGAAACTGAACTGGCCAAACTTTCTTCCTCAGGAGCTAGGAATAACAATCTTTTCTTAAAACAATCGATATAAACTCGGTTGGACTCCAACCAGTTCATACCCAAAATCACATCAATATTACTGAGTGGCAGGCATATAAGATCCACTCTAAACTTTTTATCAGATATTGTCAAAACACAATCACGAAATACTAAGGTAGTAGTCACGAAACCTATAGATGGAGTATCAATTACCATCCCTCGGCTCAACTGAGAAGGCTCCAATCCTATCCTCTTCACACATTCCAAGGAAATAAACGAGTGTGTTGCACCCGTATCAATAATCACAAATAAAGGAGTATTATCGATATAGCAAGTACCTTTGACCAATCGATCTTCACCAGTAGGTTGAGTTCCCACTAATGCAAACACTTTTCCACCGGATTGCTGCTTCTTGGGTTTCTGGCAATTGGTGCTGATATGGCCCTGCTCTCCACAATTATAGCAAGTAGGAGCATTCACCTTACAATTAGCCGCTAGGTGAACCGGCTTCCCACACTTGAAGCACTTCTTCTCTTCATTAGGACAATCATTGGCACGATGACCCGTATCGTGGCATCTGTAACATTTGAGCATGCCGGGAGTACCTCCTCCCCCACTTGGCTTCTTCTCAGCATTAGCCTTTTGCTTTCCTTTGTCAGCTGGAGCACTATAAGGAGTACCACCAAATCTCTGCTTTCCTTTCTTTTCATTCACCGCCTTATAGTGTGCAATTCGAGCCCTGTTGTCATTATCATAAATTCGACTCCTGCTTACCAATTCCGGATAGTTCTTTTTCTTCTGGCAAGAAATACCCAACTTAATTTCAGGACGCAGTCCATTCTCATACTTCAGGCATTTGGAAGTCATAGCCTCTTCAGTATTATAGTGTGCACAATATTGCACCAATTCCTCAAACTTGGCAGCATACTCCGCCACCGTCATATTACCTTGTTTGAGTTCTAAGAACTCCACCTCCTTAGCACTACAGACGTCTTCCGGGAAGTACTTCTCCAAAAAATCTCTGCGAAATATCGCCCAGGTGATTGCAATATCCGTAGCTTCTAACCGTTGGCGACTGTTGTCCCACCAGACCTCAGCTTTGCCTTCCAGTATATGAGTACCAAACCTCACCTTCTGATCATCAGAGCATCCCATTATTCTGAAAATCTTCTCCACAGCCTTCAACCATTTCTGCGCAGCTTCTGGATCTAGAATTCCACCTTCATACTTAGGCGGCATGTTACTCCTGAACTGATCCAATGCACGAGACGGAGCATTACCTCCTCCCTGAACGACCTGAACAACGTTCTCAACAGTTTGCGCCATGGCTTGCAAAGCCGCAGCAAGAGCAACATCATTCCTTCCAGCCATTCTGATACAACAACAAATACAGGTTAGGACTCTCAACGACTCCTATTCTAAGGCCTGGCTCAATCTGGCCGGTTGGACCGACCTGCTCTGATACCAATTGTAACACCCACTTTTTCCTATTTCAAAATTATATAGACTATTTATAAAATCAGAGTTTAATCGACTAAAGTGAGCTGCTACATCAACAACCAAATATTTTTTTCATTTATTCTAAAATAAGCAGCGGAAATAATTGTTTTAACATCAAATTGCCCAAAGGCATTACAGTTCAATCAAAATATGGTTTATTAACTCAAATACTTAATCATCAGGAAGTTTGCTAAAAATCAAAAGAAATGTGATAAAAATCCCCGTTCCCGTTACATATCAGAGCTCCTAGGACACTGACTTCAACATCAAGCACTCCTCAAGTACCTGAATTATCTGTACTTCCGAAGAAGCACAGACGCAACAAAACAAACAAAAGGGGTGAGAAATAGTTTCATAACATAGCGGTGCAAATAACACCTCAAAGGATAATCATAAATGCATACAAATCAATTAACACCATCAATCCAACAAACAGATGCAATGTGACTCACTGACACAATGCAACAATGCGGTACCAAGTTTCAACAATGGTTCATTAATTCGAACCCGGATGTATCGCTTACGCTCCACCGAGACACGATCATCCATGCACCAACGATTCGCAATGAATCCGAATGATCACTTACGCTCCACCGAGACATGATCATTCCACCAAATGTGTATGCATATGCAGACTCAAACACATACACCATAATACAAATACGCATGAAAACATTCATGCCTTCACGATCCACATGATCCCACCAGTATTAATCACATCATTATATCATTCATGTTAAACATATTCCATAATCTCATAATTCAATAATTCATTTCATTACTAACAAACTTATGCTACTTATATAATCCTCACTATTACATTCATTAAAGTTTGGTTATCAAGTCCTATAGTTAGTACTAAACCTCAAGTTATCGTATTAGAACACTCATAGGAACTAATACTAACTAATGGATGATAAAACATATCAAAATTTCACAAAATTCCAAGATACAGGGGCCTGACACGGCCACCCGTGTCCTGTGACACGGCCTGTGTCAGGTGCCCTGAACACGCACCTCTTAAACAACAAAATCAACCAAGACCAGGGGGCTGACACGGGTGCCCGTGTCGTGTGACACGTCCCGTGTCACACTCACTGATGCCCATTCTCCAAAATTCTTCCCCTCATCCTCTTCCAGTGGCCTGACACGGCCACCTGTGTCCTGTGACACGGCCCGTGTCAGGTGGCTACGTGAATTATCCAACTTTTTCCAAAAATCTTCATTTTCTTTCCCCTCTCACTCCAAACCAAAGCCAGTTCATTTTAACTTGATATTAGCATCCCTAAATGTCAAATTTCAATACTTTATACCACCACACACTCATAACATCAATTATTCCTCAATTCACATAGCACACATTCAAGAACGGTTCATCCAAGATTACCTCATAACAAATTATTCTCATAATAATCATCATCAAATTATAAACACAATTCAATGATTCATAATCTATCACATACATATCACAATTTCATCAACTCCAAACCTTCACATATATGAACCCTAAGGGAGGAAGGATCTCCCAATTACCCTTATTGTGTTAATTCACCAATTATAAAACCCATTCTCCCCCCTTACCTCGAAATAGAGATGAGTTCTTCGAAATCTTGGTCTTGATGATCTACGATCCTTGACCTTGCCTTTCTTCTCCTCTTTCTCCAGACCTCACTGTTCTTCGTCAAAAACACGATAAATGAAAACTGAATCCCTTATTCCACTTACATAAAACAATAATTCCATCTTTGCCCCTTAAACCTCTAACTAACTCTTTTTATTTTATTTTATTTAAATAATAACGATATTATAATAGTATACATTATTATATTATTATTATTCTCATAAAACATTTCTTCCAATTTATCCAAATATGCCATCAAATTATTAATATTTATTTCATAAAAATAAATATAAAATTAGGGCGTTACAGCTGGACTTTTGCTCAATACGGGAGAATTTTGAAACTTGCCACCCGAAGATGGACTTTGGCCAGTCTGTGGCTGGACTTTTGCTCACTGTGGGAGACTTTTTCCTACTGCGGGGGACTTCTGCCCACTTCGGGGGACTTTAAGAATTTGCCACCCGATGATGGACTTTGGCCAGTCTGTGGATGGACTTTTTCTCACTGCGGGAGACTTTTGAAACTTGTCACCCGAAGATGGACTTTGGACAGTCTGTGGCTGGACTTCTGCTCACTGTGGGAGACTTTTGAAACTTTCCACCCGAAGATGGACTTTGGCCAGTCTGTGGCTGGACTTCTGCTCATTGTGGGAGACTTTTGAAACTTGCCACCCGAAGATGGACTTTGGCCAGTCTGTGGCTGGACTTTTGCTCACTGTGGGAGACTTTTGAAACTTACCACCCGAAGATGGACTTTGGCCAGTCTGTGGCTGGAATTTGCAAGATATCAAACTTGGATTATACTGGGTATGCATATGTTGAATTGCATGGCATGGTGCCCCATGACACTAGGGATGTTATATTTTGAACTTTGTAAATGAACTGGTATGAGTGTAAAGGGAATTCCTGACGCGGAAGTAATAAGTTCCTGCTAACTCTGTGAGGGAAACAGAATGATCGCGGATTCGATCTCAAGAAGCCCTGTGGGGATAACATCTCTGTTGGAAAAGAGCGTGAATAATCCATTTGTCCCGAATTATCACCTTTGCCAAAAATAAATTGGTCTTTAGATTTGAGGACCAGCCAGAGGATACCTCGACTATTGGAGATTACCCACTCTTATGGATCTACTGGGGAAGAGAGTGATTTATCTGAAATCTGCTAGGGGAATAGGAGTTACCTTAGATCTATTGAGGAACCAAGATCAAGGAAACCAGCTGAAGGAAAAACTTGGTGACTTTACTGGGGATAACTTCCATTCGTCTGTGGGGGATGACAAAATAGAGACACGTCCCGCTGGGGAGGAAAAAAATTCAAGTTGTCTCGTGTTGGGGATCATTTGCTTCTGTATGGATTTTACCTCAAGAGGATTTTACAAAATGCTTGGTGTCTTTAAACTCTTAGGTATTGTAACGACTGCATGAATCAGCGTAATAACCTTGCTGGGGAGGTAACCATTGCCAATGCAGATGAGTTTGTATCTGTCAGAAGTGCTGAACAAGATAATTAGCTTGACGAGCGATCGCTAGATGGGTAGTAGGCTCAATCTGTAAGAATTATGACAAGAGGGTGCCATATAAACTCTTTGAGAGTGTAACTGTACTGGTACTCTGAACTCCGGGTAAATGCCTCTGATCGTCTGTCTTCGGGAAATAATGAATTCTCGTACTATTGGGGTGGCCTGCCTCAGTACGAGTATTTGAATAGTTTCGTACTTGACTGATTAATCTTTGCTCTTGGAAAGATTTGAATCTCGTGGTGATTGCCCCGGTTTGGCTGAAATTTGAAGAGATTGCTCGACGTAATTGCCCCGGATTGGCTAGCTCTTACCATGACTAGTTGGGAAAGTCCCTGCTCAATGAAGCTTTCTCGGAAAAGTGCACCTCGACGTGACTGTCTTTCAAAAGTTTTAGACTTCTCAACTTAGCAAGCTTAAGCTTCTGGACTGAATTTCCGCATGTGAACCATTTATGATGCCAAGCAAATGTATGCAAGCAAAAAATGTTTATTCTTAGAATGAAAATTCTAATGCAACACACATGCTAATCTTGAAGTCTTTATTAAGAAAGGTGTCGTAAACCTCTGTGAGCGAATCAGTGGCTAAGATACGACATTATTTTTAATGAAAGTATGCACATGCAATACCAACAAGGATCTTTTAGCACAACTCATAGGAGTCAGGAACGCTATTTTGTGGTAGTATGCTCTCAAAGTAACCCTGTTTCAGTTAGGACTTTTGAGGGTTGTATCGTGGCCTGGTTCACGGTTATAGAAACAGAGGATATAGGCTCGAAGTTTATTCATGCCCACCCACTCTTCGTGATGTTCTCCACTCCTATGTTCAGCTAGTTTTCACAAGCATTCACCTTTCATAAGGGTTTCGTGTTGATTGAGGAACCATTGCTGCTATCGGTTCAAGCACCAATCAGGTTATTATTGAGAGTCAGTCATCCCTCTATCTTTTGTGTCTGTGCCACACGACTTTGTTCTCATTCGAGGATCTTTCTTGTGTAATCCTTTCCGTCTTTCGCTTTTTGCATTATTTTTCTTATCCTTAACTTTTTCCTGGATTGATTCTTGTGAATCTTTGATTGTGAAGTCCAGCGGGATGCCCTAACTTTTGCCTAAGTCGCTTGTTTTCAAGTTTCGACTTAGCGGGCTTTTTTCATTTTTTTTTCTTTTGAACAAGTCGTGTGACACTGTTTGTCTTGATTTCTTTGCGAGGGTTGTGACTGCTTCATTCTTTGGTCGATGAAGGATAACCATTGTGGTTTCCAGTCTTTGGACCTCTTGATTCAGATAACCATTGTGGTTTCTGGTCTTTGGACCTCTTAATTAGCATAATGGAATGTAATGGATCCTCAAATACACTCCTTTATGAAAGCCTGAATGCTTGGTCCGACTAGCTGACATCTATCCTGCCCCTGGGTTACATGTGAGGGGTTTTTTTATGCAAAAAAGAAACTCCTTCTTCAAGGCTCAAAGGGGTTAGCAAGGGTCTATCTTCCTTATATCTCCAGTGTTTAGGAATTTGAAACAAAGCTTGTACATCGTCAACAGGGCCTTACTCGAGAGTACACAATTAGAGATTTTGTGTTTTTGTTTCGTCATTCTGCTTCATAGAATTTAAGCACGACAATTGGTATTGCAATGTACACATGCAAAATTATAAGTGAATGCGAATAAATTACTTCAAGAAAAACATGTGAGTTTTATTATTGCTAACATTCAAAAGCAAACAAATTTCATACATGTAGACAAATGTTTAGCATGTAAAAGAAACTACAAATGGAAATGCAGTAAAGAAACTGAATATTGCCGTAGTTGAGGAGGCTTGACTCCGTCTGGACCTGTCAGTCTTGGATACTTTCAATGATCAATAGCTCTTTTACAGGCTTGTAACCTTCTAGTTGCAGCCGTATGCCCAACCATGGCAATCATACCTCTTCTTCTAGTTATTCTAACTCTGACACGAGACGTCTGAAGGAAAAAATGAAGTTGGGGAGTAAAGTTTCCCCATAAGGTTGCTTGGAAAGACCTGACGATCTTCTGCCTACGTATTTCCATTGACTAATGACCAATGAAGAATCAGAGCAACGTAGTTCCCCTCAATAGGGATGAAAATGAACAATGAAAAAAAGCAAACACACAGATGCCATCACTGAGAGTACTTGAATACTGTTGGCTTTATTTGCTTCATGAATACCCTGGCGTCCTGGGTGATTAACTCGAAGACTTCAGCTTAACGTTGACCATCTGGTAGAACAACTGTGACACTGGTTCCACTGTGACTAGGCATTGGATCCTGGAGTACATTTGGGAGAGGAGCGAAATTGATCGCCTTGGAGTCAACTAGGTCCTGTACCTTGTTCTGAAAAGCCTAACATTTCTCAATATTGTGCCCCTGGGCACCCGAATGGAATTCGCACTTGGCGTTAGCATCAAAATTCGGAGGTAGATTGTCCAGAGGGGGAGGTCTCATGGTACGAAGCTCGACCATGTTCAACTTTAGCAGGTCTGGGAGTAATATAACATATGGACATGGGACAGGATCAATCTTACGGTGCCTTGCTCTTGCTCTTTGGTGAAACGGTCTCTGTACCTGTTGTTGCTGACCCTGTGGTCGTTGTTGAACCTGTGGAGTAATAGTCACTGCAGCTGCTTGGTAGTAACCTTGAGAATGACCTCTGTCTCGGCCTCTATACATAGAATTTGTCTCGCCTTCTCTTCTTCTTTGGCCATTGCCAAAAGGCTTTCTCACACCAGAAGAACTAGCACTGCTTGCATCCTGAATCTTTCCCAATTTTAGAAAATTCTCTATTCTTTCTCCAGCAATGACGATATCAGAAAAACCAATGGATGGGCAGGCGGCCAGATGATCCAAGTAAACACCTTGCAAGGTGCCTATAAACATGTTGGACATTTCCCGATCCAGCAATGGAGGTTGAACCTGTGCGGCCAGCTCACGCCACCTCTGGGTATACTGCTTAAAACTCTCCTTAGGTCCTTGAGACAAGTTCTGCAACTGAGTGCGATTTAGAGCCATATCAATGTTATATTGATACTGCTTGAGAAAAGCTTCAGCTAAATCTTTCCACCTTCGAATAGAGACCCTGCTCAGCTTCATGTACCAGCACAACGAAGCTCCAAATAAACTATCTTGGAAGAAGTGCATCCAAAGTTTCTCGTCATCAGTGTGAGTCGAGATTCTTCCAAAATATGCGTGAATGTGAGTTCTAGGGCACATGATGCCGTTGTACTTGTCAAACGATGATGCCTTGAACTTAGGAGGGATTCTGACTCCTGGAACTAACCCGAGACTGGTTACATCGATGCCCAGGGAATTCTGACATTCCATGGCCTTGACCTTTTCTGCCAGCTCTTCATACATGCGATCGTTGATCTCATTCATGTTACCCATATCAACATCCATTAGAGTGAATTGGTCCTCTTGATTGTCTTCTAAACCTGCATTACATGTTGCGGTCCTATTTGGATTAGGCTCTCCATTACGGGCAGCATTAGAATCCACAACCTCTGTCGGTATTCCAGTATTAACATTCCCATGTGGTTGCCAACCATCATCCTGAGACGTTCCTAGTTCTGGGCCATGCCAGTCATCATTTCCATGAACTGATCCATCCTCTGACGAAGCTCGTTGAGATCTGTCTACATTCGTTCAGCCATCCTTACTCGGTTTCTTTTAGTCGGATATCGGTGAACGCGTTGACCAGCTATATTGCCTGCGATTGAATAAGTTAGAAACTCTGGGTAACCTGCAAAAACACAAGAATATGATATGCAGGAAATGAATGCTTATGGCATGTCGATTCATTCTTAGGGCATTCCATCCCCTGATTCCAGTTTTTGTGGGTTTGACTAAGACAGAAGCTCTTTTTGCTGCAAATAACAAGCATTGTTGATAATATAAGGTGTGTATGTGTGTGTAGCAGACCTGTCAAATAATTCCAAGAATATGAAGACCAACATGTTTTGCAAACGTGCCAGATGTGTCGGTGATCACGAAGCGAGAGCACACAGAATGATAGTAAAGAGATCTTTTTATGATAAGAACTTTTTGATATAGTCAAAACACACAAAACATGGATTTAAACAGAAGTGCAATAAAAAGATTCCATCAACAGTCCTGATGTTAATCCCACAACATACAAGCAAACAAAAATATGTCTTTGTTAATGCGATCCTCTATCTAAATCTGAATCAACGATCGGTCCGGCCTTTGGAACTTCTATCAATTCCTTCGTCTGCGCCTGGTTTTCCTCAACCCTCTTCAGCTTCTTCTGATAGTAGATCATCATTTGCTTGTAATAAGCAGCTTCTTCTCGGGCTTTAGCAAGTTCTGCATCCTTTTCTCTCAACTTACTAGCCATCTCTTCATCTTTCTCCTTTAGCTTACTCATGATCTCCTCAACTTGAACTTTATCTTGTTCCTCTCTTTTGATCTTGTAAGCAGCATGCCTCTTTTTCATGTTCTCAAACATCAAGGTCTTTTAATCCAGTTGCCTTCTAGTGCAATATGTTCCTTGGAAGAACTCCTAGTAGCAAACTCGAACCTCGCATACCGAGCTAACTCAACTTCACACTGTTTCCTTGCAATAGCATGCTTCTCAGCATCTTCTTGAGCTTTCCACTCAATCTCAAGCCTGGCGTGATTAGCTTTAGTAAGCTCTTGACTCAACTGTGCATTCTCCTTTAACAACCCGTCTCTTTTCGTCTTTACCTTGTTGAAGTCTTCAATGCTAACTATGGTAGGTTGTTCAATGACCATGGGATATAGAAGAGGCACATGCCCAAATGGTAACAGTAACACTTTAACCCTTTCTCTTATCCATTCTACAAACGGTGGATACATTCAACAATCCCCTACTCCCAAAGTCTTCTTCCCTCTTGTCTTTCGACTATGCCAAGCATTAGAAGCTTTCTGAGAAATCTCGAATCCGTCTGTTGATTGGAAGTACAAGGACTATGTGATGTCCACAGCGGCTGGTGGTTCCTTTAAGGCATACCCGAACTGTCTAACCGTGAGGGAAGGGTTATAATTAATTCCCCCTTTCCTCCCGATCAACGGAACGTTAGGGAATCCTCCGCAACTATGAAGAATTTCAATGCATCGCAATCCCTGATTAACCCAGACAATGTCCTTTGCTTGCAAGCCCATCAGTCTTTCCGACCATTCAAGTGAGTTCTTCGTCCTCTCAAAAGCCTCTGATTGTGGAAGAAAGCGTGTGAACCACTTATAGAATACAGTCACGCAATAATTCAACATTCCACCCATTCTCTTCTCATTCTTATAATGCACAGAGTGGTAGAGATCACCTAAGAGAGTAGGAACAGGATTCTTTGCTATGAAAATGCGAATAGCATCGACATCCACGAAGTTAGGCATGTTCGGGAACAAAGTGATTCCATAGATACACAAAGCTAGGATCGCATTGAAGGTACTCCAACTTTTTTCCTCAGCTGCTTTAGTAGCCCCATCTAACAAGAAACTCAAAGGATATTCTTGGAAGCCTCCTTTGCTATCAATCTGGTCTTCCAATAATGACTTGCTCAAATAAAGAGCAGTTGTTGCATCTTTGAAGTCGGGGTCAATCTTGGACCCGAAGAATGGTGCACAGTCCTTCACGGAAACTCTCAGGATGCTCGAGTATTCCTCTAATGTAGGTGCCAATATGAAATCAGAAAGTACGAAACATCTAAGCTGTGGATCATAAAACTGTAGCAACATGTGCATCCCTCTGAAAGCGTAATCACTGATAGGCTCTATGAAATACAAAATCCACCCGTAATCCTACTTGAAGACATTGAGAACTTCTGGAGGAGCTGAGGCTTTCACTTTGAGAATTTCCTTCACAACAGGCTGATGAACCTTGTAGGATATAATACACTTGGTCTTTTTCTTGGATTCCATGCTCATAGATAAATACCCACAACTGGAATCGAGGATGTGATATACAGCCCTACAAATGAATAAACACACGTTAGGAATGCAAGCATGCGGATGATGTGATGCAATGCAATGGCATGTGATCACTGTTGCATATATTGAGCATTGTTGTACTTCTCTCTGATTTTCCTGAATACCGACTATCAAGAATACCAGATCACAAGTATATGTCAAAAGAAAACCCAAGTATCAAGAACAAGGTAGGTTGAAGGTTAGTTTTCCTGCAAACCTGTAAACCCATCCCAATCTCACGGGTGTGCTACTACGGGTCAACATCATGGACTCTTAAAGCCGAGTAGTAATAATACGTTCACCATTTCCGAAAAATGGATCATGACCAAATCAGGGAATCGGTTTGGCATTATGTATTACCCAGGGAGGCCTCAGCTGAGTCCGGAAAAACAAGCATCCCTTATAAGTTCCCGACTTCAAGCACTGAAGTCGAGAAACAATAGTACATTCATCCTGAAGGGTACAATACTACCGTCATACGACCAGTCGCTTTAACTGGGTTCCTATGAGAGAACAAGGTCATCCTATACGATTTCCTAGTGGGCCCTCGGGTGCGAATGGGTTTGCCACAAAATGTGGTCTGCCACTGTCACCACTGGAGAGGGTTGTTTCCACTAAGGTCCTCGATGATCGGTTCCCAGTGTTAGCAACTCAGGTGGGAACATTCTATGGTCTGCCTAGGCAGTATAGAACATATCCCAAGAGAGCCTGATCTGGGTATGGGACTCGTGAAAACCACACGTGCTCAAGATCACGCAAGCCACACGACTGCCCACTCTAAATCCTATGTGTATACTCAAGCCGGGTATTTGTCTTATCTCACAATAATCCCATCCCGCCAAGGAAAACCAGAACAGCCAGTACATTACATGCCAGTATATGCGACAGTAAAGTAAAGTGCAGAAAGCTGTAAATAAAGTCGTAAAGTAAAGAGATAAACTGTAAACAAAACAGTAAAGCTAAACTAAAGCATAACAACAAACGAATAAAACACCCAAAGAAAACATAAACAGACAAGCGCTAGGATTGACTCTCAAAGGGAAAACCAAAGATTATGGGTTTGATCCCCAGCAGAGTCGCCAGCTGTCGCTCCCGGGATTTGCATCCTAGTACAAACGCGAAAGTGGCGCGGAAAGGTTAGAGTCGCCAGCCAGACATGTTTATATCGAAGGAATGACTCTCAAAGGGAATTAATTTTTAGAACCCTAGGGAATTAATTTCATATACTTTGACTATAATATTGTGTTAAAAAATGTCCTAAAAATTCAAAGTATAACTATGTCACATGGCCACTTAAATCTACCTAAGGTTCAATCATAATTTTACACAAACCACACTACCAAAACAATGGTAGTGTGGTTTGTGTAATATACCAAAAATTATTATAGGTTCTAATATTTGTCCTCTAATCATAGCAAAAAGAATGGGCCAAAAATATTACAGGAAGTAGGAGAAATAAAATGTACAAAATTAAGTGTTCATGTGAGAATTCAATATAAAAGCAATTAAATGAAAAATCGAAATTAAATTGAAAAATGAAAAAATTCAGAAAGTAAAAATGTAGAACATTTCTAAAATGCGTTATAAACCTCCTATAATATTTGTGGAATTTTATTATTAATTTTAGTATTTTTTACGTATTAAAATGAAAGCTATATGAAACATAAATTAAAAACTAAGAAAATAGAAAAAGGGGGTGTTGGTAAAGTAAATTTGCAGTTAAAATAAAGAATTGGGCTAGAAATGGGGTGCGGATAGCAGAAACATTAGGCCCATTAGCGCGGGTTCAGAGGGTGTATGGTGGAGCTACAGTCAACGGATGTTGACTCCGCCTGGATCATTGGATCAACTTATTCCAAGGGTATTCGCATCAAACGGTTTGCAAGGCGTGGGAGTATGGGTATTACAGTGAATGGCACGCAGGATCAATGGAAAGAGGTCCTACCGGACGGTGACACTTGTCACCGCCGGAATGGACCGAACTACAATCTCTTATCCTCAAAGGGCGGTAGACACTTAAGCATTCTTATAAGTTTTAATGATTTTCTTTATGTCTTCTAATGTAATTAACGGTGCAATTAACCACCAATTAAAAGTTTTTAATTTCCAAAATTAACTTAACCCGAGAATCAAATAAAAAAACAACAAGTTATGCGCTAAAATACCTCAACCCTCAGACTTCCCCTTGCGTATTCTCTTTCTTCCTCAAACAACTTCCTCTTCCCAAACTAAAACCTTAATCGCCGCCGGTGGTAATCTCCTCGGGTGGTTTCTCTCAAACTTCAATAGTAAACCTAAACCTCACCTTTTTTCCATGCCTAATCCCAAATCCGAACTCAAGTTCTCCTAAAAATCTCCCAAATTCTCAGATCGAACAATCAAAACACTACTCCAAACATTCTAATTCCAACACGATAATAAAGAGAGAAGAGTTGTGTGTACCTGAATTGACGAAGACAACAGCTATCCAGAAACAACGACTTCACATCATCTTTCCCCTCCTCCGCCAATCTGAATATCGCCCTTTCTCTCCGTGAACCACCAAGAACGAGAACAACGCGATGAAAACCTAAAGCGATTGGACACTTTTCTTGAAAACTTATGGCGTTGTCGCTCCCGCTCGATTTGAAGACAACTGACGAAAGTCCGATTGGTCCGATGGATAGTGATGAAGCTTATGCCGCGATTGGTGCCAAGCGAGGCAAAACGATTTGATTCGGTTCTTGAAATATATGGAGACTCGCTTTCGTTGATGAAATTGATGGAGACTAATGAAAATTCGGTGAAGTTTCTTGAAGGGGATGTGAAGATGATACAGATCAATTGAAGGACAACGATGAAATGTGTAGTTTCAAAGGTCCAGGTATGCAATTTTGTGTTTGGCTTTTTTTTCTCTTCTGATTACGAATTCGCATTTTCGTGACCTTTGTACTGTTGTGGATTTCTTATCATCGATGAACTAGTGATAATGAAACATTGTTGCAGGTTCAGATGATAATTGAGATTGAAGAATTCATATTGAGATTGATTTGATGATGATGCGTGCGGATTGAGATCGATTCATTTGTGTTGTTCTTGATGCAGGTCAGAATGATTGAAAAGAGAGGGATGAAGATCATGGTGGAGTTACTAGGGTATCATGATGTTGATGAAGATCTGAGAGTGATGAAGAGTTGAAGATGGAAAAGGTGTAAAATGTTGGTGGAGATTGAAGAGGCTAGAAGATGGTGATGGTGTGAGAAAATCAGAGAGAGTGAGGTGAGTGAAGAAGAAGATTGAAGAGTGAAGGAAAGGAAAAATCTTGAAGAATGAAGGAGATGTGATGAAGAAGAAGTTTAAAGAGAGAGATGGATGAAGAATGAGGGATTGAAGAAGAAGGAGGAGGTTGAGAAAACTGCAGAAAAATGAGAAACCTCCCTTTGAAGAATTGTTGAGATTAGATTTTTAGGAGAAGGATTCAAGGTCTTCTTTTATGTCGATTTCAAGTAAAAACCGACTTCACTTATGAGTATTATAAAGTTAGTTACAACTGAATTTTCTAACTGCCTTTTCTATTGAATTCTGTTAGATTATCCTTTAGCCTGAATCTTCATTTTGCTATATCAGTTTTCCCCCCTTATTACCGAGATTTGTCGACTTCTCTTATGCAGGGTTCTTGTTATGGGTGATGATGACCGTTTGATGATTCTTGGAGGTTCAAGATTGTTGCCAAATTTTCAATGAAGAAGAGTTTGAGGATGCAGTGTGTTGGATTGATGTGTTGAGGGATTCCGCGATCATTTTTTAAGGATTCAGAGAGGGTTTTTTTAGATTGTAGGCATATGAAGTCAGCTCTCCCCACCGTTTTTCTTCGATTTTGTGATATATTATTTTTGTAACAGAACTTTTTGTAGCTGATTTTCTATAAACTGAATTTTTGTATTGATTTTTTTCTGGTTTTTCCAATGAAGATTTGTTCATTTGTTCATGTTAATTTCTGCATCTTAAATTGTATCAATATGTTGCTGGATGATATAATTTATTTTCGGTGGGAAAACTGATATTGAATTTGCGGTTATTGGTTGTGCCGTTCCTCTTGGGAATGAATGCGAGTAAGTGAGTCAGCTGGAAGTATATAGCAAATGGGCCTCTTTATTGTTGTATATATTTTTTTAAAAATATGGATTATGTGCTCTTTTTCTTTTGTAATAAATGGTAAATGGTTAGAACTATTAACCAGACATGGGCTTTTGAAAATGAATTGGACCTTGAAATTGCTTATTACCTCGATTCTACTTACACCTCCCATATGGACTTTTTATGAATCAAAATGATCTTGAGTTTTCTTGGCCTTAGATCACGCATGACGATCAAACTACCAATTGTTCACAATTAGTCCCATGGCCTTAGATCATGCATGACGATCAAACTACCAATTGTTCACCATTAGTCCCAGTAGATAGCTTTAAGAATGAATGGGATATACCTCATCAATAATTGATTCAAAAAAAATCAATATCGATCACTTGCATTTTTTTCCATAATTTTGCATTAAGTAACTACAGAAGAAATAAAACCAAAGAAACAGATTGACTTATAAAAATCAAATGAATCTCTTTTGAACCGAAAAATTCCTATCACCAGAAAAAGCCTGATCCCATGTTTTAGTGATTCCATCCCAATAAACAAAGGAAAAGTTATGGTCTACTAAAAATGCAGATGAAATCAAACACGAGCCATTTAGGTTAGTAATAAATAGGAGGGCAAATTTTGGGGTGTTACAGACCCTACAAATGGATCCATGCACCTTGGGCAGAGTGCAGGATTTGACATGCAGTATGATAAAATGGATACAAGAAAATTACTTTGACTGCCAAGTAACTTGAATAAAATCTTCAGCAGACCAGTTCCGGAGCTCCTCCCCAGGTGTGCATGGGCGGATCCAGTTGTCCAAGTCGCAGTCGTTATCCCCATCTTTGTCTGTAGCACAAACGTTGTTGTAGTCGAGCATTCCAGCACTAGTGAATGTGATGGACTTACTGCCTTGAGACCAGCTGGACTGACCGGGTTGATATCCGAGGCCGAACTTGTCATCCTTCTTTCCCACTTCCAACAACTTTCCCCAGCCCTGGGCATTTCCGAATTGGACTACTTCCTTAGCTTGCTTGTAGGAGTGGATGGGAGTCTCTTCCTTCTCATTACTTTGAACTGCAGCAACCGGAGACAAAGTACTAACATTGACTGACTCAAAAGCTTGGCAAAGTGTTTCATGGATCTCCCCGTCCATTTCCACGTATTTGAAGGTCGACAGATGGCTTACTAAAATATCCTCCTCACCGCATATAGTAACAACTTGACCATCCACCACATATTTTAACTTTTGATGCAACGTGGATGTTACTGCGCCAGTAGCATGAATCCAAGGACGTCCTAGCAGACAGCTGTAAGCAGGTTGGATATCCATAACATAGAACGTGCTTTTGAATATCTGAGACCCAATCTTTACTGGTAGCTCCACCTCCCCAAACACCGACCTCTGTGACCCATCAAAGGCTTTTACAATCAAATCGCTGGGTCGTAGAACGATGCCATCAACATTCAGTTTCATTAAGGCCTTCTTAGGGAGCACATTGAGGGAAGAACTTGTATCTACCAGGACATGTGATAGAACAGCGCCCTTACACTCCATGGTGATGTGTAAGGCCTTATTGTGATTGTGTCCCTCAGAAGTGAGATCTCTATCTGTCAACCCTAACCCATGGTTGGCGTTCACACTGGCTACCATAACCTCCAACTGATTGACAATTATCTCTTGTGGTACATATGCCATTTGCAAAACCTTCAACAGAGCCTCTTTGTGAGCTTGGGAACACATTAACAATGATAGAATGGATATCTTGGACGGGGTTTGATTCAGTTGTTCAACCACCTTATAATCACTTTTTTTAATTATTCTCATAAATTCTTCAACTTCCTTTTCAAAAGTGCCTTGACTAGTGACGGGAGTTGTCACTTCTTCAGTTCTATTTGTTTACCTTTAGCCTTTGCAGCAGCTTCAGCTTCAGGATCGCCTCTAAGAGCTTGAGGAGCAAAGAGACACCCACTCCGTGTAAACCCACCAACTCCTCTGACATTCACAACAATCAGGTCAATTGTCACTGTCTTACTTTCCACCTTATGTCCTTCTACGTACACATCTGAGGCATAGTTCCAAGGAATGGCCTTATCATCAACATAGGGAATTGGCCCCGGAATAGTAATGGTTACTGGACTCACCTCTAGAACATAGATAGTCACAGACTCTCTCCGGGCAGAAACTTCGGCAGGATCAAAATAAATTGTTACTGTAGACACATAATCATTTCTGTTATCAACCTTGTCAAACTGTAGAGACCCATCATCAATCAAATACTGCAACCCAGCTTTCAAATCTCCGCAACCATTAATCGAATTCAAACAACCCTCACAGTCAAGATCACACCCTGGGAATACATGCCCTTTCAACAATCTGTCCTTTACCACTAACAATGAAGTATTTACTTCTTCCACGTTCAAAATCAGGTTCAACCTCTCGCCACCATCAACGGCGTTTATTCGGGGCCCTCCATGATTTGGAATGGGGTTTGTTGTAACATTTGGAGGTGGTGCGAAGTTAATTGTTTTCGAGTCAATCAAGTCTTGGACTTTATGTTGTAATTCCCTGCACTTCTCTGTTGAGTGCCCGGGAGCGCTTGAGTGAAATGCGCATCTTGCATTAGCATCATACCCCACTAGAGGTTCTCCAGGTGGTGGTGGTGCCAATGTCCTCAATTGAACCATGTTCAAATCTTACAATCTCTGTAGCAGTGTTGTGTATGTCATAGGGATTGCCTCTAGCACCCTATTAGCGGGACGAGCTTGTATCTGTTGATAGGGTCTTTGCTGATAGTTATTGCACTGCGACTGTTGCTGTTGCTGCTGTTGTTGTGGTTGTTGAACAAGGCTTGTGGGAATGGTGACAACTGTCACCTGCTCGTAAGATCTCCTATATCCACGGCCCCGGCCTCGGCCGTACACATCATTAGTTTCTCCCTCTCTTCTTCTTGGAGGTCCATTAAAAGCTTTTCTGACACCACTTGAGCTACCTGCACTACTGTCTTGAATTTTCCCCATTTTCAGCAAAGTTTCAACCCTTTCCCCGGCTATCACAATATTGTTAAACTTTGTTGCTGAACAAGAAGCCAATCTCTCAATAAACACACCCTACAGTGTACCCATAAACATGTCTGACATTTCATTCTCTAACAAAGGAGGTTGCACACGAGCAGTAAGCTGACGCCACCTCTGGGCGTACTCCTTGAACCCTTCTTTAGCACTCTGAGACATTGTTTGTATTTGGGTACGATTTGGAGCCATATCCAAATTAGACTGATATTGTTTCACAAACACCTCAGCTAAATCCTTCCAGCTTCGAATATTGACCCTGCTCAGCTTCATGTACCATTCCAAGGAAGCTCCTACAAGACTATCCTGGAAGTAATACATCCACAACTTTTCATCATCTGTATGTGCAGCAATCCGTCCCACAAAATACTGAAGGTGAGTTTTCGGGCAAGCCGTACCATTGTACTTATCAAAAGTAGGGACCTTGAACTTGTAGGGAATTCTCACCCCTGGAACTAAGCCCAGATCAGTGATGTCAAACCCTAGAGAACTTTGAGACTGAATAGCGTGAATTTTCTCAGCCATTTCTTCAAATCTCCTATTCATGTCAACCCATTGGCCTTTTTCCTCATCCAGCAATGTAAATTGTTCATCCTTCCCGTCCATCTGAAGGTTATGCACTCCATCATTAATAATAATGACCCCTAGTTGCACCACATGTATTTCAACATGACGGGCGCCAACCCCATTGCGATTACCTCCATCTGCTGTCCCATTGTTCCTAGCCTGATTGTTCTCTACCAGCTTGCGCAAGCGCTCTTAAGTTTGACCCATCCCAGCCATGAGGGTCATGAAATTATCCATTCTTGTCCTTAAGTCAGCCAGATCCGCCTGCATTTGATCCATTGCTCTCTCTCTCTTTGTTTTCTTTCGTTGGGTATCTGTGGATCTTCCTGGTATCCTTCTTCGGAGCTATAGTGCCTGAAATGGAATAGATGTTAGAAACTTGATAGATGTACCTGCAAAACAAAACACCAGGTTATATGCATGCAATGCAACTATTCATATTTCCACAATCAGGAAGTTGGTGCTCCAATTCCGGTATTTAGCAGGGTAATCCAGATGGCCTTTTTGTAGAAATTAATTTTCTATCACGAACTCTTTTTGAGAGGCATTCAGATCTCGATGGCTTTGGACAAACAGGTTTTAGCATACTCAGAAGATTAAACACAGGAAACTACTATAATAATAAAATAAAAACCTTAAAAAGGCAAGAGTAGCGACAATTTACCGAAGGATTGCAAGTCTTACAAATAATGTGCGGGAAAAAATATATGAGACTCCTACAACACGCTTGTAGGTAATCCAAAATGCAAGAAAAACACTAGAACTCCAAACTACAAGAAGATTCTGACTCCTCTCCTGAAAGTCCCAACTCTGCCCTAACTTTCTTCACCCCAACCCTCAACTTGAGATCTGTGTTCTCCTTAAGTACCTCTTCCAAAGCTTACCGGCTCTATACCAACTATTGGGTCTTTTCCCTTCGTATTGTGTGAGTTTTCTCCAATTCAACCTTCTGGTCTTGGAGCTGTAGCTTGTACGCCTTCTCTTTCTCTTCAAACTCCTTCTGATCTTTGTCCCTCATCTCCTTCAACCAAGTGATGGATTGTCTGGCCTCCCTAAGGGTCTTCTGAAGCTTCTTGTGCTCTGCTTCTTTTCTTGAGTCCATCAACCCTCTCCTTTGGAAATAGGCTTCCCTTCCAGCAAACTATTTTTCTTTAGCTTCCTGGGTCCCTTTTATTTTCTAGAGCTTCTCCTCTACTTCTACTTTAGAACGGACTGCACGATGATACAAGCTAGCCATCTCCGTATTCTCAACCCTTAATTCATGTATCAATTCCTCCAACTTCTTGTATATCTCAACAGAAACAGTGGCTTGAACAGGTGCTTCTTTTGGATATAGTGGAGCCTCAGCTGAAAATGGAAGGAAGAAAGTGTCAACCCTGTCTTGTATCCAAGCAGCAAAAGGGGGATATATCTTAGGGTCCACCTTTCCAAATTCTTTCTTTCCCTAACTCAATCTCACCTCCCAAGCCTGAAATGCCTGAGCCACTAACTTCTCATTTCCTTCCAAAGGTGCATACAGTGACTCCAAAACCTCTTTAGCAGATGGAGGATCTTTCAAAGGGTAACCAAACTGTTTCTGAACCAGCACATGATTGTAATTGACCATCCCTTTCCTACCAAGAAAAGGTACATTGGGAAACTCTCCACAACTGATAATCATCTCTTTTCCCAATAAGTCCCTGTTAATCCCCTAGGCTATATATTCAGAAGTCAATCCCATCAATCTTCTAGCCCATTTCCATTCTTGCTTCAGATCTTTGAACGGTCCTGACTTTGGGAGTTGTTTAGCAAACCAATTAGCGAATAAGGGTGCACAACAGTTTACAAATCCCTTTCTTCTCTCGTTCATGTAATGAACATTATAGTAGAAATCTCCCAACATAGTCGGTACTGGATTTTTCTGAATAAAAATGGAAATTTCCTCCATACCGATTAATCCCTTCTCCCCTGGGAACAAGCTTATCCCATAAACCATAAAGGCCAGTAATGCATTGAATTCCTCCCACTTGTTTCCAAGAGAAAACAAATGAGCCTCTATTACTAGAAAGTCCAAGGCAATTCCCTTTCCTTCACAAGCTTTGAAACCCATCTTGATTCTGAGCACACTAAGGTGGAAAGCACTGGCTATGTCTGCATGTGAGGGAGCTCTCCCTGAAGCATAATAAGGAATACCCTCTCCAATAGGAATCTTCAAGATCCTGGAAATCTCTCCCAAGGTATGGGATAAGATATAATCTGGAAATACGAAGACTCGCAATTGAGGATCATAGAACTGCAATAATGAATGGAGAATATCCCTCTGGTCGGCAGTAGGTTAGCTTACATAATTCAAAACCTTCCCAAATTCTTTCCTGAAGTCTGCTAAAACCTTATCAAACATCAAATCTATCAACTTCTGAATACTCTCAGTCTCTGGTTGTGGAAAAAATATAATGCATATTCCTTTTCCTAGGAGCCTCTCTATTTTCTGCCATCTAGATATGGAACAATTACCAGAACTGGGTGCAGGATGCAAATGACTACCTGAAAATGAAAACACAAACAGTTAATGCGGGTATGATGTAATGCAAATGCAATGTAGGCATATGATCAACATCTGGGATTGTCTGGGTACTGAATACTAGATCCAAGAACCAAATATCTGAAACCAAAGGTCCTCTGAATAAGAACTCTCATATAAGAACTCAGAACCACAGATCAAGAACTCCATAACCATATTAACTGGATCAAAACATAAGATCACATTGATGATGAAGGTTATGTTGAGGTCAAGGGTTCCTGCAAACCTGTAAACCCCTCCCAATCTCACGGGTGTGCTTCGGGTCAAACATCACGGACTCTCAAAGTCGAATAACAATAATACATTCACCATTTCCGAGAAATGGATCCTGACCAGATCAGGGAATCGGTTTGGCATTATGTACTACTCAGGGAGGTCTCAGCATGAGTCTGGGAAAAACAAGCATCCCTTATAAGTCCCCGGCTTCAAGCGCTGAGGTCGAGAAACAATAGTACATTCAACCCGTAGGAGACAGTACTATCGTCATACGACTAGATGCTTTAACTGAGTTCCTATAAGAGAACCAGGCCATCCTATGTAAGTTCCAAGTGAGCCGTTGGGTGCAAATGGGTTTGCCACAAAATATGGTCGGCCACTGTCACCACTGGAGAAGGATGTTTCCACAAAGGTCCTCAATGATCGGTCCCCAGATGCACATAACTATCGAGGTCCTGTAATGATCCAGAAATATTCTGACATCAATACATTCCCAAGACGATCTCAAGTCTTAGCGTGGAACTCACTAATACCAACATAGAAAGATGCCATGAAGTCAAAGTGGAACCACTCTAAGTCCTAGGGTGAACTCGAGCCCCGGTTACGAGCTCATCTCACAGTAACAGTTCCCAACCCACCAAAAGAAAACCAGTACAGCCAGGCAGTCCAGTATATACATATGATGCATGAATATAAATATAGAAAACTGTAAATAAAGCTGAAAATAAAAGTTGTAAATAAACAACAATAACATATACACACAGCAGCAAGCAATCAACACCCAATGAAACATAAACACACAAGCGCTATGAGAGACTCTCAAGGGAACCATAGATTCTGGGTTCGATCCCCAGCAGAGTCTCCAGCTGTCGCTCCCTGGATTTCCATCCTAGTACAAACGCGAAAGTGGCACGGAAGAGGGTAGAGTCGCCAGCCATGCATTTTTATCCCGAAGGAACGAGAATGGTAATGCTGCACAAACCAGAAGAAAAGAAAAGGAAGGACAAAGGTCTTGAGAAGCAAAGAATCTGGGTTCAGGAGTCGGTTACAACCTGGGAAGGTATTATCACCCCAGATCGTCCACCGTACCCGACGGGATCCACGCTTACAAAGGAACTATTTCAAAGGGTGAAAGAATGAAAGCTACTGCAAAAGTAAAGACTGAAATTGGATAAGAAAGAAAAGAAACGGGGAAATGTAGGGAAAATAAAAGAGTGTGCTCGAACGGGCCCTACCCCGCTGCCTACGTACCTCATCTGGACAATGAGGATCAGAGTCGTCGTAGTTCCCCTAACTAGGGGTGGAAAATAAATGATTGTGTTTTAAGCTTGAACTGCTTATGTCAATGCACAGGTGTTGTAGACTCAGACGATGAATGCATAACCGTCTTGCAAAATGACAAGTAGGAGCAAGTTCGCAAGTAAATAGTGAAGTTGATGAGAAAAGAAGTCCTGAAGGAGAGACTTTTATTGTTTGTTTGTGTTTTTTAGAAGTCTTTTAGGAGTGTGGCACAAGGAAGTGAACTCAAGCTCTTTTCCATGGAATGTGTACTTGCTACTACATTCCAAGATGGAATAATAGAACAAGCACATCAAGTAAGGAGAATTTATCCAAGACTTGTATCCAATGATTAGGGCCTAAGCTCACTAACTTGTTTAACTTAATTAAGTGTCTTTATGATTAAAATGAAGAAGTGTTTTTTATGATTTTCTTGATGAAGATGACCTCATGATCAGACTTGTGCATCATGCTAAATAAGTGTACTATTCCAAGATGGAATGAATACATATGCCCCATGGAATAAGGCTATACACAAGAAGTCACTTCTTTCTTTATTAATGTGTTTTTTATGGTTTTTGTTTTGAGATGAGAAGAGAAAGAGAACTAAAGAGGAACTCAAAGGTAAAATCTAATGGGGAAAGTATAATCCTAAAGTTATCATGCAAAGATGGTCCTAGGTTAGTGAGGTTTAAACTATCCTAAGAAAGAAGAAGAAGAGAAAAGAAGAAGAAGAGAGGAAGAAAGTTAGAGAACAACTTACTCCTCTAAAGGAGATAAGTTGCTTCTAAAGGGGGAATGAGAGAAGTTGAATCACAAGATGGCATAAGGCACATCAACAATCACAAAATAGAAGGCAAAGTAAGAGAGGAGATGAAGAGTTGAAATGTGGATAACATCCACATTTCACTTACCATGAGCCCCTGTAATGGTTAGACCTAATCACATATGACAAGACAAAACCAAACAAGATCAAGAGAGGCATAAACAAGCAAATGATCAATTCCACACACCACAACCAGAAGTGATTCACCTTATTTACATACTAAAATATCTCAAACAAAGTCAAAGAGAAAGTAGAGCAAACATGGCATCTCAAGGCAACATGAACTACTTATGAAAGAGGAAAGCATACATGAGATTATACACATCATTCAAGCCTAACAAACATCATATATCTTAAGACCAGAATCACATCACCACAAGAATGTGTACAAACAACACAAAAGACCAAAGAAAGGATCATACAAGTTCAAACATAATCATCACAAGAATGAGAAGTGAAGTGAACATGTGCATAAGTGAGTAATCTTCAAAGGCAAGTAACACCAAAAAATTTCAAAGCACAAACACCAATCAAAGACCAGGGGTATATCCTCATACAAAAATAGCTCTAAACATCCTATAGGAGTTGGCACAAGTGCCCTCCTACCCTAAGAACTAAGCATGTAACAAGAAAACGCAAAAACTAGGGCAAGCACCTATGAAAATTCAAATCAAATCAAAACTTCACTCAAAAATTCTACAATTAAGCATAAGTGTTCGTTAATCATGTGATGACATCATACCAAAAGAGCAAGATCAGAATAAAAATCAAGGACCTCATGAACACAAACTAGGGTTTTGAAACTTCATACTCAAGTAACATCTCAAACACATTCATGCAAGCTTCTAAAAATTAGAAGAAAAATCATCAATAAACTACATCCTGATATGAATCAGATGCAAAAAGAAGCAACCTAAAATTCAAATTAATGATCAAGATATAAATTCTACAAGACATCATGCATTTAAAGTGAATTAAAAACAAATAATAAAATCAAGAATTAATTCCAGCATGACAATTAAAAATAAATGGAAAATAAAAATGCCAAAAATTAAAGAAAACTAAAAGGATCAGTCATGAATTAGTTTGGAATTTTTGGAAGCCTATTGCTATTTTTAAAAATTAAAAATCTAACTGAAAACAAAATGAAATAAAAAAATAAAAGGGAAGAGCCAGGGGTGCATTTAGTAAGCAGACATAGTTCAAAACAATTGGGCTGAAGGGAGAGGGGGTGTGTATAGCAGGATAGGCCCATTGGGCGCTCAGTCAACACAAGTATAGTATGCCAATCCAAGGGTTCTCATCAATAGTCAACACAAATGGTATACACATCCAAAGGTTCATGCACAGTCAATTAATTTCAGTCATTCAATCCAGTGGCTAAGATTAGGTCAAGTCAACACAAAGTATGTCAATCCAAAGGCACACAAAGGCTATCACAAAGTAAACACAGTTAACGCGCCAAATCCATAGTCAAACCCTGGGTCAAACTAATGTGTGGTTCAGATTGAAGGTCTATACACTCTACCATGTACTAACATACAAAACAATTAATCAGAATTAAAACAAAATTACACGCGCACGTGAGAGGGAGTGTGGCTTTTTATGTGCTGGCAACCTAGTAACCCTCCAGATCAAATGATCCAACACACATAACACCTTCTTCTTCATTCAAATGAAATCCAGAATCCGGTGACCGGAGCTAGGGCTCCGGCATTGGAAAACTCATAGCCATGAGTACAAGTGCACAGAAACCACTCAAACACTCCAGATCCAATAATGCAAACATACTGAACTCAAAAATCACATCAAAATTTCCATTAGATCCATGAATCAAACAAATCGAACACAAACAGTTTTGTACATCAAACTTCAAATCAACATAACAAACTTAATATCCACTCATTTTTCTATCTAAACACATCAGTGAGCTCAGAGAAACAAGTAGATCACATTGCAAGCATTTCATTTCATTTTTAGATCCAAAAGTTTCAGAGCATACCTGAAATTGAAGATCTTCTAAAACTCCAAGAAAATGCTCCTACAATTGCAGATCCATTCCTTCTAACCTCTCTTTGCAAAATAAATTCAAAAGAGAGCTTGAATCTTCCTATAACTTGAGTTTCGAACCAAACTGCACCACCACTGTACCTTATGAAATCCTGAGATCTAGCTTGAATTGAGTGTGGATTTGTGATCTTCAGGCCTCAAGGTCAAGAATATGAAGTTTGTTTGGGCAATGTGTGAGTGTATACAGAGATTCAAAGGGAAGAGCAAAATTGTGAGTTGGGGTGATGAAATGGTGATCAATTCTGGAGATTCACAAGCACATTTAGCTTATATATCATGTGAGATTTCACTAGCTAGGATTTTAGAGGAATAACACATGAGGATGGTGTGAATGGAAAGAATTTACATTTGTGTATGAAGTGTATGACCTCCTCATTTTCTCGTGCATTTCCCTCTCTCTTCTCACATGTTGATTATGCTTGATTCACCAATCCATAAGTGGCTTAATCCTGGCCCTTGGATGCTTGTGTCATGCTTTGTGAATGATCATGCATTTTTGCACTTTAAAAATTACCATACACTCCATGCACGAATTCTATGAATTTCCTTGAGCCAAACCTTCTTTATGCCATGCATTGTGATGTAGTGACCTAATTTTGTCCATAGAGCAACTTGAAAATAAGATTCATGAGTTTTTTCACCTTGGTAGAAAATTTCATTTTAAGTAAAACCCTACAAATAAGTGAACTTTCAATGGCCATAACTTTCAAACCATGAGGGCTATGATCATGTTCTTGTACTTTTTAGAAATGGGAGACAATTTCCTACAACTTTCATGTTCAAAGAGATTCCATTTGAGGTCATCTTGGTCATGAAAGAATGCCTTGAAATCTAGGGCAAAACTTGCTAAATTTGGAAAGTTAGTTACATGCCTTATGCCCAAAAATAGAAACTCTTGCAAAAACCCTAGATTCTTGACTTTTGACTTTGCCAAACCTCTTTTATGATATTAAGGACATCCCTTGGCTTGAGAAATAGGATTGGAACCCTTGCATTGTCACAGTTGACTTTTCAAATAATCAGTTTGACCAATTTCTTCTTATGCAAGTAACTAATGAATTGACTTCCTTCCTCAATGAGTTTTCTCACCAAATTTCATCCATAGCATTCACATATCACATGAATGACTTTTCCCATAAGAAATGGCCAAAGTCACAAAGAATCCTTGCTTGAAAATGAAACCCTAATTTGAATGCCATTTGTGTAGGAGCTTGCCCTTTCTTTGATCATTTGATGATCTCTAAACCTTATGGGCTCTTGTAAAGGACCTTGAGCTTGTATATGCCATGTAGACACTTCCTAGGACCTAGACAAGGTCACTTGTCTTCTTGCTTTGACTTGTAAGGCTTCAAAGGCACCAATGATTGATCACATGCCTAATGCTAATACATGAGAATGATATGCTTCACCTTTCTATGCAAAGATGCTAAGGATATGACATGCTTATGATGATTATGATATGATGATGATGCTAGAAAGAAGATGGAAAATTTGGGGTGTTACACCAGTCACAGATGTCATGACATCAGTCTTAACATCCTGAAAACAGACAGCTGCACAAACACACTACACACCTGCATAATGCTTAAATCACATGTCATAGGATTACTTATGACATCCTGAAATAAACAAGATTTTTACCACAAAATATATAGCCAATAAAAACATCTATAAACTCCCCCTTTGGCATATTTTTGGCTAAAACAATTTAAGCATTATCAACTAAAACAAATCAGAAAGTAAAAACATAGCAGCCAACAGAAGCACAAAATTGAGGACTCTCCCTCAACAGCAGCTGTAAGAGCACACCACAAGAAACACCATCAACAACATTAACAGAAGCATTAGAACAAAGGTTGTGCATACATCAGAAAATCACCATAACAGAATTGTACCAGCATGTACATCACATTGGGTGCACCAAGAAAAACCAGAGAGATTTCATCTCCCCATCAACTTGTAAACACCAGCCCTGCATCACACCAACTGACCATACTAAAATAAATAGTATTTATCAGCACACAAGAAAGAAAGTCTATCTAATTCTACTCCCCCTTTTTAGCCAAAAATTTGGCCAAACAGGAACACAATCATATTGCAAAAGAAACAAATTAAAACAACTAATTAAGATCAAAACAAATATCCTGGGTATAGAGAGACCCCAACAGGTACAACTAGAAATCCAAACAAAATTACAAAAATGCCTTCAAGGCCAATGGAACCACACAACAAAAACCAAAAAGAATCAGGACCAGCATCCCTTCTCAACCATTAATCAGAATCAATGCCAACAACCTCCTCTTCCTCACTGTCTGAGCTCCTATCTCCTTTAGCCTTTTCTTCAGCCCGTTCTTTCTCAGGATCCATCTCAACCTCTAATGACTCAATCATTTTCTCAAATTTTGCCTTTCTGGCCTCTAGCTCCTTACAAGCTTCCTTGAGCTCAAGAATGATTGATCTTTTATCAAGAGGTTTAATACTAGTAGATGTTGTAGTGGATGTCATAGCAATGTCAGCAACATATTTCCCTGAAACAACTTATAATGGAAAGGTAGAGCACTTTCCCTCTTGTAGACTGTGTCTGACTCAATTAAGATAGCAGGGAACTGGTTCAAGATGATCCCACATATGAAGGAAGGAAAATAAATAGGTAATTTTACAGCCATTGTGGCAGCTTGCTTCATGGTTTGTTCAAAAATATAAGTACCATAATCAAATTGGGTTTTGGTACCCACGACATAGATAAACCTTCCTAAACCTGTAGCGATGTTAGATGTATGGTTGGTAGGAACCCAATTGGCTGCACCTATTCTATTTAACATAACATACTAAACACTAAGTATGCTTGTTGAAAGCTTTCCCTTTCTTGGCCAGTACTTAACTTGACCAGTAGTGAGGGTCTTGTAGACATCATTATCAGTTACTTCTAATTCAGGATAATTGGCAGTATCTCTTCCTAGATAGGTATTTATCATAGCAGGAGAGAAGTTAATACACTTACCTCACACATACACTTTTCTGAAATCCTTCGACTTCCCATAAGCACGATCTTCAGAAAGATTAACAATAAACTCCTTTACCATAGTTTCATAGCATGGTGAGAATCTGGCCACAATTTTGAGAAGACATGCATAGAATATAAGGTCCATAATCCCAATGCAGTTCAGAACAGATTCAACAACCTCCCTTTCCAAAGCCAGTCTTCTGTGATAGACAAAATTCCACTTATTCACATTGTTGATACAGTGAAAGAAGATGTTATCCAGAGGTGCATCAGGTACCCTGGCAGCAAGCTTACTGGAGGCATACTTCTTTCTTGGTGTGATGTTTGGAACATCACTTTCAACATCCTCATCAGTCTCAGAGGTAGCCCCGACCTTTCTCTTTTTGTGACCACCTTACCTCATCCTTTATATAAACCAACAACAATCCTCTTAGGAGTTTCCCTTGTACTATCTTTTCTGGACATTGGTTTGCTGGGAGGAGATCTTTGACCAGAAACAATTTTCCCTTTCCTGGAAATAAGTCTTTTTGCCACACTAGGACTAATGTTAGCAATAAGCTCATTATCAGAAAGATCATCAAGATTAATCACATTATCAGGATTATCTTCTTTGTTGTCCTCAACTTCAGGAAGGTCATCATCACCTTGTGCTTCTTCTTCATTTTGATTATTAACCCCAACATATGGTGTTACAACATCTTTGGAGCTCCCTTCTATTGCATACACATTAGAGGTTTCTTTAGTAGCCTTATTCTTCAGTCCAGATTCTGCATTCTTAGGTCTTTCCTAAGTGTCATACACTCCTGCAAATCACTAATTTCAGCCAAAATCCTTGAGACCAATTCTTTGGTGGCTTCAACACCAAACCCCGTGCCTTGAGGACCATATGATGGACATGCAGACTGATCTTTGGGTCTACATACGTTAGGAGTCCTTGGTTTAGAAACCCTAGTAGCTTTAGGAACGACAGTGTTCAGAGGAGCAAGATCTAAGACATCTTCAGAGAGATGATGAACCCTAGATTCAGGATTGACAGTTGACCTCTTTAAGGGCGATGCGGAAAATTGTTGAGACATGTTGATAGGACTTTTTTGAGAGAGAAAATACGCCAATTTGGGTTGAATAATAGGAGAGCAAATGCGCAGTGTGATGTAGTGACGACTTTGTGAAGTAGTGGCCTTTTGAATAAGTTTTCTTCGAATAAAATAATTAATGATAAAATAAATTAATCTGCGCCTCCACTTAAAGTGCATTAAAATTGACTTTTGAAAATATGCAATGTCCTTGAGAATGTCCCCACATGTCACTGATTTCTATAAACCCTCATAAAGACATATTCTCAAAGTATCTGTATTGGGATTTTTGAAGTACAATGTCATGACATTCTGTGAGACATCATAGTTGACTTCTCTTGACATACTTTTCCAGATATTATAAGATCACTTTCTGGAGAATGCAACCAGTTACATTCATAAATCTCACTTTTCAAGACACTATTGTTTTCTTCTTCAGTCTCTCTTTTTGAGCAAATAGGTTTTTCTTTATCCCAGAGATAGCAGTTGTCCTCTGACCTAACACCTTTCATGATTACATTATTCTCTGCATTTGTGACCAGACATTCTGACTTAGTGAAATTAACATGGATTCCTTGATCACACAATTTCCTAATGCTGATAAGATTAGCAAATAAACCTTCCACAAGAAGTACTTCATCAAGATTTAGAGCTCCTGAGCCTTCAAGTTTTCCAACTCCTTTAACTCTCTTTCTAGTTCCATCACCAAAAGTCACATAACTGGTAGGATGAGGTTTGATATTAGTCAGTAAGGTTTCTAATCCAGTCATATGTTTAGAGAAGCCATTATCTAAATACCGGTTCTCTTCAGTTAATTTGTTAAGAGAAGTACAAGCCAACAAGGCAACATTCTCAGGAACCTCTTGTTGATTTTTGATAATAATGTTTTGCTTAGGTTTGGGCTGAGGGTTCTGATTAAGGTAACCGTTGAGTCTGAAACATAAGGGTTTTATATGACCATACCTTCCACAGTAGTGACACCTCCATCTTTGTTACCTTCTCCTTTAATGAGTATGTCTCCTTGGCTCATAATGTTGAGTCATAGGTTTCAACATCTGTTCAGTGGCATCCTTCTTAAACTCAGGTTGGCCATTTTTGACAAAGCCATCAAAGCCTAAGCCTGATAGATTTCCTGCACTTCTTCCAGCCTGTAGAATGTTGTTAAGAGATTCATATCCATTGTTAAGCATCCTGATGGATCTGGTCATTTGAACAATTTTGGAGTTTAGCATGGTGACCTCATCACTCAGATGCGATATAATTGATAGATATTCTTTCTTTTCAGCTTCCAAGAAAACTATGATCTTTTTCTGTTTTCCTCCATATTGAATAACTTGAGTACACTTTATACACATCTTTTGATAAGTATCAACTAGTTCCTCAAATGTTAATTCATCTCCACTAGAGTCTTTATCCGATACACATGTCCATGCTAACATAGTAATGTGTTTAGAAGATTCTTCTTCAAAGTCACTTTCAGAGTCTCCATCAGACCATGTAACGAATAAACCTTTCTTTTCCCCCTTTAGGTAGGTCGGACATTCAACTCTAATGTGACCAAAACCATCACACCCATGGCATTGAACTCTTCTACTTTGACTTGACTTCTCTTCAGCCTTTGTGTTTGACTCAGTTGATCTGCTGATGTCAGAAGCAGTGTTCTTGACATTTGATCTTGACCAAAATTCATCCTCTTCATGACCTTGTTGAATTGTCTTCCCATCATGGCAAAATCATCTTTCAGACTTTCCTCATCCTCCATCTCTCCTCTTTCTGCTCCCTTTTCAGTATATGACATAAGAGCTATGCTTTTGTTCTTCTTTTCAGGCACATCATTAAGTCCCATTTCAAAAGTTTGAAGGGATCCACTAAGGTCTTCTACCTTCATGTTGCAAATGTCCTGAGCTTCCTCTATGGCAGTCACAAGCTTTTCATCAGACATCTTTTCTCCTAAGGCTCATGAGGCATTAGCAATATCTAGAATGTTCATGTGAAAATCATGAACAGTCTCATCTTCCTTCCTTCTTAGATTCTCAAATTTGGTGGTGAGCATCTGAAGTCTTGACATCTTGACTTTAGAGGTTCCTTCATGAGTAGTTCTGATAATATCCCAGACTTCCTTGGAATTTTAATAGTGATGCACAAGTCTGAATATGTTTTTGTCAATGCCATTGAATAGGGCATTCAAAGCTTTTGAATTCCACAGTGCCAGCTGTAGCGGTAAAATCGTGAGTGTAAGCTATTGATTAACTTAACTCGATTAACACAGAGTCGCCACCGCGCTTTTCTTTATTTCCGAAAGGAAAAAGGTAAAAGAACGAATAAAAACCTAGGATTCTAAAAGCAAAGGCTAAAAGAAATAAACAGAGATTGGGTAAGGGGATTGGTTATGAACCGGGAAGGTTTTAGGCACCCGACTCATCCGTGGTACTCCACGGGAGCCCTTTGAAATACTTATTGCTTTTGGTCTGAAATTGGTTTGTTTAAAAATGATGGAAGAGATGAGAAGAAGAATATTTTTTAATGATTTTGTGTTTGATAAGCTTTTAAAGCCTTATGCCTACGTACCCACAAAGTGCAATGCGAGATCAAAACCTCGTAGTTCGTGGTACAAAGTTTGAAAAGAATAAGTAGGTTGAATTGATTTTAATATGTAGAGATAAGTCGTCATCCCTTAGCGAATAATTCCGCTAAAAGGGATGAATCATATCTAAACATGTAAAAAAAGAAAAGGTGCACAAAGCACAAAACAATTGAATGGATTTGGAGTTTTTTTTAAGTATATAAAAAAATGGTTTTAATATATTTACATGAATTAATATTTGGTTAAGAAAAATAAAAGGAAAAGATCAAAAAATCGCTTGACCGAAATCAAGGTTTGTTTATGAAAGTGTTTGGAGTTTAGAAGACAAGAGGGTTTTTGAAATAGAGAGAAGTTTTGAAAATTAAAGAATGGGGAGGAGATGAAGAGACTAGTCCTAATGCTTGAATTAAAAGATAAAGAAAGAAGTTACCAAACTATAATATGCACAATTCTTCAAAGATCGGAATTTCCTCTTCAAAGGTTAATGAAGTAACTTGAGGTCGAGGTTTCTAATCCATTCCAACTTGAGCAAAGGGAGATCCTAGGAGTCTAAGTCCATTCTCCAAAAGCAAAGGGATAGTAACCATAGTCCACAATTATAAGTCACAAGTTTTTTAAGAGTTTAATCCTTTATTAAGTGTTTTAATATCCAAATGGACAAAAATAAAAAACAAGCACAATATGAATATAAACAAGCACAATATGAATATAAACAATGATATATGATATAATATGGAAAAATATAATAAGGAGATAAGGGAGCAAGAGATTAAAATAAAAGGATAAGGTGCAAGAGATTAAACTTAAACAATTATATTCACATTATTATATTATTTACAATATAAGGTGGTATGATGAACTTAATCAAGCACAACCACAACAAGGAAAATAAAATTGAGGCAACCGGATCCAAGTGGATCTTTAATCGAATCGGGACAACTTTAGGTCTATGTTAAGCAATCGCCGAGTAATTTACGAAGTAATTACCCTACAAATGAGGCCGGCCACCACTAATTAAAGTGGAAAATATTCGTGTTAATACATGTTAGAGAAACGATATAATGAATCGTTCTCCGAAAACATGCCACACTAAAAGAAAAGGAAGGTCTAATCTTAATCGAGATTATCGTTGAATTTCTCGATTAGCAACCTATCACGATCTCAAAGTATGGAGAATGATCTAAATGATCATTCATCCATAGATTTGAAATAATGAAGATTAAACTTAATCGGAAATCAACAATCCCGAATCGGAAGATTGTCATCGACCAAAATTGAAAATAGATGAAGAATAATGGATCCAAAATTAGATCCATAAAAGAAATAGAAACATTTTTTGAAAATCTCTTAATTAAACTATTTCTAACAATCACTTTTAAAAATACTTTTCTAAAAAAAATAATTTCTAAAATATTTTCCTAAAACATTCTAAAACCTTTTCTAAAAAAACATATTTCTAAGATTTATATATTAACAAAAATCATTCTTTAAAAAAGAAACATTGAAACAAATTATAGAAATAAAATAAAAAAAGAAATAATGGAAAGGGAAAGGGGGAGATGATCCGCGGCATGTGGGGAAAGAAGTGGATCTAAGGATCCCAAGCCCAATACCAGCTTCATAATACTTATATTTATTAAATAAAAATTAAATAAATAAATAAAAATGAATAAAAGAAAGAAAGAAAATAGGTCCTCTTCTTCTTCTTAATGCACAGCCAACGAGAAACAAAAAACAGGGGCCAACACAAATCTTCCGAATCCTCACCTTCTTCGAAAATTCACTTTGATCGATCTTCTTCATTTCTCTTTCTTTCAATTTCAACGAGCTTTCTCTCTTCTCTTGATTTGGTTTTGTTTAGGTTTTAAATGGTGATTTGGGAATGAATATGAAGTTAGGGATTTGAAGAAGTTTGGGAGATTTCGGGATTTTGAAGCTTGAGAATTAGTTGGGCAGAGATTCTTTGGCTGTGAAAGCTTGTTGATTGAAGAGGAGGAAGGTTCTGTTTTATAGCAGAATTTGAAGATTGATTCGATGCCGTTTTGCAAGGATTTGCCGCGTTTTGGAAAGCTCACGGTATTCTCGTGTCAATTTCGTTTTTGATTTTCATTTATTTGCCTTTTGTTTTTCTGATTTGATTCCGTGACGAAGTTTCCGTTTCACTCATTAACAGGCTGCGTTTTGATGCTGTTTTGGAGAGGTGAGGGTACCGCGTGACCTGTTTTTGTTTTCGTTTTGCTTCGTACGTGCGTCCCGCATGCGTTTCAGGTGCTATGTTGGGCTGACTGCATATGGCTTTGGCTGATGTAAATTGGTTTTGGCTGAGGACGTTCTTGGGCGAGAGTTGAGCAAGGCTGTAAGGAGCTGATGTTGGTACAGCTTTCGTACGGGATAGCTTTGTAGGCTTCGGTTATTGGCTGTTGGTGATTTTTGTAAGCTGTTGGTGTGTTGTGGACTAGGCGCGCGGAGAGCTGAGTTTTTGTTTTTGTTTTCGGCTGGCTGGGAATTGTTTACGGCGTGAGATCGTTGAGGGCGTGCGGCTTGAGTTGATGCGGTGCGTTGCTTGCTGTGAGCTGCTATTGGGAAAGGCTTGCAGATTGTTTTGGCTTGCCGTGCGTGAATCAGGTGTATGGGCCGGCTGAAGTGATGTAAGGCCTGTTGCAAGAAGGCTGTTGGATGCGCTTGGCTTATGGGCTTGTGGGAATGATGGTGTACGGCTTGAAGTGTAATGAAGTAGGCTGTACTTGTTGTTATTTTTCTCTTTTCTTAACAACATAATTTTTTATTATATACATAAAAAAAACAATGAAATGGGCTAAAAAAAATGAAAGGCTTTGATAATTTGCTATATTTTTTTATGGTTTTAGAAGAAATAGAAATGGAAATGAAAAGTTTATGATGAAAAGGAAATTAATTTTGTGGTGATTAAAATTTGGAAATATGAAGAAATTTGATTAAATGGAAATTGGACAATTGAAGTGGAAAAAATAAAAAACGGGTAATTGGAATTAAAATGAATTTAATTTGAGATCGTGGAAATGGTTTAAAAGGGTTTAGAAAATGGTTTACTGATAAATGGACAATGGACAATGAACTGATTTTTAAGCCCGCAACACATCTTGATTATTTCAACAAACCTCTGAACACAGCCCAAATACTTTGCAACTTGCCAACTGAAAACTGTCTGATTATGATCTGATAGACCGAATTCATACTGAGGAAAATAAATCCTCAGATGAATCGTTGATGAACTGATGAATCGATGAACTGATAAACACTGAAGATTCAAGCCAAACTTCGCACAGAACAACTGCCTGATAACTGATGAACAAACCAAACTTTGCACAGAAAAAACAACTGTCACACAAACCAACTTGTACTTTGAAATCGCATTGCCTGATGAATGAATTGCTGGCACACACAACTGACAGTCAACACAATCTTTTAATAGTTTGACCATATTAGGTCAAACATCCATTTGAATCGAATTGTGACTGAACAAACGCATCTTACTCAAATTCCTGTCTCATCTTCGCAAACCTGCAACACAGAGAAGAAGAAGAACACTGCAACATTTTTTTTTGTATTTTGGTTAGAAGTCGGTAAATATAAACAAATATAAAACAGTAAAAATAATGGTGATCCCCTGCGAAGCATAGACCCGATCTGAGAAGAAACTCGGAACCAGTGCGATCTTGTTTGATATACAAAATGCAGATGATATGCGAAACAATCTTAGGGCAAAAATTAGGGTGTTACAGCTGCCCCTATTTAAGTTTCTTCAATCCGGAGATATGAAGATTGACATCTTCGTCTCTACAAGATGGGAGAGACTTAAATACAGAATACCCAATTTTTGTCCTAAGAGAACAAATGATATGATATGAATATGATATGCAAAACCAAGATCTCTGTGGGGAAAATAAATGACCACCAGAGAAAAGCACAACTTGGGGACACAGAAGAAAATCCCGCTGGGGAAACAACAGACAACCAAAGAGTTACCAGGAAAATAAATCACTGGGTAACAGACTCCGCTTGGGAAAAGATATGAAATAATCAAGGAACAAAAATTCAACCAGGGAACGAAACCCTGCCAGGAATATCAAACAAACAGAATATTTGAATCCAAGAATGGAGAAATACTGAGTTGGATAAGAAATCATCAACTACCTGATTTACTGGGTAGGAAATATAACAGACTCGACTATCAATTTACTGGATAGGAGCAAAATACGGAGGGATATCCTCAACTACCTTTTTACTGGGCAACAAAATCTCAACTACCTGATTTACTGGGTAGAGAATATTAAGGGACTCGACTATCGATTTACTAGATAGGAGTAAAATAAAAGGAATAACCTTCACTACCTTTTTACTGGGTAAGAGAAATTTTCAGCTACCTAATTTACTGGGTAGAAGCAAAAATAAAGGACTCGACTATCGATTTACTGGATAGGAGTATGATCCACTACCTGATTTACTGGGTAGGAAATCAATCAAAGAGAAACAACTTCTATTACCTTTTTACTGGGTAAGAAACCCTCAACTACCTGATTTACTGGGCAGAAGAAAAATAAAGGACTCGACTATCGATTTACTGGATAGGAGTATGATCCACTACCTGATTTACTGGGTAGGGACTCAATCAGATTACCTTTTTACTGGGTAAGAGGAAAATATCGACTTCTATTACCTTTTTACTGGGTAAGAGGAAAATAACTTGACTACCGGATTTACTGGGTAGAACAATTCTCGACTACCTGATTTACTGGGTAGGAGTTAAATCAAAGAAGAACAAACTCCATTACCTTTTTACTGGGTAAGAGGCAGAAATCTCGACTACCGGATTTACTGGGTAGGAACTCAATCAAATTACCTTTTTACTGGGTAAGATGAAAATATCTGATTCTATCACCTTTTTACTGGGTGAGAGGAAAATAACTTGACTACCGGATTTACTGGGTAGAACAATTCTCGACTACCTGATTTACTGGGTAGGAGCATAAGGGACTCGACTATCAATTTACTGGATAGGAGTATGATCGACTACCTGATTTACTGGGTAGGAACTCAATCAAATGGAAACAGTTTCTATTACCTTTTTACTGGGTAAGAAGAAGAAATATCGGCTACCGGATTTACTGGGTAGGAAATCAATCAAGTTACCTTTTTACTGGGTAAGATGAAAATATCTGATTACATTACCTTTTTACTGGGTAAGAAAATAACTTGACTACCGGATTTACTGGGTAGAACAAATTATCGACTACCTGATTTACTGGGTAGGAGCTAAATCAAATAACAAACTCTATTACCTTTTTACTGGGTAAGAGGCAGAAATCTCGACTACCGAATTTACTGGGTAGGAGTACAAGCAAAAGAACTTGATCAATTTGGTAATATTACCTACTATCAATTTACTGATAGCTTAAATCCAGAGCAAATATATCCACAAAAGGAGGACCAAAGTTCAATCCAAGAACAAATTGGAGAGAAACGGTCAAACAAGACTCATCCCGAGGAGGAAATATCTCAACTGGGAAAAATCCATCCAGATAATAAACTGGGGAGGAAACTGAATCAACATCATCCACGAGAAACAAACTCAGTGGGGAATTAGAAAAGATTAACACTTTCTGCTTAATGGTCGACACTCTAAACTTGAGAGGAATACGACACACATACTCTGTGGGGAAAATCCACACCAAAGAGAAGATAACAATAATAAACGCAAGAATGCAAGCAAACAATGTTATGCGTATGCGTATGAATATGCTTATGAATATGCTGACAAAACATACATAAAGATAAGAAACAGGTGACATAAACACCACAACAACCGGATACTCGGCTAATCCAAAGGCAACAATGCAGGGAAACCTGCTGGAGATTCAACTTTGAAATCTGTAGGGGAATATCATAAGCCATCAAAGGACTACAATCCTACTACAAGGCTCAAATCATGATAAAACATCATCTTCTAGGAATATCATCCTGCTGAGGAAAGGTAATAATCTGCTGAGGATGGACATATTCTGAAAAAAATCAAACTTCACGAGGAATAATTGTCATACAACTCCTGCTCCGCTGGGGATAGAGTGCCAGACTTGCTAAAAAATCACATAGGAACCTGCTGGAAATCAACACATGCAGTCCTACTGGGGATCCATATGGGGATATCAAGAAGTTAACATCATAGCCAAAACACAGTTACGAGGGATTTTAAATCAATACCCAGCATAGGATACAAGAAAACCTCTAAACTGACTGCTATATCGATACTTCTATATTCAAAGATGCAAATAATCAAGCTGAGGAACATGAGCTCAGCTGGGGATTCCCAATACTTCTCAATTTAAAGATAACTGGCTGAGGAAAAGATAAACACTCAGCTAGGGATTCATAAGAACATCCCTTCCAACAACTCTTTTGGGGAATACATACAATCTCCATTCAACATCATGGTTGGGGAATAAAACAACATTAACATCAATTTGTCAAGACTATCCAGGAACAACCGAATCAAACCCTGCTTTGGGAGAGACGAGTTACACACATCCAGACTTTACTGTCTTCGGAATCACTATTGATATCCTTTCTTTGTTCATATATCAAAAGAAAAAAACTTTAGTCAAGGATGAGTAAATAAGAATCTTTGATGAATAATTCTTCTGAGGGATGGAATCTGAAATCCTTGGTTACTACAAGTGATCCAGTCTGTCGACGCAGTTACTTGCCATGATCCCTAACTTTTGCCTAGATTGCCCTTTCGGGTTTTCAATCTACCGGGATAATTATTTCTGTTTTTGTCTCTAATTTTTTCCTGCACCGCCCTTTCGGGTTTTCAATCCACCGAGACGCTCATTTTTGCCTAAGCTGCCCTTTCGGGTTTTCAACTTAGCGAGCTGTTTTTTTTTTATTTTTTAGGCGAAGTATTTCTTGACTGCATCCGCATTCACCGGGCGAGTGATCTCCTCACCATCCATAGTTGCAAGAATTAATGAACCGCCAGAGAAGGCTTTCTTAACAACATATGGTCCATCATAGTTCGGAGTCCACTTGCCCCGAGAATCTTTAAGGAAAGACTAAATCTTTTTGAGCACGAGGTCGCCTTCTCTGAATACACGAGGTTTGACCTTCTTATCAAAAGCTTTCTTCATTCTTTGCTGGTACAACCGACCATGACACAAAGCTGTAATTCTCTTTTCTTCAATCAAATTCAACTGATCAAATCTACTTTGACACCATTCAGCCTCAGTCAACTTGGCTTCCATCAGAACTCTCATTGATGGGATCTCAACTTCGACGGGGAGCACTGCTTCCATACCATAAACAAGTGAGAAAGGGGTTGCCCCTGTTGAAGTGCGGACAGATGTACGATACCCATGCAAAGCAAAAGGGAGCATCTCATGCCAGTCCTTGGAAACTAGAAATGCTACTGCTGAACAAATCTCTGTCCCACCAGTAAACTGCATCAAGTTGAAAATCTTTTTGAGAGAAATCACGCAAAGTTGCTTGGAGATTCTTGAAGAAATTGCCCCAAGTTCAATGACTGATAAAGGTAAACTGATAATGGATTCAATTCTTGATTGCTGCCGAAGAAAATACTCAGATCTTTGGAATAACTGTTGAGAGAATAAACTGATCATGGTTTCAGTTCTTGAAATGATTGTTGAGAAAATAACCCAGAAATGAATCTTGCAGAGAATCTTCTGACTAACCATATCTGAGAATAACTTGCACTGATCAACAACTTCTTGAACCATAGGACCTGAGGAGAAATTGCCCCTGATAAGATCACCGACCAAGTTTCTCAACTGTTTGAAAATTCCTTGATGAGAAAAGTTTATTTGCAAATAAAAAATGTTTGTACAAACCTGGTAATTTTAATGCAAAGTTTGAAATCAAGGATCATTTTTGGAATTAAATTTATTGATGTAAAGTAATTGAAAACATTGTCAAAACACGGAGGTTGAGACAACAACAAAGGTAAGAAAACAAATGATTGGTAAAGAACTTGGGAGTCAGTTTACGCAACCTCGTTGTAATATGCTTTTCAAAAGAAACCTGGATTCAATTAGGACTTTTGAAGGTTGTAACGTGGTCTGGTTCACGGTTTATGAAACAAAGGATATAGGCTCAAAGTTTATTTATACCCAACCCCTCTTCGTGATGAACTCCAGTCCTACATTCAATTAATTCAGCCTATGCATTTAAATTCCCGGACATTTAGGATTGCACAGATGAAGATGGTTCATAAGCCAAAGGATTTTGAGATAACAGTCACATCTTTCCTTTTTTTTATTTCTAGTGAGGACTTTGGTCCATTCAACTTGCTTTTGCTGAGGATTTTGATGACCTCTTGATAAGTATTTCTTTTTATTATCCCTAATTTTTGCCTGAACTGTGTTATTTGAACTTACAGCTAGCGGGATGCCCCTAGTTTTTGCCTAAGTCTCCTTCATAGGTTTTGACTTAGTGGGCTTTGATTTTTTTTTATCGTTTTTTCAATATTATTTTCTTTCGAAAGATAATGACTGCATGGCTTAATGATTACGATGAACCATCATTGGCTTTTGAATTGAGAGACATCTTCAACACTTCTTGATGTGTATGAAGGAAAACTTGAGATTGCAACCTTTATTGAAAGGTATCTTGAATGATTCTCTTGTACTTGAATGCACATTCGAATTAATTGAGAACTACCCATCCCCGGGTTAAAACTGCGGTTTTTTTCGAATAGAAAGAAACTCCAACTTCAAGGTTCAAAGGGGTTAACAAAGGATTAACTTCCTTATTTCTCCAGTGTTTAGGATTTGAAACAATGCTTGTATATCATCAACCAAGTCTCAATTGAAAGCATACCAACAACAATTATGGGTATCTCGTTTTCGTCATCCTCCCTCCAATCATTATGAAAGCTTGAGACAAGATAAATGAACTTGAAATGTAAAGCATAAAGATGCAAATAGTAAATGAAATCAAAACAAAGCAATGCTCATTTCATTAAAACCAACATGAAAGTACAAACAAGCTTAAAAGCAAACAACTTAATATGATTGAAGAAAAAAATTGCAATCATAAAGAAACAATGGCCTAATGATCCATCAGCAACAAAGGATGAGCTGTCCCGTCTGAGATTCTGGCCTTGAAGAAAATTTGACAGTTGAATTCCTCTAGAAGATTCATTTCTCATGATTCGGAAAAGGATTGTTGACAACATTAGGATTAGTGTCCTCAAAAGTGATCATCCCATTTCTAACAAGCTCTCTTACTTTAGCCTTCAATGCAAAACAGTGTTCTAGGTCATGACCAGTTCCACCTTGATGAAACTCACAACGAAGATCTGATCTATAACCAAACGGAAGAGGATTTGGAACAGGAGGCGCAGGCCTAGTAGTAATCCAATCATTCTGGACCAAGTAAGGATACAACTCAGCATAAGTCATCGGAATAGGATCAAAGTTTGGCCTACTCCTAGCATTACGATTCTGGTTCTGGCAAATCTTTCCATGCGTAACGAAATCAAACATTTCTTCGTCTTCATCAGACGCATTACCAGGACAACCATCAACCATGTTCACAGACACATTACCATGCTTCGGCAACAGATTCTTCTGCACATTAGGATTAACATCATTGAAATATAGAACATTGTTCCTCATCAATTTCTGTACTTCAAACTTCAGCGGGTAACAGTTCTCAACATCATGCCCCGGGGCACCTTGATGAAAAGCACAACGAGCTTCTGGCTTATACCACCATGGAATAGTCTCTGGAACCGGAGGTGGTGGACGAGTCTGCACAAGATTCTTTGCAATTAAAGATGGAAGCAAGTCTGCATACGGCACAGGAATAGGATCAAAGTTTGGCTTACTCCTAGCATTACGATTCTGGTTCTGGCCAACATTCCTTTGAATAGATGGACCATTGATCATCAGAGCGACTGCAGTAGGGTATGATTGTTCATGGTGTTGTTGTCTGCGACGAGTCATCCCAACAACACTTGTTTCACCAGCAGAAACATTGACTTGAGGCATGACAATCCTCTGAGGTTGAGTTTCCCTGATGATCAAAGCCTGTAGCATCTCCATGATCTGACTCACATTGCTTTTCAACTCATCAAGGTCTTCCCTAATTTTCTTGTTATGTTGGGCTTGATTTTCCATTCTCAATCTAATAACTCTCAATCTGTTAACAGCTCTAGTACCATATCTGTGGTGAGGAGTCAGCTTGACGGATCAACAGACAACTGAGGAAAGAAACAACCGGGATGAGTTCCCACACAACTCGGATGAACACAAGAATATGTGAGGATGCAATGATATGCAAAATTCACTTCCATTTTAAGAAAAACAACTCGATTATTGCAAACATGGTCAACATCGAGAATACTGTCATGAAAAATCTTGACAAAAAGGAATATTTATTCTTTCCAATATTTGCAATAATCAGAATTGTCTTCCTTGAAAAATGGTTGTGATGATGATCATGATGAATATGTAGATGCAACAACCACAAACAAGATCACGCAAAGCACTCAGGTTCAAAGGTTCAGATCACGAGCATGGAGTCAAGGGATACGAACCAACCCACACAGGCATGTACTAAGGTTTGTCTTCATTGTACCTGCAAGAAACCAAAAGGGTGCTAACAGAGGTGCCCGGAGTTAACAGCCATCTTTAGAATATCATCGGTACGTTGGATTACTCCCCAACTGATAACATTCTTAAAATAGACCTCGTCCGAGTGTAGTATCGCGTGACAACCACCTTAGATTTACATCCAGACAGCTTCCGCACTACGTTCCTAAATTGGCTAGGATGGGTTAAGGGTTCTAAGGTCCTCAGTATGATCAGCTCAAGGTCGGAAAATAATGCCACGTACGATTACTCGTCATGACATTGATAGTCCAAGAGAGCCTAACCGAGTGGAGATTATCAAATTGATATTGCTTTGGACTACTCCATCATATATCGCTTCGAATATCGCCGTCCTATCATAAGTGTCACTCAGATCCGGGTTAGAATCTATCTCACACAGAGGATCACCAAAACCAAAACGGAACAAACAAATAACAAACAATTCAAACCAAAACAATAAATAAAATCAAAGTAGGCTAAATCCGCTTAGAGATTAGTCCCCAGCAGAGTCGCCACTTTTCTGTAGCGGTAAAATCGTGAGTGTAAGCTATTGATTAACTTAACTCGATTAACACAGAGTCGCCACTGCGCTTTTCTTTATTTCCGAAAGGAAAAAGGTAAAAGAACGAATAAAAACCTAGGATTCTAAAAGCAAAGGCTAAAAGAAATAAACAGAGATTGGGTAAGGGGATTGGTTATGAACCGGGAAGGTTTTAGGCACCCGACTCATCCGTGGTACTCCACGGGAGCCCTTTGAAATACTTATTGCTTTTGGTCTGAAATTGGTTTGTTTAAAAATGATGGAAGAGATGAGAAGAAGAATATTTTTTAATGATTTTGTGTTTGATAAGGTTTTAAAGCCTTATGCCTACGTACCCACAAAGTGCAATGCGAGATCAAAACCTCGTAGTTCGTGGTACAAAGTTTGAAAAGAATAAGTAGGTTGAATTGATTTTAAGATGTAGAGATAAGTCGTCATCCCTTAGCAAATAATTCCGCTAAAAGGGATGAATCATATCTAAACATGTAAAAAAAGAAAAGGTGCACAAAGCACAAAACAATTGAATGGATTTGGAGTTTTTTTAAAGTATATGAAAAAATGGTTTTAATATATTTACATGAATTAATATTTGGTTAAGAAAAATAAAAGGAAAAGATTAAAAAATCGCTTGACCGAAATCAAGGTTTGTTTATGAAAGTGTTTGGAGTTTAGAAGACAAGAGGGTTTTTGAAATAGAGAGAAGTTTTGAAAATTAAAGAATGGGGAGGAGATGAAGAGACTAGTCCTAATGCTTGAATTAAAAGATAAAGAAAGAAGTTACCAAACTATAATATGCACAATTCTTCAAAGATCGGAATTTCCTCTTCAAAGGTTAATGAAGTAACTTGAGGTCGAGGTTTCTAATCCATTCCAACTTGAGCAAAGGGAGATCCTAGGAGTCTAAGTCCATTCTCCAAAAGCAAAGGGATAGTAACCATAGTCCACAATTATAAGTCACAAGTTTTTTAAGAGTTTAATCCTTTATTAAGTGTTTTAATATCCAAATGGACAAAAATAAAAAACAAGCACAATATGAATATAAACAAGCACAATATGAATATAAACAATGATATATGATATAATATGGCAAAATATAATAAGGAGATAAGGGAGCAAGAGATTAAAATAAAAGGATAAGGTGCAAGAGATTAAACTTAAACAATTATATTCACATTATTATATTATTTACAATATAAGGTGGTATGATGAACTTAATCAAGCACAACCACAACAAGGAAAATAAAATTGAGGCAACCGGATCCAAGTGGATCTTTAATCGAATCGGGACAACTTTAGGTCTATGTTAAGCAATCGCCGAGTAATTTACGAAGTAATTACCCTACAAATGAGGCCGGCCACCACTAATTAAAGTGGAAAATATTCGCGTTAATACATGTTAGAGAAACGATATAATGAATCGTTCTCCGAAAACATGCCACACTAAAAGAAAAGGAAGGTCTAATCTTAATCGAGATTATCGTTGAATTTCTCGATTAGCAACCTATCACGATCTCAAAGTATGGAGAATGATCTAAATGATCATTCATCCATAGATTTGAAATAATGAAGATTAAACTTAATCGGAAATCAACAATCCCAAATCGGAAGATTGTCATCGACCAAAATTGAAAATAGATGAAGAATAATGGATCCAAAATTAGATCCATAAAAGAAATAGAAACATTTTTTGAAAATCTCTTAATTAAACTATTTCTAACAATCTCTTTTAAAAATACTTTTCTAAAAAATATAATTTCTAAAATATTTTCCTAAAACATTCTAAAACCTTTTCTAAAAAAACATATTTCTAAGATCTATATATTAACAAAAATCATTCTTTAAAAAAGAAACATTGAAACAAATTATAGAAATAAAATAAAAAAAGAAATAATGGAAAGGGAAAGGGGGAGATGATCCGCGGCATGTGGGGAAAGAAGTGGATCTAAGGATCCCAAGCCCAATACCAGCTTCATAATACTTATATTTATTAAATAAATAAATAAAAATGAATAAAAGAAAGAAAGAAAATAGGTCCTCTTCTTCTTCTTAATGCACAGCCAACGAGAAACAAAAAACAGGGGCCAACACAAATCTTCTGAATCCTCACCTTCTTCGAAAATTCACTTTGATCGATCTTCTTCATTTCTATTTCTTTCAATTTCAACGAGCTTTCTCTCTTCTCTTGATTTGGTTTTGTTTAGGTTTTAAATGGTGATTTGGGAATGAATATGAAGTTAGGGATTTGAAGAATTTTGGGAGATTTCGGGATTTTGAAGCTTGAGAATCAGTTGGGCAGAGATTCTTTGGCTGTGAAAGCTTGTTGATTGAAGAGGAGGAAGGTTCTGTTTTATAGCAGAATTTGAAGATTGATTTGATGCCGTTTTGCAAGGATTTGCCGCGTTTTGGAAAGCTCACGGTATTCTCGTGTCAATTTCGTTTTTGATTTTCATTTATTTGCCTTTTGTTTTTCTGATTTGATTCCGTGAAGAAGCTGTCGTTTCACTCATTAACAGGCTGCGTTTTGATGCTGTTTTGGAGAGGTGAGGGTACCGCGTGACCTGTTTTTGTTTTCGTTTTGCTTCGTACGTGCGTCCCGCATGCGTTTCAGGTGCTATGTTGGGCTGGCTGCATATGGCTTTGGCTGATGTAAATTGGTTTTGGCTGAGGACGTTCTTGGGCGAGAGTTGAGCAAAGCTGTAAGGAGCTGATGTTGGTACAGCTTTCGTACGGGATAGCTTTGTAGGCTTCGGTTATTGGTTGTTGGTTATTTTTGTAAGCTGTTGGTGTGTTGTGGACTAGGCGCGCGGAGAGCTGAGTTTTTGTTTTTGTTTTCGGCTGGCTGGGACTTGTTTACGGCGTGAGATCGTTGAGGGCGTGCGGCTTGAGTTGATGCGGTGCGTTGCTTGCTGTGAGCTGCTATTGGGAAAGGCTTGCAGATTGTTTTGGCTTGCCCTGCGTGAATCAGGTGTATGGGCCGGCTGAAGTGATGTAAGGCCTGTTGAAAGAAGGCTGTTGGATGCGCGTGGCTTATGGGCTTGTGGGAATGATGGTGTACGGCTTGAAGTGTAATGAAGTAGGCTGTACTTGTTGTTATTTTTCTCTTTTCTTAACAACATAATTTTTTATTATATACATAAAAAAAACAATGAAATGGGCTAAAAAAAATGAAAGGCTTTGATAATTTGCTATATTTTTTTTATGGTTTTAGAAGAAATAGAAATGGAAATGAAAAGTTTATGATGAAAAGGAAATTAATTTTGTGGTGATTAAAATTTGGAAATATGAAGAAATTTGATTAAATGGAAATTGGACAATTGAAGTGGAAAAAATAAAAAACGGGTAATTGGAATTAAAATGAATTGAATTTGAGATCGTGGAAATGGTTTAAAAGGGTTTAGAAAATGGTTTACTGATAAATGGACAATGGACAATGAACTGATTTTTAAGCCCGCAACACATCTCGATTATTTCAACAAACCTCTGAACACAGCCCAAATACTTTGCAACTTGCCAACTGAAAACTGTCTGATTATGATCTGATAGACCGAATTCATACTGAGGAAAATAAATCCTCAGATGAATCGTTGATGAACTGATGAATCGATGAACTGATAAACACTGAAGATTCAAGCCAAACTTCGCACAGAACAACTGCCTTATAACTGATGAACAAACCAAACTTTGCACAGAAAAAACAACTGTCACACAAACCAACTTGTACTTTGAAATCGCATTGCCTGATGAATGAATTGCTGGCACACACAACTGACAGTCAACACAATCTTTTAATAGTTTGACCAGATTAGGTCAAACATCCATTTGAATCGAATTGTGACTGAACAAACGCATCTGACTCAAATTCCTGTCTCATCTTCGCAAACCTGCAACACAGAGAAGAAGAAGAACACTGCAACATATTTTTTTTGTATTTTGGTTAGAAGTCGGTAAATATAAACAAATATAAAACAGTAAAAATAATGGTGATCCCCTGTGAAGCATAGACCCGATCTGAGAAGAAACTCGGAACCAGTGCGATCTTGTTTGATATACAAAATGCAGATGATATGCGAAACAATCTTAGGGAAAAAATTAGGGTGTTACACCAGCTCATCCTCATCTTTGCTCCAATCATCTTCAGGCTTCAGAGTTTTATTTCCATCTTTGTCAATAATAGTATGATGTTCCCATTCTCTATCAGCAGCTTTCTAAGCCTTCTTATTCAGAGATTTTAAGAAGGCAACCATGCGAGGTTTCCAATAGTCATAGTTAGAACCATCCATAATGGGTGGTCTATGTCCAAATCCTTCTTCCCTGTCCATGGTACCAAAATAATGTCCCTATATCTCACCCAGAAAAATAGGCAAGTTGTCTGCTCTTATGCCATTTGAAATTCTAGCAACAACCACACAATGTTGAATATGATGTCACGACACTTAACAACAATAAAATTGTAAATGACAAAGACAGAATATAAAAGACACAGAAAGTTATTAACCCAGTTTAGTGCAATCACACCTACTCTGGGGGCTACCAAACTAGGAAGGAACTTCATTATCAATAGTATCAATTCAAATATCCACAACAAATACCTACAGTTTGCAATCTTTTCACGTAATCTCTACCCAATGACAACTCTACTTAGGAACTCCTAGATATGAGACCCCTCTCACTTCCTACACAATCACAGTCAGTGATCTTAAATAACAACACCAAGAAAACAAAGACACTCTTCAAAACAATCTTTGACATGCTTTAAAGCTTCAGTCAAATACAAACACTTTTACTTAAAAGCTTCGAATGGACAAAATACAAATGAACACCTAGTCCAAAACAATCATCAAAAGACAATTGCTTGGCTCACAAGAAAAACTAACACACACGTAAAGAACACTGAAAATACAATCCTTATTTTCCACACGTTCACACTAGGGTTGAGCAACCTTAAATAAAAACTCCAATTGTAGTTCCAATCTTCAGGTAACGACACACCATTTTGAACGTCCAGATAAACGCCAGTGTGTTCGGATGTAGTTAAGAAGGCGTAAGAAATAGGTGTGTGAATACCGCCTGCAAAAAATCTATAAAGGGCAAGCGGTATCCAGCCTCCCGAAACACAAACTCGTACGTGGGAAACCTCAGCCCTTGGTAACACGAGAAAATCCAGTGTTCGGGATTAGGGGCAAATACCCGCAAGTTAACTGGATCATTTTCCTTCCAGTTCTCCACCATGCTAACACTACGCCAAAAATGTTTTTTAACAGCGCATCTTAGACAGCGCTTTTAAATGAAAGCGCTGTCTAAGGTTAAAATTAAAATAAAACACGGAAAATGTTCCAAAAAAATAATGAAAGCGCTGTCTAAGGGGGGGTCTTAGACAGCGCTTTCTAAAAGCGTTGTCTAAGACCCCCCCCCCCCTTAGACAGCGCTTTTAGAAAGCGCTTTTAAATATATACCTTAGTCAGCGCTTTTGATAAAGCGCTGTTTAAAGTTTTTAAATTAAAAAATAAAATAAAACCAAAAGCGTTGTCTAAGGGGGGGTTTAGAAAGCGCTTTTGGAAAGCGCTGTCTAAGGCATACCTTAGAAAGCGCTTTCCCCAAAAGCGCTGTCTAAGGTCTAATTAAAATAAAATTTCAGACTTCTATTTTCGTTCTCTGTTCTTTTGTTTTCCCTCCTGCGAAAGAAACCCTAACAGCGAAACACAGTAGAAGCGAACTTGAACGTGTTTGAAGAATCAGTGAACGTGTTTGAAGAATCAGTGAACGTGTTTGAAGAATCAGTGACTTCGTTTGATCATTTCTTGATTTCGTTCTTCGTTTGACTTCGTTCTTCATTCTTGCGGTATGTTTGGTCATTTCTTGATTTTTTCATTTCTTGAACACAGTAACTTCGTTTAAATTAGTGTATTATTCTTGTTTAAGTTGTTTTGATTCATAAAAATTGATTTTAGAAGGTACATTGTTGTTTTGATTCATAAAAACTGAGTTTAGTGTATTATCGTTTGTTTTAGTTGTTTTGATTCATAAAATCTGAGTTTAGTGTATTATTGTTGTTTAAGTTGTTTTGATTCATAAAAATTGAGTTTAGAAGGTACATTGTTGTTTTGATTCATAAAAACTGAGTTTAGTGTATTATCCTTTGTTTTAGTTGCTTTGATTCATAAGGTACATTGAGTTTAGAAGGTACATTGTTGTTTTGATTCATAAAAAGTGAGTTTAGTGTATTATCCTTTGTTTAAGTTGTTTTGATTCATAAGGTACATTGTTGTAGTTATGTTTGATAAGTAATAATGTTGATAATAGAAAAATGTTTATAATAGAATAATGTTTATAAGAGAAAAGTAATGGAAGAAAAAGTTTGATTCTTGTAATAGAAAAAATGAAAGTGATGAGGTAATTAAAGTTGTTATGTTTGATAAGTAATAATATTGTAATAGAAAAATGTTCTTCCTTGAAAAAAGTTGTAATACAAAAATGTTTGTAATAGAAAATGTTTATAAGTATAGTTATAGGTATAGTTATAGGTATATTCTAATAGAAAATTAAAGTTAGTTATAGAAAAATTAACGTGTTATAGGTATAGTTATAAGTATATTGTAATAGAAAAAGTTTGATTCTTGTAATATAAAAAATGAAAGTGATGAGGTAATTAAAGTTGGTATATTGGCGTATCGGATACGTTATTGAAGTTTATATTAACATTGGTTATGTATAGGTTTTTGAAGTTTAAAATGAATTGAACTTTAAAATTGTTAGGATATTCAAAGATACTACCTTAGTTATGTATTTTCGTCTGGATTGATTGTTTACTTTAATAAGTAGGAAAACCATGGATAAAACATGGATCTGTGCCGATCGAATGACCAAAGAGTACGAGAGTGGGGTTGCGGAATTCGTTAAGTATGCTGTTCAACACGCTAAAAACCCCAGACGAATGCATTGTCCTTGCTTGCGTTGTTGTTATATTGGTAAGGTTGACGCACATGGATTGAAATCGCATTTGTTGAGGCATGGAATTGATCAAAGTTATCAGTGTTGGATATTTCATGGTGAGAAAATTAACGAGAATGTTGAATCGAGTGGAAAAAGTAATACGACCTATGCTTCATACGACAAAGACACGGAAACATACGATTGTGATCGAGTTGAAGAGATTGTAGAAGCACTGATAGAAGATCTTCATGATTGTCCTGAAATGTTTGAGAGGATGGTAAGCGATGCAGAGAAACCGTTGTACAAAGGTTGCACTAAATTCTAAAGACTTTCTGCGGTATTAAAGTTGTACAACTTAAAGGCGGGCAATGGATGGTCGGATAAAAGTTTCACAGAGTTGTTGGCCCTTATGAGAGAAATGCTACCGGATGATAATGTTCTTCCTAATCGAACCTATGAGGCAAAAAAAATGTTGTGCTCTATTGGCATGAGCTATGATAAGATACATGCTTGTCCTAACGATTGCATTTTGTTTCGTAACGAATATGAAACGTTAACTGAGTGCCCTAAATGCGGTTTGTCTCGATATAAGAAAAGATTATCTCCCGCAAAAGTCTTATGGTATTTTCCGATAATTCCTAGATTTAGGTGCATGTTTCGTAGTGAAACCGATGCAAGACATCTTACTTGGCATGCAGATGAAATAATTATTGATGGAAAGTATCGGCATCCGGCTGATTCACCACAGTGGTCGAAGATTGATAATGATTATCCTGAGTTTGGATCAGAAGCAAGAAACCTTCGATTGGCATTATCTACTGATGGAATGAACCCACATGGTCTTCAAAGTATCTCACATACCACATGGCTTGTGATTCTTATGATTTATAACCTACCTCCGTGGCTATGTATGAAGCGTAAGTACATGATGTTATCTATGTTAATCTCTGGGCCTAAACAACCAGGGAATGACATAGACGTATACTTGACACCTCTGATCGAAGATTTAAAGATTTTGTGGGAGAACGGTGTGGAGGTTTATGATGGATATAGGAAAGAAAGTTTCAATTTGAGGGCGATGTTGTTTGGCACAATTAATGATTTTCCAGCATACGGGAATATATCTGGGTATAACATTAAAGGTCAACGTGCGTGTCCTGTTTGTGAAGACGGAACCGATACAATTCGATTGGAACTTTGCCAGAAGAATGTGTTTCTCGGTCATCGTAGATTCTTACATTCTAAACATCACTACCGTGGGTGGAGAAAAGCATTCAATGGAGACACCGAACATCGTAGAGCTCCACCCGCATTATCAGGTGAACAAGTTTTTGAAAAGGTGAAAGATGTGCGTACTGAGTTTGGCAAGCCTTTTGCACATAAGATTGTGAAAGGTGGGTGGAAGAAAAGGTCGATATTTTTTGAATTGCCATATTGGAAGTCTTTGTACGTGAGACATTTTCTCGATGTTATGCATATTGAAAAAAACGTATTTGAAAGTGTTATCGGTACATTACTCAATATAAGGCAAGTCTAAGGATGGCCTTAAAGCAAGGGAGGACATGTTAAAAATGGGAATGAGGACTGAATTAGCACCCTTGAAGAAAGGAAGACGAACATATCTACCACCTGCTGCTTTTACTTTATCTAGAAAGGAGAAAAAAATTGTGTAAGTCTCTGAGTGAAGTTAAGGTTCCAGAAGGATACTCATCTGATATCAGAAGACTTGTTTCTATGAAAGACCTAAAGTTGAAGAATTTGAAGACACATGATTGCCATGTTATAATGGAACATTTTCTACCGATAGGTATACGTTCTATTTTGCCAGAAAAAGTAAGAAGTGCCATAACTAAATTGTGTTTTTTCTTTAGGTCAATTTGTAGTAAGGTGATCGATCCCGAGATCTTACCAACACTACAAAAAGAGATTGTAATTACCTTGTGTGAGCTTGAAATGTATTTTCCTCCGTCTTTTTTTGACATAATGGTTCATTTAGTTGTTCATCTTGTGAAAGAGACACAGTTGTGTGGACCAGCTTATATGAGATGGATGTACCCTGCTGAACGGTATATGAAAATATTAAAAGGGTACGTGAAATCCCGAAGTCGACCAGAGGGTTGTATTGTTGAACGATACATTGTTGAAGAAGCTGTTGAGTTTTGTACTGAATATTTGTCTAACGTTCAATCGATTGGACTCCCCAGAGCTCAGATTTTCGACAAAATGGAAGGTAAAAAATTAATTGGGAATAAAATTGTGACAATATCAAGGGATGAACGGGATCAAGTTCATTTGTATGTTCTGCACAATAATAATGAGGTTGAGCCATATGTTGAAATGCACAAGGATGTACTCCGAAGGTTAAATCCGAACAGAAATGAAAATTGGATAGTTATAGAGCACAATCAAAGTTTCATACAATGGTTGAAGGATCATATTTATTTGAAGCGCTCTTCAGATCCTTCTTCGGTAACAGAAAGGTTGAGATGTTTGGCATATGGTCCAAGTTTGCATGTGTTTTATCATAGCACATATTCAATTAATGGATACACATTTTATACCAAAGAACAAGATGATAAGAGTACTATGCAAAATAGTGGTGTCACCGTGCTAGCTGAAGCAATGCATATATCAAGTATGAAGGACTTAAACCCCAAATATGCAAATTTGTCATATTTTGGAGTTATTGAGCACATTTGGGTGTTTGATTACGAGAAGTTTCAGATTCCCATCTTTGGTTGCAAGTGGGTGAATAGTAGTGGCATACGAATGGATAAGTCTGAATTTTTGCAAGTTGATCTTACTAGGGTGGGGTACAAAGATGAACCTTTTATTCTAGCATCTCAAGCTAAACAAGTGTTCTATGTGAATGACCCGAAGAGTACAAAATGGTCTATAGTGCTTTTCTCTAACAAAGTGACTGATGATAGCGGTGTCGATCAATGCGATATTGATGTTGAGAATCAGTCATGCATTAGACGGAATGAGTTGAATAGAAATGATGAAGTTGAGGATCTTATACCGGATGAGTCATATATAAGAAACGATCATAATGAGGGAATTTGGATCAATTCATCCGTACGCATTGCTAAGAAACAAGTGATTAATATTCCAACAAAGAAAAGAAAGAGATGTTAGTGACTTAGGTAAATTATGCATGGTTTGTTTATTTTATTTTTTTTCAATTGCTTTGATTATAAGTTATATCTGATAATGCATGATTTCATTATATTTTTGTTTTCAATTGCTTTGATTATAAGTTATATCTGATAATGCATGATTTCTTTATTTTTTTTTGTTTTCAATTGCTTTGATTATAAGTTATATCTGATAATGCATGATTTCGTTATATTTTTGTTTTCAATTGCTTTGATTATAAGTTATATCTGATAATGCATGATTTCTTTATTTTTTTGTTTTCAATTGCTTTGATTATAAGTTATATTTGATATTTGATGGTTTCCTTGGTTTATTACAGGTTAGACATGGCTGATGACCAACATTAGGAAGTTAGTAAAAAAGTATCCGCGGAAGAAGAAATTCGAAGAGGTATCACAGTAATGAGAAGGGTGGTCCAAGGAAGATCTCGAGGCATCATACTAGATGTCTATTGGAGCAACCAGGGACAGCTTATAGAACCTAATGGGCATACCTTAACTAGTTTTATCGGTGCACTAGTAAGGAATGAAATTCCCATTACATGTGATGATTGGAGAAACAAAGAGCTGAATGAGTCCAAAGAAAAAAATTGGAGTGAGATAAAGGTACAATCATTTGGCCCTTAATTATACGGTATCAATTATGTTTTTTCAATTACCGATACTAACTATCAATCTGTATGTTTTTCTTAGCGATGTTTTAACATCGAAGAAGAAAGAAGAGGTTTTTGTATGAAATTGGCCGGAAAGCTTCTAAGAGGGTTTCGAACATTTTTATCATCCAAGTTCCTTAGGGATGCGGATGGTAATTATGTGGATGCGGAGCTTCCTAAAAAATATGAAAGTTTGATATCAGCTGAAGAATGGGAAGCTTTCAAATCCAAAAGACAAGACCCGGTTTTTCAAAGAATAAGTGCCACAAATCGGGAAAGAGCATCAAGTCCCGCATATCCGTACCGAAAAGGACGTGTCGGATATGGACGCTTAGAACAATCCATGGTAAGTATTTATAAATTGAGATAACAAATTTGTTCATCATATATTAGTTTTATCTGATCAAATTGTATGACTTAATGTGTAGCTGCAGAAGGAGGAAAGTTCAGAATCATCTCTTCCTGCACATGTTTTGTGGAAGGAAACCCGTGTGGGCAAATCTGGAGTTCCTCAAGAAGAAGTTTTACAAGTATACCAGAAATGTGTAAGTATAACATTTTTTCATTAATTGAATAACATTTTTATACACAAATATTTGACAAGTATACGGTATTCATCTGATTTTTCAGGAGGAGCTATCTCAGTCTTTATCTCCCGATGATACTAGGAGCATACTTAGTCGGGCATTAGATGTCCCTGAGTATTCTGGTCGGGTGAGGGGTAAGGGATTTGGAGTCACTCCGACCTCCCTGAGTATTAAAAAAGGAAAGGCTCCTAGTAATCGGGAGCTTCATGCAAGATTGGAAGCCATGCAAGCTGAGCTTGATGCATTGAGGAGAGAAAGAGAGGCTAGCGCCTCAACAGTATACAGAGATGCTTCGGACAAAGACAGTATCAACTGTACCTTTCAGCCGAACATTCCAGAGGTAATTACATATAATTGTCTTAAATTGAACTATTTGCTTAAATTATGTATTTGACATATATACACATTAACGATTTCTTGTTATTATTGGTTTTAGGGCATTTCCCATTGTCAGTTGTATTTGTCGTCACCATACTATCGGATGGTTGGCAAGGGAAAAGTGCATAACGTTAGCGGAGTATTACTCCACACTAGAGATCTCCCTGCTGGATGTTTGAAGGTATCAGTTGATATTGCAGTTGAGCCGAATGCAGCATTACCATATCCTAGCGATGATTCGGATGCAACAACGGTGCACGAAGCAGTAGGTTCGTTTGTTGCATGGCCGACAAACCTCATATGCGTAGGATATGAGGTATGCTTAAAACTTATGTTAACTTTAATGTGTATATTCAAAGTTTAAAATTTATGCTTAAAATTTTACGTACATATTTTCCTTGGTTATGTTAAATAGACTCCCACAAAATCCAAATCAAAAAATAATGCGATTCCACGGCATACCGAGTCCACGGTTTCAAGAAAAGAGGTAATATACAATTATATGACATATATTCATGGAAGTTGTTACATTCTTAATTTGATCTAACTATTTATATGACATGTAGCTTCAAGAAAATGAGGTTAGCAATGCCTCCGCACAACAAAAAAAGGAGGTTAGCAACGCCTCCGCACGGGTAAAAAGTGCTGGTGCTAAGAAGACCGTAGCTAGGAAAAAACCTACCACCAAGTATAGGTCGTGCCTCAGGACATTTCTAGAGATGACCGATATACCGACCGGAGGTTTTCGGACTATACATATGGAGGTAGGGATTTTCGGCTTTGATTACGACCAAATGATTGGTAATGAGGACTTCATGCAAGTTTTTGGTCGTGAAGAAATCGGCGTCACCGTTGTCAATACATATGTTAGGTAAATCCGGTCTACTTTGTTTTATTAATTAAACAACTTATGTTAATGATGTTTACATAATGTTAATCCGGTTTACTTTATGTTTCACAAGAGGTGTGTAATGTTAATGATGTTTTTATATTAGGTTTTTGTATGACAAATTGATGCGCCCCAATGGTTTGGACGTGTCATTCGGATTCTTAGCACCTGCGACCGTCAACTTAGGTTTAATCTTAAGTAGACCGGATATCGTGACGGAGTACGTTCTTCGGATCCTCATGGACAATAAAGATGCGGAGAAGTTGTTTTTTATACCGTTTAATACCGGGTTAGAATTTCATTCTAAATTCATCTATTATAATTATTTTCCAAGTTACCATCTAACATTTGCCTAATCATTACAGTGGACATTGGTTGTTGCTCGCAATCAATCCTATCCAAGAAATTGTGTATTATCTTGACTCGTTAGGAAATGATTGGAAAACATACCCGGATATGAAGGTCCTAATTGACACGTAAGTGAGAATGTTCAAAAAAATTCTTAGTTTATGTGAATTGTTCTAATTGCTTCATTTTTATTTTATTAGTGTCCTACAAGCTTTTCGGGCCCAACGAGATATCCGATCCTCAAGGAGGGGCGCCAACTCCATTACATGGATTAAAGTGGCGGTATATTTTTAATTACCACATTTTTTATTATATTAGTCATGACACTTGATAAAACTTAGGATTTATAATCCATATTTTTTTTTTCATATGTAGTGTCCTAGACAACGTAATCAAATAGATTGCGGGTATTTCATGTTGAGGTTTATGCGAGATACTCTTGGTTTGGGCCGATTAGAGATTCCCACCGATGTATGTATTTCTAACTTATGAGTTATTTTTATATTTACACATATCTCATATAATTAAATAGTTGAAATTAATTCAAAATATGTTATATTCTTATGTAGTACTTTGATGAATTCAAGTGTGCATTTTATACAAAGGATCAAGTGGACGAAATCAAAGAGGAGTGGTGTCAATTCATGATAGAGCTCAATGTTTGTTCATAAATTTGTGTAATTATATTGTACATTTGTAGTATATGTAATGACTTGTAAATGTGTACATAAATTTGTATATATTTTGATACATTTAAGGCAAAATTGGTTTGATTTGGTATATATATATATATATATATTTGTTAGCCAAAAATTGGTAGAAAAAAGGCCAAAATGGTTTGAAATTGCATATATAAAATGTGATAATTGTCTGCCAAAATCTGGTTGAAAATAGGTAGAAATTCTGGTTTATAAACCTGGAAAAAATGTGGTTTAAAACAAAAGCTTCAAAAAATTTCGTATACCTTAGACAGCGCTTTAGTAAAAAGCGCTGTCTAGGGGGGGCTTAGAAAGTGCTTTAGGCAAAAGCGCTGTCTAAGGGGGGGGGATTAGACAGCGCTTTTGAAAAGCGCTGTCTAAGGTATACCTAAAAAAATTAAAATAGGAGGGGCTTAGAAAGCGCTTTTGGCCAAAGCGCTGTCTAAGGGGGGGGGGGCTTAGACAGCGCTTTTCAAAAGCGCTGTCTAAGGTATACCTAAAAAATTTAAAATAAGAGGGTCTTATAAAGCGTTTTTTGCCAAAGCGCTGTCTAAGGGGGGGGGGGGGCTTAGACAGCGCTTTTAAGATTTAAAAAAGCGTTGTCTAAACCTTTAGCAGCGGAGGTTTAGACAGCGCTTTAAAGCGCTGTCTAAGGCTAAAAAAAGCGCTGTCTAAGGTCTTGTTTGTTGTAGTGTAAAAGCATCAGAATTATCTATTGCAAAGACTGAGGCCATCTCCGGTGGTTCAAGCATTATCCACGAACAATCTGCCTCAGGGATATCAATCTCTCTGGCCCCATCATCGTGGGCAGTGCTCTCATCCATAATATGGTCATCGTCGTGTTCAACCCTTTCACCTGAAAAGAAGAGGAGCACAAGTAAATTCAAAGAAGTCAAATTCATCTTTCCACTGTGAAGTCAAGTGAAAGGGCGGTGCAAAGGTCGAGGAAGTGTCATCGACCTAGCCCTTAAATAGAATTCAAAATCAACAAAGGTGTCCCTCTCGAGGAAGACCCCTTTGTTCGCACATACTATCAAAATCACCAACGAGGAGGATCCCACCAAAGGATCCCTGACGTGCGAGCATCCAATGTCAAGATATGCCTAATGCCCAACTACAAACACAAAAGTTTCTTAACAAGCATCCTATAAAGATCTAAATGTCATCTTCCACACTAACCCTAATCTGCTTCTTAACATTTATACGTTCTTCATGTTCTTCATGGAATTTCTGGAAATTCATGCGTTCTCATAAGAACTTATGAAGTTCATCCAAAAATTACATGAAGAATCATGAGTGTTCTACATTTCTATAGAAAAATAAAGAACAAAGCAGCTGGAAACGTACCTTGATCCATTGGAGAAGATGAAGTTATTGAAGGTAATGGTTAAAGACAAAGAACAATATGACGACGACATAACTTTCGGCGAAGGCAAAGTTGCAGAGCACAAGATTCTAGTGGGAGGAGAAATTCGTATGGATGAGCAAATGAGCTTAAGTTTCTCCTTTTATAGGGACCATGCTCACATGGGGAAGCGCAATGAGCAAATCATCATTACCTGCAACCTAGATTCCCTAGGCACTATCGAAGCAATTAATGCTCTGTCACACGTGTAAACAAAAAACTAAATGTCCTAGCTTCTCAAGACAACTCAATGCCTTCCAGGAAAAAGGCAACTTTCAAGCTCCTCGTGCACGCCTGCTTGACGGTCAAAGCGCAAGTTTTACGACCTCAACCTCGTTAAAGGGCAGGCGCATTTTTGGGAAAGACATTGAAACATCCTCGAAAGTCTATTCCTTGTCAACCAAGATCATCGTCTAAGTCATTGCCCTTTAAACAAGGGTAACAGCTTGGAGAGCTCCTGTTTTGGACTGGACTGGAAGTTGCCCTCGAGATGGGCAAGGCCCAACCCAATCCATACTCGTGCACGACCCAATAAGGAATATAGTCATTGGATATAGACTTTGGGGATCTCTCTCACACGCGCTTAATGACCATCACGCAACTAACTGCCCCTCCGAAGTTTATGGAGGCAGTTGGACCTAGTCGAGGGCCACGTGCTCGCATATCACAGTCATATCCTGGTATAAATATTCTCCTCCTTTGGAGAGTCAGGTATTCAATTTTGATCAATTACATACTTTCTTAACGCTTTAGCTTGCTTTCACACTGAAACTTACTTGAGCGTCGGAGTATCTTGCAGGTATACCACCCATTCTCCTACAATCGTTATTGTTGTCCTAGTTGAAGGCCACGAGGACCTGTCCAGATCACATATGTACAGTCTTGTTATGTAAACTTAGGATCTTATTTATAATGTGAATTTTATGTTTATATTTTAAATTCAGATTCTTGTTTAGGACGTATTCATTTAGGGTTTCATTTATTTTAGGCATATTGAAATGTAAAAAAAAAAATCAACGAAAAGAGAAAGATTTGTTTATGTTTTAATACTCTTTTATTTAATTGCAATGTTCATGCATTTTGGTGTTTTTGGACTTGTGACCTAAACCTAGGGTTTGACTAGGTTCAGACTCAAAAAATAAAAAATAAATAAATAATAATACCTCGACCGGAATAATGATAGATCCAAATCTAATTCTTCTACTACTACTACTAGTAATAATAATCTAATATTGATAATCTAATAATAATACTTAATAATAAAATTTAGTTAATAATAATACTTAATAATAATCTAATAATATTAATAATATTTTATAATAATAATATAATACTAATAATTTAATAATAATACTTAATAATAATCTAATAATACTAATAATATTTGATAATAATAATCTAATACTAATTATAAGAAGGAATAACAAGGGTAAAATATTAACACTAATAGTACTAAATAAATATAATAACCAATGAATGCTAGCAAAAATGATAATATTTAAATAAAAACCTTAATGTCCTAATAACTAAAAAAATATTTTTTAAAAAAATGAACAAACATGGAATAAGAAAGATAAATGTCAAAATGGCCCTCCTTTGACTCCTAGGTCTTTGGAGTTGACCATTTGACTCACATATGAATGACTAAGAGGGAACATGGCTTTAGATGATAACTCAGTTGAACTAAATCTGATCCAAGATACTCATGGACTGGATCCACCCTAATGTAAACTGTGGACTTAAGGAACTGAGATGGATAAAGTAATATGTCGAATATTTGGGGTATGGCTATGATGATGGTAAAATATAATATAACTTAGCATTAAATTTTTCATGACTCACTCATCTAACTGAGTATTTTTTTATGATGCAAAAAATGCAATGGATAATGACATGTAAAATGAGTAGAATAATAAATGAGCTTTTTCTATTTATTCAAAAAGAAGACTTTGGAATGAACAAACTATAAATGCAATGCAGTGAACAAGGTGTAATTAAAAGTGATCAAATTGGGAGCCTTGCACACAAAAAGAATAAACCCTTCTTAGTAACCTTTATTTTGACTATGATAGACCATGCTTGAAGAATTCCATGCATGCAACGCAAATGAATTGAAAATAAAAATGAATCAAGAAAATGGAGAGGACAAAATTAGGGTATGATAGTCATTTTCAACGAAATAAAAGAGATATAGTAGTGTACAATCGATTGTCAAAACATATTCACTGGTTATACGGATGAGAAATTTGTTCCTACAGTGTTAGAAGTTACGAAACCAATCATCGTTGAAGCCCGAATGGAAGATATATTAAATATATTATGAATTTCTATTAATTAATTATTATATAAAATATGATTATTATTATTATTATATCATTTATTATTATAATTATAAATGAATATTGTATTGGGCTTAATTGTTGAATGACCCGTGATGGGTTGGGTCATTCTTTTGGATAGCCCACTGAGAGGTCCCTTCCCTCATCTGGTAGTTATATATTTTGACTATCCCGTTAGGTCAGATATTAAGTGTAACTGTTCCATAATCAATTGGTATCAGAGCCTCATAAATATGTTGAAGGACTATTTATATAAGTTGATTTGGTTGTGATTATGAACATTGCGTAAAAATAATTGTATTGAGAGTGATTTTCAATCGATTACGTGGTACAATTTTCAAATTGATTTGTGTTGTTGGTTTTCTATTTTTTTTAGTTAATCTATGCATGTAATGTTTTTCAATCAACATGTAATATAAAACCTAACACATACCATAAAGAGAAAATAATAATAACAGAAATATTTTCTTAACAAGAAATCCATATCAAAGAAACAAATTTAACATAGATTTTTCTTTTTTTTTTCATTCAATGTTCATTGAGAATTTTTTTTTAAGCTGAGAGTTTAAAATTTTCGATATCCTTTTCTCTCCTTTTTTTATGACAGATTTATGAAAACGTTTTGAATGAATATATTTTTTGTTTGTAAAACCGGGTTTGTAAGATCCGTTTTCTCTGTAAAACGGGTAAAGAAGAGGAAGTATAGTAACAACTAGCAAGTTTGGTGGTGTGACAGCTGTAATCATTCCAAATATATTTATAAAATATTTTAATATTAAACCTTCCTACACTATAAGTTTGGCGGTGATACTGGTGATGAGAAATTATACTTTCATAAAATATCATTTATTACAATATTAAACCTTTTTTTTTGTTGATAAATATAATCTTATTATATTTGTTCAATAACTATGCATAATTGAAAATTATCGTAATAATAATGTAAATTATCATATTTGCTTAAACTAAATATTGATTTATATGATTATAATTTCACCTATCGTGAATATAATTATATGAAATTTTTTGTGTGATAATTACATTATTAATTTATTAGTGATAATAATTATTTATATTAATAAATTATATCCTATCGATATATTTTTATTGATATAAATTTAGAATAAATAAAATTTTATTTATTAGTAATTATGATCTATATTATATTAATAATAATTATATCCTATCGGTATGTTATTATTAGTGTAATTTTGTTATGATACAAAATATTCGATGCATTTTATGCTTATTTTATCATGTTTAAAATATCCTATCGATATTGAAATTTTGGTAATATAAGTTTATATTTATTATTGTATCTTTAATGTAAGATCAAAATGAGCTAGAGTATTAATAGAAAATATTTGGCTGATATATGTGGAATCATTGTTCTATATGACATAATTATTCATTTAATGATTCCTTATTCTATCATAACAACATATTTTCTTAACTCTGTCAAAACTCTGAATGGGACTAGCTATGAGGATTGGAAAGAGTCTCTCGACCTTTATTTGGCTATAGCCAATTGTAAACACCCCAAATTTGCCCTCACTAAGTTCACACCATGTCTTGTGATCTTCCATATTTGCATTAGTTTAAGCATATCATATCATATTGCATTTTTGTTTCATCTGCATTAGTTCAAGTTCATCTGCATCTAGGGTTTGTGATCTGAGCAATCCAAGGATCCATCTGAGCCACTCCAAAGGTCTTAAATCATTCCAAGAGGGTCCATGTGTGTTCTATCATCATATTATATCCCTCAAAGATCAAGGAAGTCAAAAAATCACAAGAACTGGAAAATCATGGAAGCAGAGCTAGGGTTTCACTACACAAATGACCTGAAATTAGGGTTTTGGTTTCAGAGGCCATAACTCCAAATTTTTTGGTCATTCTTGTTTCTAATAGTCTCAATATGTTATAAGGATCACATATACCAAGTTTGATGAAGAAATTCATTGTGGAAGTCATCTGTTCACTGGGTAACTTCTTGAGCAAGTCAGAGCAAAATCAGGGCATCTGAGACCCCCAACAATGGAACCAAAGTGGATTTTTCATCAAATTGAAGTTATATGATCTTTATTTGATCATTTAAGTGCTTGGAAGTTCACAAGATTGAAGAATTTTGAGCCAATTGCAAACTTGCCATTTTTGGAAATGACTTGTAATGGAAACTTTCCATTTTGGGAAAGTTTTTCAACCTCCTCTTTCTCAACCAAAAATGCTTCAAATGAAAAATTGTTGGTCATGAAAGTTGTATATTGGATCATTCCCTTTTCAAAAATTACAAGAACAAGTTCTAATTCATTATGGAACTCAAGTTATGGCCTTGCAAAGTTGACAAAAATCACATAATTTTCACATTCACACCAAAGAGGATTTTTTGCAATTTCACAAACCAAGTCATTTTGTGATCTCTAATCACTCTCTAAGCATCATACAAACATAATAAAATGTATTGTGACCAAAATTTCCCAAAGAATCATTCTATTTCATGCCTTGAACTTCAAGAAATTCAAAAGGGGCCAAAGTTCTTCAAATTTGCAAAAGGGGATGAATCTTCTCATACACTTGCTGCAGCACCCCAAATCATTTTCCATGGTCCTCCTTGATCAAAGCTGAGCCAGGACATGCCATAGAACAGCTGCAACATGAGCCCATACCTCAAGTACACAATTTGTTGACTTTTTGCAAGATAGCCCATACCAATCAGCTGCAGCCACAACCACTCTATGGACAATAGGGTTATGTTATGTGGACCAAAAGCAAGCCAATCCATAACACACACAAGCCTGGATCAGTTCATACACCAAGTTTCACAAAAATCACCTTCAAGCAAAAACTTTCGAAACTCTATGTCCAGCCACTCAAACTTCAAACAAACTTCACCATTCAACTCACCATCATCATTAGAACATTTCCCAACCATCAAACCAGCCTGAAACCCCACAAACACAAAACACGATTTCAGGCCAGTTGAGTTGGAACCTCTCATTCCAGCCATTCTAAACTCCATCAAAGCATTCCAACATCATCAGGAGGTCAAGTAAAGATGATTTGCACAAAAGAAGAGGTCCAAAAGCTTCAGAGGTGAAAGCTCCAGCTCAGGTATCCATCTTCAAACTTTTTTCCAGAAGCTTGATTTTAAGTTTCTAATTTGTTCTACATGTTATGCTGATCACCATGATATAATTTGTTTTGAAAATGAGTTGAAAATAAGCTTGTATTTGACTTCTGAAACTTTGCCCGTGAAACATGTTCTTGTTTGATTCTCATGATTGATGCAAAATAAATTAGTTTTGAGGGTGGATTCGTGTTTAGGGTGAGGTGGGGATTTGATCTGGAGCTTTAGAGCTCCTGAAATGACCTAGGGAGAGAGTTTGGAAAACTACCCTGCCGGAGAAGACGACCGGAGCACTGTTCCGGCCGTCTGAGTTGGATTAGGGCTAATCTCAGGTGATTAGCTGAGTTTGAACCTGGGCCGTTTGATGAAGGTTTGGCGTGTGTTTTGGAGGGATGCGATCATTTCATTAACCCTAATTTTGTTTTATTAATTTAATTGAGTCAGATTAAGTCATAGCCGTAGGATCTCATTTAATTAAAAGGATTAAGTCACAGCCTTTGGATTTGAATACCCTAAGTCACGCTAACTTCACATCTTGACCACTGGATCCCCCAACTTGGAATCTCAGCCATTCATCATGCATACTTTCATTTTTATTTTGTTTATTTATTTAAAATAGTAAAATCATCCAAAAAATGTTTTCTTCTGCATTTTAATTTAAAATATTTTTCTTCACCCAAAAACATTTTTATTTTTATTTTTTGCATTTAAAAATCATTTTAAAAATATTTAAATGTTTATTTTAATTAATTAATGGAAATTAATTAATTAAAATACCATTTAGGTTTCTAAAAATTCCAAAAAAAATCACATTGCATCTTAGGACATTTAGAAACATTGTCAAACCATTCATACAAATTTCATTTTTGGTTTTGATCCAATTTTGACATTTTTCTTGAATTTAGGGTTCATAAAATTCCCTTTTTAGAACCCTAACTTTGAAAATTCTTTTCTGCCTAACCATGAAGGGTTTGACAATAATTCTTTTTGTGTTGTTTTCCATATAACATGTAGTTTCTAGGATATTTTTGCCATGAATTTATCCTGCATTTTCCATTTGATTTGCATTTTTTCTCTTAAGGTACCCAAAAACCCTAGTTAACTTAGAAAAATCACAACTTTCTTTAGGTTAAGAGTTAGACCTTCTCCTTTGGGGTGTGATATCATATGGGGTTAGGGTTCCTTTGAGTTCATTTGCAAATTTTTATCATGTGAATTGCTTCTGTTTTTGTCATTTGCATCTCATCCTTTCATGTAACCATAATCTTGCATCCATACTTGCATCTATACTTGCATCTTATATTGCATTGCATGAACATGTGAACTTGCCATGACATTCTAAGAACTTGTATGCCATCTTAGACATCTTAATACATTACTTGAACATTTCTTGGTCATTTCTTCATACATTTGTTATGCTTTGCATTCATTTCATTTCATAAACATACATGTGGTTTCATACTTCAAAGCATGCTTCATTTGCATCCAATATCTTGTATGAACATTCATAACACTTGGTATGCCTTTGCATCATGTCATAGCACCATTTGCATCATGTGTTTGCTTCTGGTTTTGGTTTTTTTACCTTTGCATATGTTTCATTTTCATTTCATTTCTTTCCTTATGCTAACATTTTCAGGTGGTAAGTAATTTGAGAGGTGAATTTGCCTTCACTTCTCATTTTTCTTCTCATTCTCCATATGCATCATTGCTGCATTTTTCTTTGCCTAAGAGTGAGCTTGCTCATTCATGTTCATCTCTCACTTTCTTTCTCCAAGTTACTTATCTTCTTCAATGAAGTAAGTAACTTGTTTCTTCTGCTTCTCCTCCTTTCATCTGCTTCTTTCATTGGTGGCTTCTCTGAAGATCTTTCTCAAGCCTTACAAACCATAGGAACATCCAAGCATGACAATAATTAGGGTTGTGATTAGTCCCCCTTTACTTTTCACCTTTGTGTCTTCTTTGTGTCTCTCTTCTCATCTCATCATTAGAGACTAAACCTTTAAGGTTTTAAGACTTTGAAATTAGGGTTATGCCTGCATCCTTCTCTTAGGATGGAGTGTATAACTTTAATCATAAGTGTTAAACCCTTATTTTGTTTAAATCTCTTAATCAATCCATCTAATAATCACTAAGACATTAACTTATAACTTGGGCCTTGCATTAGGGTTCTAATTCTCCCTTTATTGGTTAAGAAGGACTAACCCTAGTGTTAATGGACAAGTCCCCCTCAAGTTGTCTTGTAAACCATAAAACTCACTTCTTAATCTCACCCTTAATTAAAATCCACTTTAATAAATGCTTGTTTTGTCACGAGGTTAATCCCTAATCATGGATTAAGTTGAGGTATCTTCCTCAGCTTAAGTGTGCTCATCTATTATCCTTCTATTAGGATGGTGTAATGAGTTCACTAATCCTTGATTATGGCTTAAACTCATTACTTAACACTAAACAAAAAACCCAAAAAAAAACATCTAAATAATCACAAGTAGGTTAATGATCTTAATCCTATATCATCATGGTAATTAAGTTGAGATGTTTATCTCATACTTAAAGTATTCTCATTATCCCTAATCAAATGGAGGATATGATGAGTTTACTAACCCTTGATTTAGGCTTAAGCTCATTAACTTATGACAAACACAAAAAAGCAATAAAAGATTGAAAACACAGAAACAAACAATAATCGTCTCCTTCGGGATTCTTTTCTCATCATCTTCACTCACAAACAAGAACTCGCTTCTTCCGTCTAATGCAAGACAGTTAGCACTTGAGCCAGACAAGTCGTACACTTGAGCATAGACAAGCAAGCAGTTCATCAGTCAATTTATCTTTCAGTCTCTTTGAGTCGAACTGCGGTGTTCTGACTTCCTCATTGCACGCAAGGATACATAGGCATAACTTAACTGTTATCGAACAAAAGTCTCTGTGTCTTCCCCCTTTTTCAGCATTTTTTTCTTAAGCCTCATTCCTGAGTACCTCACTTCATTTTCTTGCACTGACACTTGTATATTCTTTTCTTAGCTTTTGCACACAGATAGCACAGACACTACCCCTTTAAACACAATCTTTTAAGCGTGGATCCCGTCGAGTACGACGGACAATCTGGGTGCTAATACCTTCCCAGGTTGTAACCAACCCCCTTTCTCAGTTCTCTGATCCGCAACAGTCTTATCCATATCTTTTCTAGGTTTATGCATCATTACCTTTCCTTCGGGATAAAAATTCCTAGCTGGCGACTCTATTCACTTCACCTTCTTCTCCTCTCGCCGACTGTTCGCGCTTGTACCGGGATGCAAATCATCGGGAGCGACACCAACCTTGATTTGGCTCTGAGAATTGAAATGCCTGACGCTATCACTCATGCGTCTACTGAAGCTCGGAAGACTCTTTATGAAAAATGGGAACACTCCAATAGCTTTTGCCATAAGGTGATATCTTACACTATGGAAAAATCCATTAGACAAAGCATACCAGAAAGTGAGAGTGCTAAAGATTACCTAAAGTCTGTTGGTGAGAAGTTCACTCATTTTGATAAGGCCAAGAAATGTGAGTATCTCTCTTTATTTGACAAAACTAAGTATGATGGTGTTAGTGGGGTGCGTGAGCATATCATGAAGTTGATCCACTATTACAATAAGCTTAAAAATCTCAAGGTTGAAATTGGTGAGACCACTTTAATTTGGAGGGTTCTTGAGTCTCTGTCTCCCTAATTTGATGTTATGAGGACCTCCTATAATACCCAGAAAGTTGAATGGTCTGTGGATGACATGATAGCCATAATAACTCAAGAGGAAGATTCTCTGAAAAGGGCAAAAACTCAAAGTGTTCAGTTTGTTACTTCTACTTCAGGAACAAAGGATTTCAAGAAAAACTTCCACAAGGGAAAACGCCATTTTGAAAATAAGAAAGAAAAAAAAAAGCAACACAGTATCTGGAGCCTAAAGAGAAGTCTTTTAAGAAATCATTCTTTAAAGGAGAGTGCAAGTACTGCAAGAAGTATGGACATAAGGCAGATGATTGTTTTTTCTTGAAAAAGAAACTTGAAAAGCAAGGGGTTCACAAGCCTGAGGAAACCAAGTGATGTTGAGGTGAAGGTCATTGTGGGAGATGGAGCTAGAGTGTCAGTGATTGAGATAGGAGTTGTTTCTTTGTTTTTACCTTCCGGACACATTTTAATTTTAAAAGATGCAGTTTATGTACCTTCAATGAGAAGGAATTTTATTTCTATTTCAGCTTTGGATAAATGTGGCTACTCTTTTGTTTTTGGTAATGGAAAAGTTGATGTTTGTTTTAATTCCGCTGTTGTTGGTTCTGGAAATTTGCGTGATGGTTTATATATGTTGAATGTGAATGAGATGTTTGTTAATTATGTTGTTGGGACAAAGCATAATAGGAAATATGAGAATTCTTCAATATTGTGGCATAGGCGCTTACGGCACATTTCTAGACCTCGTATTGAAAGATTGATTAAGGAGGGTATTCTGCCTAACCTCGACTTCTCTGATTTTGAAACTTGTGTTGATTTTCTCAAAGGAAAGTTCATTGCCAAAACCAGGAATACAAAGGCAAATAGATGTGAAGATGTATTGCAATTGATTCACACAGACATGTGTGGACCTATTACACCCAATGCTATGGGTGGATACAAGTACTTTATCACATTCATAGATGACTTCTCCAGATTTGGATGGATAGAACTTCTCCAAGACAATTCTAGTTCATTAGATACCTTTAAATCTTTTAAAGATGCCATTGAATTGAAATCAGGAAAGAAGGTCAAATGTGTTAGGTATGATAGAGGAGGAGAATATTATGGTAGATATGATGAGACTGGAAGAAATCCAGGACCGTTTGCTAGATTTCTGGAAGAATGTGGTATTGAGGCTCAATACACTATGACAGGAACCCCTCAGCAGAATGAAGTTGCAGAGAGACATAATCAAACACTTATGGACATGGTTAGGTGCATGATGAGTCATTCCTCATTGCCTGATTTTCTTTGGGGTGATGCCTTGAAGACTGTTGTCTACATTCTTAATCAGGTTCCTAGTAAATCAGTGTCGAAGACTCCTTATGAACTATTAACGTGTAGGAAGCTAAGTTTGAGACATTTTCATGTTTGGGGTTGTAAGGTTGAAGTCAAACATTAAAATCCCCAATAGAAGAAACTTGATATGATGACTGTTAGTGGTTTCTTTATCGGATATAGTATTGGATCTAGAGGTTGTAGATTTTATTGTCCTTCTCATTCCATGCAAGTCATTGAATTTGATAGAGCGATTTTCATTGAGGGTGATTTGGATAATTGAGTCTCTACGCCATGACTAATTACTCTTGAAGAAGATCGTACTTTTCTCCCTATACCAATTGTTCCTTTCCCTAGTGATGTTGTGATTCCAGTAATTCAAAATAATGATCAAGTTGTGACACCACAAATAGATGAGCATGAACAAACTGATACCTTAGAGCTTGTTGGTGTTGTTGAACCAAGTAACATTGATGAAGTTGTTAAATTGAGACGTTCTCAGAGAGCTCGAAAGCCTACAATATCAAATGACTTTGTTGTGTACCTCCAAGAGCATGATTTTGATATTCACGATGAAGATGATCCTACCACTTTTAATGAAGCAATTTCTTGGTCTCATGCTTCTTATTGGCTGAATGTTATGCATGATGAATTAAATTCTATGTCTCATAATGGTGTTTGGGATCTCACAGATTTTCCAGTTGGTTGCAAGGCCATTGGATGTAAAATGGGTTTTCAAAACTAAACGTAATCCTGAGGGTAAAATTGATAGATACAAAGCCAGACTAGCGGCAAAAGGATATAGTCAAAGACAAAGGGTTGATTACAAAGATACTTTCTCACCTGTTTCTACCAAAGATGCCTTTCGAGTTGTTATGGCTTTGGTTACACACCTTAATTTGGAACTTCACCAGATGGATGTGAAGACAGCTTTTCTGAATGGAGAAATTCTTGAAGATGTTTACATGATTCATCCTAAAGGTTTTATTGAAGCAGGAAAAGAGAAGTTAATATGCAAATTGAAGAAATCCATCTATGGATTGAAACAAGCATCTAGACAATGGTATTTAAAGTTTGACCAAGTTGTCACTTCTTTTAGTTTTGATGAAAATGCTTCAGATCAGTGCATTTATTTAAAGACTAGTGGGAGAGATTTTATAATCTTAGTGTTGTATGTCGATGATATCCTTCTTGCTAGCAGCAGTGTTAGTCTTTTGAATGAGACAAGAACAATGTTAAGTAACCACTTTGATATGAAGGACCTAGGTGATGCTTCTGTTGTTTTAGGCATCCAAACTTTTCGTGATAGGTCACGTGGTTTTCTTGGTTTGTCTCAAAAAGGATATATTGAAAGAATCCTTAAGCGCTTTAACATGCAGTCTTGCTCCCCGTAGACTATTCCTATCCAAAAGGGTGATAAGCTCTCTAAATCTGTATGTCCTCAAAATGACAAAGAAACTGCTGAAATGGAAAGAGTCCCATATGCTTCCGCTGTTGGCAGTTTGATGTATGCTAAAGTTTGTACTCGTCCTGATATTGCTTATGCAGTTAATGTTTTAGGGAGATACTTGAGTAACCCAGGATTGGATCATTGGAAAGCCGTTAAAAAGGTCATGTGATATTTATAGGGAACCAAGGATTATATGTTGACCTATAAGAAGTCTGATCAACTTCAGGTCATTGGTTATTCTGATTTTGCAGGTTGCCCTGAAGATCGAAAATCTACTTCCGGCTTAATTTTTATGATGGCAGGAGGAGCTATTTCGTGGAAGAGTGTTAAATAGACTCTTATAGCTACCTCAACCATGGAAGAAGAATATGTAGCTTGCTATGAAGCTACTTGTCAGGCTATGTGGCTGAAGAACTTAATCTCTCACTTCAAAGTTGTTGAAAGCGTATCTAGGCCACTTGTGATATATTGTGATAATTCTGTTGTTGTGCATTTCTCTCAGAACACTAAGAGCTCTTCTCGCTCAAAGCATTTTGATATTAAGTATCTATTTGTCAGAGAGAAAATTCTTGAATTTCGGACTCGAATTGAACATCGTGCCACAGAGAACATGTTGGCAGATCCACTGACCAAAGGCTTAACTGTTGGTGTTTTTCAAAGGCATGCAACCAACATGGATGTAGTTAAGTCATTTGATATTTTGGATTAGTGGGAGTCTGATTGTTGTATTTAATTATTGTAATGAGATATGTACAAAATGACACCAATTTAATAATTATATCTCTTATAGCATTTCAGATGCTTGGACCATTATTGGATTACATATTTCTTCATTGTGCTATGTTAATTCATATTCATTATCATTACGTGAAATGTGAGTATTTGACAAACGTGATTTGTTTCCCTATCGGATACAATCTATGCATTGTTAAATTTTGTGTTTTCTCACATTGTTTTGATGATAAATGATTGATATATCTGTTCATTATAATTATTGTATTTTAACAATTAATTAAATTCATCCAAGTGGGAGAATATTAAATATATTATGGATTTATATTAATTAATTATTATATAAAATATGATTATTATTATTATATAAATTATTATTATAATTATAAATGAATATTGTATTGGGCTTAATTGTTGAATGACCCGTGATGGGTTGGGTCACTCTTTTGGATAGTCCACTGAGAGGTCCCTTCCCTCATCTTGTGGTTATATATTTTGGCTATCCCGTTAGGTCAGATATTAAGTGTAATCGTTCCATCAGAAAGAGGGCAGTAGTATTCTCAGTTCACACACAGATAAATATATTCGACTATGACAGGTACACGTTTATTAAATTATTTATAATATGTTCTACAATCACATTTATGGTTAGGTTATACGGTTAATTTTAAATCAAGATAATGTTAGAAGATCATCAAGGCAAAGAAATTCACATGTTAGACTCCAAGAATGTGAGTAGTTCTAAGAATACAAAATCAACGACGATGATGATTTCATCCATTTTGCACTTATGGATGAATCTCAACCTGTTAAAGGGGAGGAGGCCTTAAGTGATTAAAATTGGATGTGTGCTATGAAATAAGAGATGTAATTGATTGAGAAGAATACGACTTGGGAGCTAATTGATCTACTTGTATGAAAGAAACCAATTTGTGTAAGATGGGTGTATAAAGTGAAGACAAATCTCAAGGGTGAAATAATCAAGTACAAAACTTAATTAGTTCCAAAGGGATTTTCCAAAATGAAAGCATAGGCTTTGAAGAGGAATTTGCACCAGTGGCTAGAATTGAAACCATCTTATTGGTTGTGGGTATTACAAATAACAATAATTTTGGTCTATTTATCAAATGGACGTCAAATATGCATTTTTAAATGCACCACTTGAAGAAGAGGTTTATGTAGAATAATCCCCTAGTTTTGTTATGAAAACCTAAGAGTCAAAGTTCTATAAATTGAAGAAAAAATTATACGGTTTGAAACAAGTTCCAAGAACTTGGAACAAGAGGATATATGATTTCTTAAAAGATATATGCTTCAAGAAGTGTGTATCTGAAAATGGTGTGTATGTGATTAAGGATACAAATAAAAGGGTGATAATCATTTGTCTCTAAGATATTGTAAACACCCTAAATTTTCCCTCTCTTTTTATCACACCTTGGCTTGTGATCCTTCATGTTGCATTGCATAAGCATACCATCTCTCACTGCATAGTTAATTCACTGCATAACTGCATAGTTAGGGTTTGTGATCAGGTGAATATTAAAAGTGATCTGAGCCATCCCAATGGTCTTGAAGCTTGCTAAGAGGGTCCATGTGTGTTCCATGATCATAATATTCTCCCCAAATTTCATAAAAGTCAAGGGATCACAAAGCATGGCAGGGGCATAGAGGCAGACTGAAGATTTCATGCACAGATGACCTAAAATTAGGGTTTTGGTTTCAAAGGCTTTAATCCCAAATTTTTTGGTCATTCTTGTTTCTAATGGTCTCAATATGTTATAAGGATCATGTGTACCAAATTTGATGAAGAAATTCACTGTGGAAGTCATCGGATCATTGGATAACTTCTTGAGCAAGTAAAGTCAAAATCAGGGCATCTGAGGCCTCCATCAAGGGTACCAAAGGGTCATCATCATCATTTTGAGTCTATATGATCTTTATTTGATCATTTAAGTGGTTAGAAGTTCAAAAAGTTGAAGAATTTTGAGCCAAATGCAAACTTCCTATTTTTGGAAAGGACTTGTAATGGAAACTTACCATTTTGGGAAAGATATTCAACCTATTCTTTCATGACCAAAAATGCTTCAAATGAAAAATCCTTGGGCATGAAAGTTGTAGATTATGTCTTCCCATTTTCAAAAATTACAATAACATGTCTTGATTCATCCTAGAACTCAAGATATGGCCTTTCAAAGTTGGCAAAAATCCTATAATTTTCAAGTGTGCACCAAAGAGGGAATTTTGCAAATTCACTTTCCATGCCCTTTCATGACCTCTAATCAATTTCTAAACATCATACCAACATAATGCAACACATTTTGATCAAGATTGCACAAAAAATCAAAAGTTTCTATGCCTTGCACTTCAAGAAATTCCAAAGAGGAAAATTTGCAAAACCTATGATATCTCTTCATCCAAGTGATCTAGCTGCACAAATTTAATCCAAGGGCCATCCACAAACTCAGTTGAGGCCAAGACACCCCTTGAAACAGCTCTGACTTGTGTCATACCTCAAGTACACATCCATTGACATTTTTGCAACTTGGCCCATACCAATCACACTATGCCATCATCCACTTTCTGATCACTCCCATTGGCCTGTACTAACATTATGCAACTCATTTCATAACACACATAAGCCTGAAACAAACCAAGCTCAGAAATCCCAAAATTTTCCATAACACTTCCTCTCTTAGAATCTCTCAACATAGCCACTCAAACTAAAAACTTCTTTCACCATTCAATCACTCATGTCATAAGGAACACAAACCATCCTTCATTTTGCCTTCCATAAGCCTCAAGGGATCATGTGGAGTGGATTAACATCAAGGAGAGGTCCAGAAAGCTCAGATTGAGAAAGCTTCATCTCAGGTATCATCAAGAACAATTTTTCCAGAATTTTCCTTTTAAGTTACAATACGATTCTATATGTCTCCCTCATCATGGTGATATGATTTGTTTTGAAATGAGATGAAAACAAGCATATATTTAGCTTCTGAAAGTTTTGTGCATTTTTTTGTTTTGCTTCGATTCATGATTTTGGTGGAACATAAATGTTGTTTGATGTTGGATTCATGCTTAGGGATGTTAGAGGATTGATTCTGGAGCTTTAGAGGGTCTGGGGTAGTATAGGGAGTGAGATAGGGTGAAAGGGTGACCGGAGAAGATGACCGGAGCTTGCTACGGTCACCTGAAAGTGCTTAGGGTTTGTAATTAGGGTTAATCAGCTTAGTTTGAATCTGGGCCCTGGGCCCTTAGGATTAATTAAATAATTTTCCTGATTAAATCCTAGCCCATTAAACACGTGCGCAGTCTCCCCAGGTTCAAATCCCAGCCATCAGATCATTTGACTTTGCATTTTATTTCATTTTATTTCATTTTTCTTGCATTTTCTTTTACATTTATTTTAAAATAGAAAAACATTTTACAAAAATCTCATTTTCTGCAATCTTGTTTCAAATATTTTTCTTAACCTAAAAACATTTTTTATTTTAATTTTTGCATTTAAAGAGTATTTTTAAAACATTTAAATGTTATTTTTAATTAATTAATGGATTTTAATTAATTAAAAATACATTTAAGTTTCTAAAAATCACAAAAAAAATCATGAAGCATTCCAATACATTTATAAACATTTTCAAACTCACTATACAAATTTCTTTTTAGGTTTGATCACATTTTCACAATTTTCTTTCAATTAGGGTTCTTAAATTTCACATTTTTTAACTCTAACTTGAAAAATTCATTTCTGCCTAACCATGATGAGTTTGAACTTGATTCTTTTTTAATTGTTTCACATATTGCATATAGTTTCTAGGTTATTTATCTCATATTTTTATCTTGCTTTTTGAATTTGATTTGCATTTTCCCTTTGGAAGCACCCAAAAACCCAAGTTAACTTAGAAATTTCATAACTTTCACTAGGATTGGCATCTGACCTTTTCCTTTGGGGTGTGATATTGTATAGGTTTAGGGTTTGTTTGAGCTCAATTTCAATTTTTTATCATCGTGAATGCTTCTGTTTTGGTCATATGCATCTCATGTTGTCTTAAAACCCTAATTTTGCATCTTCATTTGCATTCTTCTTTGCATATCATGAACTTATGAACTTGCCATGCCATTCCATTATTTTGTATGTCATCTTAGACATCTTAGGACATGTTTGAAACATTGCTTGATCATTGTTGCATCATGTTTTCATGCTTTGCATCCATTACATTTCATGAACATCCATGTGTTTTCATGCTTCTAAACATGCTCCCATTGCATCTCATCATTGTATGATCATTCATATGCATCTTGTATGATTTTGCATCATCTCATAACACATTTTCATTTCATAATCACTTCTGGTTTTGGTATTTACATCCTTACTCATCTCATTTCTTTGTGTTTTATGTCTTATTTATTCATACTAACATTTCAGGAACTTTTGGTAAGTTGTCTGGGAGGTGGATTTGCCTTCACCTCCCACATCTTATTTTCTTTTCATATGCATTCTTATTTGTCTTTGAAGTGAATTTTCTTCACTTATGCTCCCTCATTCTTACATTCTTTCTTTTAGGTTACATATCTTCTTCAAGAAGTAAGTGACGTATTCTTCTTTCTTCTTCTCTTCTCATCAGCTTCTTCCATGGTGGCCTTCTTGAAGATTCTTCTCTTAAGCCTCACAAACCATAGGATATCCAAGCATGATAACTTTTAGGGTTGTATAGTCTCCCATAGATTTTTACCTTTGAGTCTCCTTGTGTCTCTTTTCTCATCGCATAATCATAGACTAAACACTTAAAGCTTTAGGACTTTGAATTAGGGTTATGTCTGCATCCTTATCTTAGGATGGAGTGTATAACTTTAATCCTTAGTGTTAAACCCTTAATTTGTTTACACCTCTTAATTAAAACACATTAATAATCACTAAGACTTTATCTTGTAACTTGGACCTTACATTAGGGTTCTATCTCTTCCATATGGTTAAGAGGGACTAACCCTAGTGTTTAATGGATAAGTCCCCCTCAAGTTGTCTTACAAACTGTCGCTCCCTGGATTTCCATCCTGGTACAAACGCGAAAGTGGCGCGGAAAGAGGTAGAGTCGCCAGCCAGGTATTTTTATCCCGAAGGAACGGGAATGGTAATGATGCACAAACCAGAGGAAAAGAAAAGGAAGTACACGGGTCATGCGAACCAAAGAATCTGAGTTCGGGAGTCGGTTACGACCTGGGAAGGTATTAGCACCCCAGATCGTCCGCCGTACCCGACGGGATCCATGCTTGCAAAGAAAATGTTTCAAAGGATGAAGAAATGAAAGATGTTGCAAAAAGAAGGACTAGAACTGGAAAAGAAAAGAAAAGAAAGGGGGAAAATGTAGGGAAAATAAAAGAGTGTGCTCAAACGGGCCCTACCTCGCTGCCTACGTACCTCATCGGGAAAATGAGGATCAGAGTCGCCGTAGTTCCCCTAACTAGGGGTGGAAAAGATTGCTTGTGTCTTAAGGTTTGAACTGCCTATGTCAATGCCCAGGTGTTGCAGGCTCGGACGACGAGTGCGTTACCGTCTTGCAAAATGACAAGTAGGAGCAAGTTCGTACAATGAGAGTGAAGGTGGTGAGAAAAGAAGTCCCGAAGGAGAGACGTTTATTGTTTGTCCAGTGTTTTTTTATGAGTTTTCTATGAGTGTGGCACAAGGAAGTGAACTCAAGCTCGTTTCCATGGAATGTGTACTTGCTACTACATTCCAAGATGGAATAATAGAATAAGCACACTTAAGTAAGGAGAAGATCCCCAAAACTTGGTTCCAGGGATTAGGTCCTAAGCTCACTAACTCGTTGAATTTATTAAGTGTTTTTGTAATTTTTGGATGAAGAAGTACCTTTTAAGTTTTCTTCGTGAAGATGGTCTCATGATTAGACTTTTGCATCATGCTAGACAAACTTGTATTATACCAAGATGGGAAGACTACAAGCGCCCCATGGAATAAGGCTATTGCACAGGAAACCACTTCAATCCTTATTAAATGCTTTTTAGGTTTTGGTTTTGAGATGATAAGAGAAAAGAACCAAAGATCTTAAAGGTAAAATCTAATGGGAAAAGTCTAATCTTAAAGTTATCATGCAAAAATGGTATCCTAAGGTTAGTGAGGTTTGAAGTCTATCCTAATGAAGAAGAAGGAAAGAAGAAAGAAGAACTAGAATACAACTTACTCCTCTAAAGGAGATAAGTTGTTTCTAAAGGGGGAAAAGATGAGGTTGAGCAAAGGATGGCATAAGGAACATCACAAATGAAAGCAAGAAAGCAGTAAAGAAAAGAGATGAAGGTTTGAAATGTGGATAACATCCACACTTCTTACTTACCTTATGCAATTACCTGAAAATGTTAGAAATACAAACAAGAACAAAAATGAAATATAAACAAGCAAAGGATCCCATCAATCCAACATAACCAGAAGTGAATCCCACCTATTATATACTAGGATCAAGTCAAAACCAACAACAGGAGTGTTGGTGTAAGCCCTAGAGGCCAATACTTTTTGGTACTTGTATCGGATTATTCGTTTAATAATAAAAGGCATTTCTTTATTATGTTTGTCTTCAGAATAATAAAGTCCCTAGAATAGTTAGTCTGTTTAATGAAATGTTAAGTGTGACTTAATCATGAGATCCCATTAAACATAAAGACATTATTCTTAAAATATCCGTAGTCAAGCTTTATTGCAAAGTGGGATAACATTAAAGCATTGAGACTATTATGAAGATAGACTGATGATCACATCTCATGGATCATGGGTAAAGAGTTATCAAGTCTTGACATAGGTATAAATATTAGGAGTAATATTTATACCGGATTGACCCGCTATGAGAATACTACATAGTATGTTATGCAAAGTGTCATAAGTTATTCTCATGGTGATAATGGTGTATTACCACCCTTCGACCTGAAACCACTATGGACCCTAGATGTAGAGTCGGGTGCTTTATTGCTGATCAAACATTATCCGTAACTGGATGATCATAAAGACAGTTGATGGGCACTCCACGAAGCATGCTGAGGGACATGAGTGTCCTAGATGGAATTTGCCAATCCTGCATAACAGGAGAAATGTCTAAGGGCCCAATATTGAACTGGACAAGGATGACACAGTGTATGCCTTGTGTTCAATATAGACATAGGGGCAAAAGGGTAATTGTACAAACATATATTATCACGAAAAAGGTTTTGTCAGATCACATGACATTTTCGTGACTTGGGTAGCAGTGATGTGTTGCTAGATACCGCTCACTGTTTATTATGTTAAATATATATAATTTAATATAATTACCAACGTTACGAAATCCTACAGGGTCACACACATAAGGACAGTTTGATGAGAGATAGAGAAATCAAAGGAACACCGTAAGGTACGGTGCACTTAAGTGAAAATAGAAATTCGGATAATATAATAATAATTATTGTTATTTTATAATGGTTATAAAATAATAATAAAAGAAATATATTTATTATAATAATAGTTATTATAATAATATATATAATATTATTATGGATCATGTGAATTGGGCTTTTAGCCCGCAGCCCACAAGAGAGTCTATAAAAGGAACCCTTGTGATGAAGCTTTCACTTGATGCAATTTCGTTTTTGATTCTCTTTTCTCACTCAAATAATTCCGTTCGTAAGCAGCTAGCACTGTGACCGGAAGCTGTTCGTGTGGACTGAGTAGAGGCGTTGCACTTCATCAACGCTTGTGATCGCTGCATCAAAGATCTGAATCGCCACAAAGAGGTAACGATTCTATCACTGACCATGCTCATTCGTAAGGATCACTAAAGGAAAATTTTGTTTTCCGCTGCGTTTTGATCGCAATTTTCCTTCAAGGAGTTGGCACGAGTGCCCTCCTAGACTAAAGAGCAATCAAACATCCAGAAAGTATTCAAAACTGAGCAAGCAAACATAAAATTCAAATAAAATGGAAAACAATCCCAAAAATTCTACAATTAATCATGAGAACATTTTAACCACCTATAATCCATACATCAAAATCACAACCCAAAAGTCAGAAGAAAAGTTAGTCAAATAAATGCCTAAAGTCTAACTAAAGTTTAGTAAACTTCAACATAAAACAACATGACAAAAAGCAAGCAAATTAAATCTAAAAATCATGAAATAAATCCTAAATGACATTTAACATGTTAGGGATCAGTAACAAAAAGAATCATGTTCATTACTATTTTAAAACTCAAGTTATAAAATCAACAAGGCAAGGTGTGCATAAAGAAATTTAAAATAAAAGAAATAAAACCAAGAATTATTATCAGGCGCCTAAATCAATAAAAATTGAGAAATAAAAATATCAAAAAATAAAGAATATTAAAATAAATGTCCATGAATTTTTTCACTATTTTTAAGAGCTTCTAACTATTTTTATAAAATAAAAACCAAACAAATAATACAAGAGACAAAAATAAACATCCAATGAACAAAGGGGTGCAACCAGCAGGTTAATTCAGTTCATAAATCTATGGGCTAATAAAGAGGGAGTTCAAATAGAAAACTAAAGCCCAAGTCTGTTAAAAACAACAACTCAAGTCAAGCAAAAAACGAGAGTACACCAATCCAACGGCTGTGAATGCAAGTCAAAAACGTCCACAAAATAAAAAGCTCCAAACGCTAGTCAACACCAACCCTAGGTATTTGGATCTAACGCGATCTATTCAAACTTAGGATATCCCTCCAGATCTAAAGGCTCAAGCACTTCCTACACACAACACCCTCCCTAGAACGTACACACGCGGCAACAAACAGGTCACATGACCAACACACCCTTCATTTATGCGCTGGCAGTCTCCCAGCCACACGATCGCCCCCATCGTACGGCCAGGACACATCCTGGAGAAAAATAAACCATCACCAGAATCCAGCGAAGATGACCGGCTGGAGCTATTCCGATCATCCCTTCCGGCGTCACCCTGCAAGAAAAAACTCCAGAAACAAGCAAGTCGTACACCAAACTAAAGTTGAGGCCACATAGATCACAAATATGCCATTCAAAACCTCAAACAATCAAGTATGAAACGAAACAATCGATATAAAATCAATCATCAAAACTGCAAATCATGAATTAAAGCTTCTCAAAACCTCTCTACACTTCCATCAAGCAAGATTAAGCATATACATCATGAAACAAGCACAAATTCAACAAAACCAAAAAAAAATGAGGCTCAAACCTTAGATGAAGCTTTTCTTGAGAAGTTTGAGAAATTCAGAGGGATTAAGAGCCTCCTTGTGCTCCTTTTAACTCCCCTTGAGCCAAATAAAGGCAATGGGCTTGACTTGAGTGCAGAAACAAAGAAAATCCGAAAAGATGTTAATCCTCAAATAATCCACAATTCCATTGAGCTATACTGACAACCGAGGATGATGATGATATGAGTGCTATGTTGATGTTAAAGATGATTCAGAAGCAAGAACAGAGTGATCGAGAGCAAAAACTCAGATCCAATATTTTTTTTGAGGTGAAGAAATTGAGCTAGCCAAGAGAGAGAGAGAGAGAGAGAGAGAGAGAGAGAGAGAGAGAGAGAGATTGAGATGTGCTGTGAACAAAATGCGTGAAGAATCCCCTCTCAAAATCGTGAGTTTAGCTTATAAACATGTAGGGTGTATGGCTCAAATATTGTGGTGAGCAAGCGAAGTTTTTTTTTCTTCAAAAAATGCAGAGAGTGCGTGACCACTCTATTTAAGTTTTCACTCTTTTGGAATCTTATCCAGTGCATGGGGTGCATGGTATTTACAGTAAGGTTGAATGTGTTGTTGCGATGAGGTGTGTTGGTGAGAGATGATCATGATCTGATGGTTATGGTAGTACTGAGTTGGATGGTGCATGGTATAGGAACTCACTTGCCATTCTTTTCCATTCTCTTGGTGCAATGCGTGTGATTTCCAATGGATACAAGCATGACTTTGTGAGTGGCATGAGAGAGGCATGTGATGTAAAAGGTATTTGCTGACTCTTCTCACCCATGTGCTACTTGTACTATTGCTTTTCTTCCACACTTATATTAAAGTGAAACAAATAAAAGGTGATACACTACATTCATTTGGTCACGTGAATGATACAAATGCCCTACTAAAAATAAGTGTAAGAAAAATATAATAGAATTATGGAAAATAGATAAAAGAAAAAGGTGAACCAATGAGATGTTGCCAAAAATGCCTCTAAAACCCTAAAAATGCACCAAAACTTCTAAAAATCATATCTTGAGTTCTAAAAATGCTATGAAAGTGTTCTACGACTTTTCGGAAAGGGAAAATCGTGATCTACAACTTTCGCGTTCACTGGAAAATCATTCGGAGCTTTTTTGCACATGAAATAATAGCTTGAAGTTTAGGGACAAATATTTCCAAAAATGGAAACTTCTAAATTTCCAGATTTAGCAACTTTTTGCATATTCCCGATTTTTGATATTTAAGCTCGACTAAACTATTCCTTGACATGATATGACCTCCAAAATTGATGATCCTGATTAAAAACCCTGAAATCCTCATGTTGACTTTTTGACTGCAAAGTTGACTTTCTTGCTTCATTTTCAAGTAACTGGACAAATCCTTGACTTCTTCAATGAATTTTTGCCTCAAACTTCATACATAAGCCATGCATACATATGAGAACCTTTGACCACAAGAATTGGTCAAAGATAAGAGGATATGGGGATCTGGTCCAAAACCCTAATCAGGATTTCCCTCACCTAGGAGAAAATTGCATTTCTGAACTTCTGATGAAATTTCTCTCTTCTGAACTTATAAGGATGACCTTGGGCTTGTTCAAGATATGAGAAACCCTTATGAGCTTCTTGCAATGCTACCTAGCCAATGACTTGACTTTTAAAATCCTGAACTGTCTAAAAACTGATCATATGCCTTATGCTAGAACATGTGATTATTATGCCTCATTTTTCTATGCCAGATGCTAAAAAAATGATATGCTGATGCTATGCTTATGATTTGATGATGATAAAAAGGAGAGATCAAATTTGGGGTGTTACACAAACCATAAAATCCACTTCTTAATCTTACCCTTTAATTAAAATGCATTTAATAAAGGCTTGTTATATAATGAATTTATTCCCTAACCATGGATTAAGTTGAGGTATCTTCCTCAACTTAAGTGTTCTCATCTATCATCCTTCTATTAGGATGGTGTAATGAGTTCACTAATCTATGATTAGAGATTAAACTCATTACTTAACACTAAACAAAAACCCAAAAACATCTAAATAATCACAAGTAGGTTAATGATCTTAATCCTACATCATCATGGTAATTAAGTTGAGATGCTTATCTCATACTTAAGTAGGCTCATTATCCCTAATCAGGGAGGATATAATGAGTTTATAACCCTTGATTTAGGCTTAAGCTCATAAACTTATGCAAAACATAAAAAACAATAAAAAAACTGAAAACACAAAAACAAACAATAATCGTCTCCTTCGGGACTCTTTTCTCATCACACTCATTCACAAACGAGAACTTGATTCTTCCATCTAATGCAAGACAGTTAGCACTCGAGCCAGACGAGTCATACACTTGAGCATAGACAAGTAAGCAGTTCACAGTCAATTTATTTTCAGTCTCTTTGAGTCGAACTACGGTGTTCTGACTTCCCTATTGCACGAGAGGATACGTAGGCATAACTTAACAGTTATCGAACAAAAGTCACTATGTCTCCCCCCTCATTCCAGTATTCTTTCTAAGCCTCATTCTTGAGCATTCCACCCATTTCTTTTGCACTGACACACTGTACATTGATCCCTAGCTTTTTTCTACACAGACAACACATACATTATCCCCTTTTAAACACAATCTTGTAAGCGTGGATCCCGTCGAGTACGACAGACGATCTAGGTGCTAACACCTTCCCAGGTCGTAACCAACCACCTTTCTCAGTTTCTCTGGTTCGCTACCGTCTTATCCATCTCTTTCCAGGTTTATGCAACATTACCTTTCCTTCGGGATAAAAATGCCTAGCTGGCGACTCTATCCAACCCTTCTCTTTGCCGATGGTTCGCATTTGCATCGGGACGTAAGTCCGGGGAGCGACAGCTTGGCGACTCTGCTGGGGATTAGCTTTGCATCCAGGGCTTCTGGTTCTTTTTGTAGGTTTCTCCTACCGCTTGTTTGATTTGTGTTTATGGGGTGTTATGTGTGTTTTTTGTTTATTACTTTATTTATTGCTTTCTGTACAGCTTTATTTTACTGCATTTATTTATCGCTTTCATTTAATGTTTTATGCATTTCATGTTATTATCATCATATCATGTGCTGGATTTGTTGGTTTGCCTTGGTGGGAGGGGTATCTCAGTGAGCAAGGTTCCACACCAGGAGCCTGAGTGACACATATGATTAGAGTGGCTTCATATTCTTTCCCATTCCATTTCGGTCTGGTGCGGGAATATGAAACACGGTTCAGACATGAGTTTCTTCTTGGGAACTCTGTGCTACGAATTACCTGTAGTGCTAGGGCTATTTGGGAAGCCTACCAAGTCTGGATTACCTTTTTTAGATGACCTTCAGCATCTGAGGTGAATTAGAGGAGGGTCCTTTATGATTAATGTAAACATTATACCTCCGGGTTAGAAGTGTTTACACTTCTCATAATAGATCCAAGTCTGAGGATCCTTGTTCTAGAACAATACTGGTGAGTGCGTTGGGATGTTTATAGGTTTGCAGGAACCATCGGCCTCAACATACCCTGTTACTGATATTGTTTTAAGGTTACACTATTTTATACTGATTCTATGAAACCCTGGACTTGTGACTCTTTATTTGAGTCCCCCGCCTAGTTACTGGTTATCTAGCCTTCATTTGGATTTTTGAACACTCATGGACCCTATCAAAGCAAATGACAAATCTAGCATTCTGCATACATCATTTTGCATCATTTTAACATTTGTCTATTTTTTTACAAGGTATCCACGTCATCTTTGGTTTGGTTTTGACTATTCTTTTGCTCAACCATCTTCATCAGTTATTTTCCTCAGAGATCTTCTTCAGCTGATATCTTCTCCAGTTGTCTTCATCAGTATTTTTCCTCAGTTATCTTCATCAGCACCCATTATTAGTATGGATTCATCCAGGAAGAGAAACATCACTTATCATTTCTTTGAGCCCTCCCTAGCAGGCATCGGGCAGATTCAGGCACTTATCACTCCTGAACATGTCCCTTTATTCAGGGAACATTATGGTGGTATTATGGACATGATCATGGACTTGGATGCATCACAGAGGAGCATGATCCACACTTGCCTTCAGTTCAATGACCCTCCTCTCAGATGTTTCACATTCCCAGACTTTCAGATGGATCCTTTGTTGGAAGAGTTTTCCATGTTTTTGGGTGTCCCCATCAGAAGAGGAATCCCTTTCAACCTTGAGATGACTTCTCCTAGGAATGAAGACATAGCTAAGGCTCTGCACTTGGAAGTCACCATCATTGATCAGCATATGACTACCAAGGCTGGAATTCCAAGCCTCCATTTGGATTTCTTAATCACTCAGGCCACCAGTCATGCTGCAGCAGGGAGGTGGGAAACTGTTTGTGCTCTCCTGGCTCTTAGTATATATGGAATCATCTTTTTTGCAGACGAGCCTAAGTTTGTAAGCAAGAATGCTATCCATATCTTCCTGCTGAAGAATCCAGTTCCTACCTTGCTAGGGGATTTCTACTACTCAGTGCATCAGAGAAATGAGAAGCAGAGGGGAAGACTAGTCAGATGTTGTGCACCTCTCTTCTACTGTTGGTTATTGAGACACCTGCCAAAGACAGAAGCTTTCCTGAATCCTCATCAGTCAAGAAATTGGGCTAGGAGAATGATTGCTCTCACTTCAGAAAGCATCAGGTGGTGTACTCAGAGCACCAAGGGCAGGGACATAATTACAAGTTGTGGGCAGTATCCCAATGTACCTCTTATTGGAGTGAAGGGTTGCATCAACTACAATCCTTTAATTTTCAAAAGGCAGCTAGGGTATGCCTTAGTACATCCACCAAGAGAGAAGGATTTAGCAGAGACCCTTTACTGTGATATTCAGAATAATCATGCCATCATCCAACAAGCAGCCCGGGCTTGGGATAACATACAGACAAAAGGGATTGCTATTCTTGGCAAATGCAACAACATAGCTTCAGCTCAGTACATTGATTGGTCTCGCATCAAAGGACAGATCACCCGCATGCCATTCACCCTGGAGGATGTGCCAGGGCCGTCAACAGTAAAGCATGTAGCTACAGTCAGTTTAGAGGAGTTTGAGAAGTTGAAAGAGAGGAATATCCAGCTTTCTGAAACTCTGAAGAAGACCCTTTGGGAAAGGAATGATGGTCGTCTGGATATTGAAAGGTTAGAAAAGCTTCGGATCGAGCACATGACCAAGATAGAAAAGACAGAGGACTTCATCAGAAAAGCCCAAGCAGGGGAGTTGGTATTGAATAATGCTTGTAAAGAAGCTAAGATTCATAAAGCTAGAGTTGAGAATTACCTAGAGGAGAGTTAGACTAGATGGATCAGGATCACTGAAGCTCGTTTGCAAGAAGATCAGAAGACATAGGCTAGCATAGAGCAACTGGAAGCTAATGAGAAGAAGAGACAGGAAGCCTTGTTAGAAGCACAGAAGGAAATCTCCGAGTTGAAACACCGGGAGGGGTTGAAGAGATCAAAAGACCAAGACAAGTACCAGAAGTTGACAAGTGCCATTGCCACCATGAACCTTCTTATCAGGACCATTACAGAGCATTCAGTTGGACCAGTGACTGATGCTCTCCTAAAGGAAGTCAAGGAAGATGACTTTGGGCTGGATGTTTGATTTCTTTGTACTTGTATTTTATTTTGGTTGTACTTTATTTCTCATGGTGATTTTGTTGTATTTCTTGGCTTAATTGTATTTTGACCCACCATGGGAACTTGTTGTAATCATAAACTATGTATCTTTTGCATTTGTAATATATGGTTTATGTATTACCTGGATTTTCTCTTGGACTTCATTTTTCTTAAACATCTTCATTCCCAGAGGTCTGGAAGGTCAAAACCAAAGAACCAAAGCGGATACCCTTGGAAGACAAATAGACATACTGCATTGCATACTAACCCCATTCTTTGTTTTGTAGGTGTTTTGTTGTTGTTTTATCACTTTGCTGTTGTCTCAGGAAACATTGCTCGTAGGAGGGTTTTCCCCATCAACAGAGTTCACCGGTATCCAACCAGAAACAACTTTCCGAGCTTACAGATGGACCAAGTTCAATAAGATATGACTGACGTGAGAACTCAGATGGCTAATGAAAGAACTGAGATGGGGGCTCAGATGAACCAGTTCATGGCAGTAATGACTGGGTTGGCCCAAAGCCAAGAAAGATTAAGAGAGTTAGTCGAGCGGCAAACTCCAGAAGAGAACCATCCAGGTACAGGAGGTACTAGTAACAATGATCACAGGCAGCCACGAACAGATCCACCAGAGTTTGGGCCTCACCTCAATCCTGAAGTCAATGCTATCAGAAATACCCAAGGAAACACTAGAGGTCGTGCCTTGCAAGGGACCCTCAAGAAGAACAGTTTACAGTAATTGGTGTTGGGGATGAAGTTTATGATTGTCGTCTGGACGAATTAGCGAAGAAGCTGAGATCCTTGGAGTCCCAAAACTCTTTGGGATTTGATGTAATGGACATGGGTTTAGTTGAGGGAGTCAGGATTCCTCACAAATTCAAGCCTCCTTGCTTTGAGAAATATAATGGTACCTCTTGTCCACGTACTCACCTGCAGTCCTTCCTGGGGAGACTGAAAGCTTATACCATGGACGAAAAGTTATGGATGTTCTACTTCGAAGACAGTCTGACCGGGGCATCTCGTGAATGGTATTCTCACCTGTCTAGAGAAATAGTCAGAACTGGAAGGATTTGGCCGAAACTTTCATATGCCAGTATCAATATAACTTGGACATGGCTCCCAACAGGACCCTCCTGATAGGTATGTCTCAATCTTCAAGAGAAAGCTTCAGGGAATATGCCCAAAGATGGAGACAGCTTGCTGCTGCTGTCCAAACTCCTATGTCAGAAAGAGAGATGGCCGACATATTCATGAACACATTGCAAGGAAAATACATTGACAGACTTGCTGCTTTCTCTTCCACTAGCTTTGCGAATGTAGTTATAGCTGGTGAGAGAATTGAGAGTCTTTTGAAGATGGGCAAAATTTCAGACAACGGTGCTAGTTCCAGCAATACAAGAAAACCTTTCTCAGGACCTCGTAGGACAGGTGAGACCAACTCAATACACATGGGCAGAGGTAGGCCTCAATACATGCCAAGATCAGTAGCTGATGTCACCATTCCAGCTCCAGCCCCTCAGCAACAGTATCCTCCACAACCACAACACTTCCCGCAACAACAACAATTTCCTCAACAGAGATCTTACAACAATAACAATCAGCAACAACGTCCGTTTCAACAAAGGACTTCACAAATCAACAGGGTTATTGATCCTATTCTGATGCCCTATGCTGCCTTACTTCCACAGTTATTAAAGCTTAATCTGATTGAATTGAGGACTCTGGCCCCACCAGATCCCTAGAATCTTCCAAGAAACTATGATGTTAATGCCAGATGTACCTTCCACTCCAATGCACCTGGCCATACAACAGAAAAGTGCAGAGCCTTACACATGAAGGTTCAAGATTTGATTGATTCTAAGGCAGTCAACTTTGCACCCCCTCCAAGTGTTACCAAGAATCCTATGCCTAGCCATGTTGGGCCTAGGATAAATGCCATTGAGGAGGATCAACCAGTGAACCAAATTAATAGTGTTTCAAGTATTCAAACACCTCTGGTCGAGGTTAAAGCCCAGCTTTTAAAGTGCCAAGTGTTCCCGGGTTGTGAGGCCCATTGCGAAGCTTGCAAAATTTCTATCAACGGTTGTGAGAATTTGAAGACCGGTATTAACAATCTTATCAAGGAAGGCATTTTACAGATCACTTCAACAGTTCCAGCTCCTACAACATCAATAACCATTCCTCCTACAACACCAGCACACATCATTTCATCAGATGTAACAGATATCACTCCTACAACTTCAACAACAATCATTCCAACAGATTCTTCTACAACATCAACAACCATCCCTTCTTCAACTTCAATGGACATCAGTTCAACGCATCCTTCTACAACAACAGCAGCCATCAATGAAGACATTTCCACAGTTACCATTTACTATGATCCTGCAACAATCCACGTTCTAGATTCTTTCAACAACTCACATCAACATCAGCAACCTTCATCACCAACACCATCTCCGGTCAGACCTCCTGTCACAATTTATTATGAACCTCAAACTGTCTCAACTCCTTCTTCCACAACAATCAGTCCGATTACTATCACGGTACCAGGACCAGTTCCATATGATAGCATCAGTGTCGTGCCTTGGCATTATGGCTTAGATTTATATTGCGACGGAAAGAAAGTCCTTCTTGACACTTCTACACCCCAGATTGATAATGTGGGGGGAGGCGGAGGCTTCACTCGAAACGGACGTCTCTTTGCCTCATAATTCCCAAAAACTAATGCTGAAGCAGAAGCTGCTGCCAAGGCTAAGGGCAAAAGTGTGGTGTCTGAAGAGCCTATTATCAAGGAAACGCAGAAGACATCCTTTGACCAGGATGTAGACGAGTTCATGAGAATAATCAAGAAGAGTGACTATAAGGTTGTGGACCAGCTCCATCAGACACCCTCCAAAATCTCTATTCTATCACTGCTAATGTGTTCCGAAGCTCACATGAATGCACTTCTCAAAGTCCTGCACACAGCTTACGTGCCAGAAGAGATTACAGTTAATCAGCTAGAAACTGTGGTTTCTAATGTCAATACTAGTCATGGTCTAGGGTTCATTGATGATGATCTAACTACGGAGGGCCGTAACCATAATAAGGCTTTACATATCACCTTGGAGTGTAAAGGTGTTGTTCTTTCTCATGTCTTGGTTGACACTGGGTCCTCACTCAATGTTCTTCCAAAGAAAGCCTTGGTCAAGATGGAATATGATGGTCTTGCACTGCGTCCAAGTAACCTGGTGGTGAGAGCCTTTGACGGTTCTAAAAGATCGGTTCTTGGGGAAAACGAGCTTCCTGTGGTGATTGGCCTACAGATCTTCAAAATTATCTTCTACGTGATGGACATTCAGCCTATCTATAGTTGTTTGTTGGGTCGGCCATGGATTCATGCCGCTGGCGTTGTGACGTTGACCCTTCACCATAAGTTAAAATACGAATGGGAGGGCCAAGTCATCACAATCTGTGGGGAGGAGGATATCTTCGTCAGTCATCTAGCTACTTACAAGTATATTGAGATGGACGGAGAGATCCATGAGACAATGAGCCAAGGGTTTGAGGCCCTCAATGTCAATGAAGCAACAACTGAAGTATCTGGAACTTCAATATCTTCTTATAAGCAAGCTCGGAAGGTTATTGAAGACGGGAATGCCCAGGGCTGGGGCAAGCTGCTGCAAGTTCAGATCAAGGAAGACAAGTTCGGGTTGGGCTACAAACCATCCCGACAGGTCCAAGAGGAGGCTGCTGAAGCTCCCAAGTTTATCAGTGGGGGTATGTTGACCCCGGATGCAATCAACAATGTGGAAGACGAGGCTGAAAGTGACTTCAACCTGGAAAGTTGGATTCGTCCAAGGGTCCCAGGCCAGCAAGTCCTCAACTGGTCTTCCCAGGAAATTATAAGGATTACTTTTGCAGAGTAATTATTATTTCCTGTTTAAGCATGCATCAAGTCCTGCATCTTTCCTAAGGTGTCTGGACTCATTTTGTAATAGGGCCATATTTGTATTTTGTGCAAATGAATGATTAATGAACAAATGGACATCTTTTGCAAACGATCTTCTTTTTCGCTCACTGTCTTTCATTTTTGTTATTTTCGCACAAAGCAATAAATGGCAATGTTTTTCAATAATAACTTCATTCACCTTTTCCTAAACAAGATAAAATCAATCACTAAAATGAACAAATCTCAACCTTTGCAGAGATAGTTATCCAGAATGCACCGACAACGACACTGATATGACCTTGTATGAATTCGACAATCCGATTAATCAAGCAGACGAAGGGGTTGATGAAGACTATGATTTGCCTGAAGAGTTGGCAAGGTTGTTGAGACGAGAGAAAAAAGTGATTGCTCCTCATCAGGAGGAAGTTGAAACTGTCAATCTTGGTACTGAGGAAGAAGTGAAAGAGGTGAAGGTCGGGGCCAGTTTGCAAGCTCCAGTGAAAGAACAACTCATCAGTATGCTTCGAGAATATGTCGACGTCTTTGCTTGGTCTTATCAAGATATTCTAGGTCTGGATACGGATATCGTCATACACAGGCTACCATTGAAAGAAGATTGCCCGCCAGTTAAATAGAAATTACGCCGTACTCGCCCATATATGTCCATGAAAATCAAAGAAGAAGTACAAAAGCAGTGGGACACCGGTTTTCTTGCTGTGACTAGTTACCCGCCGTGGTTCGCTAACATTGTACCTATGCCTAAGAAGGATGGAAAGGTGCGTATGTGTGTGGACTACCGGGATCTGAACAGAGCTAGCCCGAAGGATAATTTCCCATTACCTCACATTGATGTATTGGTGGATAACAAAGCTCAGATCTCGGTATTTTCTTTCATGGATGGATTTTCTGGATATAATCAGATTAAGACGTCACCTGAAGACATGGAGAAGAAAACTTTCATCACACCTTGGGCACGTTTTGTTACAAGGTAATGCCGTTTGGTCTGAAGAACGCCGGTGCAACATATCAACGGGCTATGGTAACATTATTCCACGATATGATCCACAAAGAAATCGAGTGCTATGTGGATGATATGATTGCCAAGTCCCTTACAGAGGAAGATCATCTGGTGAATCTGCTGAAATTGTTCAAGCGCCTGAGGAAGTATCAGTTGAAGTTGAACCCCAATAAATGCACATTCGGGGTACATTCTAGTAAGATGTTGGGTTTTATATTAAGTGAAAAAGTAATTAAGGTTGATCCCGATAAAGTCAAAGCTTTTCAGGAGATTCCTGAACCTAAGACTAAGAAAGAAGTTCGAGGGTTCTTAGGTATATTGAACTACATCTCAAGGTTCATATCTCATCTCACTGCAACCTGCGAACCCTTATTCAAGCTGTTAAGAAAAGAACAAACAGTAAGGTGGAACGATGATTGTCAGAGAGCATTTGACAAGATCAAAGAGTATTTGCAAGAACCTCCAATTCTCATGCCTCCAATCGAAGGAAAACCTCTAATTATGTATCTGACAGTATTAGAAGAGTCAATGGGGTGTGTGTTGGGCCAGCATGACGAGTCTGGTCGAAAAGAGTATGCAATATACTACCTAAGAAAAAGTTTACCAACTGTGAACAACGTTATTCACTGCTCGAGAAAACTTCATGTGCTTTAGCGTGGGCTGCTCGCCGACTAAGACAGTATATGTTGACTCATACTACTTTGTTGATCTCAAAGATGGATCCCGTCAAGTACATATTTGAGAAGCCAACACTTACCGGAAGGGTTTCCAGGTGGCAAATGATTCTAACAGAGTATGACATTTAATACACCTCTCAGAAGGCCATCAAAGGAAGTGTATTGTCTGATTACCTGGCTGAGCAACCCATTGATGATTACCAGCCTATGAGATTTGACTTCCCTGATGAAGACATCATGTTCTTGAAAGAAAAAGATTATGAAAAGCATGTTCACATTGAAGGGCCTGACCCAGAAGAAGCATGGACTATGATGTTTGATGGGGGAGTTAATTGCAACGGTCGTGGGGTTGGGGAAGTACTTATCACACCCAAGCGACTCCACATGCCTTTCTCAGCAAAACTCACATTTGCCTGCACTAACAATGAAGCAGAATACGAAGCTTGTATCATGGGTCTCGAGGAAGCCATTGACCTCATGATCAAAACCTTGAATGTATTCGGAGATTCAGCTTGGTGATCAACCAGACCAACGGCAAATGGTACACTCATCAGGAGCGTCCGATCCCCTACCGTGACTATACGAGGAGATTGTTGACCTTCTTCACAACAATTAAGCTTGAATACATCCCTCGAGATGAGAATCAGTTTGTAGACGCTTTGGCTACCATTTCATCCATGATCAAAGTACAAACTGCTAATTATGTGCCTCGAATTCTGGTATCCAGACTGGACATACCGGCATATGTATTCTCTGTGGACACTATTACTGACAACAAGCCTTGGTTCCACGACATCAAATGCTTCTTGGAAACTCATACATACCTACCTGGGGCATTGTCAAATGATAAGAATACATTAAGAAGGCTAGCCGATAGTTTCTTCCTCAATGCTGATGGTTCTTTGTACAAGCGAAACTTCGACATGGTCCTGCTCAGATGTGTTGACAAGAAGGAAGCAGACCTACTAATGCACGAAGTACATGAAGGTTCTTTCGATACCCATGCCAGAGGACATGCAATGGCAAAGAAGTTATTAAGATCAGGTTACTACTGGATCACAATGGATACAGACCACATGGGCAAATGAACGCCAAATTACGAAGGCCCATTCATAGTAAAGAAAGTTTTCTCTGGTGGGGCACTGATGCTCACTACTATGGATGGCGAGGATTTCTTATCTCCTATGAATTCAGATGCTGTTAAAAAATACTTCGCATAAAAGACCCGTTGGACATAAAAACAGATGTAAGTCCAGGCAAAAATAGGGCATCCCGACGAATAAAAAAAACAGAAATAAAAGACTCGGGAAAAAATAAGGGGAAAAATATACACCTGCTGAGTTGAAAAGCCACATCGAACAGCTCAGGCAAAAATGGGTATCCCGGTGGATTGAAGACCCGAAAGGGCGATCCACGCAAAATCAGGGAAAAATCAAACAACCGCATTCTGAATTCGTCTGTATCATTCACAACGTGGCAAGCTTCGAAAAGATGAAGCATCGGTCAGAATCAACCTTCTTTAGAAAGCAAGATCAGAAGAACGTCAAGGTCATACGGGTCATAGCGAAGGAAGCTCATTGGAACTTTAACATTGCCGAACAACTTTATTTTCTCAGTTTACAACAATCTCCTCCTTTCAGGGATTCTCTTCTTTCATTGTACTTGCCTATTCATGGCACACAAATCAATAAAATCAGAACTTTCAGTCACACTTTGTTCTGTACATTTTTGTTTTGTTTGCGAAATGTCCAAAGTTCATAATACAACACTTGCATGAAAACATATAAGCCATTTTAATAAATGCTCACATGAAATATGTTGCACTCTTGAGCAAATCTAACCCCTATGGCGGAATTTGGTTGAGGATACCTCGGGACACTCATGCGTTTCTTTTTTTTATAGGTTGCAAGTACTCAAGGCAGACAATCTCACAGCACGGGGCATATCGAGCATTATATCCCCAGCCAAGTCAGCAATTACCTCATCAGCGGGGTTACTTGACAGAAGTATTCCCCCCCATGAAGTTGTTATCCACTCAGAGGATCCTTCGGGAAAATCATTGAATCCCCAGCGTGTTGCTTGGACGAAGGAGTGGCAACAGATTACTTCCCAGAAGTTATCTCCTCCCCAAGCAGGATCTCCCGAGCATTGCCTGACAGCTTTTCCCCAGTAAAGTAGCCGGGAACTTTCAATTCCCCGTCAGAGCTGCCATTTTCTCCCCAGTAGAGCAATGCCTGAAATACATCCCCAGCGGAGTTGCTGAAACATCCTCGTCCCCAGCGGAGTTCTCCCTCCAGACAGATAGACCAGAGATCTTTATCCCCGCAGGATCCAGATCTCGGATCGGGTTTTCTCATCTGCATAATCATAGCATTCACATCATTTCCCCCCAAAATAAGCGTAGCATTCCGTCTAAAATGGAGCATTACGGCAAAAATCAAACATTTGCATGATAATGAGCCAGGTTCGAGCCAGTCACCTGCAAATACTATCATCACTTCACCGGCAATATATAAAACTTATCCCCCGCAGACAAAGCCAGAATACCTTCTGCATTCTCAATACAAACACTTGTTCATAACTTGTACATATTCTTTTTTGACACTCGTCCGTGTCATGCTTCCCCAGCAAGTCAAACACTTGTATGTGTCCCTTGCTCAATCTTTTTGACACTCGTATGTGTCTTGCACATATTTCCCCAGCAGGTCAAACACTTATACATGCTTATACACAATCCTTTTGATACTCGTCCGTATCTTGTGTATATCACCTCCTCAGCAGATCAACACTCGTCTGTGTTCCTTGTTTAACCGATTGATACTTGTCTGTATCATCACCCTTAAACATGTGTCAGCGTTTGTTTCTACCGATACTCATCCGTATCATGGTTCTAAGGATGCTCATCTGCATCTTTAGTCTATACACACTGTCAAACACTTATAACTTTTATTTTAAAGCGTAAGCACTCGTCCATGTTTACATTCCCACAGAAACAAAAACAACTTTTCTATCCGACATTTGTCCTATGTAGTGATATTTTCGGCAGCTGTCCCCTACCAGGTGATCGTCCTTCACCTTTGGATGACCGTCCCCCATCCTTTCCCTAGTGGAATCCCCATTGTTGGAACTTTCTATCCGACATTCGTCCTATGTCGTGATATTTTCAGCAGCCGTCCCCTGCTAGGTGATCGTCCTTCACCTTATGATGATCGTCCCTCATCATTTATCTGATGGTCGTCCCCATCGTTGATCTTGTTATCTGGCATTCGTCCTATGTCGCGATAATCCCCAAGAGCAGCCATACCCTGCTAGGTGATCGTCCTTCACCTCTTGATGATCGTCCTTCATCATGCTCGACCGATGGCCGTCCCCATCGTTGATCTTTTTCTATCCGACATTCGTCCTATGTCGAGATAAAGAGTAGGCCATCCCTTGTTAGGTGATCGTCCTTCACCTTTTGATAACCGTCCCTCGTCAAATATTTCATTTATTCTTTAAACCCGATGGTCGTCCCCGTCGTGCTCCCTTTTCCTTTTCCTGATGATCGTCCTTCATCAGTGTTACCTGATGGCCGTCCCCGTCAGTGTTTCCCTCATTCCTTTGATCCCCAGAGAATTTTATTTCCTTACCCGATGGCCGTCCCCATCGCGGTTTCTTTATTCCCCAGCATGATGGTCATCCCCGTCATTGCTTTGGTTACCGTTTTACCCCCAATAGTCGTCCTCTGCTCGATGTTCGTCCTCCATCATTTTCATTTGATACTCATACTATACTATCTTTTACAATTTATATCCATTTTCTTCTTCTCCCCAGCGAGTGCAAATTTCGGACTGTCTTTGGTATTCAACCACAAGTTATCTTGTTTGTCTGTTAAGCCAGGCGCTTACATCCTGCACAGCTAACTCATGCTTGAATAGGGGCAGCTGTAAACACCCCAAATTTTCCCTCTCTTTTTCTCACACCTTGGCTTGTGATTCTTCATGTTTCATTGCATAAGCATACCATCTCTCATTGCATAGTTAATTCACTGCATAGCTGCATAGTTAGGGTTTGTGATTAGGTGAATCTTAGAAGTAAGCTGAGCCATCCTAATGGTCTTGAAGCTTTCTAAGAGGGTCCATGTGTGTTCCATAATCATAATATGCTCCCAAAAGTTCATAAAAGTCAAGGGATCACAAAGCATGGCAAAGGCATAGAGGCAGACTGAAGATTTCCTGCACAGATGACCTAAAATTAGGGTTTTGGTTTCAGAGGCTTTAATCCCAAATTATTTGGTCATTCTTGTTTCTAATGGTCTCAATATGTTATAAGGATCACGTGTACCAAATTTGATGAAGAAATTCACTGTGGAACTCATCTGATCATTGGATAACTTCTTGAGCAAGTAAAGTCAAAATCAGGGCATCTGAGGCCTCCATCAAGGGTACCAAAGGGTCATCATCATCATTTTGAGTCTCTATGATCTTTATTTGATCATAGAAGTGGTTAGAAGTTCACAAAGTTGAAGAATTTTGAGCCAAATGCAAACTTGCTATTTTTGGAAAGGACTTGTAATGGAAACATTCCATTTTGGGAAAGATATTCAACCTATTCTTTCATGACCAAAAATGCTTCAAATGAAAAATCCTTGGGCATGAAAGTTGTAGATTATGTCTTCCCATTTTCAAAAAGTACAAAGACATGTCTTGATTCATCCTAGAACTCAAGATATGGCCTTTCAAAGTTGGCAGAAATCCTATAATTTTCAAGTGTGCACCAAAGAGGGAATTTTTGGCAAATTCACTTGCAAAGCCCTTTCATGACCTCTAATCAATTTCTAAACATCATACCAACATAATGCAACACATTTTGATCAAGATTGCACAAAAAATCACAAGTTTTTATGCCTTGCACTTCAAGAAATTCCAAAGAGGGAAATTTGCAAAACCTATGATATCTCTTCATCCAAGTGATCCAGTTGCACAAATTCAATCCAAGGGCCATCCACAAACTCAGCTAAGGCCAAGACACCCCTTGAAACAACTCTAACTTGTGCCATACCTCAAGTACACATCCATTGACATTTTTGCAACTTGGCCCATACCAATCACACTATGCCACCACCCACTTTCTGATCACTCCCATTGGCCTATACTAACATTATGCAACTCATTTCATAACACACACAAGCCTGAAACAAACCAAGCTCAGAAATCCCATTATTTTCCATAACACTTCCTCTCTTCGAATCTCTCAACATAGCCACACAAACTAAAAACTTCCTTCACCATTCAATCACTCATGTCATAAGGAACACAAACCACCCTTCATTTTGCCCTAAAAGCCTCTGAAGCAAAAACACGATTTCTGCCTTAGCAGAACTGAATCTCAAAAACCAAGCCATACAAACTTGTTTCAAGCCTTCCATAAGCCTCAGTGGATAAAGTGGAGTGGATTAGCATCAAGGAGAGGTCCAGAAAGCTTAGATTGAGAAAGCTTCATCTCAGGTATCATCAAGAACAAATTTTCCAGAACTTGCCTTTTAAGTTACAATACGATTCTATATGTCTCCCTGATCATGGTGATATGATTTTTTTTGAAAATGAGATGAAAACAAGCATGTATTTAGCTTCTGAAAGTTTTATGCATTTTTCCGTTTTGCTTCGATTCATGATTTTGGTGGAACATAAATGTTGTTTGATGTTGGATTCATGCTTAGGGATGTTAGAGGATTGATTCTGGAGCTTTATAGGGTCTGAGGTAGCCTAGGGAGTGAGATAGGGTGAAAGGGTGACCGGAGCTTGCTCCGGTCACCTGAAAGTGCTTAGGGTTTGTAATTAGGGTTAATCAGCTTAGTTTGAATCTGGGCCCTTGGATCTTGCTTTGCGCGTGTTTGAGTGGTCAGGATCCTTTCACTTAACCCTAATCTTTTAATTAATTAAATTAATTAGGATTAATTAAACAATTTTCCAGATTCAATCCTAGCCCTTTAAACGTGCGCGCAGTCTCCCCAGGTTCAAATCCCAGCCATCAGATCATTTGACTTTGCATTTTATTTCATTTTATTTCGTTTTTCTTGCATTTTCTTTTACATTTATTTTAAAATAGCAAAACATTTTACAAAAATCTCATTTTCTGAATTCTTGTTTCAAATATTTTTCTTAACCTAAAAACATTTTTTATTTTAATTTTTGCATTTAAAAAGTATTTTTAAAACATTTAAATGTTATTTTTAATCAATTAATGGATTTTAATTAATTAAAAATACATTTAAGTTTCTAAAAATCACAAAAAAAATTCACGAAGCATTCCAATACACTTAGAAACATTTTAAAACTCACCATACAAATTTCTTTTTAGGTTTGATCACATTTTCACAATTTTTTTTGAATTAGGGTTCTTAAATTTCACATTTTTTAACCCTAACTTGAAAAATTCATTTCTGCCTAACCATGATGATTTTGAACTTGATTCTTTTTGCATTGTTTCACATATTGCATATAGTTTCTAGGTTATTTATCTCATATCTTTATCTTTCATTTTCAATTTGATTTGCATTTTCCCTTTGGAAGCACCCTAAAACCCTAGTTAACTTAGAAATTTCATAACTTTCACTAGGATTGGCTTTTGACCTTCTCCTTTGGGGTGTGATCTTGTATAGGTTTAGGGGTTTCTTAAGCTCAATTTCAATTTTTTATCATGGTGAATTCTTCTGTTTTGGTCATATGCATCTCATGTTGCCTTAAAACCCTAATTTTGCATCCTCATTTGCATTCTTCTTTGCATATCATGAACTTATGAACTTTCCATGCCATTCCATTATTTTGTATATCATCTTAGACATCTTAGGACATGTTTGAAACTTTGTTTGATTGTTGTTTCATCATTTTTGTATGTTTTGCATCCATTGCATTTTATGAACACCCATGTGTTTTCATGCTTCTAAACATGCTCCCATTGCATCTCATCCTTGTATGATCATTCATATGCATATTGTATGATTTTGAATCATCTCATAACAAATTTGAATTGCATAATCACTTCTGGTTTTGGTCTTTACCTCCTTACTCATCTCATTTCTTTGTGCTTTATGTCTTATGCATTCATACTAACATTTCAGGAACTTTTGGTAAGTTGTCTGGGAGGTGGATTTTCCTTCACCTCCCACCTCTTCTTTTCTTTTCATATGCATTCTTATTTGTCTTTAAAGTGAATTTGCTTCACTTATTCTCCTCCTTCTTACTTTCTTTCTTTTAGGTTACTTATCTTCTTCAGGAAGTAAGTGACTTATTCTTCTTTCCTCTTCTCTTCTCATCTGCTTCTTCCATGGTGGCCTTCTTGAAGATTCTTATCTTAAGCCTCACAAACCATATGATATCCAAGCATGATAAATTTTAGGGTTGTATAGTATCCCATAGCTTTTTACCTTTGAGTCTATTTTCTCATCTCATAATCAGAGATTAAACACTTAAAGCTTTAGGACTTTGAATTAGGGTTATGCTTGCATCCTTATCTTAGGATGGAGTGTATAAATTTAATCCTTAGTGTTAAACCTTTAATTTTTTTACACCTCTTAATCAAAACACATTAATAATCACTAAGACTTTATCTTGTAACTTGGGCCTTACATTAGGGTTCTATCTCTTCCATATGGTTAAGAGGGACTAACCCTAGTGTTTAATGGACAAGTCCCCCTCAAGTTGTCTTACAAACCATAAAATCCACTTCTTAATCTTACCCTTTAATTAAAATCCATTTAATAAAGGCTTTTTATATAATGAATTTAACCCCTAATCATGGATTAAGTTGAGGTATCTTCCTCAACTTAAGTGTTCTCATCTATCATCCTTCTATTAGGATGGTGTAATGAGTTCACTAATCTGTGATTAGAGATTAAACTCATTACTTAATACTAAACAAAAACCCAAAAACATCTAAATAATCACAAGTAGGTTAATGTTCTTTATCCTACATCATCATGGTAATTAAGTTGAGATGCTTATCTCATACTTAAGTAGGCTCATTATCCCTAATCAGGGAGGATATAATGAGTTTATAACCCTTGATTTAGGCTTAAGCTCATAAACTTATGCAAAACATAAAAAACAATAAAAAAAATGAAAACACAAAAACAACAATAATCATATCCTTCGGGATTCTTTTCTCATCACACTCATTCACAAACGAGAACTTGCTTCTTCCGTCTAATGCAAGACAGTTAGCACTCGAGCCAGACGAGTCATACACTTGAGCATAGACAAGTAAGCAGTTCACAGTCAATTTATTTTCAGTCTCTTTGAGTCGAACTACGGTGTTCTGACTTCCTCATTGCACGAGAGGATACATAGGCATAACTTAACAGTTATCGAACAAAAGTCTATATGTCTCCCCCCTCATTCCAACATTCTTTCTAAGCCTCAGTCTTGAGCATTTCACCCATTCTTTTGCACTGACACACTGTACATTGATACCTAGCTTTTTTTTCTACACAATCAGCACATACACTATCCCCTTTTTAACACAATCTTGTAAGCGTGGATCCCGTCGAGTACGACGAACGATCTGGGTGCTAACACCTTCCCAGGTCGTAACCAACCCCCTTTCTCAGTTTCTCTGGTTCGCTACCGTCTTATCCATCTCTTTCCAGGTTTATGCAGCATTACCTTTCCTTCGGGATAAAAATGCCTAGCTGGCGACTCTATCCAACCCTTCTCTTCGCCAACGGTTCGCGTTTGCACCGGGACGTAAGTCCGAGGAGCGACAAATATGTGAAAGGATTTATTGGTTGCAAAATTCTCTTTCCCACAATGGACAAAGGTAGAAAAATACAATTTAGTTGGATTTACCAATTCCAATTAGGATGGAGTTAAAAATGATTAAAAAAATATACAACAGAATACAACTTTATGTTCGTAGAAACACCATTTTCTTTTGTTTGAAGAAGGAACCAGTCGTGACACTCTCTTCTTGTGAGGCTGAGTACTTTATAGCTTCATTGTATGCGTGCCAAGTCTCGTGGTTGAATGAGTTAGGCAAAAAAGAGGGTGACACTGTAACACTCATGGTTAGTTATGTTTCTGCTATATAACCTTGCTAAGAACTCAATTACATATGGGAGAAACAAGTATATTGATATGAGATTTCACTACTCGAGAGAATTTGTTAGTGAAGGAAGGTTGAGATTGGGTATTGTAGAAATGAAGACCAAGTGGCCGATTGGTTGACCAAAAGAGTCAAAATTGAAGTGTTCATGAGAATGAAGAAGCTAATGGACATAGAAGACTTGGAGCACATGAATTAAGGTGGTCTTTTAAGTGATAAAATCTAATTCACATGCATATAACCCGTTGATCTTGAAACTTTTTAGTTAATAATTGAGTCAGTAGCAACTGGTTGGCATAATATGTCAACCGGTTATATTTGATAGTTTTGAGTTTTATTGTTAATTGTACCCCATCTTTTGTGATCATATTGTATTATTCAACCGGATTTGGGATACAATCAAAATCACTTACATTTCATAAATTGATATATATCTTTTATTTTATTTGGTTATTATTATTAAAAGATTCAAAACAGCATTTATGTTTTATATGCTATTCTTCTGCTTATCATGACACATCTACTATAAAATTGTAAAGTTGAATACAAACCTAAAAAGTTAAGCCTTATCCCTCTTATTCTAGTACAAAACTGTTGTATAATAATGAAATTTGGTTGGAAGGTAAGTAATATATCAGGTAATGTTAGAAATATGAGATCATATTTATATACTCTTAATTAATCATTTAATTTAAAACTTAATTTAAAATTATTAGTTTAACTATTAATTTATAGAATTAAGTTTAAAAAAATTATGTTGAATAATCGATAAATCATATATGGAAGATTATCTTTATTTTCATAAATTAATTATGACTTTTCTAGTCATATCCTTTAATCACAAAGAACATTACCAACTACATGCCACCAAGTTTATATAAGTTAAAAACCAATTTCAAATATTTGATAACTCATGTAAATTTATTTCTCATTCATTCTCATGAAATTAATATACTTTTTTGTAGTCATGTAGTTCAATAACTAGATGCATGATCATACTGCATGTCATAAGAGAATCATTATTAAATATATAGAAATACAAAATAATTTTAATTATACACAATTATCTATCAAACAACATTTGTTTTAAAATAATCTCATAAAATTTACTGGTCTGGTTTTTCATTTATTTTCTTGTATTTCTTTGTATTTTTTCTTTTTATTTATTTCTAAAAAATGGATGTTTTTGAAATATCTTTAAATATGGTGTCCTACCTGTTCTGAGCTTCCACTACATTACATGTATAATTATATATAGTATAAATATATTCCTATTTTAAAATTTCTATTTAATTGAAAAGAAATATATATAAATGGAAGTTCTTTATAATCTATAGAAATATATTTCAAAATCTTGTTTCTATTTAATAAATCATTTACAAAAGATTTCTATGTTAATTAGATTTATATAGAAAGTATGGTGTAAATCTATATACAATATACTTTTACTTATACTTATTAACCTTCTATTTGGGTGAATTTTAGTCTATTTTCTTAATTTCTGAATTTTAATACTCCTTGTACCTATATTGTAGTTTTGTCCCGAGTGTTTTCTCTTTATTTATATATATTTTTGTTTGTTTTTCAATTTTATTTCCTTTTTTATAAATTAGAAGATGCGAAATAAATAAAAAAACTCTAAATGAAATTGTCAAAATGATCCTGAAATATAATTGGTAAAGACATGAGATAAATTTAAATAGAGAATATTTATTAACATTTGGTTGACTTAACATGAATTTTGATACATAATCCAACGATATAAGAAACAAAAAACTTAGACTAAAATAAAAGCGCGTATTCTCTTCACTCATGTTTGCTCTCAAAACTCCCTTATTCTTTTTTAAAATGTTATTATTACCCCATAAGAATTGTCTTTATGTAATAATTTTTATCATTTAGAATAACATTGAGCATTGTACATCTGTAATTATATAATTATTTTAACACATCATTACTAGCCTATATAAATCAGTTGGGGCATTGGTATCTAAGCATTGAAAACAAATTGTATTATACTCTATATATGAAAATAACTTCTTTTCTCGTATTTTCTTTGGGTTTATTATTATTACTTTTTTGCTCAGCCTACTATACTTTCTGTTTTTCTTATTATTATTTTTTTCTCTCTCGACCTCGTATCTATTAATAGTATGATGTATTTCCGGATAAGAACTACTCAAATTGTACATTTTAATTCAAGATATTTCAATTATATCTTTGATGTCACGTTGACGACACCAAACCTACTTCTGACAAAGGAGTAAATAAGTGTAAAGTAAACAAACGCTTCAGTTGTGGCAGTAACATGGATCATAAACATTTTTAATCTTATTATTATTATCGGTCTTTGGTCATTCAATATTGTAGTAAACATGTGAGGTCATATAAAGAAAATATATATGCAATTTGGAATTTAGAGTTGAACATTACGATGTCATATTTCAACCCTAGCCTCTTAATTTATTAATTAAATTTCCATCTCATCAATCTTTGGGTTGAATACAAATATAATACTTATGAATATTTGTCTGCTCCATATAAAAAGTTCATAAAACTATTCAAATATTTGTCTGCTCCATATAAAAATCTCATAAAAGTATTCAAAGAGATCAAATTTTTATGGAATTGAGGTTTAATTTTGATGGTATACATTATTTTCCTTGTTATACATTCTAAGTGGCAAATATTTGCATGCGAGAGAGAAAATATAACTAGAGTTTTACAAATCGAATTTCATCAAGTGTAAATACTTCAACACAAGGTTTTTATTTGTAGAAGCGCTTGTGTAGCTAGGTTGCAAACTAAACAAGCCCGCTTAAGTTCATTACAACTTACAATGTATTATATTCACCTTAAGTGCATCACACTTTATGATGTTCCATATTCACTTAAGTAACCATAAAATACAATGTTCCTTAATTCACTTAAGTGCAACACACAATGTTTTGTATTTCACTTAATGAAATTGTGCCTTATGGTGTATCACATTTCTCGAATTAATTCTAGTCCTTCACAAAAGTGTACAACTGAATAAGCATCACTTATTTATTTTCTCTCATCAATTTGTCCTTATGCATGTGACCCTATAGGTTCTCGTGACAATGACAATTATACTAAATCACACATTTGATTTAATGAACAACGAGTGATATCTAACACCACATCACTAATATCCAAGTCATAGAAATGTCATATGATATGATGAAACCTTTATGGGATAATGTTCACGTGTATAATTACCCTTTTCCAACATGATTGTACTAAACACGAGCCATATACTGTGTCACCCTTGTCCAGTCAGTATTGGACCTGTAGACATTTATCATGTTGCATAAGATAGGAAATTACATATAGGTTACTCATGTCCTTCACAGCATGATTTGTGGAGTATTCATCAATCATCTTTAAGGTCATCCTGTTAGGAACAATGTTTGAACGACTATAAAGTACTCGACTTCACATCTAGGATCCATAATGGTTTCAAATTGAGGGGTGATATACACCATTATCAAATTGGTAATAACTCATGACACTTGCATAACGTTCTATGTAGTATTCTCATGGTGGATTAATTTGATATAAATATTACTCCTAATATATATACCTATGTGAAGACTTGATAACTTTTTATATATGATTCATGATATTTGACTATCAATCTATCCATATAATAGTATCAATACTTTTATGCTATTTCACTTTACAATAAATCTTGACTACATATTATTTAAGAAAAGTGTCATTATGTTTAATGTGGTCTCAGAATTAAGTCACAATTAATGCTTCACCAAATGGACTAACTATTCTAGGGACTTTATTACTTTTGAAAAACAAACATAATAAAGAAATTTGTATTATTATTAATAAATAATTCTATACAAGTATTAAGTTACAATAAAGCTAACCCCCTTTAGGGATCACACAAACAATGTCCTCTAAGAAAAATCCCATCAATGATGGTAAAAGGATGGAATCTGACCCCCTTGATTCCATTGTCAACAACCCAAAAGAATATTTAACAAATTGGACATTGTTTCCACCATAACCTGCATCAAAGGTATTTTTGCACCGATTGGGAAAACTAATCCATAAACTCATTCCACAAAGGTATAGTAGGTGCCTAGTCTGTGAAGGTTTACTTCTTGAGAACTCACTAACAAACAAGAGACCTCTGTTTTCATTCTATAATGATGACTTAATTAATAGTGTTCCAAACCACCATGTTCCCATCCTTATTAGAGTAACAATGGTTGGACACGATGTTTGACGCATATCCATAGACTAAGGGAGCTTGTGTAACATCAAAACATATAAATGTACATTAATCTAGGCATGTAACTATCACTACAATTGTATCACGAAGATGAACTCTAAGGTTTTGATGAAAATAACACAATACCTTAGGGGTAGTCAAAATTTCTATAACGTTTGGGGATGAGGAATAAATAATATTTGCCAAGGTAAAGTTCTTGGTTATTTATTGTGGAATATGTCACAACCAGTAACAACAACCTCAATCTTGCAAGCTTCTTGAAAAAATTTACCAAACCTTCAAGAAATGTTAGATTCAAAACACGTCTCCCTCAACAATTACAATTTTCCATAATCAAAAACTGAAATTAAACTAGAGGATTAAGATGAAAGAAGTTTTGTTTGCAAGAAATTTAGAGTTTTAAAATTTTTGAGGTTGTTGATTTCACACACTCACACTTTGAAATCAAATAAGCAAGTGGAGTGGAACAAGATAAACATAAATTAAAGTGACTCACAAAAGACATGAGTTTATGGCCTTAATCATGCCTTTTTCTAGGCCGTGTTTGTAGTCTTTGTTTCAATGTTTATTCATAGTCCCCCAATCATACATTTTTTTAAGGAAAAAAGTTTAAGAATTTTATGTCGGTCCACCGTCCCCAAATATTAGGCGTGTAAGGACAACATGCTTAATATATTATGTTAGTCTAAAAATCTCATTTGTAAGAGCAACATGTGTAACACCCCTAAATTTGATTAATTTAGTTAATTAAATTATTCTTATTTTATTAATGGGTAGTTGGTCTACTTTTAATTAAATATGTATAGTGATTTGTATGTGTATGAGGGACATTGGTGGGGATAGTGATAGGATTGGTAGGATGGTATAAGATTTAGAATAATTATATTGTGAATCGGATACCTTAGAAATAAAGTATAATAAGTTTCTTTATGATCAAGAAACCCATAAGGTTAGGGTTTAGGGTAACCACAGATAAAAGGATTGGTTATAAACTGTTATTTTTTCCTTTCTCTTGAAACAAGATTACAAGTATACAAGAATAACAAATAACCTCTCTCACTTTTAAATTAGCATTTTATCTTCCTATTTTCCCTTATACAAAACAAGAGAGACTAGTGTGTTATTTATAAGAAAACTAACAGACTAATCTAATGAGCTTATTAACAATTACCCATTACAAGCTAACTTAGGGTACAAGCTAACTTAAACAATTGGATCCATAACACAAGGCCCAATTAAACAATAACATGTGAGCGGACTTCGACGACATGTTATTCATACTAGTGTTTGTTCCAATATTCCACAAATATCCACCTTGGAACACACCCTATACCAACAAGAAACAAACTAGCTTTCTTTATGCAGCTTTATCAACTGTATACAGTGGAAAAACTTGCAACTGGGCAACATCTTGGTGATCATATTAGCAGCATTATGATATGTTAAAACCTTCAGCACTTGAACTTCTCCATACTCGATTACCCCTTTGACGAAATGCAACCTCACATCAATGTGTTTGGTTCACTCATGATAAGTTGAGTTCTTCAACAGGTGTATTTCAGTTTGACTATCACATTTAACAGTGATACCTCGACCTTGAAGTTTCATCTCTTTTGTAAAACCTTCAAGCTACAATGCTTCCTTTACAACTTTAGTTAGGGAGATATATTCCGCTTCAGTGATTGATAAGGCAGCAACGTACTGAAGTGTTTCTTTCCAACTAATTGTTATGCCAAACATAGTGAAAACATATCCAGAAATAGATTTTTTGGAATCCATACAATCTGCATAATCAGAGTCGACATATCCTTCGATTTTTGCTTTACTATCTTCACCCAAGACTCCACCATAAATTAGGACTCTGTTCATAGACCCATTTATGTACCTTAGAATCCACTTTAATGCTTTCTAGTGAGCCTTTCCATGATTCAACATGTACCTGTTTACAAGACTTACTGCATATGCTATGTTGGGTCTAGTACATACCATATCATACATCAAAAAGCCTATTATAATAGCATATGGAATGCTATCCATATAAGTTATTTCTATATTGGTACTGGGACACTGATTTATACTCAACTTAAATTGAGGGTTTGTCGAAGTCACAACTTATCGAGAATCTTCTTCAGGTATGCCTTTTGAGATAAGCATAATATTGACTGTTTTCTATTTCTCTGGATGTCAAACCCAAGAATCTTAGATGCAACTCCCAGATCCTTAATATCAAACTCCTTATTGAGTTCAACCTTCACCTCATTACATCTTCGACATTGTTGCTTGCTATTAGAATATCATCCACATAAAGCAACAAAATAACAAATGAATTACTAAGTCGAAATCTGAAGTAAGCACAGTGGTCGAACCGACTTCTGATTAAACTGATGTGTTCCATAAACTTGTCAAATATCTTATTCCACTATCGAGGAGATTGTTTCAGCCCATATAAATATCTCTTTAGTTTGCACACATACTCTTCTTTCCCCTATTCTACATACCCTTTAGGTTGCCTCATCAGGATTGTTTCATCAGGATTACCATACAAAAACCCAGACTTCACATCCATCTGTTCCAGTTCAAGGTCGAATTGTGCCACCATGGAAAGCAACATTCAAATGGACATGTGCTTCACAATAGGAGAGAACACATCATTGAAGTCGACACCTTTTTTTTGAGTGAAACCTCTTGCAATCCCAAACTCGACACAGTAAATTTCGAAAGCTTCGTTGCAGAATTCAAGGCCATTATCAGTTCTCAACCTCTTGACCTTTCTTCTAGTTTAAGTTTCTACCAGAACCTTCCAACTCTTGAAATTCTCAAAAGTTTCATCCTTCGTCTTCTGAATGAATACCCATAACTTTCTGGAATAATCGTCAACTATGGATAGAAAATACCTTGCACCTGAATGTGAAATATTCCTTGCAGGCCCCCAAATATCAGCATGGATGTAATCAAGGGATCCATGTGTTATTTGTTTACCTTTGTTAAACTTCACCCTACAGGATTTACCAAATACACAAGGTTCACAAAACTCCAACTTCTCGACTTTGTCACCACCTAGCAGGTTCTATTTCCCCAGTTCGACCAAACCTCTCTCACTGACATGGCCCAATCTCATGTGCCATAATTTTGTCTTCGACAACAGTTTCGTGGATGCAATATTTGTTGAACCACTTACAACTTCAGCCTCAAGGGTATACAAGCCTTATTTATTCATGCCTCTCAAGACTTCCTTCGACCTCTTCATGACTCTCAGAATACTTTTATCTCCTTGAAAAACATATCTCTTCTTGTCAAATTCACCAAGAGAAATCAAATTTCTCTTCAAGTCAGGTACATGCCTAACTTCAGTCAATAACCTTATTGACTCATCATGGAGCTTGAATCTCACATATCCAATACCTGCAATTTTGCAAGCTTTGTTGTTTCCCATCAGCACTGGTCCACCATATTTATTGAATAATTCCTCGAACAAATCTTTGTTTGGAGTCATGTGCCAAGTGCAACTTGATTTTATAATCCACTCTTTTCTTGAGTCACTTCTTGAAACCAAAAGAACATCAGATGATTCGAAATCATCTTGAACAATGGTTGTGTTTCCATTATCATTACCTCCATGATCTTTCAAGCGTTCAGGGCACACCTTTCTAATGTGACCCTGTTTCTTACAATGATAACATCGAACACCAGATACTTCACCACTATAAGACTTCTACTGACTTTTACCCTTCTTCTTGTCGAACTTACCATCCTTTCACAAGAATTTTGTCTTAACGGCTAAACCTTCACCAACCTTCGAAGGTTTATGCTCCTTTTGTTTGTTAAAGTCCTTAGAATACAAGGTAGATTGAACATCTTCAAAGGTCAGGGACTCTCTTCCATACAAGAGGGTTTCTTTTAAGTGCATGTGTTCTTGCCAAAGCGCATAACAGCAACAACACTTGATCTTCATGATCGATCTTCACATCAATATTATCAAGATCAAGAATCAGCTTGTTGAACATATCCAACTGATCAGCCAACACTTTGTCTTCACTCATCTTGAATGAATACAAGGCTTTCTTCGGGTAGAGTCGATTCACCAACGATTTGGTCATGTACAAAACTTCAAGTTTCAACCATAACACTGACGTTGTCGTCTCCTTTGATATCTTTCGAAGAGCCTTATCACCAAGGCTCAACAATATTGCATTGTGTGCTTTCTCAATCATGGCCATCTTTTCAGTTGTCGTTAACACAACATTCATGGTCGTCTCTCCCTTCAACGCTTCCAAGCAACCATGTTGAACAAGTAGGACTTTCATCTTCAAGCGCCACAGACCGAAGTCGTTCACTCCGGTGAACTTTTCAATCTCATACTTTGTTGAAGGCATCTTTCCCACGCTCACTGCTGTCGCTCCCACCAAATGACAACCGGGGCCAAGAGGGGTACAGACGCGAACGGTCAGCGAAAGGGGGTGTGAGAACACACAGGAGTGAACTCACAAGAAAAGAAAAGAGTCGCCAGCTAGGCATTTTTATCCCAGAGGAAAGGTAATGCTGCATAGACCTAGAAAAGATATGGATAAGACGGTTGCGAACCAGAGAGACTGAGAAAGGGGGTTGGTTACAACCTGGGAAGGTATTAGCACCCAGATTGTCCGCCGTACTCGACGGGATCCACGCTTAAAAGATTTGTGTTTTTAAAGGGGTAGTGTCAGTGCAATCTGTGTATAAAAGAGCTGAAAAAAAGGATGTACAGGTGTCAGTGTAAGAGAAGTGAAGTGTATAAGTGAAGTGTCAGTGTAAGAACAAGAATAAAATGCTCAAGATCATGAGGCTAAAATAATAAAGCTAGATAGAGGGGGAATATACAGAGACTTTTGTTCGGTAACTGTTAAGTTATGCCTACGTATCCTCTCGTGCAATGAGGAAGTCAGAACACCGTAGTTCGACTCAAAGAGACTGAAAGATGAATTGACTTATGAACTGCTTGCTTGTCTATGCTCAAGTGTATGACCTGTCTGGCTCAGGTGCAAACTGTCTTGCATTAGACGGAAGAAGCAAGTTCTCGTTTGTGAGTGAATGAGGTGAGGAAAGAATCCCGGAGGAGACGATTATTGTTTGTTTTTGAGTTTTCAGTCTTTTATTACTTATGGAAGTTTGTCATAAATTAATGAGCTTAAGCCTAAACCAGTGGATTAGTAAACTCATCACATCTTCCCTCTGATTAGGGGTAATGAGGATACCTTAAGTGTGAAGTCAGTGTCTCACACTTAATCACCATGGTGTAGGATTAAGATCATTAACCTACTTGTGATTAGTTAAATGTTTTTGTTGTTTTTGTTTAGTGTTAAGTAATGAGATTAAGCCATAATCAGGGATTAAACAGACTCATTACACCATCCTAATAGAAGGATAATAGATGAGAATGTTTAAGCTGAGGAAGACTCCTCAACTTAATCCATGATTAGGGATTAACCTCATGACAAAACAAAGCCTTTATTAGATGGATTTTAGTTAATGATAAGATGAAGAAGTGAATTTTATGATTTGTAAGACAACTTGAGGGGGACTTGTCCATTAACACTAGGGTTAGTCCTTCTTAACCAATTAAGGAAGAATTAGAACCCTAATGCAAGGCCCAAGTTACAAGCTTGATGTCTTGATGATTATTAAGATGAATTGATTAAAGGATTTAAACACATTAAGGGTTTAACACTTAGGATTAAAGTTATACACTCCATCCTAATAGAAGGATGCAGGCATAAGCTTAATTACAAAGCCTTAAAACCTTTAAGGTTTAGCCCTTGATTAAGAGATGAGAAGAGAGGACTCAAAGAGACACAAAGGTAAAAGCTAAGTGGGGGACTAATCAACCCTAATTATTATCATGCTTGAAAGTCCTAGGGTTTGTGAGGTTTAAGAGAAAGATATTCAAAGAACCACCAAGGAGGGAAGCAGATGAAAGGAGTAAAGAGAAGCAAAACAACTTGCTTCACTTAAGAAGTCAAGTTGCTTGAAGAAAGAAAGATAAGATGAACAAGAATGAGCAAGCTCAATCCAAACACATACAAAAATGCAGCAATGATGCATAATAGAGATGAAAAGAGGTTGTGAGAAGTGAAGGCAAATTCACTTCTCAAAACAACTTACCACCTGAAAAGTTAGTAAATAAATGAAATGCAATGCAAATGAGATGAAATGGTATGATGCAAGACAAAGTCAGAAGCATGAGTATGATGTTAATGGTGCTAAGAGATGATGCAAACATATGACAAGAGATGAGAGTGATCATACAAGCATGAGAATGCAGATGAGGCATGTATTGAACCATGGATGTTCATGAAAAGTTTATGAAATGATATGAATGCAAAACATGGCAAATGAAAGATGCAATGATCAAACATGATTCTAATATGTCCTAAGATGTATTATGAATCAAATGGGTGCACAAGATTTCATAGCAAGTCATGGTATGCAAGCAAATGGAAGATGGATGCAAAGGAAAACATGAATTAGGGTTTATGATCAATACACAAAACAAAAACCAAAACCAGAAGCAAACATCATGATAAAAATTGGAAAATGCATTCAAAGGAACCCTAAACCTATACAAACTCACTGCCCAAAGGAGGGGACCCAACTCTTAACCTAGTGAGGGTTATGAATTTTCTAAGATTTCTAGGGTTTTAAGGTACTTCATCGAGGAAAATGCAAAACAAATTGAAAATGCAAGATCAATTCATGCCAATTTAATCCTATAAACTACATGTTATGCAAGATGCAATGCAAAAAGAATTATTGTCCAACTCTCAATGGTTAGGCAGAAATGAATTTTTGAAGTTTGAATCAAAATAATGCCTTAAAATGAAATTAATTCCATTGAAAATTGTCAAAAGACATCAAGAACAAAAAATAAATTTGGTTTGAGGGTTGGACAATGTTCTAAAATGTTTTTAAAGGTTACATGAATTTTTTTGTGATTTTTAAATACCTAAAAGTATTTTTAATTAATTAATTTTCATTAATTAATTAAAAATAAACTTTTAAATGATTTAAAAATAATTTTTTTATGCAAAAATGAAAATAAAAATATTTTTGGTTTCTGAAAATTAATAAAAGGTTTGATAAACATTTTCAGAATTTTTTGATGATTTTTACTATTTTTAATTAAATGTACAAAAGAAATGAAATTAAATGAAATAAAATAGAATAAAATGAGAAGTAATCAGATATGAGGGCTGGCATTCAAACTGGACGCGCGGGAGTTGACTGCGCGCGTGATCCAGTGGTTGACATTCAAACTGACTAATCTTAATTAATTAAATTTAAATAAATGAGATTAGGGCTAAGTGAAGAATCTGGGCCATTGAAACGCGCGGGGGATTGACTAAGTCAGCCTGATCTACGCTCCACATTCAAACTTCATTTAATGACAAAATTAGGGCTAATGACTTTCAGACGGCCGAAACAGTGGTTTCGGTCGTCTTCTCCGACGAACCATTTCCTTATCTCTCTCTAAGCATCTAAAACAACATCTCTCTGCCCAGAATCAAACCCCACACATCACTGAATCAAAACCCCAAAACAAAAACCATTTTTCGTTCATCAATCATGCAAATCGAAGCAAAACAAATTTAGGGCAGAAAGTTTCAGATAACTCATACATCCTGGTTTCTCAACCATTTTCAAAAATAATCACATCCCCATGATCAGGGGAGCACATAGAATCGTTTAAGAACTAAAAATGGAGTTTCTGGAAAAAAGTTTGAGATGGCTACCTGAGATGGAATCTCCTGGTTCTGGGCTTTCAGGCCTTTCCTTTACTGCAAGTCCACTCCTTTGAACCCTCTGATCATGAAATGAAGCTTAGAAAGCTTTGGGGATGGCTGGTTTGGGAGATTGACAGAGTTATGTTCAAGGGGGGAAGGAAATCGTGTTTTGATTTCAGTGAGTTTTAGGCTGTTTCAATGGTGGGTTTGTGATCAGTGAGTCATGTTGAGATCAATGGTGAAGTTTGTTTGTGTGTTTGAAGCTTGTGGAGTCAGTTTCGAATGGTTTTGCAAGTTGGAGTAAATTTGATAACTATGGCTTGGAGTGTGTTTCAGCATGAGTTGTATTGTGTGTTATGCTGGCTTTGGTCCACTTATCACAAGTAGAGAGGTCAGAGGAGTTGGTGTGCCCTATTGTGATTGGTATGGGTCTTTGGCCAAAATGTCAAACTTTGTGTAAGAGAGGTATGGGCTCATAGCTAGCCAAGTACAAGAGGGGTGTCCTGCGCAACAAGAAGTGTGGAGAGCCATAGGATCAATTCTGAAGTCAGCAAGCAAGTGGATTAGGGTTTGAGTGAGGTTTTGCAACTTGGTTCATCTTTGGCCCTTTTGAAGTTTCTTGCCCCACAAGTCACAAAAATGAGCAAACTCTTGGTGAATTCTGATCTTTGGACATTGGTTCATGTTGGTATGAAGTTTAGAAGTCCATTTGATAGCACAATTTGCCTTGGCAAGTGATTTTGCAACTTTGCCTCTTTGGTGGAAAACTTGAAATTATGTGATTTTTCCCAACTTTGACAAGCCATAACTTTTGATCCAAAATGAATTAGAATGAGTTCTTGTACTTTTTGAAAAGGGAATGATCCATTATACAACTTTCATGACCAAAGTTTTCCCATTTGAAGCATTTTTGAATCAAAAAGCAAGGGTTGAAAAAGTTTCACAAAATGACAATTTTCATTCTAAGTCAACTTTCCCAAAAAGTCAACTTTGCAAATGGCTTGAAATTATTCAATTTTGTGAACTTCTAACATCTTATATGATCAAATAAATATCATACATGATCAAAATGATGAATAACACCCTTTGGTTGGGTCATTGGGGGCCTCAGATGCCCTAATCTTACACTGACTTGCTTAAAAAGTCAACTCTTGATCAGATGACTTCCCCATGGAATTTCTTCATGAAAATTGATATGCATGATCCCTATACCATATAGAGACCACTAGAAACAAAAATGACCAACAAAATTGGAGTTATGGCCTTTGAAACCAAAACCCTAATTCTAGGTCATCTGTGCAGTTAAACCTGGCTCTGCTTCCATGCCATTCTCAGTTCTTGTGATTTTTTGACATTTTTGACTTTGAGAGGATATAATATGATGCTTGAACATACATGGACCCCTTTGAAGTGATTGATGACCTTTGAAGTGGCTCAAGAAGCCCTTGGATTGCTCAGATCACAAACCCTAGATGCAGATGACTTAGAAACAATGCAGTGAATCACAAATGTGATATGAGATGCTATGATTGAACTTATGTATATGAGGATATCACAAGCCATGGTGTGAATGGGTGAGGGCAAATTTGGGGTGTTTACAGCTGCCCCTATTCAAGCATGAGTTAGCTGTGCAAGTTGTAAGCAACGGCTTAACAGGCAAACAAGATAACTTGTGGTTGAATACCAAAGACAGTCCGAAATTTGCACTCATAGAATGAAGAAGAAAAGGGATATAGATTGTAAAAGAAAATAAAGTATATTGTACAGTGCGAGAGACGGAGGACGACCGTCAAGCAGAGGACGACTTCTGGGAAAAGAGCAAAGACGGGGACGACCGACATGCTGGGGAAGATGCGGGAAATAAAGCACTGACGGGGACGGCCGACAAGCTGGGGATAAAAGGGATTATGATGGGGACGGACATCAGGTAAAGCTATAAGATTCTCTGGGGATTAGTAAAAATGATGGGGACGGCCATCAGGTTCATAAAGTAATGTAAACAACGATGGGGACGACCATCGGGCTAAACTGATGAAGGACGATCATCAGGAAAAGGAAAAGAGACCACGACGGGGACGGCCATCGGGTTAAAGAATAAATGAAATAATGATGAGGTACGGTCATCAAAGGTGAAGGACGATCACCTAGCAGGGGACGGCTGCTCTGTTGGGGATAATATGAGGGACGGTCATCTAAGGCGAAGGACGATCACCTGGCAGGGTACGGCTGCCGAAAATATCGCGACATAGGACGAATGCCGGATAAAAGGTCGACGATGGGGAAGGCCATCGGATGAGAATGATGAAGGACGATCATCAAGAGGTGAAGGACGATCACCTAGCAGGGGACGGCTGCTCTCAAGGTTTATCATGACATGGGACGAATGTCAGATAACCAGATCAACGATGGGGACGGCCATCGGATAAAATGATGAAGGACGATCATCAAAAGGTGAAGGATGATCACCTAGCAGGGTACGGCTGCTAAAAATCACGACATAGGATGAATGCCGGATAAAAGGTTGACGATGGGGACGACCATCGGACGAGCATGATGAAGGACGATCATCAATAGGTGAAGGACGATCACCTAGCAGGGGACGGCTGCTCTCAAGGTTTATCATGACATAGGACGAATGTCAGATAGAAAAAGGTAGCTTTGCAGGCAACCTACTGGGGAATAGTAAACACGGACGAGTGTTTACATCCAAGAAATAAAAGGTATAAGTATTTTGACGTTGTGTATAGATTAAAGATGCGGACGAGCATCCCTAAGATTACGATACGGACGAGTATCGGGTAGAAACAAATACTGACACGTGTTCAGAGATGATGATACAGACGAGTACCAATGGGTTAACAAAGAACACGGACGAGTGTTGATTCTGAGGGGATTCTTCTTGGGAATAGTAGACGCAGACGAGTGTCTAAATTCAAGAAGACATGAGTGTTTGTATGGATTAAAGATGCGGACGAGCATCCTTAAGACTATGATACGGACGAGTATCAGGTAGAAACAAACGCTTGACGCATGTTCTGAGATGATGATACGGACGAGTACCAACGGGTTAACAAAGAACACGGACGAGTGTCGAATTTGAGGGGATTTGAGTGGTATATACAAGATACAGACGAGTATCTGTATGAGTGAAATAAGTATGAGTGTTTGTACAGGAGAGTTTTCAACTTGCTGAGAAGGGTGACACGGACGAGTGTCAAAAGAGGAAAGTGTAATATAGACAAGTATATGCTTTACAAAGTATTCAGGCAACTGTGCTGGGGAAAACGACACAGACGGGTGTCAGGGAATTTGTATAAAGATGTATCTGTGAGTGCAAAGGGGATGCTTTGGCTTTTTGCTGAGGATATGACACGGACGGGTGTCAAGAAGTATCTGTAATATGTAAGTGTCTGTTTGTAAAGAAGGCTCGGGCGACTTTACTGGGGGAATGAATGACACGGGCGAGTGTCAAAAGGAGTGTGTATTTGTATTTGTGAGTGTAAGGCCAGTGCTTTGGCTCTCTGGTGGGGAATTTTGGAGAGTTTTCTGTAGATTGTCAGAACTTACAAGTGTTTGATTCAGAACATGGCTTATGATTATGCAATATGTTTGATTTTTGCCTTAATGCTCCGTATTAGACGGAATGCTACGCTTTGTGGAGAGAATATGATGCGAATGCTATGATTTATGAAAAGATACCGATCCGGGATCCGGGTCCCGTTGCTGAGGAGATCTCTGACTGATCTGCTTGAAGTGAACATCCCAGCTGAGATCATTGGTATATCTGACATATGGGACTCTGCTTGGTGATATAGGTCACTGATAGACCTCTCTTTGGTAATGAGGGACCCAGCTGGGGTTTGTAGAAGCTTTCTTCACTCTGTTGCGAGTTCTCCGGGCATTGCTCTTCTGGATGGAGGCCGAAGCTCTGTGGGGAGATGGTTTCCCGACTTTTGTACTCGGCTGAGGAGGAAGTAAATGGCAACTCGGCTAGGGAGAAATAATGAATGGCAACTCATCTGAGGAGAAAGCACCTACGGTGCTAAGACTGGGTGGATAATGATTTGCCAGTTGGCTGGGATGAAGCTTTCATGCCCCATGTCGTGTTTTGAATGCCTGCAAATCCTGAAAAGACAAAGAAATGCACAAGTACCCCGAGGTATCCCTTACTGGATTCCTCCATAGGAGTTTAGACACTCCCGGGAGTAAGTATATTTCCTGCAAGCACGTATTTTTCAGAATAGAAGCATCTGCATTTATGCAATCAGTATCTTAAAGACATCGGACATTCTTTGCAAATGAAAATAAAATGTACGAGACAAAACATGACTGAAAATTTGATTTTATTGATTCATATGCCCTGAATTGGCGAGATACAGTCAAAGAAACAAATCCCCTAAAATGAGGAGATTGTTATAAATTGAGAAACAAAAGGTATTGGCAATGTTGATGACGCTTCAAGGAGCTTCCCTTTCGCTATGACTCGTATGACTTTTGACATTCTTCTCGTCTTGCTTTCTGAAGAAGGCTGATTCTGACCAGCGCTTGAACCTTTCGGGGCTTACCAAGTTGTAAGTGATACAGACGAAATCAGAATGCAGTTGTTCGCTTATTCCCTTGTTTTGCATGGATCGCCCTTTCGGGTTTTCAATCCATCGGGATACCCATTTTTGCCTGAGTCGTCCAATGCGGCTTTTCAACTCAGCGGGTGTACACATTTTTGTTTATTTCCCTTATTTTTGCCCGAGTCTTTTATTCTGTTTTTGACTCGCCGAGATGCCCTATTTTTGCCTGGACTTACATTCTGTTTTTATGTCCAGCGGGTCATTTTCATGCGAAGTATTTTTTAACTGCATCTGAATTCACAGGGGACGGGAAGTCTTCATCATCCATAGTACTGAGCATGAGTGCTCCACCGGAGAAAACTTTCTTTACTATGAATGGTCCTTCATAGTTCGGAGTCCATTTGCCCCTGTGGTCTGTATGAGGAGGGAGGAGTATTTTTAGAACAAGATCTCCTACTTGGTACTCTCGGAGCCTGACTTTCTGATCGAAGGCTTTCTTCATTCTTTTCTGATACAGCTGCCCATGACAGATTGCAGCCAATCTCTTCTCTTCAATCAGACTCAGTTGTTCATATTGGGCTCGGACCCACTCTGCTTCGTTCAGTTTAACATCTATTAATACCCGTAGGGAGGGTAATTCAACTTCAACAGGTAGGACTGCTTCCATACCATACACAAGCTGATACGGTGTTGCCCCAGTGGATGTCCTGATTGACGTACGGTACCCATGCAAGGCAAATGGTAGAATTTCATGCCAGTCTTTGTAGGTGACTACCATCTTTTGCACAATCTTCTTGATATTCTTATTTGCTGCCTCAACAGCGCCATTCATCTTTGGCCTGTAAGGAGAAGAATTGTGGTGTTGGATCTTGAAGTCCCGACACATTTCTGCCATCATTTTGTTGTTTAAGTTGGAACCATTATCTGTAATGATTCGCTCGGGAACTCCGTATCGACAGATGATATCCCTCTTCAGAAATCGGGCTACCACTTGCCTTGTAACATTTGCATATGAAGCTGCTTCAACCCACTTGGTGAAATAGTCAATGGCTACCAAGATGAATCTGTGGCCGTTTGAAGCAGTCGGTTCAATCTTGCCAATCATATCAATGCCCCACATGGCAAAGGGCCAGGGTGAAGACATCACATTCAAAGGATTGGGAGGCACATGCACCTTATCCGCATAAATCTAGCATTTATGGCATTTTCTGGCATAAGCACAACAATCGGCATCCATTGTGATCCAGTAATAGCCTGATCTTAGCAACTTTTTAGCCATGGCATGCCCTCCTGCATGGGTACCAAAGGATCCCTCGTGCACTTCGTGCATCAACAAGTCTGCTTCTGTTCTATCAACGCATCTGAGGAGTACCATATCAAAGTTTCTCTTGTACAGGGAACCATCAGTGTTCAAGAAGAAACTACCAGCTAGCCTTCTTAATGTCTTCTTGTCATTGGAAGATGCCCCAGGCGGTTATGTTTGATCCTCCAAGAAGCATTTGATGTCATGGAACCAAGGCTTGTCATCTTTAACAACATCTGCTGAGAACACATATGCTGGTCTGTCAAGTCTGGACACTGAAATCCGAGGCACAAAGTTGGCAGCTTGAACTTTGATCATGGATGAAATGGTGGCCAGAGCATCTGCAAACTGATTCTCGTCCCGAGGGATATACTCAAGCTTGACCGTTGTGAAGAAAGTCAACAACCTCCTTGTATAATCCCTGTAAGGTATCATATGATCTTGGTGTGTGTACCACTTGCCATTGGTTTGGTTGATTACCAAAGCTGAATCTCCGAACACAGTTAAAGTCTTGATCCTGAGGTCAATGGCTTCCTCAAGACCCATAATGCAAGCTTCGTATTCAGCTTCGTTGTTAGTGCAGTTAAAGGTGAGTTTTTCCGAGAAAGGAAAGTGAACTCCCTTAGGTGTAATGAGTACTGCACCAACACCACGACCATTCATATTAACAGCCCCGTCAAACATCATAGTCCATTCTTCTTCTGGGTCAGGCCCTTCAGTGTGAACAGGCTCTTCATGATCTTTTGCTTTAATGAACATGATGTCTTCATCAGGGAAGTCAAATCTCATAGGCTGGTAATCCTCAATGGGTTGCTCAGCAAGATAATCAGACAATACACTGCCCTTCATGGCTTTCTGAGATGTGTACTGGATGTCATATTCTGTGAGAATCATTTGCCATCTTGCAACCCGTCCGGTAAGTGCTGGCTTCTCAAAGATATACTTGACTGGGTCCATCTTTGAGATCAATAAGGTAGTGTGGGTCAACATATACTGCCTTAGTCAGCGAGCAGCCCACGCTAAAGCACAACAAGTTTTCTCGAGCAGTGAATAACGTTGTTCACAGTCGGTAAACTTTTTGCTTAGGTAGTATATTGCATACTCTTTTCGACCAGACTCGTCATGCTGGCCCAACACACACCCCATTGACTCTTCTAATACTGTCAAGTACATGATTAGAGGTCTTCCTTCAACTGGAGGCATAAGGATTGGAGGTTCTTGAAAGTACTCCTTGATCTTGTCAAAAGCCCTCTGGCAGTCTTCGTTCCACCTGACCGTTTGTTCTTTTCTTAACAGCTTGAACAAGGGTTCAAAGGTTGCAGTAAGGTGAGATATGAACCGTGAAATGTAATTCAATCTACCTAGAAACCCCCGAACTTCTTTCTCAGTCTTTGGTGCAGGAATTTCTTGAATGGCTTTAACTTTATCTGGGTCAACTTCAATCCCTTTCTCACTTACAATAAATCCCAGCAGCTTACCAGATCGCACCCCGAATGTGCACTTGTTGGGGTTCAACTTCAGTTGGTACTTCCTCAGACGCTTGAATAGCTTCAGCAGATTCACCAGGTGGTCTTCTTCTGTGAGGGACTTGGCATTCATGTTATCCACATAACATTCGATTTCTTTATGGATCATATCGTGGAATAGTGTTACCATAGCCCGTTGATAGGTTGCACCAGCATTCTTCAGTCCGAATGGCATCACCTTGTAACAGAACGTGCCCCAGGGTGTGATGAAAGTTGTCTTCTCCATGTCTTCAGGTGACATTTTGATTTGATTGTATCCTGAAAATCTGTTCATGAAGGAGAATACCGAGAAATGAGCTGTATTATCAACCAATACATCAATGTGAGGTAAAGGGAAGTCATCTTTCGGGCTGGCTCTGTTCAGATCCCGGTAGTCCACACACATCCTCACTTTGCCGTCTCTCTTAGGCACAGGTACTATATTAGCAACCCACGGTGGATAGCTAGTTACAGCAAGGAATCCGGCGTCCCACTGCTTTTGTACCTCTTCTTTGATCTTCATTGCCATGTCTGGGCGAGTACGGCGTAGCTTCTATTTTACCGGTGGGCAATCTTCTCTTAAAGGAAGCTCGTGCATAACAATATCGGTGTCCAACCCTGGCATATCCTGATAAGACCAAGCAAACACATCCACATATTCACGAAGCAGGTCAATCAATTGTTCTTTCACTGAATCTTGTAAGCAGGCTCCGATCTTAACCTCTTTCACATCTTCGTCCATACCAAGATTAATTGTTTCAACCTCCTCCTGATGAGGAGTGATAACCTTATCCTCTTGCCTTAACAACCTGGCTAGTTCTTCAGGCAGCTCGTAATCTTCTTCAACCCCTTCATCAGCTTGATTGATTGGATTGTCAAAATCATACGAAGCCATAGCTGTGCTGTTGTCGGTGCAGTCTGAAAGGCACTCTCTGCAAGGGTTTAGATTGTTCATTTTAGTGATTGATTTTAATCTTTTTTAGAAAAGTGAAATAAAGTTGTCATTTTGAAAACATTGCCATTTTATTTTTGTACAAAAAGAAAAATGGAAAAACAGTGAGCGGAAAAGAAAAAGACTCATTTGCAAAAGATGTCTGATATTCATTGATTGATCTGTTTGCACAAAATTACAGATGGCCCGATTACAAAATGAGTCTTGTCATCTTGGGCAAGATGCAAGACTTGATGCATGCTTAAAATATACAGGAAATAATAATTACTCTGCAGGAGTAACCCTTATAATTTCCTGGGAAGACCAGTTTGTGATACGGCTCCCCGGGATCCTTGGACGTATCTAGCTCTCCAGGTTGCGCTCATCCTCCGACTCATCTTCCAAGTTGTTCACTGCATCTGGGGTAAGCATCCCCCCGCTGACAAAATTGGGCTTCTTAGAAGCCTCTGCCTGATCTTGTTGAGTTGGTTTGTAACCCAACCCAAATATGTCCTCCTTCTTCTCCATAGGCAACAGCTTGCCCCAGCCTTGGGCAGTCCCCTCTTCAACAACCTTCCTGGCTTGCTGATAAGACGTCATGGAGGTTCCCAGTACAGCAGATGCTTCATTTATGTTCAGGGCCTCAAACCCCTGGCTCATAGTTTCATGGATTTCTCCATCCATCTCAATGTACTTGTATATAGCCAGATGGCTAACAAAGATGTCCTCTTCACCACAGATGGTGATGATTTGGCCTTCCCACTCGAATTTCAGCTTCTTGTGAAGGGTAGACGTAACAGCGCCAGCGGCATGGATCCAAGGTCTACCCAACAAACAGCTGTAGGCCGGCTGAATGTCCATCACATAGAAGGTAATTTTGAAGGTTTGCGGGCCAATCATCACAGGCAGATCAATCTCCCCTAGCACTGATCTTTTAGAGCCATCAAATGCTTTCACCACTAAATTACTCGGACGTAATGCCAAGCCATCATACTCCAGCTTCACCAAGGCTTTCTTTGGTAGAACATTGAGTGAAGACCCAGTGCCCACCAGTACATGGGATAGAACAGCACCCTTGCATTCTAGAGTGATGTGTAAAGCCTTGTTGTGGTTTCGCCCCTCAGTTGTTAAGTCAGCATTGGTAAAGCCCAGTCCATGACTGGTGTTGACATTTGCTACCACGGTTTCCAGCTGATTAACAGTGATCTCCTCTGGCACGTATGCTGCGTGCAAGACTTTCAGTAATGCTTTCCTGTGAGCTTCAGAACACATCAGCAGGGATAATATGGAGATCTTTGAGGGAGTTTGGTGAAGCTGATCCACCACCTTGTAATCACTTCTTTTTATAATCCTCATAAACTCGTCTACATCTTTCTCAAAAGATGCCTTCTGAGTTTCTTTGATGGTTGATTCCTCAACTACCACACTCTTCCCCTTTGCTTTTGCAGCAGCTTCTGCTTCAGCATTAGGTCTCTGTAATTGTGAGGCAAAGAGGCGTCCGCTTCTGGTGAAGCCTCTGCCTCCCCCAACATTATCAATCTGTGGAGAAGAGGTTGAAGAATCCAAAGTGATTTTCTCCCCATTGCAGTAGAGGTCAGAGCCATAATGCCAAGGTATGGCATTACTGCTTTCATATGGAACGGTTCCAGGCACCGTGATGGTAACTGGACTGACTGCTGCAGAGGAGGGTACTGAAATGGTGTGCGGATCGTAGTAGATGGTGACTGGTGACCTGGCAGGAGATGCCACTGTTTGTTGTTGAAAATTGTTGTTTGGAGGAACATACGCTGGATCATAGTAAATGGTGACTGCTGAGATATCTGTTGGCGTTGAAGAAGATTCTGTTGAATGAAGGGGTGCTGATGTTGTAGAAGAGATGGTCGTTGACGTCTGATTTGTTGAAGTGATGGATGGAGCCACTGTTGATGATATTGATGAATTGGTTGGAATGATCGTTGTTGCAGTTGTAGGAGACTCAGGAATTGTTGTCAAAGAGATTGCTGGATTTGCAGGTACTGATGTTGTGATCTGAAGTATGCCACTTTTGATAAGACCATCTATGCCGCTTCTTAAATTATCACACCCGTTAACCGAAATGTTGCAATAATCACAACCGAGCTCACACCCGGGGAACATATGGCACTCTAGGAGCTGAGCTTTAATTTCTACCAGAGGTGTCCGAATCTGCCCAACACTGGTGATTAAGAAAGATGGTTTATCTTCCTCAATAGCATTAATCCTTGGTCCTCCATGATTGGGCATAGGATTCTTGTTGACATTTGGCGGGGGTGCAAAGTTGAGGGCTTTAGAATCCACCAGATCTTGTACCTTCATTTGCAAAGCCCTGCATTTCTCTGTACTGTGGCCAGGTGCATTGGAGTGAAAAGCACACCGGGCGTTGACATCATAATTTCTTGGAAGACTGGCAGGATCTGGAGGTGCCAATGTCCTTAGCTCAACCAGGTTGAGTTTCAGGAGTTGTGGCAATAAAGTGGCATAAGGCATAGGGATAGGGTCAATCACCCTATTTGCCTGTGATGGTCTTTGCTGAAAGGGTCTTTGCTGTTGATTGCTGTTTTTGTTGTTGTTGTAGTTTCTTTGTGGCGGATACTGAACTTGCTGCTGATAGTGGGGTGGTTGTTGTGGTTGATATGCTGGTTGCTGAGGAATTGGAGCTGGAATTGTGACAGCTGCTACCGATCTGTAGACATGCTGAGGTCTGCCCCTGTTGGCATAAATGGCATTGGTCTCACCAGTTCTTCTAGGTCCCACAAAAGGCTTTCTGGGATTACTTGACGAGCTTGCACCATTATCAGAAATTTTGCCCATTTTCAGAAGGCTTTCAATTCTTTCTCCAGCTATAACTACGTCAGCGAAGCTGGTGGAAGAAAAGGCAGCTAGCCTATCAATATATGTTCCTTGTAGGGTGTTCATGAACATGTCGTCCATTTCTCTTTCCGACATGGGTGGCTGAACAGCAGCAGCAAGTTGTCTCCACCTCTGGGCATATTCCCTGAAGCTTTCTCTGGATGACTGAGACATTCCCATCAGAAGGGTTCTGTTAGGAGCCATGTCCAGGTTGTATTGGTACTGCCTGATGAAGGCTTCAGCTAGGTCCTTCCAGCATCTGATTGTAGCTCTGGTCAAGTGAGAGTACCATTCCCTTGAAGCCCCAGTCAAGCTATCTTCAAAGTAAAACATCCACAGTTTCTCATCCATTGTGTAGGCTTTAAGTCTTCCCAGAAAAGACTGTAAGTGAGTTCGTGGACAGGAAGTTCCGTTGTACTTTTCGAAGCACGGGGGTTTAAACTTGTGAGGAATCCTTACCCCATCCACTAACCCCATGTCCATGACATCAAAACCCAAGGAGTTTTGAGACTCCAGAGATCTCAATTTCTCAGCAATTTCATCAAGCCTCCTATCATAGGCTTCATCCCCAACTCCCATTACAGTGAATTGATCCTCTTGGGGGTCTTCCTGTAAGACTCTGCCTGCAGTAGCATTCCCTTGCACATTAGTAGGGATGTTGATCTCTGGATGAAGATGAGGCCCATATACTGGTGGGTTAACATGAGGCTGAACCCTCTCATTGTTACTTGTTCCTCCAGTTCCTAGATGGGGTTCTTCTGGGGTCTGCCTTTCTACTAATGCCCTCAATCTTTCTTGACTTTGAGCCAAGCCATTCATTACTTCCATGAACTGGGTCATTTGGTTTCTCATCTCCAGCCTTTCGTTAGCCATCTAGGTTCTGACCTCCGTCAGATCTTGTTGTACTTGGTCCATCTGGATACCAGGAAGGTTGTTGCGAGTAGGATATCTATGTGGACGGTTGAGAGGGAACACCCGACGTCGAGCAATAATTCCTGAACCACAACAGAGTTAGTAACAAACAAAACAAAAAAACTACAAAACAAAACAAAAGTTAGTATGCAATGCAGTATGCTTATTTGTTTCCAAGGTATCCGGCTTGGCACTTGGTTTTGACCTTTCCAGACCCTGAGGAAGATGCTTGGATGTTGCTTGAGATGAAGAAAACTCAATGAAACAAACTAACAAATATATTACAAATGGTGAATCATACATAGTTTGTTTTTACAACATATGCCCCTGAGGGACCAAAATACAACACAAAAAGAAAAGTACATGAAATGGAAACAACAACAAGCAAATAAGTCAAACATCTAAGCCAAATTCATCCTCCTTAACTTCCTTCAAAAGTGCTTCAGTTACAGGACCAACTTGATGCTCTGTAATGCTTATGATGAGAAGGTTCCTGGTGGCAATAGCAGCAGTCAGCTTCTTGTGCTTGTCCTGGTCCTTTGACCTCTTCACACCAGCCCTAAGCTCCAATTCTGAGATTTCCTTCTGGGATGCTAGCAGAGCATCCTGTTGTTTCTTCTCAATGGCCTCTAACTGCTCAATCCTGGCCTGAGTTCTCTTATCTTCTCGAGTGCGAGCTTCAGTGATTCTGACCCACCTATCTTGACTTTCTTTCAGGTAGAGATCAGTTCTAGCTTTCTGAAACTGGGCCTCTTTACAGGCATTCTTCAAAATTTGCTCTACTGCTCTTGATTTCTTGATGTAGTCCTCTGACTTCTCAATCCTGGCTAGATGCTCCACCTTAAGCTTTTCCAACCTCTCAATGTCTAGACGACCATCACTCCTCTCCCAGAGGGTCTTCTGCAGAGCTTGAGTCAGTTTCTCATTCCTCTCTTTCAGTTTCTCAAACTCTTCCAGGCTGACAGTGGCTGGAGGTGGTACTGTGGATGGTCCAGGTGCATCCTCAATGGTGAAAGGCATCCCAGAAATCTGAGCCCTAGCATGAGACCACTCATAATACTGAGCTGAAGCCACATTGTTGCATCTTCCAAGAATGGCCATCCCTTTGGTCTGGATGTTGTCTCAAGCCCAGGATGCTTGTCTGACAACAGCTAGATTAAGCTTTATCTCACAATACAGGGTTTCAGCCAAGTCTTGCACTTTAGGAGGGTGAACCAGAGCATAGCCCAACTGTCTTTTGAATAGCAAAGGGTTGTAGTTGATGCAACCCTTTACTCCTATTAGAGGTACATTGGGGAACTGTCCACAACTAGTAATTATGTCTCTGCCCTTGGTGCTCTGGGTACACCACCTGATGTCATCTGAAGTCAAAGCAGTAAGCCTTCTAGCCCAGTTCTTCTGTTGGTGGGGGTTCAAGAAAGCATCAGTCTTGGGTAAATGTTTAAGCAGCCAGGTATGAAATAGAGGAGCACAACATCTCACCAATCTCCCTCTCTGCTTCTCATTCCTTTGGTGAACAGAATAATAGAAGTCTCCCAGCAAGGTGGGCACTGGGTTCCTCAAAAGGAAGAGATGAATATCATTCTTGCTAATAAACTTGGGCTCGTCTGCAAAAAGTATAACCCCGTATATACTGAGGGCTAACAATGCACAAACTGCCTTCCATTCTCCCAAGGAGGCCTTCAGGATGGCCTGAGAAGTGAGAAAATCCAAGTGTAGGCCAGGAATTCCAGCCTTTGTAGTCATGTTCTGCTCAATCAGAATAGGTTCCAAATACAGTGCCTTTGCCACTTCTTCATTGCTTGGAGGAGCCATTTCTGGGTTGAAGGGGATACCACCCCTGACAGGTACTCCAATCAGTGATGAAAACTCCTCCAACAGAGGTCCCAACTGAAAATCCTGAAAAGTGAAGCATCTCAAAGGAGGATCATAGAACTGTAGGCAAGTGTGAATCAAACTCCTCTGAGAAGGGTCCAAGTCCATAACCATATCAAGGATGCCCCCATAATGTTCTCTGAATAATGGGATATGGTCTGGAGTAATGAGTGCCTGGACCTGTCTGATGCCAGTCAGCACAGGCTCAAAGAAATGATATGAAATGTTGCTCTTCTTGGGTGCCATGACTGCTGATGAAGAGCTGAAAATAGATGCTGATGATGAAGACTGATACTGGAGATGGGCCACTGATAGGCTGAGGATGATGATGGAGGTAGCAGAAACAAACCACTGATGAAGATAGTTGAAGCAGATAACTGGTGAAACAAGGGTCTGTGCAGATAAAGAGGTCAAAACCAAGCCAAATATGATGTGGATACCCTGAAAAACAAATAAACAAATGTTAAATGATGCAATGATGATGTATGCAAATGATATGCAAGGGTTTGTGATCAAGATGGATCTGATTATCTGTCTTGATATAACAGGCCCATGTATGTTTAAGAAGTCCAGATGGAGGTTCAGAAGTCCAGTAACCAAGGTAGGGGACTCAAACAAAGAGTCACATGTCCAGGGTTAAATCACAAGAACTGTCCAAAGTGAAGCATTCTTAAACACAAAAAGTATCAGGGTATGATGTGGCCAAAGGGTACCTGCAAACCTGTAAACAGCCCAACCCCCTCACAGGTGATGTTCTAAAACAAGGATCCTCAGACTTGGATCAGTTATGAGAAGTGTAAACACTTCTAACCCGGAGGTACAGTGTTTACAATAACCATAAAATATCCTCCTCTAATTCACCTCAGTTTCTGAAGGTCATAGTAAAGGTCATCCAGACTTAGCAGGCTTCCCAGATAGCCCTAGCACTACAGGAGATCTGTAGCACAGAGTTCTCAAGAAGAAACCCATATCTGAACCGTGTTTCATATTCCCGCACCAGACCGAAATGGAATGGGAAAGAACATGAACCACTCTAGCCTAGGTGTCACTCAGGTCCCAGGTATAGGACCTTAATCTCTCATTGGAACCCCACCCACCAAAACAGAAAACAGATCCAGCCAGATAACAATATGACAGTATGATATATGTAAAGCTGTAAAGAAAGCAATAAATAAAAACTGTACATAAAGCAATAAATAAAATATACAAACACAAATAGCACATAACACCCCAGTAAACACAAATCAAACAAGCGCTAGGAGGAACCCACAAAAAGAACCAGAAGCCCTGGTTTCAGTATAAGGTTCCCCAGCAGAGTCGCCAAGCTGTCGCTCCCACCAAATGACAACCGGGGCCAAGAGGGGTACAGACGCGAACGGTCGGCGAAAGGGGGTGTGAAAACACACAAGAGTGAACTCACTAGAAAAGAAAAGAGTCGCCAGCTAGGCATATTTATCCCAGAGGAAAGGTAATGCTGCATAGACCTAGAAAAGATATGGATAAGACGGTTGCGAACCAGAGTGACTGAGAAAGGGGGTTGGTTACAACCTGGGAAGGTATTAGCACCCAGATTGTGCGCCGTACTCGACGGGATCCACGCTTAAAAGATTTGTGTTTTTAAAGGGGTAGTGTCAGTGCAATCTGTGTATAAAAGAGCTGAAAAAAAGGATGTACAGGTGTCAGTGTAAGAGAAGTGAAGTGTATAAGTGAAGTGTCAGTGTAAGAACAAGAATAAAATGCTCAAGATCATGAGGCTAAAAGAATAAAGCTAGAAAGAGGGGGAATATACAGAGACTTTTGTTCGATAACTGTTAAGTTATGCCTACGTATCCTCTCGTGCAATGAGGAAGTCAGAACACCGTAGTTCGACTCAAAAGGACTGAAAGATGAATTGACTTATGAACTTCTTGCTTGTCTATGCTCAAGTGTATGACCTGTCTGGCTCAGGTGCAAACTGTCTTGCATTAGACGGAAGAAGCAAGTTCTCGTTTGTGAGTGAATGAGGTAAGGAAAGAATCCCGGAGGAGACGATTATTATTTGTTTTTGAGTTTTCAGTCTTTTATTACTTATGGAAGTTTGTCATAAATTAATGAGCTTAAGCCTAAACCAGTGGATTAGTAAACTCATCACATCTTCCCTCTGATTAGGGGTAATGAGGATACCTTAAGTGTGAAGTCAGTGTCTCACACTTAATCACCATGGTGTAGGATTAAGATCATTAACCTACTTGTGATTAGTTAAATGTTTTTGTTGTTTTTGTTTTGTGTTAAGTAATGAGATTAAGCCATAATCAGGGATTAAACAGACTCATTACACCATCCTAATAGAAGGATAATATATGAGAATGTTTAAGCTAAGGAAGACTCCTCAACTTAATCCATGATTAGGGATTAACCTCATGACAAAACAAAGCCTTTATTATATGGATTTTATTTAATGATAAGATGAAGAAGTGAGTTTTATGATTTGTAAGACAACTTGAGGGGGACTTGTCCATTAACACTAGGGTTAGTCCTTCTTAACCAATTAAGGAAGAATTAGAACCCTAATGCAAGGCCCAAGTTACAAGCTTGATGTCTTGATGATTATTAAGATGAATTGATTAAAGGATTTAAACACATTAAGGGTTTAACACTTAGGATTAAAGTTATACACTCCATCCTAATAGAAGGATGCAGGCATAAGCTTCATTACAAAGCCTTAAAACCTTTAAGGTTTAGCCCTTGATTAAGAGATGAGAAGAGAGGACTCAAAGAGACACAAAGGTAAAAGCTAAGTGGGGGACTAATCAACCCTAATTATTATCATGCTTGGAAGTCCTAGGGTTTGTGAGGTTTAAGAGAAAGATCTTCAAAGAACCACCAAGGAGGGAAGCAGATGAAAGGAGTAAAGAGAAGCAAAACAACTTGCTTCACTTAAGAAGTCAAGTTGCTTGAAGAAAGAAAGATAAGATGAACAAGAATGAGCAAGCTCAATCCAAACACATACAAAAATGCAGCAATGATGCATAAGAGAGATGAAAAGAGGTTGTGAGAAGTGAAGGCAAATCCACTTCTCAAAACAACTTACCACCTGAAAAGTTAGTAAAGAAATGAAATGAAATGCAAATGAGATGAAATGGCATGATGCAATACAAAGTAAGAAGCATGAGTATGATGTTAATGGTGCTAAGAGATGATGCAAACATATGACAAGAGATGAGAGTGATCATACAAGCATGAGAATGCAGATGAGGCATGTATTGAACCATGGATGTTCATGAAAAGTTTATGAAATGATATGAATGCAAAACATGGCAAATGAAAGATGCAATGATCAAACATGATTCTAATATGTCCTAAGATGTATTATGAATCAAATGGGTGCACAAGATGTCATAGCAAGTCATGGTATGCAAGCAAATGGAAGATGGATGCAAAGGAAAACATGAATTAGGGTTTATGATCAATACACAAAACAAAAACCAAAACCAGAAGCAAACATCATGATAAAAATTGGAAAATGCATTCAAAGGAACCCTAAACCTATACAAACTCACTGCCCAAAGGAGGGGACCCAACTCTTAACCTAGTGAGGGTTATGAATTTTCTAAGATTTCTAGGGTTTTAAGGTACTTCATCAAGGAAAATGCAAAACAAATTGAAAATGCAAGATCAATTCATGCCAATTTAATACTATAAACTACATGTTATGCAAGATGCAATGCAAAAAGAATTATTCTCCAACTCTCAATGGTTAGGCAGAAATGAATTTTTGAATTTTGAATCAAAATAATGCCTTAAAATGAAATTAATTCCATTGAAAATTGTCAAAAGGCATCAAGAACAAAAAATAAATTTAGTTTGAGGGTTGGACAATGTTCTAAAATGTTTTTAAAGGTTACATGAATTTTTTTGTGATTTTTAAATACCTAAAAGTATTTTTAATTAATTAATTTTCATTAATTAATTAAAAATAAACTTTTAAATGATTTAAAAATAATTTTTTTATGCAAAAATGAAAATAAAAATATTTTGGGTTTCTGAAAATTAATAAAAGGTTTGATAAAAAATTTCAGAATTTTTTGATGATTTTTACTATTTTTAATTAAATGTACAAAAGAAATGAAATTAAATGAAATAAAATAGAATAAAATGAGAAGTAATCAGATCTGAGGGCTGGCATTCAAACTGGACGCGCGGGAGTTGACTGCGCGCGTGATCCAGTGGTTGACATTCAAACTGACTAATCTTAATTAATTAAATTTAAATAAATGAGATTAGGGCTAAGTGAAGAATCTGGGCAATTGAATTGCGCGGGGGATTGACTAAGTCAGCCTGATCTATGCTCCACATTCAAACTTCATTTAATGACAAAATTAGGGCTAATGACTTTCAGACGGCCGGAACAGTGGTTCCGGTCGTCTTCTCCGACGAACCATTTCCTTATTTCTCTCTCTAAGCATCTAAAACAACATCTCTCTGCCCAGAATCAAACCCCACACATCACTGAATCAAAACCCCCAAACAAAAACCATTTTTCGTTCATCAATCATGCAAATCGAAGCAAAACAAATTTAGGGCAGAAATTTTCAGACAACTCATACATCCTGGTTTCTCAACCATTTTCAAAAATAATCACATCCCCATGATCAGGGGAGCACATAGAATCGTTTAAGAACTAAAAATGGAGTTTCTGGAAAAAAGTTTGAGATGGCTACCTGAGATGGAATCTCCTGGTTTTGGGCTTTCTGGCCTTTCCTTTACTGCAAGTCCACTCCTTTGAACCCTCTGATGATGAAATGAAGCTTAGAAAGCTTTAGGGATGGCTGGTTTGGGAGATTGACAGAGTTCTGTTCAAGGGGGGAAGGAAATCGTGTTTTGATTTCAGTGAGTTTCAGGCTGTTTCAATGGTGGGTTTGTGATCAGTGAGTCATGTTGAGATCAATGGTGAAGTTTGTTTGTGTGTTTGAAGCTTGTGGAGTCAGTTTCGAATGGTTTTGCAAGTTGGAGTAAATTTGATAACTATGGCTTGGAGTGTGTTTCAGCATGAGTTGTATTGTGTGTTATGCTGGCTTTGGTCCACTTATCACAAGTAGAGAGGTCAGAGGAGTTGGTGTGCCCTATTGTGATTGGTATGGGTCTTTGGCCAAAATGTCAAACTTTGTGTAAGAGAGGTATGCGCTCATAGCTAGCCAAGTACAAGAGAGGTGTCCTGCGCAGCAAGAAGTGTGGAGAGCCATAGGATCAATTCTGAAGTCAGCAAGCAAGTGGATTAGGGTTTGAGTGAGGTTTTGCAACTTGGTTCATCTTTGGCCCTTTTGAAGTTTCTTTCCCCACAAGTCACAAAAATGAGAAAACTCTTGGTGAATTCTGATCTTTGGACATTGGTTCATGTTGGTATGAAGTTTAGAAGTCCATTTGATAGCACAATTTGCCTTGGCAAGTGATTTTGCAACTTTGCCTCTTTGGTGGAAAACTTGAAATTATGTGATTTTTCCCAACTTTGACAAGCCATAACTTTTGATCCAAAATGAATTAGAATGAGTTCTTGTACTTTTTGAAAAGGGAATGATCCATTCTACAACTTTCATGACCAAATTTTTCCCATTTGAAGCATTTTTGAATCAAAAAGCAAGGGTTGAAAAAGTTTCACAAAATGGCAATTTTCATTCTAAGTCAACTTTCCCAAAAAGTCAACTTTGCAAATGGCTTTAAATTATTCAATTTTGTGAACTTCTAACATCTTCTATGATCAAATAAAGATCATACATGATCAAAATGATGAATAACACCCTTTGGTTGGGTCATTGGGGGCCTCAGATGCCCTAATTTTACACTGACTTGCTTAAAAAGTCAACTCTTGATCAGATGACTTCCCCATGGAATTTCTTCATGAAAATTGATATGCATGATCCCTATACCATATAGAGACCACTAGAAACAAAAATGACCAAAAAAATTGGAGTTATGGCCTTTGAAACCAAAACCCTAATTCTAGGTCATATGTGTAGTTAAACCTGGCTCTGCTTCCATGCCATTCTCAGTTCTTGTGATTTTTTGACATTTTTGACTTTGAGAGGATATAATATGATGCTTGAACATACATGGACCCCTTTGAAGTGATTGATGACCTTTGAAGTGGCTCAAGAAGCCCTTGGATTGCTCAGATCACAAACCCTAGATGCAGATGACTTAGAAACAATGCAGTGAATCACAAATGTGATATGAGATGCTATGATTGAACTTATGTATATGAGGATATCACAAGCCATGGTGTGAATGGGTGAGGGCAAATTTGGGGTGTTTACAACTGCATCAATTTGTTGTGAATCGGATACCTTATAAACAAAGTATAATAGGTTTCTTTATGATCAAGAAACCCACAAGGGTTAGGTTTTAGGGTAAGCACGGATAAAAAGATTGGTTATAAATTGTTATTCTTTCCTTTCTCTTGAAACAAGATTACAAGTATACAAGTATAACAAATAACCTCTCTCATTTTTGAATTAGGGTTTTATCTTCCTATTTTCCCTTATACAAAATATGAGAGACTAGTATGCTAATTATAAGAAAACTAACTCACTAATCTAATGAAATTTTTAACAATTACCCATTACAAGCTAACTTAGGATACAAGCTAACTTAAAGAATTGGATCCATAACACAAATCCTAATTAAACAATAACATGTGAGCGGACTTCGACGACATGTTATTCATACTAAGGTTAGTTCCAATATTCCAAAAATAAAAATAATTAAAAATAATTATAATAGATGATTATTTTTAATTAATTAATTAAATAAGAAAATAGTGAGAATTAGTGGAGTTGGAGTTGATTTGACAAGGAAAAGTATAGGGAATAAGGAGATAAAAGAGATAATATGAGGGGAGGAAAATATAATTATTAAGGAATTGATATAATTATGTTTTTATATTAAAAAGAGGTTAAAGTAACCTAGATCAGAAAGTACGTGAAATCAGAATTTTAAGAGAAGAAGAAAGAAAAATGTTAGGGCTTGAGGAAGGGAGAGCATAAATTAGAAACCTTGATCAATTTAGAATTTTGGCTATGGATTTATGGTAATAGGAAGGAAAGGGCTTCTACGTGGGTGTATTCCATGAAAGGTGGTAGAGAAGAGACCTTTACTCTCTTTAGGGATTATGTGAGATTCTTATAAATTGTGTTTGTTATATGTTGTTCTAAAAATTGATGAATTAAGGAGTAATTATCCAATTTCCGTGATTGAATTGTATGTGAAATATTTTTTTTTATGTACATATGAGTTTGTGCCATTGTTAATTTTTGTGAATGTTTGAACATAAACATGATTTTGATGAAATTAGTGAATAAATTGTGTAATTCTGTGATTTGTGATGTTGTTATGATGTTATATCATGTGATATAATTTTATGGGCATGTTAGGGTGATTGGGGATCAAATTTCGGAGTTCAACAAAAATCCCATGGCATAAATCGTGTTTTTGTCTTCTGGTACAAGGTGACAAATGTCATCTAAATGACGAGTTACCTTTCATGCACCTTAAGACGCTGACGGGCGTTGGCGCTCTAACATGGAGGCCATCATGGTCTACAGGCTTGGTTTTTCAAGTCGGTCATCACCATGATAACTGGGAGTTTTAAATCAGTGACAGACATCTCATAAATATTTATACATTTACTTGTTATGGATACATACCACTTAAATATGGCCCAGGAAATCACTCAGTTCATCCAATCATGTTCAAAACCACCATTGCATTATATATATTTATATAATACTATTAATAATTTAAATTGTTTTGGGCTAAATGAGGGTCGAAGCCTAACCAACAACAACACTAACCAACAACAACAACAACCCATTGGATAAAAGTAATCAAAGAATTTAGAATTGAGGCTAGCCTTAGCTAGAAGATCCACAATGGAGTTGGCTTTGCGACGAATACTCTTAAACTGATAATTAACAGTACTCCTGAGCTCATTTTGGATATAAAGGACCAAATGAAGGATGGCTTTCCATTAGGGTTGCTTGCTCAAAATATCTTTGACAACGATCACGTTATCTACCTGAATCTCAACATTTGTGATCTTGAGCTGCTTAACCAAACGGATTCCTTCGAGAACTCCCCACACCTTAGTGGTATAACTATTACAGAAGCTAATAAACTTCTTAAAACCTTTGATCCAATCACCAAATTGATTCCTGATAATCCCTCCACAACTAGATTTACTCCAATTCTGGACCCTTGCATCATTAATTGTGTAACAAACCGTGTAAAAACAATATTTGGTTCTGCTCAATATCTCTAAGTTTTGATAATAACAACGGAGTATTTGTGTTAAAGAAATTTTGATACTCTAATGTTTGTGGTTTTGAATGTTCTAACAAACAGGTTCTGACTTTGATAGAGATCGTATGAATAATGATTATGATATGACGATATCCGCTTCTGCGCGAAAAGAAGCAAGGCTGCTTATGTATCAACTCTTCAGAAAGATCTTGAGAAAACCTATGTATTTATTGCAATGTTTTCTAGGATTGTCACTCTGATTGAGTGTGACTCTAATATGTTAATTTGAAGACCAAGTGTCGAAGACTCTGATGACTTGAAGTTCTGAAGATAAAAGCTTATGAAGACCAAGTGTTGAAAGACTCTGAAGACTTGAAGTGATGAACACTAAAGGTTCTAAAGACCAAGTGCTGAAAGACTCTGAAAACTAGTTTTGCTGAACAAGTTCTGAAGACCATGAAGACTTGAAGTTCTGAAGACCAAGGGTTTTAAAGACAAGTGTTGAAGTTCTGAAGACAAGGTTATGGTGAACAAGTTCTGAAGATACTAAAGACTTGAGATTCTTAAGACCCAGATATCCTTCCCGCTACTCATGCTTCAATCATCTTAGAATTAGAATCCTCTGAAGATCAAAAGATAAAGATTAATGGTTAAGAGAGAATAATACAATAGTACAAAGACATTTCTCAGTGCCTATAAAAGGATTGTCCCATGAAAGAAAAATGAACAAGACTACCCAACTCTTTAAGCGCGCATACAAAGCAATATTCTTTTATAGTAGTGCATATTTTCTAAGTTCTCAACTATGTTTACCCTTCTTGTGTATAAGCAAATCATTGTAAACAAAAACCTTTTACAAACTGTTGTTTGTATTCCCTAAAGGACCGAGTGAAGGTATGTAACTTTAGGAAGAATATGACAGTGAGTCTTAGTGGTTGAATTTGCATCAGCTGGTTGTGCATTGTTGTAAGCCCCATTGGTTGGTTGTGCATTGTTGAAGTCACATCAGTTGGTTGTGCATTGTTGTAAGACGCATCAACTGGTTGTGCATTTAGTCCCAGGTTATGATGTGCCTTGTGTGTCGGCTTAAAAACTAAGAGTCGTCATCCTATTTTTTAAGGGAAATAATGATAAATCTAAATCCTAAGGTAGAGATCTACGGTTCGGGAGTCGATTAAGTGGGTGGAAGGTGTTAGACACCCCTCACTTCTATTATATTTAATAGTATCATTTTTAGTCTTTAGGGTTTGTTTGTGTTAAGATTCTAGAAAAGAAAATTCACATCGCATGAATAATGAAGGACCTAATTTTAAATCTAATTTTACTCGCTAAGGTCTTTGTATAAAGACCCTACACCTACGTACCCTCAAAAGAGGAATCAGAGCCCCGTAGTTCTATTCTCTCTACCCATAAACCCTAATCCTAATCCTTTTATTACCACTTAACCTAATTTTCAAACCCTAAGATAAAACCCCTTTAATTAATATTATTTAAAAAAACTAAAATACTTTTATAAAACCTCGTTAATACCCCTTGAACAAACCCCAAAAATCTTTATAAAACCCCATGAATGTCATAAATCCCTAAAGTAAGACCCCATCTTAAAACCCAAATCCATAAATGAAGTTAAATCCCCCAAAATAATGTTTTTAAATCCCAAATTATAATTTAAATCCCAAAGACAATAATTTCCATTTATATATCTCAAAAATTTATATTAAATTATTAAAATTAAATTATAATTTAATTTAGATATATCCCATAAAAAAACAAGTTTAAAGAAAAATACATATGAGTATTATTAATTTAAAGTATAAAAAAATATTTTTTATCCCCAAAAGAATCCTTATTTATCAAAACATTTTCAAATAAACATAAAATAACCCAACATAAGAATTTAAACATATTATTTAATTTTAAAAAAATGTAAATAACCCTAGAAAGGAAAAGAAACAAAAACTAAATATTATTATTTTAATTTTTAAATCCCTCAAATTAATTTCCCCAGGTTATAATACTAATCCCTAATTAAATCCCTTAATCCCTTAAATATCCCTTGAAACCTTTGTAATCCCTTTAACTATCTTATAAGAAAAATGATTAATTAAAATCTTAAAATCTCTTATTAATTATTTATTTTATATTACATATATATTTTATATTACATATATATTTTATTTAAATTATAATTCTTAATTGTCTTAAATATAATCCCAAACCTAGCCCCAAAACCCTAAGTGTAAAATGTTTTTTGCTTAAATATTTTTTATTGTTTAAAAGAGAAAATTAATTATTCATTATAAATTTAAGTACTCTATATAAGCCCAACGATTCCAATAAGATCAACCTTAATATAATCCTAGAAACCCAATTGAATACTAAATACTTTTGCATTTTATTTATAGAAGACTAACTAAATTGGTTTTAAAAGAGTAACCCAACGATTAATTTAATCTTATTTTTTAATATTGATTTTTTTTATATGTCTAATATATATTGTTGTATTTATTTATTTATATGAATCCATTATTGAGAATTAATCCCTAATTAACCCTTAAAATTAATTTAAATCCCAAAATCCTGTTTTGATATTTTTATTTCATGTTTATAATAATTATCTAATTATTTCATGTTAATTAATTAATTATTTCCAATAATCCAAATTATAACTTTAATTTATAAAATACAAATTGAAACTCTAATTAACACTATGTCAATTAATCCTAAATTTATTTTCTTTTGTATCAGATTAATAACAATCAATAAATTAAACCCAATAAATTATAAAATGAGACTTTTGTATTTTTTTTATTTTTATGATTTTTTTCTATATTAGTAATTAAAAACCTAAATTGATTTCCATAAAAAGAAAAAATCTAATGATTAAATTAATTAACTAAAGCTAACTTTAATATTTTATACTTTAGTAATTTTTATTCTTACTGTCAAACCATCACTTATGAAACAAATATTTATTCTAATGAAATAAAATAAAAGTGAAAGCATGGAAAGTCATTTCACCATACATTATACACATGGAAGATCTACCATGTTATTTTATGCATAACACCACCGTCCACATGGCAATGAAAATTCTAAACAAACACCCTATATATTCACACTAAACAATTCTAACACAGTAAGACAAACAAAAGTCATACTGTAATATCCCAAAATTTGTCCTCTTATTTATTACATCTTAACTGGTTTTATGCTTCACATTCACATGCATTCTTCATTAGGTCATAATATTTATAGTCATGCATTTCATTGGACTTCTAAGAAATGGGATCGATGTCATCTGAAGTTGGGGTTTCATACCCTATCAATAACATCTTGCTGCTTGATTAGGGTTTATTTCCTTAATTGAGTGATTTGAGTGATCTTCAAGGAGTTCACCCGCAAAGACTAGTCATAGGTGCATCTGATCCAGCATCTGGTTTTCAATTCAGATTTGCTTGTGTAACACGGTGGGAGAACTGACTTTTAGTCATGTTGCGGATAGCAAGAGTCGCCACCGACTTTTATTTTATCCAAGTGGAAAGGACATAAAAGAACAGGAAAAACCTATTTTAAAAGACTTGAGTTCGGGGGTAGGTTATACAAAGGGAAGGTGTTAGCACCCTTTATATCCATGGTTATCCATGGGCTTTTAGTTACTTAGCTCACTTAAATTGTTTTTGTAGAGTGTAGTGTGTGATTAGAAATTTTTCTAAGTACTTTGTAATGATCCTCGTATGGATGTATACAAAGCCTTGTTTTGAAAAATGTTTAAGAAAGTGAGGTGTAAAAAGTATTTTGAAATGTGAGCAAGCAACTAAGAGATACCTACCCTAGACTAAGTCATTCATGTTCTTATATGAACTTTCAAGGGTAAGACTATCCCTATTATTAAGGAATAGGTAGTCATTACCTTGGATTTGTATAAGGGACGGACATATGGTCATCGTATGGTCATAGAAGGCAACTTAAGGGATGTCTTTAGCAACTTGGGAGGGACTATCATCTTTTACCGAATGGACAAGATCATTATTGTAGGCAAAATCGTAGGGACTTGATCTTTTAAATCTAGAAGGGACTAGATAATTTATTTATGGAGGGACTTTGCTTAAGACATCCCTATATTTGAGGGACTTGGCCATTTTAAATAAGGCAACCAAGAGGAATACCCTAGGAAGTGCAAGATGGCGATCAAAGATCGACTTACGTGTGTGAGTGTTTATTTTCAAATATTTATTTTATTTAATTAATTATCTAAATCCGATTAATTTCAATTAAGTTATCACTCCCTATTTATTAACCAAACAATTAAATAAATTAAATAAAATACAGAAACAAAATATACGCTATTACATGGCTTATGGGCAGTTACAAAATAATCGAGCAAGAAAAATAAATTACAATATAATAACCTATACAATTTTCTAATAAAATAAAGCAATAATATATAAATAATAAAGCAAAATAAATTTAAGATTTTAAAAAATTAAATTAAAGTTTTAATTAAAAAAAATTAAGTTTAGGTTAAGAAAATTAATTAAGTTAAATTTTTAATGTTAATGAGGAAAATTAGGGTTTATTAGAATTAGTCAAAAAAAATTAGGGTTTTAGAAAATAATTAGTTTTTTTTATTTACAAAATATATATATATAATAAAAAAAATATGTACAAAATATTATAAGATTAATTAAAATAAATAATTAAGAAAAATTATGAAATTAATAAAAAGTATAAAGTTTAATTTATTTTTTTTAAAAACATTAGTGGTTTTAAATTAAACAAATTAATTAATTATTAATAATTACATATATATATATATATATATATATATATATATATATATATATATATATATATATATATATATATATATATATATATATATATATATATATATATATATATATATATATATATATATATATATATATATATATATATATATATATATATATATATAAAAGAAACAAAATATATGACAAAAATAAAAGTGGGGAGGCCTGATTTTGATCCCAAGACCTCCCCCTTACCAGAATAAAACCATGCCACTAGGCTAGCGCGTGCTAGTGCTTTTCATAGGACCAATAATCAGTAAATTATATGTTTAGAAATAAAATGAATTTAACGCAAAAAAGAAATGGTCGCAGCTGGTTTCGATCCTGGGCCTCTTGGTTCACAAAACCAGTGTGTCTTCCACTAGGCCAACCGCGCCATTGAACATATACCTGCAAATAATAATATATAAAATAAAACTACTTTTTGAATTTAAAAAACGCGCCAGAAGTTGTCTTCTTCACAACACCGTCCGTTTAGCTTTTAGCTACAGTCATCCGTCACTAAAACTTGTAGTGACGGATTTTACTCGTCACTATAGACCCTGCATAATCAAACATTGAAAATACGATGGATAAATTGTTTTTAATGGTTCAGATTGATTAATGTTAGGTTCCTAAGTCCAAATAGATCATCAATTTCATGCGAAACTGTCTTCATCTGGTATTCCCGAATTGGAGCTCTCAAACCCTAAACATGGTAGATTGTCATTCCTGCACGATAAACCTAATTAACCTGTCCAGAAACACTATATACATCATCATAATCAATATTACATATCCAATTTGCAGTTTGAAAGCATGTATAATCGAAAACGAATTTCAAAAAATTAACACAAGAATGCAATCGGTTAGCATGATTTAGGATGTTATGGATAATGGTGATGAGTGCTACATGTCCAGGATCATTCAGAGAGTTGATTTCAACCTTCAAAACACTTGTAAAATGCCTGGATCAAGGAAACCGAATTTGAATTTTGTTGTGAATTTTTGAAGTTTTGAATGAGGGCTTGCCTGCAGAAAAATCGTCCCTTAGCATGTAGTCTTCTTTTGTTTATATAATAGACTGATTCTAGGTCAAAAGATGGGCCTTTGTATCATGGATTTTGGTGACTTGATGAGGAAGAAATCAATCATTCTTAAATGTCAAAAAAATCAAATATCCTCTTGCTATTTTTGCCTTGCACGAATTTGGATAGCATCCAATCACTTTAAATGGTGTTTATAAGCTTCTAGAAGAAAGATCAAATCCAATATTTGAGTTTTTATATTTTATTTTGATTTAAATTGAATTTTAATGAATAAAATCAAAATAAATATAAAATAAATTATAAAAATCTGAATAAATAATAATTGGGTCGTGCATGATGTCATTGTAAGGATTGGATCACAAAATTGCAAGCCCATTTGAAAAGATTTGATTCTAAGACCTCATTAGCTCAGTATATCCCTAAAAAATTTCCCAACTTTGCAAAGGCACAAATCCCTCAATTTTAAGGCTATGAAGGTGTTCTTGGACATTTTGGAAAGCTTAAGGAGTCCTCTAACCAACATCTTTGGTATCATGTCCATAGCTTTTACCATATTCAAAGTATGCCCTTTGGAAGAAGTTGACTTTTTGTTGACTTTTGAAATGACCTGTAATATTTTAGCTCATACCTTCCAAATGAAGCATTTTTAGGCTTGGATTGTGAGACACAAAGTTGTAGAGAATTAAATTTCCTTCAAAATGAGCTTTGGATGAGAAAGTTTTGAGGAAACATGTGAAAGTTATGGCTGATCAAAGTTTAGTTGACTTTCCTTAAGAAAACCCTAATTTAGAAACTCTTTATTCTTGATGATCTGAAACTTCCTTGATGAATCATGATCAACCTTTGATCAAATGATGAATTTACTTCATTAAATTGATGTTGGCAAAAAATCTTGAAGTTTGACTTTAGTTTGACCAAAGTTGACCTCAGTTTGACTTTTTAACTACTTTGACTGATTTTTACATATCTGATCATCTGACTGGGCAATCTCTTTGGGAAAGCTTTGAAACTTGACATAGGGATTCTTGAAGTCATATGGGATGCCATGAAGCTCACTTGAATCCTTGAAAATAATTTTAACCTGAGGAAACACAAAACCCTAGTTTTGGACACTTGGCTTAGGAAGAGGCATTGTCTGAGGAAACTTCCATACTTCTTGACCAATTGGGAGTCTTGAGGATCTTATGATCATTTAGAAATATTGAGAGAGATTGTCTTGATTGTGGGAGGGCGAATTTTGGTGTACAACAGCTGCCCCTTGTTCAATTTTCTGGAATCTGAAGAGATAGATTGGCATGTACGTCATTCGTGACTTGAAGATTGAAGAGGATTGAACACAAAAACCCAAATATTTGCACTTGCTGGTGTGTAGAATGATACTATTGGTTGACTGTAATGCTTGAATGGGCTTAAAGATTCCATCTGAATAAAGAGTCTTCTGATATGCTTCTTGAATATGGAGATGACATTTTTGGGAAGAATAAATGACGGCCCAAAAATGAGATAACATGCGGGAAGAATAAACGACGACCCGAGGTAACAAGATAACCATTGGGAAGAATAAACGACGGCCTAAGGTAAGTTGACTTTTAGGAGGAATAAATGACGGCCCAAAAATGAGATAACCTGCGGGAAAAATGAACGACGGCCCAAGGTAACAAGATAACCATTGGGAAGAATAAACGACGACCCAAGGTAAGTTGATTTCTGGGAAGAATAAACGACGGCCCAAAAAATGAGATAACCTGCGGGAAGAATGAACGACGGCCCGAGGTAACAAAATAACCATTGGGAAGAATGAACGACGGCCCAAGGTAAGTTGTTGATGAAGTTTGTCTGCTGGAGAATTTACCTGAAAAACAAGGTTAGCTGGGTGCAAGTATAATGATATATATAACAATCTTCCAGATAATTTTTATGAGAACGCGTATTATATGATATGATATGATGTATGTACGGATGAATTATGTTGGGAAGCTGATCAATAGCTTCATATAAAAACTGCTGGCTGGGGAAAATAAATCCTGATTTGTTGCTGAGGAGTATGAAGACTTCGTTTCCATCTTGTTTAAGAATATTGTACTTAGAACCTTCTTGTTTTCGTTCGCCGTATTTCTTATTGAAGGAATAAGTTCCTGAATATCCTGACTGAGGATAAAAGAGATGGACATAGATTCGGGAGACTTATGGAGTTAAATACCAATTCTTCGAAGGATATGAAGCTGTTTGGAGGAAATATAAGATATTACTCGAAGTCTTCCGTAAGAATATCCGTAAAGATTACTCTGTGGGGATGAACCGGTGAAGCTTCGTTGAATTCCTACCTCCGTTCGTTCTTAGTAAATGCTATTATTGTATTTTATGCATTTCTGGTAAACATCAATCATATTCAAAGGCATATATACATTCAAACATAATCAATAGACGTTTTTCTCTTTAGTAAAAGGGGAAAAATAAATCTGGATTCAGAGGGAAAAGTAAAGCTGAACTCGAAAACAGAAACATTTCAACTTTGAGAGTGTATAACTGATTGGATTTAGAACTTCTAAGGTTCTTAAATTTCCTGAATAATTTCCCATAAATTCTCATGGCTAGATCCGAAGATATGATACTGACACCATCTGATACTACTGGCATAGACCGTTAATTTCCACAATGGTTTCTGCTGAGAATCCAATATCAAGGTAATACAATGAGAGGAACGTGTCTTCAAATTGTGATGGACCATATACACTCCGGGTATTAGATTTGGAAAGAGAGCGTTGCCCCTTGATTGAGGATGAATTGTCCCATGATGGAAGTATCTGAAAGGAGCTACCTCAAGATAATAAGCAAGATGCCTCACAATAATATGCCCCTGGCATCGTGAACTCTGTAATGTTACCCTTGGTAATTCCGATAGATGAGGAGACCTGCTCCCAGCTACTTAAACATAGCTGAATCTTGACATGATTGCCCCAATATGAATTAGGCATTATCATGGCATGCCCCCTTGATTGGGATATAATGATTATACCCCTTTGTAAACATGTGCTTTGACCCAGGAAGCAATTTTGTCTATTGGAAGGACTTTGGTTTATTGAACATTCATCCTGCAAGTTTCTCTGTTTGTCAAACACTCAGTTATATTCAAATAATTATATTAAAAAATGCAATGATTATGTCTGTCTTGATGTTTTGAAAAAGAGTTATTTTAGTAAAACAATGTTTATGAAAACTGTGATATTAACTCAAGATTTATAACAAGCCTTAAAGGAGTCAGGATACCTTTTTTGTAGCAGTATGCTTTTTAAACTAACCATGCTTCAGTTAGGTCTTTTAAAGGGTTGTAATGTGGCATAGTTCACGGTTTAAGAAACAAAGGATAAAGGCTCAAATTTATTTGTACCTAACCCATTATTCATGATGTTCTTCAGTCCTATGTTCGGTTAACTTATGCATTGAAGCTCCAAAGGAGTTTGGAATTGTAACACTGACATTTGTGATGATTCAGGAACCAAAAATCTATTTGAAAATTCAATCATCTTTCTTTATTGAGGATCTGTAGTGACCTCTTTTTTTCTTTTGACTTTATTATCCCTTTTTTTCCTGAACTGTTTGTTTTAAGATTACAGTCAGCGGGATGTCTCAATTTTTACTAAGTCTCCTTCATTGGTTTTGACTTAGTGAGCCTTTCTTTTGCTAGATATTGACTTGCAGACTTAGTGATTACAGGGAACCATCATTAGTTGTGTACAACACAAACAATTGGCATAGTTGAGTTAACCGAGTAACTACTCTGTCCTAGGTTATGAATAAGGGTTTTAATTTGCGTGAGAATGAAAACTCCTACTTCATAGGCTCAAAAGGGTTGACTAAGGATTAACTTCCTTATATCTCCACTATTTAGGAATTGAAACAATGCCTGTATATCGTCAGCATAGTCTGTTCAAATGCATACTGCATAAGATTATGGTATTGTCTTCGTCATCCTCCCTCTACAGGCTTATAGCTTTATCAGGAGTTAAATATCACAAAATAGAAATATGAAGCATAGTTCTAAATATATTGAAACAAAGGGATTAATTCAAGACAAACATATGCAATGCATTAATGAAAACAAAATTTTAACATAATAGTAAGTGTTTAAACAAAATAAAAGAAATTACAAATGAAAATTCAAATGTTGTCCCATCCAGTTGGCTGAATGTCTTCAATTGTAATCTGTGAACTTTCAGGAGCAGTATATTTCACCATGAAATCAAATTTGCCACTTGGATGTCCCAAGGTTCCCCATATCTCAACAAGAATAGGTAGGCTTTCTTTCTTGCTACTTTGGGCAACTTGTCTTGCAGCTTCGATGTTTGATGGATGATAGTAGAATTCAATTTGGCCTTCTGGCGTAACCTCGAGGATTCCTTCGTCAATCAGGTCTTGAATCTTTTTCTTCAATGTCGATGTCGCTCCCAAAAGATGAGACTGAGCTCAAATATGGTACAGACGCGAACGGTCGGCGAAAGGACGATGTGAGAACACACAGGAGTGAACTCACAGGGAAAGAAAAGAGTCGCCAGCTAAGCATTTTTATCCCGTAGGAAAGGTAATGCTGCATAGACCTAGAAAGATATGGATAAGACGGTTGCGAACCAGAGAGACTGAGAAAGGGGGTTGATTACAATTTGGGAAGGTATTAGCACCCAGATTGTCCGCCGTACTCGACGGGATCCACGCTTAAAAGATTTGTGTTTTAGAGGGGTAGTGTCAGTGCAATCTGTGTATAAAAGAACTGGAAAAGGATGTACAGGTGTCAGTGTAAAAGCAGTGTGAGGTGTATAAGTGAAGTGTCAGTGTAAGAACAAAGAATGAGATGCTCAAGATCATGAGGCTTAAAAGAATGAAACTGAAAGGAGGGGGAATATACAGAGACTTTTGTTCGATAACTGTTAAGTTATGCCTACGTATCCTCTCGTGCAATGAGGAAGTCAGAACACCGTAGTTCGACCCAAAGAGACTGAAAGATGAATTGACTTGTGAACTGCTTACTTGTCAATGCTCAAGTGTATGACCTGTCTGGCTCAGGTGCAAACTGTCTTGCATTAGACGGAAGAAGCGAGTTCTCGTTTGTGAGTGAATGAGATGAGAAAAGAATCCCGGAGGAGACGATTATTGTTTGTTTTTGAGTTTTCAGTCTTTTATTGCTTTTGAAAATTTGTCATAAGTTAATGAGCTTAAGCCTAAACCAATGGGTTAGTAAACTCATCACATCTTCCCTCTGATTAGGGGTAATGAGAATACCTTAAGTGTGAAGTCAGCATCTCACACTTAATCACCATGATGTAGGATTAAGATCATTAACCTACTTGTTATTATTTAGCTGTTTTTGTTGTTTTTGTTTAGTGTTAAGTAATGAGATTAAGCCATAATCAAAGATTAAACAGACTCATTACACCATCCTAATAGAAGGATAATAGATGAGAATGTTTAAGCTAAGGAAAGCTCCTCAACTTAATCCATGATTAGGGATTAAACTCATGACAAAACAAAGCCTTCATTAAGTGGATTTTAGTTAATGATATGATGAAGAAGTGAGTTTTATGGTTTGTAAGACAACTTGAGGAGGACTTGTCCATTAACACTAGGGTTAGTCCTTCTTAACCGATTAAGGAAGAATTAGAACCCTAATGCAAGGCCCAAGTTACAAGCTTGATGTCTTGATGATTATTAAGTGAATTGATTAAAGGATTTAAACACATTAAGGGTTTAACACTTGGGATTAAAGTTATACACTCCATCCTAATAGAAGGATGCAGGCATAAACTTAATCACAAAGCCTTAAAGCCTTTAGGGTTTAGTCCCTGATTGTGAGGTGAGAAGAGAGGACTCAATGAGACACAAAGGTAAAAGCTAAGGGGGACTAATCAAAACCCTAATTATTGTCATGCATGGTTATTCCTAAGGTTTGTGAGGTTTTCAGGAGAAATCTTCAGAGGAACCACCAGGAAGCAGATGAAAGGAGCAAAGGAAGCAAAGCAACTTGCTTCATTCAAGAAGACAAGTCACTTGAGAAAAGAAAGTAAGAAGAAGAATGAGCAAGCTCAATCTCAAACACAAGACAAAATGCAGCAATGATGCATAAGAGAGAGGAAAAGAAAATGTGAGAAGTGGAGGCAAATCCACTTCTCAAAGAACTTACCACCTGAAAAGTTAGTGAAAGAAATGCAATGCAATGCAAAATGAAATGAAATGGCATGATGCAAATCAAAACCAGAAGCATATGTATGATGATAATGATGCTATGAGAAGATGCAAACATGAAACAAGGCATGGGGATGATCATATGAACATATGAATGCAAATGAAGCATGCTTAGAACCATGAACATACATGAAAAGTTATGAAATACAAATGACATACAACATGGCAAATGAAAGATGCAATGATCAAATATGATTCTAATATGTCCTAAGATGTCTAATGAATCAAATGGATGCACAAAATACTATGGCAAGTCATGGTATGCAAGCAAATGCAAGATGAATGCAAAAGGAAGCCCAAATTAGGGTTTATGATCAATGCACAAAACAAAAACAAAAACCAGAAGCAAACATCAAGATAAAAAATTGAAAATGCATTCAAAGGAACCCTAACCCTACACAAACTCACTGCCCAAAAGGAGGGGATCTAATTCTTAACCTAGTGAAAGTTATGAATTTCTTAAGATTTCTAGGGTTTTAAGGCACCTTGTCAAGAAAAATGTCAAACAAATTGAAAATGCAAGATCAAATCATGCCAATTTAATCCTACAAACTACATGATATGCAAGACACAATGCAAAAAGAATCAAAGTCCAACTCTTAAAGACTAGGCAGAAATGAATTTTTGAACATTGGATCAAAATAATGCCTTGAAATGAAATTAATTCCATGAAAAATTGTCAAAAGACATCAAGATCAAAAAAGAAATTTGGTTTGAGGGTTGGACAATGTTTCTAAATGATTTTAAAGGTTTCATGAATTTTTTGGTGATTTTTAAATACCTAAAAGTATTTTTAATTAATTAATTCTCATTAATTAATTAAAAATAAACTTTTAAATGATTTAAAAATATTTTTTAATGCAAAAAATAAAAATAAAAATGTTTTTGGTTTCTGAAAATTAATAAAAGTTTGTATAAAAATTTTCAGAATTTTTGAAAATGTTTTACTATTTTTAATAAAATGCACAAATTAAATGAGAAAAATGTGAAATAAAAATTATTAAAATGAAAAGTATAAGCAATGGATGGATCAGATGCGTTCTGGGCAGAGGGAGTTTGACTTGGTGCCACATCCAATGGCCCAAGTTTAAATCTGGTTAAATCAGGTTTATGAATTAATTAATTTGGATTAATTAAGTTAATGAGGATTAGGGTTTCTGAGGACACATCCTAGCCACTCAAACGCGCGCCAGTCAGCCTAAGTCAACTCATCTAACGCACCAAATTCAAACCTCACTTAATGACACAGATTAGGGCTAATGGTTCTCAGGTGGCCGGAGAAGACTTCCGGTCGTCTTCTCCGGCGAACCAAAACCCTAGGTTTCACTACAAGCCACCCCACTTCAAATTAAACACAGGGAAATGATCCTCTAACATCATGGATCATAAATCAACCTTCAAACAACATTTAAACTACATGAATCAAGCAAATCGAAGCAAACATTTTTCACGGGAGAAATTTCAGAACATCAATACATCCTCATTTTCCACTCATTTTCGATTTCAAACACATCATGATGATCAGGATAACATGTAGAATCAGTTTATAACAAGTAAATGAAGTTCTGGAAAATTTGTTCTTGAGCTATACCTGAGATGGAACCTTCTGGTTCTGGGCTTTCTGGGCTGCTTCTTGGTGCAAACTCACTCCTTTTGAGCTCCTGATGAAGTCTTGATACTTGGAAGAAGCTTGTGATGGCTGGTTTGGAAGATCACAGAGGTTCTGCTCAAAGTGGGGTGGAAATCGTATCTTTGATTCAGGGAGTTTCAGGCAATGGTGATGGGTGGTTTTTGATCAGTGGAGTGTGCTGAGTGTGTTTGTGAAGTTTGTTTGTGTGTTTGCAGCTTGTGGAGGGTTTTTCGAAGGCTTTTGCAAAATGGGAGAGATTTTGATAACTATGGCTATGGGCAAGATTAGAATGTGTTGTGTGATGTGTTAGGCTGGGTTTTGTCCATGTATCAAAAGGGGATAGGTCAGAAAGTTGTTGGTGGCCTATGGTGATTGGTATGGGTCTTTGGCCAAAATGTCAACTTGATGTGTACTTGAGGTATGGGCTATGGTATGACTTGCTTTTTGGCTTGCTTTTGCTCAGCTTGAATCAAGGAATGTTGTGGAAAAGGTTTAGAGGCAATGCAGCAAGTGGTTTGTAACTTATGATGAGTTTTGCAAGTTGGTTCAAGCTTGGTTCCTTTGAGATTTCTTGAGTTTCAATGCATCAAGGTGCAAAGTTCTTTGGCCCATTCTGAATTTTAGAGGTCATATGATCATGTTGTGAAGAAATGATATACATTTGAGGCCTTTAGAACACTTGAACAAACCATTTTGCAAAATGTCTCTTTGGTAGAAAACTTCAAATTTTGTGATTTTAGCCAACTTTGACAATCCATAACTTTTGATCCAAAATGAATTAGGTCATGTTCTTGTACTTTTTGAAAAGGGAATGATCCATTCTACAACTTTCATGACCAAAGTTTTTCCATTTGAAGCATTTTTGAATCAAAAAGCAAGGGTTGAAAAAGTTTCCCAAAATGGCAATTTCATTAAAAGTCAAACTTTCCAAAAAAGTCAACTTTGCAAATGACTTGTAATTATTCAATTTTGTGAACTTCCAACATCTTTCATGATCAAATAAAGATCATACACAATCAAAATGATGAAGAACACCCTTTGGTTGGGTCATTGGGGGCCTCAGATGCCCTGATTTTACACTGACTTGCTTGAAAAGTCAACTCTTGATCAGATGACTTCCCTATGGAATTTCTTCATACAAATTGATATGCATGCTCCCTATACCATATAGAGACAAATAGAAACAAGAATGACTAAAAAAATTGGAGTTATGGCCTCTGAAACCAAAACCCTAATTTTAGGTCATCTGTGCAGTCAAACCTGGCTCTGCTTCCATGCCATTTTCAGTTCTTGTGATTCTTTGACATTCTTGACTTTGAAAGGATATATTATGATGTTTGAACATACATGGACCCCTTTGAAGTGATTGATGACCTTTGGAGTGGCTCCAGAAGCTCTTGGATTGCTCAGATCACAAACCCTAGATGCAGATGACTTAGAACCAATGCAGTGAAACAAAAATGTAATATGAGATACTATGATTGATCTTATGCATATGAAATGATCACAAGCCATGGTGTGAATGGGTGAGGGCAAATTTGGGGTGTTTACAGCTGCCCCTATTCAAACATGAGTTAGCTGTGCAGGATGTAAGCAACGGCTTAACAGGCAAACAAGATAACTTGTGGTTGAATACCAAAGACAGTCCAAAATTTGCACTCACAGAATGAAGAAGAAAAGGGATATAGATTGTAAAGGAAAATAAAGTATAGTGTAAAGTATAGGTGACGGAGGACGACCGTCGAGCAGGGGACGACTGCTAGGGAAAGAGCAATGACGGGGACGGCCGACATGCTGGGAAAAGTGCGGGAAATAAAGCAATGGCGGGGACGGCCGACATGCTAGGGATAAAAGGGATTATGATGGGGACGGCCATCAAGTAAAGCTATAAGATTCTCTGAGGATTAATGAACAAATGATGGGGACGGCCATCAAGTTCATAAAGTAAAGTAACCAACGATGGGGACGGCCATCGGGCTAAAACTGATGAAGGACGATCATCAGGAAAAGGAAAAGGGACCACGACGGGGACGGCCATCGGGTTAAAGAATAAATGAAATAATGATGAGGGGCGGTCATCAAAGGTGAAGGACGATCACCTGGCAGGGTACGGCTGCCGAAAATATCGCGATATAGGACGAATGCCGGATAAAAGGTCAACGATGGGGACGGCCATCGGACGAGCATGATGAAGGACGATCATCAAGAGGTGAAGGACGATCACCTAGCAGGGGACGGCTGCTCTCAAGGTTTATCATGACGTAGGACGAACGCCAGATAACAAGATCAACGATGGGGATGGCCATCGGATAAAATGATGAAGGACGATCATCAAAAAGGTGAAGGACGATCACCTAGCAGGGGACGACTGCTAAATATCACGACATAGGACGAATGTCGGATAGAAAAGGTCAACGATGGGGACGGCCATCGGATGAGCATGATGAAGGACGATCATCAAGAGGTGAAGGACGATCACCTAGCAGGGGACGGCTGCTCTCAAGGTTTATCATGACATAGGACGAATGTCAGATAACAAAAGAAATTTTGCTTTACTGGCGATCTACAGGGGAATAGTAAACACGGACGAGTGTTTATATCCAGGAAATAAAAGGTATAAGTGTTTTGACGTTGTGTATAGACTAAAGATGCGGACGAGCATCCCTAAGACTACGATACGGACGAGTATCGGGTAGAAACAAATAATGACACGTGTTCAGAGATGATGATACGGACGAGTATCAACTGGTTAACAGAGAACACGGATGAGCGTTGAATCTGAGAGGACTCTTCCGGGGAATAGTAGACACAGACGAGTGTCTATATTCAAGAAGACAAGAGTGTTTGACACAGTATATGGATTAAAGATGCGGACGAGCATCCTTATGACTATGATACGGACGAGTATCAGGTAGAAACAAACGCTTGACGCATGTTCTGAGATGATGGTACGGACGAGTACCAACTGGTTAACAAAGAACAAGGACTAGTGTCGAATCTGAGATGATATAAGTGGCGTATACAAGATACAGACGAGTATTTAGTATGAGTGAAATATGACTAATAATTATGAGTAGTGTATAGACGGGCATTTAACCTGCTGGGGGGTGACACGGACGAGTGCCAAAAGGAGAAAAGTATAGTATAAACAAAATCTGATATACAAAGTGCTTATGTCACTGTGCTGGGGAAAATGACATGGACGGATGTCAAGGAATTGTATATATATATGTATATGTGAGTGCAAAGAGGATGCTTTGGCTTTACAATGGGGATATAACACGGACGGGTGCCACAAGGAGTATGTACTGATGTTTGTGAATGTGAGGCAACTGTTTTAGCTTTAGCTTTCTGTTGGGGAATCTGGGGGGTTTTCTGTATACTGTTGATGGATTGTCATTATTCACAAGTGTTTGATTCGGATCATGGCTTATGATTATGCAATATGTTTGATTTTTGCCGTAATGCTCCGTTTTTAGACGGAATGCTACGCTTTGTGGGGTGAATATGATGCGAATGCCATGATTATGCAAGGATACCAAACTGGGATTTGGATCCCGTTGCTGTGAAGATTTCTGGTTGAGCTGTTTGAAATGGACATCCCAGCTGGGGATGAGATCATTGGTAGATCTGACCAGATGTATCTACTTGGGGAAATAGGTCAATGATAGACTTATTCCGGTAATGAGGGGCCCAGCTGGGGTTTGTAGAAGCTTTCGTCACTCTGTTGTGATTCTTTCAAGTGTTGCTCTTCTGGATAGAGGCTGAAACTCTTGTGGGGAGATGGTTCCCTGGCTTCTGTACTCGGCTGGGGAGAAAACACTTTGGGTACTAAGACTGAGTGAGTGTTGATTTGCCAGCTTGCTGGGATGAAGCTTATATGCCCCATGTTACTCTTTGAATACCTGCAATCCTGCAAAGACAGATGGACGCACAAGTAATCCCGAGGTGTCCCTTACCGAATTCCGTCATGGGAGTTCAGACACTCCCGAGAGTAAGTATATTTCCTGCAAGCACGCATTCTTTAGAAAGGAAACATCTGTGTTTATGCAATCAGTATCTCTAAAGACATCAGACATTTTGCAAATGAAAATAAAATGTACGAGACGAGACATGACTGAAAATCTGATTTTATTAATTCATATGCCCTGAATTGGCAAGATACAGTCAAAGAAACATATCCCCTAAAATGAGGAGATTGTTACAAATTGAGAAACAAAATGCTGGCAATGTTGACGACGCTTCAGGGAGCTTCCCTTTTGCTATGACTCGTATGACTTTTGACGTTCTTCTCGTCTTGCTTTCTGAAGAAGGCTGATTCTGAGCGAAGCTTGATCCTTTCGAGGTTTACCGAGTTGTAGGTGATACAGACGAATTCAGAATGCAGTTGTTCGCTTATTCCCTTATTTTGCATGGATCGCCCTTTCGGGTTTTCAATCCATCGGGATACCCATTTTTTGCCTGAGTTGTCCAATGCGGCTTTTCAACTCAGCGGGTGTACATTTTTTTGCGTTTATTTTCCCTTATTTTTGCCCGAGTCTTTTATTCTGTTTTTGACTCGCCGGGATGCCCTATTTTTGCCTGGACTTACATTCTGTTTTTATGTCCAGCGGGTCATTTTATGCGAAGTATTTTTTAACTGCATCTGAATTTACAGGAGACGGAAAGTCTTCACCATCCATAGTGCTGAGCATGAGTGCTCCACCAGAGAAAACTTTCTTTACCACGAATGGTCCTTCATAGTTTGGGGTCCATTTGCCCCTGTGGTCTGTATGAGGAGGGAGGATTCTTTTCAGAACAAGATCCCCTACTTGGTACTCTCGGTGCCTGACTTTCTGATCGAAGGCTTTCTTCATTCTTTTCTGATACAACTGCCCATGACAGATTGCAGCCAATCTCTTCTCTTCGATCAAGCTCAGTTGTTCGTATCGGGACCGGACCCATTCTGCTTCGTTCAGCTTAACATCCATCAGTACACGTAGGGAGGGCAATTCAACTTCAACAGGTAGGACTGCTTCCATACCATACACAAGCTGATATGGTGTTGCCCCAGTGGATGTCCTGATTGACGTACGGTACCCATGCAAGGCAAATGGTAGCATCTCATGCCAGTCTCTATAGGTGACTACCATCTTCTGCACAATCTTCTTGATATTCTTGTTAGCTGCCTCAACAGTGCCATTCATCTTTGGCCTGTAAGGAGAAGAGTTGTGGTGTTGGATCTTGAAGTCCCGGCACAGTTCTGCCATCATTTTGTTGTTTAAGTTGGAACCATTATCAGTAATGATTCGCTCGGGTACTCCATACCGACAAATGATATCTCTTTTCAGAAATCTGGCTACCACTTGCCTTGTAACATTTGCATATGAAACTGCTTCAACCCACTTGGTGAAATAGTCAATGGCAACCAGGATGAATCTGTGGCCATTTGAAGCAGTCGGTTCAATCTTGCCAATCATATCAATGCCCCACATAGCAAAGGGCCAGGGTGAAGACATCACATTCAGAGGATTGGGAGGCACATGCACCTTATCCGCATAAATCTGGCATTTATGGCATTTCCTGGCATAAGCACAACAGTCGGCATCCATTGTGATCCAGTAATAACCTGATCTTAGCAACTTCTTGGCCATTGCATGTCCTCCAGCATGGGTACCAAAGGATGCTTCGTGCACCTCGTGCATCAACAAGTCTGCCTCTGTTCTGTCAACGCATCTGAGGAGTACCATATCAAAGTTTCTCTTGTACAGGGAACCGTCAGTGTTCAGAAAGAAACTACCAGCAAGCCTTCTCAAAGTCTTCTTATCATTGGAAGATGCCCCAGGTGGGTATGTTTGATCCTCCAAGAAGCACTTAATGTCATGGAACCAAGGCTTATCATCTTTGACAACATCTGCTGCGAACACATATGCTGGTCTGTCAAGTCTGGATACTGAAATTTGAGGTATAAAGTTGGCAGCTTGAACTTTGATCATAGATGAAATGGTAGCCAGAGCATCTGCAAACTGATTCTCGTCCCGAGGGATATACTCAAGCTTGACTGTTGTGAAGAAAGTCAATAACCTCCTTGTATAATCCCTGTAAGGTATCAGATGATCCTGATGTGTGTACCATTTGCCGTTGGTTTGATTAACTACCAGAGCTGAATCTCCGAATACAGTCAATGTCTTGATCCTGAGGTCAATGGCTTCTTCAAGACCCATAATGCAAGCTTCGTATTCAGCTTCGTTGTTAGTGCAGTTGAAAGTGAGTTTCGCCGAGAAAGGCATGTGAACTCCCTTAGGTGTAATGAGTACTGCACCAACACCACGACCATTCATATTAACAGCCCCATCAAACATCATAGTCCATTCTTCTTCCGGGTCAGGTCCTTCAGTGTGAATAGGCTCTTCATGATCTTTTGCCTTTATGAACATGATGTCTTCATCAGGGAAGTCAAACCTCATAGGCTGGTAATCATCAATAGGTTGTTCAGCAAGATATTCAGACAATACACTGCCCTTGATGGCTTTCTGAGATGTGTACTGAATGTCATATTCTGTGAGGATCATTTGCCATCTTGCAACCCGTCCGGTAAGTGTTGGCTTCTCAAAAATATACTTGACTGGGTCCATCTTTGAGATCAATAAGGTAGTGTGGGTCAACATATACTGTCTCAGTCGGCGAGCAGCCCACGCTAAAGCACAGCAAGTTTTCTCGAGCAGTGAATAACGTTGTTCACAGTCGGTAAAATTTTTGCTCAGGTAGTATATTGCACACTCTTTTCGACCAGACTCGTCATGTTGGCCCAGCACACACCCCATTGACTCTTCTAATACAGTCAAGTACATGATTAGAGATCTTCCTTCAACTGGAGGCATAAGGATTGGAGGCTCTTGTAAGTATTCCTTGATCTTGTCAAAAGCCTTCTGGCAGTCTTCGTTCCACCTGACCATCTGTTCTTTTCTCAACAATTTGAACAAGGGCTCACAGGTTGCTGTAAGGTGAGATATGAACCGTGAAATGTAGTTCAATCGGCCTAAGAACCCCCGAACTTCTTTTTCTGACTTTGGTGCAGGCATTTCTTGAATGGCTTTGACTTTATCTGGGTCAACTTCGATCCCTTTTTCACTCACAATAAATCCCAGCAGCTTACCGGATCGCACCCCGAATGTGCATTTGTTGGGATTCAGCTTCAGTTGGTACTTCCTCAGACGCTTGAATAGCTTCAGCAGATTTACCAGGTGGTCTTCTTCAGTGAGGGACTTGGCAATCATGTCATCCACATAACATTCGATTTCTTTATGGATCATATCGTGGAATAATGTCACCATAGCCCGTTGATACGTTGCACCAGCATTCTTCAGTCCGAATGGCATCACCTTGTAACAGAACGTGCCCCAGGGTGTGATGAAGGTTGTCTTCTCCATGTCTTCAGGTGACATTTTAATCTGATTGTATCCTGAAAATCCGTCCATGAAGGAGAATACCGAGAACTGGGCCGTGTTATCCACCAATACATCGATGTGAGGTAATGGGAAGTCATCTTTCGGGCTGGCTCTGTTCAGATCCCGGTAATCAACACACATTCTTACTTTGCCGTCCTTCTTAGGCACAGGTACTATATTAGCAACCCACGGCGGATAGCTAGTCACAGCAAGGAACCCGGCGTCCCACTGCTTTTGTACCTCTTCTTTGATTTTCATTGCCATGTCTGGGCGAGTACGGCGCAGTTTCTGTTTAACCGGTGGGCATTCTTCTCTTAAAGGCAGCTTGTGCATAACAATGTCGGTGTCCAACCCTGGCATATCTTCATAAGACCAAGCAAACACATCCACATATTCCTGAAGTAGGCCAATCAGTTGTTTCTTCACTGAGTCTTGTAAGCAGGCCCCGATTTTAACTTCTTTCACATCTTCATCTGTACCGAGATTGATCGTTTCTACCTCCTCCTGATGAGGAGTGATAACCTTTTCTTCTTGTCTCAACAACCTGGCTAGCTCTTCAGGGAGCTCGTAATCTTCTTCAACCCATTCATCAGCTTGATTGATTGGATTGTCAAAGTCATACGAAGTCATAGCTGTGCTGCTGTCGGTGCGGTCTGGAAGGCACTCTCTGCAAGGGTTCAGTTTGTTCATTTTAGTGATTGATTTTAATCTTGTTTAGAAAAGTGAAATAAAGTTGTCATTTTGAAAACATTGCCATTTATTTTTGTACAAAAAGAAAAATGGAAAAACAGTGAACGAAAAAGAAAAAGACTCATTTGCAAAAGATGTCTGATTATCATTGATTGATCTATCTGCACAAAATTACAGATGGCCCGATTACAAAATGAGTCTTGTCATCTTGGGCAAGATGCAAGACTTAATGCATGCTTAAAAAATACAGGAAATAATAATTACTCTGCAGGAGTAACTCTTATAATTTCCTGGGAAGACCAGTTTGAGATACTGCTCCCCGGGATCCTTGGTCGTATCCAGCTCTCCAGGTTGCAGTCGCTTTCATCCTCGTCTTCCAAGTTGTTTACGGCATCTGGGGTGAGCATCCCCCCACTGACAAAATTGGGCTTCTTAGCAGCCTCTGCTTGATCTTGTTGAGTTGGTTTGTAACCCAACCCAAATCTGTCCTCCTTCTTTTCTACAGGTAGCAACTTGCCCCAGCCTTGGGCAGTCCCCTCTTCAACAACCTTCCGGGCTTGCTGATAAGATGTCATTGAGGTTCCAGGCACAGCGGATGCTTCATTTATGTTCAAGTCCTCAAACCCTTGACTCATAGTTTCGTGGATCTCCCCATCCATCTCAATGTATTTGTATGTAGCCAGATGGCTAACAAAGATATCTTCCTCTCCACAAATAGTAACGACTTGGCCCTCCCACTCGAATTTTAACTTCTGGTGAAGGGTTGACGTCACGGCACCAGCAGCGTGTATCCACGGTCTACCCAATAAACAGCTGTAGGCAGGCTGTATATCCATCACGAAGAAGGTCGTTTTGAAAGTCTGTGGGCCAATCGTTATAGGCAACTCAATTTCTCCCAGAACTGATCTCTTAGAACCGTCAAAGGATCTCACTACCAAGTTGCTGGGACGTAATGCCAGTCCTTCATACTCCAGCTTCACAAGGGCTTTTTTAGGTAAGACATTGAGGGATGACCCTGTGTCTACCAGTACATGGGAAAGAACTGCACCCTTACATTCCAAGGTAATGTGCAAAGCCTTGTTGTGATTGCGGCCTTCCGAAATCAAATCAGTGTTGGTAAATCCTAGTCCATTACTAGCGTTAACATTTCCAACCACAGCCTCTAACTGATTGATGGTAATCTCCTCTGGCACATAAGCTGCATGCAAGACTTTTAGTAGTGCATTCCGATGAGCCTCGGAGCACATTAGCAATGATAGAATGGAGATTTTGGAAGGTGTCTGGTGAAGCTGGTCCACTATCTTGTAATCACTTTTCTTGATGATTCTCATGAATTCATCAACCTCTTGATCAAAAGGGGTTTTCAAAGCTTCTTTAGCAACTTGTTCTTCTTGCACCATGCTCTTCCATTTTGCTTTGGCGGCAGCTTCTGCTTCAGCAATGGGTCTCGGAATCTGCGGGGCAAAGAGACGTCCGCTTCGAGTGAAGCCTCCTCCTCCCCCCACATTGTCTATTTGTGGTGAAGAAGTTGATGATTCCAAAGTGATTTTCTGTCCTTCACAGTATAGATCTGAGCCGTAATGCCAAGGGATGGCATTATTGCTTTCATAAGGGACTGGCCCAGGCACTGTGATAGTGACTGGACTGATAGCAGCTACAGAAGGGACCATGATAGTGTGTGGATCATAGTATATTGTAACCGGTGCTCTGATAGGAGTGGCATTTTGTGAGTTGTAGGCAGAATCATTTGCAGGATCATAATAAATTGTAACCGTTGAGACACTTTCATTATTTGCTGTTGATGTTGTAGGAGGCACTGTTGATTGGATAGGTGTTGCTGTTGTAGGAGGTTCTGAATGAAGGGGTGCTGAAGTTGTAGAAGGGGTGTTTGTTGATATTTGGTCCGTTGAAGTGACAGACGCAGCATTTGTTGATGAGATTGAAGAGTTGTTTGGAACAATTGTTGTTGCAGTTGTAGAAGACTCGGGAATTGTTGTTAAGGAGATTGCTAGATTTGGAGGTGTTGATGTTGTGATTTGAAGCAGGCCACTCTGGATGAGACCATCTATGCCACTTCTCAAGTTATCACACCCATTTACTGAAATGTTGCAATAAGCACATCCTAGCTCACATCTGGGGAACATTTGACATTCAAGGAGTTGAGCTTTAATCTCTACCAGGGGTGTCCGAATCTGCCCCACACTGGTTATCAAGTAAGACGGCTTATCTTCTTCAATAGCATTGATTCTGGGTCCACCGTGGTTGGGCATAGGGTTCTTATTGACATTTGGTGGGGGTGCAAAGTTCAGAGCCTTGGAATCCACTAGATCCTGTACTTTCATGTGCAAAGCTCTGCACTTCTCTGTACTGTGTCCAGGTGCATTGGAATGAAAAGCACATCTGGCACTGGCGTCATAATTTCTGGGCAGAGTGGCGGGATCTGGAGGTGCCAATGTCCTTAGCTCAACTAGGTTGAGTTTCAGGAGTTGTGGCAATAATGTGGCATAAGGCATAGGGATCGGATCAATCACCCTATTGGCCTGAGATGGTCTCTGTTGAAAAGGTCTTTGCTGATTGTTGTTGCTGGTGCTGTTGTTGTTATAATTTCTCTGAGGTGGATACTGAGCTTGTTGCTGGTAGTGGGATTGTTACTGTGGTTGATATGCTGGCTGTGGATGAATTGGAGCGGGAATGGTGACAGCTGCCACTGACCTATGAACATACTGGGGTCTGCCCCTGCTGGTATGGATAGCATTAGTCTCACCAGTTCTTCTTGGGCCTACAAAAGGCTTTCTTGGGTTGCTGGACGAGCTTGCACCGTTGTCAGAAATTTTTCCCATCTTTAATAGGCTCTCAATTCTTTCTCTAGCTATAACGACATCCGCGAAGCTGGTGGAAGAAAAAGCAGCTAGCCTGTCAATGTATGTCCCTTGGAGGGTGTTCATAAACATGTCGGCCATCTCCCTTTCCGACATGGGTGGTTGGACAGCAGCAGCGAGCTGTCTCCACCTCTGGGCGTACTCCCGGAAGCTTTCTCTAGATGATTGTGACATTCCCATCAGGAGAGTCCTGTTGGGAGCCATATCCAAATTGTACTGGTATTGTCTAATGAAGGCCTCAGCCAGATCCTTCCAGCACCTGATGGTTGCTCTAGTCAAGTGAGAGTACCATTCCCTTGAAGCTCCTGTTAAGCTATCTTCAAAATAAAACATCCATAGCTTTTCATCCATGGTATATGCTTTCAGCCTCCCCAGAAAGGATTGCAAGTGGGTTCGCGGACAGGAAGTTCCGTTGTACTTCTCAAAGCACGGAGGTTTAAACTTGTGGGGAATCCTGACCCCGTCCACTAAGCCCATGTCCATGACATCAAAACCCAAGGAGTTTTGAGACTCCAAGGACCTTAATTTTTCAGCAATTTCATCTAGCCTTCTGTCATAGGCTTCCTCCCCAGCTCCCATCACAGTGAACTGATCTTCCTGGGGGTCTTCTTGCAGTACCCTACCTGTAGTAGCATTCCCCTGTACATTAGCAGGGATGTTGATCTCTGGGTGAAGATGAGGGCCATACACGGGTGGATTGACATGAGGCTGAACCCTCTCATTGTTGCTTGTTCCACCAGTCCCTAGATGGGGGTCTTCCTGAGTCTACCTCTCTACCAATGCTCTTAATCTTTCTTGGCTCTGTGCCAATCCATTCATCACCTCCATAAACTGAGTCATCTGATTTCTCATTTCCAATCTTTCATTGGCCATTTGAGTCCTGACCTCTGTAAGATCCTGTTGTACCTGGTCCATCTGTATACCCGGAAGGTTGTTGCGGGTAGGATATCTGTGTGGACGGTTGAGTGGGAACACCCGACGTCGAGCAATAGTTCCTGAACCACAACAGAGTTAGTAACAAAAAATAAAACAAACCTACAAAATAAAACAAAGGTTAGTATGCAATGCAGTATGCTTATTTGTCTCCAAGGTATCCGGCTTGGCACTTGGTTTTGACCTTTCCAGACCCCTGAGGAAGATGCTTTTGATGTTGCTTGAAAGAACTCAGATAAAACAAACCAATACATATATTACAAGAAGTGAATGATACATAGTTTGTTTTTGTACAATTCATGCCCTCTAAGGGGTCAAAATACAACATAAAAGGAAAAGTACAATGAAAAGAAAGCAACAACAAGCAAAAGTCAGACACCAAGACCAAACTCATCCTCCTGAACTTCCTTTAGAAGTGCTTCAGTCACAGGATCAGCTGGACGCTCTGTGAGATTCCTGATAAGAAGATTCCTGGTGGCAACAGCTGCAGTTAGCTTCTTGTGTCGACTCTGGTCCTTTGACCTCTTCACACCAGCCCTAATCTTCAACTCTGAGATCTCCCTCGGGGCTGCTAGCAGGGCTTCTTGTTGCTCCTTTGCACTAGCCTCCAACTGCTCAATCTTGTCCTGAGTCCTCTTATCTTCCTGAGCACGAGCTTCGGTGATCCTGGCCCACCTAGCTTGACTTTCTTTCAGATACAAATCAGTCCTGGCCTTTTGGAACTGAGCCTCCTTGCAGGCATTCTTCAAGATCTGCTCTCTAGCCCTTGACTTCTTGATGTAGTCTTCTGACTTCTCAATCCTGGCTAGATGCTCCACCTTTAGCTTTTCTAGCCTTTCAATGTCCAGCCGACCATCACTCCTCTCCCAGAGGGTCTTCTGTAGAGCCTGAGTCAGATTCTCATTCCTCTCTTTCAATTTCTCAAACTCCTCTAAGCTGACAGTGGCAGGAGGTGGTGTTGTGGAGGGCCCAGGTGCATCCTCAATGGTGAAGGGCATCCCAGAAATTTGAGCCCTGGCATGAGACCACTCATAGTACTGAGCTGAGGCCACATTGTTGCATCTCCCAAGAATGGCCATTCCTTTGGTCTGGACATTGTCCCAAGCCCAGGATGCTTGCCTGAGAATAGCTAGATTAGGCTTAATCTCACAATAAAGGGTTTCAGCCAAGTCTTGTGCTCTAGGAGGGTGGACCAATGCATAGCCCAATTGTCTTTTGAATAACAGAGGGTTGTAATTGATGCAACCCTTCACTCCTATCAGGGGTACATTGGGAAACTGCCCACAACTAGTAATGATGTCCCTGCCCTTGGTGATCTGAGTGCACCACCTGATATCATCTGAGGTCAAAGCAATGAGTCTTCTAGCCCAGTTCTTCTGCTGGTGAGGATTCAAGAATGCATCAGTCTTGGGCAAGTGTTTGAGCAGCCAGGTATGGAACAGGGGAGCACAGCATCTCACCAACCTTCCTCTCTGCTTTTCATTCCTTTGGTGAACAGAGTAGTAGAAATCTCCCAGTAAGGTGGGCACTGGGTTCCTCAGAATGAAAAGGTGAATGGCATTCTTGCTAATAAACTTAGGCTCGTCTGCAAAAAGTATAACCCCATATATGCTGAGGGCTAACAAAGCACAGACTGCCTTCCATTCTCCCAATGAGGCCTTCAGGATGGCCTGAGAAGTCAAGAAATCCAAATGTAGACCAGAGATTCCAGCCTTGGTAGTCATGTTTTGCCCAATCAAACAAGGTTCCAGATGCAATGCCTTTGCCACTTCTTCATTACTGGGAAAAGCCATCTCAGGGTTGAAGGGGACACCACCCCTGACAGGTACACCAATCAGTGATGAATACTCTTCCAACAAGGGTCCCAACTGAAAATCCTGGAAGGTGAAGCACCTCAGAGGGGGATCATAGAACTGCAGGCAAGTATGAATCAAGCTCCTCTGGGAAGAGTCCAAATCCATAACCACATCAAGGATGCCTCCATAATGTTCTCTGAATAGTGGTATATGGTCTGGAGTAATAAGGGCCTGGATCTTCTTGATGCCAGCTAGCTCAGGCTCAAAGAAATGGTAGGAGATGTTGCTCTTCTTGGGTGCCATGTTGCTGAAGAAGAGCTGAGACAGATGCTGATGATGGAGAATAATACTGAAGATGGGCCACTGACAGGCTGATGCTAGTGATGCAAGTGACTGAAGCAGGTAGCTGATGAGGTTAGCTGAAGCAGATACTGATGAAGATAGGTCTATGCAGATGAAGGGGTCAAAACCAAGCCAAAATATATGATGTGGATACCCTGAAAAAACAAATAAGCAAATGTTAAATGATGCAATGATGATGTATGCAAATGATATGCAAGGGTTTGTGATCAAGCTGGATCTGATTACTGCCTTGGTATAAAGGTCCATGTATGTTTGAGAAGTCCAGATGGAGGTTTAAAAGTCCAGTAACCAAGGTGGGGGACTCAAATAAAGAGTCACATGTCCAGGGTTAAAATCACAAGAACTGTCCCAAAATGGAGTACTCTTAATCAAAACAAAGTAACAGGGTAGGCTGAGGTCAAGGGTACCTGCAAACCTGTAAACATCCCAACCCCCTCACAGGTGGTGTTCTAAAACAAGGATCCTCAGACTTGGATCAGTTATGAGAAGTGTAAACACTTCTAACCCGGAGGTACAGTGTTTACAATAACCATAAAAGATCCTCCTCTAATTCACCTCAGTTTCTAAAGGTCAATACTAAAGGTCATCCAGACTTAGCAGGCTTCCCAGATAGCCCTAGCACTATAGGAAATATGTAGCACAGAGTTCTCAAGAAGAAACCCATATCTGAACCGTGTTTCATATTCCCGCACCAGACCGAAATGGAATGGGAAAGAATATGAACCACTCTAGCCTAGGTGTCCCTCAGGTCCCAAGTATAGGACCTTAAACTTTCAATAGAACCCCCACCCACCAAGACAAAAAACCAGGTCCAGCCAAAATAGTATGATAGTATGATATATGTAAAGCTGTAAAGAAAGCAATAAACAAAACTGTACATAAAGCAATAAAATACATATACAAACACAATTAGCACATAACACCCCAGTAAACACAAACCAAACAAGCGCTAGGAGGAACCCACAAAAAGAACCAGAAGCCCTGGTTGCAGTATAAGATTCCCCAGCAGAGTCGCCAAGCTGTCGCTCCCAAAAGATGAGACTGAGCTCAAATATGGTACAGACGCGAACGGTCGGCGAAAGGACGATGTGAGAACACACAGGAGTGAACTCACAGGGAAAGAAAAGAGTCGCCAGCTAGGCATTTTTATCCCGGAGGAAAGGTAATGCTGCATAGACCTAGAAAGATATGGATAAGACGGTTGCGAACCAGAGAGACTGAGAAAGGGGGTTGATTACAATCTGGGAAGGTATTAGCACCCAGATTGTCCGCCGTACTCGACGGGATCCACGCTTAAAAGATTTGTGTTTTAGAGGGGTAGTGTCAGTGCAATCTGTGTATAAAAGAACTGGAAAAGGATGTACAGGTGTCAGTGTAAAAGCAGTGTGAGGTGTATAAGTGAAGTGTCAGTGTAAGAACAAAGAATGAGATGCTCAAGATCATGAGGCTTAAAAGAATGAAACTGAAAGGAGGGGGAATATACAGAGACTTTTGTTCGATAACTGTTAAGTTATGCCTACGTATCCTCTCGTGCAATGAGGAAGTCAGAACACCGTAGTTCGACCCAAAGAGACTGAAAGATGAATTGACTTGTGAACTGCTTACTTGTCAATGCTCAAGTGTATGACCTGTCTGGCTCAGGTGCAAACTGTCTTGCATTAGACGGAAGAAGCGAGTTCTCGTTTGTGAGTGAATGAGATGAGAAAAGAATCCCGGAGGAGACGATTATTGTTTGTTTTTGAGTTTTCAGTCTTTTATTGCTTTTGAAAATTTGTCATAAGTTAATGAGCTTAAGCCTAAACCAATGGGTTAGTAAACTCATCACATCTTCCCTCTGATTAGGGGTAATGAGAATACCTTAAGTGTGAAGTCAGCATCTCACACTTAATCACCATGATGTAGGATTAAGATCATTAACCTACTTGTTATTATTTAGCTGTTTTTGTTGTTTTTGTTTAGTGTTAAGTAATGAGATTAAGCCATAATCAAAGATTAAACAGACTCATTACACCATCCTAATAGAAGGATAATAGATGAGAATGTTTAAGCTGAGGAAAGCTCCTCAACTTAATCCATGATTAGGGATTAAACTCATGACAAAACAAAGCCTTCATTAAGTGGATTTTAGTTAATGATATGATGAAGAAGTGAGTTTTATGGTTTGTAAGACAACTTGAGGAGGACTTGTCCATTAACACTAGGGTTAGTCCTTCTTAACCGATTAAGGAAGAATTAGAACCCTAATGCAAGGCCCAAGTTACAAGCTTGATGTCTTGATGATTATTAAGTGAATTGATTAAAGGATTTAAACACATTAAGGGTTTAACACTTGGGATTAAAGTTATACACTCCATCCTAATAGAAGGATGCAGGCATAAACTTAATCACAAAGCCTTAAAGCCTTTAGGGTTTAGTCCCTGATTGTGAGGTGAGAAGAGAGGACTCAATGAGACACAAAGGTAAAAGCTAAGGGGGACTAATCAAAACCCTAATTATTGTCATGCATGGTTGTTCCTAAGGTTTGTGAGGTTTTCAGGAGAAATCTTCAGGGGAACCACCAGGAAGCAGATGAAAGGAGCAAAGGAAGCAAAGCAACTTGCTTCATTCAAGAAGACAAGTCACTTGAGAAAAGAAAGTAAGAAGAAGAATGAGCAAGCTCAATCTCAAACACAAGACAAAATGCAGCAATGATGCATAAGAGAGAGGAAAAGAAAATGTGAGAAGTGGAGGCAAATCCACTTCTCAAAGAACTTACCACCTGAAAAGTTAGTGAAAGAAATGCAATGCAATGCAAAATGAAATGAAATGGCATGATGCAAATCAAAACCAGAAGCATATGTATGATGATAATGATGCTATGAGAAGATGCAAACATGAAACAAGGCATGGGGATGATCATATGAACATATGAGTGCAAATGAAGCATGCTTAGAACCATGAACATACATGAAAAGTTATGAAATACAAATGACATACAACATGGCAAATGAAAGATGCAATGATCAAATATGATTCTAATATGTCCTAAGATGTCTAATGAATCAAATGGATGCACAAAATGCTATGGCAAGTCATGGTATGCAAGCAAATGCAAGATGAATGCAAAAGGAAGCCCAAATTAGGGTTTATGATCAATGCACAAAACAAAAACCAAAACCAGAAGCAAACATCAAGATAAAAAATTGAAAATGCATTCAAAGGAACCCTAACCCTACACAAACTCACTGCCCAAAAGGAGGGGATCCAATTCTTAACCTAGTGAAAGTTATGAATTTCTTAAGATTTCTAGGGTTTTAAGGAACCTTGTCAAGAAAAATGTCAAACAAATTGAAAATGCAAGATCAAATCATGCCAATTTAATCCTACAAACTACATGATATGCAAGACACAATGCAAAAAGAATCAAAGTCCAGCTCTTAAAGACTAGGCAGAAATGAATTTTTGAACATTGGATCAAAATAATGCCTTGAAATGAAATTAATTCCATGAAAAATTGTCAAAAGACATCAAGATCAAAAAAGAAATTTGGTTTGAGGGTTGGACAATGTTTCTAAATGATTTTAAAGGTTTCATGAATTTTTTGGTGATTTTTAAATACCTAAAAGTATTTTTAATTAATTAATTCTCATTAATTAATTAAAAATAAACTTTTAAATGATTTAAAAATATTTTTTAATGCAAAAAATAAAAATAAAAATGTTTTTGGTTTCTGAAAATTAATAAAAGTTTGTATAAAAATTTTCAGAATTTTTGAAAATGTTTTACTATTTTTAATAAAATGCACAAATTAAATGAGAAAAATGTGAAATAAAAATTAATAAAATGAAAAGTATAAGCAATGGATGGATCAGATGCGTTCTGGGCAGAGGGAGTTTGACTTGGCGCCACATCCAATGGCCCAAGTTCAAATCTGGTTAAATCAGGTTTATGAATTAATTAATTTGGATTAATTAAGTTAATGAGGATTAGGGTTTCTGAGGACACATCCTAGCCACTCAAACGCGCGCCAGTCAGCCTAAGTCAACTCATCTAACGCACCAAATTCAAACCTCACTTAATGACACAGATTAGGGCTAATGGTTCTCAGGTGGCCGGAGAAGACTTCCGGTCGTCTTCTCCGGCGAACCAAAACCCTAGGTTTCACTACAAGCCACCCCACTTCAAATTAAACACAGGGAAATGATCCTCTAACATCATGGATCATAAATTAACCTTCAAACAACATTTAAACTACATGAATCAAGCAAATCGAAGCAAACATTTTTCACGGGAGAAATTTCAGAACATCAATACATCCTCATTTTCCACTCATTTTTGATTTCAAACACATCATGATGATCAGGATAACATGTAGAATCAGTTTATAACAAGTAAATGAAGTTCTGGAAAAAATTTTCTTGAGCTATACCTAAGATGGAACCTTCTGGTTCTGGGCTTTCTGGGCTGCTTCTTGGTGCAAACTCACTCCTTTTGAGCTCCTGATGAAGTCTTGATACTTGGAAGAAGCTTGTGATGGCTGGTTTGGAAGATCACAGAGGTTCTGCTCAAAGTGGGGTGGAAATCGTATCTTTGATTTAGGGGGTTTCAGGCAATGGTGATGGGTGGTTTTTGATCAGTGGAGTGTGCTGAGTGTGTTTGTGAAGTTTGTTTGTGTGTTTGCAGCTTGTGGAGGGTTTTTCGAAGGCTTTTGCAAAATGGGAGAGATTTTGATAACTATGGCTATGGGCAAGATCAGAATGTGTTGTGTGATGTGTTAGGCTGGGTTTTGTCCATGTATCAAAAGGGGATAGGTCAGAAAGTTGTTGGTGGCCTATGGTGATTGGTATGGGTCTTTGGCCAAAATGTCAACTTGATGTGTACTTGAGGTATGGGCTATGGTATGACTTGCTTTTTGGCTTGCTTTTGCTCAGCTTGAATCAAGGAATGCTGTGAAAAAGGTTTAGAGGCAATGCAGCAAGTGGTTTGTAACTTATGATGAGTTTTGCAAGTTGGTTCAAGCTTGGTTCCTTTGAGATTTCTTGAGTTTCAATGCATCAAGGTGCAAAGTTCTTTGGCCCATTCTGAATTTTAGAGGTCATATGATCATGTTGTGAAGAAATGATATACATTTGAGGCCTTTAGAACACTTGAACAAACCATTTTGCAAAATGTCTCTTTGGTAGAAAACTTCAAATTTTGTGATTTTAGCCAACTTTGACAATCCATAACTTTTGATCCAAAATGAATTAGGTCATGTTCTTGTACTTTTTGAAAAGGGAATGATCCATTCTACAACTTTCATGACCAAAGTTTTTCCATTTGAAGCATTTTTGAATCAAAAAGCAAGGGTTGAAAAAGTTTCCCAAAATGGCAATTTCATTAAAAGTCAAACTTTCCCAAAAAGTCAACTTTGCAAATGACTTGTAATTCTTCAATTTTGTGAACTTACAACATCTTTCATGATCAAATAAAGATCATACACAATCAAAATGATGAATAACACCCTTTGGTTGGGTCATTGGGGGCCTCAGATGCCCTGATTTTACACTGACTTGCTTGAAAAGTCAACTCTTGATCAGATGACTTCCCTATGGAATTTCTTCATGAAAATTGATATGCATGCTACCTATACCATATAGAGACCAATAGAAACAAGAATGACTAAAAAAATTGGAGTTATGGCCTCTGAAACCAAAACCCTAATTTTAGGTCATCTGTGCAGTCAAACCTGGCTCTGCTTCCATGCCATTTTCAGTTCTTGTGATTCTTTGACATTCTTGACTTTGAGAGGATATATTATGATGTTTGAACATACATGGACCCCTTTGAAGTGATTGATGACCTTTGGAGTGGCTCCAGAAGCTCTTGGATTGCTCAGATCACAAACCCTAGATGCAGATGACTTAGAACCAATGCAGTGAAACAGAAATGTAATATGAGATACTATGATTGATCTTATGCATATGAAATGATCACAAGCCATGGTGTGAATGGGTGAGGGCAAATTTGGGGTGTTTACAGTCGAACAACTATTAGTATCATGTCCGGGATAGTTGGAGTGATACCCACACCTTGACTTGGGATTATAGAAAGGAGGGGAAGTATTAGGATTTTGAGGAGGATTTTTCAAGGAAATTAGCTTCATCTCCAACAAGCATTGCAGAACTTGCGACATTGGAGTGCTGAATTTGATAAACTGTCTTTTACACTCCTTGTGTTGTGGTGGATTAGACCTACAAGATATTATTTCTTCAACTAAATAATTATCAGTAGCATCTGGTCTCTTCCCTTATTTTATCCTCATCCTCCTTTTAACTAAGTCAGTTTGTTTCATCGGAGGTTGACTGACGATTAGATTCCTGACTCCATTACTTTGAAGTCTATGGATAAAGGTTTTCAGCTTTTCTTGCCCCTGAGCTAAACTTTGAATAAGAACCACCTGGTTATTCATCTGGATCCTCATTTCTGCCATCTCAGCTTGCAATTGTTCCAATTGACCATTCTTGTTATCTTCATGATTTTCAGAGAGGAGTGCTTTCAACTCTTCTTGCCCCTTGGACAAATTCAGGATCACTTCTTGGAACTGAGCATTCTGAGTCTGGAGATCCTTGACAGTTTGTTCGAGAGCCATTTCTGCTTAAATAAACAACAAGAAGATTGAGAAACCAGCTATAGAAACCTGTCATGCAATGATATGGTATGTAGATGCATATGCAATGTTTTCAAGGACCGCAGGATTTAAATTTGTTTAAAGAAAACAAAATTTTATTAGTAAGCATTAAAGTAATTTGCCCCTTGGGCTTAAAATGAAAGGAAATAATAATAAAGTATAAAAAATAAATATATGGGGTTTTAAGTCTCCTATGGACGCTTCCTCTTTGTGTGGAGGTATTTGTTGAGGTTCCGCTCTTCGTGACGTTGCCTTGTTAGCTCCAGAATTCTTTCTTGACCAGCTCTCAAATGAGTCTCAAAAGTATCCCTTTGCTCTTTCAACTGAATCCAGGACTTCAGCAACTCTTCCAAATCAATGGGCATGTCTGGATGAAGGATGGTATAAGGAACATCTCCTTCACCAACAGGCTCCATAGTGACTGGTAGAACATCAGGATATGGCATCATAAGAGTCTGAGCACGAGATCGCACCCCTCTGAGATAAGGCTCCATAGGAATAGAATACTTTGGCTCTAAAGTCTTGCTATCAATCATATTCACCTTGTTCCAAGCTCGTATAAACCTTTGACGGTAACCCTGAAGATCGTTGTCATAGTCGAACACAATACCCTGAATAAGCATGTCATGAGGACCATTACTCCGAGCATAACCAAACTGACGTAGAGCTAAAGAAGGGTTGTAAGTGATGCCCCCTATTATGCCAAGGAGTGGAACATTAGGGAACTCCCCACAACGGTCAATGATAGTAACATTCTCCATAAATCGAGAGCACCAATGAATATCTGAATGAGAAAGTGACATAATCCTCTTAGACCACCTTAACCCTTGTTCATTCTTCATCACTGATCGAGGAAGGTGAGAAATAAACCACCTAGCTAATAAAGGTATGCAGCACATCAGAGTTCCTCTAGCCTTCGTAGTACGAGTGTGAAGAGAGTGTAAGATATCTCTAAGTAATGTAGGCACTGGGTTGCGAGTCAGAAATATGTTGATGGCGTGTACGTCTATGAACTGGTCTAGATTAGGGAACAACACTAAGCCATAAATTAATAAGGCTAAGATCTCCTCAATAGCATCATAACTCATAGCCTTCAAGAACACTTGAGCTTTCTCCATCAATACCTTAGCAAGAATACCCTTAACTCCACTTCTCATTTCTAGGACAATGTCTAATTTCTTCAGATGTAGGGCTGCAACAATGACTTCAGGTTTAGGCTCTTTCTCTAAGCCTATGAAGTGTCTTTGATCAAGGATAGGTATACCCAGTAGTTTGGAGAACTCTTCCATTGTAGGAACCAGCTGATAGTCGGGAAATGTGAAGCAATGATGTTTAGGATCAAAGAATTGAAATAGGACACTCATCATGTCTTCATTGAACCCTGAAATGACTAGATCCAGTAGGTGACCATGTCTCTTGATGAATTGGGAGTTTTCAGAAACTTGAGAGACCAATTCCTTGAGCTTAGAAGGTATTCCTACAAAGTTGATCCGGATAGTATTCCTACGAACAGAAGCCATGACCTACAGCAAAGAACAAATATAAATCCTTTGGTCCTTGAAATGGTTAGTTAAAATACTATGCTTATGATGTCATGATATCATGATGTTATGCTCAATCACAGACATGTGGCACACACAAACAAATCACACAATAGCAATAGGTTTGAAGGCTTGCATGAGGTTTAAAGGTAAGTACCCTCCCCTGAAGTTTAGATGGTTCATCCTGTCCCATAAAAGTAACAAGGTTCTAAGGGATCTCAATATCACTGATCCTTCCCAAGGGTGGTTGTTCAGTAGGCAACTTACTTGCCAACCAAAACCTTCCAAGTTTAGGATCTCAATGGGCGTAGCATCGAGTATCAACCAACTTTAGACTTCTCCAAAGCCGGTTATCTCACTACTTTCTAAGGGCCAAGATGGAATAACTAGGGTTCTAAAAGTCAGTTAGGGTATTGACAACATATGGCAGTCCCATATTATCCTTAACTTACTTAAGGAACATAAGCACCAACCAAGAAGTCACACTAACTATGGCCACCAGATCAACCATATCGGTATACGCCGTACAGTTTCCTTGGTCTATTGCCATTTACCTAGGGTACACTAGATCCGGGTTAGGATCTTTCACACAAAAAACCCAACAGAAAAGTAAAGCAAACAAAGCAAACAATTTAAGTGATCTAATTCCTAAGGGTACCCCTCTTTTACTTAGTAAATCCCCAGCAGAGTCGCCAGTTCTGTAACACAGTGGGAGAACTGACTTTTAGTTATGTTGCGGATAGCAAGAGTTGCCACCGACTTTTATTTTATCCAAGTGGAAAGGACATAAAAGAACAGAAAAGAACTATTTTAAAAGACTTGAGTTCGGGGGGTAGGTTATACAAAGGGAAGGTGTTAGCACCATTTATATCCATGGTTATCCATGGGCTCTTAGTTACTTAGCTCACTTAAATTGTTTTTGAAGAGTGTAGTGTGTGATTAGAAATTTTTCTAAGTACTTTGTAATGATCCTCGTATGGATGTATACAAAGCCTTGTTTTGAAAAATGTTTAAGAAAGTGAGGTGTAAAAAGTATTTTGAAATGTGAGCAAGCAACTAAGAGATACCTACCCTAGACTAAGTCATTCATGTTCTTATATGTCCTTTCAAGGGTAAGACTATCCCTATTATTAAGGAATAGGTAGTCATTACCTTGGATTTGTATAAGGGACGGGCGTAGGGTCATCGTATGGTCATAGAAGACAACTTAAGGGATGTCTTTAGCAAACTGGGAGGGACTATCATCTTTTACCGAAGGGACAAGATCATTATCGTAGGCAACATCGTAGGGATTTGATCTTTTAAATCTGGGAGGGACTAGATAATTTATTTATGGAGGGATTTTGCTTAAGACATCCCTATATTCGAGGGACTTGACCATTTTAAATAAGGCAACCAAGAAGAATACCCTAGGAAGTGCAAGATGGCGATCAAAGATCGACTTACGTGTGTGAGTGTTTATTTTCAAATATTTATTTTATTTAATTAATTATCTAAAACCGATTAATTTCAATTAATTTATCACTCCCTATTTATTAACCAAGCAATTAAATAAAATACGAAAATAAAATCTACACTATTACATGGCTTATGGGCAATTACAAAATAATCGAGCAAGAAAAATAAATTACAATATAATAACATATACAATTTTCTAATAAAATAAAGCAATAATATATAAATAATAAAGCAAAAGAAAGGAAACAAAATAAATTTAAGATTTTAAAAAATTAAATTAAAGTTTTAATTAAAAAAAATTAAGTTTAGGTTAAGAAAATTAATTAAGTTAAAATTTTAATGTTAATGAGGAAAATTAGGGTTTATTAGAATTAGTCAAAAAAATTAGGGTTTTAGAAAATAATTAATTTTTTTTATTTACAATATATATATATATATATATATATATATATATATATATATATATATATATATATATATATATATATATATATATAATAAAAAATATGTACAAAATATTATAAGATTAATTAAATTAAAGAAATTAATTAATTTTTAATAATTATATATATATATATATATATATATATATATATATATATATATATAAAAGAAACAAAATATATGACAAAAATAAAAGTGGGGAGACCTGGTTTTGATCCCAAGACCTCCCCCTTACCAGAATAAAACCCTGCCACTGGGCTAGCGCGTGCTAGTGCTTTTCATAGGACCAATTATCAGTAAATTATATATTTAGAAATAAAATGAATTTAACGCAAAAAAGAAATGGTTGCAACTGGTTTCGATCCTGAGCCTCTTGGTTCACAAAACCAGTGTGTCTTCCACTAGGCCAACCGCGCCCTTGAACATATACTTGCAAATAATAATATATAAAATAAAACTACTTTTTTTATTTAAAAAACAAGCCAGAAGTCGTCTTCTTCACAACACTGTCCGTTTAGCTTTTAGCAACAGTCATCCGTCACTAAAACTCGTAGTGACGGATTTTACTCGTCACTATAGACCCTGCATAATCAAACATTGAAAATATGATGGATAAATTGTTTTTAATGGTTCTGATCGATTAATGTTAGGTTCCTAAGTCCAAATAGATCATCAATTTCATGCGAAACTGCCTCCATATGGTATTCCCGAATTGGAGCTCTCAAACCCTAAACATGGTAGATTGTTATTCCTGCACGATAAACCTAAATAACATGTCCAGAAACACTATATACATCATCATAATCAATATTACATATCCAATTTGCAGTTTGAAAGCATGTATAATCGTAATCGAATTTCAAAAAATTAACACAAGAATGCAACCGGTTAGCATGATTTAGGATGTTATGGATAATGGTGATGAGTGCTACATGTCCAGGATCATTCAGAGAGTTGATTTCAACCTTCAAAACACTTGTAAAATGCATGGATCAAGGAAACCGAATTTGAATTTTGTTGTGACTTTTTGATGTTTTGGATGAGGGCTTGCCTGCAGAAAAATCGTCCCTTAGCATGTAGTCTTCTTGTGTTTATATAATAGACTGATTCTAGGTCAAAAGATAGGCCTTTGTATCATGGATTTTGGTGACTTGATGAGGAAGAAATCAATCATTCTTAAATGTCAAAAAAATCAAATATCCTCTTTCTATTTTTGCCTTGCACGAATTTGGATTGCATCCAATCACTTTAAATGGTGTTTATAAGCATCTAAATGAAAGATCAAATCCAATATTTGAGTTTTTATATTTTATTTTGATTTAAATTGAATTTTAATGAATAAAATCAAAATAAATATAAAATAAATTATAAAAATCTGAATAAATAAGAATTGGGTCGTGCATGATGTCATTGTAAGGATTGGATCACAAAATTGCAAGCCCATTTGAAAAGATTTGATTCTAAGGCCTCATTAGCTCAATATACCCCTCAAATATTTCCCAACATTGCAAAGGCATAAATCCCTCAATTTTAAGGCTATGAAGGTGTTCTTGGACATTTTGGAAAGCTTAAGGAGTCCTCTAACCAACATTATTGGTCTCATGTCAATAGCTTTTACCATTTTCAAATTATTCCCTTTGGAAGAAGTTGACTTTTTGTTGACTTTTGAAATGACCTGTAATATTTTAGCTCATACCTTCCAAATGAAGCATTTTTAGGCTTGGCTTGTGAGACACAAAGTTGTACAGAATTAAACTTCCTTCAAAATGAGCTTTGTATGAGAAATGTTTCATGAATCATGTGAAAGTTATGGCTGGTCAAAGTTCAGTTGACTTTCCTTAAGAAAACCTTAATTTAGAAACTCCTGATTCTTGATGATCTGAAACTTCCTTGATGAATCATGATCAACATTTGATAAAATGATGAATTTTACTTCACAAACTTGATGTTGGTAAAAAAATCTTGAAGTTTGACTTTAGTTTGACCACAGTTGACCTCAGTTTGACTTTTTAACTACTTTGACTGATTTTTACATATCTGATCATCTGACTGGGCAATCTCTTTAGGAAAGCTTTGAAACTTGACATAGGGATTCTTGAAGTCATATGGGATGCCATGAAGCTCACTTGAAGCCTTGAAAATCATTTTAACCTGAGGAAACACAAAACCCTAGTTTTGGACACTTGGCTTAGGAGGAGGCATTGTCTGAGGAAACTTCCATACTTCTTGACCAATTGGGAGTCTTGAGGACCTTATGATCCTTTATAAATCTTGAGAGAGATTGTCTTGATTGTGGGAGGGAAAATTTTGGGGTACAACAGCTTGGGATTAGGGATTCATAGTGATTTGAAGTGTATACCAATAAGACTGATCCTTCTGGTCCTTCTAGTGGTGAAAGGTGTAGCTAGGATTTTTGTTCTTGAGAATATTTTTTTAGTCAAAGTTACAAGGTTGTTCTCTTCATTCTCAAGTCATCTGTGTTATGAATAATTTGGAAGACAGAAGTGTGCTTAATTCAAATGTTCCACGTTCGAGGATCCAAATCAGGGTTTTTATGGAAAGTTCGTGTTTCAATTCAAGGGTCAATTTCAGTTAAATTTCTCAAGACAAATTGATTTCAATTTGGGTTCAAATTATTCAATGTTCGAATCAAAGTTTTATGGTTCAAGTGTTTTGGTAGACGCATCATTCATACCAGGTGCAAATAACAACTAGGCCAAGTTAACAATTCGAAATACAAGCACATTTGCTTATAGTTGGACTCAAGCCCAATTGACAATTTCTTTGTTATCACTAACCAATAACTAGTGTCAAAAGACCATTACTAAAATTGACTGGCTATGAATGGAAAACCCAGCTCCATCACTACTGAACTTCTTACAAAGGGCATAGATAACACATGGAAGAGATATGTGGTCTTTGATATTCCTCGGCTAATGGGGGACGTTTTTTTCAATAAGAGTTGAATGAGAAGTTTTTTTTAATTAGAGTGGAATGGCCCATTTTCCAAGTCGCCGGATTGAATTCCAACCTCAGTTTTTTATTAGACAAACTAGCAAGGAAAAATAAAATAAAAATTTGTTTGAATATAATTCATATTGCACAAATTCACCAAATTACAGTAGGAAAATTCAATAACAGAAAATGAAGTTCACTACAGAAGCTCGGTTACAATTACAAAAATAATAGAACAAAATTACAAAAGAGGAGGATTCAAGTTTGACTTATGAGGATTCAAGGCTATGAAGCAAATTCGTTAATATGTATCTATAAGTTCGGATTTATCTGAAATTCAGGGAGTACATTGTTGACCCCTTGGAAGCTCCTGGAACTCTTATTCCATCTGATGCAGCTGATTCGCATAATTGAGTACGATGATTCTTCTTCCTCTTTTGTTGCTAGTCCTTCATCAAGAGACCATGATTCGTCTCGTATTGCATTGTTGAGCAGCAGGGTTGGAAGTTCATCCGAAGATACATCAGAGTTTAAGACTTTTGAAAAAAGGGAACAGGTACAAGCAGTTTGCTTATCCAGGGAAAGAATCTGATATTGGCAAGGAAGAAGTAAAGAAACCGTTAAATGAATTCAAAATATGCCGAATACAGAAAAGATCAACCAAGAAAATTTCAGTTACCAATAATAATCAGTATCAGTTGCAAAAGGGGGGATTACAACAGAAACGTTGAAGAAAAATTTTAACAAAAAATTTCAAAAGAAACAAAATTCAGTCAAAAAAATCAGTGGCAGAATCTCTAACTAACTAAATAACAAACTGCAACTAACATTTACCTTATAAATTACCAAATCATCCTTCAATTCATCACCTATAAGAAGAGTTGTTGCTTCTTCTTCATTGGGCCTTCTCCATTGATCTTCAATCCTCATCTAAAAACCCTCTTCAATCTCTTCTCTTCACACCAAATCTCTGCAACTTTTGAATTCAACTCTCTTTTTCACCACCATCTTTTTCTCTAATATCTATTCACCATCACCATTCTTCAACTTCATCATAACTTCATCAACCTCCATCTTCAACTCTTCAATCACTTCTTCATATCTTCAATCAATTTTGCATCATCAATCGTAAAACTCTCTACATTTTCGAACTTTCTTCATCAATCTTACATAATCACTCATTGAACCTGCAGATTCAACCAACACCAAGCAGAGGGAGAAGTGCGATTTAGAAAAAGATTCGAAGAATCTCATAACGAAACAAAGCGGATCACAAAAAGAATCATAGGCAAATAATCGAAACCGAAATCATTACCTTCATCGTATATCTCATTCGAAAGACTACACCTTCGATCATCATCGCCACCTTTTACACACAACTTCACCTTCAATCGTCGTCTTAATCGCTTCCTTCATCCTCATCAATCGTCCTCAATAACAACCTGCAAGAAAACGAAATCACCCTCATCAACAAGAGCACAAAGACCGTAACATCAATATTCTCAGAAGATCGTGCAACTTACCGGAAAAAGTAATAGAGGGTGTAGGCTTCGTCGTTCTTCATCAAGCAAAGACAACAATTGTTTCTTCCAACCTTCAAATCACAACGTACTTTCGATCGATTGAAGGTACGATATCTTTTGATTTTGTTGTTACCTCGCTTCTGACATGTTTCGATCTAAATATTTTGGACTAATTAGTTGGATTCATTTGTGGATTTGAGATGAGGAAAAAGAAACGATTAAGGTTTATTCATAGTGGTCACGGTTTAGATGATCGGAGGGAGAGGCAGTTGCGGCGTGGTGGGGCTAGGGTTAAGTGGAGAAGACGAAGTTGTTATGAGAGAAAGGGAGAAAACGTGTATGAGGGAGAGAGGCTTTTAGTATGAGTTTTCACGTTTTGTTCTTGTGAGGATATTTAGGATAAGATTCTTCCTTGTGGTCCATTCAGGCGGTGACAAGTGTCAATGTCTTGTAGGACCATTGAATTCGCATCCTACACATGATTGCCTACCATAACATCTGTATACGCACGTAGTTGCCACCTTTAGATTCATCATCGTGTCTAGTCTGCGAATCTGACGGACCATATAAGTCAACAGAGTTGACTGAGGTGTACCATACACCCACAGGCTCTCATAACGCGAATTGGGCCTAATACCATCACTATTCGCACCCATAAATCAGACCCATGTCTCTTTTAACTGAGTTTTTACTATTTTCACACCCCTGGCCATTTTCTTTAGTTTTTCCTTATTCTTTTATAATTTCTTTTCAAAATTCATTTTAGAAAAATAGATTCCTCAATAAAAATTCCAGAAAAATTAAATAACATTTTGGCATAATAAAAAATTAGTTTGTATTTTTTAAATTCTTTTTTCGACTTTTTCACATTTAATTTTGATTTTATGCTTTATATGCTTTCAATAATTTTTGCAATGTTGCACATTAATTCATTTGTTCATATTTTTGCATATTCATATTAATTTCATTTACTAACAACTTTTTTGGTTGTGCAAGGTATTATTTGAGGACTATGCTTACGGATTCAGATTATTTTTCCATTATGCTTTGATTGTTTTTTTTATGCTTTCATGATGTAATAGTCTAGAATATTTTATGCTTGTATGATGCCTTTAATTAGGGTAGAAAAAAAAGTTAAAATGAAGCGTTAGAAAACCAAATTTCAAAAAGGGAAGAAAAGAGATATTCGATCCAATGTCGAATAATTTCAAAACAAAAATAAATGAACAAGTTCCATATGATATTAGGATTTCCTCGATTACACCTTCGCTCCACTCCAATAAACCAAAGCACAAACCTTGTATGTTACGAACCATAAGTCGTGTGTCTCAACACCGCGCAATCGACCCACCCGATCCACCATTCCATTCCTTTCGTGACTCATCATACGTTCTCACCAACCACGACATAGGAGGACCATGCACATTATTTCACTTTAATACTCGCATTTTCAGGTTTAGTATCCACTTAGGTAGGCTTTCCTCTTTCAAGCTTCACTAACCATAGGATTCCCATTTGAACACAAATTACTTAGGGTAAGTCTAGCTCCCTTAAAGTTTTCCTTTTGCGATTTGAGTCTCACCTCTCATCTTTAAAGAAAAATCAGCAACATTTAATAATGAAAGTGTGCACAATACGCCACGATCCTTAAGCTATATGGCAAATGATTAGTGTAGGTCTCTTCCACTCTTCTAGAATGCTTTACAAACGTTCTATTGGGGGAGACCTTGGAAAGTATTCGCTCATGTATCATAGTCTTTAGTGTTGTGCATACGATACACTAAAATCAAACACACTTCTTTTAAAAGACAATAAACTAACAAGATATCATTCTTATTTTCTCACCTCACATTCCTTGCGAGTGATCATGACTTATCTCAATAGTTCGATAACCATATGGTAACACACTCGATTCAGCGAGAAGGCAACACCTGAGATACAGTTGTGGCAACGTCATCCTAAAAAACACAAACAAATCTCAGCCGTAGTCAGGAGAACTACGTCGACTCTGATCCTCATTTTCTCGATGAGGTAGGTAGGCAGCGAGTTAGGGCCCGTTCAAACACATTCTTTATTTTAACTACATTTTTCCCATAAATTTTCATTCTCTTTTTCAGTTCCCTTTCTCTCATTCCATTTCCAGTAGTGGTTTTTATTCATCAGCAGTTTTATTTCTCACCCTTTGAAACAGTTCAAGCAAGCGTGGATCCCGTTGGGTACGTTAGACAATCTGGGTGCTAATACCTTCCCAGGTCGTAACCGACTCCCGAACCCAATATCTTTGGTTCGCATAACCTTGTCCTTTCCTTTTCTCTTCAATTTGTGCAACATTACCTTTCCTAATCATTCAGGATAAAAATGTCTGGCTGGCGACTCTACCTTTTCCGCGTCACTTTCGCGCTTGTACTTGGATGAAAATCCCGGGAGTGATAGTTGGTGACTCTGCTAGGGATCGAACCCAGAATCTCTGGTTTCCCCTTTGAGAGTCAATCCTAGCGCTTGTCTGTTTCTATTTTCTTTGGGTGTTTATTTTTTTGTTGTTGTGCACTTTGGTTTAGCTTTACTTTTTTATTTACAATTTATTGCTTTACTTTATTTACAGCTTTCCACACTTTACCTTACTATTATACATATTGGCATATACTGGTTGTTCTAGTTTTCCTTGGCAGGATAGGGTTACTGTGAGATAAGCCAACTACCCAACTTGAGTATACACATAGGGTTTAGAGTGGGCAGTCTTGTGGCTTGCGTGGTCTTGAGCACGTGTAGTTTTCATGAGTCTCACACCCAGATCAGGATCTCTTGGGAGATGTTCTATACTGCCTAGACAAACCATAGAATGTTCCCACCTAAGCTGCTAACACTGGGAACTGATCACCGAGGACCTTAGTGGAAACAACCATCTCTAGTGGTGACAGTGGCATACCATATTTTGTGGCAAACCCATTCGCACCCGAGGGCCCACTGGGAAGTCTTATAGGATGACCTTGTTCTCTCATAGGAACCCAGTCACAACAACTGGTCGTATGAAGGTAGTATTGTACCCTTCAGGATGAATGTACTATTGTTTCTCGACTTCAGTGCTTGAAGCCGGGAACTTATGAGGGATGCTTATTTTTCCCGGACTCAGTGTAGACCTCTCTGAGTAGTACATAATGCCTAACCGATTCCCTGATTTGGTCATGAGAAATTTCTTGGAAATGGTGAATGTATTATTGCTTCTCGGCTTTGAGATTCCGTGATGTCGACTCGGAGCACACCTGTGAGGTGGGGGCCTATTTACAGGTTAACAGGAAAATTAACCTTCAACATACCTTGTTCCTGATACTTGGGTTTTCTGTTGACATATACTTGTGATCTGGTATTCTTGACAGTTGATACTCAGGCAAATCAAAAGACAGTACAACAATGCTCAGTATATGCAACAGTGATCACATGTCAGCTGCATAAATGACATCATGGCATTTCAGCATTAATGTTCAGTTATTTCTGAGGATCTTACACCTGAATCTTACCTCCTTGGAAATAACTGACCATGACATTTGCATACATCCCTGCATTCATGACAGGTGTTTGGGGTCAGATTCTTATCCTGATTTGGTTTTCAACAGAATGGCCAACTTGAATCACAATCATCAAGGTATGAACATGGAGCAACTCCGAGAGGAAGTGGCTGAAATGAAGATCCGAATGGGATAATTCATGGTGGACATGCAGGCCTTGTCTTATGATCATGATCTACTAAGAGAAAAAGTTTACCAATTGATGAATCAGGAGAACCAGACCACAGAGGTTCCGAAGGCAGTATTAAAGGAAGAAGGGTTACTATGTTCCTGTTGCTTCTACTGAAGTTGTTGTTTCTCCCTGTTCAGTGGGGTGTTCCCGAGACCAGGGATTGTTTTGTAGACGTTCTCCACAACTTTGGACTCCTAAGCCTTTCAACCCGCAGTTGCTTCCATTTCCCCAAAGGAAGTTTAAGGGCAAAAACCGTGAACAAAGGCCGAAGAAACCCGAGGTTAAGTTTGATTCGATCCCAGTGTCATATGCGCAGTTTCTTCCATGCTTGCTCGAACTCAAACTGGTCGAACTCATAACTTTGGTAAACTTTCCTGCAAAGCTTCCTCCAGATTTTGACGCTAGTTCTAGGTGTGATTTCCATTCTGGTGCACCTGGTCACAATGTGGAAAACTGTAAAAGGTTCAAATATCGGGTCCAAGAGCTCATTGACACAAAAATGACTGAGTTCGCACCAATCAACATGAATGTGTCAGGTGATCCCATATCAGTGGTTCCAAAAGAATGGGGTCCTCATTTCCCTTCCACGAGGGCCACCTCAAATCGGGGGCATATTTTGGGTCATAAAGTCATCATTCCAGCAATCTCCGCCCATTCACCAATCAAACATGGAGAAGAAAGTGTAGGAGGAATTTGGATGTTTGAATTCATATCAGCAACAAAATTATTAACAACAGGGGAGACTCAGACTCAAGCAGCCCGAAAGAGTGTTTACTCCAAGGCTTAGTCCTCATAGTTAAGTATTTGCTCGTTTGCTCAAGAACTCTTTGATTCAGCCAAGGAATGCCTTGCCAATGTCGTACCCCATTCCTCCATATTACAATATGGATGTTATGTGTGAATTCCACTCAGGAACGTTCGGACATACAATTGATGAGTGCAAAGCGTTCAAACACAATGTCCAAGATCTAATTGATTCAGGGGTCGTTACACCAGAAGGTGTCCTCAGGAGTTAAAGCCTCTTAGATTAGTTGATCATACAGGTTACACATGCATCTTTATAGACTCAAGTCGGGTGTTGATCATGCAAATAGTTGATGAACCATAGGATGAATAATTGCTTTGTTGTGTTTTGAGATTACCTTCAGAGTTGTTGATGGAATCTCTTGTTTTGTATCTTTGGTTGTGGCTTTTTCTTATACTTTGGTATTATTGACATGGGTTGTATGGTTTTTTCACGTGTTTGCACATTATTTCTCTATGGTGGTTTATTTTTCAGGTGTCATTGATTCAACTTTTCCATTCTGGAAATATTATTTCGATAATGAACTCTCAACGCTCAACACTTTCTCCGCACACACTCACAATGTTTTATCTTATAGTGTGGCACTCTGTAGATGTATTTGTCCCTCCATCTGAATGAAGTTGGGATCAGGAGATAAAATACCCCAAATGATTAGCATGGAATTTTCATGCATTCATGCATATCATTTTTTTAATACTAACAGGTTATCTGGGTTTCTTAACTTATTTGATTATTTCGGGAAAGATTGCAAATCGTCATCTGTACCGGTACGCCACTCACCGCAACCAAAGAAACATCATAGAGACCGTACAGACTGAACTCCGCATTAGGGTGGATGAATTTATGAATATGATACAGGGCATGTCCCAAGGGCAGCAAGAGTTAAGGGTTGTTATGCAAAGACTTGATCCGCTATGGATGGACCCCCCAGTTATCACATTGGACGCTCAAGGTAACCCTATTCCACCTAGGGGCAACAGGCCTCCTACTCCAGAGGGTGGTCCTATTCCTATTCCAGTCCATGTGTTAGATCAACAGGAAGATCAATTCACCTTGGTCAATGAAGACATGGGATTTCGCACAGGCGGTAATTCCCAAGACTTTCAGATGCTGGCTGAGAAAGTTAGACTTTGGAATGCAGGGATACTCTAGGCATCGATGTTTTCAACATGGGACTGGTTCTAGGGGTGATCATTTATCCAAGGTTTAAGCCACCAGGTTTTGACAAATACAATGGGAGTTCTTTCCTAAAAACTCATCTTCAGGCTTTTTATCGCAAGATCGCTGCGTATACAGAAGATGAGAAGCTTTGGATGTATTATTTCCAAGACAGCCTGTCTGGAGGCTCTTTGGAATGGTACATGAAGTTGAAGAAGACTGATGTTCGCAACTGGAAAGAGCTCGGGGAGGCTTTCCTCAAGCAATATCAATATAATATCGACATGGCTCCGAGCAGGACCCAATTGTAGAGCTTGTCTCAAAAGAACTCTGAAAGCTTCAAAGAATATACGCAGAGGTGGCGCAAAGTGGCAGCTAGAGTTCAGCTACCACTACTAGAGAGAGAAATGGTGGACCGATTCATGGATACCCTCCCCGGGCACTTCATGGAGTGGTTACCAGGATGTTCATCTAGTGGTTTTTCTGATATCATCCTGACTGGTGAAAGAATTGAAAATTGGATGAAGCGAGGAAAGATCCAGAACAACGGTGCCTCTACTTTTGGAACCAAGAAGTCATTTTCAAATGGGCAAAAGAAAAAGGACAGAGAAGCAGGGCAATGTATGCTCAACGAAAGAGGAGAAAGCAAGGTTCATGTTACCAAATGGCAGACGTGAGTACCCCAGGTGCAACACATTCACAACAACAAAATCATCGCCAACATAACCCTCAACAGGGTAGTCAACAACAACAAAGGAGGGAAAAAGTTTTTGACCCTTTACCAATGTCTTATACCGATCCACTTCAACATTTACTTCAGTTGAAATTGATCGAGCTTTGCAAGCTGTCTCCACCTCCTGATCCACTACCAGATGGATGGGATGCCAACACCCACAGTGATTTCCATTCTGGGGCGCCAAGACACCATATTGATGGGTGTAAGGTTTTTCACCGTAAAGTACAGGATTTTATTGATTCGAAAGCCATCAACTTTGCTCCAAACAGATAGGGAAGAGGGCATTGTCTTAATTGGAAGTCTTCTTACCAAAGCCTGTAAGAAAAATAACTAAAGCAATAAAGATAGAAGTATTCTGATACTCTCAGTAATGGCAGTCATTTGATTTCTTCATTTCATTTTCATCCCTAGTGAGGGGAACTACGCCGCTCTGATTCTTCATTTGTCATGGGTCAATGGAGATACATAAGTATAAGATCGTCAGGTCTTTGCGAGCAACCTTATGGGGAAATTGTATTCCCCAGCTATACTCTTTCCTCCAGACGCCTCGTGCCAGAGACTTAAGGTCAGAATAACTAGAAGAGGAGGTATGATCGCCATGTTGGGTATGTGGCCATTTACTTGAAAAATTACAAGTCCATAAAAAAGATGTTGATCACTGAGTATCCAAGAATGATGAGTCTAGATGGAGTCAAGTCTTTGTAATGACGACAATGTTCAACTTCTTTACTGCATTTTCATTTGTAGTTTCTTTTATTTGCTAAACATTTGTCTGCATGTATGAAATTTGTTTGCTTTTGAAAGATAATATAATAAAACTCACCTATTTTTCTTGAAGTAATTCATTCATATTCACTTATAGCTTCGTATGTGTGCCTTGCAATACCAACTGTCGTGCTTAAACTCTATGAGGGAGAATGACGAAACAAAAACGCAAAATTCTTTAATTGTGTGCTCTTGAATAAGACCCTGTTGACGATGTACATGCTTTGTTTAAAATACCTAAACACCGGAGATATAAGGGAGATAGACCCTCGCTAACCCCTTTGAGCCTTAAAGTAGGAGTTTCTTCTCACACGAAAAAACCCTCACATGTAACCCAGGGTCATGGTAGGTGTCTGCTAGTTGGACCAAGCGTTCAGACTTTTACAAAGGAGTGTATCTGAGGATCCATTACATTTCGTTGTACCAATCAAGAGGTCCAAAGACCAGAAACCACAACGGTTATCCCAATCAAGAGGTCCAAAGACCGGAAACCGCAACGGTTGTCCCAATAAAGAGGTCCAAAGACTGGAAGCCACAATGGTTATCATTCATTGACCAAAGAATGAGGCAGTCACAACCCTCGCAAAGCAATCAGGACAAACAGTGTCACACAATTTGTTAAAAAAAGAATCGAAAAAAGAAAAGCCCACTAAGGTTAAACTTGAAAACAAGCGACTTAGGAAAAATTAGGGCATCCCGCTGGACTTCACAATCCAAGATTCACAAGAATTAGTCTAGGAAAAAGTTAGGGATAAGAAAAATAAGGCAAAAGCAAAAGACAAAAAGGATTACACAAGAAAGATTCTTAAACAAAGAACAAAGTTGTGCGGCACAGACACGAAAGACAAAGGGGTGACTGACTCCAAACGATAACCTGATTGGTGCTTGAACTGTTAGCAGCAATGGTTCCTCAACCAACATGAAACTCTTATGAAAGGTGAGCACTTGTGAAAGCTAGTTGAACATAGAAATGGAGAACATCACGAAGAGGAGTGGGTACCTATAATTTCGAGCCTGTATCCTTTGTTTCTATAACCGTGAACCAGGCCACGATACAACCCTCAAAAGTCCTAATTGAAACATGGTTAATTTAAGAGCGTACTACCACGAGACCGCGTTCCTGACTCCTATGAGTTGTGCTAAAATATCCTTGTTGGTATTGCATGTACATGATTTCATAAAAAATCCAATGTCGTATCTTAACCAGTGATTTGCTCACAAAGGTTTGCGACATCTTTTCAATAAAGACTTCAAGATTAACATGTGTGTTGCATTAGAATTTTCATTCTTAGAATAAACATTTTCTGCTTGCATACATTTGTTTGACATTATAAGAAGTTCACATATGGAACCTCAGTCCAAAAGCTTAATCTTGCCAAGTTGAGAAGTCTGAAACTTCTGAAAGACAATCAGGTCGAGATGCACTTTTCCAGGAAGTTCCATTGAGTAAATACTTTCCCAACCAGTCGTGGTAAGATCCAACTAATCTGGGGAAATCACGTCGAGCAATTTCCCCACAATTCATCCAAACTGGGGAAATCACTTCTAGATCAAATCTCTTAAAGAGCCATTAGTCTGAGGCATTCATTCAAATTTCAGCCAAACTGGGGCAATCACTTCGAGATTCAAATCTCTCTAAGAGCATTTAGTCTGGGTATTGACTCAAAGACCATTCAATCAGAGGTGATCACTTCAAGGCTCGTACTGAGGCAGGCCATCCCAAGAGCACTAGAAGTTATTCTTTCCTGAAGACGGTCAACCATAAGCACATATCCAAGGTTCAGAATACTGGAGCAGAATATCTCACAATGATATGAGGTTTTTCATGAATCCTCGCGAGGAAAATTCTTGAATAGACCATGCGGTCTAGGGTAGTTACTTCGAGATCCAACGAATCTCTCCAAGAGTTGGAAGACATTGAGGCATCTTGGATGCCAGGTTTTCTGTAAAATCCTCTTGAGACATTTTCTTCTGATAGACCTTAGTCTGAGGCGAGTTGAAAATTGCAAGGAACCATTGTTCACTCATGATAAGTAGGTAGTCGATCAGCCCAGAGGCTGGAAGCAAAGCCATTACCAGCACGAAATATCAAGGAGTTGTTTCTTCATCGGGCTTCATTGATAAGGATTCCTTAACAAGTCGCATCAGACAATCTTTTCTCCAACATGGAAAAAAGAAAGGGGTTGGTACTTCCTTGGAAGAGGGTGTCATTATTAAGAGATACTTTATATTCTCATCCCTAACATGAGACGATTTATATCTCTCATCCCCAACAAGAGGCAATTTAAAAATCTTGTCTTTAGCAGGAAGCCTTCTCATTAACACTCTTCATCATCCCCAGTAGAGTTGGAGATTGAAAGTTTCCCCATCATAACAACAGAAGGCTGATGATGTTCTCTCCAAACAAAGAGTCTTCCTTCAACGGAGGATTATTCCCCACCAGAGTCCTCTTATCCCTAGCAGTACATGAAGATTCATTATTCCCTAGCAGTGGTGAAGATAACAAGAAGTCATATGGTTTTCCTTCTTGCACAACATCGTTCGCTTTTTCCCTAGTGAAGTCGCCAAATAAAGTCCAATCCTCATTGGCATCGCCTCCCCAAATAGAGGACTTCGTGCCTAAGTAATTCCCTAACCGGATTCTTCCTCAACATAGTATCAATAAATTATTTCCTCGGCTAGGTTAGAAGGATATCACTTCCCCAACAAAGTTCTACGGGTGGCATACCTCCCAATCAAGTTCATCCCCAAAAGGGTCGTCATTCTTCAGTTTCTCAAAGTCCAATTTATTTTTGGCAAAGGGTGGCAGTTCAGAGCCAGTGTATCAATAACATTATCCCCCGCATAGTTACTTTTCCCCATAGGGATTCACTAAATCAATGCAATGATTATCTCTCCGTAGTAAAGCTAATAGGGATACATGTTATCTATTCATTAGTAGATTTCTTTGTATTTGCATTTAGTAATCATCATTGCATTTGCATCCTCAAAAGGCGTAGCATTTCCATTATTATGGAGCATTACGCCATGGAAAAATTCAAACATATGCATACAAAGCATAAGCTATTTTGGTACCTTGCATGGAAGCCCGAAACATTACTTCTTCAGTCAGATCAAAGTATCCCTATAGAGAATTCCAAGTTCATTCTTCAACATTGTCGTTCTTGTCAGTCAATACTTCTCGTTTCAGTTGAGTTATCATCTTAGTACGATGGTCTCATTTCCTCGGTTCCATTTAAGTACAATGGTCTCGTGTTGTTTGATTTCATCTCAGGACGATGATTTCATCCTTGTTGATTTTGTCTCAGTACGATGGTCTCATTTCCTCGATTCCATTTAAGTACAATGGTCTCGTGTTGTTTGATTTCATCTTAGTACGACGTTTTCATCCTTGTTGATTCGGTCTCAGTACGATGGTCTCATTTCCTCGATTCTATTTAAGTACAATGGTCTCGTGTTTTTTTATTTCATCTCAGTACGATGATTTCATCCTTGTTGATTCTGTCTCAGTATGATGGTCTCAATTCCTCAATTTTATTTAAGTACAATGGTCTCGTGTCGTTTGATTTCATCTCAGTATGATGATTTCATCCTTGTTGATTTCGTCTCAGTACGATGGTCTCATTTCCTCGATTCCATTTAAGTACAATGGTCTCGTGTTGTTTGATTTCATCTCAGTACGGTGATTTCATCCTTGTTGATTCTATATTAGTATGATGGTTTCATATTCCTGGTTATGGATCGCTCGATACCATTTCCTTGTTAGATCTCTTGATGTTGTTTGAGTTGTAAATCGCTCGATGTTACTCCTCTTTTTTGAGTTGTAAATCGCTTGATATTACGTTCTCATGTTCTTGGTCATGGATCGCTCGCTACCATTTCCTTGTCCGATCGCTTGATCTTGTCTGAGTTGTAAATTACTTGATATTACGCCTCTTTGTTTGAGTCGTAAATCGCTTGATATTACGTTCTCATGTACTTGGTTATGGATCGCTCGATACCATTTCCTTGCCAGGTCGTTTGATCTTGTCTGAGTTGTAAATCTCTTGATATTACTCCTCTTTGTTTGAGTCATAAATCGCATAATATTACACTCTCATGTTCTTGGTTATGGATTACTCAATGCCATTTCCTTGTCAGATCGCTTGATCTTGTTTAAGTTGTAAATCTCTTGATGTTACTCCTCTTTGTTTGAGTCGTAAATCGCTTGATATTACGTTCTCATGTTCTTGGTTATGGATCACTCGATACCATTTCCTTGTCAGATCGCTTGATCTTGTTTGAGTTGTAAATCTCTTGATGTTACTCCTCTTTCTTGGAGTCTTATCTCACTTGATATTATGTGTTCATCTTCATGGATCGCTCGATACCATTTCCTTGTCAAATCGTTTGATCTTGTCTGAGTTGTAAATCTCTTGATATTACTCCTCTTTGTTTGAGTGATAAATCACTTGATATTACTTTCTCATGTTATTGGTTATGGATTGCTCGATAATATTTCCTTGTCAGATCGCTTGATCTTGTTTGAGTTTTAAATCGCTTAATGTTACTTGTAACATGGTGGGATAACTGACTTTTTATTTATGTTGCGGATAGCAAGAGTCGCCACCGACTTTTATTTTATCCAATAGGAAAGGTTATAAAAGAACATGAAAGACCTTTTTAAAATTCTAAGTTTGGGGGGTAGGTTATATAAAGGGAAGGTGTTATCGCCCTTTATATCCATGGTTATCCATGGGGTCTTAGTTACTTAGCTCACTTATTTGTTTGAAAAAGAAAGTGTAGTGTGTGTTTAGAAAAGATTTTCAGAAGTTCTTTGTAATGATCCTCATATGGATTTATACAAAGTCTTGAGTTTGAAAATATTTTGAAAGTGGGGTGTGAATAAGAGTTTTTGAAAGAGTGAGCAAGTAATTAAGAACTACCTACCCTAGACTGGTCTTTCATGTTTCTTTATTTCCTTTCAAGGGTAAGACTGTCCTTACTATTAAGGAGTAAGTAGTCATTACCTTGGATTTGATAAGGGACGAGAGTAGGGTCACCGTATGGTCAACGAAGGCAACTTGTAGAGGTGTCTTTAGCAATTCGTAGGGACTATCGTCATTTTTCTGTAGGGTCATCAAGGGACAACATCATTATTTCATAGGCAACTTCGAAGGGACTATGATCTTTTAATCTTGATGGGACTATGATATTTTAATGTTGAAGGGACTATGATGACTTTGTAGGGACTTTGCTTAAGACTCCCCCCTTTTCGAGGGACTTGGCCATATTTTAAGAAGACAGCCAAGGGGGGTAACCCTAGGAGGTGCATATAGCAATTGTAAGACGATCGACTTACGTGTGTGAGTGATTATATTCAGATATTTATCTTACTTTTAATTATCTAAGTCTAATTAATTCAATTAGGTTTTGCACTCCCTATTTTTACTAACCATAAAATAAATAAATAAATAAAATGCGGAAAACATAAAAAAAACCTACGCTATTACACGGCTTCGGGGCAGTTACATAATAATCAAGCGGGGAAAATAAATTACATTAAAAAACCTATACAATTTTTCCAAGTAATTTAAATAAGGCAAAAATAAATCAATAAGCAAAGAATATTATTCTAAATAAATAATTAAATAAAGCAAAAACAAAACAATTAAGTCATTTTATTTGAAATTAAGGTTAGGATAAAAATTAGGCTTAATTTAGAATTAGGATTTTTAATGAAAAGGGTTTTTTAAGAAAATTAAAATTTATTTTAAAAAAATAACCTAATTACTAATTATTGATTAATTTACATATAAAAAAAACAATTAGTGAAATTAAAGAAAAGAAATTGAGATTTTAAGAAAAATTAGGATTATTAATTTATATAAGAAAACTATCAACATTTTTTAATTAAAAGATAAATCAAATAATTTTTTTTATAAAATAATTAATGAAACTTAATATTAATTTTAAGAAAATAAGATTATTAAGAATCATTAGTTTGTTAATTAATTTAGTTTGGTTAATGCTTAAATATCAATTAATCAATTAATTAATTATAATATAATTCAAATAATAAAAGAAAAGAAAAGAAAATAAGAAAAACAGGCATTAAAAATAAATGGGGGAGGCCTGGATTTGAACCCATGACCTCCCCATTACCAAGATTATGCAAGGACCACTGGGGTTGCGCGCGCGGTTGACGTATATGCTGGACCAAATCAAATATATAATAAACCTGTAAAATAAAATAAACGTTAAAAAAAGTAAGAGAACCTGGGAATCGAACCCAGACTTTGAAGCCTCCAGACACCAACGCTCAACCAACTAAGCCACACACGCGTTTACGATAATAATAGAGAATAAACAAATAAAAAAATAAGTCAGAAATTCAAAAATCAGATTCGCGCCATCATCTTCATCTTCTCCAAATTTCCTGCGAAAAATCCTACACTTTTATCTGCGATTTTTCCTACGATTCCAGTTTTGTAGGAATACCTAGGTTTTTATCAACGACCATGAAATCTGCAAAATATTTCAAAATTGAACACACAAACACAATCCCCATACCATTTACAGCTCGATTATGTCATTACAATTCATTTATATTAGTTAATTCATGAAACCCCAATTTGACCTTTGAAACCCTAATAATGGTGTTTCGCGCATCAGACCCTAAACCTTCAATCAAATTGTCCAGAAAGCCTCTTTAGGTCACAACAAACATGAATCAAACAACAAAATCAATTTATAATGGTTAGAAGTATGAGATCGAAAAACATTTAAAGCATATGTAACAAAGGTTCGGTCATGGCATATGAAGATGCTTTGGATGATGTAAATGATGTAGATGTGTTCAATGAACACCCAGGAAGGTGTTGCAACCTTTGTTTCTCCTTGAAATTGCCTCTAGTTTGAAATATGAATTTGGCTTTTGTGAAGAATTTTTGAAATTGGAATAAGGTGTTCTTGACCTGCAAAATCGTCCCATTGTATTTGTTTATGTTTGTGTATATGTAGTGAGCAGAATTAGGTCATAATATGGGCCTTTGGTTCATGGATTTTGGTTACTTGAGATTGAAGAAATACCACTTCTATTTTTGTCAAAAAATCAAATATATCATTACCATAACAAGCTTGCACGAAATTGGATGACTTCAATCATCTTTAAATGTGATATAAATCATTCTAGAACAAAGATTTGATCCATTATTTGATTTTTCATATTTGATTTTCATTAAAATTGAATTTTAACAAATAAAATCCAAAATAATATAAAATAAAATTATAAATCAGAATAAATGGTTATTGGGTCATGCGTGACTCTATCTTCAAGATTGTGTTGCAATTTTATGGGCCCATTTGGAAAAATTTGAAGTTAAGGTCTTTTTTGCTTCATACACCCCTTGAAAATTTCCCAACTTTGCCAATGCATAACTCCCTCAATTTTAAGGCTATGAAAGTGTTCTTGGAATTTTTAGAAATCTTAGAGTGTCCTATAACCAACCTTTTTGGTCCCATGTCAATATCTTTTACCATTTTCAAATTATGAGCTTTGGAAAAAGTTGACTTTTTATTGACTTTCAAAAGGACCTATAATGTTTTAGCTCATACCTTCCAAATGAAGCATTTTTAGGCTTGGCTTGTGATACACAAAGTTGTAGAGAATTCAATTTCCTTCAAAATGGGATTTGGATGGGAAATTTTTGACAAAGTATGTGAAAGTTATGGCTGGTCAAAGTTCAGTTGACTTTTACTATGAAAAATCCTAATTTAGAAACTTCTTAATTCTTGATGATATGAGATTTCCTTGATGAATCATGATCAACCCTTGATCAAATGATGAATTTCAACTCATAATCTTGATGTTGGCAAAAATCTTGAAGTTTTGACTTTAAGTTGACCACAGTGTACCTTTTTGCCAAGTTAACTGATTTTTGGGATATCTGAGCCTCTGACTGGTCAAACTTGTTGGGAAATATTTGAAACTTGACATGAGGATTATTTAAGGTATGTGGGATGTTATGAAGCTCACTTGAGGCCTTTAAAAACCCTAGTTTTAGATCCATTGTTCAGGAAGAGGCTTTGTCTGATGAAACCTTCAATCCTTTTGACCAATTGTGAACCTTGTGACTATTGAGAACTCTTGAAACCCATTGCTTTAATTGTGGGAGGGCAAATTTTGGGGTACAACAAAACTCCTCTTTGTTTGAGTCGTAAATCACTTGATATTATATTCTCATGTTCTTGGTTATGGATCGCTCGATGCCATTTCCTTGTCAGATCCCTTGATCTTGTTTGAGTTGTAAATCGCTTGATGTTAATCCTCTTTGTTTGAGTCGTAAACCTCTTGATATTACGTTCTCATGTTCTTGGTTATGGATCGCTCGATACCATTTCCTTGTCAGATTGCTTGATCTTGTTTGAGTTGTAAATCGCTTGATGTTACTCCTTTTTGTTGGAGTCGTAAATCGCTTGATATTACATTCTCATGTTCATGAATCACTCGATACCATTTCCTTGTCAGATCTCTTGATCTTATTTGATTTTTAGATTTCTTGATATTACTCCTCTTTGTTTGAGTCATAAATCCTTTGATATTACGTTCTCATGTTCCTTGTCAGATCTCTTAATCATTGTTATCATTCATTCAGGTCTACAGTGATTGAATAGGGGCAGCTGTAACACCCCCAAAATTTGCCCTCTTATTCATTACCTCTTAATTGGATCTATGCTTCACATTCACATGCATTCTTCATTAGGTCATAACACTCATAATAATGCATTTCATTGGACTTCTAAGAAATGGGATCGATGCCATCTGAAGTTGGGGTTTCATACCCTATCAATAACATCTTGCTTCTTGATTAGGGTTTATTTCCTTAATTGAGTGATCTTCAACGAGTTCACCTGCAAAGACTAGTCACATGTGCATCTGATCCAGCATCTGGTTTTCAATTCATATTTGCTTAGGATTAGGGATTCACAGTGATTTGAAGTGTATACCAATAAGACTGATCCTTCTGGTCCATCCAGTGGTGAAAGGTGTAGCTAGGATTTTTTTTCTTGAGAATATTTTCTTAGTCAAAGTTACAAGGTTATTTTATTCATTCTCAATTCATATGTGTTATGAATAATTTGGAAGACAAGAGTGTGCTTAATTCAAATGCTCCACGTTCGTGGATCCAAATCAGGGTTTTTATGGAAAGTCCGTGTTTCAATTCAAGGGTCAATTACAGTTAAATTTCTCAAGACGAATTGATTTCAATTTGGGTTCAAATTGTTCAGTGCTCGAATCAAAGTTGTATGGTTCAAAGTTTTTGGTAGATGCATCATTCATACCTGGTGCAAATAACAACTAGGCCAAGTTATGAATTTTAAATACAAACCCATTTGCTTATAGTTGGACTCAAGCCCAATTGACAATTGCTTTTTTTATCACTAACCAATAACTAGTGTCAAAAATCCATTACTAAAATTGGATGGCCATGAATGGAAAACCCATCTCCATCACTACTGAACTTCTTACAAAGGGCATAGAGAGCACATGGAAGAGATATGTGGTCTTTGATATTCCTCGACTAATGGGGGACATTTTTTTCAGTAAGAGTTGAATGAGACATTTTTTTTAATTAAAGTGGAATGGCCCATTTTCCAAGTCACCGGATTTAATTCCAGCCTCATTTTTTTATTAGACAAACTAGAAAGGAAAAATAAAATAAAATAACGTTTGAAGATAATTCACATTGCACGAATTCACCGAATTACAGTAGGAAAATTCAATAACAGAAAATGAAGTTCACTACAGAAGCTCGGTTACAGTTACAACAATAATAGAACAAAATTACAAAAAGAGGAGGATTCAAGTTTGAATTATAAGGATTCAAGGCTATGAAGCAAATTCGTTAATATGTATCTATAAGTTCGGATTTTCCTGAACTTCAGGGATTACATTGTTGACCTCCTGGCAGCTCCTGGAACTCTTATTCCATATGATGCAGCTGATTCGCATAATTGAGTACGATGATTCTTCTTCCTCTTCTATTGCCAGTCTTTCATCAAGAGGCCATGATTCATCTCGTATTGCATCATTTAGCAGCAGGGTTGAAAGTTCATCCGAAGATACTTCGGAGTTTAAGACTTTTGAAAAAAGGGAATAGGTACAAGTAGTTTGCCTATGTAGGGAAAGAATCTGATACTGGCAAGGAAGAAGTAAAGAAACCGTTAAATGAATTCAAAATATGCCGAATACAGAAAAGATCAACCAGGAAAATTTCAGTTACCAATAATAATCAGTATCGGTTATAAAAGGGGGATTACAACGAAAAAGTTGAAGAAAAATTTTAACAGAAAAATTTCAAAAGAAACAAAATTCAATCAAAAAATCAGTGGCAGAATCTCTAACTAACTCAATAACAAACTGCAACTAACTTTTACCTTATAAATTACTAAATCATCCTTCAATTAATCACCTATAAGAAGAGTTGTTGCATCTTCTTCATTGGGCCTTCTCCATTAATCTTCAATCTTCATCTGCAAACCCTCTACAATCTCTTCTCTTCACACCAACTCTCTGCAACTTTTGACTTCAACTCTCTTCTTCACCGCCATCTTCTGCTCCAATATCGATTCAGTAACACCATTCTTCAACTTTATCATAACTTCATCAACCTCCATCTTCAACTCTTCAATCACTTCTTCACATATTTAATCAATTATGCATCATCAATCACCAAACTCTCTATGTTTTTGAACTTTCTTCATCAATCCTACATCATCACTCATTGAATCTGCAGATTCAACCAACAACAAGCAGAGGGAGAAGTGCAATTTAGAAAAATATTCGAAGAATCTCATAACGAAACAAAGCGAATCACAACTCCACCTTCGATCATCATCGCCACCTTTTATGCACAACTTCACCAATGATCGTTGGTTTCATCGCTTCCTTCTTCCTCATCAACTGTCCTCAATAAAAACCTGCAAGAAAATGAAATCGCCCTCATCAACAAGAGCACAACGACCGTAACATCAATATTCTTAGAAGATCGTGCAACTTACCAGAAAAAGTAATAGAGGATGCAGGCTTCGTCGTTCTTCATCAAGCGAAGACAACAATCGTTGCTTCCAACCTTCAAATCTCAACGTACTTTTGATAGATTGAAGGTACAATATCTTTTGATTCCGTTTTTACCTATTTTCTGACGTGCTTCGATCTAAAGATTTAGGACGAATTAGTTGAATTCATTTGTGGATTTGAGATGAGGAAGAAGAAACGATTGAGGTTTATTCATAGTGGTCGCGATTTAGATGATTGGAAGAGGAGGCCACCGCGTCGCGGTGGCGCTATGGTTAAGTGGAGAAGAGGAATTTGTTGTGAGAGAAAGGGAGAAAACGCGTATGAGGGAGAGAGGCCTTTAGTCTGAGTTTTCATGTATTATTCTATTTAAGTTATAATTTCTTTTAATTTTGGATTAAAAAAAGAATAAATACTAATTAATATTATGATAATGCACCATTAAAAATCATAAAAACTCATTTAATCCACCGTTATCTTGGCTTTTGTGAGGATATTTAGGATAATATTCTTCCTTGTGGTCCATTACGGCGGTGACAAGTGTCACCGTCTGGTGGGACCACTGAATTTGCATCCCACGCATGACTACCTACAGTAACATCCTTATACACACGCAGTTTCCACCTTTAGATTCATCATCGTGTCTAGTCTGTGAATTCGACGGACCATATAAGTCAACAGAGTTGACTTAGGTGTACCATACACCCAAGATTAATAGCCTCCTCTATCCCCATAATGCACGCCTCGTATTTTGCTTCATTGTTAGTGCAGTCAAAAGTAATTCTAGCAACGAAGGGAAAGTGAACACCTTCGGGAGTAATTAGAATATCACCCACTCCACGTCCGTTGATATTGATTGCCCCATCAAACATCAACTTCCATTTGGATTCAGGGTTTGGCCCCTCCTTCGGAAGTGGTTCCTCACAATATTTTGCTTTGAGGTACATGATGTCCTCATCGGGGAAATCAAATTTCATTGGCTGATAATCGTCTTCAAGGGGTTGTTGTGCAAGATAGTCTGAAAGTACGCTTCCCTTGATGGCTTTCTGAGAAGTATATTGAATATTGTACTCTGTCAGCACCATCTGCCACCTCGTAACGCTTCCGGTTAGCGTTGATTTCTCAAAAATGTATTTAACAGGATCCATCTTTGAAATCAGTAGGGTTGTGTGGGTCTACATGTACTGTCTCAGTCGGCGAGAAGCCCATGCCAGAGCGCATCAAGTTTTCTCGAGCAGTGAATAACGGGATTCACAGTCGGTAAACTTTTTGCTAAGGTAGTATATTGCATGCTCTTTTCGACCAGACTTGTCATGTTGGCCTAGAACACACCCCATTGACCCTTCTAGCACGGTCAAATACATGATAAGTGGCCTTCCTAGAACCGGAGGCATTAGAATTGGAGGCTCCTGCAAGTATTCTTTTATCTTTTCAAATGCTTTTTGACAATCTTCGTTCCACCTGACCGCTTCTTCTTTTCTTAACAGCTTAAATATTGGCTCACATGTGGCTGTGAGGTGAGATATGAACCGAGCAATGTAGTTCAATCTACCCAGGAAGCCACACATTTCTTTTTCAGTTCGCGGTGCAAGCATATCTTGTATTTCTTTAACTTTTGCAGGATCTACCTCAATTCCTCTTTGACTTACAATGAAACCCATCAGCTTTTCGGAATGCACCCCAAAGGTGCACTTGTTTGGATTTAACCTCAAACAATACTTTCTAAGTCATTCAAACAATTTCTTGAGGTTAACCAAATGCTCTTCTTCGTCTCAGGATTTGGCGATCATGTCATCCACATAGCATTCAATCTCTTTGTGGATCATATCATGAAACAGAGTCATCATTGCCCACTGATAAGTTGCCCCAGTGTTCTTCAAACCAAAGGGCATGACCTTGTAACAGAACGTACCCCAAGGGGTAATGAATGTCGTCTTCTCCATGTCTTCTGGAGCCATTTTAATCTGGTTATAACTGAAGAAACCATCCATGATGGAGAATACCGAGAATTAAGCCGTATTATCAACCAAAACATCAATGTGAGGTAATGGGAAGTCATTTTTTGGGCTTGCTCTATTCAAATCTAGGTAGTCAATGCACATTTGGATCTTGCCGTCTTTCTTCGGTACAGGCACAATATTAGCTACACAGGGTGGACAACTAGTTACGGCAAGGAAATCGGCGTCCCATTTCTTCTGGACCTCTTCTTTAATCTTCATTGCCATGTCAGGACGAGTTCTTCTAAGCTTTTGCTTAACAGGAGGGCAATCATCCCTCAATGGCAGCTTATGCATAATGATGTCGGTATCTAGACCTGGCATATCCTGATATGACCAAGCAAAGATAACCACATACTCTCGAAGCATGCCAATCAGTTCTTCCTTTACACTGGCCTGCAGACTGGCCCCAATCTTAATTTCCTTCTTTACGTCTTCAGCAGAATCGGCACTTTTCTGTAGCGGTAAAAATATGAGTGTAAGCTATTAGTTAACTTAACTCAAAGTAAACAGAGTCGCCACCGTGCTTTTATTTTATTCCAAGAGGAAAAGGAAAAAAGAGCGAATAAATCCTAATGAATCTAAAAGCAAAAGGCTAAAGAAACATAACAGAGAAACAGGTAAGGGGATAGGTTACACAATGGGAAGGTTTTACTTACCCAAAATGTATGTGGTACTCCACGGGAGCCCTTTGAAAAATTTGCTGCTTTTGGTTTGAAAATGGTTTGTAAAATGAGAGTGAAGGGATGAGAAAAGAATATTTTTTTATATTTTTGTGTTTGGAGAGGTTTACCACCTCATGCCTACGTACCCACAAAGTACGATGTAAGATCAAAACCCTGTAGTTCGTGGTACAAATTGTGAAAAGAGTGGTTTATGATTCATTTTATTAAGTGAAGAGAACATGTCATCTTCAAGTAGATAGCCTAACAAATCTACCATGAGAATGAAGGCATGGACTCATACATCATTATGGGGAGGGCGCCAACTCGGATAAAACCAACGAGTATGCCACTAAACCCCCACAAATGACAAGAGACTCAATTACATCAAACTACAACCATGGAGATTGAGAGACTTGCACCCGACTAAAGAATAATGACTCATAATCGGCACTCTTTTAAAGAAAATAAATAAAATTGCACAAAGGCACAAAACAACTTGAATGAGTTTGATTCTTTTTATTTTTTTGAATTAAGGTCAACATGATTATATTTATTGATTTTCTTAAATAAAAAAAAAGGTAAAAGCCACTTGACAAAAGTCAAGGTTTTGTTTTGTTAAAGAGGTGGTGATTTTTTTTTTAAAAGAATCCTTTGAAAAAGGGAGAAGGTTTTGAAAATTAAAGAATGGGAGGAGATGAAGGGACTATCCTAAAAAAAGAAAATAAGAAGATAAGGGAGGAAAGATATAACCAAGCTTGATGACATTCCAGATTATGAGCATAAGAGTTTCATCCTTTTAAGCTAGCAAATGGCCAAATAAAGGCTAAATCCAACTTCATGAAGATCAAAGCAAGGGGAAGGGATCCTAAAATCTAAGTCCAAAATCTCCATTCCAATGCCAAGGATAGTAGCCAAAAGTACACAAATTAAAGTCACAAGTTTTTTAGGAGTTTAATCCTTTATTAATGTTTTTTTGGTGTCCAAATGGACAAAAGAAAATCAACAATTAAAATAATAAGAACAAATAAAAACATGATATGGATGAATAAAGCAAAATAGAATAAAGGCAATAAAAGTGCAAGAAATTAAATGTTAGTAACAAAAAGAAATTAAAGTGCAAGAATCTAAAATATTAACAAAAAAAAAGTATACTAATATTCACATAATAATGGTATGGTGAACTTAATCAACCACAACCAAAAAGAAAGAGTAACCAAAATCAAAGGCAACCGGATCCGCTTAGCATCTTACACTATAGCGATTAATCAAGGCAAATCGAACTGAATTTAATGAAATTTAAAAGGTGATTGGGAGACCCAAAGCACCTACGCATCAAAAATTCATAAGTCTCGATTCTTAATGCAATATGATTAAGCACTTTGGGATTACGCGATCAAAAAGAGATCCGGTCCACGAAAGTGCAAGTACCCAATTAGATTTTTATTCCGAAGTCGGGACACATTTAGGTCTATGTTAAGCAATTGCCGAGTAATTTACGAAGTAATTACCCTACAAATAAGGCCGGCCACCACCAATTAAGGTGCATAATGTTAGTGCTAATGCATGCGAGATAAACGATATGTAAATCGTTATCCGGACGCGATATCGAATAAAACTAAAGGTGAATACCAAATTGAGTCGCACTTATGGTATTCTTCCATCCTTAAGTTCAATCACTCTTCTTGGTGCATTCAAGCATGAAAATATATCACTAATGCAAAGTACCTTAAATGAATTGAATAATCCACTTAAAGGTAGTTTTGAATTAATGAACATTAACTACTCTAGTCTACACCCAAAGTTCATTGAAATTAAGGAGAAATCACTCCCAAAAATGCTTCCCAAGGTAAAAATAAAAAGGAAGAAGAAGAAGAAAGAGGAACCAAAAAGGGGCTTGAAACAAGCCAAAAACACCATTCTGACTTGTGTTAACCGGTTAACCAATTGGTTAACCGGTTAACGCAAACAGATTTTGAATAATCTGTGATGTTTTGAAGATGGTTAACCGGTTAACCAAATGGTTAACCGGTTAACGCTGTACCAGAAGTTGAAAAATGTAGAAAATTCAGCATGATCCATTTTGAAACCTTTTCTCAAACATTGGATGATCATGATCTGAATTTGCATGAATTTTAAAACCAAAATACAGTGGAATCCTTGCAATCAAACAACAAATAAAGATCCAAAGGATCTAGAAACAAAGGCACTAAGGATCTACATCTTGAATGTTGATGGTGAATATGGGTTTATGGAGGAAGATGAATTACCAAAAGCTTTTCTTCAAATTGGACCAACACAAGCTTAGATCTACTGAAATTGATGAGCAAAAGAGTGAAAGGATGAAGGTTTAGCTCAAGTTAATCAAGAATTCAATGTGAATTCTTGATAACTTCAAAAGAAAAAAAGATGAGCTTTGGAGAATTTTTGTGTTGGGGGAGTATTTTGCAAGAGGTTTTGTGGCTATCGAAAGCTTGTAGAATGAATGAAATTGTGGTCCTATTTAAAGGCCTTAGGTATAGAAATTTGGTGGAATGGAGCTTGCTTTGGTAATTTGAATTTAGGTTTGCTAATTGGAATTTTGGTGGGAAAATGGAAAAGAGTGGTGATTAATGAGGGTTTATGGTAGGAAATGATCAAAGTGATGTAGAGAAATCAGAAACCAATGGATCTAGAATATTCCAATTAAATCAATGATCTAAGGGTGCTGAATTTGAATAAAAAATTCAAATTTCATACTGGTTAACCGGTTAACCAAGCTGAAATTTGAATTTTTTTATTCAAACATGGTTGCTTGGTTATTTCGGCCCGATTCTTCTTGTGCGTCAAAGCAATGAACACATGAACCTTGGAAATCCTTGGTAAATCCTCGATCTGATAATTTTGAATTATTTGCGGATCGTCTTCGACTTTTATCTATGAAATTTACTCGAGCTGTAGGACTGCTATTTTTGGCATTTTCACATGGTTCCTCTTCCTGAAAAAGGTTAGTAAAAAGAAACAAAAATATTTTTGAATTTTGATTAATGGTTAGTAAACATAAACGAATAAAGTAATTAAGCACAACAGTGATCCTCTGAGAGGCATAAACCTAACCCGAGAAGAACCGTGCAACTAGTGCGATCTTGTTTGTATGCAAGATGCAGATGAAATGCGAAGAAATCTTAGGGAAAATATTAGGGTGCAACAACGTCTTCAGACCCAATGTTGATAACTTTGAGTTCTTCTTGATGAGGCTGAATAACCCTTTCCTCTTGTCTCAGTAACCTGGCTAATTCTTCAGGGAGTTCACAGTCTTCTCCAACCCCTTCATCATCATGGTAGATCGGATTATCAAAGTCATACTCGGTCATAGAAGAAGAGTTATCAAAGAAATCCGAATGATTGGTTCTGCACAAGTGATGTGCTTATTTCAGATTCTGCTTTTATTAAAACAAACAAGACCCAAAACAAAAGAAAACATTGTCATTTTTATTTTATTTTTGTGAAAAATTTAAAAAGAAAGAAAGGGAACACGGTTTGCATGAAAAATGTCCTCTATTTGTGGTAAAATTAACTGCATAAAATGCAAGGGTGGCCCTACAATGGATTCATACACCTTGGGGATAGTGTAGGACTTAACATGCAAATGATAAATGGAAAACAAGAAAAATTACTCTGGTGGACCGGTAACTTGGATGAAATCCTTTGCAATCCAGTTCTGCAACTCTTTCCCAGGAACACATGGACGCACCCAGTTGTCCATATTGCAGTCACTGTCAGCCTCTTCATCCACAGCACACATCTGGTTGGGATCAATCACCCCAGCACTGGTGAAGTTCATTATCCTGCTACTTTGAGACCATCCAGCTTGCCCCGGGTGATAGCTGATCACACTAAAATTCACCGTGTTTCTGACTCCGATTTCGCATGCATTCTTAGCTTTTATTGTTGTTTTGTTTTGTTATTACTTTGTTTTCTTATGTTTTCAGGTTTTTATAATAATCGGGGCTTGAATCGAGAAAAGGAGCGAAAAAGGAGTGAAAACGGACGTAAACCTAGAAATTCAGCGTTTTGCACTTACGGCACCTACCGTGCCGGGCGCCATGGGGTTAGCCATGACGTGGCCACGTCTCAAGACCACTCCTCAACCTCCAAGACCCACGATCCCCACTCTCCAATCCCCTGTAGGCACCATGGCGGGCGCCATGACCTTGTGGCGGGCGCCACAAGGCAAAAATCAGTAACCTCCACTTTTTAGTGGAGGGGCATCCCAGTCTTTTCATGCTTTCAGTTTTCCTATAAATAGGACCTTAGATTTTCGTTTTTCTTCATCCAAAATTAGATTTCTCTAGGCATATATCAGTTATAAAGCAGTTACCATTCCACATCGGGGTGTTTCTGCAATCGAGTGATCGAGTCTGTAATCTGTCTGTGTGATCGAGTTTTGGAGCACTCTGGAGGAAGTTAATCCTGCCGCCATTTTAATTCAAGTTCGTATTTTACTTTATTTATTTCTGCATTGCTTTACTTTCGTTTATTTCCTGCACTGCTTTACTTTATTTATTATCCGCACTCGCACTTTACTTTATTTATTTCCTGCACTCACTTTATTTTCCTTTATTTCTCGCACTCGCTTTAAATTACTTTATTTCTCGCACTCGCACTAAATTCATTTACTTTCCGCACTCGCACTAAATTACTTTTATGAAAAATTATAAAAAGAATCTTTACTTTATCATGTCTAACTAATTCCATAAAGGTTAGAATGTAAGGATCGTAATTGAACCAGTAATCCGTATAATTGTTCGTGGAAACACCTAAGGGCTATTTTATCTTTCAATTCAAGTAATTGTTTTTAACTATTTCAAATACAGCCAAAAGCGCTTTGTCTAGTTCATTAGGAGTTTTTAGATTAAAAAGAAAAGAGATTTTAAAATGATTTTCGGACGCGTTATGAGATTTAGAGTCTGGTTTACAAGAACCTCTTTTTGCTAAGAAGTCCAGGTTAAAATACTTTTCAACTTAGTTAAGATACTATATTTCTTAAAAATAGGTTTACTACTCTAACGCAGTACGCACCTTTTTATCCGTGACAATAGGAGGGGTTGATTAGAGAGTACAACTCGGTTCTGAATACGCGAAAGCGACAGTTCCTGTTAAATTAGTTCTTTTCAAAGGAGAAAACATTGCCCATAAGTAGTTCCATTAACAAGTACTGGATTATCATTGATTACGTGAATTACATTTGAGCCTGTCTTTTATTTATTATTTAAAATTATAATTTTATTTACCATTGCACCCTTACTAAAACCCTTAAAATTAGTTGCCTTAGATACACACCATAACAACAGGTACGATAGATTGACACTTGGTCTCTGTGGATTCGACAATCTTTTATATTACTCTGACGTGTTCGTACACTTGCGAAAAACACGCATCAAGTTTTTGGCGCCGTTGCCGAGGACCAATATCGTCAAATTTCATTACCCTGTAGTTATACCGTTTAGACTAAGGTTGTTACCCACCGGTCAATGCGAAAGACTCGCAGTGCCGGAAGTTTAGTAGACCCTCTAGCTGAACCTGAACGTTACGCTCGCGCACGTTTGTTTTTCCATAGGAATAGGAGAGCTATGGCCGAAGATCAAAACCGAAGACCTCTTAAGGACTTCGCCCAACCATCAAACGAGGAACCTAGTTCCAGTATAGTAAACCCCGCTATCCCAGCCAATAATTTTGAACTTAAACCATCCCTGCTGCAATTAGTGCAACAGAGACAATTCGCAGGTCTCGCTACTGATAACCCGAACCAACATTTAAAAAACTTTCTTCAGTTAGCAGACACCTTTAAAACCAATGGAGCTTCTCCTGAGGCAATACGTTTAAGATTATTTCCCTTTTCCCTCAGAGATAAAGCTCTATCATGGTTAGATTCCCTTCCACCCAATTCAATAACAACTTGGGATGACCTTAGAAAAGTTTTCCTTGCTAGATATTTTCCCCCAAGTAAGACTACTCTTCTTCGAAACCTAATAACTAGATTTACCCAACACCAAGGAGAGTCGTTGTTCGAAGCCTGGGAGAGATATAAAGAACTATTAAGAGCATGCCCACATCACGGCCTAGAGAATTGGCTAATCATCCAAACCTTCTATAATGGACTTCATTATAACACTAAAATGACCATCGACGCTGCCGCTGGTGGCGCACTGATGAACAAACCTTACCCTGAAGCTAGTGCCCTTATCGAGGATATGGCCCAAAACCATCAATCATGGGGAGTAGAACGAGCGACGGTGGAAAAGAAGGAAGCCCAAGGAGGAATACATGAGCTAAGCTCTATAGACATGATGCAGGCTAAAATGGACGCGTTGGCCCTTAGAGTCGAACATATGTGTACAACTCCGAATACTGTAGCCGCAGTTTCGCCGAATTGTGAGATATGTGGAACGCAAGGACACCAATCCGCCGAATGCAATCTGTTGAATGAAACCAACACTGAGCAAGTGAACTATACCCAAGGGAACCCATTTTCAAACACATATAACCCTGGATGGAGGAATCACCCAAACTTCTCCTACAAAAATAATAACCCTATTCAAAATACCGCACCTCCGAGACAACAAGGTTACCAAGCCCCAAGAACAAATCAACCTATGCAACCTGTACCACCAAGCCCGAGCTTTGAGGAAGTTGTAAAAGATTTTATCATTGCTCAAAAACAACAAAACAAAGAGTTCATGAACCAAAACGTCCATGTTAACGAACTGATTACCAAGTTAGGAACCAAGGTTGATCAAATTATTACTCATAATAAGATGCTTGAAACCCAGATCTCTCAGGTAGCGTTAAACCAAGCCCCACAGACTACACCTGGAGGACAGTTCCCTGGACTACCTCAACAAAACCCGAAAGGGAAAGTCAATGCCATTACTCTACGAAGTGGAACCGCTTATAAAGAGTCTTTAAACCCTAGATTAAGTGAGCCCGAAACTTCTAAGAGGAATGAGGAAAAGGAACCAGAGAAGCCTGAAACCCCGGAAAGTCAAGAAAAAGGAGAAGAACCTAAAAATAAAACCTATGTACCACCACCGCCATATAAACCACCAATACCTTACCCTCAAAGATTAAAGAAAACCCAAATCGATAATCAATATCAAAAATTCGTTAAGGTTATAGAAAAACTTCACGTAGAAATCCCCTTTACAGAAGCCATCACCCAAATACCTTCTTATGCTAAGTTTCTCAAAGACATACTTACGAATAAACGTAGACTTGAAGATCCGAAACCCGTGGAATGTAATTCTATTTCCGAAAATAGGTTAGCAAAGAAAGATAAAGATCCCGGAAATTTTTCCATTCCTTGTATTTTGGGGAATCATGTCATCGAAAAAGCTTTTCTAGACTTAGGAGCTAGTGTGAGCTTAATGCCTTTAGCAGTTTGTGAGAGATTAAACTTAGGAGAATTACAACCTACTAAGATGTCACTTCAATTAGCCGATAGATCCGTTAAATACCCTATAGGCATACTTGAAGACGTCCCCGTTAGGATAGGTCAGTTGTTTATACCTACTGATTTTGTTGTCATGGACATTAAAGAAGATGACGACATACCAATCCTCCTAGGTAGACCGTTCTTATCGACTGCTGGAGCCGTGATAGATGTTAAAAAAGGAAAACTAACTTTTGAAGTAGGTGACGAGAAGATAGAATTTATACTTTCAAAATTTCTTGTGGCACCTGTGATAGGAGATGCTTGTTATGCCTTAGATATCATCGAAGAATGCATTAGGGAATCAGAACAAGAAGAAGAAAATGAATCTATAAAATTGCCATCAACCCTTATTTTGGAAGATGACAATTATAAAAGACCCTACATTGATGATAACCTTCACGAATGTTTATCTCTTACCCCAGATCCTATGCCTTGCCCTATAAAACCGACCGTAAAACTTAAGGAACTGCCTAAAAACCTGAGATATGAATTTCTTGATGAAGATATGAACCGTCCAGTTATAGTCAGTGCTACCTTAAGCCAAGAAGAAACCGATCAATTATTAGAAGTTTTACGTAGGTACCCCTCAGCCTTAGGATATAAGATCTCTGATCTAAAAGGAATAAGCCCATCCGTATGCATGCATCGAATTTTGCTTGAAGAAGATTCAAAACCTTCCAGAGAACACCAACGAAGAATAAATCCTATAATGAGTACTGTAGTTAAGACTGAAGTTCTTAAGTTACTTGAGGCAGGTATAATATATCAGATCTCGGACAGTAAATGGGTGAGTCCTGTGCATGTAGTACCTAAAAAGGGAGGCATCACAGTCGTGCAAAACGAGAAGGGCGAACCTGTAGCAAAAAGAACCGATGGAGGTTGGCGTATGTGCATAGATTATAGAAAATTAAATAAAGCAACTAGGAAGGACCATTTCCCATTACCATTCATAGACCAAATGTTGGAGCGCCTAGCCAGACACTCTTACTTTTGTTACTTAGATGGATATTCTGGATTCTTCCAAATACCTATTCACCCCGAAGATCAAGAAAAAACTACCTTTACATGCCCAGTTGGAACCTTTTCCTATAGAAGAATGCCTTTTGGACTTTGTAATGCTCCTGCAACTTTCCAACGCTGCATGATGTCTATCTTTGCTGATTATTTAGATGGAATTATGGAAGTATTTATGGACGATTTCTCAGTTTGTGGATCAGATTTCAAAAATTGTCTTGTCAACCTTGAGAAAATCCTGGAGAGATGTGTGGAGGTAAACCTTGTGCTAAATTGGGAAAAATGTCATTTCATGGTCACCGAAGGGATTGTTTTAGGACATATAGTTTCCGAAAAAGGTATAGAGGTAGATAAAGCAAAAATAGAAGTCATAGAGAATCTAAAACCGCCGAAGACTATCAGGGAGATAAGAAGTTTTCTTGGACATGCCGGATTTTACCGACGTTTTATCAAGGATTTCTCCAAAATAACAAAGCCCTTAACTGGTCTTTTAATGAAAGATGCTGAATTTATCTTCGATGAAAAATGTACTGAAGCATTTAATCTTCTGAAGCAAGCCCTGATTTCAGCACCTATAATGAAACCCCCTGATTGGTCAGAACTGTTTGAGATAATGTGTGACGCCAGTGATTATGCTGTTGGAGCCGTTCTAGGTCAGAGAAAAGACAAAAAGTTACATGTGATTTATTATGCCAGTAGAACCCTAGACGCTGCACAGCTCAACTACGCAACAACCGAAAAAGAGCTCCTAGCTGTAGTTTTTGCAATAGACAAATTTAGATCTTATCTAGTAGGAGCCAAGATTATAGTTTATACCGACCACGCTGCCATTCGTTACTTACTAAGCAAAAAGGATGCCAAGCCTAGGTTACTTCGATGGATTCTATTATTGCAAGAGTTTGATTTGGATATCCGTGATAAGAAAGGCACTGATAATGTGGTAGCTGATCACCTATCTAGGCTAGAATACCTGAAACCTGATTCAGTACCCATAAATGACGATTTTGCCTATGATAGACTGATAGCCCAACTAGAAACCATTGAAGATGATAACCCAGACCCTCATGAGCAATTTCATAAATCCTTAGCTATAAGCAATGTACCTTGGTATGCAGATTTTGTTAATTACCTAGCCGCTGACATCATACCCCCTGATCTAAACTACCACCGGAAGAAGAAGTTCTATAGTGATGTGAGAAACTTCTATTGGGACGAACCATTTCTTTTCAAGAGAGGTAAAGATGGCATTTTCCGTCGTTGTGTTCCAGAAGAAGAGGTAAATAATATAATTGAGCATTGTCACTCTGCACCCTATGGTGGACATGCGAGCACATCTAAGACCTACGCCAAGATTCTTCAAGCTGGCCTATTTTGGCCTACTATGTGGCGTGATGTCCATGCTTTCATTGTCAAGTGTGATAGATGCCAACGCACAGGAAATATTTCAAGACGTAATGAAATGCCGTTAAGAAATATCCAAGAAGTAGAACTCTTCGACGTATGGGGTATAGACTTTATGGGACCGTTCCCACCATCTTTTGGAAATCAGTACATATTAGTAGCTGTTGACTACGTGTCTAAATGGATTGAAGTTATCGCCGCACCCACAAACGACACCAGAGTAGTCATCAAATTATTCAAAAATTATATATTTCCCAGGTTTGGAACCCCCCGTTTAGTCATAAGTGATGGAGGATCACACTTCATATCGAGAATATTTGATAAACTTTTAAGCAAGTATGGAGTTAAGCATAGAGTAGCAACACCATACCACCCACAGACCAATGGACAAGTGGAAGTATCTAAAAGGGAGATAAAGCAAATTCTCGAGAAGACTGTCTCTATATCTAGAAAGGATTGGTCACAGAAACTTCAAGAAGCATTATGGGCCTATAGAACCGCTTTCAAAACCCCTATAGGAACAACCCCTTATCAACTGGTATATGGAAAATCATGTCACTTACCTTTTGAGTTGGAGCATAAGGCCTATTGGGCCATCAAAACTTTGAATTTGGATTACTTGACAGCTGGTGAGAAACGTATCCTTGATATCCACAAGTTAGAAGAGCTCAGACAATCTGCCTACGAAAATGCCATCATATACAAAGAAAGAACAAAAGCTTGGCATGACAAAAGAATCATAAGAAGAGACTTCAAAATAGTCGATCCTGTTCTCCTGTTCGATTCTAGGTTACGACTTTTTCCAGGAAAACTCCGTTCGAGATGGACTGGCCCTTTCGAAGTATCTAAGATCCTAAGATCCGGTGCTATTGAAATCAAGAACCAAACATGTAAACCGTTCATCGTCAATGGACAGAGGTTGAAGCCCTACGAAGGAGGTGACATCCCAACAACATACACCTGCCATACTCTGAGTGATCCACCATATCCTTCCAATGATGTTTAAATATCGGTCGTCGAGCTAATGACGTTAAACAAGCGCTGCATGGGAGGCAACCCATGGTTTTCTTATTTTTGTACTTTTTATTTATTTTTACTTTATTTTAATTTGTTTATTATTATCATTATGTCAGGACTAACGATTGAATGTTTTATGTGCTTTCAGGACTTGTTTGCTAACCTTGTACAGGATGCAGAACCCTGATGACATGCACGTGGCCTTTAGAGACGACGCACAGAGAGAGCGTTACCATGTCCACATGAGACGCCCTATGGCTCCTACCAGGTACCCTGACCATGACTGCATGGATGCCTTGGGGATAGAGCCAAGCGTCAGATTTTTATGCCATCAACTCCACTGGGGCCAGTTTGACTACAGGAACAACACTTATAGGAACTTGACTCTTGAGTTCCTCAGCTCGTTTCATCATGACCCTTGGGCTGGACCCGATGGACTCGCTGTTTTCAGGTTGTTCGGGATTGACTACTCATTCTCTCACAAAGAGTTTGGTGATTTTCTAGGTTTCCAGACTACTCCTGATGCTATTCCAGAGACTCCGATGGGGTATTTTATGAGCAGAGAAGTGGAAAAATTTTGGACTAAAATATCAGGTGGAGGAAGCCAAGATCCTTCTACCCAGTTTTCTCAGGTAATCCACAACCTTGCATTGAGGTACTTCCAGATGATTCTAGCACATTCTTTCCTAGGTTTGCCAGATACAGAGACACTGCTAAGTGAAGAGGAGATTTTCCTACTGTTTTGTGTGACTCAGTCTCGCCCTGTTGCTTGTGGCAACTTTCTGTTGAAGGGCCTTGCTAGTGTTTCCAGATCATCAGTAGGCATCATACATGTCGGTGGGATTGTTACACAGATAGCTACTGCATTGGGTTTGTCTCGCAAGTTATTGCACCTCAGGACCTTCTGCTGCTACACCACCCTGGATATTGATTTTTGTCTTGATAGAGAACTGATGAGGAGGGCTTCTTTTGAGCCCAACATGTTTAGATTGCTGATCGACGACGAAGCGATACACTATTTTACATTACCAGATCAGTTGATGACCAGTGTCCATGATCCTGAAAATTGGAGTTATGCTCTAGAGGGTTATGGAGAGACTGTCGAAGAGCCGAAATCGCCTCCCGCCGCTGAGTACACTCCTACACCTCTTACTCCCCTAATCACTGTTATGTCTAACAATATGTCTCTGCAGCCACCTGACCTACAAACACAGATTTATGAGCTCCGCAAGGAGACTGCCCTGCTCAAGCAGGAAGTGGCAGACTTAGAGTTACAGATGCAGGTTTCTGATCTCACTCATGCCTCAGAGGCCGATGCTCTATATCAGGCGATTGAAGAGCTTCGGAGGGAGATAGCTGAGATTCGTGGATCAAGCCAGGAGAAGAAACCTACCACATGACTCATTCTACACTGACATCGCTACCCTAGTATTTAATTTCCTTTTTACGTTTTATTTTATTTATCGCATTTCCAGACATATATTACTTTATTGCAGCTTTTATATTTTCATGTACTTTGAATTCCTTATATATATACATATCATGCACTAATGTTAATCTTTCTTTTTCTTTTTTTTTCTTGTTTTTTTTTTTGATTTTTAATTATTTTATTTTTGTCGTGCAAAGAAAAAAAATATAAGACAAAAATATTTTCATTTTTGTCTTCACAAAAAAAAATATGCAAGCCTCATGCCTTGAAAAGAAGAAGAAAACGCTATCCAGACCCCCCCGAAGACCAAAGATGCAAGGAAGGCCCAAAAGGAGGATCCAAAAACCCAAGGCCCAGGAATTGGCCTTGTGGCGGGCGCCACACCGTACCAACAACATATACGGGGCTGAATCCCCATTTCCACCATTTTCATCCCTTTCTTCATCAAAAACCCATTTTTGCAACCTTCCAAAACCTCCTTGAACCCCATTAAAGCTCCCCCATTTCCAAAATACCCTCCATCCATAAAACATATCCAACATCCATTTCCATTTTCATCCATCAAAAACCAAAAAAATCAAAACTTTATCATTCCCCTCATAAACCACTTTTCTACCATTTTCACTACCTAAGGAGCAACCAACAATGGAGTTCAATGGATTTCTTCTTCGTGATGGAAGACCGGGCGATAGGCAACGGAAAATTATTCAGAGGCTTCAAAGTCGAGAAATTTTCTCGACTAGGTACGTCGACGATAACTGTCTGTATGCTTTGGGTATTTATCATAGTGTTTTTAATTTATTAGAATTTCTAGGCTTGCATAATATTTTCATTAATCAGGAACCTACCTATGAGAAACTGACAATTGAGTTTTTGAGTTCTTTAATATACACTGTCAGTCCTAACACTGCTAGCACTGTCGGTACTGTTATTTTTAGACTGTTTGGAATTGAATATGAATTCAGTACCAACGAGCTAGCAGGTTTGTTAGGAATCCCTCATAGGGAAGGTGCAATTTGTGAGGCACCTTTGGATGCGGAATGGTCGGCCGAGGTATTTACCTTCTGGCTAAGGCTTTCAAGTACTTCAATTAATTCTTTTGAAGGGATACTTGCGTCGACCATTCACAACCCAGCCATAAGAGTTTTTAGACTTCTTTTGGCATGTACTATTTTTGGCCGGGAAAGTCCAAACAAGGTAAATGCTCGTGAACTCCTATTTTTGCAAGGATGCCTCACTAGAACCCACATCAATCTGGTCCCGTTTATGCTTGCACACATGACTTTATTTACTAATAAAACAGGACCGATTGTTTTTGGAGGGTTTGTTACGTCTATTGCTCGGGCTCTTGGCCTGAATGATGAGATAGCTACACTTGAACCACTACCTCCTCGCACAATTAATTTAAAATTTCTGAAAGACATGAAATTGTGCCGAACGAGGAGAGAAGGTGGTTATGAGTTGATGGTTCATGGGGTAGCTATCCCATCTGTTGCTTTACCATGCAGTAGACGTACTGATGTACGTGATGAAAGGAACTGGACCTATGATCTTAATGCTCCACGTGTTTTGGGTCCACTTCCTCCTAATATTCCCGATGGGGAGGCACATGACACTGATGAAGAGTATGATCGGAGAGAGCAGTCTCCCATCCCTCACATGTCCCCCCATCGTCCTTCACAGTCACACACCGCACCATCTTCCTCTAACCCTGTTGCAGGTACTGCTCCTGGATTCTTTGTCACCGAGGAGATGTGGCGTGATATGACAGCTAGAGAAGAAAGGCGTGATGGCCTTCTCTCTACTATTTCACAACAGCTGACGGACAACATGAGCTTCATGCAACAATCGCGATTGGTTTCGGATCGTGCTTATAGCAACGTTTGCCGTACCTTGAACGATATCTCATTAGAGCAGAACCGTCAGAGAGAGTTCAACAGCCGACACTACCAGCTTGTAGAGGCCACTCAGGGTTCCATCTTAGGTAACCTTCGAGAGATCCGGAGTGCTCAGGCTGCTTTATCAGCACGACTCGACCGGAGGGACCAGCATCGTAGTAGATCCCGTCGTTCCCGACCATCACAGCAGGACGGCGAAGGCACCAGTGCTCCTCCTCAGTAGTCTTTTTCAGGTTACCCCCCTTATCTTATTTCGAAACATTGGGGACAATGTTCGATTTAAGTGTGGGAGGGGATTTTATTGCTTTCTGTCATTTGCCTTTTTAGTTAATTATTTCCTTTCAGTTATTTCCCTTTTCAGTAATTTAATTTTCTTAGATAATGCATGAGTCTGACGAGTCACCAGTATAGTGTATTTTTAGTACATCTTCATTTTTTCCCATTTCCTTAGCCTTACCAGAAAATTTTAAAAAAGAAAACAATGTTGTTTCACATGTTTTTTGGGCTTTGAGACAGGTTTAGATTAGGATGTGGTGACTTAGGTCAACTTTTTGAAACATCAGAACCATTTTAGAACCATAGACCTCTTGAATATAGGAATCACTCCTAAACCCCACCACCATGGCCTTTACTATCATTTAAAAATTGTCCTAAGTAGTTTATTTTAGCAGTCAGCTCCGGCCTAAGCATGCTCTACGTAGGGGGCCGATGAATATAAGTGAATTATCCAGTGCTAATATAAAAAATAAAAATAAAAATAAAAAAAACAAAGGCAAACTCTGGTATAGGTGACCCTCACAAAGTCATTTAAACCGAAAAAAGAGAAGAAAAAAATTTTGCCACAAAAAGAAAAAAAAAATTGCAAGTCACCTATTGTTAGTTGGTTCAGAGGTATCTGGCACTGAACTTGGTAGGGCGGATTACGATCCGATCCCCCGCAGCTACATTTAGGCGAAATAAAAACAGGTTTACACATGCTTATGTGCCAGAAACCTTATGTTATGGATCAAAATCACTAACCGGTCACTCTACTATGAAGCATGTATGGATAACGGGCTTAATGTGATTGCGCCTGAATGAAAAGGACACAAAAAGATGAGAAGATAGGCCTAGGTATTGTGGGATGATATGGAGTGGTTAATATAGGATTGAAGTTTGTGTTTGTGTTACTATGGTACCCTTGGTTCACTTAGTTAGTATTTGTCACTGCATCCTGACTTGAACTTAGAAGCCCTTTAGCCCAAAGACACGTGTTGACACCATATTTTCTTAAGCTTTAATGTTTGCTTGAGGACAAGCAAAGATTTAAGTGTGGGAGAATTTGATCACACTAAAATTCACCGTGTTTCTGACTCCGATTTCGCATGCATTCTTAGCTTTTATTGTTGTTTTGTTTTGTTAGTACTTTGTTTTCTTATGTTTTCAGGTTTTTATAATAATCGGGGCTTGAATCGAGAAAAGGAGCGAAAAAGGAGTGAAAACGGACGTAAACCTAGAAATTCAGCGTTTTGCACTTACGGCACCCACCGTGGCGAGCGCCATGGGGTTAGCCATGACGTGGCCACGTCTCAAGACCACTCTTCAACCTCCAAGACCCACGATCCCCACTCTCCAATCCCCTGTAGGCACCATGGCAGGCGCCATGACCTTGTGGCGGGCGCCACAAGGCAAAAATCAGTAACCTCCACTTTTTAGTGGAGGGGCATCCCAGTCTTTTCATGCTTTCAGTTTTCCTATAAATAGGACCTTAGATTTTCGTTTTTCTTCATCCAAAATTAGATTTCTCTAGGCATATATCAGTTATAAAGCAGTTACCATTCCACATCGGGGTGTTTCTGCAATCGAGTGATCGAGTCTGTAATCTGTCTGTGTGATCGAGTTTTGGAGCACTCTGGAGGAATTTAATCCTGCCGCCATTTTAATTCAAGTTCGTATTTTACTTTATTTATTTCTGCATTGCTTTACTTTCGTTTATTTCCTGCACTGCTTTACTTTATTTATTATCCGCACTCGCACTTTACTTTATTTATTTCCTGCACTCGCTTTACTTTCCTTTATTTCTCGCACTCGCTTTAAATTACTTTATTTCTCGCACTCGCACTAAATTCATTTACTTTCCGCACTCGCACTAAATTACTTTTATGAAAAATTATAAAAAGAATCTTTACTTTATCATGTCTAACTAATTCCATAAAGGTTAGAATGTAAGGATCGTAATTGAACCAGTAATCCGTATAATTGTTCGTGGAAACACCTAAGGGCTATTTTATCTTTCAATTCAAGTAATTGTTTTTAACTATTTCAAATACAGCCAAAAGCGCTTTGTCTAGTTCATTAGGAGTTTTTAGATTAAAAAGAAAAGAGATTTTAAAACGATTTTCGGACGCGTTATGAGATTTAGAGTCTGGTTTACAAGAACCTCTTTTTGCTAAGAAGTCCAGGTTAAAATACTTTTCAACTTAGTTAAGATACTATATTTCTTAAAAATAGGTTTACTACTCTAACGCAGTACGCACCTTTTTATCCGTGACAATAGGAGGGGTTGATTAGAGAGTACAACTCGGTTCTGAATACGCGAAAGCGACAGTTCCTGTTAAATTAGTTCTTTTCAAAGGAGAAAACATTGCCCATAAGTAGTTCCATTAACAAGTACTGGATTATCAATGATTACGTGAATTACATTCGAGCCTGTCTTTTATTTATTATTTAAAATTATAATTTTATTTACCATTGCACCCTTACTAAAACCCTTAAAATTAGTTGCCTTAGATACACACCATAACAACAGGTACGATAGATTGACACTTGGTCTCTGTGGATTCGACAATCTTTTATATTACTCTGACGTGTTCGTACACTTGCGAAAAACACGCATCAATAGCCAATGCCAAATTTGTCCTCCTTCTTCTCAACTTCCAACAACTTGCCCCGGCCTTGGGCCTGCCCTGATTGTACTACCTCTTTGGCCTGATTATAAGTTCCCACCTTCTCACTACCCTTGATAGGAGAGATTGAGCTGACATTCACTGCCTCAAATTCCTGGCACAATGTTTCATGGATTTCACCATCCATTTCAACATACTTAAATGTGGACATGTGGCTAACAAAGATATCTTCCTCACCACAAACAGTAACCACCTAGCCATCCACCATATACTTCAGCTTTTGCTGAAGAGTAGACGTCACCACTCCCGCAACATGAATCCAAAGACGACCCAACAAACAACTGTATGCTAGTTGAATGTCCATGATATAGAAAGTACTTTTGAACACTTGTGACCCTATCTTCACCGGTAACTCCACTTCTCCAAAGACAGATCTCCAAGAACCGTCAAAGGCCTTCACAACTAGATCACTTGGTCGGAGAATAATCCCATCCACATCAAATTTAATCAGGGCTTTCTTCGGGAGCACGTTTAGAGAGGAACGTGTATCAACCAGGACATGTGACAAAATAGCACCTTTGCATTCCATCGTGATATGCAAAGCTTTATTATGGTTTCTCCCTTTGATCGTAAGATCTCTGTCAGTAAACCCTAGCCCATGGCTATCATTTACGTTGGCCACTACTTCCTCCAACTAATTAACAGTAATCTCTTGAGGTATGTAAGCCAACTGTAGTACTTTCAAAAGAGTCTCCCTATGTGCCTTCGAACACATCAGCAGTGATAGGATGAAAATTTTGGATGGTGTCTGATTCAATTGCTCCACTATTTTATAATCAATTTTCTTTATAATCCTCATGAATTCGTCCATTTCTTTCTCAAAGACACTCTGATTAGTAGTTGGGGTTACAACCTCTTCAATGGCTATATGCTTGCCCTTGGCTTTAGTAGCTGCTTCAGCTTCATTATTAGTCCGAAGAGTCTGTGGAGCAAACAAACGTCCACTATGAGTAAAGCCACCCAAGCCTCCAACATTTACAACAACATGGTCAATCATTACTGGTCTGTCTTCCACCTTCTGTCCCCTCATAGCTTTGTCATTATTATATGGAACAGGCCCATGAATAGTAATTGTGACAGGGTTTACATCTTAGGGAATGTATATTGTAACAGGTTCCCTTTGAGGAGGAAATGGGACATTAGCAAGATCGTAGTAAATTGTCACAGATGAGACACATTCACTTTGGTTGTTCTTTCTATCAAATTGTAATGAACCTTCACTCATCAAGCTCTGGAGCCCATATTTCAGTTTATCACAACCATTAAGAGAAACCATACATTCTTCGCAATCAAAATCACACCCAAGAAACACATACCCTCTCAATAGCCTTTCTTTCACAACCAAGAGGGGAGTTTGCACCTCTTCCACATCCAGAACCAAATTCAAACTTTCCCCGCTCTCCACAACATTCACCCTAGCCCCACTATGATTAGGAATAGGTTTGTTGGTAACATTCAGCGGCCATGAGAAGTTAATAGCCTTAGAATCAATCAAATCTTGAACCTTGTTATGCAACACTTTACACTTTTCCATGGAGTGCCCCGGAGCACCCGAATGGAAAGCACACTTAGCATTGACCTCATATCCCATGGGAAGATCACTTGGTGGTGGTGGAGCCAGAGTCCTAAATTGTATCATGTTTAGATCCAACAACCTCTATAACAGCGCTATATAAGTCATGGGAATTGCTTCAATAACACGATTAGTAGGAAGAGGTTGGCGTTGTTAGTATGGCCTTTGTGGATAGTTATTGCGTTGCTACTGCTATTGAGGAGCAAGACTCGAAGGAATAATGACAGCTTCCACCTAATCATATCAATTTATGTATCCACGGCCCCTTCCTCGACCATAAATAGCATTGGTTTCTCGTTCTCTTCTCCTTTTAGGTCCTGCAAAAGGCTTCCTCGACCCGGATGAACTACCAGCACCATTGTCTTCATTTTTACCCAACTTCAGTAAAGTCTCAACCCTCTCTCCTACTATCAAAATGTCAATAAACTTGGTTGTCGAACATGATGCCAAGAGATCAATGAATACCCCTTGTAAGGTTTCCATAAACATATCAGCCATTTCATTTTCTAGTAGTGGGGGTTGTACCCTTGCATCCAGTTGATGCCACCTCTGGGCATACTCTTTGAAGCTTTCTTTCGAGTTCTGTGATATGTTCTACAACTGGGTTTGATTGGGAGCCATGTCCAGGTTGTACTGATAGTGTATAACGAAAGCCTCGTCCAAATCCTTCCAGCTTCTGATGGAAACCCAACTCAATTTCATATACCACTCTTGAGACGCTCCGACGAGACTATCTTGAAAGTAATACATACACAGCTTCTCGTCGTTAGTGTGGGAAGAAATTCTCCCGACAAAAGCTTGAAGATGAGTCTTTGGGCATGAAGTGCCATTATATTTGTCAAAAACGGGAGCCTTGAACTTATGAGGAATCCTTACTCCAGGCACCAAACCTAAGTCAGTAATGTCAAACCCCAAAGAGTTTTGGGATTGGATAGAACGGATCTGCTCAGCCATTTCTTCAAAACACCGGTTGACCTTGCACCCTGACCTTTCGCGTCTTTCAAGATAGTAAACTGGTCATCCTGATGATCCATCTGAGGTTGAGGACCTCCTCCAGCATTGACAACCACCTCTGGTTGAGGATCACCATTATTATTGCCACGAGCTCCGGTACCATTATTAGAATTAGCATCTAACATCTCTCTCAGCCGTTCCTGATTCTGATTCATGCCAGTCACCAACGTCATGAATTGATCCATTTGGTTACGCAACTCTGCCAGCTCCGCCTACATTTGGTCAAGGATTCTGCCTATGTTTTCCTTCGTTGGATACCTATGCACTCTTCGTGCAGCAATAGTGCATGTTATAGAAGAGACGTTAGAAACATGAGAACTATACCTGCAAAATGAACATAGGGTGATATGTATGCAATGCAAAACTTTCATGTTTTCATCATCAGGATATTTTGCCCCAGTTCTGGTATTTGTTAAAGAACCGAGATGCCTTTTTGAGGAAATTCTTTTGAGACTTTTCTCTTTAAGGCTTCCCTTCCTTTTCACAACCAGTATTAAAGCACACAAACTCAAAGGAACGGAAATGAAAAAATGCATAAACACAAGGCCCTAAGGCAATAGTAACATCCTCGTAGGTTTACAAGTCTTACAAGAAATAACAAGTGCAGAAAGATAAATAAGATTCCTACAACAAACTTGTGGGTAATCTGAAATACAAGAAAGGAAATAAACTAAAGCTCTAAACTGTAGGAAGACTCTGGCCCTTCATCTATGAAACCCAGCTCCATCCTAGCCCTCTTCACAGTTTCCCTCCTCCTGAGGCCTGCCATCTCTAATAAAGCTTCATTCAGTTGTTGAGAAGTTTCCTATTGACTTCTATAGGTACTCTCCAGTTCCTCCCTCTGAGTAGCAATCTGCAACTTGTATGCCTCTTCTTTCTTTTTGTACTCCTCTTGGTCTTGACTTCTCTGTTCTTGCATCCAGGTGATGGATTGCTTGGCCTCCATAAGGGTCTTCTTAGTCTTTATGAACTCTTCTTCCGTTTTTATATCCATCAATCCTCTCCTTTGAAAGTAGGCTTCTCTTTCTACGAATTCTTTTTCTTTAGCTTCCTGAGCCACCTGTAGTTTATGCAGCTTTTCCTCTACAACTGTCTTGAAATAAGCTGTCTGATGATACAAGCTAGTCATTTCTGCATTCTCAACTTTCAACTCCCGCAACTGAGCTTCCAGCCTTTGATACTCTTTCAAGGGAATAGTAGTCTGTTCAGCAGCAATCTGAGGTGTCACATCCTGGGGATATAGTGGAGGCTCCACTAAGAAAGGTAATAATATAATCCCTACACGCTCCTTTAGCCAAGCTGCAAAGGGTTCATAAATGTTTGGGTCAACCCTCCCAAATTCTTTCTTCCCTTTATGAGTCTTGATAGCCCAAGCTTGAAATATTTTGACAATCATTTCCTTATTTCCTTCAATAGGAAGATACAAATATTCATCCACTTCTTCCGCATATGGAGACTCTCTCAATGGATACCCAAGTTGTCTCCTAGATAATATCAGGTTATAATTAATCAATCCATTTCTCCCTATTAAGGGGACATTAGGGAAACCAGTGCACTTGACAATCATTTCCTTTCCTAACACATCTCTGTTATAACCCCAAGCTATGTTACCTGCAGTTAGCCCCATCAACCTCTGAGAACACTTCCATTATCCTCGTAGTTCTTTAAATGGTGCAGACTTAGGCAACTGCTTAGCAAACCAGTCAACAAACAAAGGTGCGCAACAACTCACATAACCTCCTTTTTTCTCATTCCTATGGTGAACCCCATAATAGAAGTCCCCCACCAAAGTGAGTGTAGGGTTTCCTCTGCAGAAAATAGAGATAGCTTCAACACTGACATTCCCTTGATCACCCGGAAACAAACTGGTTCCATATATCAACAAAGCTAAATGTACACTGAATTCTGCCCACCTGCCTTCCTGTGATGGACTAAAGCCTCTTGAATAAGTATATCACAAGAAAGCCCTTTTCCTTTTCTCTTGCTCAAGCCCAACTTTACTCTAATCAATGGCAAATGGCATCTACTGGCAATCTGTTCTGCTTTGAGTACTCTCCCAGAATTGTAGTAGGGTTTCCTTCCTCTAAAAGGTATCTGCAACATACTAGAGATCTCCTTCATAGTGGGGGCCAATACATAATCAGGAAATACAAAACAGCATAGTGGAGCATCATAAAACTGTAGAAGGGTATGAAGATTGCTTCTCTGCTCTTCTGTAGGCTTGTCCATATATCTGATAATTTGCCCGAACCTAATCTTGAAGTCACCCAGAACCTTGTCATTCATCAATTCCTTCAGCTTGTGTAGGTTCTTTGCCTCTGGTTGCGGAAAAGTGTAATGCATATTGTTCTTTCGAGGGATTGTAGTAATTCCTGCCATCTAGATGTCAGTAGCTTAGAAGATACCAGAACTGGGTGTAAACAAAAATGCAACCTGAGAAATGAAAACACAAAAATGTTAATATGTTATGGCATGATGCAAATGCAATGCAAGACACATATGATCAATCTGGAACTGTCTGGAAACCGGATATCAGAGCCAAGTGAACAGAAACCCCAAAGTCCTCTAGATATCAGCCCAAATAATAACTCAGATAAGTCGCAGATAAGTCAGATCAAGGATTAGAGCTAGATAAACTCAAGAACCTCAGGATCATAGTAACCACATCACAACACATAAGACTGCATTGGTAATGAGGGTATGTTGAGGTTAAGGGTTCCTGCAAACCTGTAAACCACTCCCAATCTCACGGGTATGCTCCGGGTCAAACATCACGGACTCACAAAGCCGAATAGCAATAATACGTTCACCATTTCCGAGAAATGGCTCATGATCAAATCAGGGAATCGGTTAAGCATTATATATAACTCAGAGAGGTCTCAGTTGAGTCCGGGAAAAACAAGCATCCCTTATAAGTCCCCAGCTTCAAGCGCTGAAATCGAGAAACAATAGTACATTCATCCTGAAGGGTACAATACTATCGTCATACGAACAGATGCTTTAACTAAGTTCCTATAAGAGAACCAGGTCATCCTATGCGAGTTCCAAGTGGGCTCTCGGGTGCGAATGGGTTTGCCACAGAATGTGGTCTTCCATTGTCACCACTGGAGAGGGATGTTTCCACAAGGTTCTCAATGATCGGTCCCCAGCCGCACATAACCATCAAGGTCATATAATGAAGTAGAGAAGACCCCTATATCAAGACACTTCCAAGAAGTCGTGAATCTGGGTGTGAACGCACTAAAACCCCCTAACTAGATGTCACATGGCCAAAGTGATTTCCCATGCTAAGTCCTATGGTGAACTCGAGTTGGGTATTTAGCTAACCTCATCTTACCACTCACAGTAACCCCCAAGTCCTTCCAAATAGAAAATCAGTCAAGACAGTCCAGCATAATATATGATGCATGAAAATAAATACTTAAACTGTAAATAAAACTGTAAATAAACAAAAGTAAAACAAACACGCAACAGCAAACATACAACATTCAAAGAAACAAAAACACGCAAGCGCTAGGAGAGACTCTCAAGGGGAACCAGAGATTCTGGGTTCAGTTCCCAGCAGAGTTGCCAGTTGTCACTCCCTGGATTTCCATCCTGGTACAAACGCGAAAGTGGCGCGGAAAAGAGGTAGAATCGCCAGCCAGACATTTTTATCGGAAAGTAACAGGAATGGTAATGTTGCACAAACCAAAGAAAAGAAAAGGAAGGATACAGGTCCTGCGAACCAAAGAATCTGAGTTCGGGTGTCGGTTACAACCTGGGAAGGTATTAGCACCCCAGATCATTTGTCGTACCCGATGGGATCCACGCTTGCAAAGAAAATGTTTCAAAGGGTGAATAAATGAAAGTTGCTGCAAAAAAAAGGAACTGAACTGGATAAGAAAAGAAAAGAATAGGGAAAATGTAGGGAAATAAAATAGTGCTCGAACGGGCCCTACCCTGCTTCCTACATACCTCATCTGGACATGAGGATTAGAGACGCCGTAGTTTCCCTAACTAGGGGTGGAAATATTTCTCGTGTCTTAAGGCTTGAACTGCTTATGTTAATGCTCAGGTGTTGCAGGCTCGGACGACAAGTGCGTAACCGTCTCGCAAAGTGACAAGTAATAGCAAGTTCGTACGTAAAGAGTGAAGGTGATGAGAAAATAAGTCCCGAAGGAGAGACGTTTATTCTTTGTCCAGTGTTTTTTAGAGTTTTTTATGAGTGTGGCACAAGGAAGTGAAGGAAATTCCTTTTCTAAGGAATGTGTCCTTATTACCACATCCCTAAATAAAATGAGTAACAAGTCCACCAAGAATGAAGAAGACCCTCAAACTTGTTTCTTAAGATTAGGGTTTAAATTCACTAACTTGTTGAAATTATTAAGTGTTTTATGGATTAAATGAAGAAATATGTTTTATGGTTTTCTTTGTGAAGGTAGTCTCATGATTGAACTTGTGCATCACAGATAAACTTATGCCACCACCAAGATGGGGTGAAGAAGAGTATCCATGGAATAAGGCCATAACATAAGAGACCACTTCAAACTTTATTAAAATGTTTTTTTTAGTTTTGTATGAAGATGAGAAGAGAAGAACCAAAGGATCTTAAAGGTAAAATCTAAGGGGAAAGACTAATCCTAATGTTATCATGCATAGAGTTGGTCCTAAGTTAGTGAGGCTTCAACTATCCTAAAGAAGAAGGAAAGAAGAAAAGAAAAAGGAGGAGAAACAAAAGAGAAATCAACTTACTTCTCAAAGAAGATAAATTTTCCTCCAAAGGGGATGATGGCCTAAATCACATCTCAAACACAAGTAAGCAAAACAATAAAGAGACGAGATGAAGACTTGAAATGTGGATAACATCCACATTTCACTTACCATTGCACCTACAAATGTTAGCAAAATTTCCAGCACATATTCAACAAATCAATCAAATGCTAATATATCAACACAATTCATGGAATTAACATGTTCAAAGTTTCAAGAGAACAAAGTCACCAAACATGCCACACTTTGAAAATACATGAATCCACGTGTCGAGAAAATGAAAACATGCATCAACCAGCAAGCAAACTACTCTAAACAAACATATAAAATGATCACCCAATGATCCATGGTGATTATGGAAAGTATGACAAGCAAACAAACTCAAAAAAACTCAAAAATACCCTTTTGCTTCAGCGTTAACCGGTTAACCAAAAGTGTTAACCGGTTAACCAACCTAAACCTGCAGCAAAGAAGTCAGAAAAAGGACGCGTTAATCAGTTAACCTATAGCGTTAACCGGTTAACACTGTGCGAATAGCAGTAAATTCCTGCAGAAAAAGTCAGTTCCAAACCAGCTTATTTCAAATAATTTCCAAAAGTCCAGTAATCAATTGTCCACGAAAATTACAGTAAATTCAACATTAATCATGCTCAAATAGATCCACAAACATCATTACATAAAACAATTTACCAATCAATCAACACAAACACATTATGGATCTACATCATAAACATACATATAAGCTAAAAGCAAAAGCATATCTGAAATTAACCAACCTACAAAGCTGAGATTTGCTTTGGTGAGTGTTGTTCAAGCTGAAAATGATGAATCTAGAGGAAAACTTCAAAGATCCAATACTACTCTTCACACACAATGAAAAATAAATGCAAGTTATGGAGCTTAATGCAAGAGCATAATTCCAAACACCACTTCAGATCTAAACCAGTAGCAAAACACCAACAAATAGATGTATAGAAAGTAATGAAAGGAGGTCTAGTTCCAAGATCAACAAATTTCAATGCAAAATTTGATGATCTTCAAAGAAGAGGAACTTTGAGTGTTTGAAGGTTTTAAGAGAAAAGAGATAATTGTGAGAGAATTCTGAAAATCCAGAAATGAAAAGTGTGAATTATCAGAGTGTGTGTGTTGGTTTGGAAAGAAATGGGATAAATAACATCTAGGTTTGGGGCCCAAAAATTTGATTTGGAGTTAGCTTAGAAAGGTGGTTAGGAGTTGGCTTTGGGAATTAGGCTTGGAAAACCCTCTAGATCCTTCTTCATAATTCCCAATTAATTCAAATGAAATAAAATCAGAAAAAAATGAAAAATGGAGCCAAAACAAGCATTCTTCTCTAGCTGGAAAATTCAAATTTTCGCAGCCGTTAACCGGTTAACCAAAAGCGTTAACCGGTTAACCAAAAGCGTTAACCGGTTAACGCAAGCGAAATTTTAATTTTCCCTCCTTTTGGTGGGGAACTCCAAGAATGCATATGTGCCGTCCGTTCTGAGCTGACCTTGATTCTCAACCTTTTTATGGCCTTGACAATGATATTGAACTTGCATAAACTCTGTAGAGACCTCGTAATCTTCTTGTAATGTCACTCGGCTTGTGACTCTGAGAGCCTTGATTTTCCAGATGACTGGTCATATTCCTTATGCTGGAACATGTGAGTATTATGCTTCATTTTTCTATGCCAAATGCTAGGATATGGTATGCTTATGATATGCAATTGATGGTAAAAAGGAAAGGGAAAATTTGGGGTGTTACAATGAGTGTTTAAGATTGATGAAGGTGGAGGCAGTGATGGAAGGAGTTGTTGGAGGCTGACCAACAGTTGAGGCAATGGGCTGAAGGTGGGTTTCAAAGTTCTGTATTTAAAAAAATGGTTTCTTTATGTTTCTCTTGTTTCAAAATCGTAAAGGGTGGCTGTAATAATGTAGAGGTTTTTTAGATGGTGGTTATGTGATGGGTTGATGGTAATGAAGGGTTATGAAAGTGGATTAAGGTGATTGGCAGAGGAAAGTTTTTGAGGTTTTTGTTCTTCCCCCAATTTGCGTTCCTTTCCTTCCCTTGTATACTCATTTTCTTTTGAATTTGAATTGCTCTTGTTGCTTATTTGAGGGTATGGTATAGTTTTGCTTTAAAGAATACATGTTGTGTGGTTATTTTGGTACAAGGTTTGGACAAGTTTTGTGTATGCATAGCACATTTTGTGTACGCAGAGTAGGTTTTGTGTTGGCATGGTATAGCAGCAAACTTGTCTTATGGTGTAGGCATGAGTAGCGAGGTACAGTCCACAGGGATGTGTTGTACGTTTTTGGTTTGTAGTAGCATGAGGAGTCTTTTGGAATTTTGTAGCAGGAAGACTTGTAGTATGAAAAGTGTAGGCTTGTGTGATAGTGATGCAGGAGTATTGTAGGACAAGGAAAAGGGTAGTAAAATGGACATAACATATAAATATAATACACTTTTTACACAACAACACACATACGAATTATTTTAAAAGACAAAAAGTAAATAATAAAATTAAACTAAACTAATTAATTAAACTTAAATTAAAAGTAAACTAATCTAAATTAAACCAAATAAAATCTAACTAAAAAACTAGTTAAGCTAAACTAATCAAATATTAAAACTAAATAAAAACTAAACTAAAAAGAAGATTTAACTAAATCTAAATAATCTAGAATAAATATCCGACTTAAAACTAGAATTAAAATAATTAAATTACAAAAATGAGACGAAACCTATTTTTAAACCGAAACTAATTCTAAAATCAAGAATAAAATCAAGATAACATTGAAATGATAAAATTGAACAGGAAATGCAATGATTAATAGACTAAAATACAAAAAAAAAATGAATGACTATCGATACTACGATAAAAATGCATCAGATGAATGAAAATTAAAAAAAATACGGTGAAAAATTTAGGGTGTGACAGTAACGCCTCGAGCATTGTGTTTTTATGAGGCTAGATATTCAAAGTAATCATTATCAATACTCCCTACTTGTCTCTAGTCACAATCATTTACAAATACCCACTGCTCTCACTTCACATCCATATTTTTTTAAAACCGGTTTTTTTCTCGAAATCTCCATCATCTTAGATGGATGTTCATCAACAAAGTTTCTACGAATTCTTTTAACAATTTGAACCAAGCAAAATTTTTCAATCTACTCTGATGGTTTCATCGACTGTTCAAATTTCCTACTTCTTATTAAATGTTGCAACCTATAGAAACTCTTCAAAAGGATCACTGAGCTCCCTTATTTTCAACCTTAGACACCTTCTAGGCTAACCCATAAAATTTCTCTCTACTGTTTTTGTTTATTTTTTGTTTTTACCTTTTTGATCATGATAAAAAAGGGGGAGTATTAATGAAGAAAAGTATTTTGAATTCAATATCTAGTCTTTGAATCACAATCCTGACAATCTAACATATTAAATATGCAAAATTCTCTTAGTATGTTTTGTTTCAGGAATGATATTGAATATTTGGCATTTATGAATATGATAAGAAATTATAAATCCTCATAATTAGGCATTCATAATCAGGCTATAAGAATATAGGTAATCAGGCTCTGTGTATTGACTATGTCAACTGACAATCATCAAGTTTTGATAGTAACCAGGCTTTGGGATGAAGAACAGATGTTCTAGTCAGACTCGGATGAGTGACCATAAGGAAGTATTTCTCTCTATCATATGACCTAAAAACTCAAATTTTATTTTGTGAGTCTTAGGATCATGGAGAGACTCTCAATAAGAAAAAGTGAAATTTTGGGATTATCAGATTCAAAAGGAGTGTATCTAGAAAATGGAAGATAATTTTGAGCTTATCTTAAATCAATACCCATTTATTATCTTCATAAAAAATTGACTCTTCAAAATACATTGTTTTGTCATTATCAAAAAGGGGGAGATTATAAGAACAAGATTTGGTTTTGGTCAATATCTCTAAGTTTTGATAATAACAACGAAGTATTTGTGTGAAAGCAATTTTGATACTCTAACGTTTGTGATTCTGAATGTTCTAACAAACAGGTTCTTACTCTGATAGAGATCGTATGAACAATGATTCTGACATGACGATATTCGCTTCTGCACGAAAAGAAGAAAGGTTTCTTTTGTACCAACTCTTCAGAAAGATCTTGAGAAAACCTATGTTGTTGTTGAAATGTTTTCTAGGATTCTGACTTTGAATGAGTGTGACTCTGATACGGTAGTTATGAAGACCAAGTGTTGAAGACTCTGATGACTTGAAGTTCAGAAGACAAAAGGTTATAAAGACCAAGAGTTGAAAACTATGAATACTTGAAGTTCTGAAGACCAAGTGCTGAAAGACTCTGAAGACCAGTTCTTCTGAAGAAGTTCTGAAGACTCTGAAGACTTGAAGTTATGAAGATCAAGGGTTTCAAAGACAAGTGCTGAAATTTTAAAGACAAGGTTCTGGTGAACAAGTTTTGAAGATATTGGAGACTTAAGATTATGAAGATTCAACTCATGCTTCAATCATCTTAGAATCAGAAGCATCTGAAGATTATAAGATAAGGATTAACAATTAAGAGGGAATAGTACAATAGTACAAAGACGTTTCATTCCACTAACTACTCCACTACCCTTATTTGGTGGTACGTAAGGACGATTGTGTTGACTATTTTTCACCCTCAACAACGAAATTCCTGAGGCCAACTGTCATCCAACGGATCTTTTTCTCAGTACCTATAAAAGGATTGTCCTATGAAAGAAAAATGAACAAGGCTACCCAACTCTATAAGCGCACATACAAAGCAATATTCTTTTATAGTAGTGCATATTTTCTAAGCTCTCAACCCCTTTTTCCTGTGATTTCTCACACCTTCAAACCTCTTTGTCCATATTTAGCATAACCCAAACTTCATCCATAAGGGATCACTTCTCAATAATTCTCGGTTGGCTGTTGTTGAAAGCCTTCTGTTTGAGCTGCATTACCCTATTGTAACTATCTAGAGAATACAAGATATCATCATATAAACATAAAGGGAAATAAAATTTTGGATTATGAGTCATCTGATTACACCACTGCAACAGTTTAAAACAGGTCTCGCCCAAAGAGCGGTCCACTCCCGATTCCACAATCTAAGAATAGAAGTGATATTCAGGTCCATTCACCCTGCTAAATTAGAGGATAAAAATGTTGTGTGATGGATGTTGTTAAGTTCCAAAATGTTGATATATTTGATAGTATTTTATGGAACTTTCCAATTGTTTCTTTTATGTTTTAGTATTAAATTGATATGTTTTAGTATCAATACATAAGCTTACGATTATTCTTGTTCATTTCTCGTATTGTGATCTTTTGTTGCATTTTGATAGGTTTTCTTTCTTCCTTTGATGCTTGGAGCCTATGGATGGTGCATGGAAGCATTGAAGATCATTTTCAAGAAGTTTTACAAGTACTAGCACGCTTAGCATGCTCTCGGCGAGATTTCAACGCGTTTTCTGGACCATAGACTATATCTTTTGGAGTTCCTCGCGATACAGTCATGTTGAACTGCTCTTAGCACGGTTTAAGGCGATTTATGTGTATTTTAAGTGGATCAGCACTTAGCACGTTCTGAGCACGCCTAGCGCGGTTCGTGTCATTCCAGCCCCTATTTAAGTCACTTTTTCAGCATTTTTTAGGTAATGATTTTGGGGTCTTTTACTCCCAACTTCATCGCAACATTCTTTTGATGAAATAAGTCATAAACAACACATGAAGGATGCATCTTGACGATCCAAAGTCAAATCTACTTCAACTGAGAGTTGTTTGTTTTTCTTCCTCCTTCTCTATGTAGTTTGCATTTGTTGGAGTTGTTGTATGTATTTTTACTTTGATTGTATGTGTATCTATGGATCTTTGTACAAAATCTCTTTTACAACTTTTTATCGATGTTATCTTTGATTTTTACTTAATGGGTTTGGATTGCTATAAACATATATAGTTCGAACTCAATCTAAGATGAACTTATGTTAGATTCTAAACTATAAACATAGATTTAGATCTAATATTCACAATGAGTATCAATTATTAATTCTCAGTGTTGTTGAGTTGTGTGAGACGTCACCAATGAGAGAATGTGATTGATCTCTCAATTTTGCGTTAGACATAACCTCGGTTGTGAGCGATATGTGGGAATTTTGACGAGTGATTTAGGTTGTGTGCATTTGATCCATAGATTTTTTTAGTACTTGATGGGTAAACTGAAATACAACTCCTGACGAGTTATTTCCCGTACTTTATTTACTTTTCATGTGTTTTTCTTTTTATATCTTTAATCCCAAATCATTTTAACCCAAGCTTAGAGACTTAGAGATTATCGAACGACATTCTTTCCCTTAAATCGATCCATGTGGAGACGATATAAATCCAGGAGGGAATCCTTCCAAATCTAATTTTTCCTTTCCGCTTTACTGTTTCAACAAAATGGCGTCGCTGTCGGGGATTGGTTTTGATATTGAATTTCATTGCGATAGTTTCGATGTTTTGGAGCTTTGCACACAATTATCTATATTGTATATATGCTTGTATAGATACTTGTTTTTTTTGTCTTCCATTGTATTTGTTCAAGTGTTGTACATATTTTATTCATGTAACATTTGTTCAAGTGTTTGATTAAGAGACTTTCTTTAGGTTGGCGCTTTGATGAGAGTATCGACATGTCTTGAGGAAGTTACTAGACAAGCACAAATAAAGGCGTCGAGCTAACAACGTGAAACAAGCGCTTGTTGGGAGGCAACACAACAATTTTTGAATTTGTATAGTTTTATATTTAGTAGTATAGTTAATAAAAGGTGGGAATAGTTGGAAAACATGAGAGAAAGAACTTGAAAAACTAAGCAAACTTGTTCGGGCTTAGCGTGCGCAGAGGGTGCTTAGCGCGCCCTGTTTAGTGTGGAAAAACTCTCATTTTCCATCCACTTTCACCGGTCTTTGTGTTTTGCTAGTTTTAATTCAATTTCGTTAGGTTGTTAGAATAATGTTTGTGTTTTGTCTCAAGCTTGTTTTGATTAGCTTGAGGATGCATTTTGTGATAGTTCAAGTTTGATCGTTTCAAGTTACGAATGTATGGTAATGATATTTTTTGAAGTTGGTACTTTGTAAGGTACTCGTTTATCGTTTTCTATAGCATAACATGATTAGGAAACGTATAATTTGTACAAATACCATGTCATTCATTCTTTTGCATTACTTTTTCATGAAATGAATCACTTTAGCTCCAAACCCCAAATGTGAAGAGGCTTTCCATTGTTCACCATATGCAAGAGACCAGCATTCTTGTTTTAACTGGATTTTATTATGTTTGATCTTTTATTTATATTGATTGTATGAAAGCATGAAAAGTATCAAGGAACTTTGTTTCATTTTGAGCATAACCATTTGGCCAAATAGTATATTACCTTTGAGTGAGTGACAATTTGTTCACCCCTTTGAGCATTTTTGTCAATATCCATGTTGTATTTGAACTTTGATGTTTGTCCAAGAGTATTTAGTTCACTTATTTTTTAATGGATTTTGATGGTTTTTTTCTTGAACCCTGAACCATATTTTGTGGTTTTAATTTTTACCTTGCCTTAGAAAGTAGGGAGTATTCACATTACATGTTGTATTCAAGTTGGGGAGAGAAGGTTGGTTGCCATGAGTTGAGAAAAAGAAGAAAGTGAAAAAAGAAAAGAAAAAGAAAAAAGAAAGAAAAAGAAAAGCCTTGAAAAAGGAAAGAAAAAAAGTTATCGAATACTTGTGCTAAATAAGTTGTGTGATTAGTGTGACAAATTGGGATAAGAGAAAAAGTTTGATTGAGATTTGGTGCTTGAGACTTTGCGGATTGATCACTCCCTTAGGATTTGTTTCGTTTTCATGTTTTCGTTGTAGTGTAGTGGTAAGTTTTGCATTGCATGTGCGTTTTTGTATTTGAACCATACATTTGTTTTTGTTTTCCAAAACTTGTTGATCCATGATTTCTTGATAGTTACTTTTGATTCTTTGAGTAGATCAATTCTTGTTTGAGGACAAATAAGTTTAAAGTTGGGGAGAGTTGTTAAGTGCCAAAATGTTAATATATTTGATAGTATTTTGTGGCACTTTCCAATTGTTTCTTTTATGTTTTAGTAGTAAATCAATATGTTTTAGTGTATATACATAAGTTTGCGATAATGCTTGTTCATTTCTCATATTATGATCTCTTGTTGCATTTTGATAGGTTTTCTTGCTTCCTTTGATGCTTGGAACCTATGGATGGTGAAAGGAAGCATTGAATATCATTTTCAAGAAGTTTTGCAAGTACTAACGCACTTAGCACGCTCTCAACGAGCTTTTAACGTGCTTTCTGAACTAGAGGCAATAGCTTTTAGAGTTCCTCGCGTTGCAGTCGCGCCGTGATCGCGCTTAACACGGTTTAAATCAATTTATGTGTATTTTAAGTGGATCGATGCTTAGCGTGATCTGAGCGTGCTTAGCGCGGTTCGCGTCATTTCAGCCTCTATTTAAGTCAATTTTCAGTATTTTTAGGTAATGTTTTTGGGGCCTTTTACTCCCAACTTCATTACAAACATTCTTTTGATGAAATAAGTTAGAAATAACACATGGAGGAAGCATCTTGACGATCCGGAGTCGAATCTACTTCAATCAGAGTTGACAACCCGAGAGTTGTTTGTTCTTTTTCCTTCTTCTTTATTTATTTTGCATTTGTTGGGGTTGTTGTATGTATTTTTACTTTGATTGTATGTGCATATATGGATCTTTGTATAAAATCTTTTTTACAACTCTTTATCAATGTTATCTTTGATTTTTTACATTATGGGTTTGGATTTCTATAAACATATACGGTTCGAACTCGATCTAAGATGAACGTATGTTAGATTTTGAACTCTATACATAGATTTAAATCTAATACTCACATTGAGTATCAATTCTTAATTCTCCGCGTTGTTGAGTTGTGTGAGACATCACCAACGAGAGAATACGATTGATCTCTTAGATTTGCATTAGACATAACCTCGATTGTGAGCGATACGTTGGGATTTTGACAAGTGATTTAGATTGCGTGCATTTGATCCATAGATCTTTTTAGTACTTGATGGGTAAATTGAAATACAACTTCTGACGAGCTATTTCCCGTACTTTATTTACTTGTCATATGTTTTTCTTTTTCCATATTTAATCCCAAACCATTTTAACCCAAACTTAGAGACTAAGAGATTATTGAACGTCATTCTTTCCCTCAAACTGATCCCTGTGGAAACGATATAAATCCCGGAGGAAATCCTTCTGAATCTAATTTTTGCTTACCGCTTTATGGAAGCCCGATAGTCTCGCATAACATGGATAGTCGACTCCTCTGTATTGAGACACAAATCACAAAAGGGGTCAACCAAGTCGATTAACACGATATCCGCAGAACACAAATCCAGATAATTCACAATGTTACGTAAACTTAGCTCATTTTGTACCCAACAATCATCTCAAGCTTTAATCTTAGTATCATCTCCAATTTCCCACTGAACATAATTGTTATTAGTGATCCATTCCTTAGCCAAATTCCTCCACAAGCTAGAATCATAAGCTTTCACCTCCAAAGTGTTACCTACAATTCCTTTCCTGGTGTACTTATCTTTTAGCAATTTACACTAAAAAACGTCCTCGCCGCTTTGAACCTTCCAGCTCAGTTTGGACAGACACGCCTCATTCATCTTAATAAGGTTATTAAGACCCAAACCCCCCAAACACTTGGGTTTACACACATCCTGCCACTGAAACGTGTGCATCATCTTATCCTCCCTACCGTGCCCCTATATGAAATCACGTTGCAACTTATGAATATATTTCAGACACACCTTGGGCATTTTACTGCTCATTAAGGAATACGTCGGGATGGCTTCTATGATGGCTTTCGCAAGAGTAACTCTCCCAACAAAAGATAGAAGGTTACACTTCCAATGACTAAGCTTGGCACGAACCTTCTCAATCAGGAACTGAAAGTTATTGTTCTTGGGACTCCTGCCGGAAAGAGGAACTCCCAAGTACGACCCAAGATCATTAACAGCTCTAAAAGCAGAACGGGCAGCAATAGTTCTACCTGTGTTGTAAAGGTACAGGTATGTACCCGGTACCTGGTACGGGTACTGGTACGAAATATTTCAATTTTAGAAAAATCAAGGTACGGGTACGCGAGTATAAATCTATATGTACTCCAATTTTTTTCTGCAGAAGATTAAGAACTTGGTTGTGCAAGGAGTTTCAATGCAATGAATTGAAGTCTAAGGATGAAAGATCCATGAACTATCCACCATTTCTTTGGTTTCAAGATTCACCAATCTTGTAACGAAACAAATTGGCCAAACTCTACATCAGCACTCGAGAAACATATTAAAAAAAACCAAAAACTATACCATTATAAGAAAAAAAACTTGAGTTCGCGTACCCAATATATACCTGATATGTACCCGCTGGAGTACAGACCTAAAAATAAATAAAAATAAAATAGGTACGGTGTCGATACATACCATACAAGTAGCATACGCGTACCGGTACCGGTACTTTTCCTATTATGGAGTACCCATGCTTCAGAGGTTCTACAAATGCCTACATGATTATTCGAAGAAAACATGATCCTAGTCTTCTCCTTACTGATAACTTGACCTGAGGCCTCACAAAAAATTTCTAAAACATCCATCATGTTCGAGATTTGATTCTCAGTTGCTTTGCCAAAAAGTAGGAGGTCGTCGCAAACATTAAGTGGGAGATTGAATGACCTTTCCTTCCAGCTTTAATGCCAATCCAACGCTTATCTTCCACCGCATCTAAAATTAAATGGGATAGTTTATCCTAGAACGAAAATGTAAGGCTATATGGGGTCACCTTGACGTAACCCTTTCTTGGTCTTAAAGTTTCCTTTGGTGCCATTCTAATTCACACGCATTTGCACCGATGAAATAGCATGCACAATAATGTTCTTGAACTGGAGTGGAATGCCAAGCTCCATAAGGACCCTTTCCACAAAACTCCAGCTAACCCGATCATAAGCTTTATCCAAATCGACCTTGATGGCGAAGCAACATAGATTTCCTTTTAACTGGTGCATAGTATGCATAATCTCTTGTGCAACCACAATGTTATCTTGAACGTTTCTGTTTGGAATAAACCCAGTTTGATTAGGAGATATGATCAAGTCCATCAGCCCTTTCATCCTATTGACCATAATCCTGCTCAGGATCTTATAAACCACATTGCAAAGAGTCTTATCTGACTTATGATCTCAGATTGGGGAACTTTAGGAATGAGGCAGATCTCCATGTAATTAACCCCAGCAATATGCATCGGGTGGCTCCATAACTGTTTGATAAACCGGAAAATGACATCACCAACTATATCCTGAGAATTTTGAAGAAGAAAAAACAGCCGGAAAACCATCAGGTCCCAGAGATTTCCACGTTGCCATATCAAAGGTTGCTTATTTAATGTTCTTCGTTAAATCTCAGGTACCAGGCGACATTTAGGAGCTTCCGAAACTGCTGGAAACGAATGTGATGTCGTAAAGCTATCACTCGTATCTATGTCTGAGGTGTACAATTGATTAAAAAAAATCTCTACAAGCTGCAGCAATATCAGTAGTATCAATTAACCAAGTACCATAAGTATCCTTAATGGTGTGCACTTTCTTACGTTGCTTCCGTTGAAGAGCTTTTATATGATAAAAGCGGGTATTCTGGTCCCCATCAGTGAGCCAACAGTCCTTAGCTCTTTGGAACCACGCTAATTCTTCCTGACAAAGGATTTTATGAAGCTCCTTTTGCAAGCTAGCTTCCAAATTTCGAAGGCCAGCATGACAAACTCCATTATGGGCTTTGCGTTGAATATTGTCTAGTCTGCACATAATCAATTTCTTCTCCCGTACAAGACTCTGAACAGAATACAAATTCCATCTTTTAGCATGATCGCAGACCTCCTCCAAATTCTACAACATGCCTAAATCCGGGTTCCAAGCAGCCATCATCATAGGTTTAAAAGTACTCTTCAAAATCCAAGAACATTCAAATTTAAAATATTTCGCCAATGGCCTGTGATAGTCTTCATAAAGATTGACCAGGATAGGATGGTGGTCGGAGAAGTCAAGTCTCATAAGCACCCTTACAGAGGCATCCGGAAATTGCAGCCACCAATTATCATTACAAAGGCCCCCTATCCAATCTTTCAAAAACACGAATACCACCATGCCCAATGGATCCACGCCAAGTGAATTTGTGCCCAGTAGCGCCAAGATCTAAAAGCTTGCACTTATTTATTCTTTCATGAAACAACGCACACTTCTTATCTGAATGGGGAATGCCACCACATTTCTCAGACTAGTCCCTGATATCATTAAAATCCCCCCTAATAACCATCTCGTATCAGTCTGATCTGCAAGTTTCATAAGCTCTTGCTACTAAGCTTTCTTACCATCAGGTATAGGACTAGCATAAACACCTGTGAGTTTCCAGGATGCGACATCCCCACTCTTTATACTAACGTGCAGAAACTGGAAGTGAGTTTGTATAAGAGTGAGTTGAACGGTATCACTCTTCCATGATGATAAAAATAGAAGGATGGTGTTCTCTAATATATTGTTTACAAACACTAACAAAGTCCTTATTTCATGTTCCTCGACAGATCCAAAATATAACTTTAATCTGACTTTGATTCATTAGAAACTTAATGCAAAAAGGTATCTCCTTGAAGCTCCTTGGGGGTTTCCTAAACAAATTCCACTTCAATATTTCCATCCATGACATTGGCCTCAACAACATCACCCCTCCTCTTTTCTGCTGCACTAGGATGAACATCCTTGTCTGGATCAGCAGGGTAACATGGCATATGAGCGAAACAATTCTCTGGCTCAGAAGCAGCTACGTCGCCTGCGGCTCTCAATGTTTTAAGACCAAGTTGGTCAAGATTATGTCTCTTGCTCGTTTGAGCTCCTTCTTCATTCCTAATAGCACCTTTCTCCACCGCATTAGAATCATTTTGGATGTTAATACCCGAAATAAGGACACTAGTTTCAACAACTGTCATCAACTCATTAAAATCCTGATTAGCTTTGCTTTTCCTTGTATCTTTACCATTCCTTTTGTTAATTCTTCGGGTCCACACCGTTGACAGCAATTTGCTTCTCTACAGTGATTTCAACAAGGCTCTTTTATCCTTCCTTTTGCCTCCAATAACCATATTAGGATCCAAGTTTTCCACCTGCTGAAATTCTTCAGCCTGCTTTTTGTTCTCTAATTTTGTTATTGGCAAGTCTAGCTCTATCTCCTTATTCTGCTCGATGTTAAAAGAGTCATCATCAAACACCGTGAATTCTAGAACCTATTCCACTTGAATGATCTATCTGATTCCCAACCGGTCAAGTCCTATCCACATCTTTAGGTTCCTTAGCATTCTCAAGTTTCGGTTTTCTAGTACGTTTGGGTTTCTGAACCACTGTCCACGGGCTTGTGACCTGCATTCCATCGTCATTCACAACTGCTCTATGGTCAATACCGTCTGGGACAATATTCATTTTAATTGCAAGTTGTAGCTCCTTTGTTACAGTGCATCCACCAGAATTTTGACCAATCCGGCCACAAGAGAGGCAAAGAAGGTGAAGACCTTCATATTCAATTTTATAATGTTTGTCCTTTATCGAGAACATAGCAAGCAAGGGCTTCAGCAGATTGACTTGGATGCACAATCTGGCATATTTTCCTTTCTTGCAAGATAGTGTATTCTTGTCTATCTTGACAGTTTTTCCAATCCTGCTCCCTATATACACTACCATCAAAATATTTAATTGGAAATCCAGAAATGTGAACCCAAACCGCAAGCTCTTCAACCGCATCACCTGCAAGATAAAAATTGGGACTCCACTCACGAACTGTCGAATAATGGTCATAAATCATCCACGGCCCCTCAAGTAAGGCGAATTCTTGATCTTCATCGTAGGTAAAGGTAACTAGAAGGAAATCTTGCCTAAGATCCACTATTTGGATTATACCTTTTCGCGCCCACAATTGTTGCAGCCTGGTTTCCAGAACTTTGAACTCGATGCTCCGCCCTAGCATCTAGACGATGGCACCATTTTTCCACGGTTGCGCAATGTGGTTCTCCTCCTTCAGATAACGAATAATTTCATGGCACTTATACTCACCACACTTGCGTTCTTCAATATGTATTCCTTGTACCTTCCGTCTGGGATCCCAGAATTCTTCATCGACCTGTTCATGCTCAGAGCAGGTAGCATTGTCACCTAAACGTTCCCCAGTTACCATATGTTTATATGAAGGTATTGCCACCTGAGATTGGTGCAAATCTTGATCTTGCAAATTCAATTCCAGTCCTAACAAGGAGTTAGGAGGAGACTGCACTGGCGCAAAAGATTCACACCGCATTAGCTCGATTGGAATTGAAGGGGCACCATCAATAATCTTGATTGCAGGGTTTACAAAAGCAAACCCCACCCGAGTTTCGCTCATAAACGGCGAGAAACACAGACACAACTTCACCTGCAATGATCCTATGTTAGGTCCCTAAACCAAAGCTTAGGAATTTAAACCAGACAGAAAAGAACACTGCCGGTAAAGCTGGGACGCCGTTGGGGAAGGGTCATGCTGAAACCCTAGCCCAGTCCCAAATCTTCTGGAATTTCGTTCTTTTTTTTTTTTTGCTTTTAAGTGATTGCTAATAAAATAGTTTAAGTTTTTAAAATAAAATCGATACACTCCTATGATACACGAATATTTTTTAGAATAACATAGTTTAATAAAATAAATCCCAAAACAACAATGTTTTCAAAAAAATTACCAAACTAACATATTTTGCATACATTTTCAACAAATTGATTGGCGAACAAGTGTTATTGGTAACCAATTTGCCAATTGGATTGGCTAAATGAAAAAAAAAAAATTCAACAAATTCATCATGTCAAATGGCGAACATGTTAGAAATTCAAAACAAGTCTCCAATTGGTTTGGCGAATTTGTGTTATGTGATGATAGGTATTCGTCATTTGGATTGGTGAAAGTGTTTAGCTTGTAATTTTTTTTCTATAAATACATCTGCCCGGTTATCACTCATTCACATCAAATTTCTCTCACTCCTTCCTTACAAACCATCTCTCATTCATTCCTTTCAATCTCTCTCTCTTACAACATGGCTTCTCCTCGTCCATATACTTTTGCATCGACACCGTCTTCCTCAACATCAGAAGAACCGCTTCCAAAATTTGATATTTTGAAGAAAAATGCTTTGGTGTTTTTCTCGACAACAAAGCCTCCTTTGAAGATGCTGTTATGGAACCCGCAAACTTTGGAACACTTGCATAGAGAATTAAACCGCTGGTTAGAAGGAGAGATCGACCCCAAAGAAAAGATAATTAAAATTGAGAAGCGGTTTATGGAGTCTGGTGTGACGAAATGGAGAAAAGTGGTCAATGATGCAGGTGTTCTTTCGATGATGTTAGGTGGAGGTGAAGCTGTCCTGATGGTTCTGATAGGCTAGATATGTTGAATGTTCCAGTTGCTTTATTTATGTATGGTCATGTTTGAATTTATGTATTTTCTTGTTTTATTTATGTACGGTCATGTTTTGAATTATGTATTTCCTTGTTTTATTTATGTATGTTCGTGTTTGTGGTTGTATGATTTTACTGATATGAATGAAACGAACTAGGCTTCTATTTTAAATAAATACAGTTACAATGGTTTAATTTATGATGTTGAGCTTGGTCCAACGTTGAGACATTTTTTACGATTGTGACCGGGCTGACGACATGAACTGTATAGTCTCACCATCTTATTCGCCGTATCCATTTCGGTGCGAATACGCGTGCTGTTAGGACGCCCCTTTTTCTTTCTTCGCATGTTCTCATTGTGCCAGACTATTTCCCCATTGTAGGTGGGCCAGTAGTCCTCATTTGCAACTACCGGAAAGCTTTTGTTGTAGACGTTACAAAGATTGTGCACTTGGTAAACAGGGGATAGTAAGCCTGAAGGGTCCAGCCGAACCTTCGAACATGCCGCTATGACATGGGAGCAAGGCATGCGAAAGGCTTGAAATTTTCCACAGTCGCACCAATTGTTATCAAGTTCTACCCGATAGGATCCCCTCGGTCTCCCTTCGTTGTGATCTATGATCTCAGCAACATTGAAATGTCCCTTATTGCAGTTAAACACGGTGACCACATGTGTGTTAGATTTGGAGGTTTCGTCTTTAATGAATGTCATAGAACTATCGTTGAACACTTGACCAGACTGTAGGATGAAACTCTACTTTGAATGCTTGGTGTCAAAAAGTGCTCCGAGCCTAAAGTAGGTTGACCTCACCAAAGCGGTTATCGGTAGGTTGCGGATTCCTTTGAAAATAGAGTTCATTGATTCCACGTGATTTGTCGTCATGTGACCCCAACATTGTCCTTTGTCGTAGGCCCTGGTCCACTTATCCAAAGGAATTTGGTTTATCCATCTGAACGCATCTTCATTTGTCAGCCTGATTTCGTCAAGATAGTGTTTGAATGACGGTTCGGTTAATGAGTACCCCGCCCGTGTTCACGACCTTCTTCCGTAATGTCTTGTCTTTGATCTCTCTCATGACATTTTGCGCGATGTGTCTAATGCAATAGACATGTGTTGAAGGAGGTTCCTGCCAGCCATTATCAACATTCTTCCATGCACTCTCAATTGATGCATGTCTGTCCGAAATCAAACATAAGTTAGACTGGGGAGCCACGTGCAAGCAGAGATTTTTCAGGAAAAAACTCCATCCCTCGGCAGTCTGTCCCTCGACTATAGCGAATGCAATTGGGAAGATATTGTTGTTGCCTTCATGGACCACTACCATCAATAGATTTCCTTTGTATTTGTCGTAGAGCCATGTTCCATCAATTTGGATTATAGGCTTGCAGAAGGCAAAACCCTTTATACATAGGTCAAAAGCCCAAAAGAGTCGGTGGAATATGCCATTTCCACTAACACATTGACTTTCTGAAGTATACGCCGGCAAGGTCTTAAGGATGACAACGGTCCCTGATGCATAGTGCTTTAGTGCCATCGACTACTGCCTCTTCTTCTTCCTCGTCTTCATCAACAACATCGACTTCAGCCAAATCATTGTCAGATTCGCAAAAGACTTGCGAAGGATCAATAGTCTGAGATATTTGTTGTTGGTTAAGCGTAACATAGAGCTCGATATCATTGAAACCAGAATACTCATGGCTTAGAAATATAGTACGAACACTTTCATCATCAGATATAGTTAATTGGAAATACATGACCTGGTTATCCTCATAGAATACTGGATTTTTGTAAATAATGACGTCTATTGGACCACACTGCATTTTGTTTTCCAATCTCTGTTTTAGATGAGCAAAATTGGATCGTCGGGTTATTGAGAACCGAGTAACCTCGGTGTTACGAAAGTTGAAACCAGAATGGTTACATTCAAATATTTCGCCATTTATATGGGCGTTGATCATATACTGGGGTAATTGAGACATAGTTCAACAAAGACACTTTTAGATATGTTTAATGTTTTGAAGTTTATGGTACAATGAAGATACGAAAATAATTTATAAATAGAAAAGTTTAAAATTATTTTATGGATATATTTACTGTTTAGAATTAATGTGTACAAGTTGTGGAAAATAATTTCGGTAGCCTTATAGGCTTATCTTCTGCACATATTATTTTCACATACAGGCTTATCTTCTGCACATATAGGTTTATCTTCTGCACATATAGGCTATATTATTTTTCCACATATAGGCTTATCTTCTGCACATATAGGTTCATCTCCTGTGTCTATGCACTATGAAACAAATAATGTCCATGCATTTTATATATAATACAATTCACATAATATCATACTTCTTAAATATTATACATCTTAAATATTAATACAAATATTACACTATCATTCACATAATAAATATTATCACTTAATAAATATTAACATAATAAATATTTCTCAAAGTATATTAAATATTCACATGATAAAACAAAATAAATATTCACATAAACTCACATAAAACAAAAGCCACGTTCGCCAATCAGATTGGCTAAGGGCAAACAATTACACCCATTCACCAATCAGAATGAAGAAACCCTAGAAAGCCTAGACCTATTCGCCAAATGGATTGGCGAAACCCTAGACATATTCGCCAATCAACTTGGCAACTGTATAAACCTGCAAAAGCTGGAAATTAAACAGAGGTAATGTGCTTGCATTGAAGATTCCTGGCATGCTGCATGGTCAAGATTCTCTTCAAGATTCCCTGCACATTAATCTTTGCATGTGAAGGTTGGTTGGTGATCCTGCAAAACCTTCATTCGCCAATCAGAATGAAGCTGGACAATCCTCAACATTGGTGTTGGACCAATCAGGAGAACACATATAGTTTAATAAAATTCGTCAATCTAAGTGGCGAATATGTATGCTTGTTTTTGTTCAAATTCGCCTAACAAAGTGACTAATGCATGCAAATATTTCCATAAATACTTCTATAAATTCGTCATCAACAAATTGAATATCACACTTACTTCTTATATCACACTTACTTCTTCTAATAGTCTCATAATTATTCCTTATCATTTTTTATAAAATATTTTCAATGGCTCTACTAACAATGGGAGATCAACATCGAGGCACAATCGAAAATATCGAGTCATTTGTAAGTTTTTGTTATGTATATTTTTTTACACATATACACTTATATATACTTTTTACTCATGCATTTTTTAACTAATTTCGAATAATATTTTTACAGAATGTAAAAAGATTTCGGTGTCGGGTGCACGACTACATAGAGTTTGATCCGATCATTGAACTGTATCTACGTTCATGCGGATTTGGTGAAGTCATAAAGGTGCACAACAATTCTATAGACACAAAATTCATTTTTGCACTACAAGAGAGGTGGAGGCCAGAGACACACACCTTTCACCTTTCGTTCGGTGAATGCACGGTCACATTGGAAGACGTCTACATGCTTTTGGGGTTACATGTATCCGGTAGAGCTGTCTTTGGTAAGGTCAACCATGAAATTTCTATAGTAGAGGACTTGTTGGGTGCCCCTCTCATTGACGAGGAGCAGCCAACAAATACTCGTAGCAGGGGTTCAAGTATTAATCTAGGAGTCCTTAGAGCCCACTATGCTAGTTTTATTTTAAACGAAGAATCAACCGAGTACGAAAAAATTCAAAAAACTCGGTGTTATATTATGCTTTTATTCGGTCATTTTTTATTTCCCGACGGTACCGGAAACACAATAAATATGATGTATTTACCATTGTTGCGAAACATCAACAATGTAAATACATATAGTTCGGGTTCAGCTGTTTTGGCTCATTTGTACAGTAGCCTTTGTAAAAATGTCGCAAAGGATACTTGTACATTTTTTGGTTGTGCATTTTTGTTACAAGCTTGGGGGTATTCAAGACTGTCGATGCTCGCCCCACGCAATATGAATCCATGCCCGTTCCCCTACGCAAACCAGTAAGTCTACTATTATTTTTTATTTCCAAACATATTAAATTTTAAATATTTAAATTGTTATTATATCTAAATGCTTTTAAATCTATTATGCTTAGCTGGTCCGATCTTGGGATGGATTATAGTAGAAATCCAAGAAGTTCCATAGTTTTATATCGCAGTTTGTTAGACCAAGTGGGGATCGATCAGGTATTGTCATATATAAAAAATATTTTTTCTTTTTAATGCATATTATTCATTAAAATAATTATCTACTAAACGAATTATTTTTTTTAATGTAGTTCATCTGGCGGCTCTATTTAGCCCTCGACCATGAGCCTAACCCAGAGGATGCTGAAATTTGGACAGCAAAAACACCAATCATCCGGTTCACTACGATTGAAATGCACCAAACAGATTGGGTGAAAATGCAATTCGGAATGCAACAGGATATTCCATGCCCTCCGACATGTTTGGGAAAATGACATGTGGAATATGGAAGATTGGAGAGACTTTGCAAGGGAATTACATCAACAATGGAGGGATCGACGTCAACATGTCCTAACTGACCAAATGCTGCAAAATGTCAAACCAAATGTCTCGATATATCAATAATTTAAAATTTTAAAATTCGATATATCAATAATTTAAAATTTCCTGCAAAATGTCTTTTAAAATTCGATATATCAATAATTTAAAATTTTCATATAGTTATAAAATAAAAATATACCAAATGCCTCAAAATAAGTGTTAATAAAAGATCTCTTAAAATCTAAAGATTTGGATTCTATAATCTTAATCCGATCTAACAAATACATTTATGAAAGAATCGATGGATAAGTCTAAAATGGTATTATATATTTGAATGAAATGATAAATCTAAATAAGAACATAACACTGCAGATTAACATGCACATAAGTACACTTTATCACTTTATGTATAAAACCTTATTTCTTTTAGAAAACATCCAAAATATCACTGAAATGTTGCAAGGTCAGCGTCCCAAAATTTATATCATTACAATATTATCATCAAAGAAATGTGATAAATTTAGATAAAAAATCCTTATTGGCGGTTGGCAGACTCTTTGATGATTTTGGATATAAAATAGAATCTAATGGATAAAACTGTAGAAGACACCATGTGTGTAGAGTGAAAGTTGGTCTTCTCTAAACTAGTCATGTTATTAATGCGAGCTCTCAAAGCTCCACCACCTTTTCTTCTTTCTTGACTCATTTGAAGTTATATCTGTATCAATAGTAACATATTACATATCAACCAAATCATACACTATATTTGGAAGAAAAATAGGTCCCTACATGGAAGTTTGATGCCTTGCTCGGTCAATCATGTAAAATTCAAACAATCCAAATAGTTTAGACCCTTGGTTTGGTGAAATTGTTTCAAACTGATTAGATAAGTAAAAAAATTGTAAGAATATACCTCCTTGAGGATAGATGGAGTTGTAATGCACCTCTGCCCAAAAACTTATGAAAATCACTGCAAAAGAACACATCATACCGATAATTATATGATGAACAATAAAGAAAAGGATCTAAATAGTTAGTATGAGCCAAAATACGGAAAATGTGCCAATAATCCAAAAAAGTCTTAACAAATCTATAATACAAAATATTAATCACACACCATAAATTGAAAAACCAATTTCACATAGATTTCCATATCTACTTATGAATATCCTGAAAAGAATGCAGATATTGAACCCATAGTTTCATTCACTAACATCTTATGGAAGCACCAATGCTTATAGAAGAATGTCCAATTGTGTTAATGTGACGAAAAGCTAAATCCTCGAATCTAGGAAAATCTTACCCCCTTTTGGCTTCTCAAAACTAGGAAGAATCTCAATGCAACAAGTGTCTTTGAAAGAAGTCATCACAAATATTCTCACACCATACTGAAGGAAAAAAATGGTATTAGCAACAGATTAAAAGGCACATCATATTACACTGCCAATTTCAAATTTCAAATATTATTCTAAGTTTGTCAATAGCATCATTTGAAGAAACGTGCAGGAAACGGCAAATGAAAATTAAATTCAGCCACAGTGGAGAGGAGAAAGATATTGAACACACTTAAACCATGCAACAAAAGATACTCAAACAAATGTTTTATTGAAGAGAAACTGTAAGTTTTATAGAAGATTTAAGATGCATAGAACGGCACATATTCAAACTGTTTTATAGATGTAGTACGTTGAAAAACTCATACCGAATCTGCAGCAGCTTGAAGAGTGACATGATCACCCCATTCACCACTCCTAATTTCATTGAAAATGAAAATGGAAGTTGTTATTGGTTAGCTTATACGAAATATTTTTTATATAGGAAGATAGATATAGAAAAAAGTGAAAGTTATTACTTGGACATCTTTTCCAAATATTCACTATATTCCATGGGAACATATGCTTCATAAATATCTGGATGAGACTTCAGCTGTTTAAAAGATCATTCACTAATCAGAACATAGGAATAGTTCATAAAAAGAAAAAACTGTGCAGCTATCAAAATTCCAGTAAACATGATTAAACAATGCCCTCTAGTGGGTAGACAGCTAACCTGGTTTACAACTTTTCGTCTCACAAACTTGTGATGATCAGGTGTGTTATACAACTGATCCGATAATGCACGAAACTGGTGAAGAATAAAGATAAAATAATTATTAATTGATGAATGTAGAAACTTATGATCTGAAATGAAAATGATTATAGCCACTCGCGGGAACAAAAAATTGGAAAAGTGAATGTTGAAAGCAACAAACCTGACAATTACCGTCACCTTGTACCTTACGCTCCACAAAGTCATATAATTGCAATCTGTTTAAAAATTAGGTGGTTTAATTTGACATGTTCGAGTAAGAGTTTTTAGAAGAAAATATAGACAAATAAATAATCCTTTAAACCAACCTAAGCTTTATAGACTATGAATGAACAAAAAATAATAATATATGGGCGTTGAGTGCACACACAAAATGAAGATGAACGCCTATGGCAATGGATTCTATAATGACAATTAATAAACTTCTAGACAATGATACATACATGATGGAAGCATTTTATTAGCTTTTAACAAAGGAGCAATATGCCTATGACCAATACCTATCCAGAAGCCTTTCATGATCTGATGTTGCTTCATCAATAGAAGGAATTTCTCCATTAATTTTTGGAATATGCTACACAAGAGGGTAAAAACGAAATTTTTAAGCAGACCATACAACTGATCAAAAGAAATCAACTTTCTAGTAATCATAAGACATGGTGTTAGGAACACAGACAATTTGATAGAAAAAATTTAAAAAACAATTATTTAGTTGAATAATTGACTGAGGGGAGAGCGTTACATGTCTTTCTTCCAAGGTTTTCCCCTTCAAGAAGGAGCTCTCCTTTCACTTACACACTTTTAAATATAGTCAATGAATTGACCTAATCTGATTTCCCTTAGTTATGTTCCCGTCTAATCCTCTCTAATAAACTAACTAATGGGAAAAGATTATCACTATATCTGTTAGGATCCTTTTTTTGAGTAAAATAAATTCCTAAGATAATGGTGTAAAAACATATTAAAATGAATCAAGATTACAAACAAATGAAGTTTGGCTTATTTCTGGAGAGGTTGAAAGAGAAGATACAAAAAGTTTATAGAGCAGAATTCTCCTTTCATACTGGAATAACCGGCCCCAAAACTCAATTATTCCAAAAGCTATCCCCCATATATCAATTGAGGGCTATTTAAATACTTTCTAAGAATAACCAAAATAATGTTAACAATTAATACTTAACAAACTAATTAACTTCTACTAACTAACTCTTAACCACTCTAATTATCTTATATTCTATATGCTAACAATATCTTAACAAAAAAGAGCATAGTAAACTAAGTCTATGGTACAAAATAACCATTAAAAGAAGCAGAGTATAGTTATCCATTCAATATATAATAAAACAAGAAGCTAAACATACAGGAATGGGAGTTATCTCACTCAATCTCTTCTCTATTTCATCATCAAATGGATAGTTGTCAACAAGCTCCAATGAGCATCCCCCCACTTCACCAGGACTACAGCATGAGCTAGAAGTTTCTATGTCACCAACTCCTTCATTGACATAATTATGACCTGCACATATAAAATTGATTGAGTTAACCAAATTATGCAAAAAGATAAATTTCAACCATACACAAGCACTCAACATCTTAATGCATGCATTTACTGATACCTCCTGAACAATAGTTCATCATCGGTGTGTTTTGCCAATCATATGAAGGCTGAGAAGCATGATAGTGTTCTTCATCTGCCTGTGAATAACCCGAACGCTCAGCAATCTCAAGCTGTGAAAACTCTTCTTGAAGAGTCCGTGCAATGATCTCATCGTTCTCTACTTGGTTACGTTCAGAATCATAATGGCTGTGAAAGTAGTTTTCATCATAGACATCACCAGTATCATGTTGAATTATGTCACCGTAGTATCCAGGACTATAACGAGGATCGACATCAAAAAGATTCATACCCCACTGAACAACATCTGAATGCTCATGTAAAGCCATCTTTGAGTATTGAAAATGACAACGAATCTGAAAGCCTTTTATGGAATGATTCCGCACTAGCAATTGTACTCCTGTCAAAACAAGTTCTGCATTTAGAACCTGGAGTTTTAGCTGTAATTAAGATAATTATATACTAAATCATGAACAGATAACATTAAATTCTCACAACAGGCATTGTGTGTTAAATTAAACTTCACCGGCAAGGACAGAAATTAAAAGTATCTGCACAGTCATAAAAATTTATACGATCTCAATTATTGAATGACTATAAAGAGAAAAACATAAACAAAATTTGCACATCAAAAGGTCATGTGTAGAGGATGATTCCAGGATAAAATAAACATAAGCAGAAACCATCAAGCATATACTTTATTCATAACTTTTAACATCAAACAACTGCCTCCTTCCATAAACTTCTCCAGGCTAGTTATTACCTAGATCCTTCCAATCCTGATCAATATCAGTTCTATATCACCATAGCATAGCGGAATTTTACCAAACCGCTATTGTTCTGCAATACACTATCTAGCAAGGTTTTAAATAACGGTCCGTTACCGCAAAAACAGTCGCGACAAAACAGTACCAGAAGGTGCCGAAACCAATACCGAATACACCGTTTTTGCGATAAAGAACAAATTGTGATTAATTCACACCGTGACAACCACAATCAGCATCGCAACAGCAGTACCGACGAAAATCGCGAAAGCCTTCACGCAACCGTATTTAAAACCTGCTACTAGTCAAAAATATTGTCAAATAGCAACTATAGCAGCGCTACTTGAACAGACCAATATATTCTGCTATATGCTATTGACAACACCAGATCCTTGAAACCCAAAGCAGCCCAATTTTAAAACAAAATCCATACGAATCCAACAAAAACAGAAATAAGCTCCAAAACCAAATGATCCAATCAACAGAAAAGCATTAAAAGAAGCAGAAATTGAATTGGAACAAAAAACTAATCAAAGATGAAAACACTTCTACCTGATTCAGCACCAACCCAATTACACGATCCTCAAAGCCTCTTTATGTTGGTCACAGTTTAAGCATGGGAAGTAAGAAAATGCGATAGATAAGCATGAAGAAGCATTGAAAATTTGTGGTATGAAAATGGGAAAAGAAAACGCACTTTGACGCGTTTATATATACAGTTGGCGACGGCGTTAAAGGTCGAATTTCTTGTTATGAGGTATTGGGCGGCATTTTTCTATTGCAATTTCTTTAACCCAAAAATTCGTAACATATCTAAACCATACGCTTATTCATTATTATATGATTCAATTAATTAATTATAAATAAATCAAATTTAAATATAGTAGGAATAAATCTGAAAAAAAATTTATTCAAATAATTCATTTTTAAAAAATCTCTATGATTTTGACGGTTGTGATTGGTTGCTGAATGAAGAAGATATCAAACTCAACGCCTGTGATTGGTGCAGCATTGCCTCTTTTGACGGACTACAAAATGCACCAAATCAGCGTTTCGTAAATAGACAAATTGGAAGCACTAGTCAAAATAAGTCACAATATAATTTGATCTAAAATATCAAAAGTTAATTACTATTAAAGAAACATTTTTATATGATATACTCCACCGTTTATTGACTGTGTAAATTTAATTTTTTTATAATTGAAAGAGAATCTTTATATCATTATGCGGCCTGCACTGAGGGTACAATATTCGTTTTCTGTCATTAATCAATGAATAAGTTAACTATTGATCACATGTGACTGTGAAGGATGAAATTTATCAGAATAAACTTTTTAAAACAGTTTGGCATGTACGGAAATTTTAAATCTAGAGTACCAGTTTCGTTTATAAAATTATACTCCTTCCATGATTAAATTTACCAGTTAGTTAGCACTTAATTGTAAATCTATGTGACTTAATTAATTGTTTCAGATGGAAAGGGACACATGAGTTCCCTTAGAAAAGAATCTAATACGGTCATGAATCATGCATGCATGCCATAAAAAAAGTATATAGTGTTATTTTTACTTAAAAAAATCATACATCATGAATCATGCAAACTAGTAAGGATCTTATTTATTGCTATTTTTAATAAATAAATCACGAGTTTTAATTTATTTAAGAGATTAAACTCTAAAATATTAGGATATTTTATTTAAAATGTTTGAAAAAATGTAATAGTGCTATGATGTTTTATATTTGAATTTAAAAGTATTCGATGTAAATTGAAAGAAATAAATGTAGAAGTACTTAAAAAGGATAAAGTAAATAATCGAAAGTGAAGAACAAATGCAATTGGATAAAAAATGTTTGAATCACTACTAGAAAAAAAGATAGAAAAAAAGATATTTGGTAAAATGATTTTATATCAGACTTCAAGATACATGATGTGAAAATAATTAAAATATGATTTTGCATCAGACATTTATTTCGAATGATGTAAAAAATAACGCGGTGGCAGTTTCGTAAATAATTAAAAAATTATTATAAGGGTTTTTACATTGGTTTTTAAAGAAACGATTTAAAAAATTGGATGAGTTGGCTTTTACATCGGTTTTTAAATAAAACGATTTGAAAAATTGGTAAAATATAAGGTGGCGTTTACATCGGTTTTTAAAGAAACCGATTTGAAAAATAGCATTTACATGGCATTTACCATGAATTCTTACAAATCCTACGGGTCTAATACTTTCGGCTACTGTGAATTCTTACAAATTCTACAAACTATTGTGAATTCTTATAATTTCTTTCTCTCTTCAATAATAGGGTTTTTCGTTTCAAATGCTTTCGTTCGCCATTGCGGCCATACCACCGCGAGTCACGCCATTCTTCCGACTACGAGTCACGTCATACTTTTGGTTGGTTTTTCTTTTCAAATGATGTGATCTGCAGTGATGTTTTGTGATAAGTAATCGTTTTGAAAGTTTCAATGTTCTTGTGTTCATAGTTCTTTTGAAACTTGTGCCATATGAGAACGAAATTTGTAGTGATGTTCATAATTTTTTTGTTTAGTTTTGATTCTTGATGTTTTTCTTTTGGTTACCTGTAGTGATGTTCACAATTCTTTTGTTTACCTATAATGATGTTCATCGTGATGTTCATAGTGCAAAAGTTGCATGCTTTGTGATAAGTAGTCGTTTTATAATTAAAACGTCAATTTGAGCATGTTAGGATAAGGTAAAGAATCTATAATAAGAATAATTTCTTCTTATCAAAGTGGATTTTCTCTTCATATAATCTTCTTGCAGTAATATTCGATTGATGATACATTAGTTAACAATTGCATGTGCTTATTAAAAAAAATTGCATGTCTAAAAACTACATATTATTAATTTATATATTTATGTCCGACATGTATCAGTTTATATATTTATTAGTTTATATATTTAGTTTAGATTATTAGTTTATATATTTAGTAGTTAACAATTGCATGTCTTAAAACTACAGATTATTAGTTTATCAAATAATTTTCTTCATATGGTAAAAGTGTTGATATTATTAGTTTATATATTTATGATCGACGTGTATCAACATAACTCTACTGTTATATATTATTAGTTTATTGATATTGTGTTTCTCGCATAATTTGTGTGTCGGCGAGAATGTCAGCATCATCGCTCTTTTCGCTCAACCGTGGGTCATCTGGCCACACGACATCGCAAGTTCTCTTTTCATTCTTTATAACTTCTCACTTCTTCTTTTATGCATGCCACGTGTTTGCACGTAGAGACTTTTGTTTTCTCTAATGTCCAAGAGAAGGACTATTGTATGTGTCTCAATGATTTAATTATATATGCATTAATTTTGGAACATACGTATGAATCGTAGTTAGATGAGAGCTAATCGATTAAGTGTCGGGTACGAACATGGAGTGAAGGAATTTCTACAGTTTGCTGAAAGTAATGCTAAAAAAATCTTCCTCCTCCTAAAAGTAATGCTGAAAAAAGTCTTGATGTGTTTTTTTCTCTGTCCATGTGTTCGTTGTGCAAATCACGAACCAAAACATAATTAGAAAGCAATCATGGATCATCTAATTTGTCATGGGATTTGTCAAAGTTATACACAATGGATGGCACAGTAAGGTAGTAGCAAAGTCAAATGTGTCCCAAAAAGATAATGTTAGTGTAGAAATGGATGATCGTCTGGAAGACATGATGCGTGATATTGGACAAGATTCGTTTAAGAAGGCACATGCGTATGATACTTTATGCAGTGACAAGGATAAACCTTTGTACCCGGGATGCACAAATTTTACACGTTTGTAAGTCGTGTTAAAATTGTTTAATTTGAAGACAAATAATGGGTGGACTGACAAAAGTTTTGCCGAATTGCTTGAATTGTTGACACAGATGCTTCCAGAAGGTAACGTAATGCCAAATTGTTATTACGAGGCAAAAAAATATTGTGTCCGATGGTTTTGGAGTATGAAAAGATATATGCATGCCCTAATGATTGCATATTATACAGAAAAGAGTATGTAAACTATAATCATTGTCTGAAGTGCAAGGCGTCACACTATAAAAAGAAACATGGTGATTCGAGTGATGATGAGGTGGTCAAAAGGGTCATCTCGCGAAAGTGGTATGGTACCTACCAATAATTTCAAGGTTCCAGAGACTATTCGCTAATTCAAATGATGCAAAGAATCTTAGATGGCATGCAGAAGAAATAAAATGTGATGGACAAATTCGCCATGTAGCTGATTATTTGCAGTGGAAGAAAATAGATTATTTGTTTCCAAATTTTGGCAAAGAGTCGAGAAACCTTAGACTTGGACTTTCTACTGATGGAATGAATCTGTTTGGTAATCTAAGTACTAATCATACTTCTTGGTATGTTCTCCTGATGATTTACAACCTATCTCCTAGGTTGTGCATGAAGCGTAAATATATTATGTTATCGATGATGATTTCGGGCTCAAAACAACCAGGAAATGACATAGATGTTTATCTAAGTTCTTTGATTGATGATTTAAGAGTGTTGTGGAGGAAGGGGTGGATGTTTTTTATGCGTATTCTGGTGAATAGTTCAATATGTGTGCCATGTTATTTTGTACCATCAACGATTTTCCGGCATATGGAAATTTGTCTGGTTATAAAGTTAAAGGGCATAATGCATGTCCTATATGTGAAAAAGACACAAGTTACCTCCAACTTGAAAAAGGAAAGAAGACTGTTTATCTTGGGCATCGAAAATTTCTAGATCGTTATCATCCCCATCGTAGATTGTGGAAAGCTTTCAATGAGGCACAAAAGCATGGTGAAGCTCCAAAGCCCTTAACTGGAGAGGTAGTTTATCAAGACAATAGGGCATTAATGTGTCTTTGGAAAGTACAAAAAGAAATCTAATGTGAAAAATTTATGGAAAAAGAGATTGGTTTTCTTCGATCTTCCATATTGGTCTAGTTTTGATGTAAGACATTATATTAATGTGATGCATGTGGAGAAAAATGTATGTGATAGTTTACTCGGAACACTTCTCAACATTAATGGCAAAACAAAATATGGTTATAATGCTCGTGTGGATTTGGGTTTGATGGGTATACAAGAAGAGTTAACTCCACAACATATAGGTAACAAGATATATTTGCCTCCTGCCTGCTACACTTTGTCTAAAAAAGAGAAAACAAGTTTTTGTGAGAGTTTACAAAGTATTAAAGTTCCGCATGGTTACTCATCAAATGTCAAGAGGCTTGTATCAGTTAAAGATCTCAAATTAATTGGCTCAAAATCTCATGACTGTCATGTCTTAATGCAATAGCTACCACCAGTGGCTATTCGTGGGATATTGCCTAACAATGTTAGAAAGACTATAACCAGGTTGTGCTTATTTTTAAATGCAATTTATTGTAAAGTCATTGATCCGTTAAAGTTAGAAGATTTGGAAAATGAGGTTGCAGTTATCTTGTGTCAATTAGAGATGTATTTTCCTCCTTCATTTTTTGACATTATGGTTCACTTGATTGTTCATCTAGTAAGGGATATTAGGTTATGTGGTCCATTTTTTTACGGTGGATGTATCCAACAGAGCGATGCATGAAGATCCTAAAAGGGTATACAAAAAACTCACATTGTCCGGAAGCATCGATTGTTGAGAGGTACATTGCAGAAGAAGCAATTGAGTTTTGTTCAAACTAATTGTTAGAAGTGGATGTTGTAGGGGTTCCCAAGTCTCGTCATGATGGAAGATGTGAGGGTATGGGTACACAAGGTTTAAATGTCAAGAGCTTAAGAATTGATGTGGTTGTTCAAGCGCATTTGTATATATTGAATAACATGGGTGAAGTTCAACCTTACTTATCTGCTCACAAAAGCATCATAACGAAAAAGTACCCCAAGATGAATGAAAGATGGTTGTTAAAAGAGCATAATAAGAGTTTCTCTGAGTGGTTTACAGAAAAAATTACTAATGATGATAGTGCATCGAATACAATTAAGTGGTTGTCCTATGAGCCTAAATGTAACATAATAACTTGGAGTGGATATGATATTAATAAAAATTTCTTTTATACAAAGTCAAAGGATGATTGTAGTACCACACAAAATAGTGGGGTGATGATTATGGCCGAGTCCATGCACTTCCCTAGTGCTAAAGATAAAAACCCGTTTATGGCATCTACACCCTACTTTGGGGTGATTTAAGAGATTTGGGAAGTTGATTATGTTGTGTTTAAAGTTCCAGTATTTAAATGCAAATGGATTGATATCAACAGTTGTGTAATAATCGATGAATTTGGAGTTACACTGGTTGATCTTAGCAAGTTAGCTTATGCAGACGAACATTTCATCATGGCATCTCAAGAAAAACAAGTGTTTTATGTCACAGATCCTTCTGATAAAAGGTGGTCGGTGGTTATACTAGGAAAGGTGCATGATAGTGATGAAAATCAAGATGTGAACCTTGATATTTATGAAACTCCTCCTTTCTTAAATGTTCCTACCTTAATTGAAGAAAATGAAGAGGATGATGTGCATGCTATTCGCATAGATCATGAAGAAGGGATATGGGAGGACTAGTAAGTTTTTTTTATTTTGTGCTTAATTTGATGTCTAATTGTTTATATTTTATGCTTAATTTGCTTTCTAATTATTTTTATTTTGTGTGAACATATACATGGTTGATTCAACCGACAACCCTTCTTCATCTAGTGACCCTAAAAAAAAGAGTTAGAGGTCCCACTTTGATGGCACAAATTGACAAAGTTCATCAAACGGGTGAAAAGATAAAGGTCGATTTTGATCCAATAACCCATGAATGTACTGGTGTTGGTAAAAATGCTTCAAATTTTAGGAGTTACATAGCGTCTCTTGCTCGACAGAGATGTAGTATTTTGAAAGATGAGTGGAAAAACATAGATAAAGACATAAAAGAGGCTATTTGGACTGATATTCAGGTATTTTTATCTGCTACACTTCATTATGTTTTATAATCATATACTAACAACATATGTTATACACTATATGTGTAGGCTCATTTCACTATTTCAGAACCTCATGATCCAAAAAAGGATCCGTTGAAGAAAGAATGGATTAAATATGCGGGAGAGCGATGAAGAGGTTTTAAGATACAACTTACAAGCAAATATATTAGAAATCCCAAAGAAGGTCTCGCTCCTGCACATATCAGATATAATTATATTAAAGAAGAAGTATGCAAAGAATTTATGAAGTCTCGAGATAACTCTAAATTTAATGTTATTAGGAGTTATAACATTTTTATAACTTTTTATTATGTTTAGTGTGATTATTAAATTTTTTATTATGTTTAGTAGGATTAATAACTTTTTGAGTTTATAATAGGAAAAAAGTCAAAAGGGTGCAGAAAATGTGGCTAAGAATGTATACCCATAACCCACATGTAGTATCTCGTGGAGGGTATCGCTTGCTTGAGGATAAAATGATAAATGAAAAGAGATCATCAAGATATGATTCTACATTAGATGATACTGGTAGCCCATCTCCACTGTCACGTCATGAGTTATAGAAGAGAGCACGACAAAAGAAAGGGGGAGAATACACATCACAGGCTACACAAGTTGTTGTAGAGAAAATTGTAAGTAAAATTAAGAAAATTATTCAAGTATCATTATAGTTGTGATTGATAAAAACTATTGACAAAGTTGTGGTTTTTGCATTTTGTAGGATTCTCTAGTTGAAGAAGCTGAAAAGGGTGCATTTGTTCCTGATGGAGCGTAAGTCAATGCAACAATGGAGACATTTAGGTCTATGGGTATCTCCAAAAGCACAGAAAATAATAAATGCGTTGAACAAAGGGAAGTTGTGAATGGAAGCAGAAAAGGAAGTTGTTTAGTTGTAAAAGTAAGCACAATGGAAGGGGAAGACAATGTTTAGAGATCAGTAAAAATGGTTCTGAAAATGGGTGAAACACACTTGGAATTAGAATTAAGTCATTGTGTAAAAATGGTACTTCCTTGTCTTTGAAAACCTGCAAAACTTGAACACACAGAGAGAGAAGAAACGAACTGCAACATATTTTTGGTATTTCGGTTAGAGGTTAGTAAATATAAACAGATAAAGCAAATAAAAGCATGATGATCCCCCGTGAGGTATAAACATGCAATAAATAAGGATAGACGAGCTAATACCTGATCTTGTTTGTATGCAAGATGCAGATGAGATGCAAAAAATCTTAGGGTCAAAAATTAGGGTGTTATAGCTGCCACTATTTAAGTTTCTTAATTCCAAAGATATAAAGATTGACCTCTTCATTTCGTCAAGATGGAAGAGACTTGAATATTTGAAAACCCAATTTTTGGCCCTAAGAAGCCATAAAATGGAATGGGATGAAATGATATGAAAGCATATGAAATGTTATGAAAGCGTATGAAATGTTATGAAAGCATATGATATGTTATGAAAGCATATGAATCTGTGGGGAATAAAACGAAACAAGTAACATAATTGAAATTCTGGTATGACAAACTCAGATGTAAGATACAATGTTGAGACATCTGATCTATTGCTGATAAACATGGCAAGGTACAAACAACAACATTTAAAATTCTAATATACCAGATATTAACAATCCTACATGATGTTTAAACATCTGGTTTGACATCCAGCAAGAACATTACATAAAGTATAAAGCATAAAAGCTATAAATAACACATCCAAATTGTTAACCCAGTTCAATGCAAACTTATCTACTCTGGGGGCTACCAAGCCAGGAAGGAAATCCACTATGTAGTATCAATTCAAAGACTTCTCAGCAAACACCTATAGTTTACAATCTTTTCACTTAATAACTACCAATTCAACTTCTACTTAGGAACTACTAAATATGAGAAACTCATCTCACTTCCAATCACTGCAATGATGTCTCACAGTCCCAACTCCTAGTTGCTGATATTGACAGCTCCTTACCTAAACAACAAGGAAAAACAGAAGACACACTTCCATGACAACATCTCAGAGTTGCTTAAAAGCTTCCTCCAAGAACAATACACCTCTTACTTAGCAACTTCGAGGTTTACAAAGAAACAGCCCTGAAGATTACGTCTTTTCAGCATATGGCTATCAGGAACTCAACCCTAATGATATGACTTTTATATCTTTGGTTGGTTACTAAACCTAGGTTACAAGGTTTCTTTTTATAACCTAATCCTAACTAGATTTTGGGCCTAAAAACGCAACATAGCAGCTGCTACAATAATGCATAAAAATATGCTACAAATAAAAAGATCTTCAAATAAACAACTTCCTAAAATATCTCTAAATATAGAAACTCTATATTTATTCAATATTTGATATTTGTCTTCAATGTAAATTTAAGTCTTCGAGATCTTTTAAAACAACCCAAATCGATTTATTCATATCTTCTGATTATTCTGCCTTATGTTAAATCATAACAGAATCTTCAATCCACTTTATTAGTTCATGATGTCGAATGAATTGTATTGACATCTTCTTCGACATGTTGCTCTAGATGTTGAAACACTTCAACACAACATGTTTAAGCGCACAATATGACTCCTTTCTTAAACTGTTCTTTATTTTGCAAAGATCCTGTACATTTTATTGCTGCTATATTTGTTTTACAAAATTAATGTCAATCCTAAAAATACATAACTTACAATCTCCCCCTTTGTCAAATTTTGGCTAAAACAAATACTAAAAAATAAATACAATAAAAACTTCAACAACAATACTGAGAAGAAAAAAAACAACAACAAACTTTTATTTATCATGTTAGGACATGTTGCTTGACATCTTCCTCAGCAGCCTTCCATTCCTTCAGTGGAGACCAGTGGTTCCATAAGAGAACATGGCACTCATGCTCTTATACAACTCATAACACAAGTCACAATTGTGTTCACAACTCAAGAAACAAGTCACAAGGACTAAGCTATAACTTCCATCTTGACATTCCAGCCAACACACACTTGAACACATCCAATATAGACATTGGAACACCAACTTCAAACTCATCAGAGAACCAGACACAACACCAGACTCCCTCCCCCTTTTTAGACAAAAATGGGCAAAGACAGCTCACACGGTACCAAACCCATGCATTACTCACCCAGAAATACAAGAAGCCCATCAGAAGGAAGAAGGGTGAAAACATACATTGTCTGAAGGAGAAAGATTTCTCTCTATAAATAGCAAAAATTAACCTTGAAAGTAATGGCGGTGCCTTGAAAAGCAAATGTGTTCTTGGTCAAGGCCCGTTATTTTAGGCGTAAAAGATTTTACACCCAATAAAGTGAATCGGCCAAAACAAGCTTTGAATAAGCACACGTTTCACACTTGCACCGTCCACACAGCAATCCTGGTTATCCTCAACACACATGTTCTGACATCCCACCATATATTGTCTACTATCAACACTACAGTATGGTCTATAACCTCATCAATATCTATAAATACATTAATAAAATATGTCACAACATGATGTGTAACATCACAAATCTTGATTAAGGTTCTACTCCCCCTTAACTTCACAAATCCAGATGCACATGATTGTAACACACTCCTTTTATCAAGGATAATCCACGCTTCTTTGCACTTTACTGAAAGGAAAACATAAGACACATCTTCATGTCTTCAAGAGCTCACCCTTTGTTCAATTCACAATTAAACATATTCACTTCTTGTACCAAAGAACGTCTGACCCCTTCTTGGTTTGTTGTTACCACAAGCTACAAATGTTGAACATCTTCTTGCAAGCAGGTCCTTACACTAGGTCTTCACACACCAATGGTCATACAATCCAGATAATATTCATCCAAATTAATTCTAACAAGAGAATCAATTTATGAATATCCATATTCAGAATTCCAAGCAATCAATACCTGATCTACTTCAGTCTTCTCTACATTTTTCCTTCAATACAGATCATCTACATGATTTGGTAAATTAAAATTAGAAACAACGTAGACAACCACCCCAAATAATGTCCTAACACTAGTTAGAACATTTTCCATATACCAAGACCTCATCACCATGATTATTGATGTGCTCCACCAACAGGACTTACTATAGCATAATAATCCAAGAACTGAAAATTTTCACCAACATTGTGCCACCATCTTGAATCAGAAATCCAAAAAGAGAGATAAACTTTCATCCACCTTCAAGAAGAACAAATCTCCTTGAGTCTTCAACGCATCACCCTTCTGCCCAAGAGTAACTAGTTCCAAGACAATCCTCAAGACCAACCAGCTGCCACACTCAGATTATCTTGATTCTTCGAATTCACTATAGAGACCAACCAATTGCCACAGTTTGATCACCTCAATTTATGAATCCTCAAATGAAAAAGACAACTGCCACACTTTGTCTTTTTCACATTTATCACAAATCTTTCAAGGATATCCTAATCAATAAAATTGATCTCCAGTAAGCTGTCAAGATAACATTCTTTTGAAGAATTTAATCCCTGTAGATTATTCTATCTTAAATTGATGTGCCACTTCACCAATTTAGATTCTGATGTTGAACTAGATGTTAAAACATTGTTAGTCCACATCCAGTTGCTAAATTCAGCTCATTCTTCTGACACTTGAAAGAACATCCTCCCTTAACATAACAAGAGTTCCATGCTCTCATAGACTTGATACATCAACCAAGTTTGAGTCGACAACCTCCATTATATTGATTATGCAGAAATTCCTACCAATATCACATATTGATAAGAAACTCCCACTGTTTCTCCAAAGTCTTCAAACCTGCCCCTATCTGAGCCTTCAGAAGGAATAGTTCAAAACTACACCTTACAGCCATACCAAGGATGACACTTTTTTCTTGAGTAAAGCAATCTTCACAAAGTTCTGATGATTTTATCAATTCTAACTTCATGATTCAGCACACCATCCTTGTCATGGGAAGAACAAAACTCCATCTGCACCCACCATTAGACCACATATAACACTCTTAACTCCCCCTTTCATGAACAACCAAAGCTCTTTCTGAATATGAGCATCAGTTACTCAGTAAACTTTCTGAACCATAAGATTCAGACTGCAGATATGCATAATTCTAAGATAAATACTAATTCTCTCGTCAAAGTATCCACCTTTATGCATTACATCAACAATAGACAAATACCAAGTCTCTCGTCAAGGTATTTACTATAAATAAGATAAGATTACCTTCTCACACAAGTTAGAACAATTATTCTGACTTCTTCTTCATCTTCTGCAGGTGTCTGACACTTACTGACATGATGTTCTAACATCTTTTCAGTCATAAAGAGCTTCGTACATTATTATGGCTTTGAAGACACCCTTCATAGTAATGCACACACATGGAAACACAAAGGAATCATCCATCAGTAGTTGATCAAGCTATCATACCAAAACACAAACATATGCAGCAGCTGGAACACTTCAACAAACTTCTCTTTCAGACTCAGTATTTAGACTGTCTGGTTTGAGATGTCTTCACACTCAATATAGCAACTGATCAACTATATCCACATTAATAAACTCCACAAGTTGATACAGCCCCACACTTGACTTTCATTTACAAGGAGTCTCTTAGGGGTAATATTCCTTGAAGCTCAGTGTCGTACCCCGAAAAATACGACCTCGCGACGAAAAAGGGAGCCGCGGGAAAAATTAAAAATGATCAACAGAGTCGCCACCGAACTTATTTTATTCCAATTAAGGAAAAGGAAAATATCGAGAAACCTTTTTGAAAATGGATAAGGCTTAGTCTTTGAAACCATATTTTGAGTTCGTGAGTCGATTCCGTAAGGGGAAGGTATTAGCACCCCTTACATCCGTTGTACTCAGCGGGAACCTCTTAGTTTGATTTGTGATTGAATGTCTTAATGAATGTCATTTATCTTCTTCGAATTAAAAGCAGAAATAAAATGTGATACAATTCTAAACTAGGGTTAGTAATAAAGGGGAAAAGGGTGGTTAACTTCCTAAGGTGCTCGGCAAGGAGTAAGATCCATGTGCCTACATATTCCCTTGTGAAATGGGAAAGTCAGAGCCTCGTAGTTCGTGGTTCTAAGGTTGGTTAGTTTGTTGATTTTATTAGGTGTCAATTGCTCACACCCGAAACAGATGCCTCGTGTCTAAACAATTGAAGAAAAGCATCGGAGACCCAACCCTTATCTTTTTCACCTTGTTTCGATAGTTGTTAAGTATTTTATTAATCTAAGACCGCTTGATGTTGAATCAAGGGTTTGGATCTAAAAAGTAACGTTTTGTTTTTTTGGTTTGATGGCGATTCACGAAGCACTCGACTTACGGGTAGATGAAAATAGAGGTTTATTGTTTGATTTGGTTAGGTGCATTCCGATTCCTAGTACCTAGGGGTGCTCCTAGTAATACGAAACCATAACCGAATGAATTGTGTGAGTGTGCGAGTGAAACCACATGGCGTTGGACCAAGGGTTCACGAATGGATTAAAGTCGATAAATGCGAAAAATAAATTACATAGGATTTGCGAGAAATAAAGGGTCTCGTTGTAGTTTGCCCAAGAGAAAGCGTGTGTGCAGTGTTTCGAACTATTCGGAGGCGTTGAACCTTTTTATTCGGATGCGGCGAGATGTGGATCGTTAACTTCCTTAGAACCGATTCAAAGTTTAGAACCGTTCTACAAGGAGTCGAGCATTTATATTGAAATGAAATGCGAAAAATAAAATAAAGTAAATAAATTAAATAAATTAAAATGGTCTCATCATTAATCGAGATATCGAGTCGGCTTGCGACGAATCTTAAGATTATTCGGATGTTCATCGACCATAAAATAAAGAGATTAAAATAAACTATAAAAAATAAAATAAACTATATTGAATTAACTTGACCAAATAAAATAAAAAAATCGAAACAAAATAGTAAACAAAAATAAATTGACCTCATATTGACCGAATTTTCCGATAATGAGATCAGACACAATTCGACCTTTTGTTATATCAGCGGCCCGAAAAATCAAAAATAGAGAAGAACTCACATATAGAAATCAAATAATTCAAATGAAAAGCAATAAAAATAAAAGATTAAAAACTATTTATAATCTTAAAAAGAAACAAATAAAACTTTGAGGAAAATAATAATAATAATAATAATAATAATAATAATAATAAGATATGAGCAGGGGGTCTGTGTGCTGAAAGGGTGGTGTTCATAGAAATCCGATTGGGCTTTAAAGCTTTGAGCCCAAAGAGCATCAAAAATAGTTTTAATTATAAAATTATAAAATAAAAGACAGAAATTAAAATTGGTTCAAAATAAAATTAGACTATCCTATACTATAATAAAAAACACGGTCAAGGGATAGAAACCCATCCCTTCTTTTCTGGGAAAGAAAAAAACACACGTCGTCAATCTCTCACTCGGTGGTTCGATCTCGCGGCGGAAGATGGTTTCGAGTGGTGGTGGGCCGACGTTGTTTCAAGGTTTTTTTCATAGTGGCGGTAATGTTTTGGATGGTGGTCGCGTTTCACGTTCAAATGGGTAGTGGTGGTGTTTCGGTTGGCCGCGATTTTGTTTCTCGGTGGATGAGTTTCGGATTTGCTGAGGTGAGTTTTGCATTTCCGGATGAAGTGCGATTTGGTTTCGTTTAAAATCTGGGCGATTTCGTGTTCTATGTGGTTTCTGCGTCGGTTTCTTGGTGAGTTGATTTCGGTTTTGTTATGCGATTTGGGTGGTGTTTGCGTTTTCGTTTTCGCGTCGGTTGAAGGTGGTTTCGAGTTTGTGGCTGGATTTCGTTTTCGAAAACTCAGAAAACAAGTTCTGTTGGTGAGGGCGGAATGGTTTCGGTAAGTTGGTTCACGGTCATGTTTGGTGGTTTGTTGCGTTTTGCTTTGGCGGTGTAGGTGTTTGTGAAAGTTGAAGAGGATTGGTGCGGTGGTGAGAAAGGTCTGTATATTTTCGGTTGGTTATGTTTTCTGCTTGTGGATCTTTTTGAAAGTTTTTTTTTTTGTGAATATGAAAAAGAGGATTAAAGGTTTAAAAAAAAGGTTGCAGAGGATGATGGATGTTGGTTTATTTATGGAAGTTTATTGAGTTGTTGTGAATTTTTATGGTTTTTTGAGAGGTGAAGCTTGGCTTGAGATTTTTTTGGCAGAGTTTTTAATGGTATTCCAAGCTTAAAGATGTGATGAATGAAGAGTTGTTTTATAGGAGAGTTGAAGTGATGGTATTTATGGAAACTTGCTGCAGATTTTTGGATGAGGATCAAATTAATAGGCTGTGATTTTTGAGAAAGAAAAAAAGTTGTTGTTGTTGTTTGTGATGTTGTGCGAAAGATACGAAAGTGGTATGCTAGTGGTTTATTGAGATGTGCTTGTGGTATTATAAAGTTGGAAACAAAACAATGTAATAATAATAATTATTATAATAATAATTATAATAATAATAATAATAACAATAATAACAATAATAATAATAAAGTTAATAATAATAATAATAATAATAATAAAATAGAAAAAATAATAATAAAAATAATAAATGAAAATGGCGTTAAAAACAATAAAATGGTGATGATAAATTGAAACAAATAAAGTGGTGATAATAATGGACATAATAATAATAGTAATAAAAGTGAATAAAAATAGTAATAATAGTAATAATAATCAAAATAAAATGATAAATAGAAAATAAAATAAAAATGGATAATGAGTATTTTAATTTATGGATGGAAAATAACGGATAAAATAAAAAGGGATTAAAAAGAAATTATAAATGGATTTTTTTGTAGAATTTTATGATAAAAGTGATTAATGGAAAATGAGGGTAATATTCGAACAAATGCCTCCGCACAACACACAACATCGCACACAAACTTGACCTGAATGAAACCGACTCAATTGACTCGATTTTTTTTTCGCACAAAAGAAAATGACATATTTTGGATTTTTTTAATATGTCGTAGGACAGAAAATAAAATGGTACATATTTTTGGATTTTTGAATAATGGCTAGACAGTAAAATAAAATGGTGCGGATAAGACAAATTTGGGGTATGACACTCAGGTACTTCACTCCTACAGTAAGGACCAGAAATAAACTGTCCTCATGAGAACATAACATGTTGATCACTCATTCACCAACACACATAACTGAGATAAGTTCCAGGGCTAAAAACTTCTCAGATACACCACACAGATGCCTCCTCTTCCATATCAGGAGTAGGTTCCAAACACATGTCATTCAACCACATTAGTTCAATACCTAAAGCATATGTTCAACCAATCCTTTAGACAACAGAATTATGCCCAATTCTGATGTGATGTTATATCTAGAGATATGACATCATTATAAAGATCACACAAAGAGATCTATAGACTAGAGATAGTTTTACTAAAAATAATCTTCAGATCTCTTTACATCAGGAGTTATCAGATAGATAAGCAGCGAATACAAACTCCTCAGAAACTTCAAGTGTCACAAATTAGCCCTAGCAATATTCTACAGGTGACACCAACAACAATAGGTTTGAAAATAAATCAAACTTCCTATATTAGCAGCTCACCACCATGCTGCAACAACGAAATAGTCTATCTTCCACTTCTATGGACCATTCACACAACAAACAACTTTTCATAAAAGATCTTCCACCTTGACCATGAACCAGAAAGTATCCCACTTGGATCTCATCCAGAAACAGACTAGTATTCTAGCTCTGATACCAATTGAAATTCTGGTATGACAGACTCAGATGCCAGATACGATGTTGAGACATCTGATCTATTGCTGATAAACATGGCAAGGTATAAACAACAAAATTTAAAATTCTGATATACCAGATATAAAAAATCCTACAGGATGTTTAAACATCTTGTTTGACATCCAAAAAGAATACTACATAAAGTATAAAATAGAAAAGTTGTAAAGAACACATCCAAATTGTTAACCCAGTTTGATACAAACTCATCTACTCTAGGGGATACCAAGCCAGGAAGGAAATTCACTATGAAGTATCAATTCAAAGACTTCTCAGCAAACACCTACAGTTTACAGTCTTTTCACTTAATCACTACCAATGCAACTTCTACTTAGGAACTCCTAAATATGAGAAACTCATCTCATTTCCAATCACTGCAATAATGTCTCGCAGTCCCAATTCTCGGTTGCTGATATTAATGGCTCTTTACCTAAACAACAAGGCAAAACACAAGACACTTCTATGACAACATCTCAGTGTTGCTTAAAAGCTTCCTCCAAGAACAATACACCTCTTACTTAGCAGCTTCGAGGTTTACAAAGAAACAACCCTGAAGATTACATCTTTTCAACATATGGTTGTTAGGAAATCAACCCTAATGATATTACTTTTACATCTTTGGTTAGTTACTAAACCTAGGTTACAAGGTTTCTTTTTATAACCTAATCCCAACTGGATTTTGGGTCTAAAAACGCAACATAGCAGTTGCTACAATAATGCAGAAAAATCTGCTACAAGTAAAAAGATCTTCAAATAAATAACTTCCTAAAATATCTCTAAATATAGAAACTCTATATTTATTCAATATTTGATATTTGTCTTCAATGTAAATTTGAGTCTTTAAGATCTTTTAAAACAGCGCCAATTGGATTGATTCATATCTTCTGATTATTCTGCCTTTTGTTAAATTATAACAAAATCTTCAATATACTTTATCAGTTCATGATGTCGAATGAACTATCTTGACATCCTGTTTGACATGTTGCTCCATATTTTGAAACACTTCAACATAACATGCTTAGGAGCACAATATGACTCCTTGCTTAAATTGTTCTTTATTTTGCAAAGATCCTGTACATTTTATTGTTGCTATATTTGTTTTACAAAATTAATGCCAATCCTAAAAATACAGAACTTACAATAATAAATGTTGGGGATAAGGAGAATAAAACTCCGATGGGAAAAGCAGCACACCATATGTTGGAGACCACAACATGGCTCAGCTGAGGCAAAGATGTCAAGAGTGGCATTGGACAAAAGGAGTCACAACATCCAATAGTGGCATTGAATGAAGTGAGAAAAGAAAACCGGAAAGTTCATCAAACGCACCCAAGAATGACATGAATGACTTTACTAGGGATATTCGACCGTGGCTTCCGATAAAAGAGAATCATAACATCCAATAGTAGCCTTGAATGAAATAAGAAAAGTCCTAGAAAGTACATCACAAAGGATGATAACTATGCCACGCACATCCGATGGTAGCCTCAGAAAGAAAAGAATCACAACATCCAACAGTGGCCTTGAACAAAGTGAGAAAAGTCCCGAAAAGTACATTAGAAACAATGATGACTCCACTATGGACATTCGACAGTAGCCTCAGAAAGAAAGGAGTCACAACATGTAGATGCAAGCTTCCTTCAATATTGGATTTTGATGAAAACAACAAGATATTACTCAAGTGTGTAAGTGCAAAAAGGAAGAAGGACTTTTGAATCAAGCTTCATATGTTTAGTCTAGCATTGCTCATGTTTTGAAGAAATATCAAGTGGATCAAAATTCAAACCATATTCATTACTTTCAAAGAATTGAAGACCAAATTGGAACAATACAAAGGTATAACAAACATTGCTAAAAAATTCTTATGCAGGTGTTCAAAAATTAATTTTATGCATAAGATACATGTTAGGAATGATAGGAACCATTTAACATTTTTAAAGCATTCAAAATCAGCATTCTGTTTCAAAATCCTTCATTGTTAACCGGTTAATGGATTGGTTAACCGGTTAACCAAGCTAAATTTTAAATTCTGGGTTTAACGTTAAGAGGTGTTAACCAGTTAACATATGTGTTAACCGATTAACATTGTTGCTGCATGTGAAAATATGTGACTTTTCATGAAAATCTTCATTGTTTCTATCATTTAAACCATGGCATTGTTTCATTTAAATGATACCTTTATGAAAGGGTGTTTTGTGCATTATATAAACGAATCATTTTCAGATTTCACACTCACCTCCAATAATTTTCATAATAAAAAAATCACTCATAATTTGCATTTTATCTTTCCGCACTTAGATTCCATAAGAAAGTAAAGTATCGACATAACCAGAAAAGCTTCGAAGAAATTTTAAAAGCCTAATTCACCCCCCCTCTTAGGCGCATCTCAGACTTACAATTGGCATCAGAGCAGGTTTTAGGTAACATGTTACTAATCGATTCAGAAATGGCTTCCGCAAACAACAATCTTGTGCTTAGAGATGGTGGTAGTAGCAACAAGCCTCCACTATTTTGTGGTGAATATTTTGACTTCTGAAAAATTCGCATGAAGGCGTATTTAGAAGCACAAGAAGATGAAATATGGGATGTTGTCCAAAATGGCCCTTTTGTTCCTTCAACGGTTGTTAATGGTATTGGATCAACAAAGCCTAAAGGCTCATGGAATGCTGATGATAAAAAGAAGGTTCTCTATGACAAAAAGGCAATTAACATTCTACAAAGTGAACTAAGAATGGATTAATTCTTTCGCGTCTCAACATGTACATTGGCAAAAAAAATGGGATACTTTGGTGGAAACTCATGAAGGAACTGCCGAAGTTAAAAGATCGAGATTTAACACGTTAAGTTAGGAATACGAATTATTCATAATGCAACCAGGAGAATCAATCCTTGATTTGCAAAATATATTCGTGCACTTAAAAAATTATTTGACAACACTTGGTAAGACTTTAACTAACGATGAACTTAATCTTAAAGTGCTTAGATCCTTGTCTAGAGAATGTCAACCCAAAGTGACGGCAATATTCGAAAAGAAAAGTTTATCCACGATGACATCTGCTACTTTGTTTGGAAAACTTCAAGAATATGAGATGAAACTTGGACGATTGGAAAAGCATGAGAATCAAGAAAAGAAATCTAAAATCATTGCATTAAAGGTTGACTCCAAAGAAGTTGAAAAAGAAGACAATTCGGTTGAAGAAGAAAATTTTATGCTTCTTGTAAAAAGGTTAGGAAAATATTTTGGTTCTAAAAATAATATTGGAAATTCTAACTATATCAAAAGGAAGAAAGTTTCTAAGAACAAGGAGAAGGAAGCATCAACATCCACATAAGATATCAAATGCTATGAATGTGGAAAACCAGGACACATCAAACCGGAATGTCCTAAACTTTCAAAGAACGATGGTTATAAAGGCAAAAAGAATTACAAGAAAAATAAAGTTTATGTTGCTTGGGAGGATAACGAGATAAGCTCTTCTTCAGACTCAGATAGTGATCAAAGTGCAAATCCAACATTGATGGCCTCGTATCATTCCGACAATGAAGACGATGAGGTTAACAATAATTTCTTAATTTATGATAGTGATGCTCAAGGAGCAATTCATGAACTCTTAAGTGAATACAAAATTCTATACAAAACAATTTCATCACAAAAGAAACAAATCTCAACTTTAGAAGAAAAGGTTGAGACAATGTAAAATGACTTCAAAGATGAAAAACAAAAATTAATTAGTGATCAAAAACATAATTTTGTATGCAAAAGATGTGAGTCACGTTCATTCCAAATTGTCCAATTAAAAAGAGTCCTTGAAAGGTATGAAAAGGGAAAAATTGGATTGGAATGTGTTCTTAGTCATCAAAGATACTTAAATGATAAGAGTGGTCTTGGTTATTAAAAAATTTCTAAAACAAGTTCTAACAAGACCATCTTTGTAAAGGCTAGTGAGAAAATTCCTAAAGTGAAAGTGGACAAGCATAAAGTGGTTCATCAATATCCTAAGAAGAAAAGATTTGGTAAAAAGAAGTCTTATCCTCCTAGATACAAAAGTAACTTTGAGCCCACTTGTTTCTATTATGGTATTAAATTCCATACACCTAATGCTTGTTATGTAAGGAATTTTAGTGCAGCAAAAGGGCATTATGCGTGGATCAAGAAAGGCATTAACTATGAAGGACCCAAGGAAATTTGGGTACCTAATGAAACTTAAACTTGTTTTATAGGTATGCTTGAAGACCTCTTAAAATCAATGGTATCTTGATAGCAGGTGTTCAAGGCATATGATGGGAGATCTTAGCAAATTTTCACATCTAAAGCTTAAGGCCAAAGGATATGTGACCTATGGTGATAACAACAAAGGAAAGATCCTTGGCGTAGGCATCATTGGTACACCTCCTTTAACAACCATAGAAGATGTCCTTTATGTAGAAAATCTAAAGCATAACCTCCTTAGCATTAGCCAATTGTGTGATAGAGGATTCAAAATCAACTTCACCAAAGATGAATGTTTGATAGAAAACGAAGGCACTCATGAGGTAATGTTAAAAGGTAAGAGAATTAACAACATTTTATTATTTCCCTTGATAATTTGTCTTTGAAGGTTAAATTTCTTATGGAGGACAGCAACGACTCTTGGTTATGGCGCAAAAGGTTTGCTCACATTCACATGGAGCACTTGAACAAATTGATCAAACATGACTTAGTTGTTGGTATTCCAAAGATCAAATTAATCAAAGATAGATTATGTGACGCTTTCCAAAAAGGGAAACAAACCAAAGCAACTTTAAAATCCAAGAATGTGGTATCCACAACAAGGCCATTACAATTGTTACACATGGATCTTTTTGGTCCATCAAGAATAAAGAGCTTCAGAGGTAATGTTTATGCATTAGTAATTGTAGATGATTTTTCTAGATACACTTGGACTTTCTTCTTAATGCAAAAAAGTGAAGCTTTCAAGGCATTCAAGAAGTATGCAAAACAAATTCAAAATGAAAAGTCTCTTACAATCACCTCCATTAGAAGCGACCATGGTGGAGAATTCCAAAATTCTTTATTTAAAGAATTTTGTGAAGAACATGGAATATTACACAACTTCTCAGCACCAAGAAATCCACAACAAATTGGTGTCATAGAAAGGAATAATAGGTCATTAGTGGAACTTACAACGACAATGCTAAGTGATTCAAACCTTCCTAAATATTTTTGGGCGGATGCGGTGAGCACGACTTGTTTTGTAAGTAATCGTGTCAACATTAGACCTATTATCAAGAAAACCCCCTATGAACTTTTCAAAGGGAGGAAAGCAAACATATATTTCTTTCACATCTTTGGATACAAATGCTTTGTCTTGAACAATGACAAAGATAATCTTGGTAAGTTCGACAAAAAGTCAGATGAAGGTATATTTCTTGGTTACTCTCTTTCAAGTAAGGCTTTTAGAATATATAATAAGAGAACTTTAACTATATAAGAATTTATGCATGTCAAGTTTGATGAATCTAACCCTTCGAAAGAAGAAATTGTTATTTGTGATGATGATGATAACTTTGTAGAAATCTCTAAAGAAGATACTTCTAAATATATCATTGAAAATCAAGTAGAACATCAAGATGAATTGATTCAACAAAATTCCAATGTCAATGACTTACCAAAGGAATGGAGGACACATAGAGATCATCATATTGACAAAGTTATTGGAGACATAAGTCAAGGTGTTGCTATTGTAACACCCTGAAATTCGTAATTTAATTATTTATGAATATGTGGTATTGTATGGTATTGTGTAGTGTTGTGGTGAATGAAATTATTTTATTTCAATAGTGATATTTGAATAATTATGATTATTATTTAAATATTTTTATTAAAATAAAATAAAGGAATTAGAGGTCTTGAGGGTAGTTTTGTCTTTTGGGAAGTTAAGATAAGAGAATTGGGATAGTTTCTCAGAACACATATTCTGAAGTTGGGAGAAGTTTCTCTGAGGAACCAAGGAGGCTAGGTTGGATATTCTTCAAGAATCGATTGAAAAAGTTCAATTAACTAAGGTATGGGGAGTAATTTTCCGTTCAATATTCATAATGCAGAGGCAGGCCTTATGAGAAAGGGGATTTTGAGGGAAATCTTAGGGTTAAGAGGATTATTAGAAAAGTTTGACTAAATGTTGTTGTTAGATGTTGTAGTTGATGAATATATGATGATAGTAGGTTATAGGAATGAATTTTTTATTTTTCGACTATTAGATTATGATTTTTGATGAATTTTGTCGCAGCTGAGTCGTCTTGAAATTGCAGGTTTTTCTGCCAAAAATCGCCATCTCGCTTAGCGAGCAAGTGTAATTCTGAAAATCCCGCAACCCGAAACCAGGTCGCTTAGCGAGACCTGACACTTTTTGAAAAATGTTTTCTCCTTCCAAATGATTTGTAATGAGTTGTTATTCTGTCAGTTACTATGAGGTTGTTGTGAATTCTTGCCATGATGTAATATACTAAGTGTGTAAGAATTTGTGATGAAATGATATTTAGGCAATTTATGTTGTATTATGATTATATGCAGCATTGATGATATGAGTAGGCAAAGTATAAGAGGTGTGAATTATGTATGAGGATTTATTATGAATGCAGATGCAATAAGTTGATGAGTTTTTATGATATATAATTGTATTGCGTCTTGCATTCATGGCATAATTATGATGGGACTTCGGTCCGTTGGTAACTTCAATCCCATCGTGTAGATTAAAGTGATATGTTGCTTATGCTGTACTCCTTTTTGGAGGGTAGATAGCCCAGTGTCCATCCATGATGATGATTCGATACCATATGCATATTATGAGGATTGCATTTCATTATTAGTGGCATAACATGATTTACATTTGTATTTTATGTGATGATGTGCTTGATTTTGTTGTATATGGGTGAGACTTGAAATGATTTATCTATTGATGCATGTTGACTTGTAATTCCTTTTTTATATTATTTATATTGATTGTGAATTTACTCACCCTGCCTGCCTTTGGTGATGGTCTATTATACCATCCTGCAGATACTCAAGAATAAGTTGGTGCATGGACAAAGCTTGGAGTGTATGTCTTTTTATCGTTTATAGATTTTAGGGTGGTGTCTTGCTCTGTGTCATGTAACATCGGGAGTGCTTGAGAATTGTTGGTTTTACTTGTTTTAACCTTGAATTGATAATGTTTTGGATTAACATTTGAGCTTTTATGTTTGAGTAATTAAGTTGATAATTAATGATGATCCACTGCGTATAAATGTTGTTGTTTGTAATTATGAATGCATGTTGTAACCCGTGTTACGGGATAGGACTAAATGATGAGTTTTATTGATGCTTGTTGAAATGTGATACCCTTTCTGTTGAAAAACTCTGATTTTGTTAAATAATCTCCCATTATTATGTTGTGGGGTAGAGGGTGTTACATCTACAAGATTGAATCTCAAGGATGCATGCTTGAACATGGCATTCGTTTCACAAATAGAACCTTCCAAAGTTGATGAAGCTCTTGGAGATGATCAATGGATTATTGTTATGCAAGAAGAATTAAACCAATTCAAAAGAAATCAAGTTTGGGAATTTGTTTCTAGGCCAAGTGATAAGCATATCATCAAAACAAGATGGGTGTTTAAGAACAAACTTAATGAGAATGGAATAATTTTTCGAAACAAAGTGTCATACCCCAAATTTGTCCTACCCGTGTTATTTTATTTTTGTCTAACCAATATTAAAAAATCAAAAAATATGTCATTTTTTCTTTTGTGCGAAAAATCAGGTCGTTTGAGTTTGTTAAGTCGGTATTGCGTGGAGGATTTTTGCCCGATTATCCCTTCCCGTTTTTATTACCTATTTCTATAAAAACAAATTAAAAAAAAATCAATTTCTCCTTTATTCTACTTTACCACTTTATTTCATTTTTATACTATTTACTATTATTTACTCATTTATTATTATTCTATTTTATTATTATTACTAATTCATTATTACAATTATTATTATTATGTTTTTTATTTTATTATTTTAGAATCTATTTTCATATTATTACTGTTTCTATTACTTTTTATAATTTCAATTATCAGTATTATTATTTTATTATTATTATTATTACCATTTTATTATTCTTTTATTATTATTATTCTTATTATTAGTCTTATTCTTATTCTTATTATTCATTGTTATTGTTAATACATTTTGCTAACCATTTCATTATAGCTCATGATTCTAATCCCACACTTCCTTCACTCAGTACAAATTTTTTCCCACTTGCATAGTACAACAACGCAGCCAACCGCACGACACAACAAAACAACAACTTTTCATGCTACCACACACTACTCCCTCAGCAACATACAACAACAATTTCAAAACAAATTTCCAGCTCACAGAAAATCAATGATCAATTCCTATTTTATCCCTTTCAATTTCTGCTATATATTGAGTCTCTCCCACACTCTTCTTTCAAGCTTGGACAACCTCTATACACCATGCAAAAACACCGATAGACCAAGCTTCAAAACCCAAAAAAAATATGCATCTCTCACTTTTCTCCATCAATAATCGGAAAAAAAACAAATAACCATCTGTTCTAATTTCAAATACCCTGCATCAATGTTCTTCTTTATAACCTTCAAACCATAAACTCCATCAAAACCTCTGAACCTGCATAATAACCTATGAAACCCATCAGCACCACAAAACTGAACCGTTTAAAAACAAAAATAGAACCAGAACTGAGAGGAGATGAGAGAAAGTTTGAGGCATGAAACCATAAATAAATCATGAGACAAATAGAAACATATCTGAAGGAGTGAATTGAAATCATAAAAACAAAAAACTGTGAGCAACACAAATCTCCACACCTCAAGATCACAAATACAAATCACACCGCATATTTCCAAATCCGAACGAAAACACGCCGATCCAAACCAAGTTGAAATCATCGAAACACGCCCAAATGCAGAACCACCAAAAACTCACAAACCAGACACCAAAAAAGAGAAGAAGAAAGAAATTCGTGAAAATACAGACCACTTCAATCCCAAAACGATTCACAAACCTTCAACTGCTCTCCACCAAAACCGCCGACAAACACGTCAAAACCAAAATCGCCGCTACATCACCACCGACCACCATCATCATCCCTTGTTTTCAACCGTCACCACCATAAACACTGAAATCCACCGTGAAAATAATCAAATCCGACCAGAAACCCACAAACCATCATCGAACAATCTTTCCAATCCAAACGGACCAAAACCGCGACAAAACCATATCCGGAACGCGACCTGAGCGAGCGTGAGAGAGGAGAAACCGAGAAAACTGACCGCAAATCGTGCGAGAGTGAGGTCTGAGGGCGATCGAGAATCTCTTTTCAAAAGGGTGGGTCTGAGTCTTTTTTCGAATCATGTTTGGAAATGTGTTATTGATATATTACGTTTGCTTTTTTTTATTATAAATAAATCCTTTTTCAATTGAATTATTTTTATGTTTTATTTGTAACGAAATCTTGTTCTCAAAACTTTTTCTTTTCTATTTTAAAATTGCAAACCCTTATTTGTTTATCTTTATTATTTACTGTGTTTTGTGTGTTGATTTTATTGGGTTTTCATAGTCCATTTCCACGAATCTAAATCTGTTTTCACATTCACACCACATAATCCAAACGCAAACCCTCCTCTGTTTTATTTTTTTATTTTTGTTATTATTCTTTTTTTTATATATATAATGTTAGTATTTACTTTTTTTTTAATCATTATAATATACTTTTTCTAATTGTTATTTCTTTGTTAATAATCTTTTAGCTTAAAAAAGTTAAAAACTATGTGTCTATAATTTTTTTCTTTTATGTCTGGGCCAATGATATAACAAAAGGTCGACGTTTCGCCCGTTTTCGTTAAATCGGTGATACTCGATCAATATGAGGCATATGTAATTTAAGTTCTTATTTTTCCATTTTTCCAATTTATTGTTATTTCAAAAATTAATTTAATTCATTATTTTTATTTATTTATTTATCGATTGACACTTTATTTAATTTATTCAATTTATCGCTTTTTAATATATAAAACGATTCGACTCCTCATAGAACAGTTCTAAACTTTGAACCAGTTCTAAGGTAGTTAATGAACCACATTTCGATGCATCCGAAAAGGTCCAACGCCTCTGAATAGTTGTCTCCAAATAAAAAGGTTCAACGCCTCAGAATAGTTTAGTACACTGCACACACGTTTCCTCTTGGGCAAACTACAACGATACCCTTTATTTCTCGCAATCCCGTGTAACTTTACATGTATCCCTCTCCCATTACATTGTACGCATTTTATTTTCTGCATTTTATCGATTATTATTTCGTTCGCGAGCCCTTGGTCCAACGCCAAGCGGTTGCACTTGCACACTTGCACTTTATTTTCAGTTTTTGTTCTGTTTTCTATGATCCACTTCACCTTGTGAGCTGAGCGCATTGTGCCTTGCTAACAAACCACAAAATAAACCTTCATTCGCATTCACCCATAAACCTCAAAAAACCAAAATGTTTCGATTAGATCTAAACCCTTGATCCAACGTCAAGCGGTCGTAGGTTAATAAAGCACATTAATAATACGAGAAGAATTGTACGCCACGAGCCTTAAGTGGTAGAAAGGAGGACTACGAGCTTTCGTTACTCGCTCTGATTATTTCGTCGCAAGATGCTCGTCTTGTTTGTTCGGAATAATCACCTCTACCCATAGTCTTTAGTGCAATTCGACTCCTAAATCCTTTCATCGAAGAAAGGTAATAAAACCAACAACTAATCATCCGTAGTAGGCCGAACTACGAAGCTCTGACTTTCCCATTTCACGCGGGAGTACGTAGGCACAAGGATCTCAATCCTTTCCGAGCACCTAGGATCAATCTAACTTATAATTTAAACTCTTTTCCCTTAGCAAGTAACTCATTAAGCATATACATCCTTTCGCGCGTGATAACTTAGATGGTTCCCATCGAGTACGATGGATGTAGGGGTGCTAATACCTCCCCCCTACATAACCGACTTCTGAACCCAGACAATGGTTGCAAGACCTTTGTCTTCATCCTCCTTTTCGACGGGTTTTATCTATATCTTCCCTTTCCCTCTTCGGGAATAAATTAGAATTAGGTGGCGACTCTCATGTCTGCCCAGCGTGCGACTCTTCTCCTTTAGATCGCGTAAGGTCGTATTTTTCAGGGTGCGACACAAAGCAAATTTGGTGACTCAAGGGTATAATCAAGAGGAAGAAATCGACTTTGAAGAAACTTTCGCTCCGGTTGCAAAGTTAGAAGCTATTCGTTTATTACTTGGGTATGCATGTTCAATGAATTTTTCAGTTATTTCAAATGGACGTCAAAAGTACCTTCTTGAATGGATATATCAACAAATAAGTCTATGTCAAACAACCTCCAGACTTTGAAGACTTCAAGCATCCTTCACATGTGTACAAATTGAAGAAAGCGCTCTATGGATTAAAATAAGCACCAAGGGCATGGTATGATCATCTAAGTAATTTTCTATGCGAGAAAGGTTTTGAAAAAGGCAAGGTAGACAAGACATTATTCATTAAGAAGATAAAGGGACGACATAATCTTTGGTTCAACAAATAAGGAACTATGTGAAGAATCTGCGTTGATGATGCAAGGCGAATTTGAAATATCTATGATGGGAAAAATGAATTACTTCATTGGATTGCAAATCAAGAAACTAAAAGACGGAATTTTTATCAACCAATCAAAATATTGCAACAAGTTGTTAAAGAGATTCGAAATGGATGGTTGTAAATCTATGTCAACACCTATGGGCTTCAGAACCTATGCTGATCAAAACGAATCGGGAATATCGGTTGATATTACAAAGTACCGAGGTATGATTGGTTCTTTATTGTATTTGACGGTAAGTCACCCTGATATAATGTTTAGTGTGTGTTTATGTGCTCACTTCCAAGAAAATCCAAAGGAGACACACCTCACGGCGGTCAAAAGAATCATGAAATATATCAAGGGAACGACGAAAATTTTCTTATGGTATCCTAAAGGTAGTATTTGTAATTTAATTAGTTATTATGACGCGAATTATGCAGGTTGTAAAACAGATAGAAAAAGTACTAGTGAAACTTGTTACATCCTTGGAAATGCATTAGTTTTGTGGTCATGTAAGAAACAAGTATGTGTTTCTCTTAGTACAGCCGAAGCGGAATACATAGCAGCGGGTAGTTGTTGTGCATAAAACCTTTGGATAAAGCAACAATTAAGCGACTACGGAATCGATCTTGGATGTATTCCTCTCCGGTGCGACAACACAAGTATGATCAACATTACAAAAAATCTGGTCATGCACTCAAGGACCAAACACATAGATATTCGACACCACTTCCTTTGTGATCATGTGCTTAAAGGAGATATTGAGGTTACATTTATAGATACACATAATCAACTCGCGGATATCTTCACAAACCAGAAGCTTCTTACAAGATTTGGCACGAACTTGGTATTCTAGATGAAGGTGACATTTAAAGTTTCTAAAGTTCTTCATTATAAGTTATAATGAAGCTAAGGTATACAAAAAGCATTTCATTACAATTTTATATCATTGTGCACTATATTAAAATGTGTTTTATGTGAAATTTTTTAAATTTTCTTATTTTTATATGCTATTAAATTATGTTTTTATAAATAAAAAATAGTCAAAAGTTGCATTATTAGGTATATTAACATGTCCATAGCAATTTATGTTGAGACCCCTTTTGAGTTTGGCTAGAAAAAGCTATTGTTTTTTGAATTTTTGGAAGCGTTAACCGATTAACATATGCGTTAACCGGTTAACCAGTGCATTTTCTTCCCACATTATCCTTTTTTTGTTGCGTTAACCGGTTAACACATCCGTTAACCGATTAACACTGGACGATTTTGCATTTTTTATTAATTTTCAAAAACTCTTTTCTCTCATTAAAACATATTTTTATGTCATAAAAGTACTTTGCATGTGGTCTTGAGTTCACTTCACCTTGGAAACATGTTCTCTTCATCTCTTTGACTCTCTCTTGACTCCATTGAAGGCACTCTTCCAACTTCTATCCACTCTCTTCAAAAGCTCATTAAAACCCATTTATCCCTCACCACTTTATAAGAACCTCTCACTCTCTCCATTTTTCACCACACCTCACCAAATTCGAAAATCCCTCTTTAAACCCTAACTCTCCTTATTCATCAATGGCACCACCAAGAAAAGAGAAAGGAAATACTACAATGGGAACTAGCTCCAATGCCGACAATGATGGTATTCCACTTCGAATAACCCGGGAGCGCTGCTTGGATTTCAAGGTTCGTACCCGAAACTTCATGCCGGTAAAGTATGTTAATCTTAAAGCTTTTCCTGAAAATAGTTTTGATTTTCTGGCTTTGCTTACGGCTCAAAAATGGATGATTTTATTTCGAAAAATGGTCCATGCTACCCGGACCTTGTCAGTACTTTTTTTGTCAAAACTGAAAATTGGTTTAGATAATGAGGAAAACCATATACTTATTCCTATGATTAAGGATAAACAAATTTATGAAAACTTGTCTTATATTGGTGATTTGCTGGATATTCCAACCGACGGATATTTTCTATGAAAAGGCATTATTTATGATAAAGGTCCATGGGTTAACTATGGCAAGATGAAATACTATTATGAGATATGCAAGTTTTCAAAAGAGGTTGTGCAACAAGGTCAAAGAACTTCAAGAGTGTTGTGTTATGCGAAGAATTTGTCCGTGAGTCATCGAATGCTTCACTACATCATTTGTTATGTTTTGCTTCCGAAGGATTTGAACCATTCATAAATCATTGACTTGGAAATGCAAGCTTTGTTCGCCATCAAAAACAAGATTTAAGTCAACTGGACTCTCACAATGATGTACCATCTAAAGCAAACTCTCTAACTTTCTGGTACCCTTCCATATGCTCGCCTCATTTCAAGAATTTCGGAGGCAAATGAACTTGATCTTAAAAGGGAACCTTTTGTGAAGATGACACTGTCAAATGAAATTAATGATTATACCACGGTGAAGAATACCTATATTGTTCGTGGTGACGTTGATATATTTAGGTATGAAGATGGCTCCTCTTCCTCCTCCAACCCTAAAATTCCGGAAGGCGGGATTACAAACGAGTTCCTCTATACAACAATGGTGAACAATCATAGGGAAACCACTTATGCCATAAATCCCTTCGAAAACTAGTACTCTTTATGCATAAGTCAATGAAGTTACTGAAGAATAAGGAGAGGAAGATGATGGAGAAAAAGAGAATAAGGAAGATGTTAAAGAGATGTTCGAGGATGAGGACTAGACCTACTATTATGACTATGTTTTAAAATTATGTTTTTTGCATTTCTAAGACTAGTTTATGTTTCTAAGTCCTACTATGATAGGCATTTTAGTTTACTTTTCATTATGTTTCATTTTGTTTCGTAATCGTACAATGTTTTCGTACTGATGTTTAAGTGTTGTTTCATATTAAATGTTTTATTTCGTGTTCATGTGATTGTGCAAAGTATTGTGCATGTGTATGTTATGTATATGTGTATGTTACATTTTCATATCCATTGTTTATGTAATCCTCTTCCTTTTTGCTTATGACAAAGGGGGAAAAGGATTGGTGTTTCTCTAATAAGCTTATGTGTAGAATTTTTGTATACCTTCTTTGATTGAGGGGGAGCTTCAACCAAGGGGGAGTTTTGGTTTAGAGAAATAAGCTCATAGCAATCTTTCAAAGTTGGTTGTCATAATCAAAAAATGGGATACTGTAGATGCAAGCTTCCTTCAATATTGGATTTTGATGAAGACAACAAGATATTGCTCAAGTGTATAAGTGCAAAAAGGAAGAAGGACTTTTGAATCAAGCTTCATATGTTTGGTCTATCATTTCTCAAGTTTTGAAGAAATATCAAGTGGGTCAAACTTCAAACCATATTCATTACTTTCAAAGAAATGAAGACCAAATTGGAACAATACAAAGGTATAACAAACATTGCTAAAAAATACTTATGCAAGTATTCAAAAATTCATTTTATACATAAGATACATGTCAGGAATGATAGGAACCATTTAACCTTTTTAAAGCATTCAAAATCAACATTCTGTTTCAAAATCCTTCAGCGTTAACCGGTTAACGGATTGGTTAACTAGTTAACCAAGCTTAAGTTTGAATTTTGGGTTTAACGTTAAGAGGTGTTAACCGGTTAACATATGTGTTAACCGATTAACAATGTTCCTGCATGCGAAAATATGTGACTTTTCATGAAAATCTTCATTGTTTCTAACATTTAAACCATGACATTGTTTCATTTAAACGATACCTTTATGAAAGGGTGTTTTATGCAGTATATAAACAAATCATTTTCAGATTTCACACTCACCTCCAATAATTTTCATAATACAAAATCACTCATAATCTGAATTTTATCTTTACGAACTTAGATTCCATAAGAAAGTAAAGTATCAACATAATCGGAAAAACTTCGAAGAAATTTTAAAAGCCTAACTCACCCACCTCTTAGACGCATCTCAGTCTTACACAACATTCAACAGTAGCCTTGAATGAAGTGAGAAAAGTCCCAGAAAGTACATCAGAAACAATGATGACTTCATTATGGACATCTAACAGTGGCCTCGGATAAAAGGGGTAATATTTGAGAAAAACATCTGGTAAGTGAAGAAACGATTATGAAGAAACACCAGAACAAAGTATATCTGGACAAATATCAGATAGACACAAAAAGGTTATGGGAAAACATCAGAACAAGGTTTGACATATCTGGAAAATGATATGAAAGAAAATGCTTGACAACTAGTTTAGACACTTAGGGGAGTGGAAATCAACAAGATTATACTCTTTTTGGGAGTGAAAAAGATTGAAAGACTGATTCCTTAACACGGAGATCACTGCCATTCTTCTCGGAGATTAGAGATGTTGCTCTTGAACATATCTCTGTCACATCAGTAAGTTGTATTAAGTTGATAATCTCTTGAGAAAAATCATGAAAAGCTTCTTAGGGATTCTTGAAGAAGATTTCCCCAGATTGACTAACTGATGAGGATAAACTGATCATGGCCTTAGTTCTGACTACTGTCGAAAAAAATGATCATCGTTTCAATTCTTTAAATGACTGTTGAGAGAAAACTGATCATAACTTCAGTTCTTGAAATGAATGTTGAGAAGATAAACCCAATATAAAACTTGAAGAAAAATCTTCTGGTTAACCAAATTTGAGAATAACTTGCACTGAGCAACAAAACTCTTGAATCAGAGGATCTGGAAGGAACTTGCCCCTGATAATATCAATGACCAAGTTTCTCAATTGCTTGAAAATTCCTTGACGAGGAAAGTTTGTTTGCAAATAAAAGTGTGTGTATAAACATGGTAATTTTAATGCAAAATTCATGCAAATTTTGAAATCAAAAATCATTTTTTGGAATGAAATTATTGATGTAAAGTAAATTAAAATATTGTCAAAACACAAAAGTTTAGACAAAAATAAAAGATAAAACAAAGGTAAGAAATAAATTATTGGCAACAAACTTGGGAGTCAGTTTACGCAACCTTGATGTAGAATGCTTTTCAAAAGGAACTTGGATTCAATTAGGTCTTTTGAAGGTTGTATCATGGTATGTGTAGCGGTAAAAACATGAGTGTAAGATATTGGTTAACTTAACTCAAAGTAAACAGAGTCGCCACCACGCTTTATTTTTATTCCAAGAGGAAAAGGAAAAAAGAGCGAATAAATCCTAATGAATCTAAAAGCAAAAAGCTAAAGAAACACAACAGAGAAACAGGTAAGGGGATAGGTTACACAATGGGAAAGTTTTACGCACCCAAAATGTTCGTGGTACGCCATGGGAGCCCTTTGAAAAATTTACTGCTTTTGGTTTGAAAATGGTTTGTAAAATGAGAGTGGAGAGGTGAGAGAAAGAATTATTTTTTAATATTTTTGTGTTTGGAGAGGTTTACCACCTCATGCCTACGTACCCACAAAGTGCAATGCAAGATCAAAACCCCGTAGTTCGTGGTACAAATAGTGAAAAGGGTGGGTTATGATTCATTTTATTTAGTGAAGAGAATTTGTCATCTTTAAGTGGATAGCCAACAAATCTACCATGAGAATGAAGTCATGGACTCATATATCATTATGGGGAGGACGCCAACTCAGATAAAATCGACGAGTATGCCACTAAACCCCCACAAATGACAAGAGACTCAATTACATCAAACTACAACCATGAAAATTGAGAGACTTGCACCCGACTAAAGAATAATGACTCATAATCTGCACTTTTAAAAAGAAAATAAACAAAAGTGCACAAAGGCACAAAACAAATTAAATGAGTTTGATTCTTTTTATTTTTTTGGATTAAGGTCAACATGATTAGATTCATTGATTTTAAAAGAAAAGAAAAAGGTAAAAGCCACTTGACAAACGTCAAGGTTTTTGTTTATTAAAGAGGTGATGATTTAAAAAGAAAGAATCCTTTGAAAAAGGGAGAAGGTTTTGAAAATTGAATAATGGGAGGAGATGAAGGGACTATCCTAAAAAAAGGAAAAAAAGAAGATAAGGGAAGAAAAATCTAACCAAACTTGATGACATTCCAAATTATGAGCATAAAAGTTCCATCCTTATAAGCTAGCAAATGGCCAAATAAAGGCTAAATCCAACTTCATGAAGATCAAAGCAAGGGGAAGGGTCCTAAGAATCTAAGTCCAAATCTTCACTCCAAATGCTAAGGATAGTAACTGTCGCTCCCGGGATTTTCATCCTAGTACAAACGCGAAAGTGGCGCGGAAAGGTAGAGTCGCCAGCCAGACATTTTTATCCCGAAAGAATGGGAAAGGTAATGTTGCAAAAACCTGAGGAAGAAGGAAAGGACAAGGTCCTGCGAACCAAAGATCTGAGTTCGGGAGTCGGTTACGACCTGGGAAGGTATTAGCACCCCAAATCGTCCGTCGTACCCGACGGGATCCACGCTTGCTTGCTTGTTTCAAAGGGTGAGAAAAAAACTGCTGCTAAATAAAACCGCTAACTGGAATGGAAATGAGAAATGAGAAAGGGAACTGAAAATGAAAACTAAACTAAAGGATGGGGAAAATGTAGGGAAAATAAAGAATGTGCTCGAACGGGCCCTACCCCGCTGCCTACGTACCTCATTGGGATAATGAGGATAAGAGTCGACGTAGTTCGCCTAACCTAGGCGGGAACTATTTGTTTGTGTTTTTTATGCTGGAACTGCGTATGTCTATGCTCAGGTGTTGCAGGCTCGTCTGGTACGAGTGCGTTTACCGTCTTGCATGTGTGACAAGTCGTCGCGAGTTCGCGTTGTGATTGAATGAGATGAGAAGAGAAGTTCCCGCAGGATAGTCGCTTATTGTGTTTGTTTTGTCTTTTAAGAGAAGTGTTTTGAATTTGTTTGTGAACTGTCTTGTACTAAGACCTATCCATCGCGGGAAGTATTTACACCTCGCCCCGAAACAGGACGCGTACAAACACTCCGCAACAAAGTCTCGTGTCGTACAAGATTGTTCGGTTTTTATTAAGTATTTTATTGCTTTTCTTTTGAAGGGAGAAAGAAAGACTCAAGTTGATAAAAGGAAAAATCTAAGGGACTAAAACTCAATCCTATTTTTGTTTATTTATTTACAAGGTGGTCCTAATGGTTAGTGAAGTTTTCTATTCCTAATGGAAACTTAAAACTACTAGAATTCAACTTACTTCTTAATGAAGTTAAGTTGATTCTAAGAACACAAGGGGGAATCCTATACAAGTTGTAAGATCAAGATAAAGCAAAACAATGAAACTAAACATGAGAAATAAAATTCTACAAATGCATTAAAGGCATGAATAAATAAATAAAAAAGTCTATTTATTTATTCTATATTCTAATGAAAAATGAAATTTAATCCTAAGTACTAAATCTAAACTAAGCCTAATTCTCATTCTAAAAATTTAATTGAACTAACCTAAGTCTAAACTAAATTCTATGACTAAACTTAAACTACACTATCATTTTTATATTGAACTTTATTTTCTTTTGATAACCTAAACTAATGGGAATTATGCATAACTAAGCCTAAAACTAATATTCTTAAAAAAATATTAAATCTTCTAGAAAAATTATGAAACTTAAACTATAGGGTCCTAACACTATCTAAAATATTGTATTAAGAGGGATTCTAAAAATACTTATTTTTCCTATGCCTAAAAATTATTTAATTTCAGCTAAGATTAACCATTATTTCCTAAGGATTACTCCACTAAAACCTATGATAAAAGCTCCTAAAAATTCCATAAAAAATATCCTAAGAACTATTATGAGTCCTCTAATTACAGAAAAAAGAATGGCTCAAAAAAGTTGCTGGAAGCTACTTAAATAAAATGAACAAAATCCAGCATAAATAAAAGAAATTTAATAAAGCTAATTAAAAGAAAAATTCAGAATTAATTCAAAAAATAAACAAATTTCAGAAAATAAAAATGTCACAACTTTCTAAATTAACTTATTTAACTACTGGAATTATTTTGGGAATTTTCTAATTATTTTTATTATTTTTTTATGAAATTATTTCTAAACTATAATTAAACTAAAAATTAAAAGTCTAAAGGAATATTCAGGGGGTGACTTTAGTGGTTATCTCTAGTTATTTTGTAAGGGGCCTAAAATATGGGGTGCAGACAGCAGACTAACAAAGCCCAAAACGCAGGGATAAGGGGATGGTGCAGATAGCAATTATTTACAGTTCGTTTTTCATGGGCTTAAGGAAGAGGGTGAGAATAGCAGATAATCTTTTTTTTTAGACCTTAACTTAAACTAAACTAAAGTTTGATTACTTTAATATTCTAATTTAAAAAAACATTAAACTAAACTTAAATTAACATTTTCTAAAATTTTAATTAAAGAGTCAAACTAACCTTATTACAATATTTCCTAAAATCTTAATTAAAGGCAAAAGATTAAACTAACTAATATTTTCTAAAAAACTTAATTAAGAAAATAGAATTAAACTAACCTTAAACTAATATTTCTTTTATAAAATTCTTAATTAAAGAAAACTAGTTAAACTAAAGTTTTATTATAACATTTCTTTTTAGAAAAAAAATGAATAAAATCTAAAAATCTTCTAAAATCTTAACTTAAAAATTAAACTAAAGTTGGATTATCTCAATTTAATATTTTGATTTAAAAAATATTAAACCAAACTTAAATTAACATTTTCCAAAGATTTTAAGCTAAGATTATATTAAACTAATCTTATAATACTTTTCTAAAAATCTGCATTACACTATAGTTTTTATTATACAGAATTACTTTTAATCTAAACAGGAAAAGAAATTAATTAACTAGTAATTTTAACTGAACCAAAGTCTTAATACAGAACTTAATTAAAAACTGAATTAAATTATGGCTTAATATTACAATCAGACTTAATCAAGATACAAACAATAAAAGAAAAAATCAAAGCCCAAAACCAACCTAACCCTAATCCCTTTCTTCTTCCCCTTGAAGCTGCCGACAAGACCCTTCCGCCTCCTTCTTCTTCGTCGGGCCGCCGCCGCAACAACCTCCTGCCTTCCACCTTCCCTCTCGAATCCACACCCACACTGACCTCATCTTCTTTCGTCTTCGGCTCCTCATCACCTCCTCCATCTCCTCTAAACGAAACCCTAAGCTTTCCTATTCCTAGCTTCCGCCGCCGCGGCTTCCATCACCACCCCATTCTTTAAACTCTCATCACTTCCCTCTCCCAAAAACGCCGAAACCCTCTTCTTCACATGAACCTCCCATCACCTTCTCCGCCACCCTTCCTCCCTTCTCCAACCACCCTCAACGCCTCTCTCTCTCCTTATCCGCTACCTCTTACCATCTCAATCATCCCTTAAACTCAGTTCCCCCCACAAAACACAAAAACACAAAAACCTCCAGAATCGACACAAATGGTAAGTTCCGAACCGAAATTGCAAGAAACCAACGCGCAAAAACAACAACTCTCACATGATAAAGCTACCAAGACGACACAGTAAGAACACAAGCGACGCGTACCTTGTATCTTTGCCAATGAGGAAGATTCGAACACAGTTTCAACGACGAACAAGACGAATCTCTATTAGGTATGTATTCTGACTTCGTTCCTCATTTTCCTCTACTTCTCGTTTACAATTTACGAAGTTGCTATTGAATATGGATACAATGATTCCTAGCAGGTTGGGCCATATTCTTGAATTTGCAGGTTTCGCCGGCGATTGATCCGAATATGATTACCTGGCCTGCGGAATGAGGCGTGAGCGAGAGTTTCGAAATTGATGTTAACTGCTCTGCTATCTTCTCTGCTACCCTGACATTTGCTATCCCGCTGAAGTTTGAAGGTTAGGGATGATAGTAGTTACAGCAGAAACGAACAAAGAAAAAGGAAGCTAACGGATGCTGAAGGATTTTCGCCTATGGAATTTGTGAGGTTTAGAGAAGAAAAGAAATTGGAGGAGAAGAAGGAGGAGAAGTGAAAGGTTGAATGGTTATGAAAACTGTGTGTAAAAGAAAAAACTGATTGAATGGGGAGCTGCTGATTTATAGACAAATATCATAGAAGAATCTGGAAGCTTCAGGTACCAATTCAGTTAGAATTCTGTTAGCTTCAGTTGAGAGTTTGTTGTGTTTTCAGTTATGAAATTTTTTTGTGGTTCTGTTATGAAACTTTAGTGAACTCATTGATTCTCCTGACTTGCCATCTCTATTTTCATCTGGATATCCTTTGTTAATGCAGATGGAGGGGAGCTGATGAAAAATGGTCTCTACTGCCTTGGGCCTGAATCAACTTGGGCCTAGAATTCACTAGAAGAGTGCTGGAATAAGCATCCTGCACGGCAGCACATGGCCCATACACTGGTGACTTCTTAGTTGATTTTTCTGAGTTTCAATTAAACTTATGGTTCGAAACTTTCCTGCTATATTCTTTTCTTTTCGCAGCTTCTACTATCCTATATTGCTATTTCCTTTGAACTGTAACTGACGGTTGCTTGCCATTGCCTTCAATTTTCAGATAATTACAATGCTTGATACTTTCCTTTGAATCAAAACTATGCAGGTTAATGAACCGATCCTATTGATTTGTTATCTGCTTTTTCTAGAACGAGCGGTCCTCTGCCTATGATGTCAAAACAATCCTGCTATCAATTCAAAGTCTTCTTGGAGGTACATACTGTAATCTTATCAAATGCATAGATAGATTTAGTTCTCGGTTTTTGGTACTGATCTTAATTCTTTCATAACTTAGAATAATGTAGAGCCAAACATTAGTTCACCTCTAAATCCACAATCCGCACTGCTTTGGAGCAATCAAGAAGGTAACGAACATATTTGATAGTCTTACAATCATTATGAGTCTTGTGAATCTGACATAGCTGTAATTATTTTCTTTGGGATGCGTTATGCAGGTTACCGAAAGATGGTGGTCAAGTTATACAATTCTCCAAATGCTACCACTTAAACATCCTTGGAGTTTATCAATCAAGGTGGAAAACGACTCTCCGTATGCTCCTGAACTTTATTCTTTTTGCTGTTTTTCGGTTGGAATTCCATTAGACGGTTAGTTATCGTTCTGTTGCTGACAAGTTACGAAACTTTGAAACTGATCTCTTCTTTGTTGGAAATTGTAGATAGTATAGGCATGCAACTGCAGCTTTTAACGAGTCAATGTTGAAATGTTCACCAGCAGTGCACAAGGCTGCTTCAACATAAATTATGCAATATATTTGTCATCTTGAGAATGATGTGTAATGGGATGGGCAACACCATTTTGTTTGCCAGAGACAACTGTATCGCATTTAGAACCACTGTGAAACTCAGGTTCAACAGCTAAATCATTGCTCAATGATCTGGAATGTCTGCATGATTTAGTGGCTATATTTGTACTCCAGCTTTTGAAAGAACTGCTACTTTCTTCAACATTAATTGCACCTTTGGATCCATTCTCCGAGACAACCTGAATTTTACTAGGACTGATCTTACTCTCAATGGCATCATTATTGGGCAAGGTCTCTAAAAGGCAATCATGATCCTTTCTTCTTGAGCATTCCCTCTCATCATCATCATCATCGGAAAGAATTACACGGACACGTTTACGACCAACAACTGCTTGATGCTGTCGAGAATTTCCTGGAACCTCTCTGTTCCATCTTCAACCGGGGGCATTCCTTGAGCGTGTTGAAGCCATCCTATATCACCTGCGGATCCACGGACAGTTCCTCGAGCACGATCAATCAGGCTTCGGAAAATGGAAATGCCACTTCGCCCAGTATTATTTGATTCAACAAGTGCACTGGTACTGACATTTTGTAACGGATCACTACTAGGAATCCTTGTGTTTTCGTCATGCATAAATAGAGATGTAGAAGTTGATGTGTATGATGATTCAATACTTGTTAAAATTTTCTGTTTGATTCTGAATTCATTGCAGGTTGGGTATTGCCGCGTATTGATGATGATGCGAAACCTCGGCCAGAAATTCGTCAAAAGCCTTGCTGAAACCTGGAGTCCATGAATATTTGTTGTAACTGCCACTGATTTTCTATACTAGGCTTCATCTTTTTACCATTGGATCTTTTCTTTCCCTGTAATAAACTTTTTATTTGGCTGAATTTTGTCTTGTAACACTTTGAAAACATGAGAAAAACTTTGTATAATCAGGCAACAACTCTGTATATAGAACCTTGTAAATTTAATAATGAACTCTTTTGGAAACTTTTGTACAAAATAATTATAACAAAATTCCCACCAGAAAACCTCTAATTGCACCCTTTTGGATGCTGAATCGTACTTGAGGGTTGATAATGGTAATTAGAATACTTGTTTTCTTTATTCCTTTTTCCAACAGCATGCTTGTCCTTGTAAATTTTGGTAAAACATAGAAACAACAAGTCAAAATATCTGAGTGGGCCATGAATAAAAATATGGACGTTTAATTTGGATGTTTGGCAATGGATTATTGGGCCTGGTGTTTGAAACACGGCTTATGATAACAACTTTAGGGAGTATAGTAATAAAGTATGAAATAATTAGATTGCTTCCAGAGACATGAATTCTAAGACCAGCACAGAGGTAATTGATTTAATAGAATTGGGTAATCAACTTGTACGTGCAACAAAATTAATCCACTTGCATCACCAAAATCTTTAATCCATACTTCGAACAACCAACGTAAGCCCCATGTGAATAATGCCTAAGAGTGCCAACAGAAAATCATGACTTTACTTTTGACAATTAGATCCTCTTGATGCCTTGACGGACAGTGACCTCCACCATGAAATCCTTTGAACAACATTCATACGAAAAATTAGATGAATAACACGTGGTCAGGGAAATAAACCCTGAGTCCACACCACTATCCCTTTTAATCCAATATTTCTGATGGAACCTCCAGATATGACAAATGCGAGACTTCGATACATCCTCTGACAAGAATGTGATCAAGACAGTGTGAATTCAGCCTACACCTTAAACTTGATCGCAAATGGCCAAATATGCCACCTAGGAATAGGAAAATCTATATCACCAGGAAACGCTTCGATCATATGCCTTATGAAACAATGAAATGCACCAATATGCTGTTGATGATCTGGTGGGAAATGCTGATGAATGCGAAATAATGAGCCAATAGAGGGAATAAATAGGAGGGCAAATTTTGAGGTATTACAGCTGCCCCTATTCAATCAACTGCAGACCTGAGCGGATGATTGCAATAGCTTTTAGACGTTCAAGGTATGGAGTGATTGAATACTCGAATAAAACCTGAAAATTTGCACGCTGAAAGTAATGGAAATACCATCTGCCCATTTATTTATTTATATTTTTTTTTGGTTTTGACCTCTGAATAGGTAACGGGGGACATAAGACCAGGTGGGAATATGCTAGGAAGAATGCCATCCTCGCACGACAACTCACAAGGGATCCTCGAATCCAATACTAAAACCATCCTGGAATAGAAACATGATAGTATATCAGCCGCAGGCGATAACAATCAACAACAAAGACTGACCTCGGACAGACTTTGCAAATGAGACAAACTGACCTCGGTCAATAAGCTCAAAAAGGCGAACTAACATCCTCGAATAATAGCCATACAAAACAACAAGACCAGCCTCGGAAGGACTTGAAGAAAAGAAATGTCATCCTCGAATGACAATCCAAAAGATCCTCGGATCTAACACGAAACCATCCTCGAATGGAGACGCGAAGGTATACCAGCCTCGACTGATAACCAAACACAAAGCTGACCTCAGACAGACCTTGCAAAAGAGACAAACTGACCTCGATCAATAAGCTCAAAAAGTGAACTACTATCCTCGAATAATAGCCACAACAAAACAACAAGACCAACCTCGGAAGGACTTGAAGAAAAGAAATGCCATCCTCGAATGACAAATCAAAAGATCCTCGGATCTAACACGAAACCATCCTCGAATGGAGACGCAAAGGTATACCAGCCTCGACTGATAACCAAACACAAAGCTGACCTCAGACACACTTTGCAAAAGAGACAAGCTGACCTCGATCAATAAGCTCAAAAAGTGAACCACTATCCTCGAATAATAGCCACAACAAACAAGACCAACCTCGGAAGGACTTGAAGAAAAGAAATGCCATCCTCGAATGACAAATCAAAAGATCCTCGGATCTAACACGGAACCATCCTCGAATGGAGACGCAAAGGTATACCAGCCTCGACTGATAACTAAACACAAAGCTGACCTCAGACACACTTTGCAAAAGAGACAAACTGACCTCGATCAATAAGCTCAAAAAGTGAACCACTATCCTCGAATAATAGCCACAACAAACAAGACCAACCTCGGAAGGACTTGAAGAAAAGAAATGCCATCCTCGAATGACAAATCAAAAGATCCTCGGATCTAACACGGAACCATCCTCGAATGGAGACGCAAAGGTATACCGGCCGCAGGCGGTAACCAGAAACAAAGAAAATAGGACAAGATGGAACGGGATCATTGTACATAAATTAAAGCCCAAGCAGACAGGAACGTTGTACAAAACGGGAACCTGTAATGCGATTGTTGTACCAAACAAGACGCGGAATAAGTGACAAACATTGACTTGAAAAGACAAGGATGTCTGAAAAATGATATTGGTATCCTCTGTGCGGAGTACTTCAGGTTGAAAAGATATTATAAGTCGTACATAATATACCTCAAAACTGGCCCATGCTGGCATGCATATGTTTGAATTTATGGCGTAATGCTCCATGATGATGGAAATGATACGCTTTGGAGGATGCAGACGCAATGATGATTATGCGAATGACAATGCAAAGAAGATCTCCTGATAAGGAGACTGCAGGTATTTCCAGATAACTTGGCTGGGAAGAAATGATGATCACTGCATTGATCTAGTTCATCCTGGTGGGGAGGAAATAACTCTGCGGGGAAAGCTGTTAATAATTCACTGGCTCAGAATAGCCGCCACTGCCAAAAATAAATTGGACTTTGAGATGGGAGCGCCAAGACCCTGCTGGAAATGGACCATTCTTGAACTCTGATGGGGAAGTGAGGACTTCCTGGGAACCAAAGGCATGACACTGCTGAGGAAGCAACTGCCGGGGAGGCAAGACACTCCTTATACTGTCGAGAATTGCCCCTGTCTGAAAGGAGACTTCTGCCTGGGGATTGCACCCACTCTCTGCTATCTGGCAGGGTGAAATTTCAACTTGCACATGGCTGGGGATGATTGGAAACACCCTGGGAGATGCTTGTTTTTGCTCAAACAAAATGGAAAGCCCATCCTGGATAATAATCTTTAGCTCTGTCAGCAACACCAGTACTTGTACCTGCATGAACACAATCGATAGTACCTGCAACATAAAGAATTAGTTTGGGACCTGCTTGCCCCAGGCTCATAGCATGAATCATTGTCTAGGTATCTCAGCACCCTTTCTGAGTTGTATTAAATGTTTCTATTCTCCTGCACGAGTTAGAAAAACATTCAAATGTTCATAACACAATGCAAGTTACTATTTGCTAGACGTTTTCACAATCAATCAATGCTAGATGAAAAAGTAAAAAAAACAAAAAAACAAAATGGTCAATTGACTGAAGTTGAACTTTATTGATTTGGAAAGGTGGCCATGAATAGGCAATACAAAGGAAGCAGTTCCCTGGAATGAGGGAACAACTAAAAGAAAAACAAAACTACCCTATTGGCAATGTGAGAAGTGAATCTCATCAAGTTTCAACCCGGTTATGACTCGTATGTCTTCAAGACGCTCCGCTCGCTCTGCCTCTTGAGAAAAAGTAAATGAACTGATCTTCAACCCTTAAGATAGCCTCAACTGTAGGTAGATTAAGGATCTCGCAGATCGCAGTCGTTCGTGTTAATCCCTCTTTTGCGTGGATCGCCCTTTCCGGTTTTCAATCCACCGGGATACCCTTTTTTGCCTGAGTTGTCCGATGTGGCTTTTCAACTCAGCGGGTGTACATTTTTTCAAGATTTCCCTAACTTTTGCCCGAGCCTTTTATTCTGTTTTTGGCTTGCCGGGATGCCCATTTTTGCCTGGATCTTTATTCTGTTTTTATCCAGCGGGTCCTTTTTACACGAAGTATTTTCTTACTGCGTCTGCGTTGACAGGGGATGGAAAGTCTTCTCCGTCCATGGTTGTCAGCATTAAGGCTCCATCTGAGAAAACCTTTTTAACCACGAACGGTCCTTCATAGTTGGGTGTCCACTTGCCCCTGTGATCGTTGAGAGGAGGAAGAATCCTCTTCAGCACTAAATCTCCTGTCATGTACCTCTGTGGTCGCACCTTCTTGTCAAAAGCTTGCTTCATTCGTCGCTGATACAACTGTCCATGGCATACAGCTGCTAGACGCTTCTCTTCAATGAGGCTCAATTGATTATATCTGGATCGGAGCCACTCAGCTTCATCTAGTTTGATGTCCATCATTAACCTCAACGAAGGGATTTCCACTTCGACCGGTAGAACTGCCTCCATACCATACACCAATGAGAATGGAGTTGCCCCAGTTGAAGTGCGTACTGAGGTTCTATACCCATGCAAGGCGAATGGTAACATCTCGTGCCAATCTTTGTACGTCACAACCATCTCCTGCACAATCTTTTTGATGTTTTTATTAGCCGCCTCGACGGTGCCATTCATCTTCGGACGATATGGAGAAGAGTTGTGGTGTTCTATTTTGAAGTCTCGACACAAGTCAGCCATCATCTTGTTGTTGAGATTAGAACCATTATCAGTAACGATCCTTTCAGGGACTCCATACCGGCAGATGCTGTCCCGCTTAATAAATCGAGCGACCACTTGTTTAGTGACATTGGCATAGGAAGCAGCTTCGACCCACTTCGTGAAATAATCAATAGCAACTAGGATGAAGCGATGCCCATTAGAAGCTGTTGGTTCAATCTTTCCAATCATATCGATGCCCCACATAGCGAATGGCCACGGTGAAGACATGACACTCAACGGATTCGGAGGCACATGGACCTTGTCGGCATAAATTTGACACTTATGACATTTACGGGAGTATTTGCAACAATCGGATTCCATGGTAATCCAATAGTATCCCGATCTCAATAATTTCTTGGCCATGGCATGTCCTCCAGCATGGGTACCAAAGGAGCCTTCGTGAACCTCCTGCATTAACAGGTCTGCCTCGTGTCTGTCGACACATCTGAGCAGCACCATGTCAAAGTTCCGTTTGTACAACACACCATCCTGATTCAAGAAGAAACCTCCCGCCAGTCTTCTAAGAGTTTTCTTATCTTTACTGGATGCCCCAGCCGGGTATTCTTGAGCCTTCAGGAATTGTTTGATGTCGTGGTACCAAGGCTCGTCATCTTCACCATCACCAACTGCGAAGACATAAGCCGGTCTTTCAAGACGAGAGATCGAAATTCGAGGCACGAAATTCTCTCGGCATACTTTAATCATGGATGATAAAGTTGCGAGAGCATCGGCGAACTGGTTTTCGTCTCTAGGAACATAGCTCAGCTTTACTTTGGTAAAGAAGGTTAACAGCCTCCTAACGTAATCTCGGTAAGGAATCAAACGAGCTTGATGAACTAACCATTTGCCGTTGACTTGATTTACTACCAGAGCTGAATCTCCAAAGATCTCGAGGTTCTTGACTCGCAAGTCTATTGCCTCTTCGATCCCCATGATGCAAGCTTCATACTCTGCCTCATTATTAGTTCATTCGAAGGTTAACCGAGCAGCAAGAGGTGTGTGGACTCCTTCTGATGAGATAATAACAGCACCGACTCCATTCCCATTCATGTTTACAGCCCCGTCAAACATCAACTTCCATTTGGATTCGGGGTCAGGCCCCTCCTCCGGAAGTGGTTCTTCATGGTCTTTCGACTTGAGGAACATGATGTCCTCATCCGGAAACTCAAACCTCATGGGTTGATAATCATCAATCGGCTGCTGGGCCAAGTATTCTGACAACACACTCCCCTTGATAGCTCTTTGTGAAGTGTATTGTATGTCATACTCCGTGAGTATCATCTGCCAACGGGCCACTCTTCCAGTCAAAGCCGGCTTCTCAAAAATGTATTTTACAGGATCCATCTTGGAAATTAGGAGAGTAGTGTGAGTCAGCATGTACTGTCTTAGTCGGCGAGCAGCCCATGCCAAAGCGCAGCAAGTTTTCTCGAGTAGTGAGTATCGCGTCTCACAATCGGTAAACTTTTTGCTAAGGTAATAAATGGCATGCTCTTTTCGACCAGACTCGTCCTACTGACCCAGCACACACCCCATCGATCCTTCGAGCACAGTAAGATACATAATTAGAGGCCTTCCTGGCACTGGAGGCATAAGAATTGGTGGCTCCAACAAATATTCTTTGATTCGGTCGAAGGCCCGCTGACAGTCTTCATTCCATTTAATGGCCTGATTCTTCCTCAGAAGCTTGAAGATGGGCTCGCACGTGGCCGTTAGGTGAGAAATAAACCGTGCAATGTAGTTTAGTCTCCCCAAGAAGCCACGCACTTGCTTTTCAGTCTTCGGCTCAGGCATTTCCTGGATTGCTTTCACTTTGGCCGGGTCAACCTCAATTCCTCGTTCACTAACAATGAAGCCGAGCAACTTGCCAGAACGAACCCCGAAGGTGCATTTATTCGGATTTAACCTCAGTCTGAACTTTCGAAGCCTGCCAAACAATTTTTCTAGGTTGACCAAGTATTCCTCTTCCGTCTGGGACTTTGCTATCATGTCATCAACATAAACCTCAATTTCATGATGGATCATGTCGTGAAACAACGTCACCATTGCCCGTTGGTAGGTAGCTCCTGCATTCTTTAAACCAAACAGCATGACCTTGTAACAAAAGGTGCCCCAAGGAGTGATGAAAGTTGTCTTTTCCATATCCTCGGGAGCCATCTTGATTTGATTATAGCCTGAGAATCCGTCCATGAAGGAGAATACGGAAAACTGAGCAGTATTATCGACAAGTACATCTATGTGAGGTAGAGGGAAATCATCTTTGGGGCTGGCCCTATTCAAATCCCTGTAATCCACACACATTCTGACTTTGCCATCTTTCTTAGGAACCGGCACAATGTTAGCAACCCATGGAGGATAACTAGTCACGGCCAAGAAGCCAGCATCAAACTGTTTTTGCACTTCTTCTTTTATTTTAATTGCCATGTCTGGACGCGTGCGCCTCAACTTCTGCTTTACCGGAGGACAACCTTCTCTGAGAGGTAGCTTGTGTACCACAATGTCAGTGTCTAAACCAGGCATATCTTGGTAGGACCACGCGAAGACGTCAACGTATTCTCGAAGCATAGCCATCAAACAAGTCTTGACAGATTCTTCTAATGCAGCTCCGATCTTGACTTCTTTCTTGTCCTCTTCAGTACCCAGGTTTATCACTTCAACATCTTCCTCGTGCGGCTGAATCATCTTCTCTTCCTGTTTGAGCAGTCTGGCCAATTCTTCGGGTAAATCACAATCCTCTTCACCTTCCTCATCGGCTTGATAAATTGGATTGTCGAAGTCATACTTAGCCATAACAGGGTCGTCATTGATAAGATCCGGTGACGAGCACCTGCATGAATGATGATTCATGCAAGGCTTTAGCAACAACTTGAGAAAATGAGAAACATTGCCATTTTAAAAACTTTTCTTTCTTTTTGAAAAACAAAAGTAAAAAACGAAAGACAGAGAACAACATGAAATGAATGTGAAACGTCAATTTTATTAATGATTGTGTTAATGAACAAATGAACCCTTACAAAGAGCCACTATGCCCCGGGCAAGACATAGTGCTTTAATACAGGAAAACAGAAACAAAAAATCATTACTCTTCAAAAGATGTTACTGAAATGAGCCTTTCTGACGTCCAGTTGCTAAGTTGAGCTCCTGGGACGGCAGGCCTAATCCATTCATCCAAGTCACAGTCACTATCAACAGCTTCATCCTGCACTGCGCTGATATTTCCGTAGTCTATCACTCCTGCACTTGTGAAAGTGACCGGGCTCTGACAACCTTTTGCACTTGTTTCAGACGAAGATCCCCCAGGGTGATAGCCAATCCCGAACATGTCCTTCTTCTCTGGCAATTCGACTGGGCTGCCCCAGCCTTCTCGCACTCCAGATTCTACTAATTCACGCGCTTGTTTATAAGAGGCTATGGACACCCCCTTCTTCGGCACCTCAGGAGAAGTTGCTACGGCGGATGTTTGCTCGGACTTCAAAGGCTCAAAAGCTTGACATGGAGTTTCGACTATTTCGCCATCCATCTCCACATATTTGAATGAGGCTAGATGACTGACGAAGATATCTTCTTCCCCGCTGACCGTCACAACTTGACCTTCCCAGACAAACTTTAATTTCTGATGAAATGTAGAAGAAACCGCTCCCGCCGAGTGTATCCAGGGTCTTCCAAGTAAACAACTATATGCCGGCTGGATATCCATCACGTAAAACGTGGTATTGAAGACTTGTGGACCTACCTTGATAGGTAACTCCACCTCTCCAAATACCGATCTTCTTGATCCATCAAATGCTCGGACTACTAAATCACTGGGCTTTAGCACCACTCCATCATAGTCCAGCTTCATCAATGCCTTCTTAGGCAAGACGTTCAGAGATGAACCAGTATCCACCAGCACATGGGAGAGTACTGCACCCTTGCATTCCAGAGAAATATGCAATGCCCGATTGTGAGCACGCCCATCAGAAGTTAAGTCCAAGTCCGTGAAACCCAGTCCATGACTGGCATTAACGCTGGACACCACCGTTTCTAGCTGGTTTACGGAAATATCCTGAGGCACGTATGCCTTGTTCAGAATATTTAAAAGGGCCTTCCTGTGAGAGTCCGAACACATGAGTAATGATAAGATGGAGATCTTTGACGGCGTCTGCTGCAAATGATCTACAATCTTATAGTCACTCTTCTTGATGATCCTCAAGAATTCTTCGGCTTCTTTGTCAAAGGTGAGATCTGGATCAACTGATGGAGTTGGATCATTGGCAACTACTGGTTGTTTTCCCCTGGCTCTAGCTTGGGCTTCGGCAGTCTCCCTGGGTGGTATCACATTGCTTCTCAGTGCTTCCGGCGCAAATAGTCTTCCGCTTCTAGTAAAACCCCCTACTCCAACATTCTCTACTTGAGCTGGGGTTATACTAGTCGTGGCCAACTCTTGTCTCTGGCCGTTGCAATACACTTCGCCACCATAATTCCAAGGAACTGCTCTGTCACTTTGGTACATTATGGGTCCAGCAGTGGTAATAGTTATTGGCGCCGCTCTGGCACGCGAAGGAACTTGGGATGGATCATAAAAGATAGTCACTGTAGATACTTCACTTTCTTTCACAATCTTGTCGAATTGCAGCACTCCTTCATCAATCATACCTTGAATTCCGACCTTCAATCGTTTACAACCGTTGGTAGCCTCTGTACATTCTGAACAATCATCCTCGCATCCGGGGAAAATGCCTTTCTTCAACAAGCAAACCTTGATAGCAACCAATGAAGTCTGCAAGTCATCTACATCATCCACCAAATTCAATTTCTCCCCTTCACCAATTGCACCAACCGTGCCCCTGTGAGGAGGCATGGGATTTTCCAGCACATTAGGAGAGGGAGCAAAATTGATCGCTTTAGAATCCAACAAGTCCTGAACAACATGCTTCAATGCTTTACAATTCTCAGTACTATGGCCAGGAGCTCCAGAATGAAACTCGCATCTAGCATTTAAGTCATAACCTCCAGGAATTTGGCCTGGCTTCGGAGGTTGCAAGGTCCGGAGCTGAATCATTTGAAGCTGTAGGAGGTTCTTTAAAAGTTGTGAGTAAGACATCGGTGGAGCTTCAAAATGTCTATCCCTCGGCTTCTGAGGGTAGTACGGACGAGGGGCTCGCGGCTAATACCCCTGTGAGCGTTGCGGCTGTGGAGGCTGGACCTGCTGTTGAACGGGTGGAGTTGAAATAGTGACGGGGGCCACTTGCTGATAATACCCTCGGTGAATCATTCCTCTCTGTGAGTATACTGCACCTGTTTCTCCTTCCCTCCTTTTCACAAAGGGTTTCTTGATACCAGACACTGAAGCGCTTCCATTCTGAATTTTCCCCTGTTTGAGCCAGCTTTCGATTCTTTCTCCAGTCAGGATAATGTCCGAAAAACCACTTGAGGAACAACCAGCCAACCTTTCCATGAAATGCCCTGGGAGGGTATTCAGGAAAAGATCGACCATCTCTCTTTCCAATAAAGGTGGTTGCACTCGGGCGGCCACCTCACGCCACCTCTGTGCATAGTCTTTGAAGCTCTCCGAGCTCTTCTGTGTCAAGCTTTGAAGCTGAGTACGGCTAGGTGCCATGTCAATGTTGTATTGATATTGCCTGAGGAAGGCCTCTCCCAAATCCTTCCAGCTTCTAATAGAGCTCCTTTCCAACTTCATGTACCACTCCAGGGACCCTCCAGAAAGGCTATCCTGGAAATAGTACATCCATAGTTTCTCGTCTCGCGTGTGGGCCGCAATCTTCCTGTAGAAGGCTTGTAGGTGAGTTTTTGGGCAAGAGCTGCCGTTGTATTTATCAAATGCTGGTGGTCTGAACTTGTGTGGAATGACCACCCCAGGTATTAAACCCATATCTGACATGTCAATTCCCAAAGTGTCTTTGCATTCCAAGGCCTTGACCTTCTCTGCAAGCACCAAGAAGTCATTGAGATTTCCATCACCGCCAAAACCCATATCATTGTTGAAGTACTGGAATTGGTCTTCCTGCCTGAGCATTAGTGTTAGGAGGAGTTAACCCTTGAATTGCATTTCTCAGCTCCTGCTGCCCCTGGGCCATCCCCTGCATCAGAGTCATAAATTCTGCCATCTTGGTACGGACATCGTTGAGTTCTGTCTGCATGGCGTCCATTGCTGTTCTTTGATTACTGCGGGTCGCGTACCGATGAGGAATATTTTGTCGAAGGTATCGGGTCTTGGCGGCCCTCGCAATCTTTGCCTGTTGAACACAGATAAATTAAACATCTCGAAGAAAAACCTGCAAAGACAAAGACAAAATGCAAATGATGTGTATGCAATGCAATGTGTTCCTTTTATTCCCGAGTATTTTACTGTGTCCGGTCCTGGCATTAAGAAGATAAGAATTGGGAAGAAGACCCAAATAATATTCAGACATAATGACGGCTGTGAAAAACTGGTGCTCATTACCCCGTGTCGGTGCAAATAACGAACAAGAAATCCGGAACAAATCAATCATATAAACTGGAGTTTGGAAATACAACGTTCCTGAAGGGTACCAATCAAAATAACAACAAAAGTACATCACATATAAGGAATCCCACAACAAGCCTGTGGGTAATCCAAGTACAACAAAATGAATTTAAACCCTAGGGAACTCTATATCTTTCAATCTCCAGCTAAGGCGTTGGACGCTCTGGAACAGCTGAACCACATCTGGATGACCGGGTTCCTGGATGAGCTTCTGAATGAGGAGATCCCTCGTATCAGAAGAAGCGTGTAACTCCTCGATCTGCTGTAGGAATGCTGCCTCATTCTCCTTGCTTTGACTCGACTCGGCCTTCGACCTTTTCACATCAGCTTTCAACTTCAAATCTTCAATCTCCTTTTGAGCTTCCTTCAGTGCCTGCTGGCTTTCTGTTACGCGCCGGATATGATCCTCCTCTTGATAATAAGCTTTCCTGAGAAGTTCTTTCTGCCCATCTAAAGAATCCTGAAGGCTTTTGACTTCCTGTTTGAGCTTGGCGTCTAACTCCTTTTGTTTCTTCAGATTTTCGTCCCATTTCTCCTGCCATAAAGTGACAGCTTCATTGGCTTCACTAAGATCTTTCTTCTCTCTTCGGCGCTGGGCCGTCTTGTGAGTCTCAGCTAAACCTTTCTTTCGGAAGTAGAGCTCTCTCTCCTCAAAGTCCTTCTGCTTGAGACGGACTATTTCTTCGGCTTGCACAGCTCTATCTTTCAATTGACGGTTCTGGATCATCAGCGCTTGACAAGAATTAAGAGCCTCTTGATTTTCAAACCTCAGTTGCTTAACCAAAGCTTCTAACTTCTGATATTCCTCTAAAGGCACCGTAGTAGGTGGTGGTAACGGTGCATAGAAAGGGATTAGAGTCACTTGAGCTTTTTCTCTTACCCACGCTTCAAACTCGGGAAACATTTGGTTGTTGCTCCTACCCAAACGATCTATACCCTTTTTAATAACCGTTTTCCAAGCACCTGCAGCCTCCCGTACCAATGGGAGATTATCCTTCATAGGAAAATAGAAAGTCTGATCCAACTCTGAATCCTTGGGAATATTCTTCAAAGCGTACCCTAATTGTCTTCTCAAGAGTATGGGGTTGTAGTTAATGCAACCTGCTACTCCTAAGAGGGGAACATTAGGATACTTTCCGCAACTGGAGATGAGATCCTTCCCTTTTAACCTTAAAGTGAACCATCTGATGTCTTTGGCAGTCAACGTGTTGAGCTTCTGCGACCATATTACATTGGGATCCTTGAACACTCCAGCAATAGGGATGTGCCTCATAAACCAAGTGTAGAACAACTGAGCACAACATCTAACCAAACCACCTCGCCTCTTCTCATTCCTATAATGCACTGAATAATACAAGTCACCTAGGAGAGTAGGTATAGGATTCTTCAACACAAACAAATGAATAGCATTATGTCCACAAACTTGTCCATATCAGCAAACAAAACTATCCCATATACAGACAATGCCAAGATGGCGCAAACTGCATCCCACTGCTTTTCCACGGCACACTCTTCAGCTTTTCTGACCAGAAACTCTAAGGGAAAACCAAGCACCCCGGCCTTGGTGGAAACCAGATTAGCAGATACTTCTGATGGGCTCAAATAAAGAGCCTTAGCAATGTCGGTGTGAGTTGGTCTTGTCATCTCTGAATTGAACGGAATCTGATCTTGAATCGGTAGTCTTAGAATCTCAACATACTCTTCTAGCAACGGACCTAGCTGGAAATCCGGAAATGTGAAACATCGGAGTCTAGGATCATAGTACTGTAGCAAAGTATGAATGGCACTCTTCTGCGAACTATCCAAGCTGAAAACCATATCCAAAATATCACCATACTGCTGTTTGAAGAAATCCAAGTGACCCGGGGTAATGAGAGACACCATCTGCTTGAGTAAATCCACTTTGGTATCAAAAAACTTGTAGAAAATATTCTTCTTTCTGACGTCTTCCATTCTGAAGCAAAGATATGACCAGGAACCGGGAATAATGCAAACCCTGAGAATAAAAGAAACACAAATGATTAATGATGATATGATGTTTATGCAAGGCAAGACATGTGATCAGTGAAGTGTCTGTGATGTGCCAATCATATAATCAGGTGTCGGTGCACGGTCTCAAAATCCAGATATCACAATAATCATCCCTCTGATCCGGGGTCCATAACTTAAGAACAGAAATCCAGATCACAAAACTGAACCAAAGGCAAAGTGGGTATGCTGAAGGTACCAGGGTTCCTGCAAACCTGTAAACCCCTCCCAATCTCACGGGTGTGCTACTCGGGTCAACATCACGGACTCTCAAAGCCGAATAGCAATAATACGTTCACCATCTCCGAGAAATGGCTCATGACCAAATCAGGGAATCAGTTTGGTATTATATACTACGCAGGGAGGTCTCAGTTGAGTCCGGAAAAAAACAAGCATCCCTCACAAGTCTCCAGCTTCAAGCACTGAATCGAGAAACAATAGTACATTCATCCCGAAGGGTACAATACTATCGTCATATGAACAGTTTGCTTTAACTGAATTCCTATGAGAGAACCAGGCCATCCTATGCGAGTTCCCAATGGACCCTCGGATGCGAGTGGGTTTGCCAACAAATGTGGTCTGCCACTGTCATCACTGGAGAGGGGTGTTTCCATTAAGGTCCTCGAAGATCAGTCACCAGATGCACATAACTATCAAGGTCGTACTCTGAAGTGAGGTAATCCCCACACAGAATAGTTCCAAGACGGTCGCAATCTGGGTGTGGAACACATCGCCACCCATCATGGTGAGATACCATAAGAGTACAATGTCTGTCCACGCTAATCCTATGGTGCACTCAAGCCGGGTATTTGGCTTATCTCACAGTAACTCCCACCCACAGAAAAAATGAAAACCAGCACAGCCAGACAGTCCAGTATAATATGATGCATGGAAAATAAAATACTGAAAGCGATAAATAAATGCGATAAAGTAAAGCTGTAAATAAAACAGTAAAGCTAAACTAAAGCACTCAGCAACAACATATATACACCCAAAGAAACAAAACCAAACAGGCGCTAGGATTGACTCTACAAGGGAAACCGGAAGGATCAGGTTAAATCCCCAGCAGAGTCGCCAGCTGTCGCTCCCGGGATTTTCATCCTAGTACAAACGCGAAAGTGGCGCGGAAAGGTAGAGTCGCCAGCCAGACATTTTTATCCCGAAAGAATGGGAAAGGTAATATTGCACAAACCTGAGGAAGAAGGAAAGGACAAGGTCCTGCGAACCAAAGATCTGAGTTCGGGAGTCGGTTACGACCTGGGAAGGTATTAGCACCCCAGATCGTCCGTCGTACCCGACGGGATCCACGCTTGCTTGCTTGTTTCAAAGGGTGAGAAAAAAACTGCTGCTAAATAAAACCGCTAACTGGAATGGAAATGAGAAATGAGAAAGGGAACTGAAAATGAAAACTAAACTAAAGGATGGGGAAAATGTAGGGAAAATAAAGAATGTGCTCGAACGGGCCCTACCCCGCTGCCTACGTACCTCATCGGGATAATGAGGATCAGAGTCGACGTAGTTCGCCTAACCTAGGCGGGAACTATTTGTTTGTGTTTTTTATGCTGGAACTGCGTATGTCTATGCTCAGGTGTTGCAGGCTCATCTGGTACGAGTGCGTTTACCGTCTTGCATGTGTGACAAGTCGTCGCGAGTTCGCGTTGTGATTGAATGAGATGAGAAGAGAAGTTCCCGCAGGATAGTCGCTTATTGTGTTTGTTTTGTCTTTTAAGAGAAGTGTTTTGAATTTGTTTGTGAACTGTCTTGTACTAAGACCTATCCATCGCGGGAAGTATTTACACCTCGCCCCGAAACAGGACGCGTACAAACACTCCGCAACAAAGTCTCGTGTCGTACAAGATTGTTCGGTTTTTATTAAGTATTTTATTGCTTTTCTTTTGAAGGGAGAAAGAAAGACTCAAGTTGATAAAAGGAAAAATCTAAGGGACTAAAACTCAATCCTATTTTTGTTTATTTATTTACAAGGTGGTCCTAATGGTTAGTGAAGTTTTCTATTCCTAATGGAAACTTAAAATTACTAGAATTCAACTTACTTCTTAATGAAGTTAAGTTGATTCTAAGAACACAAGGGGGAATCCTATACAAGTTGTAAGATCAAGATAAAGCAAAACAATGAAACTAAACATGAGAAATAAAATTCTACAAATGCATTAAAGGCATGAATAAATAAAAAAAAAAGTCTATTTATTTATTCTATATTCTAATGAAAAATGAAATTTAATCCTAAGTACTAAATCTAAGCTAAGCCTAATTCTCATTCTAAAAATTTAATTGAACTAACCTAAGTCTAAACTAAATTCTATGACTAAACTTAAACTACACTATCATTTTTATATTGAACTTTATTTTCTTTTGATAACCTAAACTAATGGGAATTATGCATAACTAAGCCTAAAACTAATATTCTTAATAAAATATTAAATCTTCTAGAAAAATTATGAAACTTAAACTATAGGGTCCTAACACTATCTAAAATATTGTATTAAGAGGGATTCTAAAAATACTTATTTTTCCTATGCCTAAAAATTATTTAATTTCAGCTAAGATTAACCATTATTTCCTAAGGATTACTCCACTAAAACCTATGATAAAAGCTCCTAAAAATTCCATAAAAAATATCCTAAGAACTATTATGAGTCCTCTAATTACAGAAAAAAGAATGACTCAAAAAAGTTGCTGGAAGCTACTTAAATAAAATGAACAAAATCCAGCATAAATAAAAGAAATTTAATAAAGCTAATTAAAAGAAAAATTCAGAATTAATTCAAAAAATAAACAAATTCCAGAAAATAAAAATGTCACAACTTTCTAAATTAACTTATTTAACTACTGGAATTTTTTTGGGAATTTTCTAATTATTTTTATTATTTTTTTATGAAATTATTTTTAAACTATAATTGAACTAAAAATTAAAAGTCTAAAGGAATATTCAGGGGGTGACTTTAGTGGTTATCTCTAGTTATTTTGTAAGGGGCCTAAAATATGGGGTGCAGACAGCAGACTAACAAAGCCCAAAACGCAGGGATAAGGGGATGGTGCGAATAGCAATTATTTACAGTTCGTTTTTCATGGGCTTAAGGAAGAGGGTGAGAATAGCAGATAATCTTTTATTTTTAGACCTTAACTTAAACTAAACTAAAGTTTGATTACTTTAATATTCTAATTTAAAAAAACATTAAACTAAACTTAAATTAACATTTTCTAAAATTTTAATTAAAGAGTCAAACTAACCTTATTACAATATTTCCTAAAATCTTAATTAAAGGCAAAAGATTAAACTAACTAATATTTTCTAAAAAACTTAATTAAGAAAATAGAATTAAACTAACCTTAAACTAATATTTCTTTTATAAAATTCTTAATTAAAGAAAACTAGTTAAACTAAAGTTTTATTATAACATTTCTTTTTAGAAAAAAAAATGAATAAAATCTAAAAATCTTCTAAAATCTTAACTTAAAAATTAAACTAAAGTTGGATTATCTCAATTTAATATTTTGATTTAAAAAATATTAAACCAAACTTAAATTAACATTTTCCAAAGATTTTAAGCTAAGATTATATTAAACTAATCTTATAATACTTTTCTAAAAATCTGCATTACACTATAGTTTTTATAATACAAAATTACTTTTAATCTAAACAGGAAAAGAAATTAATTAACTAGTAATTTTAACTGAACCAAAGTCTTAATACAGAACTTAATTAAAAACTGAATTAAATTATGGCTTAATATTACAATCAGACTTAATGAAGATACAAACAATAAAAGAAAAAATCAAAGCCCAAAACCAACCTAACCCTAATCCCTTTCTTCTTCCCCTTGAAGCTGCCGACAAGACCCTTCCGCCTCCTTCTTCTTCGTCGGGCCGCCGCCGCAACAACCTCCTGCCTTCCGCCTTCCCTCTCGAATCCACACCCACACTGACCTCATCTTCTTTCGTCTTCGGCTCCTCATCACCTCCTCCATCTCCTCTAAACGAAACCCTAAGCTTTCCTATTCCTAGCTTCCGCCGCCGCGGCTTCCATCACCACCCCATTCTTTAAACTCTCATCACTTCCCTCTCCCAAAAACGCCGAAACCCTCTTCTTCACATGAACCTCCCATCACCTTCTCCGCCACCCTTCCTCCCTTCTCCAACCACCCTCAACGCCTCTCTCTCTCCTTATCCGCTACCTCTTACCATCTCAATCATCCTTTAAACTCAGTTCCCCCCACAAAACACAAAAACACAAAAACCTCCAGAATCGACACAAATGGTAAGTTCCGAACCGAAATTGCAAGAAACCAACGCGCAAAAACAACAACTCTCACATGATAAAGCTACCAAGACGACACAGTAAGAACACAAGCGACGCGTACCTTGTATCTTTGCCAATGAGGAAGATTCAAACACAGTTTCAACGACGAACAAGACGAATCTCTATTAGGTATGTATTCTGACTTCGTTCCTCATTTTCCTCTACTTCTCGTTTACAATTTACGAAGTTGCTATTGAATCTGGATACAATGATTCCTAGCAGGTTGGGCCATATTCTTGAATTTGCAGGTTTCGCCGGCGATTGATCCGAATATGATTACCTGGCCTGCGGAATGAGGCGTGAGCGAGAGTTTCGAAATTGATGTTAACTGCTCTGCTATCTTCTCTGCTACCCTGACATTTGCTATCCCGCTGAAGTTTGAAGGTTAGGGATGATAGTAGTTACAACAAAAACGAACAAAGAAAAAGGAAGCTGAAGGATGCTGAAGGATTTTCGCCTAGGGAATTTGTGAGGTTTAGAGAAGAAAAGAAATTGGAGGAGAAGAAGGAGGAGAAGTGAAAGGTTGAATGGTTATGAAAACTGTTTGTAAAAGAAAAAACTGATTGAATGGGGAGCTGCTGATTTATAGACAAATATCATAGAAGAATCTGGAAGCTTCAGGTACCAATTCAGTTAGAATTCTGTTAGCTTCAGTTGAGAGTTTGTTGTGTTTTCAGTTATGAAATTTTTTTGTGGTTCTGTTATGAAACTTTAGTGAACTCATTGATTCTCCTGACTTGCCATCTCTATTTTCATCTGGATATCCTTTGTTAATGCAGATGGAGGGGAGCTGATGAAAAATGGTCTCTACTGCCTTGGGCCTGAATCAACTTGGGCCTAGACTTCACTAGAAGAGTGCTGGAATAAGCATCCTGCACGGCAGCACATGGCCCGTACACTGGTGACTTCTTAGATGATTTTTCTGAGTTTCAATTAAACTTATGGTTCGAAACTTTCCTGCTATATTCTTTTCTTTTCGCAGCTTCTACTATCCTATATTGCTATTTCCTTTGAACTGTAACTGACGGTTGCTTGCCATTGCCTTCAATTTTCAGATAATTACAATGCTTGATACTTTCCTTTGAATCAAAACTATGCAGGTTAATGAACCGATCCTATTGATTTGTTATCTGCTTTTTCTAGAACGAGCGGTCCTCTGCCTATGATGTCAAAACAATCCTGCTATCAATTCAAAGTCTTCTTGGAGGTACATACTGTAATCTTATCAAATGCATAGATAGATTTAGTTCTCGGTTTTTGGTACTGATCTTAATTCTTTCATAACTTAGAATAATGTAGAGCCAAACATTAGTTCACCTCTAAATCCACAATCCGCACTGCTTTGGAGCAATCAAGAAGGTAACGAACATATTTGATAGTCTTACAATCATTATGAGTCTTGTGAATCTGACATAGCTGTAATTATTTTCTTTGGGATGCGTTATGCAGGTTACCGAAAGATGGTGGTCAAGTTATACAATTCTCCAAATTCTACCACTTAAACATCCTTGGAGTTTATCAATCAAGGTGGAAAACGACTCTCCGTATGCTCCTGAACTTTATTCTTTTTGCTGTTTTTCGGTTGGAATTCCATTAGACGGTTAGTTATCGTTCTTTTGCTGACAAGTTACGAAACTTTGAAACTGATCTCTTCTTTGTTGGAAATTGTAGATAGTATAGGCATGCAACTGCAGCTTTTAACGAGTCAATGTTGAAATGTTCACCAGCAGTGCACAAGGCTGCTTCAACATAAATTATGCAATATATTTGTCATCTTGAGAATGATGTGTAATGGGATGGGCAACACCATTTTGTTTGCCAGAGACAACTGTATCGCATTTAGAACCACTGTGAAACTCAGGTTCAACAGCTAAATCATTGCTCAATGATCTGGAATGTCTGCATGATTTAGTGGCTGTATTTGTACTCCAGCTTTTGAAAGAACTGCTACTTTCTTCAACATTAATTGCACCTTTGGATCCATTCTCCGAGACAACCTGAATTTTACTAGGACTGATCTTACTCTCAATGGCATCATTATTGGGCAAGGTCTCTAAAAGGAAATCATGATCCTTTCTGCTTGAGCATTCCCTCTCATCATCATCATCATCGGAAAGAATTACACGGACACGTTTACGGCCAACAACTGCTTGATGCTGTCGAGAATTTCCTGGAACCTCTCTGTTCCATCTTCAACCGGGGGCATTCCTTGAGCGTGTTGAAGCCATCCTATATCACCTGCGGATCCACGGACAGTTCCTCGAGCACGATCAATCAGGCTTCGGAAAATGGAAATGCCACTTCGCCCAATATTATTTGATTCAACAAGTGCACTGGTACTGGCATTTTGTAACGGATCATTACTAGGAATCCTTGTGTTTTCGTCATGCATAAATAGAGATGTAGAAGTTGATGTGTATGATGATTCAATACTTGTTAAATTTTTCTGTTTGATTCTGAATTCATTGCTGGTTGGGTATTGCCGCGTATTGATGATGATGCGAAACCTCGGCCAGAAATTCGTCAAAAGCCTTGCTGAAACCTGGAGTCCATGAATATTTGTTGTAACTGCCACTGATTTTCTATACTAGGCTTCATCTTTTTACCATTGGATCTTTTCTTTCCCTGTAATAAACTTTTTATTTGGCTGAATTTTGTCTTGTAACACTTTGAAAACATGAGAAAAACTTTGTATAATGAGGCAACAACTCTGTATATAGAACCTTGTAAATTTAATAATGAACTCTTTTGGAAACTTTTGTACAAAATAATTATAACAAAATTCCCACCAGAAAACCTCTAATTGCACCCTTTTGGATGCTGAATCGTACTTGAGGGTTGATAATGGTAATTAGAATACTTGTTTTCTTTATTCCTTTTTCCAACAGCATGCTTGTCCTTGTAAATTTTGGTAAAACATAGAAACAACAAGTCAAAATATCTGAGTGGGCCATGAATAAAAATATGGACGTTTAATTTGGATGTTTGGCAATGGATTATTGGGCCTGGTGTTTGAAACACGGCTTATGATAACAACTTTAGGGAGTATAGTAATAAAGTATGAAATAATTAGATTGCTTCCAGAGACATGAATTCTAAGACCAGCACAGAGGTAATTGATTTAATAGAATTGGGTAATCAACTTGTACGTGCAACAAAATTAATCCACTTGCATCACCAAAATCTTTAATCCATACTTCGAACAACCAACGTAAGCCCCATGTGAATAATGCCTAAGAGTGCCAACAGAAAATCATGACTTTACTTTTGACAATTAGATCCTCGTGATGCCTTGACGGACAGTGACCTCCACCATGAAATCCTTTGAACAACATTCATACGAAAAATTAGATGAATAACACGTGGTCAGGGAAATAAACCCTGAGTCCACACCACTATCCCTTTTAATCCAATATTTCTGATGGAACCTCCAGATATGACAAATGCGAGACTTCGATACATCCTCTGACAAGAATGTGATCAGGACAGTGTGAATTCAGCCTACACCTTAAACTTGATCGCAAATGGCCAAATATGCCACCTAGGAATAGGAAAATCTATATCACCAGGAAACGCTTCGATCATATGCCTTATGAAACAATGAAATGCACCAATATGCTGTTGATGATCTGGTGGGAAATGCTGATGAATGCGAAATAATGAGCCAATAGAGGGAATAAATAGGAGGGCAAATTTTGAGGTATTACAGTAACCAATAGTCCTCAAATTAAAGTCACAAGTTTTTTAGAGGTTTAATCCTTTATTAATTTTTTATGTCCAAATGGACAAAAGGAAAATCCACAAAATAATAAGAGCAAATAATAAACATGATATGGATGAATAAAGCAAAATAGAATAAAGGCAATAAAAGTGCAAGAAATTAAATGTTAGTAACAAAAAGAAATTAAAGTGCAAGAATCTAAAATATTAATAGTAGTAGTAGTATAATAATATTTACATAATAATGGTATGGTGAACTTAATCAACCACAACCAAAAAAGTAACCAAAACCGAAAGGCAACCGGATCCGCTTAGCATCTTACACTATAGCGATTAATCAAGGCAAACCAAACCAAATTCAATGAAATTTGAAAGGTGATTGGGAGACCCAAAGCACCTACACATCAAACATTCATAAGTCTCAATTCTTAATGCAATATGATTAACAATTTTGGGATTACGCGATCAACAAGAGATCCGGTCCACGAAAGTGCAAGTACCTTATTAGATTTTTATTCCGAAGTCGGGACACATTTAGGTATATGTTAAGCAATCACCGAGTAATTTACGAAGTAATTACCCTACAAATGAGGCCGGCCACCACCAATTAAGGTGCATAATGTTAGTGCTAATGCATGCGAAATAAACGATATGTAAATCGTTATCCGAACGCGCCGCACTGTAACACGGTGGGAGAAATGACTTTCTATAAATGTTACGGATAGCAAGAGTCGCCACCGACTTTTATTTTATCCAAAAGGAAAGGACATAAAAGAACAGGAAAGACCTATTTTAAAAGACTTGAGTTCGGGGGTAGGTTATACAAAGGGAAGGTGTCAGCACCCTTTATATCCATGGTTATCCATGGGCTCTTAGTTACTTAGCTCACTTTGCTTGTTTGCAAGAGTGTAGTGTGTGATTAGAAAAATTTCCTTAAGTACTTGGTAATGACCCTCGTATGGGTGTATACAAAGCCTAGTTTAGAAATTGTGAGGTGTAAAAGTAAGTTTGAAAAGTGTGAGCAAGTAACTATGAGGTACCTACCCTAGATTTAAGTCTTTCATGTTCTCGTATGTTCTTTCAATGGTAAGACTATCCCTATTATTAAGGAATAGGTAGTCATTACCTTGGATCTTAAGGGACAAACGTAGGGTCATCGTATGGTCATAGAAAGCAACAAGTAAAGGTGTCTTTAGCAATTCGTAGGGACTTCTCATCTTTTATTCGAAGGGACAAGATCATTACCGTAGGCAACCTCGAAGGGACTTGATCTTTAAAACTGTAGGGACTTGATGATATAATGAAGGGACTTTTGCTTAAGACACCCTTTTATTCGAGGGACTTGACCATTTTATTTTAAGGCAACCAAGAGGAATACCCTAGGAAGTGCAAGATGGCGATCAAAGATCGACTTACGTGTGTGAGTGTTTATTTTCAAATATTTATCTTTTAAAGTTAATTATCTAAATTAATTTTAATTACAAATAGTTTCCATACCATATTTACTAACCACACAGTTAATATGAAAAATAAATGGCAGAAATTAAAAGGCAGAAAATAAAATTCCTACACTATTACATGGCTTAGGGGAAGTTACATAATAATAATAATGGCGGAAAATAATAATAAAAAAACAATTATTACAAAGGCGAAGCAGTTACATAATCAGGCAAACAATGAATGAATAACATAAAAATGAGTGAATAAATTAGGAAAAAAAAGTTTGCAAACTAGGTTAAGAAAACAATTAGGGTTAGGGTTTGAGAAAAATTTTAAGGTTTAAAAAAAGGTTAAGGTTTAGAAAAAATTTTAGGGTAAAAATTAGGGCGAAATCTGGGTTTTAAGATAAAGATTAGGGCTAAATTTTTAGGGTTTAAAGTTTATGAAAAAAATTAAGACTTAGGTTTAAAATTAAGGTTTAGGGAAAAAATTAAGGTTTATGAAAAAAAAAATAAGGTTTATAATAAAAAATATAAGTTTAAAAAAAAAATTTGTTTTATCTTTTAGAAATTAGTTTAATAATAATAATAATAAGGAAATTCAAAGAAAATACATAATTTGATGAAAAAGGGAAAAATAAAGTTAGAGATACCCAAAATATTGGGGGTTGGTGTTGAACCCCTGACTTTGCCTTTGCCAACAAAAACCTTCAACCACTATGATATGTTTCCAAATTGGTTGTGCACAAAATTGGAGAGTATCAAATCAACTTAAATGATGTTTAAGAGCTTCTAGAAGAAGAATCAAATCAAATATTTGTATTTTCATATTTTATTTTGATTTAAAATGAATTTTAATGAATAAAATACAAATAAATAATAAATAAATTATAAAAATCAGAAAATATTTGAATTGGGTCGTACTTGATGTTATCATGAAGATTGGGTTGCAAAATGATAGGCCCATTTGGAAAAAATTAGATTTAAGCCCTTATTTTCTTCAAACACCCCTTGAAAATCTCCCAACTTTGATAAGGCATAAATCCCTCAATTTTAAGGCTATTAAGGTGTTCTTGGACATTTTGGAAAGTTTAAAGAGTGCTCTAACAAACCTCTTTGGTCTCATGTCCATATCTTTTACCATTTTCAAGTTATGCCCTTTGGAAGATGTTGACTTTTTGTTGACTTTTGAAATGACCTGTAATGTTTTGGCTCATACCTTTCAAATGAAGCATTTTCAGGCTTGGCTTGTGATACACAAAGTTGTAGAGAATTAAATTTCCTTCAAAATGAGCTTTGGATGGGAAATTTTTGATGAAGCATGTGAAAGTTATGGCTGGTCAATGTTCAGTTGACTTTTCTTGTGAAAACCCTAATTTAGAAACTCCTGATTCTTGATGATTTGAAATCTCTTTGATGAATCATGATCAACCCTTGATCAAATGATGAATTTTACTTCATAAACTTGATGTTGGCAAAAAATCATGAAGTTTGACTTTGGTTTGACCACAGTTGACCTCAGTTTGACTTTTTAACCACTTTGACTGATTTTTGCATATCTGATCATCTGACTGAGCAAACCTTTTGGGAAAGCCTTGAAACTTGACATAGGGATTCTTGAAGACATGTGGGATGTTATGAAGTTCACTTGAGGCCTTGGAAGTCCATTTAGCGTGATGAAATCCAAAACCCTAGTTTAGGGTGCATTGCTTAGGAGGCCTTGTCTGAGGGAACTTCCAAGCTTTCTGACTAATTGTGAACCTTGTGAACCTCTTGGGATACCTTGTGAACCTTGTGAACCTCTTGGGACACCTTGGTACACAATTTATTGACTAGGGGAGGGCAAATTTTGGGGTGCAACAGCTGCCCCTGTTCAATTTTCTAAAACCCGAGGAGTTAGATTGGCCTGTGTGCCATTCGTGACTTGGAAGGTTGAAGGGGATTGAACATAAAATCCCAAAAATTTGCACTCGCCGGTGCGTAAAGTAACACTGCTAATTGGTTGTATATGCTTGAATGGGCTTAAAGATGCCACTCTGAGGAACTGGATATGAGCTTATATATGCCATCCATAATATCAGAAGGTGATAGTATCTTTATGTTGTCACTGGATATCAGTACTAGGTCTTCGTATAGGCCGTCTCTGAATCATTTCTGTAACATGGTTTGAGTTGAATGTCAGCACTAGATCTTCGTATAGATCGTCTCTGCATTATCTTTGGGGGAAAGAATATCCTTCATTAGGTGTCAGTATTTAGATCTTCGTATAGATCGGCTCTGAACCATCTTTAGGAACATACTTTAATTTAAGCATCAGAATCAAATCTTCGTAGCGATCTTTTCTGAATTGCTTTTGGTGATATCTTGGGCTAAGTACAAGATCTTCGTATAGATCCTTTATGTACCATTCCATAGATAAACTGCTGAATAGACCATTAGAAATAAATCTTTGTAGCGATTATCTCTTCTGGAAATATCCTGGATTAGGTAATAGATCTTCGTATATACCATTTACCTACCATCCCAAGGATAGAAAGAATATCAGGATTAAATCTTCGTGACGATTATATCCTGAAAGATAGTTGACCATCAGAAATAAATCTTCGTAACAATTATCTCCTCTGGAAATATCCTGGATTAAGCACTAGATCTTCGTATAGATCATTTACGTACCCTTCACATATAAACTGTTGTATAGACCATTAGAAATAAATCTTCGTAGCGATTATCTCTTCTGGAAATATCCCGGATTAGGTAATAGATCTTCGTATAGACCATTTACATACCTTCCCAAGGACAAAAAAGAATCAGGATTAAATCTTCGTGGCGATTATCCCTGAACTTCTTCTGAAATAATCTCTTGGATTAAGTGCTAGATCTTCGTATAGATCATTTACACACTATCCCAAAGATAATTGACCATCAGAAATAAATCTTCGTAACGATTATCTCTTCTGGAAACATCCTAGATTAAGTACTAGATCTTTGTATAGATCATTTACGTACCCTTCCAAGGACAACTTGAGCATCAGGATTAAATCTTCGTGGCGATTACTCCCGAATTGCTTCTGGTAATATCCTGGACTGAACACTAGGTCTTCGTATAGACCATTTATGTGCCATCTCAAGGACAACTTGTATTGATCATCAGAAATGAATCTTCGTAGCGATTATCTATGAATTGTTTGATAGTGCTTATTTGCTTGCAACTATCCTGAAAATAAAAAGTTAGTTTATACAAGATTATTTGATGTATGCATGTATAACATGATGCTCTTAAGTAAAAATGTCATATGAGTTATGGATGCATATGCCATGATATAATGTAAATGATGTATGTATGAATCATGTAGCATGAAGTGTCTGGGTATCTCTATATAACAACTGCTGGTTGGGGAAAATAAATCCCGGTTCGTTGCTGAGGAACATGAGGACTTCGTTCCCATCTTGTTTAATAATATGGTACTCAGAACCTCCCGTCTTTGTTCGTCGTGCTTTTTATTGAAGGAATACGTTCCTGCATATCCTGACTGAGGATAAAAGAGACAGACATAAATCCGGGAGACTTAATTCTTCGGAGGATATGAAAATGCTTGAAGACTTCGTCGAGTGGGAAGTATAAGATATTACTTGAAGAATTCAGTATGGATATCCGTAAAGTTTACCCTGTGGGGATGAACCGGAGAAGCTTCGTTGAATTCATATCTCCCTTCGTTCTTAGTAAATGCTATTATTTTATTTTATGCATTTCTGGTAAACATCAATCATATTCAAAAGTATATATACATTCCACAATAACCAACAAACATTTCTTGCTTTAGTAAAAGGGGAACAGTAAACCTGAATAAAGAGTGAAAAGTAAAGCTGAACTCGAAAACAGAATCGTTTCAACTTTGAGAATGTATAACCAATTGGATTTAGAGATCCTGAGATTCTTAACTTTCCTGAATACCTTCCCAGAATCCTCATAGCTGGATCTGAAGACATGATACTGACACCATCTGATACTACTGGCGTAGATAATTAATTTCCACAATGGCTTCTGCTGAGAATCCAATATCAAGGTAATACAATGAGAGGAACGTGTCTTCAAATTGTGATGGACCATATACGCTCCGGGTATTAGATTTGAAAAGAGAGCATTGCCCCTTGGTTGAGGATGAATTATCCCATAATGGAAGTATCTGAATGTAGTTACCTCAAGAGAAATAAGCAGAATGCCCCACAATAATATGCCCCTGACATCATGAACTTTGTAATGTTACCCTTGGTAATTCAAATATATGAGGAGAGTTGCCCTTGGCTATTAAGCATTGTTGAATCTGGACCTGATTTCCCCGAATGAATTGAACAGTAACTTGGTATGCCCCCTTGATTGGGAAACAATGACTATACCCCTGGCATTATAAACTCTGTAATGTTACCCTTGGTAATTCAGATAGATGAGGAGATCTGCCCCTGGTTACTTAAACATAGTTGAATCCTGTCCTGATTGCCCCAAATGAGTTAGGCAGTATCATGGCCTGCCCCCTTGATTGGGAGATAATGACTATGCCCCTTTGTATACATGGACTTTGATCCAGGAAGCAACTTTGTTTATCGGAAGGACTTTGGTTTATTGAACATTCATCCTGTAAGTTTCTCTGTTTATCAAACACTCAGGTATATGCAAACAAATATATTCAAAAATGCAATGCTTATGTCTTTCTTGAAGTTTTGAAAAAGAGTTATTTTAGAAAAACAATTTTTGTGAAAACTGTGATATTAACTCAAGTTTTATAATAAGCCCTAAAGGAGTCAGGATACCTTTTTGTAGCAGTACGCTTTCGAACTAACCATGCTTCAGTTAGGACTTTTAAAGGGTTGTAACGTGGTCTGGTTCACGGTTTAAGAAACAAAGGATAAAGGCTCAAATTTATTTGTACCCAACCCATTCTTCGTGATGTTCTTCAGTCCTATGTTCGGTTAACTTATGCATTGAGGTTCCAAAGTAGTTTGGAATTGTAACACTGACATTTGTGATGATTCAGGAATCAAAAAATTTATTTGAAAATTCAGTCATCTTTCTTTATTTAGGATCTATAGTGACCTCCTTTTTTCTTTTGACTTTATTATCCCTTCTTTTTGCCTGAACTATTTATTTCAAGGTTACATTCAGCGGGATGTCTTAATTTTTTACTAAGTCTCCTTCATAGGTTTTTGACTTAGTGAGATTTTCTTTTGCTAGATATTGACTTGCAGACTTTAGTGATTACAGGGAAACATCATTAGTTGTGTACAACACAAATAATTGGCATAATTGAGTTAACCGAGTAACTACCCTGCCCCAGGTTATGAATAAGGGTTTTAATTTGCACGAGAATGAAAAAAACTCCTACTTCATAGGCTCAAAAGGGTTGACTAGGGATTAACTTCCTTATATCTCCACTGTTTAGGAATTGAAACAATGCATGTACATCGTCAACATAGTCTGTTCAAAAGCATATTGCATAAGATTATGGTATTGTTTTCGTCATCCTCCCTCTACAGGCTTATAGCTTTATCAGGAGTTAAATATCACAAGATAGAAATAAGAAGCATAGTTTTAAATATAGTGAAACGAATGGATTAACTCAAGACAAACATATGCAATGCATTAGTGAAAATAAAGTCTAACATAATAGTAAGTGTTTAGGCAAACAAAAGAAATTACAAACGGAAATTCAAATGTTCTCAAAGTCTCTTCCTCTAAACTCATCACTCCAGTTATCTGGAAACTTTGATGCTTGATGGACGATAGAAGAACTCAAACTGGCCTTCTGGCGTAACCTCGAGTATTCCTTCGTCAATTAGGTCTTGAATCTTATTCTTCAATGCCCAACAGTTATTAGTGTCGTGTCCGGGACTGTCGGAGTGATACATACACCTTGCTTTGGGATTATAGTGAGGAGAAGAGGTATTAGGATTTTTAGGAGAATTTTCCAAGGAAATTAGCTTCATTTCCAACAAGCATTGCAGCATTTGTGGCATTGGCGTGTTGAATTTGACGAACTGTCTTTTATATTCCTGGTGTCGAAGTGGATTAATATTACAGGGTCTTCCTTCTTCCATTGAAGAACAATCAGTGGTAACCTGTCTCTTTCCTTCTCTTATCCTTACTTTCCTTTCAGCCAAGTCGGCTTGTTTCAACGAAGGTTGACTGATGATTAGATTCCCAACTCCGTTATGTCGAAGCTTATTGACAAAGCTTCTCAGCTCTTCTTGCCCCTGGGCCAAACTCTGGATAAGAGCCATTTGGTCATTCATCTGGATACTCATCTCTGCCATCTCAGCTTGTAGTTGTTTCAGCTGATCATCCTTGTTGTCCTCGGGATTCTTCTTCTTCATGTCGTTAGAGAGGAGTGCTTTCAACTCTTCTTGCCCCTTGGACAAATTCAGAATCACTTCTTGAAACTGAGCATTCCGAGCTTGAAGATCTTTGACAGATTGTTCGAGAGCCATTTCTGCTGAAATAAACAGCGAGAAGATGAGAAACCTGTTGTGACAACCTGTCATGCAATGATATGGTATGTAGATGCATATGCAATGTTTTTAAGGACCGCATGATTTAAATTTGTGTAAACAACCAAAAATGAAACTTTTATTAGTAAGCAATAAACTTGTTTGCCTCTTGGGCTTACAATGAAGGGAAATAAAAACAAAAATGGGGTTTTAGATCTCCCATGGACGTTTCCTCTTTGTATGGAGGTATGTGTTGAGATTCCGCTCCTCGTGAAGTTGTCTTGTCAGCTCCAGAATTATTTCTTGACTAGCTTTGAAATGAGTCTCAAAAGTATCCCTTTGCTCCTTCAACTGGATTCAGGACCTCTGAAATTCCTCCATGTCAGTGGGCATGTCTGCATGAAGGATGGTATAAGGAGTGTCTCCTTCAGCAACAGGCTCCATGGTAACTGGCAGGATAGCAGGATATGGCATCATAAGAGTATGAGCACGAGATCGTACCCATCTGAGGTAAGGTTCCATAGGAATGGAGTACTTTGGTTCCAGAGTCTTACTGTCAACCTTGTTCACCTTACCCCAAGCTCATATGAACCTTTGACGGTAACCTTGAAGATTGTTGTCGTAGTCGAACATAATACCTTGAATGAGCATGTCATGAGGACCATTACTCCGAGCATAACCAAACTGGCGTAGAGCTAAAGAAGGATTGTAGGTAATGCCCCATCTTATGCTAAGGAGTGGCACATTAGGGAATTCCCCACAACGGTCAATGATGGTAACATTCTCCATAGATCTAGAGCACCAATGAATATTTGGATGAGAAAGTGACATGATTCTCTTAGACCACCTTAACCTTTGTTCATTCTTCATCACTGATCGAGGAAGGTGAGAAATAAACCACCTAGACAATAGAGGTATACAACACATCATAGTTCCTCGTGCCTTCGTAGTACGGGTATGAAGAGAGTGTAAGATGTCTCCAAGTAATGTAGGCACTGGATTATGAGCCAGAAATATGTTGATGGCGTGTACGTCTATGAACTGGTATGGATTAGGGAATAACACTAAGCCATAGATTAATAAGGCTAAGATCTCCTCAAAAGCATCATAGCTCATAACATCCAAGAATATTTGAGCTTTCTCTATCAATACTTTAGCAAGAATACCCTTAACTCCACTTCTCGTTTCTAGGACAATGTCTGATTTCTTCAGATGTAAGGCTGCAGCAATAACCTCAGGTTTAGGCTCTTTCTCTAAGCCTGTGAAGGTTCTTTGATCAAGGATAGGTATACCCAGTAGCTTGGAGAACTCTTCCATTGTAGGAACCAGCTGGTAGTCGGGGAATGTGAAGCAATGATGTTTAGGATCAAAGAACTGAAATATGACACTCATCATATCTTCATTGAACCCTGAAGTAACCAAGTCAAGTAGGTGACCATGCTTTTTGATGAACTGAGATCTTTCAGAAACTTGAGAGACCAATTCTTTAAGCTTAGGAGGTATCCCTACAAAGTTGATCCAGATGGTATTCCTACAAGCAGAAGCCATGACCTGCAACAAAGAACAAAGATAAATCCTTTGGTCCTTGAAATGGTTAGTGAAAATGTTATGCTTATGATGTCATGATGTCATGATGTTATGTTCAATCACAAACATGTGGCACACACAAACAAGTCACACCATAGCCCTAGATTTAGAGGCTTGCATGAGGTTTAAAGGTAAGTACCCTCCCCTGAAGTTTAGTTGGTTCACCCTGTCCTACAAAAGTAACCGGGTTCTAAGGGATCTCAATATCATTGATCCTTCCCAATGGTGGTTGTTCAGTAGGCAACTTACTTTCCAACCAAAACCCTCCAAGTTTAGGATCTCAATGAGTGTAGCATCGAGTATCAACCAACTTCAGTCTTCACCAAAGCCGGCTATCTCACTACTTTCTAAAGGCCAAGATGGGATGACTAGGGTTCTAAAAGTCAGTTAGTGTATTGACAACATATGGAAGCCTCATATTATCCTTAACTTACTTAAGAAACATAAGCACCAACCAAGAAGTCACACTAACTATGGCCACCAGATCAACCATATCAGTATACGCCGTACAATTTCCTTAGTCTATTGCCATTTACCTAAGGTACACTAGATCCGGGTTAGGATCTTTCACACAAAAATCCCAACAAGTAATATAAAGCAAACAAAGCAAACAATTTAAGTGATCTAATTCCTAAGGGTACCCCTCTTTTACTTAGTAATTCCCCAGCAGAGTCGCCAGTTCTGTAACACGGTGGGAGAACTGACTTTCTATAAATGTTGCGGATAGCAAGAGTCGCCACCGACTTTTATTTTATCCAAAAAGAAAGGACATAAAAGAACAGGAAAGACCTATTTTAAAAGACTTGAGTTCGGGGGGTAGGTTATACAAAGGGAAGGTGTTAGCACCCTTTATATCCATGGTTATCCATGGGCTCTTAGTTACTTAGCTCACTTTGTTTGTTTGCAAGAGTGTAGTGTGTGATTAGAAAAATTTCCTTAAGTACTTGGTAATGACCCTCGTATGGGTGTATACAAAGCCTAGTTTAGAAATTGTGAGGTGTAAAAGTAAGTTTGAAAAGTGTGAGCAAGTAACTATGAGGTACCTACCCTAGATTTAAGTCTTTCATGTTCTCGTATGTTCTTTCAATGGTAAGACTATCCCAATTATTAAGGAATAGGTAGTCATTACCTTGGATGTTAAGGGACAAACGTAGGGTCATCGTATGGTCATAGAAAGCAACAAGTAAGGGTGTCTTTAGCAATTCGTAGGGCTTTCTCATCTTTTATTCGAAGGGACAAGATCATTACCGTAGGAAACCTCGAAGGGACTTGATCTTTAAAATTGTAGGGACTTGATGATATAATGAAGGGACTTTTGCTTAAGACACCCTTTTATTCGAGGGACTTGACCATTTTATTTTAAGGCAACCAAGAGGAATACCCTAGGAAGTGCAAGATGGCGATCAAAGATCGACTTACGTGTGTGTGTTTATTTTCAAATATTTATCTTTTAAAGTTAATTATCTAAATTAATTTTAATTACAAATAGTTTCCACACCATATTTACTAACCACACAGTTAATATGAAAAATAAATGGTAGAAATTAAAAGGCAGAAAATAAAATTCCTACACTATTACATGGCTTAGGGGAAGTTACATAATAATAATAATGAATAAAAATAATAAAAAAAAATTATTACAAAGGCGAAGCAGTTACATAATCAGGCAAACAATGAATGAATAACATAAAAATGAGTGAATAAATTAGGAAAAAAAAAGTTTGCAAACTAGGTTAAGAAAATAATTAGGGTTAGGGTTGAGAAAAAGTTTAAGATTTAAAAAAAAATTTAAGGTTTAGAAAAAATTTTAGGGTAAAAATTAGGGCGAAATCTGGGTTTTAAGATAAAGATTAGGGCTAAATTTTTAGGGTTTAAAGTTTATGAAAAAAATTAAGACTTAGGTTTAAAATTAAGGTTTAGGGAAAAAATTAAGGTTAATGAAAAAAAATTAAGGTTTATAATAAAAAATATAAGTTTTAAAAAAAAATTGTTTTATCTTTTAGAAATTAGTTTAATAATAATAATAAGGAAATTCAAAGAAAATACATAATTTGATGAAAAAGGGAAAAATTAAGTTAGAGATACCCAAAATATTGGGGGTTGGTGTTGAACCCCTGACTTTGCCTTTGCCAACAAAAACCTTCAACCACTACGCTACGCCACGTTTCTTTGCCAAAATGTTGGGAATGAGTGTTGAACCCACACCCTCATACTTTCAACCTTAGGTCTTTGTCGCTAGGCCAATCAACGCATGCCACACACCATCTTCTTCCTCCCACATGCATATTTTTTGGTATATACTATTGGAAGAATAAAAAAAGAAATAAACAGGATCAAATAAAATCGCTGCTGATTTTAAAATAATGAAAAATAAGAAAAGCGATTAAAATAAAATCTAAAAAATATTAAAACGATGCTAAAAATCTAATAAAATCAAATAAAGAACGCACAATTGTTTTTAGATTTTTTTTGAAAATATGAAAATAGAAAATAATCAAATAAAATAGAAAAAAGAGGAATTTGCGATTTTGATGGTCGAAATCTTTTAAAATTCTATTCTAAAAGAGTATTGTTTGTCGATTTTTTTTCTGAACTTCTGGAAACAATTCGGAGTAAATCGAAACAGTAGTACTTACCTGACTTACCTGTCAGCCTGGAATGCTTATTACTACTGCAGCCTTCGAAGTATCGACGAAAATAGATTACAGCAGATTAACCAATAATTTAGTTCTCCATGGTGCCCTATGATTCCTGCATCGAAACTTAAATCCAACTATCTAAAAACCATCTACACAATCAAACAAACATATTATGTAATCAAAATCAATTAATCATGCATAAATCATTGAAATTGAAAAAAATCAAAAGAAAAGCAAGAATATGAATTTGGTTTGTATGATTTGGCATGAATTTGATGATGAGGATGATTGGAATAGGTTCAGGAAATCTCAAGGATTCATTTGAAGCCTTTAATCAACTTGTAAAAGTGGTGGATTGTGGAAACCTAATTTTGAATTATGTGAAATTTTATAGTACGAATATCATCCTCTTGCTCTTCATCCTTTTTTTTGTCTTGTGATGTTGTTGTGATTATATAGTAATGTAATTAGGTTAAGAATTTGGGCCTTGGTTGGAGTTGTATGGGTTGCTTGAAGGTGAAGAAAGCCATGGTCAAAAATATCAAAAAAAAAAATCAAATGGTATGTTTCCAAATTGGTTGTGCACAAAATTGGAGAGTATCAAATCAACTTAAATGATGTTTAAGAGCTTCTAGAAGAAGAATCAAATCAAATATTTGTATTTTCATATTTTATTTTGATTTAAAATGAATTTTAATGAATAAAATCCAAATAAATAATAAATAAATTATAAAAATCAGAAAATATATGAATTGGGCCGTGCTTGATGTTATCATGAAGATTGGGTTGCAAAATGATAGTCCCATTTGGAAAAAAATTAGATTTAAGCCCTTATTTTCTTCATACACCCCTTGAAAATCTCCCAACTTTGATAAGGAAGAAATACCTCAATTTTAAGGCTATGAAGGAGTTCTTAGACATTTTGGAAAGCTTAAAGAGTCCTATAACAAACCTCTTTGGTCTCATGTCCATATATTTTACCATTTTCAAGTTATGCCCTTTGGAAGATGTTGACTTTTTGTTGACTTTTGAAATGACCTGTAATGTTTTGGCTCATACCTTTCAAATGAAGCATTTTCAGGCTTGGCTTGTGATACACAAAGTTGTAGAGAATTCAATTTCCTTCAAAATGAGCTTTGGATGGGAAATTTTTGATGAAGCATGTGAAAGTTATGGCTGGTCAAAGTTCAGTTGACTTTTCCTGTGAAAACCCTAATTTAGAAACTCCTGATTCTTGATGATTTGAAATCTCTTTGGTGAATCATGATCAAACCTTGATCAAATGATGAATTTTACTTCATAAAATTGATGTTGTCAAAAAATCATGAAGTTTGACTTTGTTTTGACCACAGTTGACCTCAGTTTGACTTTTTAACCACTTTGACTGATTTTTGCATATCTGATCATCTGACTGAGCAAACCTTTTGGGAAAGCCTTGAAACTTGACATAGGGATTCTTTAAGACATGTGGGATCTTATGAAGTTCACTTGAGGCCTTGGAAGTCCATTTAGCCTGATGAAATCCAAAACCCTAGTTTAGGGTGCATTGCTTAGGAGGAGGCCTTGTCTGAGGGAACTTCCAAGCTTTCTGACTAATTGTGAACCTTGTGAACCTCTTGGGACACCTTGGTACACAATTCCTTGACTAGGGGAGGGCAAATTTTGGGGTACAACACGCACAAAACTAAAAGTAAATACCAAATTGAGTCACACTTATAGTATTCTTCCATCCTTAAGTTCAATCACTCATCTTGGTGGATTCAAGCATGAAAATGTATCACTAATGAAAAGTACCTTAAATGAATTGAATAATCCACTTAAAGGTAGTTTTGAATTAATGAACATTAACTACTCTAATCTACACCCAAAATTCATTGGAATTAAGGAGAAATCACTCCCAAAAGTGCTTCCCAAGGTAAAATTAAAAAGGAGGAAGAATGAGAAGAAAGAGGAACCAAAAAGGGGCTTAAAACAAGCCAAAAACACCATTCTGACTTGTGTTAACCGGTTAAACAGTTGGTTAACCGGTTAACGCAAGCATATTTTGAACAATTTGCGCTGTTTTTAAACTGGTTAACCGGTTAACCAAATGCTTAACCGGTTAACGCTGTATCAGAGGCTGAAAAAAATACAGAAAATTCAGCATGATCCATTTTGAAACCTTTTCTCAAACATTGGATGATCATGATCTGAATTTGCACGAATTTTAAAACCAAAATACAGTGGAATCCCTGCAATTAAACAACACATAAAGATCCAAAGGATCTAGAAACAAAAGCACCAAAGATCTACATCTTGAATGTTGATGGTGAATATGGGTTTATGGAGGAAGATGAATTACCAAAAGCTCTTCTTCAAATTGGACCAACACAAGCTTAAATCTACTGAAATTGATGAACAAAAGAATGAAAGGATGAAGGTTTAGCTCAAGTTAATCAAGAATTCAATGTGAATTCTTGATAACTTCAAAATAAAGAAAGATGAGCTTTGGAGAATTTTGGTATTGGGGGAGTAATTTTCAAGAGGTTTTGTGGCTATCAAAAGCTTGTGGAATGAATGAAATTGTGATCCTATTTAAAGGCCTTAGGTATGGAAATTTGGTGGAATGGAGCTTTCTTTGGTAATTTGAATTTAGGTTTGGTAATTGAAAATTTGGTGGGAAATGGAAAAAAGTGGCGATTAATGAGGGTTTATGGTAGGAAATGATCAAAGTGATGTAGAGAAATCAGAAACCAATGGATCTAGAATATTCCAATTAAATTAATGATCTAAGGGTGCTGAATTTGAATAAAAAATTCAAATTTCGCATTGGTTAACCGGTTAACCAAGTTTAATTTTGAATTTTTTGTTCAAACATAGCTGCTTGGTTGTTTCTGCCCGATTCTTTTGTACGTCGAAGAAATAAACACATGAACCTTGGAAATCCTTTGAATGAATCAATTAACTTTGGAAATCCTCGATCTGATAATTTTGAATTATTTGCGGATCGTCTTCGACTTTTGTCTGTGAAATTTATTCGAGTTGCAGGACTGCCATTTTTTGGCATTTTCATATGGTTCCTCTTCCTGAAAAAGGTTAGCAAAAGGAAAAAAAATATTTTTTATTTATTTTAATTAATGGTTAGTAAACATAAACAAATAAATTAATTAAAGACAACGGTGATCCCCTGCGAGGCATAAACCTAACCCGAGAAGAACCGTGCAACCAGTGCGATCTTGTTTGTATGCAAGATGCAGATGAAAAAGCAAAGAAAAACTTAGGGCAAAAATTAAGGTGCAACAGCTGCCCCTATTTAAGTTTCTTCAATCTGAAGATATGAAGATTGACATCTTCGTCTCTGCAAGATGGGAGAGACTTAAATACAGAAAACCCAAATTTTTGTCCTAAGAGAACATGATATGATATGATATGATATGAATATGACATGCAAGCCCAAGATCTCTGTGGGGAACATACGACCACTAGGGGAAAGCAAAAGCTTGGGAACATAAAAGAAAATTCCGCCGGGGAAAACAAAAGACACCAAAAGAGTTACCAGGAAAATAAATCACTGGATAACCGACTCCACATGGGGGAAATATATTATATAATCAAAGTAAAGGGTTCAACGAGGAAGAGAAAACGCTCTGCCGGGGAATATCAATCAAACAAAGTATTCAAGTCCAAAAATGGAGGAATACCGAGTTGAAACAGAATCATCAACTACCGGTTTACTGGGTAGGAAAACAAGGGACTCGACTATCAATTTACTGGATAGGAGCAAAACAAAGAAGGATAACCTTCACTACCTTTTTACTGGGTAGAGAAATTCTCAACTACCTGATTTACTGGGTAGGATCACAACAACAGGGAACAACTTCTATTACCTTTTTACTGGGTAGAAAGAAGAAATCTCGACTACCGGATTTACTGGGTAGGAGTACAAGCAAAAGAGCTTGATTAATTTGGTAATATTACCCACTATCGAAAAATTGATAGCTTAAATCCAAAGTAATATACTCAAGCTGGAGAAAATATTGCCCACTATTAAACAATGATAGCTTAATTCCAAAGCAAACATTACTCACAAAAGGGGACCAAAATTCAATCCAAGAACAAATTGGAGAGAAATGGTCAAACAAGACTCATCCCGAGGAGGAAATATCTCAACTGGGGAAGTTCCATCCAGATAATAAACTGGGGAAATAGAAAGGATAAACATTTTCTGCTTAAGGGTTGACACTCTAAACTTGAGAGGAAAACCACACACACACTCTGTGGGGAAAGATCACACCAAAGAGCGGGGAACAAGGATAAATGCAAGAATGCAAGCAAAAAATGCTATACTCATCCGTATGAATATGTTGACAAAACAGACATAAAGATAAGCAACGGGTGATATAAACACCACAAAAACTGGATACTCGGCTAACCAGGGCAACAAGTCCGGGGACCAAGCTGGAGATTCGATTTGACATCCTGCAGGGGAACATCAAAAGCCATTAAAGGAATAAAATCCTACTACAAGGCATAACTCAGACTGGGAAAAACAACTGTTAGGAATCCAATCCACAAAGCATTCTTCCAAAATCTATAAAAGGATATCATCAGAAAATTTCACTCTGAGCAGATAACATATCAGAGATATCTCAATAACTCCAAATCTTCCATACTCTGGGGGAAAAGGGAAATGTCCCTGTTACACTATGACGGGGACAAATTTCTTCATAAATTTGGATGAGGAAATGAAGTAACGACATTCCAGTGATGCAAATAAAGCGTAGCCTACTGGAGTATCAAACATCAATCATCAACTCTACATAGTGTCACTCCCGAAGATTTGCATCCCGGTACAAGCGCGACCAGTCGGCGAAAGGATAAAATGAACTGAAGATGAATAGAGTCGCCAGCTAGGCATTTTTTTATCCCTAAGGAAAGGTAATGATGCATAAACCTAGAAAGATATGGATAAGACGGTTGCGAACCAGAGAAACTGAGAAAGGAGGTTGGTTACAACCTGGGAAGGTATTAACACCCAGATTGTCCGTCGTACTTGTCGCTCCCGACAAATGACACCGGGTCATATGAAGGTACAGACGCGAACGGTCGGCGAAGGGAACAGTGAGAACACACAGCCGTGAACTCACTGGAGATGAAAAGAGTCGCCAGCTAGGCATTTTTATCCCGGAGGAAAGGTAATGCTGCATAGACCTAGAAAGAAATGGATAAGACGGTCGCGAACCAGAGAGACTGAGAAAGGGGGTTGGTTACAACCTGGGAAGGTATTAGCACCCAGACTGTCCGTCGTACTCGACGGGATCCACGCTTGAAAGATTTGTGTTTTAAAGGGGTAGTGTCAGTGCAATTTGTGTATAAAATAGCTGGAAAAGAATGTACAGGTGTCAGTGTAAAAGAAAGGTGAAGTGTGATATATATACAGTGTCAGTGTAAGAATGAGAATGAATTGCTCATGATAATGAAGCTAAAAGAAAGATGCTGGAAAGAGGGGGAATATACAGAGACTTTTGTTCGATAACTGTTAAGTTATGCCTACGTATCCTCTCGTGCAATGAGGAAGTCAGAACACCGTAGTTCGACCCAAAGAGACTGAAAGATGAATTAACTTGTGAACTGCTTACTTGTCCATGCTCAAGTGTATGACCTGTCTGGCTCAGGTGCGAACTGTCTTGCATTAGACGGAAGAAGCAAGTTCTCGATTGTGAGTGAGTGTGATGAGAAAAGAATCCCGGAGGAGACGATTATTGTTTGTTTTTGAGTTTTCAGTCTTTTATTTCTTTTTGGAGTTTGTCATAAGATAATGAGCTTAAGTCTAAACCAATGGGTTAGTAAACTCATCACATCTTCCCTCTGTTTAGGGGTAATGAGAATACCTTAAGTGTGAAGTCAGATTCTCACACTTAATCACCTTTTGATGTAGGATTAAGATCATTAACCTACTTGTGATTATTTAGATGTTTTTGTGATTTTGTTTAGTGTTGAGTAATGAGGTTAAGCCATAATCAAGGATTAAACAGACCCATTACACCATCCTAAAAGAAGGATAATAGATGAGAATGTTTAAGCTGAGGAAGACTCCTCAACTTAATCCATGATTAGGGATTAATCCCATGACAAAACAAGCCTTTATTAAGTGGATTTTAGATTAATGATATGATGATGAAGTGAGTTTTATGATTTGTAAGACAACTTGAGGGGGACTTGTCCATTAACACTAGGGTTAGTCCTTCTTAACCATTTAAGGAAGAATTAGAACCCTAATGCAAGGCCCAAGTTACAAGTGTAATGTCTTGATAATTATTAGATGGATTGATTAAGAGATTTAAACACATAAAGGGTTCAAGACTTAGGATTAAAGTTATACACTCCATCCTAAGAGAAGGATGCAGGCATAAGCTTAATCACAAAGTCTTAAAGCCTTTAGGGTTTAGTCCCTGATTATGAGATGAGAAGAGAAGACTCAAAGAGAGACACAAAGGTAAAACTATGGGGGACTAATCAAAGCCCTAATTCATTGTCATGCTTGGTTGATCCTAAGGTTTGTGAGGTTTTCAAGAACAATCTTCAGAAGAACCACCAGGAAGCAGATGAACAGGATCAAGAGAGGCAAAGTGACTTGCTTCATTCAAGAAGTCAAGTCACTTGAAGAAAGAAAGTGGGAGGAAGAAGGATGAACAAGCTCAAACTTAAGCACAAGTAAAGATGCAGCAATGGATGCAAGGGTGATGAGAAGAAAAGGTATGAGAAGTGAAGGCAAATTCACTTCTCAAGTTTACTTACCACCTGAAATGTTAGAAAGAAACACAATGCAATGCAAGGTGAGATGAAATGGCATGATGCTAGACCAAACAAGAAGCATGTACATGATGATTATGATGTCATGAGGTGCTGCAAACATGAGGCATGACATGGGGATGTTCATACAAGACCATGAATGCATATGATGCAAGCTAAGGAACATGAACAAGCATGAAATGTTATGAAGCATACAAGGCAAATGGCATGGCAAAGATGTAATGCAATGATCAATGATGCTTCATACATGTCTTAAGATGTCAAATGAATCATAAGAATGCACAAAATGCAATGGCAAGTCAACTTATGCAAAAGAATGCAAGAAGGATGCAAGAGAAAGCCCAAATTAGGGTTTATGAAACAAACAATCAAACACAAACCAAAAACAGAAGCAAACCCTAAGATAAAAAATGGAAAATGGTACTCAAAGAAACCCTAGACCTATAACAAACCACTGCCCAAAGGGGAGCTCTCAACTCTCAACCAAACCCAAGATATGAATTTTACAAGTTATTAGGGTTTTTTAGGGTTCTTAACAAAACAAATGCCAAACAATTTGAAAATGCAAGAACAAATCATGGCCTTTTTATCCTTGAAAACACATGCTAAACAAAAGACAATGCAAGAAGAATCAATGTCTCAACCTTCACCAATAGGCAGAAATGAATTTTTGAATCCATGATCAAAATAATGCATAAAAAAAGATTTAATTTAATGAAAAATTCTTAAAGTGCATCAAGATCAAAAAAGAAATTTGGTTTGAAGGTTGGACAATGTTTCTAAATGTCTTAGAACATTTCATGAATTTTTTTGTAATTTTTAAATACCTAAAAGTATTTTTAATCAATTAATTCCCATTAATCAATTAAAAATAATCTTTTAAATATTTAAAAATACTTTTTTAATGATAAAAAATAAAATAAAAATATTTTTGTGTCATAAAAATTAATAGAACCTTAAAGAAAAAGTTTCATAATTTTTATGATTTTTTAACTATTTTAAAATAAATGTACAATTTAAATGAAAAAGAAATGAATTAAAATTAAAAGAAAATGAAAGTAATCAGATTGGATGGTTGGGATTGGTCCTGGAAACGAGAGGGTTGACTTGGCGCGTCATCTAGTGGTCCAGATTCAAACTTCTTAATCCTAATTAATTAAATAAATTAATGTGATTAGGGCTAATGAAACAGATCCTGGCCATCAAAAAGGGTGGGAAGTCAACCAGTCAACGGGAATCAACGGCTCGTATTCAAACTAACATTAATTACTGGTTTATGCCCTAATTACATTCAGGTGGCCGGAGAAGACTTCCGGTCGTCTTCTCCGGCCAGAAGCTCACCTGAAAATCACCCAACTTCCTCAAAACGTAATATAAATGAAATCTATGAATTGGGAAACGTTTCTAACACCCTCACGAATCAAAACCCTAACCTAAAACAAATTTATCTTTCCTAAATCATCTGAATCGAAGAGGGAAAGTTCTAGGGTTCGTAAGCTTCAAACACAAATTAAATTCTCAAAACACAACCATTTCAAAAACTAAAAGCATCAGGATGATCAGGAGAGCATAAAGAACAAGTTTGTAACAAGAAAAATCATTTCTGGAAAAATTAATTTCGAGCTACCTGAGATTTGCAACTTTCAATTTAGGAACTTTCAGGCCTCTTCCTTCAGTGCAAGCTACTCCTCTTGGTCCACTAAGTGTGTTTGAATGCTCAAAATGAGTTTGTGTTGGCTGGAAAAGAAGATTCGAAAGGAACTGCTTCAGTTCAGTCAACAATGGCAGATGAGATTCTGGCACTCTCAGGCTGTGAAAAGGGGTTGTTTGTGATCTATGAAGTGTGTTGAGAAGGTTTGTGGTGTTGGTTGGTGTGTTTGTGAGCTAGGATAAGAGTTTCGAATGAAACTGCAGTTTGAGGTGAATGATGGCAATGGAGTTTTCAGGCTTGTTTTTGGCTTATGCTTGGGATGTTTCTTGTCTATGAGGTGTGGTGAGTTGAGTGATGATGAGAGTTCTAGTGTTTGAAGACTGTGGAGAGTGATTCGAATGAACTTGCAATGAGGTGAGTTTTTGTGTGAGTGTTCAATGTGTGTGTTTCAGCCTTGGTTCCTATGTGTTATGGCCAGCAAATTGATTCAATAAACAATTGCAAGTGGCTGGGGGATGTGACCTGGCCTGCAGAGATAGGTGTGGCTACTTTTGCTCAAAGTCCACTTTTGTGTAAGATAGGGCATGGCTCAAGTTTAGGCAAGTACAAGTTGGGTTCTGGTGCAGCATGGTGAGTGTGAGAGGCTGGCTTGACTCAAGGATCAATGCAGCAAGTTGGTGAAAAGGTCATGAGTGTTTTGCAACTTGGTTAGCTTTATGGATTTTCATGAGAAAAGTCAAGTTACATGAACCAAACCATGAGCAAACTTGATCCAAATCTGATTTTTGTGACTTAGAGGATGTTTACATAATGGTTTGACATGAATTAGAGGCTGCATAATGCATTTGTTCAAGACTTTGCAAAATTTCCTTTTTGTGCATAACTTGAAAATCAATGATTTTTGCTAACTTTGCAATGCCATAACTTTTGATCCATGAAGAGTTTGATCATGTTCTTGTACTTTTTGAAAAGGGAAAGATGAGATCTACAACTTTCATGACCAAAGTTTTTCCATTTGAAGCCTTTTTGGATCAAGAATCAAAGCTTGAAAATTGACCTAAAATGATGCATTCTTGAAAAGTCAACTATGCCCAAAAAGTCAACATTTGCAAAAACCCTAAATTCTTGATTTTTATGAACTTCAACCTTCTTCCATGATCAAATAAAGATCATATACACTCAAAAATGGTGAAGATCACCCATTGGTTGGGTCATTGGGGGCCTCAGATGCCCTGATTTTGCACTGACTTGTCTGAAAAGTCAACTCTTGATCAGATGACTTCCCCATGGAATTTCTTCATGAAAATTGGTATGCATATTCCCTATACCATATAGAGACCAATGGAAACAAGAATGACCAAAAAATTTGGGGTTATGGCCTCTGAAACCAAAACCCTAATTTTCAGTCAACTGTGCAGTTCATCCTGGCCCTGCATCCACTCAAACCCTAGTTCTTGTGATTCCTCTGCAATTTTGACTCTGTGAGGATGTAACATGATACAAGAACACACATGGACCCTTCTGAGATGATTGGTGGCCTTTGGAGTGGCTCAAGAAGCTTTGGGATTGCTCAAATCACAAACCCTAGGTGCAGATGCCTTAGAAACTATCCAGTGGATAAAAAATGAGATGTGAGATGATATGATTGTATTTATGCATATGAGGGTGATCACAAGCCATGGTGTGAATGGGTGAGGGCAAATTTGGGGTGTTTACAGCTGCCCCTATTCAAACATGAGTTAGCTGTGCAGGTTGTAAGCGACGGCTTAACAGGCCAAACGAGATAACTTGTGATTGAATACCAAAGACAGTCCAAAATTTGCACTCACAAAATGAAGAAGAAAAGGGATATAGATTGTAAAGGCAAAATAAGTATATCGTAAAGTATGGGCGACGGAGGACGACCGTCGAGCAGAGGACGACTGCTGGGTAAGGAGCAATGACGGGGACGGCCGACATGCTGGTAAAGTGCAGGAAATAAAGCAATGACGGGGACGGCCGACATGCTGGAGATAAAAGGTAAAGCTAAGACGGGGACGGCCAACTAGCTGGGGAAAATAAAATCATGATGGGGACGGCCATCAAGTAAAATTTCTGAGGATTAATGAAACATGACGGGGACGGCCATCAAGTTCATAAAGGTAAAGTAACCAACGATGGGGACGGCCATCGGGCTAAAAAGGAAAAGGGACCACGACGGGGACGGCCATCGGGTTAGAGAATAAATGAAATAAACAGATGATGGGGTACGGCCATCAAAGGTGAAGGACGATCACCTAGCAGGGGACGGCTGCTCTGTTGGGGACAAAAGAAATATGATGGGGACGGCCATCAAAGGTGGAGGACGACCACCTGGCAGGGTACGGCTGCCGAAAATATCAACGATGGGGACGGCCATCGGATAGAAAAGGTCAACGATGGGGACGGCCATCGGACGAGCATGATGGAGGACGACCATCAAGAAGTGGAGGACGACCACTCAGCAGGGGACGGCTGCTCTCGGGGTTTATCATAACACAGGACGAATGTTAGATAACCGAAATCAACAATGGGGACGGCCATTGGATAAAGTGATGAAGGACGATCATCAAAAGGTGGAGGACGACCACCTAGCAGGGGACGGCTGCTAAAATCAACGATGGGGACGGCCATCGGATGAGCATGATGGAGGACGACCATCAAGGAGTGGAGGACGACCACTCAGCAGGGTACGGCTGCTCTCAGGGGTATCATAACACAGGACGAGTGTTAGATAAAAAAGAAAATTTGTTGGTGATCTACTGGGGAAAATGTAAACACGGACGAGCGTTTACATCCAAGAAACAAAAAGGTATAAGTGTTTGGTATCGTGTATAGATTAAAGATGCGGACGAGCATCCTTAAGACTATGATACGGACGAGTATCATGTAGAAACAAACTGACACATGTTCAGAGATGATGATACAGACGAGTATCAACTGGTTAACCAAGAACACGGACGAGTGTTGCATCTGAAAGGACTCTTCTGGGGAATAGTAGACACGGACGAGTATCTATATTCAAGAAGACACAAGTGTTTGACGCGGTGTATGGATTAAAGATGCGGACGAGCATCCCTAAGACTATGATACGGACGAGTATCATGCAGAAACAAACACTAGACGCGATGTTCTGAGATGATGGTACGGACGAGTACCAACTGGTTAACAAAGAACAAGGACTACTGTCGACTTTGTGGGGATATGAGTGATGATGTATACAAGATACAGACGAGTATCTGTATAAGTGTACCAATGAGTAGCGAGTGTTGTATTGTATAGACGAGTGTTTATCTGCTGGGGAGAATGACACGGACGAGTGTTGAAAGAGAAAAGTATAATATTAACAAGTATATGGGTTGTAAAAGCGTAAGCGACTGCGCTGGGGATATGACACGGACGGGTGTCAAAGATGGTGTACAAGTACAGGCGACCACGCTGGGGATATGACACGGACGAGTGTCAAAGATTGTGTGAGTGCAAAGAGGATGTCTTTGGCTTTCTGCTGGTGATTTGACACGGACGGGTGTCAGAAAGTATCTGTAATACTGGTGATCTTGTTTGTAAAGTGTATTCAGGCATCCTGCTGGGGAATGATGACACGGACGGGCGTCAAAAGGTGTATATACTGGTGTGAGGCAAACGTTTTTGCCGGGACCCTGGTGGGGATTTTGGGGGAACTATTCTGTATAACAACGGATTGTCAATATTTACAAGTGTTCAATTCACAACATGACTGATGATTATGCTATGCGTTTGATTTTTGCCGTAATGCTCCGTATTAGACGGAATGCTACGCTTTGGGGGTGAATATGATGCGAATGCTATGATTATGCAAAGGGGCACGGATCCGGGATTCGGATCCCATTGCTGCGAAGATCTCTGGCTGATCTGCTGAGGAAGACATCCCAGCTGGGGATGAGATCATTGGTGTATCTGCTTGGGGGATATAGGTCACTGATCGACATATCCTCATAATATGGGAGACCCAGCTGGGGTTCGTAGAGGCTTTCTTCACTCTGTTGTGACTTCTTCGTGCGTTGCTCTTCTGAATAGAGGCTGGGGACTTTGTGGGGAGATGATTCCCTGATTTCTGCATTCTGCTGAGGAAGGACGGCAACTCGGCTGGGGAATGCTGTTGATAACTCAGCTGGGGAGAGCAACAAGAGGCAACTCCGCTGGGGATAGAGCATTCTGAGTGTTAAGCTTGTTTGTTGATTTGGCGGCTTTGCTGGGGGAAGCAATGGGGAGCTACTCAGCTGGGGGAAGAGCATTCTGATGCTGAGATTGAGTGCATGCTGATTCGGCAGCTCCGCTTGGGAAATGGGCACCTTCTAGTGCCATGTGGAAGATAGACCAAGTTGATCATGACTCGCCTACCTGTTGAGACGTAACCTGCATACCCCAGGTTGCGTTCTGGATACCTGCAATCCTGCAAAGATAATGAAACGTACAAAAGGTCCCGAGGTATCCCTTACTGGATTCCGTCATAGGAGATAAGTACTTTCGAGAGTAATCATATTCCCTGTAAGCATGTGCTTTTATATTTTTTTAGAGAAAGGCATCTGTACTTATGCAATTGTATTTTTAGAGATATCAGACAACTCTTTGCAAAACATAAATGTAAAACGAAACATGACTGAAAATCTGGTTTTATTAATCCATGTGCCCTGAATTGGCAAAGATACAGTCAAAGAAACATATCTCCTGAAATGAGGAAATTGTCACAAATTGAGAAAACAAACGTTGGCGGTGTCGACGACGCTTTGAGGAGCTTCCTCTCCTGCTATGACTCGTATGACAATGACGTTCTTCTCGTCTTGCTTTCTGGAGAGAGTTGATTCTGATTAAAGCTTGATCCTTTGGAAGCTTACCAAGTTGTAGGTGATACAGACGAATTCAGAATGCAGTTGTTCGCTTATTCCCTTATTTTGCATGGATCGCCCTTTCGGGTTTTCAATCCATCGGGATACCCATTTTTGCCTGAGCTGTCCAATGCGGCTTTTCAACTCAGCGGGTGTACATTTTTTGTTTATTTTCCCTTACTTTTGCCCGAGTCTTTTATTCTGTTTTTGACTCGCCGGGATGCCCTATTTTTGTCTGGACTTACATTCTGTTTTTATGTCCAGCGGGTCATTTATGCGAAGTATTTTTTAACTGCATCTGAATTCACAGGGGACGGGAAATCTTCACCATCCATGGTGCTGAGCATCAGTGCTCCGCCAGAGAAAACTTTCTTTACAATGAATGGTCCTTCATAATTCGGAGTCCATTTGCCCCTGTGGTCTGTATGAGGAGGGAGGATTCTCTTCAGCACAAGATCTCCCACTTGGTACTCTCGGTGCCTGACTTTCTGATCGAAGGCCTTCTTCATTCTCTTCTGATATAACTGCCCGTGACAGATTGCGGCCAATCTTTTCTCTTCGATCAGACTCAGTTGCTCGTATCGGGCCCTGACCCATTCTGCTTCGTTTAGTTTAACATCCATCAATACCCGTAGAGAGGGTAATTCAACTTCAACAGGTAGGACTGCCTCCATACCATACACAAGTTGATACGGTGTTGCCCCAGTGGATGTCCTGATTGATGTGCGGTACCCATGCAAGGCGAATGGTAGCATTTCATGCTAGTCTTTGTAGGTGACTACCATCTTTTGCACAATCTTCTTAATATTCTTATTTGCCGCCTCTACAGCACCATTCATCTTTGGCCTGTAAGGAGAAGAATTGTGATGTTGGATTTTGAAGTCCCGGCACAGCTCTGCCATCATTTTGTTGTTCAAGTTGGAACCATTATCAGTAATGATTCGCTCGGGCACTCCATACCGACAGATGATGTCTCTCTTCAGAAATCGGGCTACCACTTGTCTTGTAACATTTGCATATGAGGCTGCTTCAACCCACTTGGTGAAATAGTCAATGGCGACCAGGATGAATCTGTGGCCGTTTGAAGCAGTTGGCTCAATCTTGCCAATCATATCAATGCCCCACATAGCAAAGGGCCAGGGTGAAGACATGATGTTCAATGGATTAGGAGGCACGTGCACCTTATCTGCGTAGATCTGGCATTTGTGACATTTTCTGGCGTAAGCACAACAGTCTGCATCCATTGTGATCCAGTAATAGCCTGATCTTAACAACTTCTTTGCCATGGCATGCCCTCCTGCATGGGTACCAAAAGAGCCTTCATGCACTTCATGCATCAACAAATCTGCTTCCGCCTTGTCAACACATCTGAGGAGTACCATGTCAAAGTTCCTCTTGTATAAAGATCCATCAGCGTTCAGAAAGAAACTACCAGCAAGCCTTCTCAAAGTCTTCTTATCATTGGAAGATGCCCCAGGTGGGTATGTCTGACCCTCCAAGAAGCACTTAATGTCGTGGAACCAAGGCTTATCATCCTTTACAAAATCTGCTGCAAATACATATGCTGGTCTATCAAGTCTAGACACTGAAATCTGAGGTACAAAGTTGGCCGTTTGAACTTTGATCATGGATGAAATGGTAGCAAGAGCATCCGCAAACTGATTCTCGTCCCGAGGGATATACTCAAGCTTGACTGTTGTGAAGAAAGTCAATAACCTCCTTGTGTAGTCCCTGTAAGGTATCAGATGATCTTGGTGTGTGTACCATTTTCCGTTGGTTTGATTGACTACCAAAGCTGAATCTCCGAATACGGTCAATGTTTTGATCCTGAGGTCGATGGCTTCCTCAAGACCCATAATGCAAGCTTCGTATTCAGCTTCGTTGTTAGTGCAGTTGAAAGTGAGTTTTGCCGAGAAAGGCATGTGAACTCCTTTGGGTGTAATGAGTACTGCACCAACACCACGGCCGTTCATGTTAACAGCCCCATCAAACATCATAGTCCATTCTTCCTCCGGGTCAGGCCCTTCAGTGTGAATAGGCTCTTCGTGATCTTTTGCTTTAATGAACATGATGTCTTCATCAGGGAAGTCAAACCTCATTGGCTGGTAGTCATCAATGGGTTGCTCAGCAAGATATTCAGATAGTACACTGCCTTTGATAGCCTTCTGAGATGTGTATTGGATGTCATATTCTGTGAGGATCATTTGCCATCTTGCAACCCGTCCGGTAAGTGCTGGTTTCTCGAATATGTACTTGACTGGGTCCATTTTTGAGATTAACAAGGTAGTGTGGGTCAACATATACTGCCTTAGTCGGCGAGCAGCCCACGCTAAAGCACAGCAAGTTTTCTCGAGCAGTGAATAACGTTGTTCACAGTCGGTAAACTTTTTGCTTAGGTAGTAAATTGCATACTCTTTTCGACCAGACTCGTCATGCTGGCCCAGCACGCACCCCATTGATTCTTCTAACACTGTCAAGTACATAATCAGAGGTCTTCCTTCGACTGGAGGCATAAGGATTGGAGGTTCTTGCAGATATTCCTTGATCTTGTCAAAAGCCTTCTGGCAGTCTTCATTCCACCTGACCGTCTGTTCCTTTCTTAACAACTTGAACAAGGGTTCGCAGGTAGCCGTAAGGTGAGAGATGAACCTCGAGATGTAATTCAATCGACCTAAGAACCCTCGAACTTCCTTCTCGGTTTTCGGTGCAGGCATTTCTTGTATAGCCTTGACTTTATCTGGGTCAACCTCAATCCCCTTCTCGCTTACAATAAAGCCCAGCAGCTTACCGGATCGCACCCCGAATGTGCATTTGTTGGGGTTCAGCTTTAGTTGGTACTTCCTCAGACGCTTGAACAACTTCAGCAGATTCATCAGATGATCTTCTTCAGTAAGGGACTTGGCGATCATATCATCCACATAACATTCTATTTCCTTGTGGATCATATCGTGGAATAATGTCACCATAGCCCGTTGATATGTGGCACCAGCATTCTTCAGTCCGAATGGCATCACTTTGTAACAGAACGTGCCCCAAGGTGTGATGAATGTTGTCTTTTCCATGTCTTCAGGTGACATCTTGATCTGATTGTATCCTGAAAATCCGTCCATGAAGGAGAATACCGAGAACTGAGCCGTGTTATCCACCAATACATTAATGTGAGGTAATGGGAAGTCATCTTTCGGGCTGGCTCTGTTCAGATCCCGGTAATCAACACACATTCTAACTTTGCCATCTTTCTTAGGCACAGGTACTATGTTAGCAACCCACGGCGGATAGCTAGTTACAGCAAGGAACCCGGCGTCCCATTGCTTTCGTACCTCTTCTTTGATTTTCATAGCCATGTCTGGGCGAGTCCGGCGCAGTTTCTGTTTGACCGGTGGGCACTCTTCTCTCAAAGGCAACTTGTGCACAACTATATCGGTATCCAACCCTGGCATATCTTGATACGACCAAGCAAACACATCAACATACTCTTGAAGCAGATCTGTCAGTTGTTTCTTCACTGAGTCTTGCAGGCAGGCCCCGATTTTAACTTCTTTCACGTCTCCATCTGTACCAAGATTAACCACTTCAATCTCCTCCTGATGAGGAATAATAACCTTTTCCTCCTGTCTCAACAACCTGGCTAGCTCTTCAGGAAGCTCAAATTCTTCATCAACCCCTTCATCGGCTTGATTGATTGGATTGTCAAAGTCATACGATGTCATAGCCGTGCTGTTGTCGGTGCTGTCAGGAAGGCACTCTCTGCAAGGGTTAAGTTTGTTCGTTTTAGTGATTGATTTTAATCTTGCTTTAGAAAAAAGTGAGATGAAGTTATCATTTTGAAAACACCGCCATTTATTTTTGTACAAAAAGAAAAATGGAACAACAGTGAGCAGAAAAGAAAAAGACTTGTTTGCAAAAAGATGTCTGATATTTCATTAATTTAATCTTGTTTGCACAAAAGTACAGATGGCCCTGGTTACAAAATGAGTCTTGTCATCTTGGGCAAGATGCAAGACTTGGATGCATGCTATATAAAAAAAATACAGGAAATAATAATTACTCTGCATGAGTAACTCTTATAATTTCCTGGGAAGACCAGTTCGAGACACTGCTCCCCGGGATCCTTGGACGAATCCAATCCTCCAGATTGCGCTCCTCTTCCAGCTCGTCTTCCAGACAGTTGATAGCATCAGGGGTAAGCATTCCCCCACTGACAAAACCGGGCTCTGCAGCAGCCTTTGCTTGATGTTGAGTTGGTCTGTAACCCAACCCAAATTTGTCCTTCTTCTCCTCCACAGCCAAAACCTTGCCCCAGCCTAGGGCAGTTCCTTCTTCAACAACCTTCCGGGCTTGTTGGTAAGATGACATTGGAGTACCAGATACAGCAGACGCTTCATGCACATTCAAAGCTTCAAACCCCTGGCTCATTGTTTCATGGATCTCTCCATCCATTTCAATGTACTTATATGTTGCCAGGTGGCTGACAAAAATGTCCTCCTCTCCACAGATTGTGACAACTTGGCCTTCCCACTCAAATTTTAACTTTTGGTGAAGGGTAGACGTTATTGCGCCGGCGGCGTGAATCCAGGGTCTACCCAACAAACAGCTGTAGGCGGGCTGAATGTCCATCACATAAAAGATAGTTTTAAAAGTCTGTGGGTCAATTGTCACAGGCAGCTCAATCTCTCCCAGAACCGATCTCTTCGAGCCATCAAAAGCTCTAACCACCAGGTTGCTGGGTCTCAATGCCAGTCCATCATATTCAAGCTTCACCAGAGCCTTCTTTGGTAAGACATTCAGGGATGATCCTGTGTCCACCAACACATGAGAAAGGACAGCTCCTTTGCATTCCATGGTTATGTGCAAGGCTTTGTTGTGGTTGCGGCCATCCGCTGTCAAGTCAGAATTGGTAAACCCTAGCCCATTGCTAGCAGTAACATTTCCAACAACGGTTTCCAATTGGTTGACAGTAATCTCCTCGGGCACGTAAGCTGCGTGCAGTACTTTCAGTAGTGCATTCCGATGGGCTTCGGAGCACATAAGCAATGAGAGGATAGAGATTTTGGATGGCGTCTGGTGAAGCTGATCCACAATTTTGTAATCACTCTTTTTGATGATTCGCATAAACTCATCAACTTCCTGATCGAATGGAGTCTTCAGGGTTTCTTTGGCAGCTGAATCTTCCTGCACCGGGCCTTTTCCTTTTGCCTTGGCAGCAGCT